>CM035438.1:103492062-104747062 GCA_020310875.1 Ceratopteris richardii
CAAGGGTATTCTGACAAAGAGGTTTCCTAATCTATCAGGGTTATAGTGTTGTTGAAGCATACATGTCTTATCATGATGAAAGGTCTGTTGATCTTCATCGCGGCGTGTTGTACTTCCATCATGGTGTTTGATCATTGGCTTGTCTTTTTGGTTGATGAACGTCCTTGCTGATGGTTCACCGATGAGTGTCGTTGAGCGCATGGACCTGTTCTGCTTTTTTTTTCTTCTTCTTCTTCTTTCTTGTTTTTTTTTTTTGGAACAATTACAAAACAAGAAGAAGGTGGTTAGGATCAATAAAATATATTACATGTGTCAAGTGTGTCTCATGTGCCTGGGATTTCTCAATTGTGTCTATGCACGACGGTGTAATGTGGCCCTATATTGATGCATACTTTGGAAATGCATGACCTGAATGGTGCAAAGGATAGGGTTATTCCAAAGGCACATGGTTGTTGTTGATCGAGGCTTTTTGATGTTAATTCCCTACTTGATGCAATCACGTTTGGAGGTGTCAATTGAATCTTGAAATGATGTAATCCTCCTTATAGGGATCCATTTGAGAATGGTACGTGGCTTTGTGGAGATCACTTCTAGCCCCTTCATCGTGGAATGGTGTCTAAAAGTTGGTATCCAGTGTGGTTGGCTCTTTGATTTTGTGGAAGCTGCTAATACTTTTGGCTTCCCAACCCATACCCTTTTTGGTTGCCTTTTTATGATTGTCAAAGAGGTGGGTTGATCTGCTTTGGTTCTTTGTGCCTCGTGTTGACCCTTGCTTCTCCTTGGCGTCTTTGTGGAAGCTTTGCTTGGGAGGGAGATTTGTGGTGTTTGTGCATGTAAGAGTGTCTTGGGTACCCACATTTGTAATCGCCCGTATTGAGCTGCAACTAACTTCTTTGGCACCCAAATTTGTACGTTATCGTGGTCGGCCTCCCTCGATTGCTTTGGTACCCAAATTTGTCGAAGACCGTAAGATTGAGCTGGTCCTCGTTTCTTGATGCTTCTCTCAGCATGGTTGGCTTGCCTCACTGGGAAGGGTTGTGGCAAAGTTGGTGGTTGTTCTTCTTTTCGTACCCAAATCTGCTTCATGCCCTGAGCTTCTTTCTTCTTGAATTCTGTCTGTCTAGTTGATATAGCAGATGTCTTTTTTGCTTGCCTCTTTGGTCGAGTTACACTCGCATTAGTATGTGAGAGAGAAGAGAGGTTTGCTGGCCTATGAGCTTGTGCTTCCATGATTGAGTCCTTTTGCTTCGTAGGGTTTGTGACACACACGACATTTTCTTTACAAAGATTAGTTTCGGAAGAACTAAGAGAATGTGTGCTACTTGGCTTTGTGCGCATGCAATTCTCTAATTCTAATGTGATACATTGTTCAGGTGCCCCAACTTGAAGGAGTTGATGTCGTAGGTTCAAGTTGACTGCATGGTCATAAATCCAATCTTGACCCAGGACAAGTGGCTCTCTAATGTCTTCATCGTGACATACTAGCATTTTGACTTTCATTGGAACATCTTGAAGGTAGATGGGAAGTTCCACCTCTCCCAAACAAGGGGTTTCCACACCTCCCAAACCTATGAGATAGGCTTCTATAGGCTTTATGTTCAATTGCAAGTCTTGACAGTAGGATAGTCTAACGGCACTAGTTGCTGCACCTGAGTCAATCAATGCTCTCACAGTTCTTGCATTCTTCCCTTGTCCTACTGCGATGTTCACAAAGGGACGTCAATCAATTATTTGAGAAGCAATTGCACTTGATGTTTGACACATGGCCATGTGGTATCTTGGGGCCTCATGATGGATATCTAGGCCTTGGCGTCTTGACTTATTTCTCCTAATGCGTTCTCTCGCCTCTACCTGTGCTTCTTCTCTAATCCTTAATTCTTCTTCTTTTCGCTTCTTAGCAGTGTAGAGTCTCTTTAGCATATCCTCTGTAAGAGGTTCTTGATATAACTTGACTCGACAACCACTGATATAGTTTGGTAAGACATCGCCTTCTAGTGTGGCCAATTGAACTGCACCGCTAGTGGAAATTCTATTAATGATCATGGGTCCGTATCCTCTTTTTTCCAATTTACGGGCATGTTGCTTTAATGTATAAACCAACACTAGGTCTCCCTCTTTCAATCCTTTATCTTTGATGTGTGCATCAAAGTATGCCTTTTGCCGTTTCTTTGCAGCATAGATGCCTGCCGCTGCTCGTAGCCTCGTCTCACCTAAGCGTTCTAGATCAAAGATCCTGGAGGATAACTCGTGTCCATTCCACTCATGCTCTTGTGCTACTTTTAAAGTTGGGATTAGGAAGTCCAATGGTAGCACAACATTCTGTCCGAAGACCATTTGAAATGGGGTGGCATTGAGTACCGTTTTATAGGCAACTCAGTAGGCCCAAACAACATGATGAAGTTGTTTGTCCCAATCAGAGCGTTTGTTATTTATGAGTTTTGTCAACATGTTACATAGGATCTTATTCGTGCTCTCAGCTTGTCCGTTAGCTTGTGGATGATAGGGGGCAGACTTCTTATGTATCACCAAGAATTCTTGGAGAAGATTTTCGATTACTTCATTCAAGAAGTGTGTGCCTCTATCACTTACTAACTCTATTGGTAATCCGTATCTTGTGAACACATTCTCAAATAAGAACTTTGCTATTGTTTGAGCATCATTCTTTGTTGTGGCTTTGACTTCTACCCACTTTGTGAGGTAATCTGTGGCTACAATAATGTATTCGGCATGGGAGTTTCTAGCTGGGGGGCTAATAGGCCCTACAAAGTCTATGCCCCACTTCGAGAATGCTCCTCCCCCCATCATTGGCCTCAAAGGCATCTCATCTTTTCGAATTGGGTACTGGGCATGTTGACATGTGTCACATTTCTTCACATAGGTATGTGCATCCATATGAAGAGTGGGCCACCAAAGTCCTGAGAATAGAATAGAATTGATCACTCTATCAGGCCCAAAGTGTCCACCTCCCACACTGCTATGTGCAGTTTCTAAGACTTTCAAATAATCTGATTCATGAACACACAATCTTAAATAGCCATCTTTGCCTCTTCGGTATAGGTTATAGCCTACTAAGGCATAGTCTTTAGCCTCCTGCTCCATACTTCGTTTTCTTGCTAGACTTGCCTCTCTAGGTAGTGTTCTTGACCGCATGAATTCTACCAATGGAGCACTCCAATCTGGAATTAATGATATGTGATAAAGAGTCGCATGCTCCACCGGGGGTCTCTTTTTGCACATTGGACAATTCTTAATCCAATCATGAATTTCTTTATCCATACTAGGCCAATACACTCCTAAACGTTTTAGATTTTGCAATCTTCGTTGTTTGGAATAGTGATTCCCTAGAAATCCTTCATGGGCTTGTTGCAACCAACTACTATGTTTTCATTGTCCTCGACACAACAAGCTAGAACACCTTCCGTGTCTTGTTTATACATGCTTCCTGCCAATATTTGATATTTTTGTGATTTTACAATTTCATCTTTGTTTGTTTTTACATTCTTATTTGCAGGTCCGAAAGTTAGGACTGGCACCAACTTATTTGCCCATTTAGGAACAACTTCTAGATTGAACAGATAAGCGTCGGGCAATTCATCAGACACTCCTTGTGGTGACTCGCCTGAGGTGATGCGAGAAAGATGATCTGCTCTGAGATGGTTCTTACCTTTCCTAACAACCACTTCAAAGTCATATTCCATTAGTAAGAGGAACCATCTTACTAAGCGTCCAGTATTGCAAGGTTTATTGACCAAGTATAATAAGGCTTGATGATCAGTGAAGAACTTAAACTTGTTGGCCAATAAATAGTGTCTAAATTTCTTTATAGCATGCCTAAGCCTTCTCTTTCGGTTGTGGTGTAGTTTCGTTCAGCAGCATTCAATTGCGTGCTAGCATATGCTATAGGCAAATCTAAATTCCCTTCACCAGTTGGTTGTGTCAGCACACATCCTATTGCATAATTGGATGCATCCACGTGTACATGGAATGGCTTATTCCAATCAGGAGTGGTCAGTATCGGTGCTGTGCACAAGCGTCTCTTTAGCTCATTGAAGGACTTCTCGCATTCGTCGTTCCACTCAAAATTTGTCAACAAGGCATAAAGAGGTTTGGCTATAAGTGCATACATGTGAATAAACCTATGGTAATATCCACAATGGCCCATAAAGGCTACCTCTTTAACATTCCTTGGCCTCGACAACTCCGCTATGGCTTTTACCTTGTTCTCATCCGTTGAAATTCCATTCTTAGAGACAATGTGACCTAAGATTTTACCTTGACGTACCATGAACACACACTTCTCTGGGTTCAGACACACTCGATATTCTCTACACTTGTTCTGTCTGAGCTCAGGTATGTGGTATCTTCGCTCTTGGGAATGAGCACATAAATCATCCACATATACTTCTAAGCTCTTTCGCAGGAACTCTTTGAAGACATGACACATGAGCCGTTGAAAGGTTGCAGGTGCATTGGTGAGCCCAAATGGCATCACACGAAATGCAAAGATCCCCCACTCTGTGGCAAAAGCTATTTTATGTTGATCTTCTGGGGCAATGGCTACTTGATTGTAACATGAAAATCCATCAAGGAAGCTATAAACTTCCTTGCCTGCAACACGCTCCAATAAATGTTCAGTGATTGGAAGCGGATAACTATCTCTTATCGTGGCGGCATTAACTTTTTTAAGGTTAATACACACACGTAACTTTCCATTCTTCTTGGGCACCACTACAATGGGGGACACCCATTCAGTATGCTCAATCTCATAAATGAATCCAGCTTCAATCAATCTATCAATTTCTTCTTTTATTTTGGCTGCATAAGTGTCATTATATGTGTAGGGCTTATGTTTGGTGGGCTTGGCATCTGCTATCATGGGGATCGTATGAGAGCAAATTTTTGGATCTACTCCCTTCAAGTCTCTATAGTGCCATGCAAACACGTCCCTGTATTCCCTTAATAACGCTACCAACTCTACTTCCTCTTCTTTATTCAGGTCATCTCCTATGTATATGCATCTCTCTTCGTTCTCTTCGATGGTGACGATTTTTTTGGTCTTTTCTTTGTTATCATATGCTTCTCCTGTAATGGCCTCTCTCTTAGGCATTCACACCAAAATTTTTCGGTCCTCAACTTCATATTTTTTGAAATTTTCTGGTACTTCGAACAATGGCTCCTCCTTGTCCTGTTTCATTACTCTTCTTTTATTTTTCTTCTGACTACCTTCACTCCCATCCTTTGAATTTACAGTTTTGATGCTTGTGAGAGTTTCTTCTTCTTTTTGTGTAAATACTCCTATATCTTCTAGATAGTGCTCCTCTGAAATAAAGCAACTATCCATCAAAATGGACTCTAGATCATCATCGTTCTCTTCTTTTTTTATGAATTTCACGAGGGTCACATTCTTCTAGCAAGGGCTGACACATGAACACTGAAATATCATATCCCTCCTCATCACAATGAGGTGTCCATTGTTCTTCATTGACAACAATGTCCATGGTGGCTAAGATTTCTGCCCAACCATGAGGCTCAAATTCCTCATCTAGAAATATCATCGGCGTATAGGCTGGGTCTCGAACTGGTCTATCTCCTTGAGAAGTTCCTTTTTCTCTTGCCTTTAAGCGTTTCTCCTCTTCCTTTGCGACCTTGCACATCCACAAATGAGTATCTTCATGCATCCAAGATGTATCAGATGAACTCTTAGAATGCACAGAGATTGAGTCTTCTTGCTCCTTGTGGATAGGATTCCACTGTAGGGTTTGTACATCTCTGAAGGTGTAATCCTTCAAATTGACCTTGGTTGTGACCCCTAAGCGCTGCAAGTATAAGGAGTTGGTTCCCCAATCCTGTACAACTTGCAGTTGTCGTAGAAAGGGCCTTCCTAGAATCATCTCGTAGACATTATTTTTTTCAAAGTTACATATAGCAAATGTGTGTTCAAACTCTACACCACAGGTGGTTAGAGTTATCCCTTCGAGCAATCCTAGAGGTCTTTCATAATGACCGTTGGCCATTTGAAGAGTCATTCTAGTTGGTCTTAATGTGGGCTTGCCCCATCGCTTCCACAAGGAGGTGGTTGCAATAGCAGCCCCAGCACTTGAATCTATGATCGCTTTGGTTGTGTAACCTTGGTAGGTGATTGGAAGATAAGTATTACCTTCTTCACCTTCACTCATGTCCCCTATCTTATCAAGAGGTATCTCTGGAACTTTCTCTTTAGAGCTTGCTTTTGGCATTTTGGAATCAAGTTCGGGAACCTTATCCTTCACGTAATTCCATAGCTTAGGTTTCGCTTTGAGCAGCTCCTCTACCGTGAGATGACATTGAACCTTAGTGCTCTTCACTACGTCAGTGTTTCTTGGAACCACCGAGTCTTCATTTCTGATCACTATTGTAAGAGCTCTAATCTGGACAGATTCAGATTCCCATGGGCCTGTGAACTGTGGCAACTCTTGTAAAGAATTAGACTCAAAATCTAATCGTTCAACTTCTTGTTGCTCTGTTTTGTCTCCATAAATAGATGGATGTCTTGTGGAAATTGATCATACAGATCATCAATCTCCAGAATAGGAGGAGGATTATCCTTCTCTTTGGCCCATTTCTCTTCTTGTATTTCCCGCAACAACTTTTGAGAGTGTTGTTGAATTGAAAGAGGCTCTCCATCATCTATGGAGTCAGGAACATAGACTTTCTTTGGTGATGAGTTTTCTCTTTCAATAGTTAGTTGAGCCTGTGGAGGTAAAGAAACTTGAGGTTTATTTACCAACTGCTCTAATCTTTCTAGTAAGCCCTGGAAGTGCAAACCCGATGTAATAGCATTCGTCTGATTGAACGATTGATTGGCCTCGAACATAGCTTGAGCTAGTTCCACCATTTTTATGCACATTTTTGTCCGTTCAATCTCTAACTCTGCTCTAGGGTAGCTCTTGTCTAGGTTTGCAGGTGTTGGCCCTTCTTGAAGTCGAGCCTGATATGCCTTGAACATCATGTCCAAGTCTTCTGGGGTTGGATCTGCAAGAACAGACCCTGATTGTGGTGGTCTATTTACACTGGTTGGTGGGTGGGGATGAGGTGGTGTGGATGGAGTTTTGAGCTCAGAGGGGCTTTGAGAGGCAATATCTTCTATTTTTGTTTTTGCATCTTTAAGGCTTTCTTCTAGTTCGGATAACTTCTTGGTCCACTTACGATTGGCCTTCTCTCTAGTATCCTTCCATGTTCTTGTTCTTCGCTTACTAGGCTCTCCTGCTTCACTTGGCTCTGATTTCTCAGCTGGTTTAGTTTGTTGTAAGGCTTGTGCCCTAGTAACTGTGTGTATAGGAGCCACATTATCACTACTGGAACCTGAATCCCTTGCTAGGCCTACTACATTAATGGGTGTAACCTTTGGTGCACTAGTGGGATGTCCGGGACAATCTCTCAAGAGCTGTTCTTTGCCACACTCAAGACAAACAACTTGTATCGTGATGTTCTGCCCTTGTGTCGGAGCTAGTGGGTGGGGTGATTGTTGTCCTAATATAGGTTGAGGTTGGCCATATCCTCCATGTTCATACATTCTAGATGCTCCTCGTGATCCTGGACATGGGTTATACCTAGGAACTTCTCTGCCTTGTTCTGTAGGAGGGTACCTGTATAGTCTACATTGAGGTGGTACAAATGGTCGTGGCTGTCTATTCATCGGATAGTTTTCGGTGTTGTAGTTGATGTACTTTTGCTCATTATGAGAGTACATGTTAGGCGCTTGAGTGGGTTGTCTATCGTAAGGGAAAGGTTGTGATAACCCTAATGCTTCTTCGGTGCAGACATGAGATAAATGATCCCCACCACAAAGTGTGTAACTTCCTAACATTGGCACTCTCAAGGAGGAGTTCTGGTAGTTCCTTTGTCCTTGTACCCCTAATTTCTTGGCCACTAACTCTGTCACTTCCTCCACATAACTGGAACTTGAAGTTTCATTGCTCCTTGTATCCTCTATTCTGGTAGGATCTTGTGTGATTTTGAGATCCTCAGCTAAGTTGTCTTCCAAATCTATGCACTCCTGAAGACACTCACTTAGGGTTTGCAGTCGTTTTACGTATACTAAGATTCTCAATGTTCCATTGGTTAGACCTTCTAAAAATAGGGATATCATTTTTTGCTGAGAAGGTCTCTCTGTCATAGGGCATCGAGTTACGTATTGATTAAATCTTCGTGCTGCATTTTTTACTGTCTCATTAGGGGCTTGTTTGAAACTATGTAGTAAGGATGACGAATTGTGCTTGATCCCTCGCTTAGTGAATTCCCAAATAAGTTCTTGGAAGAATTGTTCAATATGTTCAAAGCAACTTGGATCCAAGGATTGAAACCAAGTCAAGGCTATTCCTGTGAGGGTTAGCCCAAAGGATTCATATTGCATGAAAAAGTCATCCACTTGCTCCGCTCGCAATACCTGTTTGAATTCTGCAATGTGGTCATAGGGCTCTCCTGTGCCATCAAAACGATTCCGCATACATTTGGCCAATTGGATTGGTCTCAGTCTTCTGTCGGGTTTTGGGGATCGAGTTATGATGGGGCCATCTTGGGGTGGTTCTGTCCTAAAGGTAGGTCTATTCATATTTCCCATTCCCTGGCTAGTGTGGCTATGGGGTCTAATTCCTGGCCTGGTGAATTGCTCACATGGCCCATTGGGTATACTACCTTGGCTCGTTTGTCCTAACATCACATTTTCAGTTCTTTGCTGTGTCTCAAATGGGTTTTGTGAGGTAGTTGCATGATCTCGAGCTAACTCTCCTCTTTCATTAATTTGATCAGGGTTTTCAATTACTACATATATCTGGCACTTCTTGTCCATGTAAACTCCATCTTCGTACTTGACAGCTGGTCTTGGAACTATTTCTAATTCAGTAGTGTTTCTCATTCTTGCTACTAGCCTGTATAGATCGTCAAGGTAGATGGGTATTCCTTGCATGTTGGTGGATATGTATTGAAGAGACGTCCTATATTCCCCTTCCACTGTAGACATAAGACCTTCCCTAGGTATGGATCTATGCATGTCTTCAGAAGCCAAGAGTCCCTCCCAGTTAAGTGACATTTTGACTCACTTGTCTATGAACTCAGCACGTGGTGTTAACCCCTGAGTTGACTTGGTTGTGCAGTTGAACTTAGTTTCAAATGATTTGGTACTTTATCTTCCTAAGTGTCTACTTGATCTTAGGTTCCTAAGCCTTGTCTGCAAGTCCACAATTGTCCTTTGAATTGCTCAAAATCTTGTGGAACCCCTTGTTTCCTAGTCCAACCTGAGGGTCAACTTAAAAATACCCTATCTAATAATCTTGGTATTAATTTTACCGTAACCAGTCGATGTTTTTGTTGTACTCCCCACGAGCTTTCCAACAAACCCAAGATCACTCCGAACGGATTTCGTATGAAAAAGTTATGCCAGTTCAGGGTTCTGGGGGTTAAAACAGGGAAACAGGATCTCTCAAGAAATGCTTCAAAACAGGCGATACACGATACTTATCAAGTATCGCGATACTTGGAAGCAGACGATACACGATACTTACCTTGTCACAATACTCGATATTTGGGATGTCACGATACACGATATTTGGGAAATATCGTGATACTTGATGTTCACGATACTCGATACTCAGAGAACACGATACTCGATACTTGGTAGGTATCGCGACCAGGATCACACGATACACGATACACGATACACGATACACGACAAGTATCGCGAGGAAATTCAAGACGATACTTGATATTTGCCAGGTATCGGGAAAGTAGTATCCGCGATACACGATATCCAACAAGTATCACGATCAGAGAATCACGATACACGATACTTGAGCAAACGCGATACTCGATACACGATACTTGGGAAGTATCGCGATCAGGGATCTCATGATACTCGATACTTATGAAGTATCGCGATTAGGGATCTCACGATACTGGATACTTATGAAGTATTGCGATCAGGGATCTCACGATACTCGATACTTGTGAAGTATCGCGATCAGGGATCTCACGATACTCGATGATTGTGAAGTATCGTGATACTCAACCACAAGAGATCACGATACTTGTTAGGTATCGCGATACCTCAACCACGGGAGAAACATGATACTTGGATTTTTTGGAGTCCAAATTCAAAACTTTTTGCAAATATGAGTATCTTGTGTCCTTATCACTCCTATGTGTTTGTAGATGAAAAATCTTTCTTCAAACCCGCCATATTTCACTCACGATACTTGGCGCAGGTTTCGTCACCTCCGAGGCTGTTCACTCAGTTTTTGGGTATATTGAGGCGTATTTCTTCTGCATTTCAGTTCTGCACCCTCTTTAAGGTTCTTTCTCACAACCACAAGTGAAAAATGAGGTGAATGTACTCTAGAAAATGGAAAGAACTGAGAAGATGAAGGTGGGTGGAGATGGTGATGATGATGAAGATGAAGGAGAAGAAAAACTCAAAAATTGAACTGAAAATGGTGATTTCTTTTACCTTTCAACGTCGCTACTCTACGTCTTACCGTCACACGCTCGTCCTCCAAGCTCTCTCCCCGACAACGGCGCCAAATTTGGTGTCACTCTAGCACAATGGTGAGTACCAACGTGAGGAGCTCCACCTCATAAATGTCAATCTGCGGAGACGTGAGGACAAGTATGAAGACTATGAGCAAGTGATGACACAAGTGCGTGAGTGAAAGCACACAAGCATGCACACACATACACACACACGCGCACAAGGTAAGAGCAAAGAGTGGAACAATGGAAGATCTTCGATTGTAAATGAACTCTCTTACAAAGCTGAAATCTACAACAAGCTAACCCAAAAATGAGCTCTCCAGCCCTTTTTATAGTTTTTGAGTGGTTTTGGCCCTGTCCAGAGCTAGTGTCCGGCCTAGTTAAAAATTAGGTTCTCGGGCTTATCTGGGGGCTCAAACGGAATCTAAAAATTATGAAAATTGGTAGTATGATACATCTGATACTCCTCAAGCTCAAGGACTCCTTGGCTTGAACAAAATGGAGTTGAAAAAATAGAAAATGGTATTTACAATGATTTTTAGTGATAAAAATCACTATTTTTATAGGGATTTCTTCTGAAAATTTGACAGGTGCTTCTTGGAGCTCCCTACTTGCTCCTCCTTCTTGTGTCTCCACTTCCTTGATGCGCTTTTATGCCTGTGCTTGACCTTGAGCTTCAACACATACATACACACACACACACACATATATATATATACATATATATATATATATATATATATATATATATATATATATATATATATATATATATATATATATATATATAATGATGGAGTTAAATAAGCTCCATGGAAACAGTTCATGATCAGAGAAGCCAACTTAACCAAATAGAGCAAAAGGTATGTGTTTTGAGGCATGTAATGCCATATATATATATATATATATATATATATATATATATATATATATATATATATATATATATATATATATATATATATATATAATGATGGAGTTAAATAAGCTCCATGGAAACAATTCATGATCAGAGAAGCCAACTTAACCAAATAGAGCAAAAGGTATGTGTTTTGAGGCATGTAATGCTTGTCTAGAGGTGTTGTCTAACCCTTCCCCCTTTTTTTTTGCTATTAAGGGGTGTGTATGTGTGTATGTGAAGCATAGGAAGTCTTGAGTTGAGAGTAGATGTTTTCTACCACTTTGTTTTTTGGCCATAACTTGAAGCACATAGGTCCAATCGAGCTAAAAATAAAGCATTGATGCATCTCATCGAGAGCTTCAAAATGAACGCACTACTAATATATTCACATATTTAGCTGAGAGATATCTTGATTTGTGTTTGTTGTTGCAGCAAGCATCGTAATACACACTTTTGTGTAAGAGGTGTTGTGTGAGGTGGATGTTCCCTTTTTGCATGTATTACTTGTCCGTTTCCCACATGAACCATCATTCATGTCCTAGTTCCAATGCACTTGACCGGGTGAGGCTCAAGTGATTGAGAATTCAATGCATATATCAAATCACCACGTACACATTTCATTGAGTTCTCCCCCAAGAGGTCCTCAATACATGTTTTAGTTAAAGTGAAAATGAGGTTGACATGAGGTTTAAGACTAAGGTTAAATTCAGGAACCTCGATACCTCGGCGAATTCATCTTTATCTAAACCCTTATTGAAGAGGGACATAAAGGCAATCAATAACCGTATTTTGAGGTAGAAATATCATGAAATAAAACACACAAAGATTGAATGATAAGTTTTATAGTCTTACCTCTAATTGATGATGTGCATGTATAATGGCCTTTAAAATCTTTCATTCGGTTCTATCTAGCAAATTCATAAACAATACTTTGTTGTAGCATTATAATAATTTGATCATCTTCTTCGGATTAAACACACAAATGATAGTAGTAAAGGAGGCGCATATTTGGATAGGAAGCGAAATCAATTTGCTCAAATGATGGCCTCAAGAACACTCACATGATTTGAAACCATATAGGGAGAAATTGATTCAATAAACCTGATCCATCCACCTAACATGAAACAGGAAACAAGTCAAAGGATATTCGCAAGAATTAATTAGAAAATCATGAATTGCTACTAGCATTCCCTCATTAACTAAAACATGAGTTGAACAGGAGAATAAAGCTACAATCATGATTTGAAGTGGTGATAGAGAACATGAAGAGAATAGAGCTACAATGATAATTTAAAGATGTGATAAAGAAATCTGATACCACAGACCATTAGTTCAACGACAGAAGGGGAGTCAATTCGTAAAAATTATAAAGTGGCTGCGATATAAGGGAACTCAGCTTGTTTTCGATCTATAAACGCCATTATGAAGAATTCTATTGATCAGGCACTTCATATGCCTTCACGATAGGCTTTTAAAATCTTACATTGCGTTCCATATGAAAAAATATATCTTGTCGCATACCATAATAATCTGAACATCTTCTTCTTAGGATCAAATGCCCAAAAGTATGAACATTTTTTTCTTAGTATGAACATGTTTTTCTTAGTATGAACATGTTTTTCTTAGGATCAAATGCCCAAAAGTCTCTAGCACAATGGCAAGTACCAACGTGAGGAGATCCACCTCATAATTGTCAATTCGTGGAGACATGAATACTAGTATGGCGACTATGAGCAAGCGATGGCACGTGCGTGAGTGAGAAGCACACAAGCATGCACACACATACACATGTGCACACACAAGACAAGAACAAAGATAGGAAGAATGAACTTCTATGTATTACTCAAAAAGTTTCTTACAATAGCTCAAAACTCTAACAAGTGATTTTAAAACATATAGGGAGAAACCGATTTTAAAGCATATATGGAGGAATCGATTGAGTAAAAGTGATCCCACCACCTGACGTAAAACTGAAAACAAGAGAAAGGATATTACTGTGGAATGATCTGCATAGAAAATCTAACGCAGTAATTGCAATTACACCTCCGAGGAGTGTGTAGTAGAGATCTCATAAAGTTGGTTTGACAATCAGCTCACAGATACTCTCCCAAAGAAAAAATTATTCAGCATCATTGGTGTCAACCATTCTCGAAATCGCAAATCGTTTCGATCAAAAAAAAAATCCTGATTATTAGCCCTCGCTTCGTCTTCACTGATAAGGTGATTTGAGTAGATGTGTTCTATTCACATAAGATGTATCAAAAGAAAAAAAGAACAGCAAAGAGTCACGAGTCACGACATCAGCTTCAAAATAGACTGCACAATTCAAAAACTACAGTTGAAACTACCAGATATAACAATTTAATTAATTTCAACTTCTGAATAATTGCATGCCCATATTGTGTTATTGGTGACTCATCTAATGCAATTAAATTAATAGGTACTCCTTGTATCAGAGAGACAGAGAGAGAAAGAAGGCCCATATTGTGTGTTCGTGATGAGGAATGCAATAAATTAACAAGGATTCTTTAGAAAAGATAGATAAAGAAGAATTATCTCTGTATAAAACAGTTTATCTTGTAATATTTACCGGATATAAGAATTTACTATTATAATTGTAATATTTACCGGATATAACAATTAAATTGATTTTAAACTTCTGAACAATTGGATGTGCAGATGCTGTGTTGAGCTTGAGCTAAATAATGCAATAGATAAAAGAAGGATTATGTGTAGAAAAGACAGATGAAAGTAGAATTCCCTGTATAAAAGATTAAAAAAATCTTGTAACGTTCACCGCAAATACCAATAACTAATTTTAACTTCTCAATAATCGCATGTGCAGATGCTGAACATGTTGTGTTGGTGGTGACTATTGTAGTAGACAAGAAAGAATTATCTTTATAAAAGATGGATAACAATTTAATTGATCATAATTTATGAATAATTGCATGCGCAGATGCTGACCATGTTGTGTGTTGGTGGTCACTACTGCAAAAATAAAGAAGAAATCTGTATGAAAGATAAAGAAGAACTCTCTGTGAAAGATTTCAAACTTACATCTTGTAATCTGTGTTGAAGATTTCAATCTTCTGTAAAAGACTAATTATTTCCTGAGCGAACTTGCATTGTAATTGGTGGTGCGGTGGTGCCTACTGCAATAGACAAAGGAAAAATCTTATGAAAGATAGATGTGGAAATCTGTATCAAAGATTTCAACCTTGTGGTGTAAAGGACTAATTATGTCTTGTGCCTACTTCAATAGGCAAAGGAAAAATGTTATGAAAGATAGATGTGGAAATCTGTATCAAAGATTTCAATCTTGTGTAAACGATTAATTATGTCTTGAAGCAAAAACTTGCTTGCAATCAGTTTATTTCTTGAACGAACTTGCGTTGTAATCGGTGGTGCCTACTGCAATGGGCAAAGAAAAAATCTTACGAAAGATAGATGTGGAAATCTCTATCAAACATTGTGTAAACAACTAATTATGTCTTGAGCGAACTTGCTTGCAATCAGTGGTGACTATCTGTATAGAAGATAGATAAAGAAAAATTCTCTGTATAAAAGATTTCAAAGTTGTATCTTGAAACTATATGTATAGAAGATAGATAAAGAAAAATTCTCTGTATAAAAGATTTCAAAGTTGTATCTTGTAATCTTACCAATCTGTAGATGACAAGCTATGAGACCCATATCAGAAAAAAACACAGACGATGCGTAGTAAATGCCGGACAAAACAAACTACTCCAATGCCCAAACTGCAGATGACAAGTTATGAGGCCCACATTATCTTATCCACCAAAAATTTTAAGAAAAAAAAATACTCTACCCAATCTGTAGATGACAAGCTATGAGGCCCATATCAGAAAAAAACACATCTACTTTCTTTCACCCCTCGACAATGGGCTATAAACATGGACAAGCTCATCTGGATAATCTGAATTCCCCTATATATGTGTACTTCAAGTACCTTGTCGCCTTGATGACATGTGCCATACAGTGAACATCCATAGTAGTTGTGCAGAAGTGATTTGCTCCAAAAACTCTATTTAACTGTTAATAGATTCAATTACGTCCTACATGGATCTCATTACCTAACAGCATGTTCAGGTCCGAAAGCAGTACAGAAATGCCGTAAACAAGTAAAGCAGATCGGAGAATGATCATCGATGAGAGGGAGTATACACACAGCAGCACCAAACATCACCAGTTTGTACAGGAGATAGTCCATCTTCTTTATTACATGTGCGAGGTCGGTCCGCACTGACCATATTACGTTCCCTTCATTCCGAAGGGCGTGTGGGAGAGCGTTGTTTAGCTGTTGAGTAATAATCTGGCTGCTGGAAGGTGGGCGGAGCAGTAGGCTGGAATTCGTTCCCGCCGTATCCGGCCTTCAGGTATTCCTCTTTACTCGCGAACTCGGTGTAAGGAGACTCCTGACGATGGCGCTGTCGCTCCTCCTCGCGTCGCCGTTGCTGCTCTTCACTCAGTTGGCCCATCTCCTCCACTCTGCCTTGGAAGGCCATCCTCTCTCTCTCTCTCTCTCTCTCTCTGTGAGTGCGTCGATGTTGAAATGGCGCTTGTCGAATGCTTAGCCTCGGCTCGATTTTGATCATATGTAGGGCGATCGTGATGTACGAGGAGACGAAGCGTGTGAGGATACGTGGCAATCTATGCCGCAGCCACATGGCAATCATACAATATTCCGTAAAACACCATGAATTTAGTCTACAAAAGAATAAAATCTCTCAAAAATTATGAGGCTATCTCCAACGATTGGGTCTTTTGCCTCTCATGAGGGGGGCGTGGGTTCAAGTCCCATGGTTGCACCGGAAGGTCACTCCTCTAATAATATATGATAAGATGTTAAATTAGCTCTCTTCCAGTAACCATTGGCCTTTTGGCACTCTCGATGCACAATGTAAGCAGCAGCAAGGGATGTCTCATTGAGCAAGGGATGTCCTCAATGAGACAAGGTGGAATTCAAGTCAAACTAGTCTCTTCATCTCACCTAAGGGCTATCCCTTTCTAGTTCCTATCCTTAGCGAGCCTTCAAGCTCTGTCACTTCTGGTATGTGTTAGATGTTCAATCCTTGCTTGTGGGGGATTCGAAGGGTCACATGGGTGCTATGCCCTTTCACCGTCGTACTTCATTGATTCGACAAGTTTCACACTGAAAATAATGAAGTATAACCTTCTCCATGCATTGTCCTTCCTTTACACAACCGCAAATATGTGTTATGTGAGATAGCATTAAGAAAGTTGAGTGGATATCCCACCAAAGATGGGGGCTTACTAATCTCTTCATATCTCTTACTCCTATTGCTTTCTATATTATAATTGATCAAATATCTCTTATTCTCTTTTTCCTATTATGGTTTGAATTGGGGTGGACATTGAGTAAGAGTGTCAACATAGAAACACAACCTTTGACCAATGATTTTGAGAATCCTTATACTATTGGTCCTATCTTAAACTATAAGGAAACAATGAAGGTAACAACCTAGCCCATACCCCCAAGAAAGAATAGATACTAATGAAAACCTTGACTTCCTAAGCTTGAAGCATTAAAGGTGGACAAGGACAACACCTTGGGTAAATTTAGAGGATCATCCCCTCCCATCATGAGTGGATCTTCATCACTCACCTAACATGCATTTTTCCACATTGGGACTCCCATCCATATAGCACGATCAATGATCTTTCATTTGTGAATGCTCAAATTTTCTCCATTGGATCCATGTATGTCTCCAACTCTTTGGTGAGCTAAGGGAATGTTGGAATTCTTCAAAGGCCCTTCCCCTCCCCAATGGAACTTTGATTTGGCTTAGCTTATTGAAAATATTTGGAACAAAAAAGAACACACCATTGAACCCATGAACAAGGTGGATTGTGATCTCGTGAGGCATCACCTTGACCTCAAAAAATTATGGTATGGGTTTCTCTTCATCTAATCCAATATTGGTGTGCTTCCAAATCTCCATAATGTGTGCTTGGATAGATGTTATACATCCTCATATTCTTTTGACTAGTTGGAGGAAACTAAAATTAGCCTCTATAATGGCATCATTTCATCTAGCCGCTATCCATTATTGGTTACTTCTAGTAGCAGCAACCAATGCACCATTGCACCATCACTCCACAAATACCCTTTCTCTTCTCTTTCCCCTTGGTTTAGAAAGAAATTGAAATGATATGGGCTTATGTTTCATCATATGAATACGGTTTGGAAGTCAAACTAGAAGTTTGGTTGACCCAAACATCTAACTTAGATATTTGTACTACGGATCAGTTTCAACCAATATTTGGTTTGAGTTATTACCCTACTGGCCTTTCCAAAGGTCTCAAAAAGGGGGAAGGAAGAACCAAAACTTTGTGCAACCAATACAAACTTCTAAAACTTCTAAAACTATTTTGAGTCAAGCTTTATTACCCTACTGGCCTTTCCAAAGGTCTCAAAAAGGGGGAAGGAAGAACCAAAACTTTGTGCAACCAATACAAACTTCTAAAACTTCTTAAACTATTTTGAGTCAAGCTTTATGATCCTCAAAACTTTAACTTTTCAAACATCTGTTTCAGATAAGTAAACTAGGTTCTCAAAAAGATTCTTGGAGTAAAGTCTAAACATCATCCAACCACTAAATACTTTAAGATTTTCAACAAGGTACTGAAGAATTTTACCTATCTTTAAGATAAGTAAACTAGATTCTCAAAAAGATTCTTGGAGTAAAGTCTAAACATCATCCAACCACTAAATACTAGTGTGGTATCCAAAATTGATGTCTCAAGCCACCAAGTTGTATTGATGATGTTTTCTTTTTTACTCAAGACACTAATGCTTCCTCTAATACTACATTAATGTCCTTTTATTCAATATCCTAAGACTTCCTTTCTTGAAATGAAATTCTTATCCATTACTTTGAGTCAAGGAATTTATTTCACCAAGTTACACTATGAACTTGGTGCTATCAAATTATCTTAGTTTGTCTAGCCTTTGATGGGTCTTGTAAGGATACCTAATTTTCAGGGATTAAAAAGCCTAATCTAGGAGGTTAAAGAAAGAATTTTGTGCTTAAACTCTAAAATGATATTTTTCAATACCATTGGATGATTTATTTTAATGGCCAAGATTGAAAGGGATGCAGTAGTAGAGAGAGAGAGAATGTCTGACATGCATGGAGGTTAGGAGAATCAAAGTGTTTTTTCACACACTCTTTGCATCAATTAGGGCCCCTAGATCTTGTCCGATCGAATGTCCTTTTAGACTCGGGGCTGAGCCCATTTTTTTAGTCCTTTGTGGATGTTGTATCAAGCCTTGATCTAATTGTGCTTGTGCAAAGGTTCCTTTTTCATTTTTGAGTCAAGCCTCAACCATCAAATCTTCTCAAGATCTAATGGTTAGGATTTTTTTGCACTCAAGATCAACATAATTCAAGGATACCATTGGATGGAACATCAAATCAAAGGCTTCAAATTGAACTGCTCAAATTGTTGGAGTTTGAGGTCTGTGGAAGCACATGAACAACACAAGAAAGAAGAACAAGCTTGGATCACAACGCAAAATACTGAATGCATTACCAAGAGAATGTACAAAGATAAGTGACCTCTTAGGGTTATAAGCATATATACAAGCCAGGGAAAAAACCTCCTAAAGAGGGAAAAAAATTCCCCAACAGTCCTAGTGTGTTCACACACATCACTACCTAAATATATCAACAAATCCCCCCTCGGAGTGATGTGATAAACAAGGAGCTGGCATGTATGTATAAGGAAGTGCAAAGCTATGTGGAATCAATCCACAAAAGGAAGTAACCCCGAAGCTTTGCGGAAAGCTCCAAACTTCTTCGTAGGCAGACCCTTTGTGAAAAGGTCTACAATGTTCCCGTGGGTAGGACCTCTCCCTAACATAACAATAGTGCACCTCAATGTGCATGGTGTGAGCATGGAACACAGGGTTCCTCGCAATTTCCAATGCGCTCTGACTTTCAGTGAAGATGGTGATGGTAGAAGATTGATCGACACCCAAATCAACCATAAGGTATCTGAGCCACACACACTCAACCAAGATATGCATGAGCTACCAAGCATGAAGCAAAAACCACTAGTCGACACACAAGTGTCATAGAAACTAGCCCATTCAGAGTTAGAAAAAGCATGTAAATCTGGTGGTAGTAATCCCCCCTTGTGATAAAACAATCCAAGCAGCTAGGTACCACTCAAGTAGCGAAAGATACACTTAACCGCCTTCTAATACTTGACACCCGAGCATGAACCTGCTCATCTATGAGACAAAAAAATGAATATTTGTTCAAGTAAAGCATAAGTAAATCAAGCATTCAATAGCCTGCTGGTAGAGAACAACATCAAATGCATCTCTCGTATCATTAAGACTCAATCGTAAACCTATCTCCATAGGAGTGGTAATAGGTTTGCAGTCTTCAAGACCAAAATGCTACAATAATGTGTCAATATATTTTGTTTGACACAAAGCTACTCCACCATCAACTTGCATAAACTGAATGCCCAAATAATGATGCAAATGCCTCAAATCTGGCATCCCAAATGAGGCATGCAAATCAGCCTTGAAATCAGCAATATGCTTCTCAATAGGACCAGTGAGCAGCATGTCATCAACATAGATAAAAATGATCAGAAACACATCATTTGCATGCTTAACCTATAAGGTGCTCTCAGTTGGATTGTTCTCAAAACCATGTGCAATCAGGTAGGCATGTATCTTTTCATACCACGCACGTGGTGCTTGCGACAAACCATATAAAACCTTTTTCAATTTGCACACTTTGTTTTCATGCCCTTTGTGCACAAAACTATGGGGATGAAAACATACACTTCTTCATGTAAGTCACCATTCAAAAATGGAGTTTTAATGTCCAACTGGTGTGCATTCCAACCATGATAATCTGCAAGTGCACAGATGCTACAAATAGTAGTCATTCGGCATGTAGGAGCAAATGTCTCATCAAAATCAATGCCTCTTTCTTGAGTATAACCCTTTGCAACAAGCCTAGCCTTATAATTGTCAACTATTTCATCAGGCTGACACTTCAAGTTGTATATCCACTTAGTGCCAATGGCCTTCTTGCCAGGAGGCAAGTCACATAAAGACTAGGTACCATTTTTCATAATAGTATCATATTCTGATTGCATATTAACCATCCAGTTTTTTGAATTTTGTGCTTCATCAAACAAACTAGGCTCATTCTCATCACAAAGACTAGAGGCAACCATAGCATAGCAATATGATGCAAAAGAAACATTATGAGAGCCTGAACGAGTATGATATAATAGAGGTGCATCTAATTTGTTATCTCCCAAAGTTTGCATGAGCCATTTAGGCATAGTTTTTGCCTCCTCTATATCTCCAAAATTGGTTGCTAAAGAGGCAAAGAAGAAGGAGGCTAGAATGTTTGTTGCAGAGGCCTCCACACCGAAAACAGAGTCTGCTAATCTAGTGCAAAATGAAGAATGGGCATTTACTATTTACAATTTTGACCCATCTTCTCATGACCAATGTATGTCTGCAGTAGACTCAAATGTTTGGTATTTTGATAGTGGGGCAACCAAATATATTACCTCATAGTGCAGTTTCTTCACTTCACTCGAGCCTGCCCCTACAAGGAATATTGTCGCATGCACCAACAACTCCTCTTATCCTCTATTGGGAGTTGGTAAAATCATTCTGACTATTGTTCATGGTAGTTCTTTCACTTAATCATATGCTTTATTTGTGCCACGGATCAAGAAGAATCTGATATCAGTTACGGCTTTAGTCAAGATTGGCTTGGTTGTAAAATTTGTTGATGATAGGTGTACAGTTCATGATATGTCAAATGGTGATGTGATTATTTCTTCTGGCATTTTATGTCATGGGTTGTATAAGCTCATAGACTATGAAAGATCTATGAATGATTTGGCATATGCAGTACATGATTCTCAGGCTATGTCAGATGCAAAGCTTTGGCATGCACGCTTTGGTCATCTGAATTTCACTAGTTTGCTACTCCTGCAAAAATATGAAATGGTGTTCTCTTTGCCCAAACTTGAGGCACCCAGAAAACATGTTTGTGAAAGCTCTATTTTGGGTAAAATGCAATGTTCCTCCTTTCCAAAAGATGGTTTAGTTCGGGCTACTCAGAAATTGCAACTTGTACATAGTGATGTTTGTGGTCCTATGAAAACACCTTCTTTTGGAAACTATCTCTACTTCGTGACTTTCATTGATGATTTTTCCACGCATGCATGGGTATATCCATTCAAAGCAAAGTCTGAAGTGTTTATCTGCTTCAAACAGTTCTTGGTTTTGGTTGAAAATCTATCAACATGTAAAATGGGCACCCTCCGTTCTGATCGAGGGGTGGAATATATGTCTTCTGACTTTAATGCATTTCTGGCTAAACGTGGGATAAAAAATCAATGTATAGTGTCGTATACACCTCAACAAAATGGAGTTGCTGAGCGGAAGAATAGGTAACTCATGGAGATGGCAAGGTGTATTGTCAAGAGTCAGGCTTTACCACATAGTTTATGGCTTGAGGCTGTTATGTGTGCAGCATATGTGCTTAACAGGTGTCCCACTAAAGCATTGCGGTCTATCACTCCATATGAGGCTTGGCATGGTTGCAAGCAATCTGTTGCTCATCTGCATGTTTTTGGTTGTCTGGCATATGCATTAGTGCCTGAACAACATCGCAGAAAATTGGATGATAAAGTAGTAAAATGTATTTTTGTTGGGTACAATTCTGAAAGCAAAGGCTATTGTTTGTATCATCCATAGACTAAATGCATTCTAGTTAGCTGTGATGTTGTTTTTGTGGAAGATGCTATTCAACCCTTACTTTCATGTACGAAGGAGACATCTGTTAGCTCCAAAGACATGTATGATACTTTGCTGTCTCTTTTTATAGGTGGACATTCTAGTGCTGGTCCTAATGAGGCAACTTCTCAGCTTTTATAGGTTTCATGTGATGATGTAGATCATTTCATTTCTGATGCAGATTTACATGATGCACTTGTTGATGAGAGAGCTGATATTAAGGAGGCAAAAACTATGCCAAAATGGCTGGTATAGACTTTACGCGATAGTAAATTAGTTGCACCTCTATCATATCGTACTTGTTCAAGCTCTCATAGTGCCTCTTTTGCATCAGATTTCTATTCTATGGCTGCATCTAGTCTCTGTGATGAGACTGAGTGATGCACAAAATTATGAACATTGGATGGCTGCAATGCAATCTAAATATGATGCTATCATGAAGAATTGTACTTGGTCTTTATGTGAATTGCCTCCTGGCAAGAAGGCCATTAGCACTAAGTGGGTATACAAGCTGAAGCGTGAACTTGATGGAACAGTTGACAAGTATAAGGCTAGGCTTGTTGCAAAGGGTTATGCGCAGGAAAGAGACATTGATTTTGATGAGACCTTTGCACCTACATGCCGAATGACTACTGTTTGTAGCATATGTGCACTTGCAGCTCATCATGGTTGGAATGTACATCAGTCGGACATTAAAACAACATTTCTAAATGGTGACTTGCATGAAGAAGTGTATGTTTTTCAGCCCCGTGGCTTTGTGCAAAAAGGGCATGAAAACTAGGTGTGCAGGTTAAAGAAGGCATTATATGGTTTAAACGAAGCACCACGTGCTTACTATGAAAAGATACATGCCTATCTCATTGCACATGGTTTTGAGAACAATCCAACTGAAAGCACCTTATATGTTAAGCCTACTAATGATGTGCTTCTGATCATTATTGTGCATGTTGATGACATGTTGCTCACTAGTCCTCATGACACACATATTGCTGATTTTAAGGTTCATTTGCATGCATCATTTGAGATGTCTGATTTGGGGGCATTTGCATCACTATTTGGGAATTCAGTTTATGCAAGTTGATGGTGGAATGGATTTGTGTCCAACAAAATATTTTGACACATAATTGAAGCATTTTGGCCTTGATGATTGTAAGCCTATTGCCACTCCTATGGAGACATGTTTACAATTGAGTCTTCATGATGTTGGAGATGCATTTGATGTTTTTCTCTATCAACAGGTTGTTGCATGCTTGATTTGCATTGGCAAGCGGTTAAGCGCATCCTTCACTACTTGAGTGGTACCTGGCTACTTGGATTGTTTTATCCCAAGGGGGGATCACTACTGCCAGATTTGCATGCTTTTTCTGACAGTGATTGGGGTTGCTATGACACTCATGTGTCCACTAGTGGTTTTTGCTTCATGCTTGGTAGCTCATGTACATCTTGCTTGAGCAAGAAGTAGCCTACTGTGGCCACTTCTAGTTTTGAAGCTGAGTATAGGGCAACTTTCACTGCGAGTGTTGAGTGTGTGTAGCTCAGATGTCTTATGGCTGATTTGGGTGTTGGTCAGTCTTCTGCCACCACCATCTTCACTGACAGTCACAGCCCATTGGTAGTTACAAGGAACCCTATGTTCCATGCTCGCACTAAGGACATTGAGGTGCATTATCATTACGTCAGGGAGAGGTTCTCTGCTAAGGAGATCAGCTTGGCATATGTGCCCATGCAGGAGAATATTGCAGACCTTTTTACGAAGGCTCTGCGTAGGGAGAAGTTTGAAGCTTTCCACAAAGCTTTGGGCTTACTTCCTTTTGTGGATTGATTCCACATAGCTTGGCACTTCCTTATACATGAGTGCCAGTTCCTTGTTCACCGCATCACTCCCAGGGGGGATTTGTTGATATATTTAGGTAGTGATGTGTATGAACACTCTAGGACCACTAGGGCACTTTTTTCCCTCTTTAGGAGGTTTTTTTCCACTGACTTTTATATATGCTTATTGCCCTAATGGGCTACTAATCTTTGTACATTCTAGTGGTAATACATTCAGTATTGTGTCTTGTGCTCCAAGCTTCTTCTTCTTCCTTGTGTTGTTTGCGTGCTTCTGCAAACGTCTAATTCCAACATAAAAATGTGTCCCACTCACGACAAAAAATTGAAACCACTATAAAAATACGTTCTATGTGCTCAATTCTCACATTTGCACTCACAAAGAGCTAGAGATTCTCTCAAGGCAATAGAATACTATGCTCACATGCAATGGCTGCATCCATACCTACCACTCCCATCAAATCCCCTCGAGAGCTTTTCATGGAGTTCTTGGATAGAACAGACTACAAAGGTCATACATATTTGTATGACCTAGTCTGTAGAGTCCCTAATCTTGCAGGGATATTAACCATGAACTTTGATGTGCTCCAGGATATTATTGATTATTTGGAGTTCTATATCCTATGATACTCCATAGATATTCCAACATTGGAGGGAAAATGGGTCCTCTGCAACCTAAATTTTTATTTTTATATCCATAAATGAGATGAGGCCTTTGCAAAGCCTCTAAAGCATTTCATGGACATTGTTGAGGATGCAAGGCACCATTTACATGACACAATGCCATTAATTCAAGCATTACAATAAGAAGAGAAAGATTGGAAAAAAAATATTTATCCTACATTGATACAACCATCTTCATTGTCAATGAGGATCTTGAACCTACACCCATGGACCTACCCCATCTTGTTACTGGGGGTTTTGTAGATGATAAAAAGGAACCTCAAACTAAAGCTCTCAGCTAATTAAAAGAGAGTGATAGAATAAGTAGAGAATTTCCACATAGCATTGTGGATAAAGTATTTCATGGACATTGTTGAGGATGCAAGGCACCATTTACATGACACAATGCCATTAATTCAAGCATTACAATAAGAAGAGAAAGATTGGAAAAAAAATATTTATCCTACATTGATACAACCATCTTCATTGTCAATGAGGATCTTGAACCTACACCCATGGACCTACCCCATCTTGTTACTGGGGGTTTTGTAGATGATAAAAAGGAACCTCAAACTAAAGCTCTCAGCTAATTAAAAGACAGTGATAGAATAAGTAGAGAATTTCCACATAGCATTGTGGATAAATTGAACGAAACCAATACTTGACAAGAGCATCCTGTTGATATATTTAGGTAGTGATATGTGTGAACACACGTGCTCCTACTCTTCGTTTGATGATGAAAGGCAATCCAAATGCCTTAACATTTGAAGAGTTAGTTTCTGTTCTGTTGTAGGAAGATCAGTCCAGGTAGAACAGGTCTATTATGTGTATTGCATATCAAGCTTTCCTGACTAGTCAAAAGGGAAAAGGAAAATGGAGCTCTTCTACTGGTAAGCAAAAATCTGCTAATTCTGCACATTCGAAGAAGGAAGACAAAGATGAGAAGAAATTAGAAAAATAGGAATTACTTTGCAAATACTGTAAAGCAAATGATCATGTCATTAAGAGTTGTCCAAAATTGGCTGCTAAAGAGGCAAAGAAGAAAGAGGGCGGAATGGTTGTTGTAGAGGCCTCTACATCAAAAATAGAGTCTGCTAATCATGTGCAGGATGAAGAATGGCCGTTTACTATCGTTTGCCATTTTGACCCATCTTCTCATGAGCAGTGTATGTCTACAGTACTCAGATTCTGACTACTACTGATGGTAGTTCTTTTACATTATCAGATGCTTTATTAGTGCTAGGGATCAAGAAGAATCTATTATCAGTTTTAGCCTTAGCCAAGATTGGTTTGGTTGTGAAATTTGTTGATGACATATGTACAGTTCATGATTTGTCAAATGGTGATGTGATTATTACTTTTGGCATTTTATCTCATGGGATGTATAAGCTCATAAATTATGAAAAATCTGTGAATGATTTAGCATATGCAGTACATGATTCTCAGGCTATGTCGAATGCAAAGCTTTGGCATGCACGCTTTGGTCATCTGAATTTTGCTAGTTTGCTACACTTGCAGAAATCTGAAATGGTCTCCTCTTTGCCCAAACTTGAGGCACCCGAAAGACATGTTTGTGAAGGCTGTATTTTGGGCACAATGCAACATTCCTCCTTTCCAAAAGGTGGTTCAGTTCATGCTACTCATAAATTATAGCTTGTACATAGTGATGTCTATGGTCCTATGTAGACATCTTCTTTTGGAAACTATCTTTATTTTTTTACTTTCATTGATGATTTTTCCATGCATGCATGGGTATATCAACTCAAAGCAAAGTTTGAAGTGTTTATGTGCTTCAAATAGTTTTTGATTTTGGTTGAAAATCTCTCAGCATGTAAAATGGGCACCCTCCATTCTGATCGAGGGGGAGAATATATGTCTTCTGACTTTAATGCATTTCTGGTTGAACGTGGGATAAAACATCAATGTACAATGTCGTATACACCTCAATAGAATGGAGTTGTTGAATGAAAGAACATGTCACTCATGGAGATGGCGAGGTGTATGGTCAAGAGTCAGGCTTTACCACATAGTTTCTGGCTTGAGGCTGTTATGTGTGCAACATATGTACTTAACAGGTATCCCACTAAAGTGTTACAGTCTATCACTCCATATGAGGCTTGGCATGTTCGCAAGCCATATGTTGCTCATCTCCATGTTTTTGGTTGTCTCGCATATGCATTAGTGTCTGAACAACATCGCAGAAAAATGGATGATAAAGTAGTGAAATGTATTTTTGTTGGGTATGGTTCTAAAAGTAAAGGCTATCATCTGTATCATCCACGGACTAAATGCATTCTGGTTAGCCATGATGTTTTTTTGTAAAATATGTTATTCATCCATTGCTTTCATGTACTAAGGAGACATCTGTTAGCTCTAAAGACATGTATGATACTTTGCTGCCTTGTTTTATAGGTGGATAGTCTAGTGCTGGTCCTAATGAGGCATCTTGTCAACCTTTGCAGGTTTCATGCGATGATGCAGATCATCCCATTTCTGATGCAGATTTACATGATGCACTTGTTGATGAGAGAGCTGATATTGAGGAGGCAAAAACTATGCTAAAATGGCTAGTGCAGACTTTGCATGATAGCAAATTAGATGCATCTATGTCATATCATACTCGTTCAGGCTCTCATAGTACCTCTTTTGCATCATATTGCTATGCTATGGTTGCATCTAGTCTCTTTGATGAGAATGAGCCTGTTTCATTTGATGAAACAAAAAATTCATAAAATTGGATGACTGGTATGCAATTTGAATATGATGCTATAATGAAGAATGGTACCTAGACTTTATGTGAATTGCCTCCTTGCAAGAAGGCCATTGGCACTAAGTGGGTATACAAGTTGAAGTGTAAGCCTGATGGAACAGTTGACATGTATAAGGCTAGGCTTGTTGCAAAGAGTTATGCACAGGAAAGAGGCATTGATTTTGATGAGACCTTTGCACCTACATGCCAAATGACTACTATTCTTAGCATCTATGCACGTGCAGCTCATCATGGTATGAATGTACATCAGTTGGACATTAAAACAACATTTCTGAATGGTGACTTGCATGAAGAAGTGTAGGTTTTTCAGCCACGTGACTTTGTGCAGAAAGGACATGAAAACCAAGTGTCCAAGTTAAAGAAGGCATTATATGGTTTAAAGCAAGCACCATGTGCTTGGTATGAAAAGATACATGCCTATCTGATTGCACATGGTTTGGAGAAAAGTCCAACTAAAATAACCTTATATGTTAAGCGTGCTAATGATGTGATTCTAATCATTGTGGTGTATGTTATGACATGCTACTCACTAGTCCTCATGAGAAGCATATTGCTGATTTCAAAGCTGATTTACATGCCTCATTTGAGATGTCTGATTTGGGGCATTTGCATCATTATTTGGGCATTCAATTTATGCACGTTGATGGTGGAATGGCTTTGTGTCAAATGAAATATATTGACACATTATTGCAATGTTTTGGGCTTGAAGATTGTAAGCCTATTGCCACTCCTATGAAGACAGGTTTACGATTGAGTCTTCATGATGCTAGAGATGCATTTGATGCTATCCCTCTATCAGTAGGTTGTTGGATGCTTGATTTATTTATCCATTACCTGGCCAGATATTCAGTTTGCTGTCTCACAGATGAGCAGGTTTAAGCATTGCCCAGGTGTCAAGCATTGGCAGGTTGTTAAGCGCATCTTTTCACTACTTGAGTGGCACCCGATTACTTGAATTGATTTATCCCAAGGGGGGATCACTATCGCCAGATTTGCATGCTTTTTCTGACAGTGATTGGGCTGGTTGCTATGACACTCATGTGTCCACTAGTGGTTTTTGCTTCGTAGCTCATGTATATCTTCGTTGAGCAACAGGCAACCCACTATGGCCACTTCCAATTGTGAGGCTGAGCGAAATGATAGAACCATAATAGTAACATCCGAGTTTTGAGCTTAGGATCCCAAATGAATAGAACCATAAAAACACCATCCAAGTTTTGAAATTGTGACCTCCAAGTGTCCATACATTGGCTTATCCAATAGAGGAAGTTTGTCAAAGCTTAATCTCCTTTGCTTGAATTGATTGAAAGAATGAATGTACATGTGAACAAGTATAGTACCCATGGGACCCCCCATATCCCATAAAGTAGACCCCACATATCTCACAAAGCATGGGTTATATTGCCCAAAGGTGACACTTGGAAAGGACTACCTTAAGGAAACTAGTTTAATCCGTTGGAAGGCAATACAATGGCCTAGGGCCCACACCTATCTTGCCATAGGGAGGGGTTGACCCTCGCTTCTACCTCAAGAAGAGAAAGGCCCAACCAAACAACCTAACACATATAGACAATCTAATCCAATATTGTCATTGCTACATGACAAAAAAATTTGTATACATGGAAAAAGGGACCCAAAACGACAAGTATGGAGTCGTTGCAACAAAAAAATCTTCTTTTGAGGGTTGGATCTATGACCCCCAATGAGCAATTCGTGGCTTATTCAAGAATGATGGCAGCCTCACATGCTTTAGAAGCTCTTCTTCATGTTACCTTCCCATAACAACACCTGATGAAGTGCAAAAGGGAGTGTTCAAGCTGTGGATCAAGAAATTTGAACCCATCTTAGTGCAGGACCAATGGAAGGACATAGTTATGATTCAGAGCTAAGTATTTTCCAATAAATGCTTGATTTCAATGCATGTTTGCTCTTGTTTTCATCATATTGCACTTAATCTTAAAAGAATATTGAAATAGGAAATATTTCAATAGTTTAAGCTAGTTCTGGAGCAAAAAGATGAAGCTAAGTTATTATTCCAAGCTTTGGCATGCATTTCAACAAAAAAAAATTCAAAATATTTTTTTGTATCAAAGAATGTATTTTGTAGCAAAAATCAAGCTTTCCTTTCATTAGATCCACTTTTAATGCCCAATAACATATGATTAGCATATTTGTGCATTGAAATAAAGGAAAGAAATGCATGAAGAGAATGCATTCACACCAGATATAACATGCAAGCACATGCATCTACATGCAATCACATGCATATGCATGAGTGAAGCTCACCAGCTTGCTTCTTTACATACACCATGCATGCACCCATGCTTCTTTACATAAAGGAATCATCCACTGATTCAAAGTATTGATTTGAGTTAGGTTGATGAGGATTGTTATCCATGAGGAATCAAAAGACCATTCCTTGAATGATTAAGGGCAAGTATAAATTCAATCTCCTTGAAATTAATATACAAAGGTTCATAGGTCTTTGAGACATAGATGTATCTAGAGTATAATTGAAATTCATCAAAATCAATGTATAAGTAATACCTTGATTTTCATAGGTAATGAAGAAGATTGGACAAATATATCTTTTGGACAAGCTATTTGCAAAGCTTTATCCTTTAAATTTCTTAAGGTATCAACAAATTATCATTTTTATTAAAGAATCGATTAGATTCTTAAATTATAAAGGGATTTGTGCTCATAGAGGACTATTGTATATTGGTTCATTCATGAAGGAAAGCACTGTTGATATATTTCTGTAGTGATGTGTGTGGACACACTTAGGACCCTTGAGGAAGTTTTTCCCTCTTTAGGAGGTATTTTTCCCCGGCTTTTATATATGCCTATAACCTAATGGGTCACTTATCTTTGTACATTCACTTGGTAATACATTCAGTGTTGTGTTGTGCACCAAGCCTCTTCTTCTTCCTTGTGCTATTTGTGTGCTTCCACAAAACTTCAACTCTAATAATTGATATTAGAGTAGGTGGCCACTTCATCTGGGGTGTCATTGACACCTTTTTTGTCAAAATCTCAAAATTGCATGAAAATCGGTGAGCATACTCGAGGCAATTAGGAGTTCAAAATAGCTTTGCTATGTCAAGTCGAATGTTGATCCGAGCTCATTTCGGCCTCCAAATGCACTATCCCAATGATTGTGTAGGCAACAATCTGCCAAACACATATATAGGTTTTGGTCCACCAGTACAAGAACCTCAAATTTTGGTACATATTTAGAAGAGCCCAGCAAGGTGTCTCTGTTTGAATTTTTGAGATACTAGCATTCTTCTACATCAAGGTATTTAGTCATTGGCCATGGTTAAAAGCAATGATGTATTTTGTATGTTGGCTATTCAAGATAAGTTGGATGGTACAAATTACCCATTATGGGCATATATGGTGCATCATGTATTGGTAGCAAAAGGGATTTGGAATATTGTGCAGGGTGTTGAAAAATGTCCTATTACACATGCAAATACAATTATTGAAGGTGTTATAGATGGTGTTGAAGATGATGATCTTAAAATTCTTGTTTGTACTATGGTTCTTGCTGCACCTACTATAGAGCAAATTTCTTGGGATGGTAGAGATTCTCAAGCATATGCATTGATAGCTTTGTCTATCAAATGTACCATTATCCATCATATTTGCTCTTACAAAACACGAAAGGATACTTAGGATACACTTTACAACTTTATACCATGCAAGAAATGAGGCTCGTGTTGCCTACCTCTGAAAAAAGTCAGAGATTGAGCACATAAATGAAAGCGATCCCATGGACACTTTCTTGACAAAGATCAAAGATTTGAAGGAGCAGTTGATTTCTGCTGATGAGCTCTTGCTAGATAGTTCACTTGTGCAGAATGTTCTTACAATCTTTTAGATTCATATCAGAGTTTTACTTCTACTCCTCAATTGATGATGAAAGGCAATCAAAATGCCTTAACATTTGAGGATTTAATCTTTGTTTTGTTGCAAAAATATCAGTCCAAGAAAATTAGGTTCATTATGTGTGTTGCAAATTAAGCTTTCCTAGCTAGTCAAAAGGGCAAAGTAAATGGAGCTCATCTACTAGTAAGCAGGAATATGCTAATCTTGCACATTCAAAGAAGCAATTCAAAGATGAGAGAAAAGAAGAAACAGCTTTGCAAATACTCTAAGGGAAATTATCATGTCATGAAGAGTTGTCCAAAATTGGCAAAGGAGAAAGAGATTGGAATGGTTGTTGTAGAGGCCTCTACACCTAAAACAGAGTCTACCAATCTTGTTTAGAATGAAGAATCGCCATTTACTATTGTTTCAATGATGAAACATCTTCTTATGAACAATGTATGTCTAGAGTAGGCTCAAACATTTGGTATTTTGATAGTGAGGCAACCAAACATGTTACCTTGTAGTGCACTTTCTTTAGTCCATTTGAGTCTGCCCCTACAGGGAATACTATCACATGCACTAACAACTCATCTTATATTGTAATTGGAGTTGGTAAGATCAGTTTGACTACTACATATGGTAGTAATTTCACATTATGAGATGCTTTGTATGTGCCAAGGATCAAGATAAATCTATTTTCAATTTCAGCATTAACCAAGATTGGCTTGTTTGTCATATTTATTGATGATATATGTACAATTCATGACCTTTCAAGTGGCAATGTTATTATTGATTCTGGCATTTTATGTTTTGGACTATATAAGCTTATAGAATATGCAAAATCTATGTGGGATTCATCATGTGTAGTTCAAGATTCTCAACCTATCTCATATGCAAAGATTTGGCATACACACTTTGGTCATTTGGATTTTGCTAGTTTGCTACACCTATACAAATTTGGAATGGCATATTCTCTGCCCAAACTTGAGGCACCTTATAAACATGTTTGTGAATGCTATATTTTGGGAAAATGCAACATTAATCCTTCCCAAAGGATGCTTCAGTTTGAGCTACTCATGAATTGTAATGTGTTCATAGCGATGGTTGTGGTCCTATGCAGATACCTTCTTTTAGGAACTACCTTTACTTGGTGAATTTTATTGATGATTTTTCCAAGCATACATGGGTGTATCCATTGAAAACAAAGTTTGAAGTGTCCATGTGCTTCAAATAGTTTTTGGTTTTGTTTGGAAATCTATCAGTATGTAAATTGGGCACCCTCCATTTTGATCAAGGGAGGGGAATACATGTCTTTTGATTTTAGTGCATTTTTGGTTGAGCATGGGATATGACATCAATGCACAGTGCCATATACACCTCAACAAAATAGATTTGCTGAAAGAAAGAACATGAATCTCATGGATGGTGAGGTGTATGGTCAAACGTTAGACTTTTGACCATACACCTCACCAAAGCACTGCAATCTATGACTCTGTATGAGGCTTAGCATGATTGCAAACCATCTGTTGCTTATCTCCATGTCTTTGGTTGTCTGACATATTCTTTAGTGGCTAAACAACAATGCAAGAGATTGGATGATAAAGTAGTAAAATGTATTTTTGTTGCTTATAGTTCTAAAAGAAAATTCTATCATCTGTATCATCCACAAACTAAACCCATTTTGGTTAGTCGTGATTTTGTTTTTGTGGAAGGTGCAATTCAGCCATTACTTTCATGTACAAAGGAGACATAAGTTAGCTCTAAAGATGTGTATGACACTTTGTTGCCCCTTTTTACAGGCAGGCAATCAAGTGGTGGTGCAAATGAGATGATTTCTCAGCCTTTACATGTTTCAAATAATCATGTAGATCATTCCAATTCTGATGCAGATTTACCCAATGCACTTGTTGATGAGGACTGACATAGAAAGAGGGCAAAACTATGTTTAAATTACTGACATAGAATTTAAGAGATAGCAAATTAGATGCACCTCTATCATATCATACTTGTTCAAGATCTCATAGTGCTTCCTTTGCATCAGATTTTTATGCAACGATTGTCTCTAGTATTTGTGATGAGAGTGAGCCTATTTCCTTTGATGAAACACATAATTTAGAAAACGAGATGGCTGCTTTGAAATCAGAATATGATGCTATTATGAAGAATGGTACTTGGTTGTTATGCGATTTGCCTCCTAGCAAAAAAGCCTTTGGCACTAATTGGGTATACAAGCTAAAATGTAAGCCTAATGGAACATTTGAAAAATATAAGGCTAGGCTTGTTGCAAAAGGTTATGCTCAAGAGAGACACATCAATTTTGATGATACATTTTCTCCCACATGTTGAATGACCACCGTTCATAGCATCTGTGCACTTGTATTAGAGGAAAAAATGAACTCTGCATAGGCCTTGTAAGAATCCCTAATTTTTAAGTATTAAACCTAATTCTATTCTTGTTTAAGGGGAAAAAGTGCATTTAATAGTGCACTTTTTAGTAGGATAGAGTAGGCTTTACTAGGCTCTTCTCTTTGTTCTTCTAGAGAGAGAGCAAGAGAATCTACTTTCCACATCATCAAACTCATGCATGTATGTGAATTAAAAATGATTTTTTTATAAGTCTCGGTTTCAATGTATATTTACTTAAAATGGCCTATTTTTTAATATATATGTCATAAGTCAGTTTTTTTACTCATTTTAAAAATTTTCTTCTAGAAAAAGTAGAATTTTCAAACTTCCTCCAAAAGTAACTGCCACATCATCAAATCCATAACTATGCTTCTCCCAAAAACATGACTTTTTTTCAAATTTCATCATTTCTAATAATGCATAGTGGAAAAACACATTTTGAACCATCCATATACAAGAAAACATATTTTCTCTGCAAAACACATGCTTTAGAGTCCCTTCTAGCTTTTTTTCACTTTTGTTTCTTATATTCTTGTAGTCATTGGTGAATTGGTATTGACATCTATTACAAACCTCACACTAGGATGTCCTCATGCTTCGGCATCAACAAGTATCCATCTTTGTGTGCCTAGAGAGTTTGCTCCAAACACATAGTGCAACAATGATGCGAACTCTCAAAGTGAATGCCATACAATTGAAGAAAAGAGTAATGATCTTTCGACTCATGGTTCACTATATCCTCGTGATCCAATGTCTTCTTACCATCCAACATTCCATAACATCTCAACTTTAACTGAGTTCATTCGTGCGCGTGAAGCTAGACTATTAAGTTATTGCAAGCAATTATCTACACATTCACATGCTACTACTAAGTATTGGTTCCAACAATATCAACTCCACCATATGACGGTGGTCACTTTAGAAAGCACAATCATATCTTTACAAGAACAAGTTGCAGAGTTTGAAAAGGATATGGAAACAAAGGAAAGCACAATTGCAAAGTTAAATGCCAATCTCCAAGAGTTGAAAGGTACTCCACTTGGTATGAGATATCGAAAAAGAGTATTACCATCCTTTGAAGCTCTTTCAATTGGTGGTGGAGCACGCAAATGGTGTATTTATGCAACAAGGTGAGAATTCATTTTTCTTTAATTTTTTTTAGCGAAGGTTTGAAACTAAAACTTTCATTGTGTAGGTCATTTGTTCAAGATGTAAGTGCTTGATCAACAACAGAAGAACGATTCAAGTTGATGAATAGTTTTATAAAGAGTAAAGAAGTCACTTATTTTATAGAAACACCCATAGGAAAGTGCATTAGAGTTGATGTTCAAGATGAGTTCTCATAGAAGTTAAAATACCTTATCAAAATGCAAGATGTGCAGGCAATATGTGACAAAGTGGCGGGTATACTTCAATGTACAACCTTATGAAGCAAGCCTTGCAAACACAAGGTATTTCTCAAAATATTTTTCCATGCCCATATAAAGTATCTATCAAGAAGACTTCTAATGAGGATGTGGCTCCTACTATTGGAAAATATTTATTCATAGAAGACACTATGCCTACCTCTGTTTATCATCCAAATATTCCCAAGAAGCAATTAAAGGTCCTATTTACACAAGGATTTACTTACACTAAACTCAACAATATATTTTTGGAACTTTCAAAGACTTCAACAAGTAATGGTTCACTTTTATAATTCAACAATCAAAGGTACCCCTACTATATTTTATATGATGTTGAAGTTTTATTATATTCAAGTGTTAAATTAAGGTAATGTTTCCTCTTCTGTGTAGATTGTAATGTTAAATTAAAATTCATTTTGAAACTTGATGAGTGCCAAATTATAAAGGGTCGACGACTAGAAAGGTTGAGTGTGATATTAATGAATGAAGCTATAGACGATGTAATGGGTGATAAAATTTTAGGATCCACTTCCCAATCAATTTACAATGTCCAATCCGTACAAGATATCTAGTAGTTAGGTTCTATAAAAAGTTCCCAAAGAAACAAATAGTGTTATTTCATGGTTTTTTAGTAGGAATCCATGATTTTCATAAGTAATTTCTTCTCAAATACACGGGCAAAAGCTTTTTCTAGATGGTATAGGTGATTTTGATGTAGAATGGCATTTCAATGGAGACCTTAAGAGTATACAATGCATGCTAAGCTGTAAACAAGGTGCATCTGATCTCTATCCTTGCCCATATTGTACACAAGGTTACAAAGAATCTAAAATACAATATAAACTTGCAAAGGTGTTGATCCTCAAGAGATTGATGACACAAACTCATGGAATAGTAGGGAATGGGAGATATCTCTTTTTGAGGTGTCCAATGTTAGAAGAACTGAATCGTGAGAAAACCACGATTGGAACCCCATTATTCCATTTCCATTGGTGAATGTTCACTTTTTTACTTTGCACACCTTCATGAGGATCTTCGATAGGCTTTTGAAGCTCCATGTTGAATATGTATTTGCAATGAAACCACTAAAGAGGTCTACAATAGCAATTTAGAAAATTAAAGATCTTCTTAATTCTATTGGTTGCCATGGTGGCCATGTATGTTAAGTTGTTAAGAAGTATGGTGTGTCTCAAGAGATTTTACAACAAGTTTCAATGAATAGGAAGAAAGCAAGATGTTTCTTTAGAAGAGATGTGAATAGTCAAGATGATGGAAAATGAGAGCTTTGGAAAGCCCTATGTTCGATTACGAGAGACAATGATAGTCAAGTGTATCTCATTAACAAGTGAAAGAAGGTTTGGTAATCCTTATATCAATTGTTACATTTGATGGGTCTAATTTCCACTAATGCTTCACAATGAGAATTATTTCAAGAGACTTTGAAGGAGTTTACATTGTCATTCATCCTATCATGGCGAGAGAGCAACATTACACATCGCATAGTAAGTTTTGCTTACATTTTTAAAAATGCTTTTTAATATTATGTGTACATCTTATTGACCCAACCATAGCATATTATTTTTGCACGGGAGCATATTTTATGAACCGATATGGATCATTGGAGATTTTTAGTACACAATGAATGGTAAAGTCACATTATAGGGCTAGAGGTGTTTACTTTAAAAACACCCATCATGGGGGTGGTCTATTGCAATCGAACTAATTAGAAGAAATATTCAATTGTTTTTTTTCTGATGTCATTCTCTAGAAAATATGCAATGAAATGAGCATGTGAGTCACAAATAGCAAAAGTTACAAGAAAGATACAACATGATATTGCAAGAGAGAAGTGGATGTCATCATCAAGACCACTACATCATGCCCAATGGTTGCAAGAAAGATACAACATGATATTGCAATAGAGAAGTGGTTGTCATCATAAGGAACACTACATCATGCACAAAGAATTCGTGAGGGTCCCACTTGGAAATAGTTTATTGACTCCCACCATACATTAGTTCATATCAAAACTTGATTTCATGGTTTTTATATTTCCTTTCTCATCAAACAAATTTTCAATTCTTTCCATTATATCATGCTTATTTTTTTCTTATTGTTATTTTTTTAAAAAAATTTGAATATTTTCTTAATGTTTTTAAAATAATTTTTGTTCATTTAAATGTGAACATGGAAAATCTTAAGTGAATTTTTAAATAGAGAAGTACTCATTCATTTTAGCACTTTAAACCCTAAGACAATGGCATGCACAAAGCAGATTGCTGGGAAGGATCATGGCATCTACCCTAGCTATGTGTAAGGTACTCAACACCAAGCATGGATGATACCCCACAAGAAGCATCAAACCACAACCCCCTCTTCTAGACATAACTGGGGTGAGGGCACACACTTTGGCAGCATTCCATCATGAGAAAATGAAGTTTCACAACATGAGAGAGATATAACACAAGAAATGCAACCTTCCCCTCCTACATCTGATGATGAGCCCCAGCTAAGACAATATTCAAGTCAAGGCCCAAAGAACAAGGAAAAGGGACAAATCATAATGGAGCCAGATTCAAATTTTGAGGCGTCCTTAGATGAAGAAAGTTTTAAGGAGCCACCATGGAAAACATTCATATCCCAGTGAACCATTGAGCAACACAAGGAGGCAAGACTCTCCCTACAAGACAAGGGCAAAGACCAACTGATGAATAAAGAGAACAAGTCAACATGCAAATAGGCCAAAGCATGTAAATGAAGAGAACCACAAAGATTTAGAAATCCATAGACCACAACGACCACAACCCAACATCCCTCTAAATGCAAGAGAACCACAAAGATTTAGAAAGCAAATTAGAGCCTTTGCGGAGATAAGGCATTATCAAAAGTCTGTGGAGCTTCATATTCCACGAAGGTCATTTGCAAGAGTTGTGAAAGAAGAGCTCCAAAGGTATCGTGTCAGAATTTGTATTCAAGGGATAGCCATTGAGGCACTCCAAGAGGCTATAGAGGTTTATCTACTATCAATGTTGGAAGACTCTAACTTATGTGCTATCCATGCAAAGAGAGTGACAATACAACCTAAAGATATGCAACTAGCTAGAAGGATTAGATGAAATAAGCTTAAAACTTGTAAACTCTCTAGTTGAGAGAAAATTTTTTATCATCCCAAATGATTATTATAATCTTCTTCTTATTATATTTTTTTCTCTACAGTTTTTGTCTCTTCGTCTATTTGTTTTTAAGTCTATTTGTCTCCTAAGTAATTGAAACTATCATTGTGTCTTTGCACATGAATATCTTAGTCTTCCATATTGTTTATGAATTTTAGCAAATATTTACTGTATATGATGTGCCTATTTTGTGCTTTAAATGCTTGCAATGGCCTAGAATAGCCAAAAAGGCAATCAGTAGGTCAAAATAGATTGAGATATTACATGCGGGTCTATCAATCCAAGACTCAAAGCAATACCTATTTGTCCTAATATTTTTCCTCTAAAGTTGAACTCCTAGGGTAGTAAGGGCAAAGGAATTCTTAAACAAAATTAAACAGTTGGTCCCTTACATTATTGTAAATAGGCACAAAAGTTTGCTCAACGTCTTGCTACAAATTTATCGACTTCAATTGATTCCTGCACATAGACATTTAATGAGTAAAAATATGAAGCATAATCAATCATAAAATTGGTTAGACACTTACATATTGAAGCCTATCCTCATTCTCTCCTCTTCCCATTGCATCTAGAGGAATGGAAGAGTGAACCATGTCACTCTACTCCACAACACGTGATGTTGTGATCTTCTTCTCCATAAATTCTTTCTCTTTTTGCAGCCAAATTCTCTTCAATGGCATTTTGGTTGGCATCACTAAAAATCTCCTCACACACTAAGGCAACAATTTTTGCAACTAAATCACCTGATGGAATGTTTGATTTTTTAATTATGCCAGAAGCGTTGTACATGGGAACATCAAAGATTGAATGAAAATATGCTAAGGCATTCATCGAGGCGTAGACCAAATGCCTTGTCAATATCATATAAGAATAAGAATTCTTTCATAACTAAACCTCTTTACGCTCTTTGGACAAATTTTGAATGGAATGAGGAATGCAAAAATTCCTTCAATGAGCTGAAGAGACGTTTATGCACAACACCAATACTGACCACTCTTGATTGGAATAAACCATTCCATGTCCATGTAGATGCATCAAATTATGCAATAGGATGTGTGCTAGCACAACCCAAAAGTGAAGGAAATCTAGATTTTCTTATAGCATACGCTAGTAGACAACTAAATGCAGCTGAATGAAACTATACAACAATTTAAAGAGAAGGCTTAGGCATGGTACACGTTGTGAAGAAGTTTAGACACTATCTACAGGCCAACAAATTCAAGTTTTTCACTGATCACTTTTATTATATTTGGTCAATAAACCTTGCAATACAAGACACTTAGTAAGATGGTTCTTGTTACTAATAAAATACGACTTTCAAGTGTTTGTTTGGAAAGGTAGGGCCCACCTAAGGGTGGATCACCTTTCTCGCATCACTTCAAGAGAGTCATTGCAAGGAGTGTTATGATGAATTGCCCAACACTTATCTATTCAATTTAGAAGTTGTTCCTAAATGGGCAAATAAGTTGCTATCTTCCCTAACCTTTCCGACCTGCAAATAAGAATGTGAAAATGAACAAAGACATCTTATAAAATCACAAAAATATCAAATATTGGCATGAAGAATGAACATAGCAGTTGGTTGCAACAAGCCCATGAAGGATTGCTAGGAAATCACTATTCTAAACAATGAGCATTGCAGAATCTAAAACATTTAGGCATGTATTGGACTAGTATGGACAAAGAAATACATGAGTGGATTAAGAGTTGTCCAATGTGTTAGAAGAGACCCCTAGTGGAGTATGTTACCCTTTATCATGTGTCGTTAATTCCAGAATGGAGTGCTCCATTGGTAGAATTTATGAGATTGGGAACACTACCAAGCAAGGTTAGTCTAGCAAGAAAAAGAAGCATGGAGCAAGAGGCTCAAGACCATGCCTTTGTAGGAGACAATCTATACTAAAGAGGCAAAGATATTTACCTAAGATAGTTGACGATCTTAGAAACTACACATAGCAGTGTTGCAGGTGGACACTTTGGGCTTGATCGAGTAATTAAGACCATTCTATCATCAGGACTTTGGTGGCCCACTCTTCATATGGATGCACATACCTATGTGAAGAGATGTGACACATGCCAACATGCACATCATCCTATAAGAAAAGACAAGATGCCTTTGAGGCCAATGATGGGAGGACACATATTCATGAAGTGGGGTATAGACTTTGTAGGCCCTATTAACGCCCCACCTAGAAACTCCGATGCAGAGTACATTATTAAAGCCATAGATTACCATACAAAGTGGGTAGAAGTCAAAGTCATGACAAAGAACGATGCTCAAACAATGGCTAAGTTCTTATTCAAGAATGTGTTCACTAGATAGGGGTTATCAATATAGTTAGTAAGTGATAGAGGCATGCAATTCTTGAATAAATTCATTGAAAACCTTCTCCAAGAATTCTTGGTGATACATAAGAAGTTTTCCTTCTGTCATCCATAAGCTAACAGACAAGCCGAGAGCACAAATAAGATCCTATGTAATGTATTGAAAAAATTTGTAAATAATAAATGCTCTAATTGGGATAAACAACTTCATCATGTTGTTTGGCTTATCGAGTTGCCTAGAAAATGGTACTTGTTGTTCTAGACAAGGATAAGCACCATGCCAAGAAGATCCACCTCCTTAATTGTCAATCTGCAAAAGAGATAGGTTGATATGAAGATCGTGAACGAGTGAAGTGAGTGAAGGTGAAGGTGAGGAGCATGTAAATGCACACACACATGATAGAGACAAGATAGAAGCAATGCAAGATCAAGAACAAGCTCTATTACTCAAGAACACTCTTACAAGTTGAAAACAAGCTCTAATCTCTAATAAGCTGACCTCAAAAATGAGCTCTCTAGTTCTTTTTATAGTTTTTAGACTAGTTTTGGCCAATTTCAAACCTAGAGTCTCACATACTTGAAAATTATGTTCTATGATTCATTTGGAGGTCCAAATGTGGTCTAAAAGTTACAAAAATTGGTGTGAGCATTCTAACTAAGTTCCTCAAGTTCAAGGACTCCTCGACTTGCACAAAAGGGAACTGCTTGATATAAAAGCAGGGATTCTATGGTACATATATTACAAGAGTGATAGCAATCACTGTTTGAAGTTTTAATTGGTGTATTGTAAAACATCTTTCTTGAAAAATTGAACATGTTTGGTCCCCCGTAACTTACTGCATTCCCATCTTTACATGCTACCTTTGCATCAATGCCTATGGCTGCTGTCGGATGCACTGCCAACACCCCCTCCCTCTCGCATCTATCATCCCCGACAAATCCTTGTTGTAAGGTCTGTGGGATATAAGTTTACAAGAGATCTTGGGAAAGGGTTTGCTTCGATATGTGGATACCTTGTGCTAGATCGACTTCTAATTTCTCCCAATTGATCGCCTGAGGTTCGTCTAATGGTGGGAGCTAGTAACGCGTAGACAACAATACTCAATGCCACCCCATTTCATATGGTCTTTGGATAGAATTTTGTGTTACCATTAGACTTCCTGATCCTAACTTTAAAAGTAGCACAAGAGCATGAGTGGAATGGACACAAGTTGTCCTCTAGGATATTGGATCTAGAACGCTTAGGTGAGACCAGACTATGAGCAGCAACAAGCATCTACGTTGCAAGCAAGCATCTACATTGCAAGCAAGCATCTACGTTGCAAGTAAGCATCTACATTGCAAACAAAAGACAAAAGGCATACTTTGATGCACACATCAATGATAAAGTAAAGAAAGAGGGAGACCTAGTGTTGGCAGTAGTCAGAGGCATAGAAGACGCAGAAGCATGTGAAGACAGAGCACAACAAAGTAGCAGGGAGTCAGTCGGATCATTTTTTCAAATAAATATGTTTTAAAATACTTTTCAAAAACCTCAATAGTGATTTTCATCACTCATGTACCATATGTAACATAGAAAAACCCTTTTTGTAATTTATAGCTCCATTTTGTGCAAGTCGAGGAGTCTTCAAGCTTGATGAGCATAGGTAGAATGAGCGTACCAATTTTGGCTATTTTTAGACACCATTTACCCTTTCAAATAGCACATAGAACCTATTTTTTAACTATGTCGGACACTAGATGTGAAACCGGTCAAAACTAGTGTAGAATCTATAAAAAGAGCTAGAGACCTCATTTTTGAGGTTAGCTTGTTTGAGTAGAGAAGAGCTTAGAGCTATTTTGAGCTGGTAAGAGTGTTCTTGAGTAATAGAGTTGATTTCCTACCTTCCATTGTGTCTTGCTTCTCTCTTCATTGTGTGTGTATGTGTGTGTGCATCTCTATGCTTCTCACCTTCACTCTCAGTACATCTCACGTTCACGATCTTCATATCACTCCTATCTCTTCCACGGATTGACATTAAGGAGGTGGAGCTTCTTAACGTGGTTCTCACCATTGTGCTAGAGCAACACCAAATTTGGTGCCGTTGCCGGGGATCGAGTCTAAGACGAATGTGTGATGGTAAGAGTATAGCAAGAAGTGACGTTGGAAGGTAAAAATTTCAGTTTTTGTTGTTGTTTTACTTAGTTTTTGGTGTTTTTCACCTCCCCCACACTCCATCTTCATCACCGCATCATCTTCTTCCACTTCAAAAAAATCAAAAAATTCACCATATCCACCCATTCTCCTCATTTCCCCTCATTTGTGCATGCGAGAGAGAGAGAGATTTTGTGCTTGCATGTGCTATTGTGTTTTTGAGTTTTCTTGCAGGTACAGTGCTCCAGTGCATCAGGAAAGCTTGCAAAAGGTAAAATTTCACTTTCTGTCAAAAATCTGCCGTGTGTGTCAGACCATCGCGATGGTTTGTCAACTTTGACATTTTTGGTAAGCGAGTTCACCACGAGGTAGGCGACACCAGTGCATACACGGATCCACAAACGCTTTGCAAAAATTCATAGTTTGGTGGACCATCGTGATTGGCTCACGCCATCGCGATGGCTCGGTCGGACCATCGTGACGGTCTCACGCCATCATGACAGTTCACTTGAACCATCGCGATGGTCCTTGACCATCGCGACGATCCCGTCGACCCCACGCCATCGCAATTGGCTCATGCCATCGCGCTGATGCTGCCACGTGGCAAGCTAGACCATCGTGATGCCTCGACATTTGGACCATCGTGATTGGCTCACGCCATCGTGCCTCGTGACCACCGCGACGGGCTCACGCCATCGCGATTGTCGTGTTGACCATTGACCGACGCCATCGTGATTGCTCGTTGATTAGACCATCAGAATGGTTCATTCACACCATCGCGATTGTTCACTTCAGACCATTGCGACAGTTTGCACCTTTGAACCATCGTGATTGTGCCACGCCATCGTGATGCTTCACCTGGACCATCGCGACGGTCCCAGACCATCTCGATTATCTCAGACCATCGCGATTGTCCACCCCAAACGCAATTTTTAGGGTTTGATTTTTTGGCCAATTTTGGGGCTATTTTTGGCAAATTTTTGGGTGATTAGACTCATAGGAGACCCCTTAGCTCATATTTGGAAAAAAATCTAGTTGTTAGTTTTTACCCCCAAGGGCCTGAATGGTCATATCTTTTTCATCCAAAGTCCACTTTTGGAGCTTTATAGCTCGTTAGAAAGCTCTTTACGAGTACTATGTGACCTCAACTATTTTTTCAAAAAGAAGACATTGTTTTTTAGAGAGGATAATTTGAGGTTAACATTGTTAGGACTAGAAAAGCCAAGGGGCATTAAAATTTGACCAAGAGGGAAGGGACCTTTAAAAGTGTATATACTCAAAGTGCTTGATCATCCATTTGAGAATTGGTCTAATAGTGGAATTTTACAGGTCTAGCTATCAAGGACAATCAAGGGAAGGCAGTGAAGAATGCAGGGCTTGGGAAGTGCGACTTCTTGGGCAACAGGGCAACCAACAAAGCTGACTCGAGGTTGGAAGATTACTCAACCCCCTCAGTCAATTATTAGCTTAGGATAAACGGTAGCATTGTGGATTGGGATTAACGACGATAGGAACGATCAAGTTCAAGAGAGTTAATTTTTCAAGTCCAAGACTAAAGTAAAGGTGTGTGATACAAAAACCTAAAGGAAAGAACTAAAGTCGGATGGAATGAGAACTCAAAAGTACCACGAAAGGTCGATTCCTGACGCATACAGTTAAACAAGACAAGAACTTAAAAACATTTAAAAAGAACCAAGCAATTAAAAACAAGGAACATTAATGGTCAGAGGAAGTAAATTCGTGAACCTTAGATCGGCCAAGCATATAGGTAAGTTAGACCGACGAAGTCTTAGATCATCAGAAGCAAGCATAGGAACTACTACACAGTTGTGGGCACAACAATTGAATAATAGTTATCCCTACGAGTTGAGCTTGGATACGAGTGAATCAGAAATGGCTTTTAGCATGGAAAGACCAAAAGGAGGGTCAAACGTAGCATACTTAGAAAGGCCTGAAGGACCCTACAGAACTCAATTAGAATTTCTCTGAACCAACCGATTAGGTGCTCGCATCTATGAGGATGGTTTGCGAAGACAAGTGGTGCAAATGCACAACCCTAATGAACCCATTGGATTGGAATGTCCAGTGGTGAAATTTGAGAGAGATGCGTACATAGACAAGGAAGGAACGATGTACATCTTAAGTACTCAGCCAAATAATACCAATGAGTTCGGCATAATTAAGTTAGAGACGGAAGCGAGAACCCAAGGAAAAGAACCATTAGAAGAACCTAGAACACCTAGAGGGAAATCTATGCTAACCAGATTACTAATCCCAGAATGGATCCCTCAAGACAACAGAAGCATAGATTTGTTTGTAAATAAAGAGACAGATGAAGCATTTTGGAGGTACAGGATGGAACAACCTAGTGAGGTAGGCTCCATCACGATTTATGAATTCAAGGACCCAGATACACCTGGAAAGGTTGTATACCTAGATGAAAATTCAGAAAGAGTATTATGGTACCAGACCACGCAAGAAATACCTACACATGGAGAGGTTAGTTGGTATTCCCTCCATCTCGAACAAACGTAAACGCGAGCCAACAAGGGGCAGGAACATCCTCAACCCATGGTACTCAAAGAGAGAAAAATAAAGAGAGACTTGAAGTAAGTTTCAATCATCCCATAGGGAGAGACAGAACCACCATAGACACAGATAAAGTGGATAGACAAAGAGAACCTACAATACCAGGTGGTAGAGATGATTTTCCTCTACTTAGACCATGTGAACATGCAAGAATATTAAGACCGACTCAGTTAGTAAAATCCATGAAAAACTACTTTGATGGGATAGGAGATCACTATGATCATGTTGCATAATTTAAGTAAGTGCTACGAGCATAGCAAGTAGAAGATATGTTCACGCAATATAATGCATTTGGACTAACGTTAAAGAACACAACTTTAACTTGGTTCCAACCATTGCAACAAAGGCAATTTAGAGATATCCATCACTTTTTAGAGTCATTCATCACAGAATTCTCTAAAAGTGGAATCAGACATGATACGTCTTCATTGATTCATAGTTTCAAACAGAACCCTCAAGAAACGGTTAGACTGGCAGGATGTAGGTTTAGACAATATGTTGAAAGATGCCCAATGCAAGAGTTACCCTCACAGGCCAAGCAAGTATCATTTTTTTTAGATGACCTCTTGATCTCTAAACTACGCTCCTATGTGTACTTGAAGGAACCCAGAACGCTAGAACAATGTGTAAGAATTTGTATAGACATTGAAGACAACTTAGGAGACGAGTTGGAACTCTCATAGGTTTATAAGGACTCAGATTGTTCCTCTCTAGCATCTTCAAAATTGTCTAGCTCGATAGAGGACCTAGCAGAAAAAGTGGCCTAGAAACTAGGAGTTTCTAGCAAACAGATGCCTAGGTTAACAACAAACAAGCGTTGTTATACTTGTGGTGGTGATCATATGGCAAATGTGTGTCCCAATGCAACACAACCACAAGCCAACCCTAGTGGCCAATACTGTACGATTGAGAGACAATACACGAATCATACGGCACGGGACTGCCCATATAACAAACAAGCAGTAAGACAGAACTACCCGCAAGCATACACACAACCAGGTAGGTATCAAGGCCAATATAATACTCAACCTCATTACTATAGGCCTCCTCAAAACTATCCATATCAGGCTCAACAGAGACCTCAACCTGTTTTAGCTTAGCAGCCACCCCCACCAGCTAATGTCATCTCAGTTAAATATGCTATTGTAGAAGAGAACCTAAGTAGGGCTTTAGTGCCTTCTTCACCCTTGATCACAGAAAGTGACCCGAACTCAAACAATTTTGGCTCTACTCATGTAGATAGTCCACCTGCGTATTACACAGAGTCACTAGAACATGTGGAGACATATCAATACGATAGTCCACCATTGGAACCTAGTTGGGAGCCCGATTACGCTAATGTGATGTATTCAAACCCTAATCCACGGCCCCAATTAAGACAACAAAGACCACAGGGCCCTAGAGGACCATGCTTTAGATGCCAAGGAGATCATTTCATAAAAGATTGTGCACATCCTCCAATAGCAGGACAGTCTCAATATTATAACATACAAGGTTTTTGTGCCGAGTGTGGTAAAGAGCATGTCATAAAAGATTGTCCTAAGAACCTTGTTAATGCTTCAAATGTGACACCAATCAACGTGATAGGTATTGTAAACAATGCAGATGGATCCAACCCTACATACGTGCTTATCCAAGCTATAATAAGAGCCCAGGCGCTCTCACAGAACCAACAACTTAATCATGAGAAAGTACTCGAAACTAGTGAAGTTGGAGAATCTAGCAGTAAAAAGACAAAATCTTGGAAAGATTCTAGAGAAAGGATTAAGAGAAAGTGGAGTAAGAGGATAACTGAATTGGAAGGAAGTCTCAAGGAATCTAGAGCCAAAATCCTAGAATTGACTTCACAGGAATTGAATCAAGAGAACCTAGCTCAGAAATCAAGATCAGTTTTAGCGGAACCATGATACCAGAAAACCTAGACATGATGTTTCATGCGTATCAAGCTAGAATAAACGAAGGACCTCAAATAGCTGAAATGAGTAAGAACTACCCTCGAGAAGAATTAGAAATTGAGAGGACTAAACTTTGCACGAAGATGGTAGAATTAGCACAAGCTATGTTTGAAGCCTCTAGATATATTAATTGGAATAACATGGCGAAACCGGAATTACACTTTCAAGGACTAATGGAGAGATTAGAATACCTGATTGATAGCAAAGAGAAAAAGAATCAGCATAGGAACTCTATCCCAGAGACACAGGGAAGGAATGCACCATCCCTGTCTCAAGTACCCAACACAGAGGGTGAAGACAACATGTCTTCCATACATAGGTATTCACATGAGTTTCTGAGAGAAATCCAAGAAGAGAAATGGAGAAAAGAACAAGGAACCCATCCCCCTATTCAAGAAATAGATGACTAGCAAAGAGCAATTTCCCCAAGACATCCCCTCTATTTACGATGATGTAGAGGAAGAACAATTGAGTGAACACACAGGTTTTGAATCCAATTCTTTGCAAGAATTACCTCACTTCACAAGACCTTGGGAAGCTAAGTCTATTAGTATGAGAGCACCCACGATAATAGTGAGGAATGAAGAATCAGTGATCCCAAGAAACACGGAAGTGATCAAGAATACCAAAGTACAATGTAATCTCACTCTAGAGGAGTTGTTGAAGATTAAACTAGAGTTGTGGAAACATGTAGCAAATCAATTCCCTGAGCTTGCTGCTACTCCCTCACAGATAGGAACACAAAAGAAGGTACCAGAGATACCCATAGAAAGAATCGGAGATGTAAGCGAAGGAGAGGAAGGTAACACTTATCTTCCAATAACCCATCAGGGCTACACCACTAAAGCCATCTTAGATTCAGGAGCTGGAGTAACCATAGCTACCACCGCTTTATGGAAACGTTGGGGTAAGCCCGCATTAAGACCTACCAGGATGAAGCTACAAATGGCTGATGGACATATAGAGAAACCATTAGGCTTACTAGAAGGCATATCTCTCACCACTTGTGGTGTGGAGTTCGAGCATACTTTTGCCATTTGTGATTTTGCAAAAAATCATGCTTACGAGATGATTTTAGGATGACCATTCATGCGTCAGTTGCAAATTGTACAAGATTGGGGAACTAATTCTTTGTACTTGCAACATTTAGGAGTGACTACTAAAGTCAATCTTAAAGACTATTCACATTGAGGTGTACCCCCAATACAATGGAATACCATCCATAAAACACAGGTAGAAACGGAATCGGTACACTCATTATAGTCAAACCCCTCATGGTTGCACGAGGACACTCATTTATGGATGTGTAAAGTAGCCAAACAAGAGGAAGAATGGTTAGAAGCCAGGACCTTAGGTTCAAAACAACATCCACGAACCCTTCAAGACCCAGCTTACGCACCGGTAGTATTTCCAGATGAAGAATTTGAACCCCATGGTTGGGCAAAAATCCTAGCAACCATGGACGTAGCCATCAATGAAAAACAATGGACACCCCACTGTGATGAGGATGGCTATGACATCTCAGTTTTCACAATAGAGCCAATCATGTGTGATTCGATTATTAAAGAATGTGAACCTAACACTTATGCATTTGAGGATGCTAGTGATTTCGATCTAGAGTCAATTATTATGGACCCACCCTTTGCATCATACGAAGAATATTTCTACGAAGTAGAAACTCACCCTCAGGGACATGAAGAAATTATGAATGAAATGAGATTAGCCACACAAGTGACCACTAAGAGTGAAGGCAAGAAAAGGAAGAAGAAAGAAGCCATGTCAGAAGAAGAAGAATCTTTGTTTGAGGTTCCTGAGAACTTCAAGAAGTATTTGAAATAGAAGATAGACGAATCATGGTACGAATGCCTAACAGAAAAGTTGATGTTGGAGAAGTATATGATAATCGAAAGAAAACCAAAAAAATAATAGTTGCCATAGAAGGAGAAGAAGAGAAATGTACCTACATAGGGCATGATTTGACGAATGAAGAAGAGGAAGAATTAGTTGCCCTATTGCGCGAATATAGAGATGTGTTCGCTTGGAGTTACAAAGACCTAAAAGGAGTAGACCCAGATATATGTTCTCATAGAATCCCTATGACTCGAGATGCAAAACCTACGAAACAGAAACCGTACACGTACAATGATAACTACGCTGCAAAAATTAAAGAAGAAATAGATTGTTTGATAGAAGCAGGATTCATTTACAAAATTGAGCATACGGAATGGGTATCCCCCATTGTGATTGTGCCCAAGAAGAATGGAAAATTTCATGTGTGTATTAACCTTAAAAAAGTTAATGCCGCCACAATTAGAGATAGTTATCCTCTTCCTATCATGGAACACCTATTGGAAAGAGTTGCGGGCAAGGAAGTTTACAGCTTCCTTGATGGATTTTCAGGCTATGATGAAGTAGCCATTGTTCCAGAAGATCAACACAAGATGGCTTTTGCCACAGAATGGGGCATATTTGCATTTCATGTGATGCCATTTTGCTTGACAAATGCACTCGCCACTTTCCAGCGACTCATGTGTCATGTTTTTCAGGAGTTTTAAACTCTATCATCATAATTCACTTGCATGCATATAATCCATACATACCCATACATATTGATTAGTTTCTGAAAGTGTATAAGAAGCTCCAATATTGGACCATTCTTCCTTTCGAAACTGATTTATGTGTAAGGATTCCATCTATTCTCGTCATGCATACATATCATCCAAATTAGAAGACTATGCATATGGATTAGAATTAGGAAGTGTTTAAGAAGCTCCTTCAATGGACCATTCTTCCTTCCAAATTTGATTCGTGTGTATGGTTCTCTTTCATTCTTATCATTCATGTTCATAAATCTAACTGTCACTCCTACATTTCCATTCCCATAATCATTTCAACATCTCTCTCTTCTCCATACTCAACATTAATTTCACTTTCACGTCCTTAAACCTTCCAACATTCATTAGCTTCATACACCCTGTGTGTGCCACGACCGGACCCGATCCACCCAGATTGCGATCACCTCCACAACGTGATAGGAAAATAAACATTACCTTCCTCTCCTTCATTCACATCTCCCACTTTGTCTATGGGTATTTTAGGTACCTTTCCTCGTGACCTTGGTCTAGAGGAAGTTGTAGCTATCTCTGGGAACTGATTTGCTACATGTTTCCATAGTTCTCATTTTATTTTCAATAGCTCTCCAAAGTCAAATGCCATTAAAATCTAGTGTTCCTTATGGATTCTGTGTTTCTAGGAAGAATTGAGTCTTCTCCCCTAACTAGAATAGTGGGGGATCTCACTTGGATGATCTGTCTTCCCAAGGTCTCGTGAAGTGAGGTAAATCTTGTAAAGATTTCGATTCAAAACTCGTGCACTCATCGGACCAATCATCCATTTGATCTCCATAGATAGATGGGATATCTGCAAGAAACTGTTCTCTTGACTCATGAATCTCTAGTATAGGTGGCTGTGTTTCCTATTCTTGTCTCCATCTTTCCTCTTGAATCTCTCTTAAGATGGCATGTGAATCCATGTAGCCCGTTTGATGATTTTCTAAGTTCGACGTAGCCCTTTCAGATGGAGGTGTCTCTAAGGGGTCCGTTGGTCTAGTTTGGGTGCTAGAGCTAACTTTGGTTATGTTCAATGCTAGTTGCCCTAACCTTTCCAGTAATCCTTGGAAATGTAGCTCAAGCCAAGCCATAACTTCCAAATTAAGGTATTGTGATGCCTCAAACATTGTCTAGGCTAATTCTACCATTTTCATGCATAACTTGGTTCTCTCTATTTCCAAGTTGGCTCTAGGGTAGTTTTTGCTGGATTCTCCTACCTATGGTCCTTGTTGTATCCTAGCCTAATAAGCTTTGAGCATCATGTCAAGGTTTTTTGGGGTGGGGTCTGCTAGTGCTGATCCTAGCTATGAGTTTACCACCTATGGTTCAGCCTCTTGTGATGCCATTTCTAAAATCTTAGCTTTGGTTTCCTTCAGGCTTTCTTCTAACTCATTAATTTTTTTCTCCATTTTCTCTTATGTCGTTCTCTCAACTCTTTCTAGGTTCTCGTCCTCTTTCCCCTTAATTCTCAACCACCTGTTTATTATATGGACAATCTTAAGCAATGTGGTTAGTGTATCTGCACTCTATGGTATAGTATAGTCCATTGGGGTTTCCTATGGGTCGCATTGAGTTTGGACACATATTTGCCATGTGATCACCTTCACCAGTGTAACACCTTCGAGGGGGGGCTAATTTGATGCCAGGCTTACTAGAGACTCCAAGCCGTTTGGCCACTTGTTCCGCTAAGTCTTCTATAGAGCTAGAATGTCTGGATGAGGCCTCTCTTGTACTATCCGAATCTTTATGCACCTAAGAGAGATCTAGCTCTTCCTTTAAATTATCCTCTATCTCTACATAGATGCACAAGCATTGATCCAAGATCCTTGGTTCCTTCAGAAATACATATGAACTAAGCTTAGCACTCAATAGACCAACAATGAACAAAGCTATCAGTTTGGCTTGAGTTGGTACTTCCAATGGGGGGGCATCTCTCTATGTAGCATCTGAATCTCTATCTAGCCATCCTCACTGTCTCTTGAGGTGTTTGTTTGAATGCGTGTATTAACGATGATGTGTTGTGTCTGATTCCACTTTTGGAAAATTCTGTAATGAAGGAATCCATTATATGGTGGACGTCTCTAAATTGGTGTTGGTGCAATGGTCGAAACCAATCCAATGCATCACCCTTTAGAGTGAGTACAAAGGCATTAAATTGCGTGAACATGTCTTCGACTTGTTCATCCTGTAACACCTGTTTGAATTCAACTACATGCTCATAGGGATCCCCATATCCGTCAAAGCAATTCTTCATTGCCTTCACTAGTTGAGTAGGCCTCAAAGTCCTAGGGTGGTCTTTAGGCCTAGGTAGGGGAAAGTCATCCCTACCCCTTGGAGCTCTATGGTCCCTAGTTTGTTCTCTTTGAGCTCTCCCACCTTCTGTAGTGGTTCTTTCTTTCCCTGTGCCATTGATGAAATTACTCTATGGTCCTTGTTCTTCTCTCTATGTTGTTGAGATGTGCCAATACTTGAATTCTGCTTGGATACATGTGATCTCATTAGTGGGAAAACTAGTTCTCCTCCCCACGTATAGGCATGATGTCCATATTCTATGATCTTATACACCCATTCTGAAGTGTCATCTAAGTATACTATTTTCCTTTGGACCTTTGGGTCCTTCGGCTCATAAATCATGGTTGCTCCCACAGCCGTAGGGTGCTCTGGCTTATATCTCCAAAACGCTTCATCGGTTTCTTTATTCCAAAGTAGCTCTATCCTCCTATTGTCCTGGGGCATCCAATTAGGATTCAATACTCTCGTTAGTATTGATTTGCCTCTAGGCGTACTAGGTTCTTCAACCTGTTTCCCTTGTTCTTCCGTTCCTAAGTTTGTAGTTTCTACCACCTTGCCAAGTTCATTCGTTGAGTCAGGCTTACTCGTGACTATGTACATGGTTCCTTGTTTGTCTATATAAGCCTCATTTTCAAACTTCACCGCCAGATCTTCCAATGCAATAGGTTGGTCGGGGTTGTGCAATTGGATTATTTACCTACAAAGGCCATCTTCATAGACGCATGCACCCAATCTATTGGTGCGGATGTACTCCAATGCAGTCTGGTAGGGTCTCTCTATCTTTGCTAGGTGGGCTACTCCAAACGAAACCCTTGGTCTCCCTGTGTTGAAAGACATATCTGAGTCGCTCGTGTCTGAACTAACTTTGTATGGATAATGCCTAACTGTTGAGCCCCAATCGTGCTGTAGTTCTCACATTAGCCTCAGAAGATTGAACACTCTGTTTGTCACTTTTCCCTAAGTATTTCCCAGATCTAAGGCTCATTAATCCTTATTTCACCTTTTTTGCACTCACCCTTCTGATTAGGTCAATCACTTAGTTCTTTTGATATTCCTTTAGAATTTCTTGTCTCTTCCGAATTTGTCGATAGGAATCGTTTTGATATGTTCAATTTTGGTTCATTCTAGCGATGCGTAATCAAGTCACAAAGTTCCTTTGGGCTAGATCCCTATTCGCACTTGTTCTCTCTCTCCCTCTCTCATCAACCACTTCTCACTTTTTATGCTAGAGCGAATCCTTGCTACTCTAGGAGTCCTGGGATACTCTGTTTATCACAAAGTTTATTTACTCAAAGAAATCACCAAATTAGAACTGAAATTCCACTTACGGTGTTCTCCTGGACTCTTGAAGAGGATGCTCTCATTTGCCTATGAATCCTTGGTACAATCTGCTTCTCCCCTTGCCTTGAGCTCCTCTTTCATGCAAAGATTTCACCCAAATACTCATCTTTGTCTGTCAATCACGATGGTCATCTTCTACAGTAGTTTCTGACAAAAAAGTGGAGTTTTTACTTGTGTTTCTTGCAGATCCATGATGTTTAGAGGTTGTCGTGCAATGTTAGTGCACTAGAAAACACGAACAAGCACCTGTAAAATCTCTCTCTCACTCTCCCACACACGCAAATGAGGAAAAATGAAGAGGAAGAGGAAATATGATAGATTTTTTGTATTTTTTGGGGTTTGAGATGATGATGGGGAATGAAACTAGAGGAAAAGTGGAGTAAAAGTGTGCAAAAACTAACTACTAACAAGAAAAAAACAAGAAAATTTTACCTTCCAACGATTTTCTCCAACACACTTACCATCACACGCTCAAGCTAGAGCTCGTCCCCGACAACAGCGCCAAATATGGTGTCACTCTAGTATAGTGGTGAGTACCAATGTGAGGAGTTCCACCTCATAATTGTCAATCCATGGAGAGGATAGGCTGATATGAAGATCAAGAGTAAGTGAAGTGTGCGAAGGTGATGGTGAGAAATGCAAATGCATACACACACATGCACACACACACACACGAGGAGAGTGGCAATGGAGATCAATGGAAGGCAAGAAAAGAACTCATACTCATATTCATCACCAATTACAATAGCCCTACTAGCTCAATAGTCACTAGTTCTAAAAGTTCAACAAAAACCACAAAATGAGCTCCCTACCTGTATTTATAGTTTTAGCCTAGTTTTGACCGGTTTCACATCTAGTGACTGGCGTATTTAAAAAATAGGTTCGACATCTAATTTGAGGTACCTAACGGCTTGCAAAAATTATGAAAATTGGTATGAGCTACCTACATAGACTCCTCAAGCTCTAGGACTCCTTGGCTTGCACAAAATGGAGTCGTACGTGCAGTAATCAGATGTATATACATATATTACATTGTTTTAGTGATAAAAATTATTATTTGGGTTATGAGATGGCCTATGTGCTTCCTTTGTGTCTGTGACGAGATCATGTGCTTGATCCTTTGCCTTGAACAAGATTTCTAGAGTTGTAATTAATCAATGGATTTTTTGGGTCAAGATATTTATGCTTATATTCAAACCTTACATGAAACTAAGAGAAAAACTAGAAGGATCCATAGTAGATGGATGTATGATTGAAGAATGCATGTATTACATGAGCGAATATCTTGAGAGAGTTGATGAAGAAGCTTTTCATGCATGGACTAAAGAATCTTCTTTAAAATTGATAGATGAGGCTGTTAGGAAATAAATGATCAAGAGGAATAACGTAGCAGAATTGAATCAACAGGTAGAGAAAAGAGAGGTAGAACACTGTAAAAAAATTTACACAAATAGAGAGACTGAGAAGTCAAATTCTATATACAATGATGATGATGATGATGATGATGATGATGATGAGCTCTTGTCATAGAAGAAGAGGAAGCACTTAAAACTACTAAGAAGATTTTATCAGAAAACCAATGATTTTTATCACTAAACCAATGTATCATATGTATATACATCCAATTATCGTGAATGCGACTCCATTTTGTGCACCCGTACACTCCCACTGTTCAAGGCAAAGGGTCAAGCATGAGATTTCATCATTTTGTGCACCCGTGCACTCCCGCTGTTCAAGGCAAAGGGTCAAGCATGAGCTCTCATCATAGAAGAAGAGGAAGCACTTAAACTACTCAGAAGATTTCATAAAGAAACCAATGATTTTTATCACTAAACCAATGTATCATATGTATATACATCCAATTATCGTGAATGCAACTCCATTTTGTGCAAGCCAAGGAGTCCTTAAGCTTGAGCAATCTAGATAGAATGCTCCCACCAATTTTTGTAATTTTTGGAAGCCTTTAGATAGTTCAAATTAGAGGTAAAACCTATTTTTTAACTATGTCAGTCACTAGATGTAAAACCGATTAAAACTAGGCAAAAAACTATAAATAGAGCTAGAGACCTAATTTTGAGGTTGTTCATCTATGATTGAGCCTATGAGCTAGAGCTAGATGAATATGATTATGAGTCTTTCTCTTGCTTTCCATTGATCTCCATCGCAACTTTCCTAGTATGTGTGTGTATGCTTGTGTGTGTATGCTCATGCATTTCTCACCATCTTCTTCATACACATCATTTGATCTTGATCTTCATATCGGCCTAACCTCTCTACAGATTGACAATTCCAAGGTGAAGCTCCTCACATTGATGCTTCCCATTGTGCTAGAGTGACACCAAATTTGGCACTGTTGTCGGGGATGAGCTCTAGGTTGAGCATGTGATGGTAAGTGTATTGGAGAAAATTGTTGGAAGGTAAAATTTCTTTGTTGTTTTGTTGTTTGTAGTTAGTTTTTACACACTTTTACTCCTCTATCCTTCTAGTATCATTCTCCATCATTATCTCAAACTCCAAAAAATTACAAAAAGTTATTCATATTCCCCCTTTCTCTTCTCTTTCCCTCATTTGTGTGTGTGCGAGAGTGAGAGAGAGCTTTTGCATGTGTATGTTCATGTTTTCTGGTGCACTAATCTTGCAGGGGAGCCTCTCGACACCACGGATTTGCTGGAAACACTATTTTTTCTCAAAAAGTTGTCGTTGAAGCTGACCATCGCGACTTTCAGGAAAGGTAGGAATTTGTGCAAACTTTTTGCATGAAGGAGAAGCCTAGGTAAGTGCTTGCACACATCCATGCATGATTTTATGAAATTGTATGATTTTCTGACCATCACGTTGATGACACATCATCGTGACTGCGTCTGACCATTGCGACGATCACTAACCATTGTGGCGATTAGCTCATGCCATCGCGATCGCATCTCACCATCATGATGATGACTCACCATCTCGCGGGTGCTTGACAATCACGATCTTGATTGGTCGTTGTGGCTTGATCATTGCGATTGTGTGTCTGATCATCGTGACCCTGACCATTGTCGTTTCACCATCATGATCCTGAGTGACCATCGTGACGCAACTGTCACTGATCATCGTGAGGCTTGATCGTCATGACTTTAGAGTCACGATTGTAACTGATCGTCATGAGGCTTGACCATCGTGACTTCATAGTCACGATTGTCACTGATCATTGTGAGGCTTGATCATCGTGACTTCTGACCATCATGGGTGTCACACCATCACGACTATGACTCATCATCGTGATTGGGTCTGACCATCACGACTGTCAGACCAAACGCAAAATTAGGGTTATTTGCATAAATTTTCCAATTTTTTGGATCAATTATTGGACATTCATTGTGAAGTCTTGTGGGTGGCATAGAGCTAAGGAAGAAGCGGGCAAGTACCTCATGTTCTCGGGCAAAGTCAAAATAGTTGCTTTTTAAGTCCAAGAGAACTTTGTAAGTGAAATTTCTATTTCGTCAATTGTTGATGATTTCTTTGAATATAGTTATTTTGTGATCAACGGAGTGTCTTAGGGCCCCTAGGGTAGCTAGGCATCGACCTAGCTCATTGAGTAAGTGGGTAACAGGACCAAGCCTAAAGGTATTTTTGTGAATTGAATACGCAATGCTCAAATGAACTAACATTAACACATACCAAAACAATCCCTTGCGACCATTGTAAACAAGACAAGAAGCTCTGAAAGAGAATTAAAAAAGAACTAAGTTATTGACCAAATTGAAGGGATGAGCAAGGTAAGGTGAGACTATAATTAATGAACCTAAGGTCCAAAAAGTACTTAGGCAAAAGTGATAGATGGAGCATCCGATCTTTCGAGACTGGTGTAAAAACTACAACACAATCATGGGCACAACAACTAGGCAGCTATCCATACGAGGTTAGCTCAGATACGAGTGACTCGGACATGTCTTTCAACACGAGTAGACCAGGAGTATCATTTAATGTAGGCCACCTAGAAAAGACAGAGGGACCCTATAAAACTCAGTTGGAGTATATTCGTATGAATAGATTGGGTGCCCCAGTATATGAGGATGGCCTTTAGAGGTCAGTGATTCAGCTACATATTCCCGATCAACCTATAGGATTGGAACATCCCACCGTTAAGTTTGAAGATGATGTTTTCATAGACAAGGAAGGAACCATGTATATCATCGCAATTAGGGCAAACTCGACCAATGACCTAGGAGAGATGGTAGAAAATGCAAACATAGATGCAGAAGGACATGGTAAACAGATTGATGAACCGAGAACACCGAGAGGAAAATCTGTACTAACAAGGGTGATAATGCCTAAGTGGATGCCCCAAGACAATAGGAGTATAGAGTTGTTCTGGAATAAGGAGACTGACAAAGCCTTTTGGAGATATAGGCCAGAACAACCTACATTGGTAGGATCAAACACGATTTATGAATTAAAAGACCCAGAGATTCCATGAAAGGTAGTATACTTAGATGACAACTCATAACGAATGTATAAGGTCACAGAACATGGAAGACATGCGTATACATGGAGAGGAGAATTAGTTTTCCTTCTAGTGAAATCACAAGCACCCAAGGATAGTTCAGGTGATGGCCCATCTCAAGGACATAGAGAGAAGAACAAGGAAGGAGCAGAGAGTAGTTTCCTCCATCGTGCAAGAAGGGAGAGGATTCCCATCAAAAGTGGAAGGATTGAATGAGAACCTCTTAGGGATCATAGGACACATAGGGGTGGGGATGGTTTTCCCCTGCCTAGACCAAGGGACCACCCTAGAACCTTGAGGCCTACTCAATTGGTGAAGGCTATGAAAAAATGTTTTGATGGATCAGGAGATCCCTATGAGAACATAGCAGAATTCAAGCAGGTGCTTCAAGCTGAACAAGTGGAAGACATGTTTACATAGTTTAATGCCTTTGGACTCACTCTTAAGGTGCGTTAGATTATTTTCGACCATTGAACCAACACCAATTTATAGACATCCACCATATGATGGAGTCCTTCATTATGGATTTTTCCAAGAGTGGAATCAGACACAACACGTCCTCTTTGATACACACATTCAAACAAACCCCACAAGAGACTGTGAGGATGGCAAGTCGGAGATGTAGATGGTACATAGAAAGATGTCCCCCATTGGAAGTACCCACTCAAGCTAAATTGATAACTTTGCTCATAGATGGTCTACTGAGTGCTAAGCTGAGATCATACGTCTTCTTGAAAGAGCCAAGAACCCTGTATCAATGCTTACGGATGTGTGTAGACATAGAAGATAACTTAGGAGAGGAGCTACTACTTCCTAAGGTTCGCAAAGACTCTGATAGTACCATAGAAAATTCATCCAGGAATTCCAACTCCATAGAAGACTTAGCGGAACAAGTGGCCCAAGGGTTGGGAGTGTCTAGTAAACCAGGCATCAAATTAGCGCCCCCTCGAAGGTGTTATACTTGTGGAGGTGACCATATGGCAAATGTGTGATAAATGCAATGCGAACCCATAGGAAACCCTAACGAAGTGTATTGCACTATAGAGCGAAGGTCTACTAATCACACTCCTCAGGACTATCCATATAACAAACAAGTGGTTAGACAAAACTACCCTCAACAATATCAGATAGGTAGATACCAAGGGCAGTACCAACCACAACAATATTATCGAGCCCCCCCTTAGTATCAGGCTCCATATCAAGCACAACCAAGACCGCAACCTGTCCTAGGACAACAACCTTCACCCTTGCTAATGTAGTTTCGGTAAAATATGCTACATCATAGGAGAACTCCAACATGGCGTTAGTACCCAAAACCCCTTTGATCACAAAAAATGACCCTAATGCAAATAGCTTTGACTCCACTCATGTGGATAGCCCACCTGCGTATTATACGGAGTCACCGAAAAACTCAGACCCTTACTATGAGAGCCCTCTATACGAGCAAAATTGGGAACCAGATTATGCTCAAGTCATGTACACAAACCCCAACCCAAGATGCAGGCTAGACAACTAAGAGCACCAACACCCAAAGCACCATGTTATAAATGCCAAGGAGACCACTTCATACGAGATTTCCCACATGTAGTAACTGCAGTATAGTCATAGTATTTCAATATTCAAGGCTTTTGCCCTGAATGTGGAAAGTATCACTTCATAAGAGAGTGTCCCAAGAACCTTGCGAACACTTCTACAAAAGTGATAACCATAGGCATAGTATTCCAAAGGTTCCACACCTCAGTAGACACGCATCGAAGCAGTTACTAGAGCCCAAACACAAAGGCAAACACAACCAGAAAACCCAAGAAAAATAGTCGAACCTAGTGAAGTAGAAGAATCAACAGGAAAGAAAACTAGAACTTGGAAAGAGTCACGAGAGCGACATAAGAGGAAATGGGGTAAAAAGATCAGTGAGTTGGAGGAAAGCCTTAGGGAAACCAAAACTAAAATCTTAGAAATGATGTCAGAGGAGGCTGAACCACAAATAATTACCTCTAAACCAGTGTCAATACTAGCAGATCCCACCAATACTAGCAGATTATTTTCGACCATTGAACCAACACCAATTTATAGACATCCACGATATGATGGAGTCCTTCATTATGGATTTTTCCAAGAGTTGAATTAGACACAACACGTCCTCTTTGATACACACATTCAAACAAACCCCACAAGAGACTGTGAGGATGGCAAGTCGGAGATGTAGATGGTACATAGAAAGATGTCCCCCATTAGAAGTACCCACTCAAGCTAAATTGATAACTTTGCTCATAGATGGTCTACTGAGTGCTAAGCTGAGATCATACGTCTTCTTGAAAGAGCCAAGAACCCTGGATCAATGCTTACGGATGTGTGTAGACATAGAAGATAACTTAGGAGAGGAGCTACTACTTCCTAAGGTTCGCAAAGACTCTGATAGTACCATAGAAAGTTCATCCAGGAATTCCGGAACAAGTGGCCCAAGGGTTGGGAGTGTCTAGTAAACCAGGCATCAAATTAGCGCCCCCTCGAAGGTGTTATACTTGTGGAGGTGACCATATGGCAAATGTGTGATAAATGCAATGCAACCCATAGGAAACCCTAACGAAGTGTATTGCACTATAGAGCGAAGGTATACTAATCACACTCCTCAGGACTATCCATATAACAAACAAGTGGTTAGACAAAACTACCCTCAACAATATCAGATAGGTAGATACCAAGGGCAGTACCAGCCACAACAATATTATCGAGCCCCCCCTCAGTATCAGGCTCCATATCAAGCACAACCAAGACCGCAACCTGTCCTAGGACAACAACCTTCACCCTTGCTAATGTAGTTTCGGTAAAATATGCTACATCATAGGAGAACTCCAACATGGCGTTAGTACCCAAAACCCCTTTGATCACAAAAAATGAACCTAATGCAAATAGCTTTGACTCCACTCATGTGGATAGCCCACCTGCGTATTATGCAGAGTCACCGGAAAACTCAGACCCTTACTATGAGAGCCCTCTATACGAGCAAAATTGGGAACCAGATTATGCTCAAGTCATGTACACAAACCCCAACCCAAGATGTAGGCTAGACAACTAAGAGCACCAACACCCAAAGCACCATGTTATAAATGCCAAGGAGACCACTTCATACGAGATTTCCCACATGTAGTAACTGCAGTATAGTCATAGTATTTCAATATTCAAGGCTTTTGCCCTGAATGTGGAAAGTATCACTTCATAAGAGAGTGTCCCAAGAACCTTGCGAACACTTCTACAAAAGTGATAACCATCAATGTGATAGGCATAGTATTCCAAAGGTTCCACACCTCAGTACATACACATCCAAGCAGTTACTAGAGCTCAAACACAAAGGCAAACACAACCAGAAAACCCAAGAAAAATAGTCGAACCTAGTGAAGTAGAAGAATCAACGTGAAAGAGAACTAGAACTTGGAAAGAGTCACGAGAGTGACATAAGAGGAAATGGGGTAAAAAGATCAGTGAGTTGGAGGAAAGCCTTAGGGAAACCAAAACTAAAATCTTAGAAATGATGTCAGAGGAGGCTGAACCACAAATAATTACCTCTAAACCAGGATCAATACTAGCAGATCCCACCCCAAAAAACCTTGATATGATGCTCAAAGCCTATCAAGCGAGAATACAAGAAGGACCCCAAGTACGAGAATCTAGCAAGAATTATCTTCGAGCTGACTTTGAAATTGAGAAAACCAAATTGTGCATGAAAATGGTGGAATTAGCCCAGGCAAGGTTTGAAACATCACAATACCTCATTGGGAAATTATGGCCAAGCCTGAGCTACATTTTCAATGACTCCTAGAGAAACTAGGGCAAGTCATATCTAACCGTGTGAAAGTCAGCTCTAGCACAAAAACTAGCCCAACGAAACCCTTGAAGACCACTCTATTTGAACGGGCTAGGTCAGTTTTAGAAAATCATCAAACAGGCTATATGGATTCACACGCCATCTTGAAAGAGATTCAAGAAGAAGGATGGAGACAAGAACAAGAATTTCGACCATCCATACTTGAGATTGATGACTCAGGGGAAGAGTTCCCTGCAGATATCCCATCAATCTATGGAGATCAAGTGGATGATTGGCAAGTGAGCACACTAGTTTTCAATCTAACTCTTTGCAAGAGTTACCTCACTTTACGGGCCCTTGGGAAGACTATTCAATTCAAGTGAAAGCCCCCACTATTAGAGTAAGGGGGGAGAACTCAGTTCTTCCTAGGAACACAGAAGCTATTAGAAACATGAAGGTTCAATGCCATTTAACTCTGGACGAGCTGTTGAAGATCAAACTTGAACTATGGAAATTCTGGATGGTAGTAAGCAAGTGAATGATGTGGAATGGGAAGTAGGTTCGGATATACCTGAATGTTCATCGGAAGAGGAATTCCTAGGTTGGGTAGAAGCTATGTCCCCATAGATCACCACTCCTAGAAAGGAACAGGAAATTTCAAGATCTAGTCAACAAGATCAAAAGGCGAAGAAGAACAAGAGTGAGAAAATTGAGGAGGAAGAACCCTTGATGGAATTGCCAAGAAATTTTAAGAAATAAGCAGTGGAAGCCCGAAAAATCATGATCCGAATGCCCAAAAGAGACAAAAGTTTGGGAGAAGCCTATGACAATAAGGAAACCACGAAGAGAGTTGCAATGGCAGTCGAGGAAGGAGAACAATGATGCACATACATAGGACACAATTTAACTAAAAAGGAGGAAGAAAGTTTGATTGCTATTAAAGAAGTATAGGGATGTGTTTGCATGGAGTTACAAAGATTTGAAAGGGATAGACCCTAACATATGTTCTCATAGGATACCCATGATCACCGAGGCAAAACCCACTAAGAAAAAGCCCTATACGTATAATGACAACTATGTATTAAAGATCAAGAAAGAAATAGACAGGCTCATAGAAGCTGGGTTCATTTACGAAATAGAACACACTGAATGGGTTTCACCCATCGTAGTCATACCAAAAAGAAACAATAAGCTGAGAGTGTGCATAAACTTAAAGAAGGTCAATGTTGCCACAATTAAGGATAGATATCCTCTACCCATTACAGACCACCTTTTGGAAAGGGTTGTAGGCAAGGAAGTGTACAGTTTCTTTGATGGATTCTTAGGCTATAACCAAGTTGCCATTGCCCCCGAGGACCAACACAAGATGGCATTTGCCATCGAATGGGGCATTTTTGTGTTTCGTGTAATGCCTTTTGGGCTCACAAACGCACCTGCAACTCTCCAAAGGTTGATGTGCCATGTGTTCAAAGAGTTTTTGAGAAAGAACCTAGAAGTGTATGTGGATGACCTGTGTGCTCACTCAGTACTTAGACCACAACATATCCATAAGCTTGAACACATCTTCAAAAAGTGTAGGGAATATCAAGTCTGTTTAAACCCAGAAAAGTGTGTCTTTATGGTAAGACAAGTAAGATACTCAATCATATAGTCTTGAAAAATGGAATCTCCACTGATGACGATAAGGTATGACTAGTTAATGAATTACCCAGGCCAAAGAACATCAAAGAAGTACAAGCATTTATGGGCCATTGTGGTTATTATTGATGATTCATACATATGTACGCAATCATTGCTAAACCACTCTATAACCTGCTAACAAATTTTGAGTGGACAAAAGGATGCAAAAGTTCCTTTAGTGAGCTCAAACGACGATTGTGTTCTACACCTATTCTAGTAGTGCTAGATTGGAACAAACCTTTTCATGTACATGTAGATGCCTCAAATCATGCCATAGGATGTGTGTTAGCACAACCCACTGGGGAGGGAAATATAGATTTACCCATTGCATATGCTAGTAGGCAGTTGAACATTGTAGAGAGAAATTACACCACTACTAAGAGGGAAGGACTAGGAATGGTTTACACAGTGAAGAAGATTTGCCATTATTTATTGGCAAATAAGTTTAAATTCTTAACTGATCACCAAGCCCTTTTGTATTTGGTCAACAAACCATGCAACACCGAAAGATTAATATGTTGGTTTTTACTCTTGATGGAGTATGATTTTGAAGTTGTGGTAAAAAAGGGAAAACACACTTAAGAGCAGACCACCTCTCTAGGATAACTTCAGGAGAAGTGGCTATTGGGTTAGCAGACAAGTTACAAGATGCATATCTTTTCAATCTCAAAATCTTCCCTGAATGTGCCAAGCCATTAGTCCCAATACTGACATACGGACCTAAGAACCCTCGAGTAAAAACCCAAGAGAAAGAGGTCATGAGAGCGCAAAAGTATCAACTTCTCGCAAGAAGTATTTATAAACAAGATCATCACAATATCCTTGCATGTTGTGTAGAAGAACAGGAGTATAACAATTGGTTGCAATTAGCACATGTAGGTGCACTGGAGCAACACCATTCTAGACATGCAACACCATCAAACTTAAAAAGGTTAGGTGTGTATTGGCCATCTATGGACAAAGATGTCCGATGACTGTGTGTCGAATGTCATAAGTGCAGTAATAGGTCCCCAATAGAACATGCCACTTTGTACCAGGTGACCCCAATGCCGGATTGGAGCGTACCTTTAGTGACTTACCTAAGGACACAGACCTTTCCAAAGGACATGGCTGTAGCTCGTAGATGCAGCTTAAAACAAGAGGCCTTAGAATACAAGCTCATTGGTGACAATTTGTATAAGCGTGGATGAGACAGTTATCTGAGGATATGTATGCATGAAAGTGAATATCTTAACCTATTGGAACCGGCACACCACGGCTCAATAGGAGGCCATTTTGGACCCGATCGTGTTATCAAAACCATATTATTTTCAGGATTATGGTGGCCCACTCTGCATATGGATGCCCACACCTATGTAAAATGATGTGATGTATGTCAAAGGACTCATTATCCCATATGTGGGGATGAGATGCCCCTATGAACCATGATGGGAGGGCATGCATTCTCAAAATGGGGAATAGATTTTGTTGGACCTATTAATGCCCTTGCAAGGAATTCCCAGGTGGATTACATTATAGTTGCCACTGATTATCTTACAAAGTGGGTAGAAGCTAAAGCCACCAGAAAAAATGATGCATGCTCCACTGCTAAGTTTTTGTTTGAGAATTTCTTCACAAGATATGGACTTCCTATCAACTTGTAATCGATAGGGGTACTCACTTCTGAAATGAGTTTAATGAATATTTGGTACAAAAGTTTATGGTTGTACACAAGAAATCGGCACCGTATCATCCACAAGCTAACAGACAGGCTGAGAGTACTAATAAGATTTTGTGCACTATTCTCACCAAAATTGTGAACAATCAACATTCGGATTGGGATCAACAATTACACCACGCTTTGTGGGCCTATTGTGTAGCCTACAAAATTTTGCTTAATGCTATGCCATTCCAAATGGTGTTTGGATAGAATGCCATGTTACCTTTAGACTTTTTGATACCCACACTCAATAACACTCAGGAGTATGAATGGACAGGTCATGAGCTTTCCTCAAGAATACTTCACTTAGAACATTTGGGAGAGACAAGACTGTGAGCAACAGCAGGCATCTATGTTGCAAAGAAAAGACAAAAGTCATACTTTGATGCACACATCAAGGATATATGATTGAAAGAAGGAGACCTAGTGCTCGTTTATACACTAAAGCAGCATGCATGTAAACTAGAAAACAGAGGACATGGACCCATCGTCATTAAAAGGATCTCGACTAGTGGTGCAGTTCAATTAGCGACCCTTGAAGGAGAAGTATTGCCTAATTATATTAGTGAATGCCATTTTAAGTTACATGAGGAATCTTTAACCGTAGACATGCTTAAACGACTAACTCTTGCCAAGAAGTGAAAGGAAGAAGAGGAACGAATCAGGGTTGAGGCTCAAGCAGAAGCATTGGAATGCATTAGATGAATGAGACTGTGAAGGGAGGACTAGCGAGAGAACCTCAATCGGTGGATGCCCCACGACATCCGGTAGTTATGTGCCAACTGGGAGGAAGAGATGTCCCTAGTATCATTGATAGGAGACCATTCATTAATGTCACTCTAGGCTAGCAACCCATGCATAGACAATGTAAGGCTTTAATTGACTCAGGTGCAGCCACGAATGCAATTCGACTCTCTCTTTGTAACGAATATGAAATTTAGCCTCTTGAAGCCTATCTCATCGGACTAGGCGGATTAGAAACCCCCTGCATAGGTGAGGTTGACTTACCCATCTCCATAGAAAACATAACCCTGATCGTAAAACTATTAGTTTGTCATGAAGACAATTTGGTGAAACCTATGATCCTAGGCCAAGACTCGTTATATCATCACTCGGTGAGTTTAAATCTCTACAGAAGTGTGCTTCAGTTGGAATTTCTAGGATAGTATCATGAACTACCCCTCCAAAGCCAACAGAGAGAGGTGTTGGGTGTAACAGAAATTCCCCCAACTTGATGTGCATCAGCACACCCTACTGCATAGGAATTACCACCCATCCAGGAGTGGAAATTGGATAGACAGATAGGAATCCGACAAGTATGGCAACGCAAGACTCAATCTTCAAATGTATGTCAACTCTCATCAATTCCAGGTCAAAGTGTTGTGGATCTCCCTTCTTTTCCAAAACAGCATGTGGATACGATACCTCATCCTCGACAAGCCACCAGGTCATATCATCCACATAGTCATTGGTACAACTCATTAGAGTGGTTCGTTAGACATCCCACTCAGGCACATCCTCAATCAAGGTGGATGCACAAGGCGAATGTAGCCAATCAATCAAAGACTCCAGATCTTTGGCACTCCTCTCAATTTCTACCGAGGCAACACATTCGGCAAATTTGGGTACCCAAGTCCGTGGTGACAGCTCACTCTACGTCTCGCCAGCTTTGGGTACCTAAAAAGTGCTTAGTGCATACTTCAATCTTAGTTGGCTCTAAGACCTTTTCTAAGACTACTAGAAAACCCTACACACCTTCTTTTGTAAATTGCACTTCATCTCTTCTAACCCCCTGTGTGACATAGAAATGGATCCCCACGCCTTCTGTAAGCATGATGACTCTCAACCCAACTCATCCTAACCATCGACTTAGTAAAACTAACACTCTTATTAACCACTACATGCAAACCCAGTTGATAACTTCATATCGCCAATGTCCTTGTAACATACACCAAATCTGTAGGTAATACTCGTTCAAAATCAATTGTAAAGTCACTCCCACTGACAGTCAAGCACACGGTGCTCACATCGTTAAAATCACACACTGCACAGGAAGCATGTTGGTGGTGGAATGGAATGGAGACCAGCACACGGTGCTCACATCGTTAAAATCACACACTGCACAGGAAGCATGTTGGTGGTGAATAATGTGTTTTCCTCTTCACTTCACCTTAGGTCGACCAGCTCTCCATCATGGAAGTGGGAGGTTCGGCAAGCACAACACTTAGGCGACCGGTGGTGAAATTCTCGACTCTTCCATTTGAGAGCTTGCCTAGAGCTATTCTGGAGGAGTTCCAGGGTTTTACATGACTGTTGGTAGTGGTCAGGGCGATCAAGGACTTACAAGACAAGGGAACCAATGAGAAGGGCCAAGCAGGCAAAGCAGTCAAAGAAGATCTGGCAAATAGGCCCATCATTTTTCTTGAATTAATATTTCCCAAATAATGATTTTAGTCACTTTACACCACTATAAATACCATTCCACCTTTTTTTAACTCCATTTTGTGCAAGCCAAGGATTCCTTGAGCTTGAGAAGCATTAGAAGTACCTACCTATCAATTTTCATATTTTTTAGACTTCGTTTGAACCCTCAAATAGGCCCTAGAACCTAATTTTTAACTAAGTTAGGGCGACGATAGGCATCTGTCAAGTTGAAGACTATTAAATACTCAAGTTCAAGCAAGTCTCTTTGCGATCCATAACTTGAAAAGAAAAGGAGTTAACGTAGTACAAACAAACTAAAGTGTGGAATTTAACTCAAGTATTCTTGACGATGTGATATCAAACAAGATCATAAACACGATAATCAACTAAAAAAGAGCCAAGTAACTGATACAAATTGAGCTGCAACGAGGTTGTACTTTGGGTAAAAATTGGGGTGACTCGATCAGGCATATGAACCTTAGATCAGGACGACACCTAGGGAGAGATAGACAGAGTCTTAGATCTTGAGAGGCTAGTGTCAATCATACTACTAGGTCTTGGGCCCAGTAGTTGAGCCATTATTTGCACTACCCTAGCTCTGAAACCAATGAGTCCGAGATGTCTCAGGGTATGGAGAGACCTACAGGAAGTTCAGGAGTGCCATATTTACACAGGGTAGAAGGCCCTTACAAGACGCAACTCGAATACCTTAGGACTAAACGATTAGGTGCGTGCATCTATGAGGATGGCCTAGGAAGATCCGTGGTTCAAATTAGAAACCCAGATCAACCCATTGGATTAGAACATCTAGCAGTCAAGTTTGAAAATGGTGCATACCTGGATAAAGAAGGAACCATATACGTAGTCACCAGTCACCCAGATAGGATAGAAGAATTTGGTAACGTGATCCCAAAAGTGGACATAGGTGACCTAAAGCAAGGAAACATAGGTGGAGAGCCTAAAACCCCTTGAGGCAAATCAATCCTCACTAGAATTATCACGGCGGAATGGGTTCCCCAAGATAATAAGAGCATAGATCTGCTCTTGAACCGAGAGACTGAGGAAGCCTTTTGGAGGTACAAGCCTGGTCAGCCTAATGAGGTTGGAGCACTCACTATCTACGAGTTTAAAGATCCAGATAGTCTAGGCAAAGTGAACTATTTAGACAATACTTCAGAAAGGGTCTTTGTAGTCACAGAGCATGGTAGGCATGCCTACACTTGGAAGGGTGAATTTGTTTTCCCCCAACCAAGATCTAATGTCTCTTTTGGCCACCCAGGAGCGAGAACATCCCAAGCTCATGGAGCTCAAAGGGACAGAAGTAGAGATAGGCCAGATGTGAGTTTCGCCAACCCGTTGGGAAGAGAAAGAACAAGAACGGAAACACATAGAGTGGAACTTGAGAGACTTAGAGCTCCAAGAAATCCAAGAAATGCAGATGAATTCCCTCTTCCAAGACCTAGAGAGCACACGAGGACTTTGAGACCTACACAGCTAGTTAAGTCCATGAAGAATTACTTCGATGGCACTGGAGATCCATACGATCATGTGGTGGAATTTAGACAAGTCCTGAGAGCTGAACAAGTTGAGGACCTATTCATGTAGTGCAATGCTTTCGGTCTCACCCTTAGGAACACTGCCCTTACATGGTTTCAACCACTAAATGAGAGACAGTTCAGGAGCATAGACCAACTTCTAGAGGCATTTATTACTAAATTCTCTAAGAGTGGCATAAGGCATAATACTTCCTCACTGATTCATAGCTTCAAGCAGACCCCCCAGGAGACGGTTAGACTTGCAGGAAGAAGGTTTAGGCAATATCTAGAGAGATGTCCTATTCCTGAGTTATCCACACCAACCAAACAAGTGGCTTTATTCCTAGATGGACTGCTAAGTACCAAATTGAGATCATATGTGTACTTGAAGGACCCTAGGACCATAGAAGAGTGTGTATGCATGTGCATTGACATTGAAGATAACCTAGGGGAGGAATTAGAGCTTTCAAAAATCTACAAAGATTCATATAGTTTGTCTAGCCTCGCTTCCACGCAATCCACATCTATTGAGGAGCTCGCAGAGAAGGTAGATAAAAAACTAGGTGTCTCTAGCAAAAAAATTCCAAGATTTGCCCCAATTAAGCGGTGCTATACTTGTGGAGTTGACCATATGGCGAACGTATGTCCCATTATGGCTCAACCCCAAGTGAATCCCTGTAGCCAATACTGCACCATAGAATGGAGATACACAAATCACACAGCACAAGACTGCCCATACAATAAGCAAGCGGTTAGGCAAACCTACCCTCAACCCTATCCACAACAAGGAAGATATCAGAACCAGTACCACCACAACAGTATGCTAGGCCTCAACAAACCTACCAACCACAATATCAGGCCCAGTAGAGACCTCAACCAGTGCTAGCACAACAACCTCTTGCTCCTGCCAATGTGATCCTAGTAAAGTATGCAGCTACAAAAGAGAACCTGAATAGAGCCATAGTGCCAGTAACACCATTACTTTCGAAAAGTGACCCCAGTGATCATAGCTTTGATTCTACACATATTGATAGCCCCCCAGTATTACTACATGCAGTCTCATGAACATGGTGAGTCCTACTACAGTGAAGAACCGAGTGACTGTAGTTGGGAGCCGGAGTATGCAAATGTCATGTACTCAAACCCCAATCCTAGACCTCAACCTAGGCAGGTTAGACCCCCATTCCCTAGAGGACCATGCTACAGATGTCAGGGAGATCATCTCATTCGTGATTGCCCATTACCTACCCCTACACAACCCCAATCAGTGACAATTCAAGGATTTTGTCAAGATTGTGGAAAAGAGCATCTCTTACGAGATTGCCCAAAGAATCCCAATAATATGCCAAAAATCACTCCTATCAATGTTATTGGGTTAGTAGTAGATTCAACAGGAAGTGTAACTTCCACTGCACTTGTGCAAGTGGTCACCAGAGCTCAGGCTCTGTAGCAGAGCCAAGGTTTAAGCCAAGAAAAGAGCACTGAGGTCAGCGAAACTGAGAGCATAACCAAGAAGAGGACTAGAGCCTGGAAAGATAGTCGAGAAAGGATGAAAAGACAATGGGCAAAGAAGATGAGTGAACTCGAGGAAAGCCTAAGAGAAACGAGAGCCAAGATAATTGAACTTACATCTCAACCTCCCTCTCACACTACCCCACCACTGCCATTCCCATCTCCATCCAATCCACCACCTTACAACCCGCCTCATGCGGCCCCACCACCCCCTAGAGTAGGATCAGTATTAGCAGATCCCACTCCCGAGGATCTAAATATGATGCTTAAGGCATATCAGGCCTGAATCCAAGAAAGGGCCAAACGTGACGGATCATGAAAAGTGTTACCCTAGAGCGGAACTAGAGCTTGAACAAACTAAAACCTGTGCTAAGATGGTGGAATTGGCCCAAGCCATGTTTGAAGCCACTCGCCTCTTTAACATCTCTAGTTAAGCTAAGATGCAATTGCACTTCGATGGACTGCTAGAAAGATTGAAGAGGCTAATTGCACAATCAGAAAAGGAACCCACCCCTCCAAATAAGGGCAAGGCAAGGGAAAGAATAAGCTTTCCTGCCCAGAAAGCCTATGTGCCTACCTCCACAGAACCAGACACATCTTCTTCTATGAATCGTACACACCAGAATTCCTACAAGAGATTCAAGAAGAGAAATGGGCAAAAGAGAGTGAAGTCCCTCCTCCCATTGAACTGGTGGATGACGCGCACGATCAATTCCCACAAGATATTCCATCCATTTATGGAGAGCAGGAGAGCTCTCAATCTCATGAGAGATTAGACTTTGAGTCTAATTCCTTACAAGAGCTACCCCATTTCACAGGCCCATGGGAAGCTAAGTTTACCTGCATGAGAGCGCCCATGGTCATGGTATGAAAAGAAGACTCAGTCATACCTAGGAATACGGAGGTAGTAAAGAATACTAAAGTGCAGTGCAATCTCACTTTAGAAGAGCTACTCAAGGTTAGGCCACAACTCTGGAAACATGTAGCCAAACAAGTACCAGAGGTAGGTAAACCATGTTCCTAGGTAGGTTCTCATAGAACAGTGCCGGAAATACCCTTGGATAAGATAGGAGACATGAGTGAGGGAGACGAAGGAAACACCTATCTTCCCATCACCCATCAAGGATACACAACCAAGGCAATTCTAAACTGTGGTGTAGGAGTTGCAATTGCTACCACTTCCCTATGGAAGCGTTGGGGCAAGCCAGCACTCAAGCCAACGAGGATGAAATTGCAGATGGATGACGGTCACATAGAGAGACCCTTGGGGCTACTAGAAGGAATAACTCTCACCACATGTGGTGTTGGGTTCAAGCATATGTTTGCTATATGTGACTTTAGCAAAAATCATGCCTATGATATGACTTTAGGAAGACCATTTATGTGACAGTTGCAAGTGGTACAAGATTGGGGAACCAACTCCTTGTACTTGCAACACTTAGGTGTTACCACCAAAGTTAATCTCAAGGATTACTCCCATCGAGATGTACCCCCCCATCCAATGGAATCCCATCCATAGAGCCAAAGATGATACTGAGTCAGTGCATTCCATAGGATCAGGATCCTCATGGATGCATGAAGACACTCACTTATTGTTGAAAGTATACGGGAAGAAGCAAGTACGGACACACATGCAGATCTAGCACTAAGGCAACCCTTCATTTTTTTCAAAACCCTTACATCATTTTAAAGTGATTCTCATCACTAAAAACCCCTGTAAATACCATTTTCACCTTTTTGTAGCTCCATTTTGTACAAGCCAAGGAGTCCTCGAGCTTGAGGAGCCTTAGAAGTAGTTGCCTATCAATTTTCGTATTTTTTAGATCTCGTTTGAGCCCTCAAATAAACCCTGGAACCTAATTTTTAACTAGGCCGGACACTAGGTCTGGACAGGGCCAAAGCTAGGCAAAAACTATAAATAGAGCTAGAGAGCTCATTTTTGGGGAGCTTCTTGTAGTTTTGAGCTTGTATGAGAACTTGGTTGCAATAGAAGTGATTCCATTGTCTTACTCCCTTTGGTCTTGCTGTGTGTGCGCGTGTGTGTGTATGTGTGTGCATGTTAGTGTGCTTCGCACTCACACATTTGTGCCTTCACTTGCTCGAGGTCTTCATACCATCCTCATGTCTTCCCGGATTGACATTAAAGGAGGTGCTACTCATCACTGAGCTACACCAAATTTTGGCACCGTTGCCGGGGATTCGAGCTTTGAGGACGAGCGTGTGATGGTAAGACGTAGAGAGGACGCGTTGGAATGGTAAGTAGTAGGTAAATTTCTGATTTTTTTCCATCTCCATCTCCATCTCCATCTCCATCTCCACCTCCTTCTCCACTACATATTCCCTCTTCCTTGTCATTCCCCTCATTTGTTGTGTGCGAGTTTGAGAGAGAGCGAGCGCGTGCATTTGTGTTGTATGTTTTTTGCATGTTTCTTGTAGGTACCAGCTCCATCACCATCTCCAGCAAGCTCAGCAGGTACAGAATCCTTCTGCACAGGCCCCGAGGCGTCGAGCTCGAGCTATCGCGACACCTCGCAAACTTCGACTAATCACGTTTCTAAGTGCACCACGACACTGCGCAGGCCTAGAGCACCTAGGATCACAAGACAAAACCACAAATTTCGCCATAAGTTGACCTATCGCGATACCTCACGAGCTATCACGACACCTCACGAGCTATCGCGACACCTCACGACCTATCGCGACACCTCACGACCTATCACGACACTTGGGAGTATTGCGACACCTCACGAGCTATCACGACACCTCACGACCTATCGCGACACCTCACGACCTATCGTGACACTTGGGAGTATCGCGACACCTCACGAGCTATCGCGACACCTCACGACCTATCGCGACACTTGGGAGTATCGCGACACCTCACGAGCTATCGCGACACCTCACGACCTATCGCGACACTTGGGAGTATCGCGACACCTCACGAGCTATCGTGAAACCTCAAGAGCTATCGCGACACCTCGGAGTATCCCGACACCTCAGAGTATCGCGGCACCTCACGAGCTATCGCGACACCTCACGAGCTATCGCGACACCTCGGAGTATCGCGACACCTCACGAGCTATCGCGACACTTCGACCCGACCTATCGCGATACACGGCCCTAACGCATGAAAATTTTAAGGGTAAAGTTGAGTGAATTGAAGTATTGTGAGGTTCAAATTTAAGCACCTTGGGAGAACATTAGAGCCATAGGAGTGGGCAAAAGACCTAGAAACCAGTGAAGGATCTACTGAACCCTGAGAGCCTGTTCTGACCCCTAAGTGCCTGAATGGTCATAACTTCGCCATACGAACTCTGATTGAGGAGATTTCGGTCTCGTTGGAAAGCTTGTTGAGAATCCTACGTGGAGTTTTAGAACATGTATTTTTAAAGTTGACCTTTAGGTGAGACTAGGTGGTCCTAAGATTGAGGGGGTGCAGTGAGTTACTCCAGAGGGGACTGCAAATATTGATGTGTGTCTTTCAATTACTTGTGGTAATAGAGCTATACTGACTGGTGAGCTTTTGCAGGAACATTGTGTGCACTCAAGGCAATCCAAAGCAAGCTAGCAAGGGTGAGTACCAAGCTTGGGAGAAGGCTTCCTGGGCTTGTGCAGCAATCTAAGCAACTAGAGGATTAAGGTTGGAAGTTCTCTCAGCCCTCCTTTGTCAATTCCTAGCCTAGGCTAAGTACGACTTAGGTGTGGTAATTAATTAGGGCAACGTTAGGCACGAATCAAGTCCAAGAGAATTAATCGACCAAGTGCAAGAATTAAGTAGGTCTTAAGTGCGAAAACCCTAAGGGACAAAAAGTAAACTAGAGTCGACCACTTATCAAGTGCGAAATTCACTTAAGTACTCCTGACGACGCGATTTCAGACAAGATCATAAACATAATATTCAACTCAAAAGAACAAGGTGATTGGTGCAAATTAACCTGCAACGAGAGTGTGCTTGGGTCCAAGGGGGTAGATAAATCAGGCATATGAACCTTAGATCAGGCAGACACTTAGGCCGAGACAGACAAAGCCTCAGATCTTCTGAAGCTAGTGTCAATCACACTGCTAGGTCTTAGGCCCAGCAGTTGAGTGATTACCCATACACTCCACGGTCAGAAACAAGTGAGTCTGAAATGTCCTATCACACGGAGGGACCCATAGGTAGTTCAGGGGTGGCGTACCTGGAAAGACCAGAAGGACCTTACAAGACCCAATTGGAATACATCAAGACTAATGATCTAGGTGCTCGCATCTACGAAGATGGCCTGAGGAGATCCGTGGTCCAGATTAAGAACCCCGATCAACCCCATGGATTAGAACACCCAGTAGTCAAGTTTGAGAATGGAGTATACCTAGATAAAGAGGGGATTATATATGTAGTCTCCACTCTTCCTGATAAGACCGACGAGTTTGGAAATGTGATTGCAGAGACCGACCTGGGTGATATAGAGCAAGGAAACTTAGAGAAAGAGCCAAAAACTCCCCGTGGTAAATCTGTCTTGACCAGAATCTTGACTCCAGAGTGGATTCCACAGGATAATAAAAGCATAGAGTTGCTTTTAAATAGAGAGACCGATGAGGCTTTTTGGAGATATAAACCTGCCCAACCTCAAGCAGCGAGTGCTGTCATGATCTATGAGTTTAAAGACCCTGATAGCCTGGGCAAAGTAACCTACCTAGACAACACATCAGAGAGGATTTTCACGGTCACCGAATATGGCAGACATGCCTATACATGGAAGGGTGAATTGGTTTTTCCCCAATCACGGTCCCATATGTCCTACAGTCACCAAGGTGTTGGCACCTCCCAGGCTCATGGATCTCAAGGAGATAGAAGTAGAGATAGACATGAAGTGAGATTTGCCAACCATCAGGGTAGAGAAAGAAGGAGAACGAGGGCGGATAGAGAAGAAACCGAGAGATATAGAGACCCAAGGAACCAAAGAAATGCTGATGATTTTCCTTTGCCAAGGCCAAGAGAACACACTAGGACCCTGAGGCCAACTCAACTGGTGAAGTCCATGAAGGATTACTTTGATGGCACTGGAGACCCCTATGACCATGTGGCAGAATTTAGGCAAGTCTTAAAAGTTGAACAGGTAGAGGACCTATTCACACAATATAATGCTTTTGGTCCAACCCTTAGGAACACTGCCCTCACATGGTTTCAACCACTGAACGAAAGACATTTCAGAAACATAGACCAGCTCCTAGAAGCATTTATTATTGAATTTTCTAAGAGTGGCATAAGGCACAACACTTCCTCGCTAATTCATAGCTTCAGACAAACACCTCAAGAAACAATCAGACTAGCGGGAAGACGGTTTAGGCAATACCTAGAGAGGTGTCCGATGCCTGAGCTACCCACACCAACCAAGCAAGTGGCTTTGTTCCTAGATGGACTATTGAGCACCAAGCTCAGATCTTATGTGTATCTGAAGGACCCTAGAACTATAGAAGAGTGCATGCGTATGTGCATAGATATTGAGGATAATCTAGGTGAGGAATTAGAACTATAAAAAATCTATAAGGATTCTGATAGCTCTAGTAGTCTTACATCTGGTCAATCCACATCCATTGAGGAGCTTGCAGAGAAGGTAGCTCAAAAACTAGGTGTCTCCAGCAAGCAAATTCCACGATTTGCCCCAGTTAAGCGGTGCTACACTTGTGGAGGTGACCACATGGCAAATGTGTGTCCCATTATGACCCAACCCCAGGTGAACCCTAGTAGCCAGTATTGCACCATAGAGCGAAGGTACACCAACCACACTGCACAGGACTGCCCATATAACAAACAAACTGTTAGGCAAAACTACTCTCAGCCATATCCTCAACAGGGTAGATATCAGAATCAGTACCCATCCCAACAATACAACAGACCACAGCAACCTTATCAGCCACCTTATCAAGGGCAGCAGAGACCTCAACCAATCCTAGTGCAGCAACCCCCTGCTCCAACCAATGTGATCCCAGTAAAATATACATCTGCCGAAGAAAATCCAAACAGAGCCATAGTCCCGGTCACCCCATTGCTAACAGATAGTGATCCGAGTAACCATAGTTTTGACTCCACTCATATTGATAGTCCACATGCTTACTACATGCAGTCATCTGAACATAGCGAGTCATACTATTACGAGGACCCAAGTGAGAATAATGGGGAGCCTGAATATGCTAATGTCATGTACACAAACCCCAACTCTAGACCTCAACCTAGGCAGATACGACCCCCCTTTCCTAGAGGACCTTGCTTTAGATGTCAGGGTGATCACCTCATATGTGATTGCCCCATGCCTGCACATACACAACCCCAATCAGTGACGATCCAAGGCTTTTGCCAGGAGTGTGGAAAGGAACATCTCTTACGAGATTGTCCCAAGGATCCCAGTAATATGCCAAAAATCACTCCGATTAACGTTATTGGGTTAGTGGTCAATTCCACAGGAAGTGTCACTTCCACTGCACCAGTGCAGGTAATCACTAGAGCTCAAGCATTGCAGCAAAACCAAGGGGTAAGCCAGGAAAAGAGCCCAGACGCTAGCGAGGCTCAGAGCCAAAATAAGAAGAGAACAAGAGCTTGGAGAGATAGCCGTGAACGTATGAAAAGGCAATGGGCAAAGAAGATGAGTGAACTTGAGGAAAGTCTACGAGAAACCAAGGCCAAAATCATAGAGATCACATCTCAACCGCACTCTCACACATTCCCACCGCTACCATCCCCATCACCCTCCATCCCTCCACCCTCTAATACACCCCACGTAACCCAACCACCACCCCGAGCAGGATCAGTATTAGCTGATCCCACTCCTGAAGACATAGACATGATGCTTAAAGCATATCAGGCCAGAATCCAAGAAGGGCCAAATGTAACGGATCATGACAAGTGCTACCCTAGAGCTGACCTAGAGATAGAAAGAACCAAGCTTTGCGCAAAAATGGTCGCATTGGCTCAGACTATGTTTGAAGCCAGTTGCCTTTTCAATTACTCGGGCTCAGCCAAGACGCAATTACACTTGGATGGACTTCTAGAGAAGTTAGAGGGCATAATTGCAAGATCTGCCAAGGAAGAAAAAAATCAAGAATGAGATAAAGCAAGCAAAAACATGACCCATCCCCCACCGAAAGCTTATGTGCCCAATTCCACTGAACCAGACAACCCCCCCTCCGTAGAAAGAATAGAGAAGCTAATTGCACAATCACAAAAGGAACCCGCCCCTCAACACCATGACAAGGCTAGTGAAAGAGCAGGTCTTCCTACCCAGGAAGCCTATGTGCCTGAAGCCTATGTGCCTAACTCTACGGAGCCAGACACCCCCTCTTCTATGGCCAGGTTCACTCAAGAATTCCTAAGAGAGATTCAAGAAGACAAATGGGCTAAGGAAAGTGAAGTCCCTCCTCCCAGTGAACTTGTGGATGATGCACATGATCAATTCCCACAAGATATTCCCTCTATCTATGGAGAGCAGGAGAGCACCCCGTCTCAAGAGAGATTAGACTTTGAGTCTAACTCTCTACATGAATTACCCCACTTCACGGGCCCATGGGAAGCCAAGTCTACTTGTATGAGAACCCCCACAGTCATGGTAAGAAACGAAGATTCAGTCATACCTAGGAACATGGAGGTAGTAAAGAACACCAAGGTGCAGTGTAATCTCACTTTGGAAGAACTGCTTAAGGTTAGACCAGAAGTGCGGAAACAAGTAGTCAATCAAGTACCTGAAGTAGCAAAACCACGCTCCTAGGTAGGTTCTCATAGGACGGTGCCAGAAATCCCACTAGACAAGATAGGAGAAATGAGTGAGGGCGAAGAGGGAAATACATATCTTCCTATCACTCATCAAGGTTACACAACCAAGGCCATTCTGGACTCAGGTGGAGGAGTTGCAATTGCCACCACTTCCTTATGGAAACGTTGGGGCAAGCCAGCACTCAGGCCAACAAGAATGAAATTGCAGATGGCGGATGGTCACATTGAAAGGCCATTAGGACTGCTAGAAGGAATAACTCTCACTACATGTGGTGTCGAGTTCGAGCATACATTTTCTATATGTGATTTTAGCAAAAATCATGCCTATGAAATGATCTTGGGAAGACCATTTATGCCACAGTTGCAAGTGGTACAGGATTGGGGAACCAATTCTTTGTACCTGCAACACTTATGTGTTACGACCAAAGTGAATCTCAAAGATTACTCTCATAGAGATGTCCCTCCTATCCAATGGAATCCCATCCATAGAGCCAAAGATGATATAGAATCTGTGCATTCCATACGATCAGGATCCTCATGGATGCATGAAGACACCCACCTATGGATGTGCAAAGTGGCAGTAGAAGAGGAGAAAAGAGCAAAGGCCAGAGAAATAGGTGCAAACGAAACACATAGACCCATTCAAGACCCAACCTATGCACCTGTAGTATTTCCTGATGAAGAATTTGAACCCCATGGCTGGGCAGAAATCTTAGCAACAATGGATGTAGCCATCAATGAAGAACAATGGACACCCCACTGTGATTTGGATATGCTATGAAATTTCAGTCTTCTCCATAGAGCCAATCATGGGAGAGGCAGTGTTAGAAGAGTGTGAGCCTAGCCCTGATGCATTCGAGGATGCAAGTGACTCTGATCTAGAGTCAATCATCATGGACCCACCTTCTGCATCAGATGAAGAATACTTCTATGAAGTAGAATTTCAGCCCCAGAGGCACGGAGAGCTTACGAATGATGTAAGGCTAGCCACACATGTGACCCCGAAGGAAGAAGGAAAGAAAAGGAAGAAGAAAGAAGTCACACAAGCAGAGGAAGAATCTTTGTTTGAGGTCTCGAAAAATTTCAAGAAGTATGAGATAGATGACAGGAGAGTCATGATCAGAATGCTTAAACGAGAGGCGCAATCAGGCGAGGCCTATGACAACAAAGAAACCACCAAGAAAATAGTGGTAGCTGTGGAAGAAGGAGAAGAAAGATGCACATACATAGGCCATGACCTGACAGAAGAGGAAGAGCAAGAGCTAATAGCCTTGCTAAGAGAATACAAAGATGTATTTGCTTGGAGTTACAAGGATTTGAAAGGAGTGGACCCTGACATATGCTCACACACTATCCCCATGACATCAGATGCCAAACCCTCTAAGCAAAAGCCATATACATATAATGATAATTATGCTGCCAAGATCAAAGAAGAGATAGATAGGCTGGTTGAAGCTAGATTTATCTATGAAATTGAGCACACTGAGTGGGTATCCCCCATTGTAGTGGTGCCCAAGAAAAACGGAAAGCTGCGTGTGTGCATTAACTTGAAGAAGGTTAATGCAGCCACAATTCGAGATAACTATCCGCTTCCTATCACAGAGCATCTCTTAGAAAGAGTAGCAGGCAAGGAAGTGTACAGCTTCCTCGATGGATTTTCGGGCTACAATCAAGTAGCCATAGGCCCAGAAGATCAGCATAAGATGGCATTTGCCACCGAATGGGGCATATTTGCCTTTAGAGTAATGCCATTTGGGCTTACCAATGCACCAGCTACCTTCCAGAGGCTGATGTGCCATGTATTTAAAGAGTTCTTAAGGAAAAATTTGGAAGTCTATGTTGATGACCTCTGTGCGCATTCCAACATTAGACAAACACATATACCAGAACTCAGACAAATCTTTGACAAATGTAGAGAATATCAAGTCTGCCTAAACTCAGAAAAATGTGTTTTTATGGTCAGACAATGCAAGATTCTAGGACACATAGTGTCAAAGAATGGCATATCCACTGATGAAGAGAAAGTGAGGGCCATAGACGAGTTACCTAGGCCAAAGAACATCAAGGAAGTGCAGGCTTTCATGGGGCATTGTGGTTACTACCGCCGGTTCATTCACATGTATGCTGTCATTGCAAAGCCCATGTACGGACTTTTGACTAACTTTGAGTGGACTGATGAATGTGAGAATTACTTCAATGAGCTTAAACAGCGATTATGTTCCGCACCAATCTTAACTACACCAGATTGGAATAAGCCCTTCCATGTGCATGTGGATGCGTCCAATTATGCCATTGGATGTGTGCTTGCACAACCTACTGGTGAAGGTAATATGGATCTGCCAATCGCCTATGCGAGTAGACAGCTGAATGCAGCTGAACGAAACTATACCACTACCGAACGAGAGGGATTAGGCATGGTGTACACAGTCAAAAAGTTTAGACATTATTTGCTTGCAAATAAGTTTAAATTTTTTACTGATCATCAAGCTCTAGTATACTTGGTTAACAAGCCTTGTAATACTGGCAGATTAGTAAGATGGTTTCTCTTACTGATGGAATATGACTTTGAGGTAGTAGTGAGGAAAGGCAGGACTCATTTGAGAGCAGACCATCTCTCTAGGCTCACATCTAGAGAAGCCCCACAAGGAGTATCAGATGACCTTCCTGATGCTTACTTGTTTAATTTGGAAGTGGTGCCGCAGTGGGCTAAGCCATTAGTGCAGTATTGACATACGGGCCTAATCATCCAGTAATAACCACACAGGATAGAGAAGTTGTAAAAGCCCAAAAGTATCATATCTTGGCAGGAAGTATGTACAAGCACACAGATCAAGGGATCTTGGCTTGTTGTGTGGAAGAGGATGAGTACGCCAGATGGTTGCAATTAGCACATATAGGTGCATTAGAGAAACACTACTCAAAGCAACGAACCTTACAGACACTAAGGAGACTCGGAGTGCATTGGCTGACGATGGAAGCTGATGTCCAAAAGTTGTGCAAAGAATGCCCAATCTGTTGCACTAAACCACCTGTGGAACATGCCACACTTTATCAAGTGTCCATAGTGCCAGATTGGAGTGAACCACTAGTATCTTTCTTGAGGATGAAAACATTCCCTCCAGACATGACCCTGGCTAGGAAAAGAAGTCTAGAACAAGAAGCCCTAGATTACTCACTCATTGGTGATAATCAATACAAGCGGGGTAAAGATGATTACCTGAGACTATGTGTTCATGAGAGTGAATACCTAAAAGTCTTGGAAACTACTCACCACGGCGTAGCAGGAGGCCACTTTGGACCAGATCGGGTGATCAAGGCAGTACTATTTGTGGGCTTCTGGTGGCCTACCCTTCATATGGATGCACATACCTATGTGAAGAGGTGTGATGTATGTCAGCGAGCTCAGCCTCCTACACGTAAAGATGAGATGCCACTGAAACCCATGATGGGAGGACGAGCATTCTCTAAGTGGGGAATAGACTTTGTTGGTCCTATTAATCCCCCAGCTATGGGCTCCCATGCAGAATATATCATTGTTGCCACGGACTATCTAACCAAGTGGGTAGAGGTAAAGGCCACAACAAAGAACGATGCACAAACAACAGCTAAGTTCTTATTTGAGAATGTATTCACAAGATATGGGCTACCTATAGAGCTGGTAAGTGATAGAGGCACTCACTTCTTGAATGAAGTTATTGAAAACCTGCTCCAAGAGTTCTTGGTAGTACATAAGAAGTCTGCCCCCTATCACCCCCAAGCTAATGGCCAGGCTGAGAGCACAAACAAGATCTTGTATAATGTACTGACCAAACTAGTGAATAATAAACGCTCTGATTGGGACAAACAGCTACACCACGCTGTTTGGGCATACCGAGTGGCCTATAAAACGGTACTCCAAGCCACACCCTTTCAGCTGGTGTTCGGTCAGAATGCGGTGCTACCCTTGGACTTCTTGATACCTACATTGAAAGTAGCACAAGAGCACGACTGGACGGGCCATGAACTCTCTTCGAGACTGTTTGATCTTGAGCGATTAGGTGAAACCAGACTAAGAGCGGCTGCAGGAATATATGCAGCAAAGAAACGACAAAAGGCATACTTTGATGCCCATGTGAAGGACAAAGGTTTGAAAGCTGGAGATCTAGTTTTAGTCTACACATTGAAACAACACGCAAGGAAACTAGAAAAGAGAGGCTACGGACCTATGATAATAAATAGGATCTCCACAAGTGGAGCAGTGCAACTAGCCACATTAGAGGGTGATGTTCTCCCAAACTATATTAGCGGATGCAGAGTCAAGTTGTATCAGGAACCCCTCACAGAGGAAATGCTAAGTCGACTCAATATGGCTAAGAAACGTAAAGAGGAGGAAAAACGAATTCGAGAAGAAGCACAGGCAGAGGCCTTAGAGCGCATCAGACGAATGAAGCTGAGGAGACAAGGGAGGGATCAGCCTATGCCTGACCCTCAAGAGTCCCCAGGTTATCACATGGCCATGTGTGAGGTTTCCGGTGAACATTCCCATAGAATAATCAATCGAAGACCTTTTGTAACCCTAGAAATAGGACAAGGAGACAATCCAACTAGTGTGAGAGCTTTAATTGATTCAAGAGCCGCCACTAGTGCAGTTCGGCTTTCTTACTGCCAACAACTGCAATTGGAGATAAAACCCCTGGAAGCATATCTGATAGGTTTAGGAGGTGTCGAAACCCCTTGCATGGGAGAGGTGGAGCTTCCTCTCTACATTCAGGAGGTACTAATGCCAGTAAAAGTGCTAGTATGTGAAGACGAGGATCTTACCGAACCTCTTATCTTAGGCCAAGACTGGATCTATGATCACGCAGTCAACCTCAACCTAAGAAGTGGACTTCTTCAGGCTTGGGTAGGCCAAAGTCATCTTACGATTGAATTAGAAAATCAAGCACTCAAATCCTTAAAATGGACACCAACTCCTGGTTCCTCCACGAATCCACATGAAGTTAACAATGCTGTTCCTGTCCCGAGTTCTATGGTGTAGAGGAGTGTACAGCTTACTGAAGGTACAGGAGCCAATAGGAAGTTCCTAGTTGATCCAAAGAAGAATCTAAACTGGCAGACCAAACATCATTCGACACGAAGGAGACCGTTGATCAAGAAGCAAGAGCGCCAACCATTGCAATACGGAGCACCTTGTGGGGTGAAGCAGATCGGGATACGCAAAGGGGAGAACACCACAGCTCCAGAGACAGGCTCTCAAATAAGCATCAAGCAAGCCTCACCATCAAGGAACAAAGTGAAGAAGCCCCCTAGGATAACTCCTAGGCATACCATTTCTATTTGGGTTCCTAAGCGGTCAATGAAGGCCATCCCTAATGCTAGACAGATATGGGTGCCCAAGGCCTGCTTACAAGCCCAAATTACTTCACCTTCAGGCACTAGGATGAAGCAACTTTCACAAGCCCTCGTGGCCAACAACTCAGAACAGATACCTACACCTCTCACTGTCTCCACTCCAATCAACCCTAGGAATGTCTGGAAATGGGTACCCAAAAGGTCCCAAATACATCACACTCTCATCCAAAAATCTTCACCTGTCTTTACTTCTAAGAGCTACGAATCCTCTATCAAAGTTTGGAGAATTAAACCCTGTATCAAACCCCCTGACCCAATTTTGTAAATCCGTCCACTCTTGTAGCGGAAAATGTGGTATACTTCTTCTCTCTGATACCACTCCTTGACGACGCGACGAAGGCTGAGCCTTGTGGAAACAGCCACGCCCAAGAAGAACTAAGCTAGAGTGATTCAGAACACCTCTGTAATCAATCAATAGCTTAGCAAAGTCTAGCGCTCAACATATAAGACTGCGCTTCTAAATTCACTGGAAAACTTCACCGAAACTTCACCGGACTGTCACTGGACTGACACCGTAGTTGTACCGGAATTGTACCGGAATGAACTTCAAATCTATTTATAATTACTTCAAGTAAACATACATGAAGTAAGGAGGTGATGCAAAAGCTTCCTTAACTTCTGAACACTTTCTGAAGTTTAAGAAAAAACTCCACTAGTTTAGACAGACTCTTTCCGGTCACACTTTGTACTATGTATAGATACCTTTTTCACCGGAAACTTTGATCAACTCAAAGTAGAGATGTCTAGCTACAGAATGAGCTATCTCTCACACAAAACTTCGCATTACTCTGCGAGATCTACTTCGTTCTTCTACCGAAAATACTTTTGCAGTAAGAACTGCAACTGACCGAGAATGCGGTTACTGAGAAAACGTTAACTGTTAACTAACTTTAAAACATACTCTGTTTCTTCCACACATATAAATAGCACGCACGAACATCCACATGAACATTTGTTTTCTATTAGAGAAGATGTGTACAAGTAAGCTTGGCCTCTTCTTGCTCAAGCTACAGAAACTCTCCTATACTGAGTAGTTTCTTATTACCATCTCTCTCAGATGAATACCTGAAGTTTCAGGTTTCTGTTATTCATCTTTACATACGCGATCTCTGGCGTCTTCTTCTACATACGCGATCTATGGCGTCTTCTTCTATAACTCTGCGTCTCTGCGCATCTGCTATATTTCGTCTCTCTCTCTATCTCTATTCTCCTCTCGCTCTCCTTCTCTTCTATATGTGCTCTTATTTATACTGCACGCTCTTCTTAAGCACGTTCTTGTTCGCACTTCCCTTCTGTTATTCCTTTGCACGTTCTCTCTATGTACAGTTTGATTTGGTGTACCGTATTCTGATTCTGGGAGATTCTGTACTGTACATAACGGTCGTGGATTTGTCCCTCCACTAAGGCTTTTGATTTTCTCTGATTCTGCTTCCTTCTTTTTCTCTTTTTATGTCTGTTTGTTAAATTCGTGAGTGTTTCTTCAACAGCTCCCCCTCAATCACTAATTTGACATCTTCCGGTCTTTCATATATCTTTCTTTCTTTTATACCTGCCATTTCTTTGAATCTGTTTGTCTTCGTTCCATCCAAACTCTTTGTTAGCATATCTGCAATCTGATCCTTTGTAGGAGTGTATACAATCTCTAACTCCTTCTCCATTACCTTTTCCCTCAGGAAATGATATTGAATTTCTATGTGCTTTGTTCTTGCATGAAATACTGGGTTTGCTGCAAGATATAATGAACTCATATTATCTCCATGTATGATAGGTATACCTTGATCAATTCCCATGCTTTTGAACAAGGTCTGCATCCATATTAGTTCTTTAGCTGCTTCTACAAGTCCTTTATATTCAGCTTCTGTTGACGATAAAGCCACTGTGTGTTGCTTCTTCGAACACCAGCTTACCAGCTTATCTCCTAGGTATATCATATACCCGTGTGTTGATCTTCTGTCATCTTGACTTCCAGCCCAGTCTGAGTCACTGTATGCTCTGAGTTTTATATCCGACGTAAAAGGATAATATACTCCTTCTTTTATAGTTCTTTTAATATATCTAAGAACTCTCTGTCCTGCAACCCAATGTTGATCTGTCGGACAATGCATAAACTGTGAGAGAACTCCCACTACATAACCGAGATCCGGTCTTGTTAGCGTAGCATAAATCAAACTTCCTACTAATGACTGATATTTCTTCATATCTTTAAACTCTGCTCCACTGTATTTGCTGAGTTTATGGTTTACTTCAAGCGGTGTTGAAGCCTCTCTGCAATTCTCCATATTAAACTTCTTCAGTAAGTTTAGGAGATACCCTTCTTGTGTCACATATACACCATGATCTGTGTATGTGATTTCCATTCCTAGAAAGTATGACAACTTTCCTAGGTCACTGATCTTGAATTCTCTTTCGAGTAGTTTCTTCACTTCTATAATCCCTTTATATGATGTTCCTGTGATTATTAAGTCGTCTACATAAATACAAATGTAGATCATACCTTCTTCTGTTCTCTTTATGAGTAGACTTGCGTCTGCCTTCGAACTTTGGTATCCAAGTTCATTTAGATATTTCACAAGTCTGTAATTCCAAGCTCTTGGAGCTTGCTTCAGTCCATAAAGTGCTTTTCTTAACCTGCAAACAAAGTTTGGGTATTTGGAACTTTCGAACCCTTCAGGTTGTTCCATGTACACTTCATCAGAAATGTACCCATTCAGAAATGCGTTCTTTATATCTAGCTGACTTAGCTTCCATCCTTTTGATGCAGCTACAGCGATTACTGTTCTTATGGTTGACATCCTTGCCACCGGACTAAATGTCTCGTCATAATCTATGCCATGCGTCTGGGCATAGCCTTTGACCACCAGCCTTGCTTTGTGTCTGGCTATCCTTCCATCTGCAAATTTCTTTATTTTGAACACCCATTTATTTCCGATTACTTTCTTACCATTTGGTTTCGGAACAAGTTCCCATGTCTTGTTCTCCTCCAGTGCGCTGATTTCTTCTTCCATTGCTTCTTCCCATTGTTTCTTGCCTTTTGCTTCATTATAGCTCTGTGGTTCTTCATCATCTTTGACCATATATGCATAGTCTTTCTGGGTTATGTATGACGTATCATACGAGTACCTTTCTGGTTGTCTTCTGTTCCTGTTTGACCTTCTTGGTTCAAACTCTTCATGTGTGTCTGAGTACACATCTTCATCTTCGTTTCTCATACCTGATCCGTTCCTGGATGTACTTGCCTGCATATGATTTTCATCTCTGTTTACCTGGATAATTGATTTCCCTTTCTCTCTTCTTTTTATTTCTTCTTCGAATTCTTCAGTCGTATGACTTTGATCTGCATACCAGCTTTTCTGTTCATCAAACGTAACATCTCTGGACACAGTAAATTGTTTGGTTAGAGGATTCCATAACCTGTATCCCATCTGGTTTTCATCATATCCAATGAACACATATTTCTCTGCTTTCGGTTCAAGCTTATGTCTGAGTTGAGACGGTACATAAGCATACGCTACTGATCCAAACACTTTGCAGTGATCAAGTGTTGGCTTCTTTCCCCACCATGCTTCATAGGGGGTCATTCCTTCCAATACTGTACATGGTAATCTGTTTACCAAGTATGTAGCTGTGTTTATAGCTTCAGCCCAAAGATAATTTGGACAATCCTTTTCGTTTAGCATAGCTCGTGCAAACTCGACTAGAACTCGGTTCCTTCTTTCTGCTACTCCATTTTGTTGTGGTGTATATCTGCAGGTTATTTCTCTTTTAATACCTGCATTCCAAAGATAGTCATTGAATTCTCGGGAGAAGTATTCTCCCCCTCCATCAGACCTCAGTCTTTTAAGTTTTCGTCCGGTAAGTCTTTCAGCATATGCATGAAAATGCCTGAAAGCTCCGAATACTTCTGATTTCTCTTTCAGAACATAAAGAGTTATCCACCTTGTGGCATCATCAATGAATAGAACATAGTACCTTGATCCGCTGATTGATCCTTGTTTCGTTGGCCCCCACACATCTGTATGAATAAGTTCGAGTACTTCATCATGTTTGAATCCTTTCTTCTGGAAAGGTAACCTGTGGGCTTTTCCCAACTGACATGCTTCACACTTGTGAATCATATGTTGATTCTGTATATTTGGTAATCCCAATACTGACTGATTCGTTATCATAGCTTTAATTCCTTTTTCATTGAAATGACCTAATCTCTTATGCCATAAATCAAGTTCTGTAATTACCTTTTCTCCATGTGTGAGCAACGCTTGGCCAATGTTTCCTTGTACTCTTAAAGTAAAGAGTCTTCCTTCTTTCTTTCCAGAAACGATCTGGTTATATCCGTTCTCGGGATCTTCTACAAATACACCTTTATTTGTAAATCTGACCTGAAAACCTTTCTCAACTATCTGTCCCACGCTAATCAAATTTTTCGGTATTGTTGGAACATACAAAACATTGATTAGCAAATCTGCTCCACTCTTGCATTTCACTTTTCCAATTGAATGTACGCTATGTCTCGTATTGTCACCTGTTTGAACAGTGTGACTAGAACTACCTTTTTCTAGTTCTGACATTAGTTCTATATTTCCTGACAAATGATTAGAGCATCCAGAATCAATGTAAAATACCTTTAGGTCTTCATTATCTGATGTGCTGATAGAGTTCATCATCAACGATGTATGACTTTCATTCTGCGTGTCGTTTGCGTAGTTGTTGTAGGTGGTGTTGTAGGATTGATTCTGTCGCCAACTTCTCACTCCACCTCTACCATAGCCTCCTCTTTGATTTTGTCTTCCTCTTTGATATCTCCCGCTTCTGCCTCTGCTATTACTGTTTTGATTTTTATTTGATCCTTGTTGATTTTGCCAGCAATCATGAGCCAAGTGATTACTGAGTCCACAGATCCAGCAAGCTTTCTTGTTGGTATTCTGGCTACTTCCTCCTCTTCCAAAACCTCTTGCTCTTCCTCTACCAGTGCCTTTACCTCTTGCGTAATAGGCCTGAGAACTCGACTCTTCTTCGTCTTTTGTCTTACCTTTGTCTTTCTTTTTGTTCTTCATGTACATTGCAGAGCTTTGTCCTTTATCTGCATCTCCTTTCAGGTCTTGCTCATATGTGAGCATCAAACCAAGCAACTGATTTAAATCTGGCACAAAATGATTTAGAGAAAGTTCAGTTGATAATACGAAGGGTTTCCACCTTTCATCTCCTCTCAAACCTGTGAGCACTTGCGCTATCAATCTATGATCTTCGACTTCTTCATTTATGGATCCAAGACTATCTGCTAGATCCTTCATTTTAGTGACGTAGTCACTTATGCTTTGACTCGACTTCTTTTTGAATGTCGTAAATTCGGACCATAAGCTAGCCTTCCTGGCTTTCGTAGTATTTTGGAAATGATCTTCCAATGCACTCCATATGTCCTCTGCTTTCTCTAGACCTCTAATATGCGGTAGTAGATGATCTGTTACGGTATTATAGATGTAGGCTCTTGCCGTTGCATCTTTCTTCTGCCACAGCTTCAAGGCTTCTAATTCTTCTTTTTCCGGTTGACTATCATCTTCAAAAGTCGGCTTCTTTTCTTCTCCGGTCACGTACATCATTAAGTCCTTACTCATAAGTAAGGCTTCCATGCGCATTACCCATGCGGGATAATTATCTCTGTCCAGCTTATCAATAGTAACATGGTCTGCCATGATCTTCTTGTCTCTGTTACTTCCGGTGAGCTTTTGAGAATCTTTCTGCTCTTCAGAATCTTTCTTGTTCTGGTTCCACTTGTTGTGGTTAACTGGCTCTTGTTTCCAATAATGGTGAATACTCTGGGCTCTGATTAGTTATGCCTAGTTCTGACTCTGATTCTGGCTCTGATTCTGGCTCTGACTATGGCTCTGATACCACTGTAGCGGAAAATGTGGTATACTTCTTCTCTCTGATACCACTCCTTGACAACGCGACGAAGGCTGAGCCTTGCGGAAACCGCCACGCCCAAGAAGAACTAAGCTAGAGTGATTCAGAACACCTCTGTAATCTAAATTCACTGGAAAACTTCACCGAAGCTTCACCGGACTGTCACTGGACTGACACCGTAGTCGTACCGGAATGAACTTCAAATCTATTTATAATTACTTCAAGTAAACATACATGAAGTAAGGAGGTGATGCAAAAGCTTCCTTAACTTCTGAACACTTTCTGAAGTTTAAGAAAAAACTCCACTAGTTCAGACAGACTCTTTCCGGTCACACTTTGTACTATGTATAGATACCTTTTTCACCGGAAACTTTGATCAACTGAAAGTAGAGATGTCTAGCTACAGAATGAGCTATCTCTCACACAAAACTTCGCATTACTCTGCGAGATCTACTTCGTTCTTCTACCGAAAATACTTTTGCAGTAAGAACTGCAACTGACCGAGAATGCGATTACTGAGAAAACGTTAACTGTTAACTAACTTTAAAACATACTCTGTTTCTTCCACACATATAAATAGCACGCACGAACATCCACATGAACATGTGTTTTCTATTAGAGAAGATGTGTACAAGTAAGCTTGGCCTCTTCTTGCTCAAGCTACAGAAACTCTCCTATACTGAGTAGTTTCTTATTACCATCTCTCTCAGATGAATACCTGAAGTTTCAGGTTTCTGTTATTCATCTTTACATACGCGATCTCTGGCGTCTTCTTCTACATACGCGATCTATGGCATCTTCTTCTATAACTCTGCGTCTCTGCGCATCTGCTATATTTCGTCTCTCTCTCTATCTCTATTCTCCTCTCGCTCTCCTTCTCTTCTATATGTGCTTTTATTTATACTGCACGCTCTTCTTAAGCATGTTCTTGTTCGCACTTCCCTTCTGTTATTCCTTTGCACGTTCTCTCTATGTACAGTTTGATTTGGTGTACCGTATTCTGATTCTGGGAGATTCTGTACTGTACATAACGGTCGTGGATTTGTCCCTCCACTAAGGCTTTTGATTTTCTCTGATTCTGCTTCCTTCTTTTTCTCTTTTTATGTCTGTTTGTTAAATTCGTGAGTGTTTCTTCAACAACTCTAACACAGGAGCATTCTGAGCCCATTGCATAACCAAAGTATGCATCTAGGATGACACTGACCTCTAATCACCACGCACACCTATCACAAACACTTCACCACTAACCACTGACCTCTGGGATTGTCATGTTAGTATTGTGAAGGGAACACCATTACATCTTGTTTCCTATGCAACACTAATGTGCCTTTCTTCTTCCAGCAGATAAGCAACCTACTCTCATGGAAGCAGCAGCAGGCACAAGCTCTCAGGCAGGCTCTGGTGCTCAAATCAATTGGGATGCCATGCCGGTGGAGGCCCCACCAACAGCTCGGCCTGAAGAGTTCGTGAACGTGTTGAGAATTCCTATTCCAGATCCACCAAATGGCCTAACCGAAAGAGTAAAAGGGCACTCTCATTGGTTCAATGAGATGCCAGGAGACTTGGGAGACGCAGATCATATATGGGAGTCCAAGATGGAGTGTGGAGGAGTATGGTGGACCTTCCAGTTCTTTTCAAGAGAATTCGAAACCTTACAGAATGCAGCTCCACTTCAAGATATCTGGCAAAAAGCAGGATTACAAACATATTTTAGTGTAGCTCTGCCTAAACCCAATTTCCTCAGGTGCTACTAGCTGATTGCCACACTAAAGCCGACAGGTGATAAAGATCATTCAGGCACATTCTCGGTGCCCTCCTTATCAAACCAGGAAGAAATGAGGAAGTTTGAATTGAATATTACCTTAATCAGGGAAGCCCTTCAAATGTATGGCACTCACGTACCGTCGGATCGCGATCCCTTGATACTAGACTCAATGAAGAGCAACAGAATCAAAAAGTTAAAGGAAATGTGTGCCCTCACCCCTAACATCGCCATACCTCTGCGAATGTGCCTACAACACTTCGCATTTCCAGCTCAAGACTGCTTCACCCAACCACACAAGAAAATATGGTATGGGTTATATCTAGCAGAGACTGGAAGCTTGCCCATTAAGATGCCTGTATGGATCTTGGACCAAGTGTATGAAGCAGGCAAGCGGGGTGTGAGGAAGCCTACTTTACACGGCTGTTGTGCGCTTACAAGGATTATCTATTGATGTCTTGCATATGACGTGCCGGTTGCCAGAGCCCTAAAATATTCACAGCTGGAGTTTTCAAAGGGCGGAATTCAGGGAGCCAGCCTACGAAACGAATGCGTGGATCACTCTCCCAGGTAATGATCCCTCATGAGGCCACGACCGAAGCTTCCCCCAGAGAAGAAGCCCAGGTCGCACCTTTCACGATCCATCTTCAAGGAGTTCAAGCAGGGGATGTGGTACAACCCACTCCATCCGCCCCTCCACTACCTACCGATGTAGAGTTGGCATCTATGGCCAACTTCACAGAAGATCCAAACTTTGATTTTGAAAGATTCCTGCAGACAGCCCACTTGTTGGACAGTGAAGGTTTCCCTGACAATGTCGATCCGGGAGCATCATTCCAAAGAGAACTGCCACGGGGCAAGACAAGCAGAGTACATGGGGAAGATGAGACACAACACCCTCATGGCCCAAGCACACAAGTTCAGGAAGAAGTACAAAGAAATGAGCCAGAAGAGAGTGCAGAGGAAGCCCCTGCCTATACGGCACAACTCAAACGACTATACCGGACAATCAAGCAGGTGCAGAGGAGACACAAGATGTCAGAGGAGACGAATAGAGCCCTAGTAAACCAGATGCTGCAATCAGAGAATATCAACACCCATTTTGTAGAATCGCTGAACCTTTTGGCAGACACCTGTGGCATTGGGGAAGCAATGAGAACGTTGGTTTATCAGGAGAACCCTATTTATGATCAACGAAGGATTGATACAAGGCCACGACGGGGAAAAATGATTCAAATCGAGGTATCTACCGCATTGCATACCTCAATGGCAGAAGATGTTCACATGACTAGCCCAAGTCCCACAGATGAACCAGATGTAAATACACATGCACCATCTCCACCATCACCGCCCATCCAACCCTCAGAACCTTTCTCCACTTGTCTTTCTGAACGACCAGTATCCACCCATAGTGAAACCATTGTACACACCTCCGTTTCCACATTCTTCCCTTTACCCACACCCATCCCTTCCGCCCAAATTTTTGAACCCCAGCTAGGTCATCCTGCCACTAATCAAAACATAATAGGTCACCCTTCCTTTCTCCCTGCCTTTGGACAACCACTTGCCACTAGCAAGACTTTTTCCCATCCCTTACCCTCCACCCATACAATTCCTCTCTCCCAAACCCTATCTACCACTTCCTTTGTAACTTCCTCAGGCTCAACACAAATCACCCAACCCCCATTCTGGACCCAACTTGTAAATATACTCCAACAGGTTGATAATTATAATAAAAAGTCCCTTTCCCAACCCCACTCCCCCACATTCACTGCCACCACTATCACACCACCCACCATCCCTGTATTCACAGTTCACGAATCACACACTCTCACGTCCGATCCCATGGACATCTCACCATCCACAGGATCACCCACCACCACTATTATTCCAACATCACCACGTGTCATTTCACTCACGTCACCATTTCCAAACACTGTAGGCACAACATCCACTTTTCCCTTTCCCATCTCCCGACCCCTTGCATCTTCCACCCTTACCCCTGCACCCACCTCATTTAGTAATGCACTCAACACCATGCTCGAAGCTGCTGCCCAACTTAAACAGGAATACAGGTTATTAGAAGAAAACAATAAAGATCTCTGTACTTTGTCATCCCACCTCCAGGCACGTGTCACTGCCTTAGAGTTGTCTAATACGGAATTACAGCAGGAGGTGACCACCCTCCAACAATATCAGGTGGAGCTCGAGGCCACACATACAGAGAAGAGTAGGGCAACGGAAGAACAACTTAGAGATCAGCTCGCCCGTAATGCTAGACTACAACGAAACATGGCTCTACTCCGACGCCATTTAGCGGCTTCTCAAGAAGAAAACAAAAGACTACAGCAACAAAATCAAGACAACCTCGAAGCAGCCATTGAAAATACTCCAGGGGCACCCATCAACCCTGCTAAATTCCAAGCCATCCCCTCAGAAAACATACAACAAATATTGGAAACGTATGCCAATCTCTTAGAAGCACATGATAAGCTTGCTGACCAAGTCAAAGACCTACAGAAATCCCAAGGGCCTACACCACACCAACGAGAACCTAAAGAGATGGCCAACGCTGCAACCTCACCAGAGCCGAAATTATAAGTAACCAATGAAGTACTAGAGCTACGTCAGCAGGTGGCCGAGTTAAAAATTAAGTTATTACAATATGAACGACCCCCCTCCCCACCTGATCAGCCAAGTGAAGAGGAGACCATTGTCATTCCGGTGGAAGAAACATTCGAAGATAATTATGAGCCACAACCTCTTCCAGGTGGCAGGATCACTGAAGAGGGACAGGATACATATGAGGAACCCCCGTCAGCATGGATGAAGCAGGTAGAGGAGATGAGCCACACTCACGAAGAGCGTGTTGCAACTCAGATGCTAGCCATGAAAACCATAGAGGAGACCATACTCAAGTCCGAATATTTCTCGAATGTGGCTCCTAGGCGGTTGATAACTAGCTCAGAGTTACAATATAAACCTTATTTTGTATTGTTGGCGGACTACAATGCTGAGATCAAACGCATAACCAACAAGTACCCCTCTTTCGCAACACAGTTCGAACCCGAAGACATCCCAGAGGCAGCCAAAAAAGGGGCCATATTCCAGCCCATATGGAGGCAAAAGTTACTGGAGACCTATCCGGAAATGTTACGAACATGGGATCATGCTCCCATGCATCTGAAATATAACCCATGCTTTGGACCAGTACAAAGAAGACGCTCCTGGAAAGCATTCGCCATCAAGGTTCAGAACAATGTGAATTGCAAACAGTGGCTGAACTACCCCAAAATCGCACCACCAACAGGCCCACCTACAACAGCGTACATGATGGCTACCATCCGATATTGGCTTCCATGCCTCCACTCCATGCTAGATGTAGCCGCACAGGTGCTACTCAAGATATTTGATATGATGCAGGTTGTGCTCAAAACCTTCCACAACGTATGTAACATTCAGCCTCCGATTCCCGGCTTCATCAATGGTAATTATGACCTCCTATATGATATGAGCACAACCCCAAGCATACGAGTTGCTTATGCATGGCACGCACGCATCAGATATCTCCCTGCCTGCTATAAGCAAACTTTCGATGACATGTTCACCACGGGATTTTGGGAAGCACATTCAGAGGTATTTGCACCACGACCAACCCACCTGCTGCAACTATTTGCGTGCGAGCAAACAATGCATTCAGAGCTCTACACTACGCCACAACCTAACATGCTTGGAGCAGTGAATTGGGATGCCCTCCAGAGCGATTTGGTCCGGGGACTACGTATAAAAGAACAAGAATTGGCAACCGACCTCCTGCAGAAGTACATCGATCAAACAGTGGAGCAGAGGTCTGTCAGAGGCGACAGACCCTAGGGGGGGGAGAGTGTTGACAGTATACAGGAAGAAGCAAGTACGGACACACATGCAGATCTAGCACTAAGGCAACCCTTCATTTTTTTCAAAACCCTTACATCATTTTAAAGTGATTCTCATCACTAAAAACCCCTGTAAATACCATTTTCACCTTTTTGTAGCTCCATTTTGAAGCCAAGGAGTCCTCGAGCTTGAGGAGCCTTAGAAGTAGTTGCCTATCAATTTTCGTATTTTTTAGATCTCGTTTGAGCCCTCAAATAAACCCTGGAACCTAATTTTTAACTAGGCCGGACACTAGGTCTGGACAGGGCCAAAGCTAGGCAAAAACTATAAATAGAGCTAGAGAGCTCATTTTTGGGGAGCTTCTTGTAGTTTTGAGCTTGTATGAGAACTTGGTTGCAATAGAAGTGATTCCATCGTCTTACTCCCTTTGGTCTTGCTGTGTGTGCGCGTGTGTGTGTATGTGTGTGCAGGTTAGTGTGCTTCACACTCACACATTTGTGCCTTCACTTGCTCGAGGTCTTCATACCATCCTCATGTCTTCCCGGATTGACATTAAAGGAGGTGCTACTCATCACTGAGCTACACTTATGGATGTGTAAAGTAGCAGTAGAAGAAGAGAGGAGAGAAAAGCCAAAGAGATAGGTGTGAAGGAAACCCATAGATCAATTCAAGACCCAGCCTATGCACTTGTAGTATTTCCTGACGAAGAATTTGAACCTCATGGTTGGGCATAAATTTTAGCAACAATGAATGTAGACATCAATGAGGAACAATGGACACCCCACTGCGACGAGGATGGCTATGGCATTTCAGTCTTCTCTATAGAGTCAATCAGGGGAGACTTGGTTCTAGAAGAATGTGAACCTAGCACTGATGCATTTGAGGATGCAAGTGGCTCCGATCTAGAGTCAATCATTATGGACCCGCCTTTTGCATCAGAGGAAGAATACTTCTATGAGGTAGAAGCTCGCTCTCAGAGACATGAAGAGATTACCAACGATGTGAGGTTAACCACACAAGTGGCCACCAAGAGTGAGGGAAAGAAGAGGAAAAAAAGAGAAGTCCCACAAGACGAGGCAAAATCTTTATTTGAGGTCCCTGAGAATTTCAAAAAATATGAAATAGATGATAGGAGAGTCATGATAAGAATGCCTAAACGTGATGCACAAGCAAGAGTGGCCTATGATAACAAGGAAACCACCAAGAAAATTATTGTAGCCATAGCCATAGAAGAAGGAGAAGAAAGATGCACCTACATAGTGTTGAGAATATGAGAGTGCATCTCCCTTTTGTATCTTGGAGTCACTCTATTTCCATTTCATTTCCTTGTATTTCCTTTGTATTTGGGTACCTTGCCATTTGCTTCTACCAGTTGTATTCATTCTCCTTTTAGGAGAATTATCCCACATGAGATGTATTTTGGAGAGCCCCTCACAAATCTATATAAGGAGGGCCTCTCCCCCATTTGTATTTGGTTAGAAGCTTGAGGAGCCTACTCCATGCTCTTGGCAAGCTCATCTCTAATCCACATGAGTTTACCCATTTCATGGTCTACTCATTTTGTGTCTCACACATTCTTTGTTTTGTGAGAGTACTTTACTTTTCATTTTACTTCCGCATGCGTACTCTCTACATGGTATCAGAGTGCTAGGTGGAGGTCTTGGCGGTGTGTTTGGTGGTCATTTTGGTGGTGGTGGTGGTGCTTGAGTTTGGTGGTGTTGCTCTCCATTCATTTGGAGGAGCATTTTTTCATCATCTTACTCTTTGAGGTTTCATTTAGCCCATTTTCCCACCCTCCCACCCATTTTCGTCCTTGTTATGAACACCCTTTAGCCCCTTTTTTCCCTCCCACCCACTCTCTATTGTAGAGACATTTGTTGGTTTATTTCATTATTTCGTTTATGATTGTGGATTTTATATATCCTTCTTTTCATTTCACATGAACATGTTGGTAAAGCATCTCTATGGTTAACGTGGAAATAACCACCTAGTTGAGTTTCTCACGTTTTCATAACATTTTCTGAGCTATTACAATTGTATTCTCCTATGAGAGATCACACATGTTTTCTGCCTTCTTATTCTCTGTGTCATCACACATGTTTTCTGCCTTCTTATTTTCTGTGTCATCACCTCGGTACCACTACGTTATGATATCGAATGCTTGAACAAGCAGATCTTTCGCATTCAGGACATCTCCTGTTTTGGAAGGATGGAGATGCCACAGTTGAGGCGTTGACACAAACAAGGCAAGACTCTTGTTTCTGCAACCGCAACAACCACCTCGGAGCAACAAGCATAGTCTCTTTCAGAGCAAAGATGGAGTGCGACTGGCATGCACCATTGTTGGCTTCAATTTTTGGCTGCTCCAGAATCAGTTGGAGAAGCTAGTAGAGAAGAGCGCTTCTCCTGACATCGACTCCAGACCTGTTGTTTGCGGGCCTCTCTCTCGGGCTTGGTACTACACCTTCACGTCTCCAGCAGCCGCCTCCACACCATGCCTCTGTACGTTCGACAAGGCAAGACACTCAAGTGACTCGAGCAGATGACCATCTCCGTTGCACATGAACACCACATGCACGTTGCCATCGCCGGTCTACTCCAACTAGCCTGTCAGGCGGCCATTCACTTAGAAGGCCAAACTCATCCCTGAGCCTATCTCAACAGCGAAAGTCTCGGACGTGCTTCCATCTCTCATCAACAGAGAGAGAGAGAGAGAATCTGTTCTGTGTTGTTGCGCCACCTCTGTGTTACACACAGAGAGAGAAAGAGAAACCGTGAGAGAGAGAGAGAAATAGTGAGAGAGAGAGAGAAACTAGTCTCCTCTCTCTAATCGCATGCACTGGGCAGCCTGCTCAGAGTGGCGAAATATTTTCCAGCTCTTCATGACTTTGTAGTTGGTTCCGCCAAGCTCACTTGCGCCCACCATATCTCATAGATAGAGATAGAGTTTCTCTAATCTGCATTCACTGTAACTACTGAACACTCTAGAAGGCACGACTGAATACAAGACAATCGTATTTGGACATGGCACATATTCTACCAGTGCATTGTTAACTCGGTCACTAAAAGTGAGTGCCATTTTGTTAGAGCTCCTTCAATCACATGCATCATGATCCATAAATATCGGCTGCATTTGTAGCATCCTTTGAGTGTTTGTTCGGTACAGGTAACATTACTATAGTGTGGTTCAAGGCATCTCTACTCATTATAAGCTCAAGGTCTGCTCAAGCTCTCAGCGCCCTGCAATGAGCGCACTCTCTTGTGCCATTACCGTAAGTTTCCTTTCTGGAGAAAGTGACAGTCTCCACGTGGTGATCAGGCTTTATTTTTTACCACATTCAATTGAATCTCAAGATTACTATCGCTCTATGTGGACGTGATCCAGTGGACCATTTATTTTTCTCTCCAAAAGGCATACCGATCAGTCACTGAATACATTTCGTCATTTTTCCCATCTTTTATGATCATTCGTCTTTCCATTTGTCCAAATTGAAATCACCTATTAAGTAAGCGCTTGCATAGTGGCACACCAACTATTAAGAAAAAAATTGTGCATTTCATATTAGTTTTGAGACGATTCCATCCTTAGCCCTTGGCACTCTTTGGGTTTCCTTGCGTGGAACCTTATAAACCATCAAATGCTCATTGGTGTTCGTATTTGAATTTTATAAGGGTAACCACACTTAATGTTGGCACTCAATTTGGTTTCCTTCAAAGAATGGTATTGTAGATCCAAGGGTTTCAACTCCAACTATGACACTTTAATAATCGGCCCTCATTTGTAATCCTCACAAGATCTTACCTCTTTTGGCACACTCAAGGCACTAAGTGCCTCCCTCTTGTATCTCAAAATATAAAAAGAAAAAGTATTGTGTGTGTATGATTGTGGGATTGGAGGCTAGTCTAAGCCCACCCACAAGTTCTCTTTGTGCATCGACTCTCCCCACTCCATGGTGTCTCTCTTTGCAAAAGTAAAGGGCTATTCTAAGCCCTCCGAAGCGTCTCTTGTAATTCTTGGTGCAAGTGACGGGCTACTCTAAGCCCCCCCCCTCCCCAAGGATTTTTTTTTCAGTCTCGTATCGAGTCGTTCATTTCAAGCTATTTTGACGCAACATTTTTGGCAAGAGATTTTGGTAGTGTTTCTAAACACTTTGTCTTCAAATCTTGTGCGGTTGGCAAAGATTTTGGTAGTGTTTCTCAACACTCTATCTTCAAAGCTTTGTAATGACCAAAAGTGAAGGTAGCTCATCATCTATGGCTAACTTCTTACCCTCTTTCACCCCTATTTTTATGCCCAAGGATGAACGCCTCAATGGCCAAAATTATAATTTATGAAAAGATGTCATGCACGTCTATCTCTACACGAATCTTCTTCATGAGGTAGTAGATGGGTCAGATCCCGAACCCAATAGGGATGCCAACTTAGACAATTGGCATGTGTGGAATGTCAAGGACAAAAGAGCTTTAGGTCAGCTATTACTTGCTTGCGACGAACTGACAAAAGACCATATCACAGCCTACCAGACATCCAATGATGCTTGGGATACATTAGCCACTTTGTATGAAGACGAGAACCCTTCGAAGATCTATGCATTAGAGGCCAAGTTTCATAATTTGACCATTAGGCCACATGACACAATTATGAAGGTCATAGCCCAATTTGAGGATTACCAGCGTAAATTAGCACTATGTGGTAGGTAGATCTCTAGTGAAGACATGGCCATTCGGCTTCTCAACAAGCTACCTAAGTTGTACGAAACATTTGTAACAACTTTGTATAATCGCGGCCAAGTCTTAACTTGGGAAGAGGTTCGTCGACTATTGCTCCTTCACGACTCGCGAGCCAAATCAACTTCCTCCCAAGAGTCTGCCATGAAGGCAAAAGGCCCATTCACTAAAGGCAAAACCTCAAGTCATCATGCTAGCAATGGATCTAAGCAAGGATCGCATAATTCATCGAAGAAGTTCACTTGTAATTTTTGTGGCAAACCTGGCCACATTGAAAAATATTGCTTCAAGAAAAAGAACCAGGACAAGTTTAAATCTAATTCCAAGACTGAACATCATTCTCATTGCACAAGTGAAGACCTATTTTTCACAAGTGAACACAAAGCACTTGTGGCAACCACTCCCAAGAAAGAATGGATTTTTGATAGTGGTGCTTCATCCCACATGTGCCATGACAAAGATGATTTCCATGAGTTAGAAGAGCATCAAGGAAAAGTTTACCTTGGAGATAACAAGTGCATTGAAATCCAAGGAAGAGGAAAAGTTCAAGTCATTAACTCTGAAGGTGAGACCAAGTCATTAAAAGATGTTCTGTATGTACCAAGCCTCTGTAAGAATCTTCTTTCAGTCAAATCCATCACAAAGTGCAACATGACAGTTCAGTTCGGTCACAACCAAGTTCAAGTCATTGATCGCGAATCTAATGATGTGATAGCTAAAGGATATGAAGAAAAGGGTCTCTACAAGCTTTCAAGTTTTATGGCCAAGGATTCAAGTATCAACTTGTGGCATTGTAGATTTGGACATAGATCTTGCTTAGCTAAGATCTCTTTCAATCATCTTGTCAAAGGTCTACCCAGGATCGCACAAGTGGTATTGAATTGCAAAGCATGTGACAAGCAATCAGCTTTCTCTTTGCCTCAAGAAGCATCCATTTCTGCAACTAAACCCTTAGCATTAGTCCATATCGACATTTGTGGACCTATGAGTACACCTTCTCTAAGTGGGTCAATTTACTTCTTCCTGATTGTAGATGACTTCACTAGATACACATGGGTTTATTCACTCAAGCATAAAGAAGATGCCATTTCCAAGTTCAAGGAGTGGACAAAAACAATTGAAGAATACTTTCCAATTTCTTTGAAGATCATCCGATCTGATGGAGATATTAGCTTTGTCAACCAAAACTTCTCCAAGTACTTGAAGCAACATGGAATCAAGTATCAAGCCAAGCAAGATACTCAACCAGGTATTGCATTACAAAAGAGTCAAAGTGTGATCCAAATGGCCAAAGTTATGCTTAGACAAAAGCAACTTCCACTAAAGTGTTGGGGTGAAGCAGTGCAGACAGCCGTTCATATTCAAAACAGAGGATTTTCATATGTTTTGAAGAACAAAAAACCATTTGAGGCTTACTTTCAAAAGAAGCCAAGTGTAAGCTATTTCTGTGTCTTTGGTAGTGATGCCTACGTCCAAGGCCCTGCTGATGATTGGCCTAAGCAGTACATTTTCATCGGGTACAATGAGCAACAAAAGACATACAAACTCTACGACCCAAAGAGTCACTCAGTTACAGTAACCAAAGACCGCACCTTTGATGAATACTCTAAGTATTCATCCCTTTTGGATCCTCCCATTTCTGTTTCAGAGGGGGATCATTCCAGTTTTGAACAATCACACTATGTGGAGCATGCTCTCTTTGTACATGACTTTCCCGTTCATGATATAGTTTTGGAGCAAGAGGAATCAAAGATATCATCTCCGCTTATACCTGAGATGACTATACCTATCGAACCATCAAAGGCTTATATTTCCCCTCAGCTTCAGTTGGGCATTACTCCAGGATCAGTGACTCGACATTTTCCATTCATATCTTCGAGAGTCCACTTACCTCATCTACTGCAACATTCTGAGCATATACCTTTCAATTCATGGAGTCCAACATCTTTTCAGTTACCACATGATACTCCTTCATCTATATGGATTCATCCCTCAATTGGATCCTATTTTGAACCTGCTTCTCGGTTCAGAGGGGGCTTCCATGGTCTTACCGATACACAGCAGGACTTTGTACACTCCATGGACGCTTACAACATACGTATGTACTACCATGTGACTATGATTTTATGCTTTATGCTTTATGTCTCACTCTTGCAGGACTTACTTCTTGGCGATACACATCTCATGGTGGACATTGTCAAAGCTTTGAAGTTTCCTATGTACCACATGAAGTCATCCTACCTTTCTCACATGGAGGTCATCTTGTCCTGTGAGATCTTGTTCCATTCCTGTACCTCGTTGGTGGCGTACCTCTGGAGCATCCGCTTGATTCATCTGGTGGACATATTATGGAGTACCTGGAGATCCCCCATGGTCGATACCACTTGGCGGCTATGGATTCCCAGACCTCGACTTCCTGGTGCTCGTGCTACTGCTGCTGACACATTCTTGGTGGACCTTTCTCACATACCCTAGCAGCCTCCATACACTACAAAATGGAGCTGCAAAGGGGGTGTTGAGAATATGAGAGTGCATCTCCCTTTTGTATCTTGGAGTCACTCTATTTCCATTTCATTTCCATTACATTTCCTTGTATTTCCTTTGTATTTGGGTACCTTGCCATTTGCTTCTACCAATTGTATTCATTCTCCTTTCAGGAGAATTATCCCACATGAGATGTATTTTGGAGAGCCCCTCACAAATCTATATAAGGAGGGCCTCTCCCCCATTTGTATTTGGTTAGAAGCTTGAGGAGCCTACTCCATGCTCTTGGCAAGCTCATCTCTAATCCACATGAGTTTACCCATTTCATGGTCTACTCATTTTGTGTCTCACACATTCTTTGTTTTGTGAGAGTACTTTACTTTTCATTTTACTTCTGCATGCGTACTCTCTACACATAGGACATGACCAGACAGAAGAAGAAGAGCAGGAGTTGATAGCCTTGCTAAGGGGGTATAGAGATGTATTCGCTTGGAGCTACAAGGACTTAAAAGGCGTAGAACCTGACATATGCTCACACACAATTCCCATGACCTCAGATGCCAAACTGTCCAAGCAGAAGCCATACACCTATAACGATAACTACGCTGCTAAGATTAAAGAAGAGATAGATTGCTTGGTTGAAGCTTGTAGCTCAGTGATGAGTAGCACCTCCCTTAATGTCAATCCGGGGAGACGTGAGGATGGTATGAAGACCTCGAGCAAGTGGAGGCACAAGTGCGTGAGTGAGAAGCACACAAACATGCACACACATACACACACACGCACACACACAGCAAGACAAAGAGTGAGAAGCAATGGAGTTCTTAGATTACTTTCAAAAAGCTCTTACAAGTTCGTTTCAATTACAATCTAATCTCAAAAATGAGCTCTCTAGCTCTTTTTATAGTTTTTGACTAGGTTTTGGCCCTGTCCAGACCTAGTGTCCAGCCTAGTTAAAAATTAGGTTCCAGGGCCAATTTGAGGGCTTAAACGGAGTCTAAAAAATACGAAAATTGATATGTAGGTACTTCTAAGGCTCCTCAAGCTCAAGGACTCCTTTGCTTGCACAAAATGGAGCTAGAAAAATATGAAATGTTATTTACAATGATTGTTAGTGATAAGAATCACTGTTAAAAGATGTTGATTTGGAAAAAATTTGAAGGGCCTATCTGCCAGATTTGCGTCGACTGCTTTGTCTACTTACTCCTTCACCTCGCTCTGACTCTCTCCGCTGGCTTCCTTGTCTAGTCAGTCCTTGGGTGCCCGTACTGCTCTCAACACCCCCCCTCTCTCGCGTCTGTCGTCCCTGACAGACCCTTGTTGCTGGGAGTGTTGGATGTAATATTCCACAACCTGAGTGGCAAGCTGATGTTCTTGTATGCGTAGTCCTCTAGCCAAATTTGTCAACATACGATCCCAATCAATTGGTCCTGGAATGTCCGGATGTGGCAGACGTAACTGATCTGCATGGATCGCTTGTTCTACTACGAATAGGTGTAGCAAATGTGTGGGTCTGGGAATGAAAATTTCCGAATGATATTCCTAGAAACCCGTAGAGAACATTTCCTCAAATGTCTGCTTGAAGCATGCGGGTAAGTACTTTATTCGTGCATGCCAAGCAAAGATTATAGTGACCGAGGGGGTCTGGCTCATGTCGTAGACTAAATTTATGGAGCTTGTACATTCCGAAAGGTTTTGAAGACAATGGTCATGAGCTCGAATATCTTCATACACATTTTTGCCGCTATGTCGGGTACATTATTTAGACGTGTAGACCAGTGCCGAATTGTTGATATCATGTAGGCTACGGTTGGGGTCCCTCGAGGTGGAGCAAAATATGGATAGTTAACCCAAGCCGAGCATTCTTTATTGTTGCGTACCTTGATTGCAAATGCTTGCCAGGATCTGCGACGTACCACTGGGCAATAGCATGGATTATACTTGATATATAGTGGCATGGTTGCCCAGGTGCTCATCATCTCTGGGTAATCGGTTAGTAGACGTGCACGCCAATTAGGTTGGAAGATCGAGCCAGCACGTGCATCTGTCGGTAAATCCCCAATCTCAAATTGAGTGGCGAATGTGGGCTCCTTCCCTGTATGTCTTTTGACTTCTGCATTATAATCATGTAGGAAGACAAAATAAGGCATGTATTGCGACTTTGATGTTGTGATTAACCGTTGGTGGGATAAGTTTTGAAAGTAGGAAGACCGAAGGACAGTTTCTTCCAGATTTGTGAGAGATTGCATTTGCACGGCCACACGATCATCATGTGTCTTACCCACTTTCTCGACCCTTTTAACCCAATCTGGAACTTGAATTTCTAAAGTGTCTTGTCCTTCCTCTGTAGTTCGACCACCGGGTGTCGGCATAGGCTCGTATGGCTCTTCATAGCTGTCATCGACGGGGATTTCCACTACTGTTTCAGGTTCTGGTTCTTCAATGGGCGAGGGTGGCCTTTCATATGGTAAGAGGTGTGCTTGGAGTTCTGCCACCTGGTTCCGGAGGGTCTCTATTTCTTTTGTAGGGTGTTGCAAGATTACCGGCTCCTGTTGAGCTATGGGGACACTGGCTATCTGTTTCTTTAGATCTGCACATTCAGTCTCTAACTTTTCATATGACTCCAAGAAATTTGCATGCTCCTCAAGTAAGATGCGAATGTCTTCCGATGGGACTGCTCTATATCTGGTAGGGCTAATGGTTGCTCCTACAGTTCCTTCCATAGCCGCTTCAAGGTTGTCTTGGTTTTGTTGTTGAAGTCTCTTGTTCTCTTCTAGTGCTGCTGCCATATGCTTCCTTAATAGCCCAATGTTGCGTCTGAGTGTAGCATTAGATATCATTTGCTCTTGGAGCACTGTTTCTAATTCCTTGACTGCCTGGTCATCCACTGTTGATGTCTTTGATTCCAGTTCGGAGTGAGCCTGCTGTAAGGTGGTATGCTCGGTTAGGAGCGTTTGGTAGTCAGCTTCAAGAGTGGTGACCCTAGCTTGCAAACGTTGAGATCCTGCCTGGAGGGCCGTAGTGCGTTCTTCCAATTGATGGTATTCTTGTTGTAGTTGATGTGCACACTGAAGTAAGGTGTTGAACGTGCTATTTACATTATGAGATGCAAGGGGAAAAGTTTGAAGTGCAGGGGAGGTGGGATTGGGTAGGGGGGTAGTGAATGCTGTGTGTGCCAATGATGTGAGTGGTGAGGTGGGGGGTAAGGGAGGGGGAGATGGTGGAATCATGGGGAGAGGTGCTGTGGTTGGTGAAATGTCCATTGGGTCGGACAAAGTGGTGTGTACAGGGGCTACCATGTAGGTGGGTATGGTAGGTGAAGTGAGTGTGGTGTTCGTGTAAATTGATGTCGTTGCGAACATCGGGGAAATGTGCCTCTGAAACATTGGAGAGCGGATGAACTGCTCCACAAAGGACGGGTATTGGGGTGGTGAGGTCAGGTTGAAAGAGGGGTAGGGGCCAGATGGGAAGTGAGGGTCATGGAATGGAGGTGCCCGTAGTGGGGAATACGCTGGGAAACACAAGGTGCCTTCGGTGGGTGCTGGGTTTCCAACGACACTTGGAATTATGGGATGGCCAGTCATGGGTTCGGAGGATAGAAGGGATGAAGTGTACAAGGGATTGGTGACGAAGGAGAAGAGGGTGTCTTGTGGGGTGGGTTCTCGAAATGAGAATGATTTGAATGAGGATGGGTTATAAGTGAAGGTAGAGGTGATGACTATCGTTTCTTCCATGGTGGGAGGTGGTGGTGGGGGTGGAGAAGGTGGTGATGGAGGATGCTGGGGTGAGATGGGTGATGTCTGAACGAAGGTTTCGGCAGAGAGGTCAGTGGTGGTTGTGGGGGTAGCTGTTGTTTCAATGGGTACTTCTTGTTCTGTGACGGGTATCCTGATAGTCTTACCTGCTCGTGGTAACGTGTCAACTCTGCGTTTGTCATACCTTACGGACTGGCGGACTGCAGTGTGGACAGCCTCCGGAACTCCTAAAGATTCTGACACTAATTTGAGGGTGTCAATGAAATGTTGGTCCACCCCTTCATCTGATAGCATTTCTTGCATCAAAGCTTGACCGGATACAAGAGAGAGTTGATGCCTTTCTTGTACTGCTTTGATTGTGTCGTATAACCTTCGTAGTTGAGCTGTATATGCTGGTGCACCTACAAGTTCTGGCACTTCTTGTTGCTCTTCTTGATGCTCTTGATTATAATCCTCCTCATCTTCCTCTTGTTCTTCATCTCCGTCATCCTCTTCATCCACTTCAACTGGTGTGACAGGTGCTCGGGAGGTCGTGGCCTGCGTTTGCACGTTTTCCGCTTGTTGTGCCTCTTCTGCCTCCAGCTCTACATCTTGTAATAATTGTTCGAAATCTTCATTAGTGAGTTCTTCCAAAGGTGCACCACTGGGAAATTCAAGATCGGTTGGGATAGGAGGGAATATCAAGGTAGAACCATCGGTGCTGCGTCTTGGAAGTCGAAGTGTGAATGGTCGGACTCTTCGGGGTGGAGGGGTGATGTCTGGTGTTAGGGTGGCTCCACGTGGTTGAGCACATGGGACTTGGACAGTGCCTCTCATCTTCTTAGAAGGGGGTCCAGTGGATGTCCTACCTCTAAACTGCTCTACCCGATTCCACATTAGGGCCCGTTGGATAGGAATGTCATAAGCCAAACACCTATAAATGATTCTCGTCAGAGCACAATAACCATATAAAACCTGTTTCCGCGGCCATCGTTTGTGAGCTAGGTGTATCTGATCAATTATCCAATGGGGTAAGTTGATGGTGAGGCTTTGTGTCTCTGCCAGATACAAACTAAACCAAATCTTTTTGGGCGGCATGGTGAATCTATCTTGTGCTGGGAAAGCAAAGTGTTGCATGCACATGCGAAGGTGTATTGCAATATTAGGCATCATGGACACCATGTCCTTGAGCTTGGTGAGACTTCGATTCTTCATGTAATCCGGTACTAGGGTTTCCTTCTCTGTAGGAATATGCATTCTGCGCATATCTCGAGCCTCTCTCACCAAGTTGTTTGATAGCCTGAACCTCTTGAGCTCATTCCCCTTTGTCAGAGATGGAATCACAAATGAGCTTGCACCTTTTGGGTTCTGGTTTGGAGTCAAGGTGTTGATGAGATAGTAGCATCGCATGAAGTCAGGTTTTGGGAGTCGTGCACTGAAATAGGCACTCAATCCTGCCTTTTCCCATATCAGACGTAGACCTTCTGCATTTTGTAATTTCTCAAATTCTCTTGTAAAGAAATGGTATCTGCCTTGCTTCCCGTTGAAGTCCAACTCTGATTCCCATACGTACGTTCCTTCACCCAAGGGTCCTGCCACCTCGGTAAACCAGTGGGAAGTCTTTCCTACGGGCATGGTGTGGCCACGCGGAGGGTCTGCAATAGGTATGATTTTGATTGCCTGCAATTCTTCTGGTCTTTCATTTGTCTCAGGCAAAATGGGTAAACTGTCTAAGTCCACCACTTGCGGGCTTGTTTCTGTGTGAGAGCTATTTCCTGCTGCCTCAGCCATGTTGAAAACTTCGCAGCTGGTTCTGTGAGAATATATGAATAAATGTTAACATTGCAATGGACACAAAAATGACACGGTGTCCCCTGTTACAACATTAACTTAAAGTTCGAGGGTGGTTAGGGGTTAGTAAGTGCTCGGTGCTAGTGTGTGTAGTTAGGAATTGGGTAGACCTACGAGCTAAGCGGAATGATGTGAAGTGAGAGTGAAGCGGTTAGTAGGTGGTCATGGATTTACAATTGGGGTCCGGGGGTTTGTTACAAGTCTTGGGCTGCCAAATGCAGTGGATGGGTTTTGCTCTTGGTTCCGTAGAGACTCTCAAGAGCTTTATAGGTGTGTCAGCTTGAACATGAGGCCTTTTAGGGACCCATTTACAAGTGATTCTGTTCGTGCTCATGGGCCTTGGTGTGTTCGTGAGTGTTGAAAACGAGTGGATGCCGGCTGTGCGAGTGAATGGATCATGCTGTGTAGGGTGTGTTCTTGGTGTAGCTATTTGAGCCCGCAAACAAGCCTTAGGCACCCAAATTTGTCTTGATTGTGGGCTGGCCTTCATCGACTTCTTGGGCACCCAAATAGACTTCACGTTAGCATTCTCCAACACAGGTAGTACACTGCTTCTTCTGCCTTTGATCCACCTTTGGTTGCCACCTCCCTCTGGCCTTTGGAAAAGAAGGGAGTTCCGTTGCATCCCTGACTCCTTTTTTGCGACCAACATTCCTCTGCAACACATAGTTTTGGACAAGAACAGCATGGTCATCTTCATGTGTACTCCTGGAAGGACCAGGAGTCTGTGCCTTTCCTAGTTCCTTGAGTGCTCCATTATTTAACTCTACTGTAATTCGACTATGATTGACCCATACCTGAAGAAGTCCACTTCTTAGGTTCAAGTTGACTGCTTGGTCATAGATCTAGTCTTGACCCAAGACAAGGGGTTCCGTGAGGTCCTCATCTTGACACACTAGTACTTTAACTGTCATTGTCTCATCATGAATGTAGAGGGGAAGTTCCACCTTGCCCATGCAAGGGGTTTCCACGCCTCCTAATCCTATGAGATATGCTTCCACAGGATTGACAGTTAACTGCAACTCTTGACAGCAAGACATCTTAACAGCACTAGTGGCTGCACCTGAGTCAATCAAGGCTCTTACGGTCCTTGCACTCTTTCCTTGTCCTATATCTAAGGTTATGAAAGGACGTCGATTAGTTATCCTATGTGAGCTTGTTCCTGCGACTTCACACATTGCCATATGATATCCTTGATCTGCATAGTTATTTGTTCTAGGCTGATCTCTACCTTGCCTTCGCAACTTCATCCTTCTGATGCGGTCTAAAGCTTCTGCTTGAGCTTCTTCTCGAATTCGCTTTTCTTCCTCTTTGCGTTTCTTAGCAGTGTTGAGTCGGCTGAGCATTTCCTCCGTGAGGGGTTCCTGATACAACTTGACTCTGCATCCGCTAATATAGTTTGGGAGAACATCACCTTCTAATGTGGCTAATTGCACAGCTCCACTTGTGGAGATCCTATTAATGATCATGGGTCCGTAGCCTCTCTTTTCTAGCTTCCTCGCATGTTGTTTCAACGTGTATACTAGTACTAGGTCTCCTGCTTTCAAACCTTTATCCTTAACATGGGCATCAAAGTAGGCCTTCTGTCGTTTCTTAGCTGCATATATTCCTGCAGCCGCTCGCAGTCTTGTTTCTCCTAATCGTTCAAGGTAAAAAAGTCTAGAGGAGAGTTCATGACCCGTCCATTCGTGCTCTTGTGCTACTTTCAATGTAGGTATCAAGAAGTCCAAGGGTAGCACCGCGTTTTGGCCAAATACCATCTGAAAGGGGGTGGCTTGGAGTACCGTCTTGTAGGCGACTCGGTATGCCCAAACAGCATGGTGTAGCTGTTTGTCCCAATCAGAGCGTTTAGTGTTCACTAATTTTGTCAGTACATTGCATAAGATCTTGTTGGTGCTTTCGGCCTGGCCATTTGCTTGAGGGTGATAGGGGGCAGACTTCTTATGAACTACCAAGAATTCTTGGAGCAGATTTTCAATAACTTCATTCAAGAAGTGAGTGCCTCTATCACTAACTAGCTCTATAGGCAGCCCATATCTAGTGAACACATTCTCAAATAAAAACTTAGCTGTTGTTTGAGGATCGTTCTTTGTTGTGGCTTTTACCTCTACCCACTTAGTTAGATAGTCTGTTGCAACAATGATGTATTCTGCATGAGAACCCTTAGCTGGGGGATTAATAAGACCTACAAAGTCTATTCCCCACTTAGAGAATGCACGTCCACCCATCATAGGTTTCAGTGGCATCTCATCTTTACGTATAGGATATTGAGTTCTCTGACAGACATCACAGCGTTTCACATAGGTATGTGCATCCATGTGAAGGGTCGGCCACCAGAAGCCCGCAAATAGTATTGCCTTGATCACCTGATCTGGTCCAAAGTGTCCTCCTGCTACACCTTGGTGAGCAGTGTCCAAGATCTTGAGATACCCACTCTCATGGACACATAGTCTCAGGTAACCGTCTTTACCACGTTTGTATAGATTATCACCAATAAGTGAGTAATCCTGGGCTTCTTGTTCTAAACTCCTTTTCCTAGCCAGAGTCATGTCTGAAGGGAATGTTTTCGTCCTCAGGAAGGATACTAGTGGTTCACTCCAATCTGGCACTATGGACACTTGATAAAGAGTGGCATGTTCCACAGGTGGTTTAGTGCAGCAGATTAGGCATTCCTTGCACAACCTTTGGACATCAGCTTCCATAGTTGGCCAATGTACTCCGAGTCTCCTTAGCGTCTGTAAGGTTCGTTGCTTTGAATAGTGTTGCTCTAATGCACCTACATGTGCTAATTGCAACCATTTATTGTACTCGTCCTCTTCCACACAACAAGCCAAGATTCCTTGATCTGTGTGCTTGTACATGCTTCCTGCCATGATGTGGTACTTTTGGGCTTTCACAACCTCTCTATTCCGTGTGTTTACTACTGGATGGTTAGGCCCGTATGTCAATACTGGTACCAATGGCTTAGCCCACTGCGGTACAACTTCCAAATTAAACAAGTAAGCATCAGGAAGGTCATCCGACACTCCTTGTGGGGCTTCTCCAGATGTGAGCCTAGAGAGATGATCTTCTCTCAAATGAGTCCTACCTTTCCTTACCACAACCTCAAAATCATATTCCATTAGCAAGAGAAACCATCTTACTAATCTTCATGTATTGCATGGCTTGTTTACGCGATGGACAGGGGTTCAGTCAATCGCGATGGACAGGGGTTCAGTCAATCGCGATGGACAGGGGTTCAGTCAATCGCGATGGATAGGGGTTCAGTCAATCGCGATGGACAGGCAGTCAGTCGCGATGGACAGAGCTGTCAATCGCGATGGACAGAGCTGTCAATCGCGATGGACTGAAATTTTGCAAAATTCTGAAAATTTTTTGTGGAAATGTGGTGTGCAGGGTCTCTAGTCCCCTGTGGTGCACTCAGATTTACCAAAAGGTGAAAATTTCTGTCAATCGCGATCGACAGGAGTCGGCGACTGCGAGACAGTTCTGCACATTTCCGTACCTGCGCGACGTGCTGGAGGGGATGATGCTGCTGAAACCTGCAAGAAACTCCAAAAGCATGCAGAAAATAGCACACAACAGTTCGCTCTCTCGCTCTCTCTCACAAGTGGAATGAGGGAAATGAGGTGGAGAAGGTGATATAATAAAAAAACTAAAATTTTGGCGATGATGGAAGTGGAGGTGGAAGATGGTGATGATGATGATGGTGATGATGGTGGTAAGGTAAGAAAGAAAACAAATAGGAAAAGTAGAGAAATTACCTACAACGCCAACGTCTCCAATCTACGTCTTACCATCACACGCTCGTCCTCAAAGTTCGATCCCCGACAACGGCGCCAAAATTTGGTGTAGCTCAATGATGAGTAGCACCTCCTTTAATGTCAATCCGGGGAGACGTGAGGATGGTATGAAGACCTCGAGCAAGTGGAGGCACAAGTGCGTGAGTGAGAAGCACACAAACATGCACACACATACACACACACGCGCACACACAGCAAGACAAAGAGTGAGAAGCAATGGAGTTCTTAGATTACTTTCAAAAAGCTCTTACAAGTTCGTTTCAATTACAATCTAATCTCAAAAATGAGCTCTCTAGCTCTTTTTATAGTTTTTGACTAGGTTTTGGCCCTGTCCAGACCTAGTGTCCGGCCTAGTTGAAAATTAGGTTCCAGGGCCAATTTGAGGGCTTAAACGGAGTCTAAAAAATACGAAAATTGATATGTAGGTACTTCTAAGGCTCCTCAAGCTCAAGGACTCCTTGGCTTGCACAAAATGGAGCTACAAAAATATGAAATGGTATTTACAATGATTGTTAGTGATAAGAATCACTGTTAAAAGATGTTGATTTGGAAAAAATTTGAAGGGCCTATCTGCCAGATTTGCGTCGACTGCTTTGTCTACTTACTCCTTCACCTCACTCTGACTCTCTCCGCTGGCTTCCTTGTCTAGTCAGTCCTTGGGTGCCCGTACTGCTCTCAACAAAGCTGGATTTATCTATAAAATTGAGCACACTGAGTGGGTATCTCCCATTGTAGTGGTGCCAAAAAAGAATGGAAAGCTACGTGTGTGCATTAACTTAAAGAAGGTTAATGCAGCCACTATTCGAGATAACTATCGGCTTCCTATCACGGAGCATCTACTAGAAAGAGTAGCAGGCAAGGAAGTGTACAACTTCCTTGATGGATTTTCTGGCTACAATCAAGTAGCCATTGCTCCAGAAGACCAGCATAAGACGGCTTTTGCCACAGAGTGGGGCATATTTGCTTTTCGGGTAATGCCATTCGGGCTTACCAATGCTCCTACAACCTTCCAAAGGTTGATGTGCCACATGTTTAAAGAGTTATTGGGGAAGAATTTGGAAGTCTATGTTGATGATATCTGTGCTCATTCCAACATTAGACAGACACATATACCTGAACTCAGACAAATCTTTGACAAATGTAGAGAATATCGTCTGCCTAAACCCAGAAAAGTGTGTTTTCATGGTCAGACAAGGCAAGATTCTAGGGCACATAGTGTCAAAGAATAGCATATCCACGAATGAGGAGAAAGTGAGGGCCATCGCAGAGCTACCTAGACCCAAGAACATCAAGGAAGTACAAGCTTTCATGGGGCATTGTGGCTATTACCGACGGTTTATACACATGTATGCCATCATAGCAAAGCCTCTCTATGGACTTTTAACCAATTTCGAGTGGACTCAAGAGTGTGAGAACTCCTTCAATGAGCTTAAACGGCGATTATGTTCAGCACCAATCTTGAACACACTAGATTGGAATAAGCCCTTGCATGTTCACGTGGATGCATCCAATTATGCTATTGGATGTGTACTCGCATAACTGACAGGTGAAGGTAATATGGATCTTCCAATTGCCTATGCTAGTAGACAACTGAATGCAGCTGAACAAAATTATACCACCACTGAACGAGAAGGATTAGGCATGGTATATGCAGTTAAAAAGTCTAGACACTATTTTCTTACAAATAAGTTTAAATTTTTTATTGATCATCAAGCACTGTTATACTTGGTAAACAAGCCATGCAATACAGGCAGATTAGTAAGATGGTTCCTCTTACTGATGGAATATGACTTTGAGGTTGTGGTGAGGAAAGGGAATATTCATTTGAGAGCAGACCATCTCTCTAGGATCACATATGGAGAAGCCCCACAAGGAGTATTAGATGATCTTCTTGATGCTTACCTGTTTAATTTGGAAGTTGTACCTCAGTGGGCTAAGACACTAGTGCTAGTATTGACATACGGGCCTAAACATCCAGTAGTAAAAACTCAAGATAGGGAGATAGTAAAAACCCAAAAATACAAGATCATGGAAGGAAGTATGTACAAGCATACAGATCAAGGGATCCTAGATTGTTGTGTGGAGGAGGATGAGTACGCTAAATGGTTGCAATTAGCACATGTAGGTGCATTAGAGCAACACTACTCAAAGCAAAGAACCTTATAGAGATTAAGGAGACTTGGAGTGCATTGGCCAACTATGGAAGCAGATGTCCATAAGTTGTGTAAGGAATGCCCAGTCTGTAGCATTAAACCACCAGTGGAACATGCCACTCTTTATTGAGTGTCTTTAGTGCTAGATTGGAGTGAACCATTAGTAGCCTTTCTCAGGACAAAAACATTCCCTCCAGACATGACTTCGGCTAGAAAAAGAAGTTTAGACCAAGAAGCCCTAGAGTACTCACTCATTGGTGATAATTTATACAAGCGTGGTAAAGGTGGTTACCTCAGATTATGTGTCCATGAGAGCGAATACCTCAAGATATTGGAAACTGCTCACCAAGGTGTAGCAGGAGGACATTTTGGACCAGACCGGGTGATCAAGGCAATATTATTTGCAGGACTTTGGTGGCCAACCCTTCATACGGATGCACATACCTATGTGAAGAGGTGTGATGTTTGCCAACGAACTCAGTATCCTATATGCAAAGATGAGATGCCTCTGAAACCTATGATGGGTGGACGTGCATTATCTAAGTGGGGAATATACTTTGTAGGTCTTATTAATCCCCCAGCTAAGGGTTCCCATGCTGAATACATTATTGTGGCCACAAATTACCTAACCAAGTGGGCAGAGGTAAAAGCTACGACCAAGAATGATGCTTTGACGACTGCTAAGTTCTTATTTGAGAATGTGTTCACTAGATACTGGCTACCTATAGAGCTAGTTAGTGAGGCACTCACTTCTTGAATGAAGTTATTGAAAATCTGCTCCAAGAATTCTTGGTTATACACAAGAAGTCTGCCCCCTATCACCCACAAGCTAACGGGCAAGCCAAAAGCACAAATAAGATTCTATGCAATGTGCTCACTAAATTAGTGAATAATAAACGCTCTGATTGGGACAAACAACTACACCATGTTGTTTGGGCATACCGAGTTTCCTATAAAACGGTACTCCAAGCCACACCCTTTCAGATGGTATTCAGTCAAAATGCAGTGCTACGATTGACTTCTTGATGCCTACATTGAAAGTAGCACAAGAGCATGAGTGGACGGGTCATGAACTCTCTTCGAGGATTTTGATCTTGAACGACTAGGTGAAACAAGACTAAGAGCTGCAACATGAATATATGCAGCTATGAAAAGACAGAAGGCGTACTTTGATGCCCATGTGAAGGATAAAGGCTTGAAAGCAGGAGACATAGTTTTAGTCTACACCCTGAAGCAACATGCGAGAAAATTAGAGAAGCGTGGCTATAGACCTATGATCATAAATAGGATCTCAACGAGTGGAGCAATACAACTAGCCACCATAGAAGGCGATATTCTCGCGAGCTACATAAGTGGATGCAGAGTCAAGTTATATCAGGAACCTCTCACAGAGGAGATGTTAAATCAACTCAATAATGAAAAGAAACGTCAAGAAGAGGAAAAGCGAATTCGAGAAGAGGCACAGTCAGAAGCATTGGAACGCATCCGAAGAATGAAGTTGAGAAGACAGGGTAGAGATCAACCTAGGACAGAGGCCTATGCAGCTCAAGGATATCATATGGCTATGTGTGAAGTTTCAGGTATTAGCTCTTATAGAATAATTGATCGACATCCTTTTGTAACCTTAGAAATAGGATAAGGAACGAGTACAAGGACTGTAAGGGCCTTGATTGACTCAGGTGCATCCACTAGTGCTATTAAACTTTCTTACTGTCGAGAATTGAACTTAACTGTCAATCCTATGGAAGCATATCTCATAGGATTGGGAGGTGTGGAAACCCCTTGCATGGGCGAGGTGGAACTTCCCCTCTACATTCAAGATATTTTACTGACAGTTAAAGTACTAGTGTGTCAAGATGAGGATCTCACTGAGCCTCTTGTCTTGGGTGAAAACTGGATCTATGATCATGCAGTCAACCTAAATCTAAGAAAAGGAATTCTTCAGGTCTGGGTAGATCAAAACCACATTACACTTGAGTTAGAAAATGAGGCACTCAAGGAACTAGGAAAGGCACAAACTCTTGGTCCTTCCAGGAGTACACATGAAGATGACCATGCTATTCTTGTCCAAAACTATGTGATGCAGAGGGATGATTATCTCAACAAAGAAGTCAAGGATACGATGGAACTCCCTTCTTTTCCAAAGGCCATCGGGATGCAGGAACCAGAGGCAGATAAAATGCAGAAGAAGCAGACTACCTATGATCGAAGCCAAAAGAAAGTACGAAGCAAGGTGTCCCAGCCACCAAAACAAATGTGGGTTCGGAAAGGCGAGCATCCTATTGCGGTCAAGCCACAACAACTGGCTCAACTTCCTATTAGTGATCAAGGACACAACACTAATAAGAAGTTCAACGGATACTAGGGTCGGTATCACCTCTTTACCATAGAATTTGAGAGGCTAAAAAACAATGAAGGGTTGAAACCAATATGGAAGAAAGCTAGACTATATGATTATTTCAAAGCTCAGTTACCCAAGCCAGACTTTCTACGATGTTCATACTTGATTAGCACCCTCACTCCCAGTAAAGAGAAAAAGGGGTATAGCAACTTTGTCCTACCATCTCTTACAAGAGGTAATGAACTGAAGCGCTTCAAATTGACTAACAATTTGGTAAGGGAAGCTCTCAATATGAAAGGTATGCATATCCCCATAGAGAAAGAGACAATGGTCCTTGACAACATGAAGAACAGGAACCTGAATAAACTGGAACATGGTGGCAATGACACCAACTATTGCCATTCCCCTTCAAATGTGCATGCAACATTTCGCGTTTCCTGCTCAAGAGAGATTCACGATGCCACCCAAGAAGATCTGGTTCAGTTTATACTTAACATGCACCTTCAATTTGACAATCAACATGCCTCATTGGATTATTGACCAAATACACTTGGCATATCAATGATGGTATAAGAAGCAAAAGTCAGTACTTTATGGATGCTGTGCTCTTACAAGGATTGTTTACCGATGCTTGGCATATGATGTGCCAATTCAAAGGGCACTTGTTTGGACCAAGTTGCAAGAATTTCAATGAAGACTATCAACGGCAGGGCCTCCATCCAAGAAAATGAGGGGAGCAGTTCAGATGCCCTGTGCACAGGCCCGCGGTGCTACACTGACACTAGAGACAACTCCACGACTTCCAAGGCGAGTGCAACCTTTCACTATCAGATTACCAAGGCATAGTGCGGAAGGACCGAATCTAGTGTTCCCACCGATACCCACTGATTTGGAGTTCCCTCATGGCTTCACGCTAGAGGATCTAACGGATGAGGAGGTAGCAAGAATAATTAATGCTACTAATTTGGAAGTTGAGGCAGAGCAAGCAAGCGGACAACAAACTGTCATGGACCAACCCCATCCAAGTCAACCAGTCGTAGTCGAAGTAGATGAAGATGAAGAGGAGACTACAGAAGAGGAGCAAGAGGATGAACAAGAAGGACTTTTCGATGAAAAAGAGCATGAATATGAGCAAGAAGTTATACCGGAACTTGAAGGTGCCCCTGCCTATACGAAGCAATTAAAACGACTGTATGATACCATTAACTGGGTTCAGGAACAACACAAACTATCCCTAGCAGTAGGAAAGGCCCTAATGAACCAAATCTTGGAAAAAGAAGGTGTGGACGAGCAATACAGGGCAACCCTTGACATGATTGCTGATGCATTGGGGGTACCTGAGATAGTGCATACTGCTCTCGCCCAATCGTGAAGATTGGAGCGAAGATACGACAGACGTCCCCCTAGACTAGGGAAACAAATGAATGTCTTGGTTTTAGAACCACAGGGGACCACATCCACTACCATAGGCACAACTCATACCATTGATGAAGCCCATACCTCAAGTGCACCCCCGTCACCCCCTTTACCACCCTCCCCTCCAACTCCACCACCTTCACCTCCTACCACCACTGTCACTGCCATTGTCACAGCCTCAGAGTCCACTTCCCATACCGAAGCAGAGAATGTCAGTCAACCCTCATAGTCTGCACAACCTGACACAAACCCGATCGTGATTACTACCACTAATACTGTAATTCTAACCGTAGCCACTGAAAACCCCATTCCCCCCATCACACTTCCTGGTGGTTCATTTTCACAACTGCACACGCCACTTTACACCTTCACGACCATCACCACACTGACAATTCCCATGTACACAATCACTCCAACGACCGCATCCACACATGAATTTATGGACATATCACCCACTTCCGCCCCTCTCCCTCCCTCGATATTCCCACAATCTCCCATTCCCCCACTGCCCACTTCACCCTTCTCAAGCACAACATACATACTCCCTTTCCCTTTTCCCTACCCTCCTGCATTCAACACCTTCCCAGCATCCACTCCTATTAATAATGTATTTAATACTTTGTACCAGTGTATGTCTCAATTACAACAACATTACCGACACCTAGATGCTCAGCATACGAGCCTGTTTAGAAACCATGAAACACTACAAGAAATATTCATTAATTTAGAGAAGGAAAAGAGGCTATTACAACAACAGTTTGATACCTTGCAGGCACAACATGATCAGTTAGTAGCCAATCCACCCCAGCCAAATACTGAAGAAAAACAACAACTCGATGATATGTTACATGCCCAGATAACCGACAATCTCAAGCTTCGTCGTAGCCTCGCCTTACTATGAAAACACATGTCCACAGCACTCGAAGAGAATAAAAGGCTGTAGAAACAAAATGAAGAAAACCTAAAAGCAGCAATGGAGGGATCCCCGCAGGAAATTGACTCAGAGCACTTTAAGGCCATCCCATTGGAAAATATCTGAATCGTATTGGAAACACACGCCGACCTCCTGGAAGCACACGCTGCCTTAGAAAGAGAGCAGGATGACCTACTAAAGCAACTGGCAGCTCAGCAAGAGTCACCAAAAGAAGTCATAGCCATAGCAAACACATCTGAAGAGGTTGCCAAACTCAGATCACAGCTGGAAGAACTGCAAAATAGAGTTCTCCAGTATGAGCGTCAACCCTCTCCCCTCGTGAACCGGAGCCTGAGGACTTAGTTCCAATTGAAGTTGAGGAAACTTTTGAGGATCCATATGTACCCATGCCTACACCAGGGGGTAAGCAAACAGAGGAAGGAATGGACACAATTGAGATCGAAGCTCTTGAATGGATGCAAAAGTTAGAGAAGATTGGTGCAACCCATGATGAGAGAGTGGCAGTACAGATACAATCTATGTCCCGATTGGAAGAAGTTGTCATCAAATCGGATTACTTCAGAAACCTCTCCCATCATTGGTGGATTGGCACATCCGATGATTTGTATGTTCCATTCTGCGTATCAATGGCAGATTATAATGTTGAAATAAAGCAGCGCACAACAAAAGAACCAACCTCGACAACAGAGTTTGCACCAGATGACATTCCAGCAAGCGCCACGCACGGGAATATATTTCAACCTACGTGGAGGATACGTCTGCTCGAAACATACCCTGAGATGGTACGCACTTGGAATAACATGCCTTTAAACATCAAGTATAACCCATGCCACTGCCCTGTCTTTCGACGAAGGTCTTGGCCAGAGTACACCAAAATAGTTTTGACAGTTAAAGGATGTGAAAAGTGGCTAAACTATGTGTACTTAGCACCCCCTCGTGGCCAACCCACGGTCGGCTACATGATTTCAACCATCCGATACTGGGCAGCCAGATTCAAAAATGGACCAGATATCATGGCACAGATGTGCCTCAAAATATTTGAGTTAATGCTGATCACATTCCGAAGCTTTCGAAATGTCAAAAGAACCTCACCTTTCGGCTCTCGGATTCAATGAAGGCAACCAGCATCTTGCCTATGATACGAGCACAACACAACCTATCAACGTTGTCTATATGTGGCATGCTCGTATCAAGTATCTAGCAGCCTGCTTCAAACAAACGTTTGAGGAAATGTTTATCACAGGGTTCTGAGAATATCATTCAAAAATATTCATACCCATACCATCTCATCTATTACAGTTATTTGCGGTAGAATAGGCGCTCCACTCAGAAAAGCTACGCATGCCACATCCGGAGGTACCGGGACCAATTGACTGGGATGCCCTACTCACTGATTTGGCAAAAGGGTTGAGAATAGCAAAACATCATTTAGCCACAGACGTTGTGGAGTACTACATCCAACGGTCCACTCAACAAGGGTCTGTCAGAGATGACATACGCGAGAGAGGGGGGAGTGTTGGCAGTGGTCAGGGTGGTCAAGGACTTACAAGACAAGGGAGCCAATGAGAAGGGCCAAGCAGTCAAAGAAGATCTGGAAAATAGGCCCATCATTTTTCCTGAGTTAATACTTCCCAAATAGTGATTTTAGTCACTTTACACCATTGTAAATACCATTCCACCTTTTTGTAACTCCATTTTGTGCAAGCCAAGGAGTCCTTGAGCTTGAGGAGCATTAGAAGTACCTACTTATCAATTTTCATATTTTTTAGACTCCGTTTCAACCCTCAAAGAACCTAATTTTTAACTAGGCCAAACACTAGGTCTGGACAGGGCCAAAGCTAGTCAAAAACTATAAAAAGAGCTAGAGAGCTCATTTTTGAGGTTAGCTTGTTGTAGAATTGAACTTGTAAGAGCACTTTTGAGTAATCTAAAAGAACTCCATTGTCTCTCTCTTTGTTCTTGCCTTGTGTGCGCGCGTGTGTGTATGTGTGTGCATGTTAATGTGCTTCTCACTCACACATTTGTGCCTTCACTTGCTCGAGGTCTTCATACCATTCTGATGTCTTCCCGGATGGACATTAAAGGAGGTCCTACTCATCACTGAGCTACAATGACCAATGCCCTTTGAAGAACCTCCTCAAGGATAAACAAAAAGGGTAAGCGGCAAGGCACACTAGTTCCGAAGCTAGCGAGGAAGAAGTACACCAATCGGAAGCACATGTTGAAGTTTCAAGAGAAGCTAGTACGTATGAAGAAGAAACGATCGATGCAACAGTTTACATCATCGCCATTTGACAACTCTACAATAACATGCATAAAGTTTGGGCACAAACCAAATTAATAGAGGAACAAAGTGAAGCCATCTTACAACAGGAGCTGGTCGTCGAAGGTTTTGAAGAGACTTTTATCTCCGCTATGAATGAGTTGGTTAATGTGGTTGGGGCTAGAAGCGTTAGAATTTTTGTTACGAAAGCCCCTACCCAAGTTCGACCCTCGACGGGTTCGCATTTTCAAATGCCTAGGTACATACATTCACATCCCTATTGGCCCCATCACTTCAGCACCCCCCATGGGATCCTCAACAATCGACCTGACCGAGGAAGACACTTCCCCTATATAGACCCTTAGCGAAACTCTTCCCTCTCAACCGGTCCCAACCCTGACCTCCCCTGACGTTGTAGATAGCCGCGAGGTTTGCATTCTGTACCCCGTCTTTGTTTGGCCCCTTGAATCTAGCCCCATCTTGACTACTGCTCCCACACCCATTTTCCGTTCTGCCTATTTTGACACCACCCATCATGTCTCCACCCCCACATTTCCCCTCATATACCACTAATCCGTTGTACTCCTTTACCTCCTCCACAAAGCCCACCTCTTTCTATACTTCTTTCACATCCTTTTTTCAACCCGGATCCTCACCTTTTCTGTTTGTGAGACCATCACAAGAATTTTCCCACAAGTCCCCTTTCTATGGCCACCAAGCACACCTCCTCACTCACCTCTCACAACACACTTGCACCCACCACCATGCATCATAGCACTGACATCACTTTTTCATGTGGAAATCACGAAAAGTTCCACTAGTGACATGGATATCTCACCCACGGCTTGACCAGATGCAAAATTACAAGCATCAACCACACCACGTACCACATCTCACACATCACCTCTTCGCATGTCACTCCCGTCACTCGCCACTGCATCCACTGTCCCTACCCCTACTCCCACTGCCAGTGCATTACACACCACCCCACATTCCACATTCCCCACCCTTGCATCTTCTTCATCATCCACCGTTGATGAGGTTCTCTAGAAAATGATATGGTGTATGCAGCAAATTAATGTAGAATATTCATCACTTGGGCAACAACATTCTTCCCTGCAGCGGACTACACAAGATCTACAGATACGTTTAGATGCCCTCATGCTGCAGAATGAGGAGCTTAACATAAAGTACCAAAACTTGGAAATCGAATATCAAAAACAACAACAAAATCTTGAAGTTTAGATACAAGAACGTGTGAAGGAAGCTGAATCATAATTAGACGTTCATTTGATGCACAATGCCCAACTGTCACACAATATGGCACTTCTTTACCGACACCTTAATGTGGCAAAAGAGAGAAAATCAATGTGTGCAATAGCAAAATAGGGAGAATTTTTGAAGCGACATTGGACAATCCAGATACACCACTCAGTCCATCCCACTTTCAGGTCGTTCCCCCCCAAATCGATGTCAATATTATTGGAAGACCATGCACGTGTGCTTGATGACTATGACCATTTACACGAAGAATGTCGAACCCTCAAGGAAGCCAATAAAACTTTGTTGCTTAAAGATGCTTTGGGACCTACTATCGTGTAGGAGGTGGCACCACCGGCTCTCTTAGAAGAGTTGACTGTGCTACGTATGAAAGTGCAAGAGTTGCAGACTCAAGTATCGAATATGATCAAACCCCCTCGACCAAACTCACCACCTAATCTACCGAAACTAGACGAAACAATACATATCTCTTTCGAGGAATCCTTCGAAGAAGAATATGTACCTTTATCGATTGTTGGCGGACGCTCATCCCCTAAAGGACAGGACACTTATGAACTATCGCCACCACCTTGGTTAAAGACCATTGAAGAATTGGGTAAGACACACTCTGCTCGTGTAGAGGTACAACTTCGTGCAATATCAAATTTCAAAGAAGTTGTCTTGAATTCATCTTATTTTGCCACTAACGGCCCCACAGACATATTATGTCTAGTGAATTACAGTATAAGCTATATTTCCTTTTGTTAGAGGAATATAATTTTCAAGTGGAGAAAGAGACTAAGAAGTGCCCCACGCACGCTATGCAATTCGAGCCCGAGGATGTTCCACTAGAAGCAGAGTGAGGCCACATCTATCAACCCACCTGGCGTGCATACCTACTACAAATATACCTGAAAATGATGCATACATGGATGCGTGCTCCAACACACTTAAAGTACAACCCATTTTATGGACAAGTTCCGCACAGACGTACTTGGAAGGCATTTGCTATTAAGGTCCAGAATAATTATCAATGCAAGGATTGTCTTAACTATCCCTATCTCATGCCTCCAACGAATAATACTCCAACCATCGGCTATATGATGGCCACCATTCATCATTGGTTGTCTTGTTTACACAAAATGACAGATATCAGTGCTCAAATGATGGTAAAGATTTTTGATATGATGCAAATTGTATTCAAGACCTTTGGATGCATTAAGGCTCCCATTGTAAATACACCACGCTTTGAATATGGAAACTTGGACCTCGTTTACGACATGAGCATGACACCATCTCTCAAAGTATGCTATGCTTGGCATTGTAGATTGAAGTATATGCCCACCTGCTACAAGCAGACGTTTGAAGAAATGTTCACCACGGGCTTCTGGGAATATCACTCAGAAGTGTTTATCAGTCATCCAACGCATTTGCCACACTTGTTTGCCTACAAATGAATTATGTATTGAGATCATTATATGTGCCCACCTCCCAAAGAACCCCAACCCATTGATTGGGAAAAACTTGAACGTGATCTTATCACGAGACTTCGCATCACCAAACACACCTTGGCAATAGACCTGCTCACAAACTACCTTAGTCATGCTAAATTAGGTTCTATCAGGGGTGAAAGAAACAAGGAGGAGGGGATTGTTCAAGGCAAAGGATCAAGCACGAGCTCTTGTCATAGAAGAAGAGGAAGCACTTAAAACTACTCAGAAGATTTCATCAGAACAATAGTGATTTTTATCAGTAAACCAATGTATCATATGTATATACATCCAATTATCCTAAATGTGACTCCATTTTGTACAAGCCGAGGAGTCCTCCAGCTTGAGGAGTCTAGGTAGATTGTTCCCACCAATTTTTTAATTTTTGGAAGCCGTTAGATAGTTCAAATTAGAGGTAGAACCTATTTTTTAACTATGCCTGTCACTAGATGTGAAACCGGTCAAAACTATGCAAAAAACTATAAATACATCTAGAGAGCTCATTTTGAGGTTGTTATTCTGTGATTGAACCTATGAGCTAGAGCTAGAAGAACTATTGTAACTAGATGATGATGAATATGATTATGAGTCTTTCTCTTGCTTTCCATTGATCTCCGTCGTGACTTTCCTTGTGTGTGTGTATGCTTGTGTGTGTATGCTCATGCATTTCTCACCATCTTCTTCATACACATCATTCACTCTTGATCTTCATATCGGCCTAACCTCTCCGCGGATTGACCATTACGAGGTGAAGCTCCTCACATTGATGCTTTCCATTATGCCAGAGTGGCACGCACTATGGAGCTTTAACAGCGATATAGATAGACTCTAGATGAAGGGCTTTATAGTGTGCATAACTGTGATTTCACTCAATACGTGGGCCTACTTAATCCACTGATTTAGGCATGATCCTTGAGACTACCTGATGCTATGTTTTAGGTGTAACTGTCGATATCATCTGTAATTTTGAAACATCCCAAATTATGTAATTATCAAACTAAGTAAACCATTAGACTGAATACCCACTGAACTAGACATCCACCAGATTAGAACTTCATAGTTCAAGACAAACCATTGTAAGTTTGGAACTAGCCATCCACTAGACAAATCTGGACTACCAAACCGGTACCCATAGTTTCAGACTCGTTGAATGCTGAACTGTCATACCTTTGGACTTCCTCCAAGATTCCCTACATATTACCATGATTTCGAATAGGTTGAATACCAAACTATCATACCTCCAAAATCCTAGACATGTCACCGTGATGCCACTTTTGACCTGTCATACCTCCTAAATTCTGGTGTGACTAAAGTATATGCCCTGGTTAGCCTTCTGACTAGACTCACATAGATCATCTAGGACTTTTGTTGGTCTCATGTAGACCTCATCACAAATCTTTGGACTCTCATAATGGCTTCTCCTCATAATGGGGCCCTACAACTTAGAGTACCGTGGATCATTTGCGGTCATGTGCAGGTGGAGTATTTAGTATATCTAATACCCCCCCTCAATGTCTACCTGCGATGAACTACCTTCTTGGTCCAATACCAAGCTTTGGAAGATGTCAATGCAGCTACTCTCTCCCTAAAGCCTTGGTGAAGATGTCTACTCCATTTTCATTTGATCAACAATATCTTAACTCCACAACTCCGGCCTCATGCAACTCTTGCACATAGTGATACTAGATTTCTATGTGCTTATTATGTGCATGCGAAACATGATTTTTGGTGATGGCTATGCAACTCTAGTTATTGTATCTCAACATTGTAGCTTCTTGTCGTTGAATTCCTATATGCCATATGACCCTTCTCAACCATACTACTTCACATGCAGCAAAACATGCCACTTTGTACTCATCTTCAGTAGAAGATAATGCTACAGTCGATTGCTTCTTACTGATCCAAGAAACAATCCTTGAACCTAAAGAGAAGCAATATCCAAAAACTAATTTTCTGGAATCAATATCCACTACCCAATTTGAGTCAAAGTATCCACACAGAGATGATCCTTCACCGTAAACAATACCATATTTAATGGTTCCTTTGACATACTTGAGTATCTGTGTGCATGCCTTCCAATGAGTTAGACACGATTATTAGAGAACCTGCTTACTATGCCAACAACATAAGAAATATCAAGTCTTCTATTACATAAGTAAATGAGACTTCGGACTAATCTTGTATCTTCCAATATCCTCCGAGGTGAAATATCTTCAATAGATAATTTGTGTTGACTTCCATTGGTGTAGAGATTTCTTTACAATCCTCCATGTCAAATGCCTTCAACACCTACTTCGCATACTTTTGTTGCGAGATAAAGATCTTCCTTGGTTCCTGACAGACTTCAAGGGCTAAGCAATAATGCATTAATCCCAAATCCATCATTTCAAATTTTGAACTCAAGGCATCTTTTGTTTGTTTGAGAAGTGCATCATCATTTTCGTTGATTACAAGGTCGTCTCATAGAGTACAAGCACAATTGTCTTCCCCCCTGTCTTTAGAACATACAAATTATCTTATGAAGGACATCTTTTGGACCCTATATCCAAAAGATACCTATCTATCCACTGGTACCAAGCTCTCAGGGCTTGTTTTAGCCCATACAATGCCTTTTTTAGCTTGCATACTTTGTTCTTTGAATAGGAAGCCTCAAAGCCTAGTGGCTGAGACACATATGGCTCCTCACTGAGGGCTCCATTCATGAATGCTGATTTGATATCCATGTGGAATACTGCCCATTGTTTATGTGTTGCCATAGCTAGTACTAGCCGAATAGTAGTCATCCTTGTTGTCGGAGTAAACAATTCATCGAAGTTAATGCCTTCGACTTGGGAATAGCCTTGTGCAACAAGTTTAGCTTTGTAATTTTCTAAAGTACCATGAGCCTTGTATTTTAACTTCCAGATCCACTTGGTGCCGATGACCTTTTGCTTTTGGAGGTTGCTCTACTAGCTCCCAAGTTCCATTCTTCATGATATTGTTCTATTTTTTTTTCATAGCAGTTATCCAGTACTGATTTCGAAGTGCTTCTTCCACACTTGTCGGCTCCTTTGCTTGTTTTTCGATAATCTCAGTCATCAAGCTGAGTTTACAATATGGGCCTCTACCCATCTCTGTTCCTCTATTCTCTATGACTGCCTTGGACCATCCACAATCTGTTCAATTGACTGTGGGATGGGGTTTGCAAAAACATAGAGCTGCCTCATCCACCATGGCAATGGCTTTTCCACTTGAGTGACAGTAGGTTGGTGACTTTCAATCTCATCATCTGAGGATGATGCTTCCTTGTCTTCTATAGAAGGGCTAGCTCTTGGGTCAGGTTCATAGTGGATTACTTCTTCACCTATTGATAGAGTGGAAGCTTTCTTTTCTTCTTCCACCGCATGTGGCTGCTCCTCCTTGAACATCACATGGTGACTCGCTATGATCTTCTTTGCCTCTAGGGCATAAAGCTTGTAAGCTTTCTTGTCTTCAATAGACCCCAAGAAGATACATTTGGTGCTTTTTTGTTGAAGCTTGTTTCTCCCTTTGTCTAGCATGTGTACATTACACTCACTTCCAAACACATTTAAATGGGAAACAAAAAGCTTTCTACCAGTGTAGGCTTCTTATGGAGTCTTTCCCTCAAGTACCTTAGTGTAGCTATAGTTCTGGATGTAAATAGTCATGTTTACGGCCTCTGCCCAAAAATGATTAGGCAATCCTTTTCCCTTCAACATGTAGCTTGCCATTTCCATGATGGTTTGATTCCAAAATTCAGAAACACCATTCTATTGAGGTCTATGTGGCTTTCTGAGTTCATGCTTGATTCCTTTTCCCTTATAGAAATCATCAGATTCTGTTGACGTGAACTCATCGTCACCATCCATCTTAAATTTCTTCATCTTTTGCCCTATTTCAGTATCAACAAGCTGAAGCCATTCTTTAAACTTACCAAAAGCTTGAGCCTTATCATGAAGAAAGTACACCCAAATCTTCTTGCCATAGCCATCAACAAGTAACATGAAGTAGGATGATCCTCCCAAGGCTTGTGTAGGAGTTTTTCTACACAAGTCAACATGGATCAACTCAAGAGGACCACTTGCTCTATTCTTGCTTACTTGTGGAAATGCCTTCGTCTATTGCTTGCCCATCATGCAAGCTTCACACGATTCTTTCATCTCTACAATCGGAGGGAGGTGAGCAACCATACCTTTTCGGTGCATCTCTTTGAGTACTAGGTACCCTATGTGACCGAATCTCTCATGCAAAAGCTTGCTTGTGCCCACACTTATCATGCTCGTAAGAGCAGAAAACTCGTACAACTTATTCTCCTTATTCTGTTCCTGACAACATTGTTGTTTTGGTCCAAAATCTCAGCTCTTGTCTTGCTCAAAGACACCTGATGACCTTGATCATTTATAAAAGCTACAAAAATTAGATTTCATTTGATTTGTGGAACATACAACACATTTGAAAGCTTTCTAATGTCCCTATTACAATTAATGAAAGATGCCATACCTTTGCCCTTAATAGGACATCTTGCATTTTCACCTACCTTTACCATGATGGGTTCCTCTAGAGGCAAAAGCAAGTGGAGTATTGAGTATATCTAACAGAGGCACTATCACATAAGGGATTTCCTTTTCAACTTAAAGTGGAAGAGAAAATTAATATTTTTTACTTTATTGCATATAATAGCAAGTACATGCAATCATTCATTAATTAGTATGAAAAACTCCAGGTACAAGAGAAAGAAACAAGAGATATAGACATAATATTGATGATAATGAGAATGCATAAATATCTTCTTTCATGGTTTGGTTATATACTTGTATGCAAAGAGCCATTAGAGATAATGAGACAATCTAAAATTATTTGAGAGAGTTAATAATAGGGTGTAGAAGAAAGGGTTTTTTTTATTAGTATTCTTTTCTTGCACATATATTTGAGTTTGTTTTTCTTCTAATAATTTATTTACTATTATAGTTTTGAATGTATACAAGTATGTGGGCCTATAGATAGCATATCAAAATCAAAGGTATTGATCAGTTACACAATACAAAGGATTCTAGTAGTGTTGCTTCTTTCAAGCAGTTACCACATTCCAAATCAAAAGACATGAACCTTATAGATAGTGAACTTGGTTACATGGGGACCATGATTGGCATCGACAAAACATGTTGTCGTATCTTCAAACATGTAAATAAAATGTATATTTTTCATAATAACATCTTTTTTTAACTATACATAATAATGATTTTTTTAATATTTTGATGTGTTATTTTGAAGGTTGATTGGTTATGAGCCGAGCATAAGGATAATAATGCCACAGTGAGAAGATAATCATTCAGGATTTGGACAACTGACTCTTTGAAGATAATGCAATCTACAGAAGAACCATATATCCTTCCAACACATATAAAAAACATTCTTTTACAAAAAACTTGATTATCATCCTTGGTGGCAAGTCACTCATGTTCAACCTAGAGGTCAACCATTGTTTGATACCCTTACTCTTATAGATCTATAAGAAAATCATAATGATATTTCATCATTGAATATTGGCATATTGGCATGAGAGAGAGAAAGAACCATTATATGTGATCGTGAGAACATTATGTATAATGACATCAATAATAATCTATGCAATGATGCTACAAATGGTGAAGAGGAGGAACTACCAAAACTTGATGTTAATCCATTCACATATAAGTTCATTTATGAGAACACAACCTTAACCATGGAAAAAGATGTGGAAATCAATAAAGACAATGAAGATGAGACTATGCTAATGATTTATCACAATGATGGTGATAATGAAAATACATGATAGGATCTACCTGTGGACTCAATATTCATTGAAGATGCCAAGTACTTCTCTTAAACTTAATTTTCTCACGTATATAGGCATTTTTGTATGCATGTATGTATGCAATATGTGTGCACGTATGGATGCAATATGTATGCATGACATTATGCAATATGTATGCATGCATCTATGCATGTATGCATGAATGTATCCAATATGTATGCATGTACATATGGAATATGTATGCATGTACTATGCAATATGTATGCATGTGTATGTATTTATGCATTTGTTTTGTATGTATGTATGTATGTATGTATGTACCAAAGCATCTTGACGAGGCATTTATGTGCTTGAATTTGGATAGGTTGGACTCCTTCATGATGGTTGCCAACTCTTGAGTACCTCGATTCTTGTGGCAAAAAGTACATGTTGTGCACATGACTATAAGGCCATTGATGAATGATCTGATTAGTCCTCAGCATGCTAGTATGTTTCGGACAACATATACACACACAGAGAGCCCACCTCCATGTGGTGTTGTCTTAAAAATGCACTTGTTTCTTAATAACTTGTACAGCTAAAAGGTTGCCTACTGATAGAATGTACATCTCTAACTTGCTATTATTCTCTTCAATACAAAACATAAATCGGTTTCAAAAGTTAATAATTTAACCTCAAATATAGATAACAGACGATCAATTAAAAAAAGTGATCAATAACCATGTATAAATATAAGTGAAGATCCTTCAAGAGGTTAAGAGATAAGAACATTATGAGAGGGGGAAAAGTGAATGGAACCTATAATAACAAAATTTTTCAGTTCCTTGATATAAAATTTTCAGCCATCTCTGATATCAAAGCCTTCAAGTCTATAAATGAATTTCGTTCCTCTCTTTTATACATGGGTTAATATCTTGTTTTCAAACTGATTCTTCAACTTTGTAGAAAAACTCATCAACTTTTAGCATTTTGTTGAGAATTTTTTGAAGATGTATATGATTGACAATAGGCAACAATGTATTCATAGCAAAATCTTGTAATCCCTTTATTCTACATGTTGAATCATTACATGGTGTGAAATTTCTATAGATGAACATATATTTATTGCTCTATCTATCTATCTATATTTCTTGAATGACTGGAAAAAGTTGGTTCTAATCAATGGAGGAGATTACGACCAATAAAATTACCTTATTAGTGATCATGATGGGTCTTCATGATTGTCTATTGTTGATAAACTATATTTTTTAACAAATAAGATCAACTCTCCAACTCTTTTGTGAGGAGATAGTTCACATTCTACCGTTTATGTATTGGTTTCAATGAAATAGAATTGTTTAGTTCAATATAATAGAATGTATCACTATGATAAAGATGAATGGAAGTTTTGTAATCAAGTCACAAATCAAGGGAAGACTTGTTAGGTGTAACTAACTATAGGAGATAGAATCAATGCGATTAGAGGTGGGATTGGAAAGTAGAAACTCTGACTCGTATTTTTTGCACACTCCACATTGAGAAGCTTTTATGCTTAGGTAATCCCTAGCTATGGTGATAGTAGGCAAGGCATCGACCACAACCTTGGAAATATTGAGATTTTCATACTTGTTCTAATAATTTTTGCCTAACTATTGCATAAGATACGCAGGCCCAAGCCCTATAGAGTAATCTCCAATTATTCCAGTGATCTTAGGTGCCCCCTATCATTGGGGACCACAATATCTCCCTTGTGTAAATTGAGTAGATTATGTATACCTCCTTGAAGAAGAAGTATGGGGTTCAACCCACACCCATGTGCACCAAGCCTTAAAATCTCAAGCATTATTGTTGTTGATATCAAAGGCAAGGGCAACAATAGGAGAATTCTGCATGCAAGATAGGAAACTTGAGATATCCTCTAGTAGCTGTCCAAACCTAGGACCCATGTAATCCCTTTCATTGAGTGAATACTCTGAAATGGAAGATTCGTCAAATTCAAGGGGCCAACTTGGGCAGTCAATGAAATCGCCATGGCAATAAGCATAGATCAAGGTGCTTGAACTTATTAGTTGCACAGACCTTTGACAATGAAAGCAGTAATAAACGAGTTGTAGATTAGTTTCCATGGTGAGATGCACTGGTTTCCTTTATGAAAGAGGAATAGTGCAGTAGAGCCTACGACATCCTCCGCCAAGATATGCAGATGACTATGGGGACAACCTCCGTCTTCTTTTGCCATTTCACCTCTCAAAGTGAGACATTCGAGTGAAGGCATTGATCTCCTTCGCCTTTTGAGCTCATTAAGTCTTGAGTGTATAATGCAGAGTGAAGGGGTTGATCTCCAAGGATTGTCCACATCCTCCAATAGCAGGACAATGACAATACTATAACATACAAGGCTTTTGTGCGGAGTGTGGTAAAAAGCATATCATCAAAGATTGTCCCAAGAACCCTGATAATGCTTCAAAAGTGACACCGATCAACGTGATAGGTATTGTGCACAATCTAATTATATATATATATATATATATATATATATATCTTAATTCAAAAACCCTAATTTAGAAACACTAGTTTTGATAATAGGGTTTTACCAATTCTAATTTAAAAACCCTAATTCAACCTTTTAGCCATATGGTTGAAGTATATGTACACATTGCATCTATTCCTCTGACCACCTACTAGAGAGATGTCTCTCCTCCCAACCTTATGCCTCTATACATAGCTACTCAAATCAACGAGGATCATAATATATATAAAGATACATACACATCATGTAGATACACATACATAAATATAAAATGATGGAGTATATACATTATGCACGGCACATACATGCATATATGTCCACATGTATACATATACATGCATACATATTTACATGTACACATTACACATATACTCATATAAATATATACACATCACATATACATGCCTACATGCATACATGTATACTTATACATGCATACACAATTATAAACACACTTGCATATATTACACAAATGCATATTCATACATACATGTGTGCATACTAACACATATATACATATATCACACACATGCACATACATACATATACATGAAACACACATGTGCATACTAACACATGTATACATACAATACACATGAATACACACACATATGCATACATACATGTTGGAAGCAGCCAGAGGCACAGACGCCACGGAAGCATGTAACGACGGAGCAGGGAGCCAGTCGGATCAATTTTTCAAAAAAATATGTTTCTTATTATTTCTTCAAACATTCAACAGTGATTTTTATCACTAATTGTAACATATGTAACATAGAAAACCCCATTTTGTAATCCATAGCTCCATTTTGTGCAAGCCGAGGAGTCCTCGAGCTTGAGGAGCTTAGGTAGAATGCGCATACCAATTTTCATTATTTTTAGATACCGTTTACCCTTCCAAATAGCATCTAGGACCTATTTTTTAACTATGCCGGTCACTAGATGTGAAACCGGTCAAAACTAGTCTAGATACTATAAAAAGAGCTAGAGAGCTCATTTTTGAGGTTAGCTTGTTGTAGTAGAGAAGAGCTTAGAGCTATTTTGAGCTTGTAATAGTGTTCTTGAGGAATAGAGCTAATTTCCCACCTTCCATTGTGTCTTGCTTGTCTCTTCGTAGTGTGTGTGTATGTGTGTGTGCATTTCTATGTTTGTCACCTTCACTCTCACTTCATCTCACATTCACGATCTTCATATCACTCCTATCTCTTCCGCGGATTGACATTAAAGAGGTGGAGCTTCTTAACGTGGTTCTCACCATTGTGCTAGAGCAACACCAAATTTGGCACCGTTGCCGGGGATCGAGTCTAGGACGAATGTGTGATGGTAAGAGTATAGCAAGAAGTGGCGTTGGAAGGTAAAAATTTCAGTTTTTTTTGTTGTTTTTACTTAGTTTTTAGTGTTTTTCACCTCCCCCACACTCCATCTTCATCACCGCATCATCATCTTCATCTCCAAAAAAATCAGAAAATTCACCATATCCCCCCATTCTCCTCATTTCCCCTCATTTGTGCATGCGAGAGAGTGAGAAAGAACTTTTGTGCTTGTGTGTACTTTTGTTTTCTTGAGTTTTCTTGCAGGTACAGAGCTCCAATGCATCAGGAAGGCTGCAAAAAGGTAAAAACTTCAGTTTCTGTCAGAAATTTCCGTCTGTGTCAAACCATCGCGATGGTCTGCAAAGTTCGGAATTTGGAAAAGGTGACCACACCAGCGTGAAGAGCACACCTGCACCTACAGGAATCCATAGCTGCATTCACAAAATTTGCATTTTGGTGGACCATCGCGACGGTCTCTGACCATCCGATTGTGTCACACCATCGCGATTGGTTCACGCCATCACGACGGCTTGGCCGGACCATCGCGACGGTCTCTGACCATCGCGATTATGTCACGCCATCGCGCCGACGGTGCCACGTGGTAATCCAGACCATCGCGACGGTGCACTCTAGACCATCGCGAGGACACCCTCACACCATCGCGACACTTCAAAAATTCAGACCATCGCGATTGGCTCACGCCATCGTGCCCAGACCATCGTGATTGGCTCATGCCATCGTGCTCAGACCATCGCGACGGTTCACTTTGGACCATCGCGATTGTGCACGTTGACCGTTGACTGACGCCATCGCGACGGTGCACTTTCACGCCATCGCGACGGTGCACTTTCATGCCATCGCAATTGTCCAAGTTCACGCCATCGCGACGGTCCAAGTTCACGCCATCGCGATTGTGCAAATCCAGAATATCGCGACGGTGCACTTCAGACCATCGCAATTGTGCAATTTCACGCCATCGCGATTGTGCAAATCCAGACCATCGCGACGGTGCACTTCAGACCATCGCGATTGTGCAATTTCCCGCCATCGCGATTGTCCAAGTTCACGCCATCACGATTGTCCAAGTTCACGCCATTGCGACGGTGCACCCTCACGCCATCGCGACGGTCCCAGACCATCGCGATCATCTCAGACCATCGCGATTGTGCACCCCCATCGCAAATTTTAGGGTTTCATTTTTTGGCCAATTTTGGGGCTAGTTTTGGGAAATTTTTGGGTGATTAGACTCATAGGAGACCCCTTAGCTCATATTTGGAGAAAAACCTGTTTGTCAGTTTTTACCCCCCAGGGCCTGAACAGTCATAACTTTTTCATCCGAAGTCCGTTTTTTGAGCTTAATAGCTCGTTAAAGGATACATTTATTTTTAGATAAGCTATTTTGAGGTTGACCTAGTTTGGGACTTGAAAGCCAGGGGGCAAACATTGAAAAGTTGGGCAAAAGGGAAGGGACTTAAAAGGTGTATATACTCAAGTGCTTGATCATCCAACTGTGAATTGGTGTAATATTGGATTTTTCCAGGTCTAGCAAGGGCAATCGAAGGCAACCAAGGCAAGGCAGTGAAGGGCATAAAGCTTGGGAAGCGCGGCTTCTTGGGCATCAGAGCAACCAGAAAAGCTGACTCGAGGTTGGAAGATTACTCAACCCCCTCAGTCAATTCTTAGCTTAGGCTAAACGGTAGTGTTGTGGATTAAGACGATAGGAACGCCTCAAGTTCAAGAGAGTTAAATTTATCAAGTTCAAGACTAAAGTAAAGGTGTGTGACACGAAAACCTAAAGGAAAGAACCTAAGTCTGACGGAACGAGAACTCAAAATTATAACGGAAAGTCGAATTCCTGACGCATACATTAAGACAAGAATCTAAAGAAATCTAAAAAGAATCAAGACAGTAATAACAAAGAATCGGTGCCGATCTGAGCGTGTACTGAGTGTGCAAGGAAGAAAATTAATGAACCTTAGATCGGGCAAACATATAGGTAAGTCAGACCGACGAAGCCTTAGATCATCAGAGGCAAGTGTGTAGCTCAGTGATGAGTAGCACCTCCTTTAATGTCAATCCGGGAAGACGTGAGGATGGTATGAAGACCTCGAGCAAGTGGAGGCACAAGTGCGTGAGTGAGAAGCACACAAGCATGCACACACATACACACACACGCGCACACACGGCAAGACAAAGAGGGAGAAGCAATGGAGTTCTTAGATTACTTTCAAAAAGCTCTTACAAGTTCGTTTCAATTACAATCTAACCTCAAAAATGAGCTCTCTAGCTCCTTTTATAGTTTTTGACTAGCTTTGGCCCTGTTCAGACCTAGTGTCCGGCCTAGTTAAAAATTAGGTTCCAGGGCTTATTTGAGGGCTCAAACGAGATCTAAAAATTACGAAAATTGGCAGGTAGATACTTCTAAAGCTCCTCAAGCTCAAGGACTTCTTGGCTTGCACAAAATGGAGCTACAAAAGTATGAAATGGTATTTACAATGGTGTTTAGTGATGAGAATCACTTTTAATTGGTGTAAGGGTTTTTGAAAAGTTTAAGGGGTTGCCTAAGTGCTAGATTTGCGTGAATGCTCATACTTGCTTCTTCATGAGGAAAATTATTGGCCTATTTGCGAGATCTTCTTTGACTGCCATGTCTGCCTATGCTGTCCCTTCGCTCTGACTCTCTTCATCTTGTGGCTCCTTCGGTGCCCTGACTGCTGCCAACACCCCCCCCCACTCTCGCGTCTGTCGCCCCTGACAGACCGTTGTCTAGAGGATTTTTGAACATAGTATTGGACGACATCGGAGGCTAGGTGGTGTTCTTCGAGTCGCAAGCCGCGTGCTAGATCTGTGAGCAATTCATCCCAATTCACAGGTCCGGGAACATCTGGATGAGGCACCCTCAATTGTTCTGAGTAAATAGTTCTCTCCACAACAAATAATTGGAGGAGATGTGATGGTCTGGGTATAAAGATTTCGGAGTGATATTCCCAGAATCCGGTGATGAACATCTCCTCAAATGTCTGTTTAAAGCAGGCTGGGAGGTATTTGATTCTGGTGTGCCAAGCATATATTACTTCAATTGACGGGGTGGTACTCATATCGTACACTAGATCCTGGTTTCCTGTCACAAAGCCTGCACCTGAGAAGTGAGGATCCTTAATGTTCTTAAACGTCCTGAAAGTGATCAGCATTAATTCAAATATTTTCATACACATCTGGGCCATCACATCAGGATTATTGCGTAGCCGAGTACTCCAGTGACGGATTGTAGAAATCATGTAGTTGACCATGGGGGGTCCTCGTGGAGGTGCGAGGTAAACATAATTCAACCATTTTGCACAGGCTTTAATGTCTCTGACGGCAATAGTGAATTCAGGCCAGGTGCATCGTCGAAGAACTGGAATGTAACAAGGATTATATTTAATAAACAACGGCATATTATTCCAGGTTCGGACCATTTCAGGATACGTTTCCAAAAGCCTGATTCTCTAGGTGGGTTGATGGATGGACCCACGCTGAGCACTTTCCGGTATATCATCTGGACCAAATTGTGTAGCAAATGTGGGAGGCTTGCCACATTGCCGTTGAATCTCCGCGTTGTAATCGGCCAAAAGTATACAGAATGGCACATATTGGTCATTATTGGTACCGATCCATCTATGATGAGACATGCTTTTGAAATATTCAGACTTTATGACAGTTTCTTCTAAGTTCGCTAGTGATTGGATCTGAATGGCCACCCGTTTTTCGTGGGTGTTCGCAGTCCTTTCCAATGTCTGAAGCCACTCGGGTGCTTCCACTTCCAATGTGTCTAGTCCCTTTGAGGTTCGTCGCCCGCCTGGCATTGGCATAGGAACATACGGTTCCTCGTACGAATCATCCACCTCAATAGGGACCAACTCTTCTTGCTCTGGTTCGACCACTGGAGATGGCTGCCTCTCGTATGTCAGTAACCTCTTTTGTAATTCGGCTACCTGCTCAGTTAAGGCCTTTACTTCGTCTGAGGTGGAGGTTGATGGGACACTCTTCGGTTGTTCTTCCTGTTCCTTAAACCTGCTCTGAAGTGTGTCACGCTCTCTTTCCAAGTCATCATGGGCTTCCAAGAGATCTGCATAGCTTTCCAAAATGGTTTTCATCGTCTCCGTGGGAACTGCTTTGAACTGCTCTGGATCTATCTCGTGAGGGGAGCCTTCCATTGCAGCTTCCAGATTCTCTTCATTTTGTTTTTGCAGTCTTTTGTTCTCCTCCAGTGCTGTGGCCATATGTTTTCGCAGTAGTGCCAAGTTGCGTCTGACTCGTAGGTTATCGGCCTGGTATACTTCGAGCAAAGCTTCTAGTTGCTTGACACCTGATTCTGTCGATGGTTGGGGTGCCTCCAATAGTGTTTGGTGAGCCTGCTCAAGTGTTGAATAGCATTGATTCACTTCTGCATTTTCCTCTTGTAGAATGTGAAATTGCCTTTGTAAGTTCTGATGGTGTGTTGTCAGTTGTTGATACCGGCCGTCCAGCGCTCTGTACTCATTCTAAAGCTGATATACACATTGATTTAATGCTAAAAATATGCTATTTACATTAAATGATGCTGGGAGGGGTGAAGATGCAGGGGGAATGGGGGCGGGAAAGGGAGTTGTGAATGATGTGGATGCAAGTGGAGATGTGGGTGGAGGGGGTATGGGAGATGAAGGTGGCATGGGGGGAGGGAGCGGTGCTGTGGCAGGAGATGTTTCCATAGTGTCAATTGTTTGAGTGACAGTGTAGATGGGGATCGTGGGTGGAGTGGATGTGACGTCAGTGAAAAGAGTGGTGAAAGTGGGCATGGTGACTCCCCCGAATTGGATTCCCGGAGAGAGTGGGATACCCATGACAATGGTGGTGGTAGTGGACGTGGTGGTGCTAGTGTCATGTGGTGGAGTGAATTGTGTAGTGCGAGGTGGGGATGGTGGTGACAGTGGTGCTTCCTGATGTTCGTCTGCTTGCGTTGTCTCTCCTGGTGCTGATACATTGATATGAATTTGTTTCCCGGACCTCCTGGGACGAACGAGAACCCTCTTCTCAAATCTGTGAATGTAGGCCATTGCCTCATGGATGGCCTCATCCACTCCTACTGCGTCGGCATGAAGGTTTATGGACTCAATGAACATATCGTCCACACCTTCCTCAGCTAGCAACTGGTTCATGAGTTTCTTGCCCGCTTCCAGTGACATTTTATGTTGTTCTTGAACTAGTTGCATGGTTCGATATAGTCTTTTGATTTGTGCCGAATACGCAGGGGCACTTGCCAGCTCTGAAAGTTCGTCATATTCTTGTTCCTCGTAGGTTTCTTCTTCTTGTTCTGTCTCTTGTTCCTCGGTGTCGACTTCTACCACTTCTGGTCGGGTGGGGGCTGCTGTTGTTGTCTGGGGTTGTGGTTCCTGAGCACGTTCTGTTTCCGTCTCGAGGTTAGAGTCATAGATCAGTCTAGCCACTTCTTCATCAGTAAGATCGTTGAGAGTAAAACCCTGTGGAAATTCCAAATCTGATGGGACGGGTGGAAATACCAGATTAGGTCCATCTGTGCTTGGTCTTGGTAGCCGGATTGTGAATGGCCTAACGCGTCGTGTCTGGGGAGGGGTAATTGCGGGTGTAGTGGTGGCTCCCCTTGGTTGAGCACAGGGTAATTGTACTCCCCCCCTCATCTTCTTTGATGGGGGACCTGCTGCTGATAGTCTTCTCTGGAATTCCTGGGCGCGGGGCCATATGAGTGCCCTCTGAATAGGCACGTCATAGGCCAGACATCGGTAGATTATCTTGGTTAGAGCGCAACATCCATGAAGCACATTTTTCTGCTTCTTGTTCCACCTTTGATGGGCTAGGTGGATCTGATCTATGATCGAGTGTGGCACATTGATGGGAAGGATTTCTGTCTCTGCTAGATACAAGCTGAACCAAATTTTCTTTGGGGGCATGGTGAATCTTTCCTGGGCGGGGAAAGCAAAATATTGCATGACGGTCCGCAGGTGTAGAGCGATGGTTGGTGTCATCGCTACCATATCCTTCAACTTATTAAGATCTTTGTGTTTCATTCGACCTGGAACCATTGTTTCCTTTTCCGTGGGGATGTGCATGCCATACATGCCCAACGCTTCTCGTACCAGATTAAGGGTCAGCTTGAATCTTTTAAGCTCATGACCCGGCAGCAGTGAGGGCAACACAAAGGTGCTATCGCCTCCCTTGGCCCTGCTTGGCGTGATGGTACTGATCAGATATGAACATCGTAAGAAATCTGGCTTTGGTAAATGGGCCCTGAAATAACTGTCCACACCGGCTTTGGTCCATACTGATCGCATGACTTCGGCGTTCTGATAGCTTTCAAACTCGCGCATGAAAAAGTGGTATCGTCCCCATTTACCATTAAATTCCAATTCTGCTTCCCAGAAATAGGTTCCATCGCCCAATGGTCCAGCGACATCACTGAACCAGTGAGCGTGTTTACCTACTTGAGAAGTGTGCCCTTGAGGAGGATCCTGAATGGGGAGCACATGCACGGCTTGAAGTTCTTGCGGCCTTGCGGTGAGATGTGTCTCAAGGAGGAGTGTTTCTATGTCCACGATCTGTGCACCGGATCCGGCTTGAGAACTGGCACCTCTTGCTTCCGCCATGGCCCTGTTTGCTGGTTGGTTCTGTGAGAATATAGGACCACGTGTTAACATCGTAATGGACAGAATAAATCCGTTGTTGTCCCCGTTACAACATTAACATGAGGTAGATGGTGAGTTAGTGGTTAGTAAGTGCACGAAGACAGTGTGTGTAGTTAATGCTTGGGTAGTCCTAGGAGACTAATGCAGTTAGTAAGTGTGGATGAATTTACAAATTGGGGTCGGGGGGTTTATTACAGGTCTTAGGCTGCCAAATGCAGTGGATGGGTTTTGTTCTTGGTGTTGTAGAGGCTCTAGAGAGCTTTATAGGTGTACCGGCTTGAAAATGAGGCCTTTTAGGGACCCATTTACAAGCGATTATGTTCGTGCTCATGGGCCTTGGTGTGTTCTTGAGTGTTGAAAACGAGTGAATGCTGGCTGTGCGAGTGAATGGGTTACGCTGTATAGGTTGTGGCTTCGGCGTAGCTATTTGCGCCCGCAAGCAAGCCTTAGGCACCCAAATTTGTCTTGATTGTGGGCTAGCCTTCATCGACTTCTTGGGCACCCAAATAGATTTCACGTTAGTAGAAGAATTTCTGAAGGTGCCAAAATTTGGTGTAGCTCAGTGATGAGTAGCACCTCCTTTAATGTCAATCCGGGAAGACGTGAGGATGGTATGAAGACCTCGAGCAAGTGGCGGCACAAATGCGTGAGTGAGAAGCACACAAGCATGCACCCACATACACACACACGCGCACACACGGCAAGACAAAGAGAGAGAATCAATGGAGTTCTTTAGATTACTTTCAATAGCTCTTACAAGTTCGTTTCAATTACAATCTAACCCCAAAAATGAGCTCTCTAGCTCTTTTTATAGTTTTTGACTAGCTTTTGGCCCTGTCCAGACCTAGTGTCCGGCCTAGTTAAAAATTAGGTTCCAGGGCTTATTTGGGGGATCAAACGAGGTCTAAAAAATACGAAAATTGGTACGCAACTACTGCTAAGGCTCCTCAAGCTCAAGGACTCCTTGGCTTGCACAAAATGGAGCTACAAAAATGTGAAATGATATTTACAATGATTGTTAGTGATAAAAATCACTGTTGTTGTAGGGGTTTCTTCTAGTGATTTGCCATACATATCTTCGAGCTCCCTACTTGCTCTTCCTCCCTGCATGTCCATCTCTTTGATTCGCCTTAATGTCTTGAAAAAATATTGGCCTACTTGCCAGATCTTCTTTGACTGCCCTGTTTGCTTGTACTGTCCCTTCGCTCTGACTCCCCTCTTTGGCTTTCACGTCTTGTACGTCCTGGTGTACCAAGGCTACTGCCAACACCCCCCCCACTCTCGCGTCTGTCGCCCCTGACAGACCCTTGTCTAGCTGCTTTTTGGACGTAGTATTGTACAACATCGACGGCGAGGTGGTGTTCTTCTAACCTGAGTCCCCTTGCTAGATCTGTCAGCAATGCATCCCAATTGACTGGCCCTGGGACATCTGGATGTGGCACCCGTAACTGTTCTGAGTGAATGGTTCGCTCCACAGCAAATAAATGGAGGAGATGTGAGGGTCTGGGTACAAATATTTCTGAGTGGTATTCCCAGAACCCTGTTATGAACATCTCTTCGAATGTTTGTTTAAAGCAGGCTGGGAGGTATTTTATTCTGGCGTGCCAAGCATATATCACCTCTATGGAAGGAGTGGTGCTCATGTCATAAACTAAATCTTGGTTTCCTGTAAGGAATCCGACGCCTGAGAAGTGTGGGTCCTTGATATTCTTGAATGTCCTGAATGTAATAAGCATTAACTCAAAAATTTTCATGCACATCTGGGCCATTACATCAGGGGTATTTCTTAATCGGATGCTCCAGTGCCGTATAGTGGAAATCATGTAATTGACGGTGGGAGGCCCTTGAGGAGGTGCTAGATAGACGTAGTTTAACCATTTGGCGCATCCCTTGATATTCTTGACTGCAATGGTGAACTCTGGCCATGTGCGTCTGCGGAGTACAGGAACATAACAAGGGTTATATTTAATAAAAAGAGGCATATTCGTCCAGGTGCGAACCATCTCCGGGTAGGTTTCGAGGAGTCGGATCCTCCAAGTGGGTTGATGAATGGATCCTTTTTTGGCGCTCTCTGGGATATCATCTGGCCCAAATTGTGTAGCAAACGTTGGAGGTTTGCCACATCTATGTTGGATTTCTGCATTGTAGTCCGCCAGGAGTATACAATATGGCACGTATTGATCATCATTGGTTCCGATCCATCTATGGTGGGACATGCTGCGGAAGTATTCTGATTTAATAATAGTGTCCTCTATCTTTGCCATAGATTGGATCTGAACTGCCACTCGATCTTCATGAGTTGATGCCGTTTTCTCTAGTGTTTGGAGCCACTCAGGTACTTCGATTTCTAACGTATCCATTCCTTCTGCGGTTTGCTCACCACCTGGCATTGGCATAGGAACGTAAGGTTCCTCATACGTCTCATCTACCTCGATGGGTACCAAATCCTCGGGTTCTGGTTCGACAACTGGAGAGGGTTGCCTTTCATGTGTGAGTAATCTTGCCTGTAATTCGGCCACCTGCTCTTTCAATGCCTTGACTTCCTCTGAAGTCGTGGTCGTTTCTGTGACTTTGGGTGCTGTCTGTTGCTCTTGGAGTTGATTGCGCAGCGCATCACGTTCCCTTTCCAAGTCATCATGAGCTTCTAATAGATCCGCATAGCTGTCCAAGATGGTCTTCATTGTCTCTGAGGGCACAGCTTTAAACTGCTCTGGATCAATTTCGTGTGGAGAGCCTTCCATTGCTGCTTCTAGATTTGCTTCATTCTGCTGCTGCAGTCTCTTGTTTTCCTCAAGGGCAGCCGCCATGTGTTTTCTGAGAAGTGCCAGGTTACGCCGGACTTTGAGATTATCGGCTTGGTATACCTCGAGCAAAGCTTCTAGTTGTTTGGCACCTGATTCGGTCGATGGTTGGGGTGCCGCCAATAATGTTTGGTGAGCCTGCTCAAGCGTCGTGTAGCGTTGATTCAGTTCTGCATTTTCTGTTTGTAGAATGTGAAATTGTCTTTGTAAGTTTTGATGGTGCGTTTCCAGTTGCTGATACCGGTTGTCCAGAGCTTTGTACTCATTCTGGAGCTGGTATACACATTGGTTTAATGCTAAAAATATGTTATTTACATTAAATAATGCTGGGAGGGGTGAAGATGCAGGGGGAATGGGGGCGGGAATGGGAGAGGTGAATGATGTGGATGTAAGCGGAGATGTGGGTGGAGGGGGTATGGGTGATGAAGGTGGCATGGGGGGAGGAAGCGGTGCTGTGGCTGGTGATGTTTCCATCGTGTCAACTGTTTGCGTGACGGTGTAGATGGGAATCGTGGGTGGAGTGGATTTGACATCGGTGAACAGGGTGGTGAAGGTGGGCATGGTGACTCCCCCGTATTGGATTCCCGGAGAGAGTGGGATGCCCATGACGATGGTAGTGGTAGTGGATGTGGTAGTGTTAGTGTCCTGTGGTGGAGTGAATTGTGTAGTGTGAGGTGGGGATGGTGGTGACAACGGAGCTTCCTGATATTCTTCTGCTTGTGCTCCCTCGCCTGGTGCTGATGTATTGATGTGAATTTGCTTCCCGGACCTCCTGGGACGAACGGGAACTCTTTTTTCAAACCTATGGATGTAGGCCATTGCCTCATGAATGGCCTCGTCCAGTCCTACAGCGTCGGCATGAAGGTTCATGGACTCAATGAACAACTCGTCCACACCTTCCTCAGCTAGCAAGTCGTTCATGAGTCTTTTGCCCTGTTCTAGAGACATCTGATGCTGTTCCTGAACCAGTCGCATGGTTCGATATAGTCTCTTGATTTGTGCCGAATATGCTGGGGCACTTGCTAACTCGGAGAGTTCGTCATATTCTTGATGTTGTTCTTCGTCGGCTTCTTCTTCGTCTCCTCCTGCCTCTTGTTCATCTACATCGACTTCTACAACTTGTGGTTGGGTGGGGGCCGATGTTGTTTGGGGTCGCGGTTCCTGAGCTCGCGCTGCTTCGGCTTCGAGGTTAGAGTCATAGATTAATCTGGCAATTTCTTCATCCGTGAGGTCCTCAAGAGTAAATCCCTGCGGAAATTCCAAATCGGATGGAATGGGTGGAAACACCAGATTAGGCCCCTCGGTGCTTGGTCTTGGTAACCGGATTGTGAATGGCCTAACTCGTCGTGTCTGGGGAGGAGTGATTTCTGGTGTAGCGGTAGCTCCCCTTGGTTGAGCACAGGGTAGTTGGACTCCCCCCCTCATCTTCTTTGATGGGGGACCTGCTGCTGATAGTCTTCTCTGGAATTCTTGGACTCGGGACCATACGAGTGCCCGCTGAACAGGCACGTCATAAGCCAAGCATCTATAGATTATTCTGGTCAAAGCACAACACCCGTGGAGCACATTCTTCTGTTTTTTGTTCCACCTTTGATGCGCTAGGTGGATCTGATCTATGATCCAGTGTGGCACATTGATGGGCAGGCTTTCGGTTTCTGCTAGATATAAACTGAACCATATTTTTTTCGGGGGCATTGTGAAGCGTTCTTGGGCGGGAAAAGCAAAATGTTGCATGATGGTTCGCAGGTGAAGCGCAATGGTAGGTGTCATCGCAACCATGTCCTTCAGCTTATTAAGATCTTTGTGCTTCATTCGACCTGGAACCATGGTTTCCTTTTCTGTTGGGATGTGCATGCCATACATACCCAATGCTTCTCTTACCAGATTGAGGGTCAACTTGAATCTTTTAAGCTCATTACCCGGCAGCAGTGATGGCAACACAAAGGTGCTGTCGCCGCCCTTGGCTCTGCTTGGCGTGATGGTACTGATCAGATAAGAACATCGTAAAAAATCCGGCTTTGGTAAGTGAGTCCTGAAATAACTTTCCACACCTGCTTTGACCCAAACTGATCTCATGACTTCGGCATTTTGATAGCTTTCAAACTCGCGTGCGAAAAAGTGGTATCGACCCCATTTGCCATTGAATTCCAATTCTGCTTCCCAGAAATAGGTTCCATCGCCCAGTGGTCCAGCAACATCACTGAACCAATGCGCATGCTTACCTACTTGAGAAGTGTGTCCTTGAGGAGGATCCTGGATGGGGAGCACATGCACTGCTTGAAGCTCTTGCGGTCTTGCGGTGAGACGTGGCTCAAGGAGAAGTGTTTCTATGTCCACAATCTGGGCACCAGATCCGGCTTGAGAACTGGTACCTGCTTCTGCCATGGCCCTGTTTGCTGGTTGGTTCTGTGTGAATATAGAACCAAGTGTTAACATCGTAATGGACAGAATAAATTTGTGTTGTCCCTGTTACAACATTAACATGAGGTGGATGGTAAGTTAGTGGTCAGTAAGTGCATGAAGACAGTGTGTGTAGTTAGTGCTTGTGTTGTCCTAGGAGACTACTGCAGTTAGTAAGTGGGCATGAATTTACAATTTGGGGTCGGGGGGTTTATTACAGGCCCTAGGCTGCCAAATGCAGTGAATGGGCTTTGCTTTCGGTTTCGGAGAGTCTCTACAGAGCTTTCTCGGTGTCGTGGTTTGAAAACGAGGCCTTTTTGGGACCCATTTACAATTGATTACATGCACGCTCTTGGGTCTTGGTGTGTTCATGAGCGTTGAGAACGAGTGAATACTGGCAGTATGCGTAGCTGCGTTATGCTGTTTAGGTTGTGGCCTCAGCGTAGCGACTTGTGCCATCAAGCAAGCCTTAGGCACCCAAATTTGTCTTGATTGTGGGTTTGCCTTCATCGACTTCTTGGGCACCCAAATAGATTTTACTTTAGCAGAAGAATTTCTGAAAGACTTCTTATTAGCGTCGTGTTGTTGGTCACTAATAAGAGGCTTTGCCCCTGTAGTTGACGGTAGTGCAACTGGTTGTTCGCCTTTCCGCACCCACACCTGGTTTATTTTCTGGGCCATTCTGCTGCGCAGGTACTTTTGTTCTCGGACATAGGTAGTACTCTGCTTCTTCTGCCTGTGATCTACCTTGGGTTGCTGCTTCCTTCTAGCCTTTGGAAAAGAAGGGAGTTCCGTTGCATTCCTGACTTCTTTTTTGCGAATATCATTCCTCTGCAACACATAGTTTTGGACAAGAACAGCATGGTCATCTTCATGTGTACCCCTGGAAGGACCAGGAGTCTGTGCCTTTCCTAGTTCCTTGAGTGCTCCATTGTCTAATTCTACTGTAACTCGACTATGATTGATCCAAACCTGGAGAAGTCCACTTCTTAGGTTTAAATTGACTGCTTGGTCATAAATCCAATCTTGACCCAAGACAAGAGGTTCAGTGAGATCCTCATCCTGACACACTAGTACCTTAACTGTCATTGCTTCATCATGAATGTAGAGGGGAAGTTCCACCTCGCCCATACAAGGGGTTTCCACGCCTCCCAATCCTATGAGGTATGCTTCCACAGGATGGACCGTTAACTGTAACTCTTGACAGTAAGACAACTTAATAGCGCTAGTGGCAGCTCCTGAGTCAATCAATGCTCTTACGGTTCTTGTACTCTTTCCTTGTCCTATGTCTATGGTTATGAAGGGACGTCTATCAATTATTCTATTCGAGCTTGTCCCTGCAACTTCACACATGGCTATGGGAAATCCTTGGTCTGCATAGTCATTCGTTCCAGGCTGATCTCTACCTTGCCTTCGTAATTTCATCCTTCTGATACGTTCTAAAGCCTCTACTTGCGCTTCTTCTCTAATTCTCTTTTCTCCCTCTTTGCGTTTCTTAGCAGTGTTGAGTCGGCTCAGCATTTCCTCCGTGAGGGGTTCCTGATACAACTTGACTCTGCATCCGCTAATATAGTTAGGGAGAACATCACCCTCTAATGTGGCCAATTGTACTGCTCCACTTGTGGAGATCCTATTGATGATCATAGGTCCGTAGCCTCTCTTTTCTAGCTTCCTCGCGTGTTGTTTGAGTGTATAGACTAGGACTAGATCTCCTGCTTTCAAGCCTTTATCCTTCACGTGGGCATCGAAATATGCCTTCTGTCTCTTCTTGGCGGCATATATTCCTGCAGCGGCTCTTAGTCTTGTTTCCCCTAATCGTTCAAGGTCAAAGATCCTAGAAGAGAGTTCATGACCTGTCCATTCATACTCTTGTGCTACTCTCAATGTAGGAATCAGGAAGTCCAAGGGTAGCACGGCGTTTTGGCCGAATACCATCTGAAAGGGGGTGGCTTGGAGTACCGTTTTGTAGGCAACTCGGTATGCCCAAACAGCATGGTGCAGCTGTTTGTCCCAATCAGAGCGTTTTGTGTTCACCAATTTTGTCAGTACATTGCATAAAATCTTATTAGTGCTCTCAGCTTGTCCATTAGCTTGAGGGTGATAAGGGGCAGACTTCTTGTGTATTACCAAGAATTCTTGGAGCAGATTTTCAATCACTTCGTTCAAGAAATGAGTGCCTCTATCGCTTACAAGCTCTATAGGTAGCCCATATCTCGTGAATACATTCTCAAACAAGAATTTGGCAGTTGTTTGAGCATCGTTCTTGGTTGTAGCTTTTACCTCTACCCACTTGGTGAGATAATCTGTTGCCACAATGATGTATTCCGCTTGAAAACCCTTAGCTGGGGGATTAATAGGACCTACGAAGTCTATTCCCCACTTAGAGAATGCACGTCCACCCATCATAGGTTTCAGTGGCATCTCATCTTTGCGTATAGGATACTGAGTCCTCTGACAGACATCACACCGTTTCACATAGGTATGTGCATCCATGTGAAGTGTAGGCCACCAAAAGCCTGCAAATAGTATTGCCTTGATTACCCGATCTGGTCCAAAGTGTCCTCCTGCTACACCTTGGTGAGCAGTTTCTAAGATCTTAAGATACTCACTTTCATGGACACACAGTCTCAGGTAACCATCTTTACCGCGCTTATATAGATTATCACCTATGAGTGAATAATCCAGGGCTTCTTGTTCTAAACTCCTTTTCCTAGCTAGAGTCATGTCTGGGGGGAATGTGTTTGTCCGCAAGAATGATACTAGAGGTTCACTCCAATCTGGCACAATGGATAGTTGATAGAGAGTGGCATGTTCCACAGGTGGTTTAGTGCAACAGATTGGGCATTCCTTGCACAACTTTTGGACATCTGCTTCCATAGTTGGCCAATGCACTCCGAATCTCTTTAGAGTCTGCAACGTTCGTTGTTTGGAATGGTGTTGCTCTAACGCACCTACATGTGCTAATTGCAACCATTTAGCGTACTCATCCTCTTCTACGCAACACGCCAAGATCCCTTGATCTGTGTGCTTGTACATGCTTCCTGCCATGATGTGGTACTTTTGGGCTTTTACAACCTCTCTATTCCGTGTGTTTACCACTGGATGGTTAGGCCCGTAGGTCAATACTGGTACTATTGGCTTGGCCCACTGCGGCACCACTTCCAAATTAAACAAGTAAGCATCAGGAAGGTCATCTGACACTCCTTGTGGGGCTTCTCCCGATGTGAGCCTAGAGAGATGATCGGCTCTCAAATGAGTCCTACCTTTCCTTACCACAACCTCAAAATCGTATTCCATTAGCAAGAGAAACCATCTCACTAATCTTCCTGTATTGCATGGCTTGTTTACAAGATATAACAATGCCTGATGATCAGTAAAAAATTTAAACTTATTTGCAAGCAAATAGTGTCTAAATTTCTTGACTGCATATACCATGCCTAATCCTTCTCGCTCTGTAGTGGTGTAATTCCGTTCAGCCGCATTCAATAATCTACTGGCATAGGCAATTGGAAGATCCATATTACCTTCACCAGTAGGTTGTGCAAGCACACATCCAATGGCATAATTGGATGCATCCACATGAACATGGAATGGCTTATTCCAATCTGGTGTGGTCAAGATTGGTGCTGAACATAATCTTCGTTTAAGCTCTTGGAAGGAATTTTCGCATTCATCCGTCCACTCAAAGTTTGTCAGAAGTCCGTACATGGGCTTTGCAATGACAGCATACATGTGTATAAATCGTCGATAATAACCGCAATGCCCCATGAAAGCTTGTACTTCCTTGACATTCTTTGGCCTGGGTAACTCCGCTATGGCTCTCACTTTTTCTTCGTCAGTAGATATGCCATTCTTTGACACTATATGTCCTAGGATCTTGCCTTGCCTGACCATAAAAACACACTTTTCGGGGTTCAGGCAGACTTGATATTCTCTACATTTGTCAAAGATTTGTTTGAGTTCAGGAATATGGGTTTGTCTAACATTGGAATGAGCACAGAGATCGTCAACGTAGACTTCTAAACTCTTCCTCAGGAACTCCTTAAACACATGGCACATCAGCCTCTGGAAGGTGGCTGGTGCATTGGTAAGCCCAAATGGCATTACTCTAAAAGCAAAAATGCCCCATTCTGTGGCAAAGGCTGTCTTATGCTGATCCTCTGGAGCTATGGCTACTTGATTGTAGCCCGAAAATCCATCAAGGAAGCTGTACACTTCCTTGCCTGCCACTCTTTCTAAGAGATGTTCTGTGATGGGAAGCGGATAGTTATCTCGAATCGTGGCGGCATTAACCTTTTTCAAGTTAATGCACACACGCAGTTTGCCATTCTTCTTGGGCACCACTACGATGGGGGATACCCATTCAGTGTGCTCAATTTCATAGATAAATCCAGCTTCCACCAGTCTATCTATCTCTTCTTTGATCTTAGCAGCGTAATTATCGTTATATGTATAAGGCTTTTGCTTAGAGGGTTTGGCATCTGAGGTCATGGGGATAGTGTGTGAGCATATGTCAGGGTCAACACCTTTCAAATCCTTGTAACTCCAAGCGAATACATCTCTGTATTCTCTTAGCAAGGCAATCAATTCATGCTCTTCTTCTTCTGTCAGGTCATGGCCTATATACGTGCATCGCTCCTCTCCTTCTTCTATGGCCACTACTATTTTCTTGGTGGTTTCTTTGTTATCATAGGCCTCTCCTGATTGTGCCTCTCGTTTAGGCATTCTTATCATGACTCTCCTGTCATCTATCTCGTACTTCTTAAAATTTTCTGGGACCTCAAACAAAGATTCTTCCTCCTCTGGTAAGACTTCTTTCTTTCTTCGTTTCTTTCCTTCTTCCTTCGAGGTCATATGTGTTGCTAATCTTACGTCATTTGTAACCTCTCCATGCTTCTGAGGTTGAAATTCTACTTCATGGAAGTATTCTTCATCTGATGCAAATGGAGGGTCCATAATGATTGACTCTAGATCGGAGTCACTTGCATCCTCAATTGCATCAGGGCTAGGTTCGCATTCTTCTAAAACTGCCTCTCCCATGATTGGCTCTATGGAGAAGACTGAAATATCATAGCCATCCTCATCACAGTGAGGTGTCCATTGTTCTTCATTGATGGCTACGTCCATTGTTGCTAAAATTTCTGCCCAGCCATGGGGTTCAAATTCCTCGTCTGGAAAAACTACAGGTGCATAGGCTGGGTCTTGAATGGGTCTATGGGTTTCGTTTGCACCTATTTCTCTGGCCTTTTCTCTCTTCTCTTCTTCTACTGCTACCTTGCACATCCATAAGTGAGTATCTTCATGCATCCATGAGGATCCAGACCCTATGGAATGCACCGATTCTGTATCATCTTTGGCTCTATGGATGGGATTCCACTGGATAGGAGGGACATCTCTATGAGAATAATCCTTGAGATTAACTTTGGTGGTAACACCCAAGTGCTGCAGGTACAAAGAATTGGTTCCCCAATCCTGTACCACTTGCAACTGTCGCATGAATGGTCTTCCTAAAATCATCTCATATGCATGATTTTTGCTGAAGTCACATATGGCAAAGGTATGTTCAAACTCGACACCACAAGTGGTGAGAGTTATTCCTTCTAGCAATCCTAGGGGTCTCTCTATGTGACCATCGGCCATCTGCAATTTCATTCTCGTCGGCCTGAGTGCCGGCTTGCCCCAGCGCTTCCACAAGGAGGTGGTGGCAATTGCAACTCCTGCACCTGAGTCCAAAATTGCCTTAGTGGTGTAGTCCTGGTAGGTAATGGGAAGATAGGTGTTCCCTTCTTCACCTTCACACATATCTCCGATCTTGTCCAAGGGAATTTCTGGCACTGCTGTCCTATGGGATCCTGCCCTGGAACGTGGTTTTGCAACTTCGGTTACTTGACTAGCTACATATTTCCGTGCTTTTGGTCTATCCTTAGGCAGTTCTTCCAAAGTGAGATCGCGTTGCACCTTGGTGTTCGTTACTACCTCCGTGTTCCTTGGTATGACTGAGTCGTCGTTCCTTACCATGACTGTGGGTGCTCTCATACATGTGGATTTTGCTTCCCATGGGCCTGTGAAGTGGGGTAGCTCTTGTATGGAATTAGACTCAAAGTCTAATCTCTCGTGAGACTGAGTACTCTCATGTTCCCCGTAAATAGATGGGATGTCTTGTGGGAATTGGTCGTGTGCATCGTCCACAAGTTCAAAAGGAGGGGCGACCTCGCTTTCGTTATCCCATTTGTCTTCTTGAATCTCTCGTAGGAAGTCTGGTGCAAACCGATTCATAGAAGAAGAAGTATCTGGCTCCGTGGAATTGGGCACATAAGCAACCTGGGAAGGAGGGCTTGTTCTATCGTTGGCTCTCTCCTTTCTCTCATAAATGGCTGGAGCACAAGCTTCTTGGGGAGGATTGCTTATTCTATTACTCTTCCGAGCAGGCTCATACGCTCTCTGAGAAGGAATGTAGGTCACCTGTGGAGGTACGTAAGCTTTCGAGGGAGGCTCATGTGACTTTTGGGGGGGAAGATAAGCTTCTTGAGGAGGCACATGGGCTTCTTGAAGAGGCTGGCTTATCCGTTCTCTTGCCCTTTCCTTTCTTTGAGGGACAGGTTCCTTTTCTGATTGTGCAATTAGCCTTTCTATTCTTTCTAAGGAGGGGAAGTTGTCTGGTTTAGTGGAATTGGCTGCATAAACTTCCGATGGGGAATGGCTCAGGTTTTTGCTTGCATTTCCTTTCTCCTGATTTTTTTCTTCCTTGTCAGATCTTGCAATTATCCTCTCTAACTTTTCTAGGAATCCATCCAAGTGCAATTGCGTCTTGGCTGAGCCCGAGTAATTGAAAAGGCGACTCGCTTCAAACATAGTCTGAGCCAATGCGACCATTTTCGCGCACAGTTTGGTTCTTTCTATCTCTAGGTCAGCTCTAGGATAGCACTTGTCATGATCCGTGACGTTTGGCCCTTCTTGGATTCTGGCCTGATATGCTTTAAGCATCATGTTTAGGTCTTCAGGAGTGGGATCTGCTAGGACTGATCCTACTCTAGGGGGTGGTGGGATTTGATGAGGCGGTGGGGAAGGTGGTGAGTCGGATGGAGATGGGAGTGGTGGAGGCGGGGTGATGTGAGAGGGAGTTTGAGCTGTGAGTTCAGTTATCCTCGCTTTGGTTTCTCTTATGCTTTCCTCAAGCTCACTCATCTTTTTGGCCCATTGTCGTTTCATTCTTTCTCGACTATCTTTCCATGCTCTAGTCCTTTTCTTTGTTACGCTCTCGGTTTCACTAGCCTCTGGGCCCTTTTCCTTGCTTGTCTCTTGGTTTTGCTGCAATGCCTGAGCTCTAGTGACTACCTGCACTGGTGCAGTGGAAGTGATGCTTCCAGAGGAATCTACAACCAAGCCAATCACATTGATCGGAGTGATTTTTGGCATATTATTGGGGTTCTTAGGGCAATCTCGTAAGAGATGTTCTTTTCCACAATCTTGGCAGAAACCTTGGATAGTCACTGACTGGGGTTGTGTAGGTGGGGGCAAGGGACAATCACGAATGAGATGATCTCCTTGGCATCTGTAGCACGGTCCTCTTGGGAATGGAGGTCTTACTTGCCTAGGTTGAGGCCTCGGGTTGGGGTTTGCATACATGACGTTCGTGTAATCTGACTCCCAACTAGGTTCACTTGGTTCTTCACTATAGTAGGACTCACCATGTTCTGGAGACTGCATGTAGTAAGCCTGGGGACTATCGACATGTGTAGAATCAAAGCTATGGTCACTCGGGTCACTTTCTGAGATCAATGGGGTTACTGGAACTATGGCCCTATTCAGGTTTTCTTCTGCAACAGCATACTTTACTGGAATCACGTTAGAGGGGTTTGGAGGCTGTTGAGCTAGCACCGGTTGGGGTCTCTGTTGGGCCTGATATTGTGGTTGGTAGGTTTGTTGGGGTCTAGCATATTGTGGTGGTGGAGGGTACTGGTTCTGGTATCTTCCTTGTTGGTAGGGCTGAGGGTAGGGTTGCCTAACAGTCTGCTTGTTGTATGGGCAATCTTGCGCAGTGTGGTTTGTGTACTTCCGTTCTATAGTGCAGTACTGGCTACTAGGATTAACTTGGGGTTGAGCCATAATGGGACAGACGTTCGCCATATGGTCGCCACCGCATGTATAGCACCTTTTCACAGGGGCAAACCTTGGGATTTGTTTGCTAGTTACACCTAATTTCTGAGCTACCTTCTCGGCAAGTTCCTCAATTGATGTGGATTGCGTGGAAGAGTGACTAGATGCACTATCTGAATCTTTGTAGATTTTGGAGAGCTCTAGTTCTTCCCCTAGGTTATCTTCAATGTGAATGCACATGCGTACACATTCTTCTATGGTCCTAGGGTCTTTTAGATACACATAGGATCTCAATTTCGTACTCAGCAATCCGTCAAGGAATAAGGCTACTTGTTTAGCAGATGTGGGTAGCTCCGAAATAGGACATCTTTCAAGGTATTGCCTAAACCTTCTTCCTGCAAGTCTCACAGTCTCTTGAGGGGTTTGCTTGAAGCTGTGAATCAGTGAGGAGGTATTGTGTCTTATGCCGCTCTTAGAGAACTCTACAATGAATGCCTCTAGGAGTTGGTCTATGCTTCTGAACTGACGCTCATCTAATGGCTGAAACCATGTAAGGGCCGTGTTCCTAAGGGTTAGACCGAAGGCATTGTACTGCGTGAACAGGTCCTCAACCTGTTCAGCTCTCAAGACTTGCTTGAACTCCGCCACATGATCATAGGGATCTCCTGTGCCGTCAAAGTAATTCTTCATGGACTTAACTAGCTGGGTGGGTCTCAAAGTTCTTGTGTGCTCTCTATGTCTCGGCAGAGGGAATCCATCTACATTTCTTTGGTTCCTGTGGGCTCTATGCATCTCAGGTTCTACCCTATTTGTCTCCGTTCTCGTTCTTTCTCTGCCCATTGAATTGGCAAAACTTACTTCCGGTCTATCTCTACTTCTGTCTCTTTGCGTACCATGAGCTTGGGAAGTTCCAGCCCCAGGGTGACCATAGGATACATTTGATCTTGGTTGGGGGAAAATAAATTCACCCTTCCAAGTGTAGGCATGCCTATCATTTTCTGTCACCACAAAGATCCGTTCTGAAGCATGATCTAAGTAGGTCACTCTGCCTGGGCTATCCGGATCCTTAAGCTCATAGATCATGATATTTCCTATGTCTGTTGGCTGATTAGACTTATACCTCCAAAAGGCTTCATCAGTTTCTCGATTGAGGAGCAACTCTATGCTCTTGTTGTCTTGAGGGACCCACTCAGGCGTGATAATCCTAGTGAGAACTGATTTACCTCGAGGGGTTCTAGGTTCCGCATCCATGTTTCCTTGTTCTAGGTCACCTAAGTCCGCTTCTGAGATTACATTCCCGAAGTCATCTGTCCTATCGGGGTGACTAGTGACAACATATATAGTTCCTTCTTTGTCCAGGTATGCACCATTTTCAAACTTGACAGCTGGGTGTTCTAGTCCTATGGATTGGTCAGGGTTTTTAATCTGGACCACGGATCTTCCTAGGCCGTCCTCATAGATGCTAGCACCTAGTCGGTTGGTCCTAAGATATTCCAGCTGTGTTTTATAAGGGCCTTCTACCCTGTACAAATAAGGCACACCTGAACTTCCCGTAGGTCTGTCCATGCCTTGAGACATTTCTGACTCACTGGTCTCAGAGCTAGGGTAGTATGAGTGGTGGCTCAACTGCTGGGCCCAAGACCTTGCAGTATGATTGACACTAGCCTCTGAAGACCTAAGGCTTTGTCTCTCTCTTGCTAGGTGTCGTCCTGATCTAAGGTTCATATGCCTAACTGATTAACCCAATTTTTTGCCCAGAGCACAACCTCGTTGCCGATCAATTGGTATCAGTCACTTGATTCTTTTTAGTTATTTCTCGTGTTTAAGGTCTTGTCTGACATTTCGTCGTCAGGAATACTTGAATGTTCTTCGTGCTTTAGGTTGATCGTTCCACGTTAGGTTCTTTTCCTTTAGGTTATCGACAGCACAGAGATTATGTTTTTAACTTGAACTTGAGTTTTTTGGTAGTCTTCAACTTGATAACTGCCTATCGTCGCCCTGGCTTACTCCTATCTCTACTCGTTCTTAGCTTGAGCTAGGAAATGACAGAGGGAGTTGAGAATAATCCAACCTTACTTGTTGATCCCTTGCTTTATGGTGCTCAAGAACCCGGTTCTCAAGCTTGCAAAGAAACCTTGCTTTGTATGTTCTCCGTTGCTCTCAATGAACCTATAAAAGTCCCACGGTTAGCTCAATGCTTAGATTCAAAGGGCACAACCAACCACTTTCATTCATGTAACACAAACACACATTTGCATTGTGACTTTTAGGAAAATAATTCTAAAGACCCCTGACTTTGATCCCCCTGGGTATGGTCAACTTCAAAATACCCTCTCTGAAAATCAACGCATTATCTTTATAAAAAACAGTTGAGGGCGTGTAGTATATGCCACGAGTTTTCCAACAAGCCCAAGAGCTCAAAAATTGGATTTCGTATGAAAAAGTTATGACTGTTCAGGGTTTAGGGAGTTAAATCAGGATTCAATACAAGCTAACAGTCAAACAGGAATACTCGAGTAGCTTGTGGCACGGCCTCGCGATGCAATACTACACCCTAGTGTTTGTCCCACACTCAATCAAAATTTAGACCAATGATTTTGCCTTGAAAATTTGACCTAATTTGCCCTTCTAACGCGTTCGCAAAGTCTGTCGGTCGCGATTGACAGGTCAGTCGCGATCGACGTGTCGATCGCGATTGACAGATCCGTCGTGGCTGTCAGTCGTGATTGACTGGTCAGTCGCGATTGACACGTGGCCAAAAAGTCAATCAATCGTGGTCAAAGCGTCGTTGACTCTGTCGGTCGCGATTGATGAGTCGATCGCGATTGACAGGTTGGTCGCGAGGGTCTGTCGATCGTGGTCAAACAGTCGTTGACCGTGTCGGTCGCGATTGACAGAGCCGTCGTGGTCTATCCGTCGTGGTCAAACAGTCGTTGACTGTGTCGGTCGCGATTGACAGAGCCGTCGTGGGCTGTCGGTCGCGATTGACGTGTCGATCGCGATTGACAGGTCTGTCCGTCGTGGTTTGTCGATCGCGATTGACAGAAATCTGTGGAATTTCAAAAAACTAAACACATTTTTGGGGAGCTCTAGGCCTGTAGGTCATGGATATGCACTTTGTTTAGCAATTAGAGCAAGTTTTCAGTCGGTCGCGATTGACAGAGCTCGGTGACACACAGACAGTTACTCTGAATTCCGTACCTGCGTAGAGTGCTGGGGATGATGATGCGGCCTGTACCTGCAGAATGCTCACAAAACATGCAAAAAATAGCACATGCAAATTCGCTCTCTCGCTCTCTCTCACAAGTGAAATGAGGGAAATGAGGTGGAGATGGGGATATAGTCAAAAAACTGAAATTTTCGCGATGATGGAGATGGACGTGGGAGATGGTGATGATGATGATGGTGATGATGATAGTGAAGAAAGTAAAAGAAAATCGATGAGCGTGAAGAAAATACCTACAACTCCAACGCGTCAACTCTACGTCTTACCATCACACGCTCGTCCTCAAAGCTCGATCCCCGGCAACGGTGCCAAAATTTGGTGTAGCTCAGTGATGAGTAGCACCTCCTTTAATGTCAATCCGGGAAGACGTGAGGATGGTATGAAGACCTCGAGCAAGTGGCGGCACAAATGCGTGAGTGAGAAGCACACAAGCATGCACCCACATACACACACACGCGCACACACGGCAAGACAAAGAGAGAGAATCAATGGAGTTCTTTAGATTACTTTCAATAGCTCTTACAAGTTCGTTTCAATTACAATCTAACCCCAAAAATGAGCTCTCTAGCTCTTTTTATAGTTTTTGACTAGCTTTTGGCCCTGTCCAGACCTAGTGTCCGGCCTAGTTAAAAATTAGGTTCCAGGGCTTATTTGGGGGATCAAACGAGGTCTAAAAAATACGAAAATTGGTACGCAACTACTGCTAAGGCTCCTCAAGCTCAAGGACTTCTTGGCTTGCACAAAATGGAGCTACAAAAATGTGAAATGATATTTACAATGATTGTTAGTGATAAAAATCACTGTTGTTGTAGGGGTTTCTTCTAGTGATTTGCCATACATATCTTCGAGCTCCCTACTTGCTCTTCCTCCCTGCATGTCCATCTCTTTGATTCGCCTTAATGTCTTGAAAAAATATTGGCCTACTTGCCAGATCTTCTTTGACTGCCCTGTTTGCTTGTACTGTCCCTTCGCTCTGACTCCCCTCTTTGGCTTTCACGTCTTGTACGTCCTGGTGTACCAAGGCTACTGCCAACAGACTTCTTATTAGTGTCGTGTTGTTGGTTACTAATAAGAGGCTTTGCCCATGTGGTTGGCTTGAGTGCAACCGGGTGTTCGCCTTTCCGCACCCATACTTGGTTTACTTGCTGAGATATTTTGCTGTGCAGGTACTTTTGATTTCCGGCATAGGTAGTACTCTGCTTCTTCTGCCTTTGATCCACCTTTGGTTGCTGCCTCCTTCTGGCCTTTGGAAACCAAGGGAGTTCCGTTGCATCCCTGACTCCTTTGTTGAGAATATCATTCCTCTGCAACACATAGTTTTGGACAAGAACAGCATGGTCAACTTCATGTGCACCCCTGGAGGGACCAGGAGTCTGTGCCTTTCCTAGTTCCTTGAGTGCTCCATTATCTAACTCTACTGTAATTCGACTATGATTGACCCATACCTGAAGAAGTCCACTTGTTAGGTTTAGGTTGACTGCTTGGTCATAGATCCAGTCTTGACCCAAGACAAGGGGTTCCGTGAGGTCCTCATCTTGACACACTAGTACTTTAACTGTCATTGCCTCATCATGAATGTAGAGGGGAAATTCCACCTCGCCCATGCAAGGGGTTTCCACGCCTCCCAATCCTATGAGATATGCTTCCACAGGATTGACAGTTAATTGCAACTCTTGACAGTAAGACAATTTAACAGCACTAGTGGCTGCACCTGAGTCAATCAAGGCTCTTATAGTCCTTGCACTCTTTCCTTGTCCTATATCTAAGGTTATGAAAGGACGTCGATCAGTTATCTTATGTGAGCTAACACCTGAAACTCCACACATAGCCATGTCATATCTTTGATCTGCGTATGCATCTTGCCTAGGGTGCTCTCTGCCTTGTCTTCTTAATTTCATCCTTCTGATGCGTTCCAAAGCTTCTGCTTGAGCTTCTTCTCGAATTCGCTTTTCTTCCTCCTTGCGTTTCTTAGCAGTGTTGAGTCGACTGAGCATTTCCTCCGTGAGGGGTTCTTGATACAACTTGACTCTGCATCCGCTAATATAGTTTGGGAGAATATCACCCTCTAATGTGGCCAGTTGTACTGCTCCACTCGTGGAGATCCTATTGATGATCATAGGTCCGTAGCCTCTCTTTTCTAGCTTCCTTGCGTGTTGTTTCAGTGTATAGACTAAAACTAGATCTCCTGCTTTTAAGCCCTTATCCTTCACATGGGCATCAAAGTATGCCTTCTGTCTCTTCTTAGCTGCATATATTCCTGCAGCTGCTCTCAGTCTTGTTTCTCCTAATCGTTCAAGGTCAAAAAGTCTAGAGGAGAGTTCATGACCCGTCCATTCGTGCTCTTGTGCTACTCTCAATGTAGGAATCAAGAAGTCCAAGGGTAGCACAGCGTCTTGGCCAAATACCATCTGAAAGGGTGTGGCTTGGAGTACCGTTTTATAGGCGACTCGGTATGCCCAAACAGCATGGTGTAGCTGTTTGTCCCAATCAGAGCGTTTAGTGTTTACTAATTTTGTCAGTACATTGCATAAGATCTTATTGGTGCTCTCAGCTTGTCCATTAGCTTGAGGGTGATAGGGGGCAGATTTCTTATGTATTACTAAGAATTCTTGGAGTAGATTCTCAATTACTTCGTTCAAGAAGTGAGTGCCTCTATCACTTACAAGCTCTATAGGTAGCCCGTATCTTGTGAATACATTCTCAAATAAGAATTTGGCAGTTGTTTGAGCATCGTTCTTCATCATGGCTTTTACCTCTACCCACTTAGTTAGATAGTCTATTGCAACAATGATATATTCCGCATGGGAACCCTTAGCTGGGGGATTAATAGGACCTATGAAGTCTATTCCCCACTTAAAGAATGCGCGTCCACCCATCATAGGTTTCAGTGGCATCTCATCTTTTTGTATAGGATACTGAGTTCTCTGACAGACATCACATCGCTTTACATAGGTATGTGCATCCATGTGAAGGGTAGGCCACCAGAAGCCCGCAAATAGTATCACCTTGATCACCCGATCTGGTCCAAAGTGCCCTCCTGCTACACCTTGGTGAGCAGTTTCCAAGATCTTAAGATATTCACTTTCATGGACACATAGTCTCAGGTAACCATCTTTACCACGCTTGTATAGATTATCACCAATGAGTGAGTAATCCTGGGCTTCTTGTTCTAAACTCCTTTTCCTAGCCAGAGTCATGTCTGGAGGGAATGCTTTCGTCCTCAGGAAGGATACTAATGGTTCACTCCAATCTGGCACTATGGATACTTGATAAAGAGTGGCGTGTTCCACAGGTGGTTTAGTGCAGCAGATTGGGCATTCCTTGCACAACCTTTGGACATTAGCTTCCATAGTTGGCCAATGCACTCTGAATCTCCTTAGTGTTTGTAAGGTTCGTTGCTTTGAATAGTGTTGCTCTAGCGCACCTACATGTGCTAAATGCAACCATTTATTGTACTCCTCCTCTTCCACACAACAAGCTAAGATTCCTTGATCTGTGTGCTTGTACATGCTTCCTGCCATGATGTAGTACTTTTGGGCTTTAACAACCTCTCTATTCCGTGTGTTTACCACTGGATGATTAGGCCCATATGTCAATACTGGTACCAAAGGCTTAGCCCATTGCGGCACCACTTCCAAATTAAACAAGTAAGCATCAGGAAGATCATCCGATACTCCTTGTGGGGCTTCTCCCGATGTGAGCCTAGAGAGATGATCTGCTCTTAAATGAGTCCTCCCTTTCCTTACCACAACTTCAAAGTCATATTCCATGAGCAAGAGAAACCATCTCACTAATCTTCTTGTATTGCATGGCTTGTTTACGAGGTATAGCAATGCTTGATGATCAGTAAAAAATTTAAACTTATTTGCAAGCAAATAGTGTCTAAATTTCTTAACTGCATATACCATGCCTAAGCCTTCTCTCTCCGTAGTGGTGTAATTTCGTTCAGCTGCATTCAACTGTCTACTAGCATAGGCAATTGGAAGATCCATATTACCTTCACCAGTAGGTTGTGCAAGCACACATCCAATGGCATAATTGGATGCATCCACGTGAACATGGAATGGCTTATTCCAATCTGGTGTGGTCAAGATTGGTGCTGAACATAATCTTCGTTTAAGCTCCTGGAAGGAATTCTCACATTCATCCGTCCACTCAAAGTTAGTCAAGAGTCCGTACATGGGCTTTGCAATGACAGCATACATGTGTATAAATCGTCGGTAATAACCACAATGCCCCATGAAAGCTTGTACTTCCTTGACATTCTTTGGCCTAGGTAGCTCTGCTATAGCTCTCACTTTCTCTTCGTCAGTAGATATGCCATTCTTTGACACTATGTGTCCTAGAATCTTGCCTTGCCTGACCATAAAAACGCACTTTTCTGGGTTCAGGCAGACTTGATATTCTCTACATTTGTCAAAGATTTGTCTGAGTTCAGGGATATGGGTTTGTCTAATGTTGGAATGAGCACAAAGATCATCAACATAGACTTCTAAGTTTTTCCTCAGGAACTCTTTAAATACATGGCACATCAGCCTTTGGAAGGTAGCTGGTGCATTGGTAAGCCCAAATGGCATTACTCTAAAGGCAAAAATGCCCCATTCTGTGGCAAAGGCCGTCTTATGCTGGTCCTCTGGAGCTATGGCTACTTGATTGTAGCTCGAAAATCCATCAAGGAAGCTGTAGACTTCCTTGCCTGCCACTCTTTCTAAGAGATGTTCTGTGATGGGAAGCGGATAGTTATCTCGAATAGTGGCAGCATTAACCTTCTTCAAGTTAATGCATACGCGCAGCTTTCCATTTTTCTTGGGCACCACAACGATGGGGGATACCCACTCGGTGTGCTCAATTTCATAGATAAATCCAGCTTCAACCAGTCTATCTATCTCTTCTTTGATCTTAGCAGCGTAATTATCGTTATATGTATAGGGCTTTTGCTTAGAGGGTTTGGCATCTGAAGTCATGGGGATGGTGTGTGAGCATATGTCCGGGTCAACACCTTTCAAATCCTTGTAACTCCAAGCGAATACATCTCTGTATTCTCTTAGCAAGGCAATTAACGCATGCTCTTCTTCCTCTATTAGGTCATGGCCTATGTATGTGCATCTCTCCTCTCCTTCTTCTAGGGCCACTACTATTTTTTTGGTGGTTTCTTTGTTATCATAGGCCTCTCCTGATTGTGCCTCTCTTTTCGGCATTCTGATCATGACTCTCCTGTCATCTATCTCATACTTCTTAAAATTTTTTGGGACCTCAAACAAAGATTCTTCCTCTTCTGGTGAGACTTCTCTCTTCTTTCATTTCTTCCCTTCTTCCTTCGGGGTCACATGTGTGGCTAATCTTACATCATTTGTGAGCTCTCCATGCCTCTGGGGTTGAAATTCTACTTCATAGAAGTATTCTTCCTCTGATGCAAATGGTGGGTCCATAATGATTGACTCTAGATCGGAGTCACTTGCATCCTCAAACGCATCACGGCTCGGGTCGCATTCTTCTAGAACTGCCTCTCCCATGATTGGCTCTATGGAGAAGATTGAAATGTCATAGCCATCCTCATCACAGTGAGGTGTCCATTGTTCTTCATTGATGGCTACGTCCATTGTTGCTAAGATTTCTGCCCAGCCATGGGGTTCAATATCCTCATCAGGAAAGAATACAGGTGCGTAGGCTGGGTCTTGGATTGATCTATGGGTTTCTTTCGCACCTACCTCTGTGGCTTTCTCTCTCTTCTCTTCTTCTACTGCTACCTTGCACATCCATAAGTGAGTGTCTTCATGCATCCATGAGGATCCAGACCCTATGGAATGCACCGATTCTGTATCATCTTTGGCTCTATGGATGGGATTCCATTGGATGGGAGGGACATCTCTATGAGAGTAATCCTTGAGATTGACTTTGGTCGTAACACCTAAGTGTTGCAGGTACAAAGAATTGGTTCCCCAGTCCTGTACCACTTGCAACTGTCGCATGAATGGTCTCCCCAAAATCATCTCATAGGCATGATTTTTGCTGAAGTCACATATAGCAAATGTGTGCTCAAACTCAACACCGCAAGTGGTGAGAGTTATTCCTTCTAGCAATCCTAAGGGTCTCTCAATATGACCATCGGCCATCTGCAATTTCATTCTCGTTGGCCTGAGTGCTGGCTTGCCCCAACGCTTCCATAGGGAAGTGGTAGCAATTGCAACTCCTGCACCTGAGTCCAAAATTGCCTTAGTGGTGTACTCCTGGTAGGTGATGGGAAGATAGGTGTTCCCTTCTTCACCTTCACACATATCTCCTATCTTATCCAAGGGAATTTCTGGCACTGTCCTATGGGATCCTACCTGGGAACGAGGTTTAGCTATTTCTGGTACTTGTTTGGCGACATGTTTCCATAATTCAGGTCTAACCTTGAGTAGCTCTTCTAACTTGAGATTGCACTGCACGTTAGTGTTCTTCACTACCTCTGTGTTCCTAGGTATGACTGAATCTTCGTTTCTTATCATGACTGTAGGTGCTCTCATGCAGGTGGACCTTGCTTCCCATGGGCTTGTGAAATGGGGTAGTTCTTGTAAAGAATTAGACTCGAATTCTAATCTTTCTTGAGATTGGGTACTCTCCTGCTCTCCATAAATGGATGGGATATCTTGTGGGAATTGGTCATGTGCATCATCCACAAGTTCAATCGGAGGAGGGACTTCACTCTCTTTAGCCCATTTGTCTTCTTGAATCTCTCGTAGGAATTCTGGTGTGAATCGATTCATAGAAGATGATGTGTCTGGCTCCGTAGAGTTAGGCACATAGGCTTCAGGCACATAGGCTTTCTGAGCAGGAATGCTTAATCTTTCGCTTGCCTTGCCCTTGTGTTGAGAGGCTGGTTCCTTTTGTGATTGTGCCATTAGATTCTCTACTCCTTCTAAGGAGGGGAAGTTGTCTGGTTCAGTGGAATTGGCCACATAAACTTTTGATGGGGGATGGGTCATGTTTTTGCTTGCTTTCTCCCTTTCTCGATTTTTTTCTTCCTTGGCCGATCTGGCAATTATGCCCTCTAACTTCTCTAGAAGTCCATCCAAGTGTAATTGCGTCTTGGCTGAGCCCGAGTAATTGAAAAGGCGACTGGCTTCAAACATAGTTTAAGCCAATGCTACCATTTTCGCGCAAAGCTTGGTTCTTTCTATCTCTAGGTCAGCTCTAGGATAACACTTGTCGTGATCTGTGACATTTGGCCCTTCTTGAATTCTGGCCTGATATGCTTTAAGCATCATGTCTATGTCTTCTGGAATGGGATCAGCTAATACTGATCCTACTCTAGGGGGTGGTGGAATCGTATGACGTGGGTTGGAAGGTGGCTGGTCGGATGGCGATGGGAATGGTGGTGGTGGGATAGTGTGAGAGGGGGTTTGAGAGGTGATTTCAGTTATCCTAGCTTTGGTTTCTCTTATGCTTTCCTCAAGTTCACTCATCTTTTTAGCCCATTGTCTTTTCATTCTTTCTCGACTATCTTTCCACGCTCTAGTCCTTTTCTTTATTACGCTCTCGGTTTCACTAGCCTCTGGGTTCTTATCCTGGTTTACCCCTTGATTCTGCTACAATGCTTGAGCTCTAGTGACTACCTGTACGGGAGCAGTGGAAGTGACACTTCCTATGGAATCTACCACTAACCCAACAACGTTGATAGGAGTGATTTTTGGCATATTATTGGGGTTCTTCGGGCAATCTCGTAAGAGATGCTCTTTTCCACAATCTTGGCAAAAGCCTTGGATCGTCACGGACTGAGTTTGTGTAGGTGGAGGTAAGGGACAATCACGAATGAGGTGATCTCCTTGGCATCTGTAGCACAGTCCTCTTGGGAATGGAGGTCTTACCTGCCTAGGTTGAGGCCTAGGGTTGGGGTTTGCATACATGACGTTTGTGTAATCTGACTCCCAACTAGGTTCATTTGGCTCTTCACTATAGTAGGACTCACCATGTTCTGGAGACTGCATGTAGTAAGCCTGGGGACTATCGACATGTGTAGAATCAAAGCTATGGTCACTGGGGTCACTTTCGGAAAGCAATGGTGTTACAGGAACTATAGCTCTATTCAGGTTTTCTTCTGCAACAGCATACTTTACCGGAATCACATTAGCTGGGGCGGGGGGTTGTTGTGCTAGCACAGGCTGAGGCCTTTGTTGGTTTTGATATTGTGGTTGGTAATTTTGTTGTGGCCTGCCATATGGTTGTGGAGGGTACGGGTTCTGGTATCTTCCCTGCTGAGGGTATGGCTGAGGGTGGGGTTGCCTAACTGCCTGCTTGTTGTATGGGCAATCTTGTGCGGTGTGATTGGTGTATCTCCGTTCTATGGTGCAGTATTGGCTACTAGGATTAACTTGGGGCTGAGCCATAATGGGGCAGACATTCGCCATGTGGTCACCACCACAAGTGTAACACCTTTTCACAGGGGCAAATCTTGGGATTTGTTTACTAGTTACACCTAATTTCTGAGCTACTTTCTCTGCAAGTTCCTCAATTGATGTGGATTGCATGGAAGAGAGGCTAGAGGCACGATCCGAATCTTTGTATATCTTAGCAAGCTCTAACTCCTCCCCTAGGTTATCCTCAATGTCAATACACATGCGTACACACTCTTCTATGGTCCTAGGGTCCTTCAAGTACACATAAGATCTCAATTTAGTACTTAGCAATCCATCCAAGAATAAAGCCACTTGCTTGGCTGGTGTGGGTAACTCCGAAACAGGGCATCTTTCAAGATATTGCCTAAATCTCCTTCCTGCAAGTCTCATGGTTTCTTGAGGGGTTTGCTTGAAGCTGTGAATCAGCGAGGAGGTATTATGCCTTATGCCACTCTTAGAGAATTCAATGATGAAAGCCTCTAGGAGTTGGTCTATGCTCCTGAACTGCCTCTCATTTAGTGGCTGAAACCATGTCAGGGCAGTGTTCCTAAGGGTCAGACCAAAGGCATTGTACTGCGTGAATAGATCCTCCACTTGTTCAGCTCTCAGGACTTGCCTAAACTCAGCCACATGATCGTATGGATCTCTAGTGCCATCGAAGTAGTTCTTCATGGACTTAACTAGCTGAGTCGGTCTCAAAGTCCTTGTGTGCTCTCTAGGTCGTGGTAGAGGGAACTCATCCACATTTCTTTGGTTCCTGTGAGCTCTAAGTATCTCAGGTTCTACTCTATTCGTTTCCGTCCTCGTTCTTTCTCTGCCCACTGGGTTGGCAAAGCTTACTTCTGGTCTATCTCTACTTCTGTCTCTTTGCATTCCATGAGCTTGGGATGTTCCAGCTCCAGGGTGACCATAGGATACATTCGATCTTGGTTGGGGGAAAACAAATTCACCTTTCCAAGTATAAGCATGCCTATCATTTTGTGTCACCACAAAGATCCTCTCCGAAGCGTGATCTAAGTAGGTCACTCTACCTAGGCTATCAGGATCCTTAAACTCATAGATCATGATTGTTCCTATATCAATTGGTTGATCATGTTTATACCTCCAAAAGGCTTTGTCAGTTTCTCGATTGAGAAGCAAATCTATGCACTTGTTGTCTTGGGGAACCCATTCAGGTGTGATAATCCTAGTGAGAACAGATTTGCCTCGGGGTGTTCTAGGTTCTACTCCCATGTTTCCTTGTTCCAAGTCACCTAAGTCCGCTTCTGAGATTACATTCCCACATTCATCTGTCCTATCTGGGTGACTGGTGACTACGTATATGGTTCCTTCTTTGTCCAGGTATGCACCGTTTTCGAACTTGACAGCTGGGTGCTCTAATCCTATGGATTGATCAGGATTCTTAATCTGCACCACAGATCTTCCTAGGCCGTCCTCATAGATGCTAGCACCTAATCGGTTGGTCCTAAGGTATTCCAACTGTGTTTTGTAAGGGCCTTCCACCCTGTACAGGTATGGCACACCTGAACTACCTGCCGGTCTGTCCATGCCTTGAGACATCTCTGATTCACTGGTATCAGAGCTAGGGTAATGCGAGTGGTGACTCAACTGCTGGGCCCAAGACCTTGCAGTGTGATTGACACTAGCCTCTGAAGACCTAAGGCTTTGTCTCTCTCTTACTAGGTGTCGTCCTGATCTAAGGTTCATATGCTTAACTGATTAACCCAATTTTTCCAGGTACAACCACGTTTCTGAGTCCTTTTGTATCGGTCACTTGGTTCTTTTTATGTTGATTATTGTGTTTATTCTCTTGTCTGATATCACGTCGTCAGGAATACTTAAGTTTAATTTCGCACTTTAGTTTGGTCGTTTCACGTTAGGTTCTTTTCCTTTTAAGATTGTCGTTCGCACACACACAGGTTATCTCTTAACTTGCACTTGATTTTCTTAGATAGTCTTTGATTTAGCTCGTGCCTATCGTTGCCTAGAATTACTTCTAACACTATCCGCACTTAGCCTAAACTAAGAATTGACAGAGAGTGTTGCGGGTTTTCCAACCTTGAGTTCCTTTCCTTGTGGTGTTTCCCTGATGTGCCCAGGACGCGCGTTCCCAAGCTTGCACTTACTCTTGCCTTGCGTACCTTTTGCTTCTCTCAAAGGACCTGTAAAAGGCCCACTGTTAGCTCAAGACTTAAATTCAAAAGATAGAACCAATCACTTCCATTCATGTAACACTTCACCAATTTACACTGTGACTTCTTGGACACAACTCTAGAGATCCCTGAATTTTTGTTCCCCCTGGGTATGGTCAAGTTCCCCACGAGCTTTCCAACAAAACAGAAATCACAGCAAACGGATTTCGTATGAGAAAGTTATGCCAGTTCAGGGTTTTGGGGCTAAAACAGGATTAAACTAGGTTAACAGGCAAACAGGAATTCTCGAGTTACTTGGGTCGTGCCCTCGTAATGCAATGCTACCCCCTAGTGTTTGCCCCACACTTGGCCAAAATTTAGACCACTATTTTACCTTAAAAATTTGACCTAAATTGCCCTTCTAACGTGTTCGCAAAGTCTGCCGGTCGCGATTGACAGGTCAGTCGCGATCGACGTGTCGATCGCAATTGACAGGTCCGTCGTGGCTGTCAATCGCGATTGACTGGTCAGTCGCGATTGACAGGGGTTACGAAAAGTCAATCGGTCGTGGTCAAAGGGTCGTTGACTCTGTCGGTCACGATTGATGAGTCGATCGCGATTGACAGGTCGATCACGAGGGTCTGTCGGTCGTGGTCAAAGGGTCGTTGACTGTGTTGGTCGCGACTGACAGAGCAGTCGTGGTCTGTCCGTCGTGGTCAAACAGTCGTTGACTGTGTCGGTCGCGATTGACAGAGCAGTTGTGGTCTGTCCGTCGTGGTCAAACAGTCGTTGACTGTGTCGGTCACGATTGATGACTCGATCGCGATTGACACGTGTCACGCGTATGGTCCGTCGATCGTGGTCAATCGGTCGTTGACTCTGTCGGTCGCGATTGATAGAGCCGTCGTGGTCTGTCGATCGCGATTGATGTGTCGATCACGATTGACAGATCTGTCCGTCGTGGTTTGTCGGTCGCGATTGACAGAGCGATCGCGATTGACAGAATTCTGAGGAATTTCAAAAAACTAAACACATTTTTGGGAAGCTCTAGGCCTGTAGATCATGGTTTTGCACTTTGTTTGGTAATTTGAGCGTTTTTCTGTCGGTCGCGATTGACAGAGGTCGGCGACACACAGACAGTTACTTCGAATTCCGTACCTGTGCAGAGTGCTGGGGACGATGATGTGACCTGTACCTGCAAGACAGCTCAAGAAACACGCAAAAACAGCACACTCAATTTCGCTCTCTCGCTCTCTCTCACAAGTGAAATGAGGGAAATGAGGTGGAGATGGTGATATACTCAAAAAACTGAAATTTTCGCGATGATGGAGATGGAGGTGGAAGATGGTGATGATGATGATGGTGATGATGGTGGTGAGATAAGAAGGAGAAAAATAGGAAAAATAAAGAAATCACCTACAACTCCAACGCGTCAACTCTACGTCTTACCATCACACGCTCGTCCTCAAAGCTCGATCCCCGGCAACGGCGCCAAAATTTGGTGTAGCTCAGTGATGAGTAGCACCTCCTTTAATGTCAATCCGGGAAGACGTGAGGATGGTATGAAGACCTCGAGCAAGTGGAGGCACAAGTGCGTGAGTGAGAAGCACACAAGCATGCACACACATACACACACACGCGCACACACGGCAAGACAAAGAGGGAGAAGCAATGGAGTTCTTAGATTACTTTCAAAAAGCTCTTACAAGTTCGTTTCAATTACAATCTAACCTCAAAAATGAGCTCTCTAGCTCCTTTTATAGTTTTTGACTAGCTTTGGCCCTGTTCAGACCTAGTGTCCGGCCTAGTTAAAAATTAGGTTCCAAGGCTTATTTGAGGGCTCAAACGAGATCTAAAAATTACGAAAATTGGCAGGTAGATACTTCTAAAGCTCCTCAAGCTCAAGGACTCCTTGGCTTGCACAAAATGGAGCTACAAAAATATGAAATGGTATTTACAATGGTGTTTAGTAATGAGAATCACTTTTAATTGGTGTAAGGGTTTTTGAAAAGTTTAAGGGGTTGCCTAAGTGCTAGATTTGCGTGAATGCTCATACTTGCTTCTTCATGAGGAAAATTATTGGCCTATTTGCCATATCTTCTTTGACTGCCATGTCTGCCTATGCTGTCCCTTCGCTCTGACTCTCTTCGTCTTGTGGCTCCTTCGGTTCCCTGACTGCTGCCAACAAAGTGTAAGAACTACTGCACGATCGTGGGCTCAGCAATTGAACACTAGTTACCCCTACGAGAGCTTAGACACGACTGATTCAGAAATGGCATTTAGCACAGAAAGACCAGAAGAAGGGTCGAATGTAGCCTATTTAGAAAAGCCAGAAGGACCCTATAGAACACAACTAGAGTTTCTCCGAACCAACCGATTAGGTGCTCGCATCTATGAGGACGGTTTGCGAAGGCAAGTGGTGCAAATGCACAACCCCGATCAACCCATTGGATTGGAACGTCCAGTGGTGAAATTCGAGAGAGACACGTACATAGACAAAGAAGGAACAATGTACATCTTAAGTACGCAGCCAAACAATACCAACGAGTTTGGCGTGATTCAACCAGAGACAGAAACAAAATCTCAAGGAAAAGAACCATTAAAAGAGCCTAGAACACCTGGAGGGAAATCTGTACTGACACGAGTACTAATCCCAGACTGGATCCCTCAAGACAACAGAAGCATAGAGTTGTTTGTAAATAAAGAAACTGATGAAGCCTTTTGGAGATACAAGACAGAACTACTTAGTGAGGTAGGAATCATCACGATATACGAGTTCAAGGACCCGGATACACCTGGAAAGGTTGTATACCTGGATGAGACTTCAGAAAGAGTCTTTGTGGTGCCTGACCGTGCTAAAAACACATACACATGGAGAGGTGAATTGGTATTCCCTCCATCTAGAACAAACATGAATGCAAGTCAACAAGGGGCAGGAACATCCTCAGCCCATGGAAATCAAAGAGAGGGAAATAAAGAGAGACCAGAAGTAAGCTTCACTCATCCCATAGGGAGAGATAGAACAACCACGAACACTAATAGAGCGGATAGACAAAGAGATCATGGAATACCAGGTGGTAGAGATGATTTTCCTCTACCTAGACCACGTGAACACGCAAGAATACTGAGACCCACTCAATTAGTAAAATCAATGAAGAATTACTTTGATGGGACAGGAGATCCCTATGACCACGTCGCAGAATTCAAGCAAGTACTAAGAGCCGAACAAGTTGAAGACATGTTCACGCAATACAACGCATTTGGACTAACGTTAAAGAATACCGCTTTAACTTGGTTCCAACCTCTGCAACAAAGGCAATTTAGAGACATCCATCACTTTTTAGAGTCATTCATCACCGAATTCTCTAAAAGTGGGATTAGACATGACACGTCTTCGTTGATTCATAGCTTTAAACAAACCCCTCAAGAAACAGTAAGACTGGCAGGACGTAGGTTTAGACAATATGTTGAACGATGTCCAATGCAAGAACTACCCTCACAAGCTAAGCAAGTGTCATTGTTTTTAGATGGCTTGTTGAGCTCTAAACTACGCTCCTATGTGTACCTAAAAGAACCCAGAATGCTAGAGCAATGTGTAAGAATTTGTATAGACATTGAGGACAACTTAGGAGACGAGTTGGAACTCTCAAAGGTCTATAAGGACTCAGACTGTTCATCTCTAGCATCCACAAAATTGTCTAGCTCAATAGAAGACCTAGCAGAAAAAGTGGCACCAGAAACTAAGAGTTTCTAGTAAACCTAGGGTGCTAACAAATAAGCGTTGTTACACCTGTGGTGGTGATCATATGGCAAATGTGTGTCCCAATGCACCACAACCTCAAGCCAACCCTAGTGGCCAATATTGTACAATTGAGAGAAGATACACGAATCATACGGCTCAGGACTGCCCATACAACAAACAAACCATGAGACAGAACTATCCGCAAGCATATCCGCAGCCAGGTAGGTATCAAGGCCAATACAATGCTCAGCCTTATTACTATAGGCCTCCTCAGAACTACCCATACCAAGCTCAACAGAGACCTCAACCTGTCTTAGCTCAGGAGCCACCCCCACCAGCGAATGTCATCTCAGTCAAATACGCTACTGTAGAAGAGAACCTAAGTAGGGCTTGCCTTCTTCACCTTTGATCACAGAGAGTGACCCACACTCAAACAGTTTTGACTCTACGCATGTAGATAGTCCACCCGCATATTACACAGAGTCACCAGAACATGTGGAGACATATCATTATGATAGCCCACCAGTGGAACCTAGTTGGGAGCCCGACTATGCTAATGTGATGTATACAAACCCAAATCCACGGCCCCAATTGAGACAACAAAGACCACAGGGCCCTAGAGGACCATGCTTTAGCTGCCAAGGAGATCATTTCATAAAGGATTGTCCACATCCCCCGATAGCAGGACAATCACAGTACTATAACATCCAAGGCTTTTGTGCTGATTGTGGCAAAGAGCACATAATCAAAGATTGTCCTAAAAATCTAGTTAACGCTTTGAATGTGACACCAATCAATGTGATAGGTATTGTAAATAACGCAGATGGATCCAACCCTACATACGTGCCTATCCAAGCTATAACAAGAGCCCAGGCGCTCTTACAGAACCAAAAGCTTAATCAAGAGAAAGTAGCCGGAACCAGTGAAGTTGCAGAATCTAGCAGTAAAAAGACAAAATCTTGGAAAGATTCTAGAGAAAGAATAAAGAGAAAGTGGAGTAAAAAGATAACGGAGTTGGAAGGAAGTTTGAAGGAATCTAGAGCCAAAATCCAAGAATTGACTTCACCGGACTTGAATCAAGGGAATCCAGCTCAGAAATCAGGATCAGTTTTAGTGGAACCCATACCAGAGAATTTAGACATGATGTTTCATGCATATCAGGCTAGATTAAAAGAGGGACCTCAGGTAGCTGAAATGAGCAAAAACTACCCTCGAGCTGATCTAGAAATTGAGAGAACTAAACTTTGCATGAAGATGGTAGAACTAGCACAAGCTTTGTTCGAAGCCTCTAGATATCTCAATTGGAATAACATGGCAAAACCGGAACTACACTTTCAAGGACTAATGGAGAGGCTAGAATACTTGATAGAGAGCAAAGAGAAAAAGAATCAGCATAGGAACCCTATTGTCCCAGAGACATAGGAAAGGAATGCACCATCCCTGTCTCAAGTACCCAACTCAGAAAGTCAAGACAACCTGTCTTCCATGCATAGGTACTCACATGAATTTTTGAGAGAAATACAAGAAGAGAAGTGGAGAAAGGAACAAAGAACCCATCCTCCTATTCAAGAAATAGACGACTTGCAAGAACAATTTCCCCAAGACATTCCCTCTATATACGATGATGTAGAGGAAGAACAACTGAGTGAACACACAAGATTTGAATCTAATTCTTTACAAGAACTACCTCAGTTCACAGGACCTTGGGAAGCAAAGTCTATTAGTATGAGAGCACCCACGATAATAGTGAGGAATGAAGAATCAGTAATCCCTAGAAACACGGAAGTGATCAAGAATACTAAAGTACAATGTAATCTCACTCTGGAGGAGTTGATGAAGATGAAACCAGAATTGTGGAAACATGTAGCAAATCAATTCCCCGAGCTTGCTACTACTCCCTCACAAATAGGATCACAAAATAAGGTACCAGAGATACCCGTAGAGAAGATCGGAGATGTAAGCGAAGGAGAGGAAGGTAACACGTATCTTCGGATAACCCATCAGGGCTACACCACGAAAGCCATCTTAGATTCAGGAGCCGGAGTAGCCATAGCTACCACCGCTTTATGGAAACGTTGGGGTAAGCCAGCATTGAGACCCACCAGGATGAAGCTACAAATGGCTGATGGACACATAGAAAAACCATTAGGCTTACTAGAAGGCATATCTCTCACCACTTGGGGTGTAGAATTTGAGCATACCTTTTCCATTTGTGACTTTGCAAAAAACCATGCTTATGAGATGATATTGGGACGACCATTCATGCGTCAGTTGCAAATTGTACAAGATTGGGGAACTAATTCTTTGTACTTGCAACATTTAGGAGTGACTACCAAAGTCAATCTTAAGGACTATTCACATAGAGATGTACCCCCAATACAATGGAATACCATCCATAAGACACCAGTAGAAACAGAATCCGTGCACTCATTAGAATCAGATCCTTCTTGGTTGCATGAGGATACTCATTTATGGATGTGTAAAGTAGCAAAACAAGAGGAAGAACGATTAGAAGCCAGGACCTTAGGTGCAGAACAAAATCCACGGACCCTTCAAGATCCAGCTTATGCACCTGTAGTATTCCCAGACGAAGAGTTTGAACCCCATGGTTGGGCAGAAATCCTAGCAACCATGGATGTAGCCATCAATGAAGAACAATGGACACCCCACTGTGACAAGGATGGCTATGACATTTCAGTTTTTACGATAGAGCCAATCATGTCCGATGCAATTTTAGAAGAGTGTGAACCTAACACTGATGCATTTGAGGATGTGAGCGATTTTGATTTAGAATCAATTATCATGGATTCTCCCTTTGCATCAGAAGAAGAATATTTTTTCGAGGTAGAGACTCACACTCAGAGACACGAGGAAATTATGAATGAGGTGAGGTTGGCCACGGAAGTGACTACTAAGAGTGAAGGCAAGAAAAGAAAGAAGAAAGAAACCATGTCAGAAAAAGAAGAATCTTTATTTGAAGTACCGGAGAACTTCAAGAAATATGAAATCGAAGATAGAAGAATCATGGTACGAATGCCTAATAGAAAGGCGAATGACGGACAAGTATATGATAACCGAGAGAAAACTAAGAAAATAATAGTTGCTATCGAAGGAGAAGAAGAGAAATGTACATACATAGGGCATGATTTGACAACTGAAGAAGAAGAAGAGCTAGTTGCCCTATTGCGCGAATATAGAGATGTGTTCGCTTGGAGTTATAAAGATTTGAAAGGAGTAGATCCAGATATATGTTCTCATAGAATCCCTATGACTCCAGATGCAAAACCTACGAAACAGAAACCGTATACGTATAATGATAACTACGCTGCGAAGATTAAAGAGGAGATAGATCGCTTGATAGAAGCAAGATTCATTTACGAAATTGAGCATACCGAATGGGTATCCCCCATTGTAGTTGTGCCCAAGAAGAATGGAAAATTGCGTGTGTGTATTAACCTTAAAAAAGTTAATGCCGCCACGATTAGAGATAGTTATCCTCTTCCTATCACAGAACATCTATTGGAAAGAGTTGCCGGCAAGGAAGTTTACAGCTTTCTTGATGGATTTTCAGGCTATAATCAAGTAGCCATTGCTCCAGAAGATCAACACAAGACGGCATTTGCCACTGAATGGGGCATATTTGCATTTTGTGTAATGCCATTCGGCTTAACAAATGCACCCGCCACTTTCCAGCGACTCATGTGTCATGTTTTTAAGGAATTCTTACGCAAGAGCTTGGAAGTTTATGTCGATGACTTATGTGCTCATTCAAATGCAAGACAGACACATATCCCAGAGTTAAGACAAATATTTGACAAATGTCGAGAGTATCAGGTTTGTTTGAACCCAGAAAAATGCGTTTTCATGGTCAGACAAGGCAAAATTCTAGGACACATTGTGTCAAAAAATGGAATCTCTACGGATGAAGAAAAGGTGAAGGTAATTGCAGACTTACCTAGACCAACTAATGTGAAAGAGGTACAGGCATTTATGGGCCATTGCGGATATTATAGGAGATTCATACACATGTATGCAATCATAGCCAAGCCTTTGTACTCTCTTTTAACCAACTTTGAATGGACAGATGAATGTGAAAATTCATTCAATGAACTCAAACGACGCTTGTGCTCAGCACCTATATTGACTACCCCAGATTGGAGTAAGCCATTCCATGTACATGTGGATGCATCCAATTACGCCATAGGATGTGTGTTAGCACAACCCACGAATGAAGGTAACATAGATCTCCCCATAGCTTACGCGAGCAGACAATTGAACGCAGCAGAAAGAAATTACACCACGACGGAACGAGAAGGATTAGGGATGATCTACGCAGTAAAGAAGTTTAGGCACTACTTGTTGGCAAACAAATTCAAGTTCTTTACAGATCATCAAGCCCTATTGTACTTAGTCAACAAACCATGTAACACAGGACGATTGATACGTTGGTTTCTATTACTCATGGAGTATGATTTTGAAGTAGTAGTCAGGAAAGGAAAGACACATCTTAGAGCTGACCACCTTTCAAGATTAACCTCAGGAGAAGCTCCTCAAGGAGTAGCGGATGATCTACCAGATGCATACTTGTTTAACCTTGAGATAGCACCAGAATGGGCTAAGCCTATAGTCCCTATTCTGACATATGGACCCAAGAATCCTAGGATAAAGATCAAAGAAGGAGAGATTACCAAGTCTCAAAGATACCAAATAATGGCAGGAAGCATATATAAACAGGATAATCAAAAGATTCTTGCTTGTTGTGTAGATGAATCAGAACATGCAAATTGGTTGCAATTAGCACACGTAGGTGCACTAAAGCAACATCATTCCAAACATCGAACATTACAGACTCTGCATAGACTAGGAGTATATTGGCCTACGCTGGAAGCAGATGTCTACAAGTTGTGTAAAGAATGCCATGCTTGGTGTGAAAGACCACCAGTAGAACATGCTACATTATATCACGTGTCTCTCACACCAGACTGGAGCGAACAATTAGTGACATACTTGAGGACGAACACATTCCCTCAAGGAATGACCTTAGCTCGACAACGTAGTCTAGAGCAGGAAGCTCACGACTATTCACTTATTGGCGATAACCTATACAAAAGAGGACGAGATGGATATCTAAGACAATGCGTTCATGAGAGCGATTATCTGAGCATACTAGAGACTGCACACCAAGGTGTTGCAGGAGGTCATTTTGGACCCGATAGGATAATCAAAGCTATCCTCTTTGCAGGATTATGGTGGCCCACTCCTCACATGGATGCTCATACCTATGTAAAGAGATGTGATGTGTGCCAAAGAACTCAGTTTCCTACTCGCAGAGATGAAATGCCATTGAAACCCATGATGGGCGGACGTGCATTTTCAAAGTGGGGCATAGACTTTGTAGGACCCATTAACCCCCCTGCAAAAGGTACACATGTTGAATACATTATTGTTGCCACAGATTATCTGACGAAATGGGTAGAGGCAAAAGCCACGAAAAAGAATGATGCACACACAACTGCAAAATTCTTATTTGAGAATGTCTTTACAAGATATGGATTGCCTATAGAGTTAGTGAGCGATCGAGGCACTCACTTTCTAAACCAAGTCATTGAATATCTGTTACAGGATTTTATGGTGATTCACAAGAAATCCGCACCATATCATCCTCAGGCCAATGGTCAGGCTGAAAGCACTAATAAGATCCTTTGTAACGTACTGACGAAACTCGTGAACAACAAACGTTCAGATTGGGACAAACAGTTACACCACGCTGTTTGGGCATATCGAGTGGCCTACAAGACCGTACTCAATGCAACTCCCTTTCAGATGGTTTTTGGTCAGAATGCTGTGCTTCCTTTGGACTTCTTGATACCAACCCTTAAGGTTGCACAAGAACATCAGTGGACCGGCCATGAATTATCAGCGAGAATAATGGACTTGGAGCGATTAGGAGAAACCAGGCTAAAGACAGCAGCAGGAATATACGCAGCAAAGAAACGACAGAAAGCATATTTTGACACACATGTGAGAGATAAAGGCCTAAAAGAAGGAGATTTAGTTCTAGTATATACGCTAAAGCAACACGTACGTAAGTTAGAAAAGCGAGGTTATGGACCTATGATCATTAACAGACTCTCAACAAGTGGAGCAGTACAATTAGCCACCTTAGAAGGAGACGTAATGCCTAATTATATTAGTGGCTGTAGAGTCAGGCTATATCAGGAACCTCTTACTGAGGATATGCTTAGATGACTCATGTTGGCAAAGAAGCGTAAGGAGGAAGAAAATAGAATACGAGCAGAAGCTCAGGCAGAAGCAATAGAACGCATTAAACGCATGAAGTTAAGAAGACAAGGACTAGGGAGAGAACATTATAACCATCTGGAAACTACACCCAGATATCCCATGGCCATGTGTCAAGTAAAGTCAACCACTCATCCTAGTATAGTGGACAGGAGACCATTCATTACAGTCAGTCTAGAGCACGGCAACCCTTGCCAAGAGCTCAGGGCTTTAATTGACTCAGGTGCTGCGACTAGTGCTATTAGATGGTCCCACTATAAGGATTCAGGAATAGAAATGCGGCCAATTGAGGCATACCTCATAGGGCTAGGAGGCATGGAAACCCCTTGCATGGGTGAGGTGGACCTTCCTATCCTCATTAAGGATGTGACCATGACAGCGAAGCTACTAGTGTGCCATGATGATGACCTGATAGAACCCCTAATCCTTGGCCAAGATTGGCTATACAATCACTCAGTGGACCTAAATCTTAGACAAGGCTCCATAGAAATTGGAACCTTAGAACAGAAGCGAGTGATACGGCTTGACTTCCCTAACGGCATTCCGATTGAGGTTTGTAACCCTCGACCCTATGAAACGCATGCGACGGAAGACCGGAAGATCTTGGGTCAGACCACTCACGTTACGTCTACACCAACCCACTCGGGCTTGGCTAGGGACAATTGTCAATCAGAAGGACGACAGGAGATCTCCCGTGGGGCTTCCTACAAACTAGAAGGGGCAGCTACCCAACCGCTAGGGCAGATGAACACAATCAGCGGTCACGTGGGTTGCATCAGCGGCCAAATGAGCACAACACCCTGCGGTGCTCATCCTTCCAAACTTGCTGCGGACTGGCCTAGATTAAAGATAAAGAACGAATCACTTCCTAATGGGCAGGTCACGCAAGTGTTGGATCTCCCTTCTTTTCCAAAGTAGAGCGTCCAATGGACCTCTCAAACCCAACCTCGAAGGAGTCAACCACAACAGAGGAACCCAGACCGACGACACCACCAGACAAGGCAAGGAAAGCAGCAGTATCAACATCACAGGACAAGTGGCACGAAACAAAAATGGGTGCCACAAGGACAGCAACCATAGGCTATTGGTAACACCGCAGACGAGAACAGGACAAAGTTGCAACAGAAGCAGAGTTCGCATCCAAAGTCCCCTCGAGCTTCTTCTACAAGTACCAATACTCGACAGATTTGGATCGCCAAGAAATACCTTATCCATAGACCCACACCCATGCAGATTTGGGTACCCAAACAATGTATTATAGCCCAACCCTCTAGCCATGTAATATATACCCCTCAAAAATCTTTTCATCCTTCAATACCACCAAACCCGATACCGCTTTTTGTACCTCAGCAGAAACATACCATTCACTCCAAGACTCTTAGGAAATGGATACCGAAACGTATCCAGACGTCTTCTTGTAACCCATTATCTAACAATTTTCCCACCCCGTTTAAACTCCACCCTTGTAATAATTCACCCTCAACCAAACCTTGTATAAATTCATACACCAAAACCCCACATCATGCATAATAACGGCTCATCAAGAAATGTATGCATAATCTGAAGCATGTAGGCGTCTAGAGACCTGCATTAGTTTTGCAAATAATCATTGCATCAATCACTTCACGACACTTGGCTACACGGGTTACACATCGGTTATGGAAAGGGATTGCGGTCTCACCTTAATGGGATCATAATTAATTTCCATACTAATGTGTCTTTTGTAGCAGATCTTTTCCATTAGCTCATCAGTCATCATGCAAACCGAAGCAGGACCATCGGAAGCAGGCCCCAGCGTGGCTGCGGTGCCCCTCAATGTTTTACGAGCAGAATCCCACCCGACCGCTCCACCGCCAGAGTTCCAAGGATTTCCGGGACCCATGCCAATCGATAACCCACCTATGGGATACACAGAGAAGATACACTGTAACTCTCACTGGTTCCAAGGCCTAGCTGGACCATTAGCTGATGCTGACTTCATTTTTGAAGCAAATATGACATTTGACGACCGCACATGGGGCAAGTATCAATTCTTCTCAAGAGAATTCGAAGGCCTACAGAACACCTAGGACTTAACTCATGTTTGGGCCAGAGCCGGCTTCACGGAGTATTTCAGTGATCCTCTGCCCAAACCTGACTTTTACACGTGTTATTATTTAATCACCACTTTGCTGGCCTCAGAGAATAAGGACATCCCAGGAACCTTTATTTTGCCGTCTTTCGTGGATGATCCACCTTACAAAAGATTTTATCTTTCGAAGGATTTAATCAGAGCGGCCATCAAGATTCATGGAACACACACTCCAATGGAGAAAGAACGGCTAGTCCTAGAGCAGATGAAACATGGTGACATAACTAAATGGGAGGACATTTCTGCTATAACACCTGAGCTTTCTAAGCCATTATGGATATGCATGCAGCATTTTGCTTTTCCAGCTAAGGATCGTTTTACCATGCCCCACAAAAGAATCTGGTTTGGATTATACTTAGCATGTATTGGACCGCAAACAGTTGATCTAGCCAAGTGGATCATTGATCAGCTCTATTTGGCACAACATCGATGGGAGCGAAAGAAGGTAACCAATGGGTGCTGCGCCCTCACCAGGATCATATATATGTGCTTGGTGTATGACTTACCAATTGAGCGTGCCATGACCAGTGAGGAACTGAAAGCATTCAAAGGTACCACTAGGAAGGCTAGAAAGTCTAGCAAAGGCAGAGCCGGAAAGCGGATGAGAGGTACTATCCCGTGCCTACAAGTCCCAGAATCACCCTCTCCACAACCATCTCCACAGCAGTCACCAACAGCAGCCACTCCCACAGTACAACCTATTCGCATAAGGTTATCTAGACCAGTGGTAACGGAGGGCACCACCAGTAATGTTGCACCCCAAGGAGCCACAACCACTGAACCTATCACCACAGTAGCTGAACTTCCCACCACTATTGGTGCGGAAGCTTTCTCTTTTCCAATACCGCATTTAGAACCAGGACAAGCAGAGCCACTGGACCAAACTTTTGATTTTGAGATGCCCGATGTATTCTCCAATCAGTTCCAGTATTCAGAAGGACACTTGTTTTCTCAAGAATTTGAAAGGCCTAGCTACCCTACCACACCGAGGGATCAGCCACAAGGACAGGTCGTGTCCAGCTCTGATGACGAAAGAACAGCAACCGATGACGACGAAGGAGACGACGAAGCTAGCCAGGGAACACAGGAATCCCGAGAGCATGAACAGACAGATGGCCAAGGCCAACAAACAGACACACATGGCGATACAAGTACCCATGAGGATGAAACTTACGAGGCAGCAGCTTACACACTAGCTATCAAGAAGTTGTATAGAACTATGGAAAAAGTTTGGGCATGCAGAAAGCTGACAAAGGAAGAGAGCCAAAGAATAATAGAACAAGAACTGGTCACAGGCGGATTTGAGGACGCATACATCAAAGGATTCAGAGAGTTAGTCAAAAGAGTAGGCTCCAACGAAGCACTCAGGTACTTGCAAAGAAAGCCACTACCACAGTTTGACCCCCGCAGAGTACGACTACTTTCAAAGCCCGGCGAATACATTCGTGTACCAACCGGAGCACAATCTTCAGAACAAGCCAGGGAGGCACGCCTCGTCCCCGAAAGTTCGGTGGCAGTTGAAACCATCCTTGTAGATTCCCCGCCCCACGCTCCAGCTGTACAAACCTCAGTAGTCACTGAAGTACCGACCTCACCACCCGTCCATCCAACCTCCCCTCTTCACCCTCCTTCCCCCAGACCCACATCTTCATTCGCCGGTGGCGTAGCAGATATCGTCTTTACAACCACTCACCCCACAATTCCCGCACCCATTAACCCTAGTCTACCCCCTCCCACACCCACCTTTCTACCCAACCCATTCCTTCATCAATCTTTTCCATCTTTCCCCACACCTCCAAGACCCCTTTTCCCATTCCCCCCGCCATTAACCTTCTCCCCCGTCTCACCTCCCCGACCCACTGTAACCCCTCTTTCCCCTTTCCACCAAGCTGCTCCAGCCAGCCCCCTGTAAATTACCCCTCAACCTTTGTAAATCCCGTATTTACACCAGCACGCGCACCCACGATCACACCCATATTCACGGTCACTGCACTAGATACGTCCACTGACATGGACATCTCACCACCCACTGCACCATCACTCACTTCACTCACGACACAAACATTTTTAGGCACATCACAATTTTCAACAATCACTACATCATCCACCTTCCCATCCCCATTCCCCGTTCCCGTTGCATCTACACCAACTGCATCTTCATTTAGCACCCCATTAATACTATCACCCATTGTAGATAATGCATTCCGACAAATGTTCATGTGTATGACGCAAGTAAGAGATGAGTTCACATCTCTTGGTGATAATTATCAGCAGCTGCAGAGGACAACCAATGACTTACAGTCGAAGCTTAATTCATTGTCTATTGAGAATGCCTCACTGAACAGCCGCTACCAGGAATTACGCGAGGCCTATCATAAATTAGAAATAGAAAGCGAAGAAAAGAACAAGGAAGCCACTGCTGACTTGGACAATTTATTAAGAGCCCAGACAGTTCGAAATGCAACGCTAACACGAAACATGGGCTTACTAAGAAGACACCTAGCCGCAGCAAAAGAGGAGAACCAGAGACTCCAAGAGCAGAATAGAGAGAATTTGGAAGCGGCATTGGACCATCCAGAACAACCCTTAAGTCCTAGCAGATTCAAGGCAATCCCATCTGAAGCAATGAAGCTGTTGCTAGAAGACCATGTTAGACTGCTCGAGGACTATGATCAGATGAACGAAGAGCATCAGAAGTTAAAGGAAGATCACAAGCTACTACAGCTCAGAGAACCGGCAACACAACAAGTACAAGTAGCAGCAGAATTACCAGCACCTGTGGACCCCTCTCCTGACCTCCTAGAGGAACTCAACTCATTACGGGCCCAGGTATCGACCCTTGAATCAAGGATTGCAGTATATGAAGCGCCACCAAGGCCAGATTCCCCACCTGAGCTTCCAGCTGAAGAAGAAACGGTCACCATCCCGGTGGAGGAAACATTTGAAGAAGCGTACGAGCCACAACCCATCCCAGGCGGACGTGTCACGACTGAAGGCCAGATGACGTACGAACTTCCGACCCCCGCGTGGATGAAGACTGTGGAGGAAATGGGCAGAACCCACTCAGCCAGAGTCAAGGCCCAGCTACATGCTATGGCCATGATCGAAGAAAGAATTTTGCAATCCCCCTACTTTGCTCAATTGGCCCCACACAGGTACATATCCGGGCATGAGCTTCAGTATAAACCATATTTCATGTTAATGGCCTAATACCAGTTAGCCATTGAGAAAGAGACAGGTAAGAAACCATCGCATGCGACTCAATTCGAGGAAGACGATTTGCCACTAGATGCGCAGCAAGGCGAGATCTATCAACCAGAGTGGCGAAAAAATTTACTACAGCAATACCCTGAAATGATGAGCACATGGGTTAAAGCACCTTTACATTTAAAATACAACCCATGTTGGGGGCCCATGCCACGTCGCCGCTCCTGGACTGCATTCGCTATCAAAGTACAAAACAATAAGCAATGCCAGGACTGGTTGAACTACCCATATTTCAGGCCACCTACAGGACCACCGACAATTGGCTACATGATGGCAACGATTCGTCACTGGCTCCCTCGCTTGAGATATATGGATGATATAGCAGCGCATATGACTGTCAAGATATTTGACATGATGCAAATGATATTTAAAGTCTTCCGGCGAGTCAAAGCACCACATGTTAATACCCCGGGCTTTGAGCATGGCAACTTGGATCTTGCATATGACATGAGTACGACGCCATCGCTCCGGGTGTGTTATGCCTGGCATTGCAGAGTCAAGTACGTATCGGCGTGCTACAAGCAAACAGTCGAAGAAATGTTCACCACCGATTTCTGGGAATACCACTCCGAAGTGTTCATCAGCAGGCCGACCCACTTATTGCAATTATTTGCCTGTGAACAGTTGGTGTATTCCACGCATTACAGACTCCCACCATCAGATGAACCACAACCAGTTAATTGGGAGAAGCTCGAGGCAGACCTAGCCCGAGGCATTCGAGTATCTAAGCACACCCTCGCTCACGACCTCCTACAAAACTACATCCGGCAGACCTCACAACAAGGTTCTGTTAGGGACGATAGAAGCGAGAGGGAGGGGGGTGTTGGAAGCAGCTAGAGGCACAGATGCCACGGAAGCATGTAACGACGGAGCAGGGAGCCAGTCGGATCAATTTTTCAAACAAATATGTTTCTTATTATTTCTTCAAACATTCAACAGTGATTTTTATCACTAATTGTAACATATGTAACATAGAAAACCCCATTTTGTAATCCATAGCTCCATTTTGTGCAAGCCGAGGAGTCCTCGAGCTTGACGAGCTTAGGTAGAATGCGCATACCAATTTTCATTATTTTTAGATACCGTTTACCCTTCCAAATAGCATCTAGGACCTATTTTTTAACTATGCCGGTCACTAGATGTGAAACCGGTCAAAACTAGTCTAGAAACTATAAAAAGAGCTAGAGAGCTCATTTTTGAGGTTAGCTTGTTGGAGTAGAGAAGAGCTTAGAGCTATTTTGAGCTTGTAATAGTGTTCTTGAGGAATAGAGCTAATTTCTCACCTTCCATTGTGTCTTGATTGTCTCTTCGTAGTGTGTGTGTATGTGTGTGTGCATTTCTATGCTTCTCACCTTCACTCTCACTTCATCTCACATTCACGATCTTCATATCACTCCTATCTCTTCCGCGGATTGACATTAAGGAGGTGGAGCTTCTTAACGTGGTTCTCACCATTGTGCTAGAGCAACAATACATGACAAAAATTTGATCCTCGAAAATAAATCTATATATAAAATTTTAGGCATACCCTCGAGCTTCATGTTCTAAATTAAAAGAACATGATTTCATCTTTCTAGTAGGATTCACCAATATTCTAGTTGAATAAAGAAGAATCTATTATCTGATATCCATTCAAATGATTTAAGTTATTGATCCATAACTAGAGTAGGATTTAGGATCTTATCTACTCATATTTTCATTATTTCCATCATTTTGCTAAGACATCAATATTGTCTCATCTTCATTATCCTTATTGATTTCATTTATTTCTTCTATTGTTAAATCTGTATTCTCATGAACGATATCATCTATTGATGGACTAATATCAACTTTTGGTAATTCCTCTTCATCATCAATAGAATCAGCATGTAGAGTATTATCCTCTTCATCAAAAAGATTAGTATCATTGCCATGTACAATGATTCTAATTTCTCTTTCAGATGTAAGTCTTAGTTAGCAAGGCTAGTAATTGATTGACTATAAAATGGGAGATAGCCAAACAATTCAATGTTCTAGATATCTATATGAAATTCTACAAACCACAATAAACAAAAAGAAAATTAAAAACAAAATCAAATATACACAGCTACACATGCATACATACACATATGTATATACATACACATTCATACATACATACACATACATACATACATACACATATATACATACATAGGCATACATACATATATGCATACACATACACATATGTATATATACATACATATACACATATAAAACACATATACACACATACATACATATACATATACGCATATGTATATGCATGCACATGCATATACACATCTACATACACATACAAATAAGCATACACATATACAAAATCATATGCATATATATACATACATACATATATATATATATATATATATATATATATATATATATATATATATATATATATATATATATATATATATATATATATATATATATATATATATATATATATATATATATATATATATATATATATATATATATATATGTATATGTGTGTGTGTGTGTGTGTGTGTGTGTATATTTATTCATTTACTTATATTAATATGTTTTTTTTCATGAACTTACAAGTTATTATCTGAAAAGTTTTTACCGAGTCAGGATATTCTTCCTACCTTACATGATGAAATGAAGAAGATAATCAACAATCTTGGTATAGATTATCAATGTATACATGCATGTCTTAACGATTGTATTTTATATAGAGGTGAATATGCAAACTCTTTGACATGTCCAAAATGTCAATCTCCTCTATATAAGGATGAAGAAGGTAAAATCCCAAAAAAGGTATTGAGACATTTTCCATTGGCCTCACGGATTATACATATGTTTTCAAAGCCCTGAATTATCAAAGCTTTTGACATGGGGACATGATCATAAAAGTATTGATGGAATAATCAGAATTCCTCATGATAGTGTTGCTTTTCAGCATATTGATTCTTCATGGCCTCATTTTGCACAAAATCCATAGAATATAAAGTTAGGATGTGCATTGGATGGGGTTAATCCATTCTCCATGAAATCTAGTAAATGGTCAACATGGCCAGTGGTAGTCATAAACTACAATCTTCCGCCATATCTTAGCATTAAAAGGGAACATTTAGTGCTTTCAATTTTAATCCCAAGAAAAAGACAAGTTAAAGATATGAATATATATCTTGCTCCTCTCATTAACGATCTCCAAGAGTTATGGAGAGGTATTAATGTCATTGATGTATCAAAATTCATCAATGAAAGATATATTATGGTTCGTGGTATTATGGCTTGGACTATTCATGATTTTCCAGGATATGGAGTTTGTTCAGGTATTGATGTAATTTTTTTATTCAATATGCATACAAATAAAGCTGAGTCAATCTAATTATATTTTGATCGTTTTCATGATGCACGAATATCTATTAAGGGTTATAAAGCTTGTCCATATTGTGGTGATTGGTTGAGATCAATCTATAGTAAGAATCTCAACAAAAATATTTATCTTCAACATTGACTATTCTTGCCTGATGATCATCCATTAAGATGTAAAAGAGAAGCCATACATTTTAATGGAAAGCTTGAAACAGGTCAGTGTCCAAAACCAATGACGCCTATGGATTGGATCGAAAATGGACAGATGGATCTCTGATAGATCCAGAGTCAGAAATCTTCAGTGATGATGAAGATAATGAGAAAATGAAGAGAGGTAAAGGAAAATTAGCACTCGCAGACAATATATCAATATGGTATTCTTTGGTGTATTGGAAAGGGTTAAACGTATGTCATCTTCTTGATCTTATGCATATCTTCAAGAATATTGGTTATTCATTATGACAACATCTTCTTGGATTAAAAGACACCATGGCATCAAGGAATGATTTGAAGGACCAAAAATCAAAACCAAAGTTGTGGCCATTTTTTGATAGACATCGACACGAAACGACTTATGCACCTGCTCCTTGGGTACTTACGACAAAAGAGATATAGACTATCAACAATAGGATTCAATTGATTCGAACTCCTACATGATATGGAGCATCTTTCCGTAACATGTTTACTATGGATGATAAGAGCTTATCTGGGTTAAAGACCATGATTGGCATAACTTTTGAAACATATTTTACCTTTGGTTATCGATGGATGTACAAAGAAAGAAGTACAAGATGTGATCTATCGTCTTGGATTGCTTATAAGGTAATTATGATACGTTTATATTTAATATATATGAATATTTGATATCTTTTATGTTTGAACTAATTTCTTTTTTTTTTATGATATGTATAGGTGGATTACATCAAAAGAGATTGACAAAAACTCGACCCCACAAAAGAAACGTGAATGCAAAGAGCTACTATGTTTGATGGAGAAAGAGCTTCCTACTTCATTTTTTGATATTTTAGGTTCATTTATTAGTCCATATTGTAGAGGAAATAGAGATTGCAGATGTTGTCAACACTCGATGGATGTTTTGGGTCGAGCAATTTATGGGAATATTAAAAGGTTATGTGCGGCAAAGAGCAAAACCAGAAGGATCCATGGCAAAGGGTTGGATGCTTGAGGAGTGCATGTACTATGTTAGTGAGTAGTTTGAAAGAGTTTATGAAGAAGCTCCAGGTGCATGGACCAACGAGTCTTCTTAAAAAGTAATTTTATTTTAATAATATTATGTTTTTTTCATATATGTATATTAGTTTCTCTTTACTAATTTAATTTCTTTTGCAGGCTCGAATGTTCACTAATATGTGAGCTTTTGGACAGCATAGTAGAATCAAAGCTATTGATTCTTTACGTAAAACAGAGGATTCTAACATTGTTGCTTCTTTCAAGTAACTATCACGTGCTATCTCAAAAGACACGAGCTTTATAGATGGAAAGCTTGGTTACGTGGGAACTGTTGTTGGTATCTATGAAATATCGTTTCATACATTCAAACAGGTAGAGAAAAGTTTAATTTTTTTATGATAGAGTTTATTATTTTTTTAAGCACCTAATAATGGTTGTTTGTTTTTATATATTTTGATAGGTCATTTTGAAGGTTGAGTATTTTGGAACCGAGTATAAAGGTAGTAATTCCACATTGAGAAAGGAATTATCTAAGTTTTGGGCAATTGATTCTTCCAAGGTAATGCGATATACTAGAGAACCATATATTCTTCCTAGGCATATTGAACAAGCATTTTTTTACAAAAACCTTGATGTTCATCCTTGGTGGCAAGCCATTCATGTTCAACCTAGATGTAGGTCATTGTTTGAATAGATTATTGTTATAGATATCGAAGAAAGTCCTCTTGATGATTCACCATTTGATACTGATATATCAACATCTAAAAGAGAAATTAGAATCATTGTACATGGCAATGATACTAATCTTTTTGATGAAGAGGATAATACTCTACATGCTGATTCTATTGATGATGAAGAGGAATTACCAAAAATTGATATTAGTCCATCAATAGATGATGTCGTTCATGAGAATACAGATTTAACAATAGAAGAAATAAATGAAATCAATAAGGATAATGAAGATGAGACAATATTGATGTCTTACCAAAATGATGGCAATAATGAAAACATATGAGTAGATTAGATTGTAAATCCTACTCTAGTTATGGATCAGATTCTAATTGCCAGAGTAGTGGAACCAATGATAGGACTCTCACTATCCATGTTATCTTCGTTACTAGTGGTAAAGCCATCTTCTTTGCTAGACTCAAATGGCAATGTATGCAGTATGGAAGAAGATAATTTTGGGATCATTGAAGAGCACTTTACGAGACTCCTAGGGACCTCGATGTTGCTCTAGCGCAATGGTGAGAACCACGTTAAGAAGCTCCACCTCCTTAATGTCAATCCGTGGAAGAGATATGAGTGATATCAAGATCGTGAATGTGAAATGTAGTGAGAGTGAAGGTGAGAAGCATAGAGATGCACACATACATATACACACAATGACGAGACAAGCAAGACACAATGGAAAGTAGGAAAAATAGACTCTATTCTCAAGATCTCAATTACAACTCAAAATAGCTCTAAGCTCTTCTCTACTCATACAAGATAATCTCAAAAATGAGCTCTTTAGCTCTTTTTATAGTTTCTAGACTAGTTTTGACCGATTTCACATCTAATGACCAGCATAGTTAAAAAATAGGTTCTAGGTGCTATTTGAAAGGGTAAACGATGTCTAAAAATAGCCAAAATTGGTAGGCTCATTCTACCTAAGCTCCTCACGCTTGAGGACTCCTTGGCTTGCACAAAATGGAGCTACAAATTACAAAAGGGGTTTTTTCTATGTTACAAATGGTACAAGAGTGATAAAAATCACTATTGAGAGTTTCTTAAAAGTATTTATAAAACATATTTGTTTGAAAAATGATCCGTCTGGCTCCCTGCTACTTCATTGTGCTTTGCCTTTACATGCTTTCGTGTTGCCTGTGCCTCTGGCTACTGCCAACACCCTCCTCCCTCTCGCTTTTGTCGTCCTCGATAGAACCTTGTTGTGGGGTCTGTCGGATATAATTTTGTAGGAGGTCTTGAGAAAGGGTGTGCTTTGACAGGCGGATACCTCTGGCAAGATCGGCTTCAAGCTTTTCCCAATCGATGGGTTGAGGTTCCTCTGGTGGCGGGAGTCTATAATGTGTGGAGTACACCAGTTGTTCACAGGAAAATAATTGCAGTAGATGTGAAGGCCTGCTTATGAACACCTCAGAGTGATACTCCCAAAAACCGGTAGTGAACATTTCTTTGAAGGTCATCTTATAGCATGCCGGTAAGTATTTGATTCGACAGTGCCAGGCATAACACACCCGGAGCGATGGTGGCGTACTCATATCATATGCTAAATCTTGATTGCCATGCTCGAATCCTGGGGTGTTCACATGTGGTGCTTTGACATGACGAAAGACTTTAAATACGATCTGCATCATGTCAAATATTTTGACCGTCATATGGGCAGCTACATCATCCATTCGTCGTAAGCGAGGGAGCCAGTGGCGAATCGTTGCCATCATATAGCCTACTGTGGGTGGTCCGCGAGGTGGCATGAAATATGGTTAATTTAGCCAATCCTAGCACTGCTTGTTGTTCTATACTTTGATTGCAAAGGCCTTCCAAGAGCGACGACATGGTATCGGTCCCCAACATGGGTTATACTTCAAATGGAGTGGTGCCTTGACCCATGTGCTCATCATTCCGGGATATTCCTGTAATAAATCCTGAAAGAACTTGGAGAAGCTTGTCGAAGGTAGAAAAGTGCTTTTCGAAGCGACGAAGTTTGGTCAAGCCAACCGACACAAGACCAGCCCTTGAGCTTATGGAGACTCAAATAGACCTTATAGGCATGTAATAAGTGCAAGGAAATGCACTATGTACTTTGGAACATCAAGGAGAATGAGTCGATACAAAACAAATAGGTTTGCGGGTCGACTAGCTCAAAAAACTTACTATCTATGGAAGAGACAATGAACTTCAAATGCCCATAGCGACCAGCGTGATTACAATCAGAAAAAATCCTTTTATGGGAGTGATACACATAGGGTTGAGTGTATTGAATACACAAAAGTATAAGGAATAAGCAAAATATTCTATAGGAATGAATGCGACATTCACCGGTGGTACTTCCTATTTTTCAGGAATACGTAGAGATTGACCCCAAGGAAGACAAATTAACATTTCTCCAAATCTGCTGAACTAAATGCTTTGAAAATTTACAGGCATAAACTAGACACTTATAACTTTCCAATGAGTCATTGTGCAAGCAATTTCGAGCTCTGAGGAGAGAGCAGCAGCCTCTGCAAGATTACTGTTGGTGAAGAAGATGATGCAAAAAATTGAAGGAGCAAGACAATGATGGTCACAAGTGTATGTATATTGCTTCCATGTAGTGTACAAGTGATTTCAAGTCCTTATATAGCCTCTAGGAGTGTTCCACGACTTTTACAAGTTGAATTTGAATTCAAATGAAGGTGGGAATGGTTGTTGGAGGGAATCAATTCACTTCCCTACAATCTAGGAAAAGTGAAGATCTAGTTTGATCTACTTTTAGGTGATTGATTGCTTGATTGAATGCAACTCCAACCACCAGAAATTCGTGGGATTTAGGCTCTATCTTTATACCTTTACATGTGTAAAGCTCAAGGCTTTTACAACGGTAAATGAACCATCAAAAATCCCTCAAAAAAATACAATAAATGAGTATATGAAAAAGAACTCTCCAACGGATATTCTTTCGACACGATAGCCTTTGATGTAGATCAAATCCACCTCAAGCATAGTGTAAGTTTGATGTTCCAATAGCTCTCCCTCAAGCTAAAGTATGCTTGAGTCTTTATTCTCTGAGAGATTGAATACCTGCCATAGCTTTGAATCTACAAAGCTTTACTTCATCAAGTGCCTTCGTCATCATATCTGCTACTTGCTTTTCAGTCGGAACAAAAGAAATGTCAATCTCTTTTGCCATGAGCTTCTCCCTGATGAAGTGGTAATGGACTTCTATGTACTTGGTTCTCGCATGGAAAATAGGATTTGCCGCTAGATGCATGGAACTTACATTATCTCCAAATATGTGAGGTTTGGAACTCACTAGTCCCAAATCTGTATACAATGCTTTTAACCATACTGCTTCTTGAGTTGCTATGGTCAAGCCTCTGTACTCTGCTTCAGTTGAAGATAAAGCAACTGTTGGTTGCTTCTTGGAACTCCATGACACTAGCTTCGAACCTGCAAATGCTAAGTAACTAGATGTACTTTTTCTATCATCCTTAGCTCCTGACCAATCTGCATCTGAATAGATTTTGATATCCAAATCTGAAGAATAAGGATAGAATATACCTTCGTTGATTGTACCTTTGAGATACTTAAGTACTCTCTTAGCCGCATCCATGTGTGGTCTTCTCGGTGAGTGCATGAACTGACTAAGCACTCCCACACTATATGAGATGTCTGCCCTTGTATGAGTAGCATATATCAAGCTACCTACCAAGCTTTGATACTCTTTAATGTCTTCAATTTTCTCACCTTCATAAACACTTAGTTTATGATTCATCTCCAAAGGTGTACCTGCAGGTTAAGTGTTCTCCATTTTGAACTTGAGATTCTGAAGAAGATCCTGAATGTATCTTCTTTGAGTCAAATACATTCCTTCATCTGTATATATCACCTGCATACCTAGGAAATATGTGAGCTCACCTAGGTCACTGATTTTGAACTCCTCTTGCATGTGTCTCTTGATCCTTTGAATGCCATTTAGATCATCACCTGTCACAATAATATCATGTACATATACACATAGATAAAAAACCTCATTGTGATCCCTTTTGATGAATAGAGAAGGATCTAAGCTGCTAACTTTGAACCCTTGATCTTGAAGATATGTAACCAATCTGTAATTCCAAGCTCTAGGAGCTTGTTTCAATCCATACAATGCTTTCTTAAGTCTGCAAACATAAGATGGATGATTAGGGTTTTCAAAACCTCGTGGTTGTGACATTTATACCTCTTCACTTATCCAACCATTTAAGAATGCATTTTTCACATCAAGTTGGAGGAGCCTCCAATTCCTTGCAGCAGCTACACTTATCAATGTCCTGATTGTAGTCATCTTTGCAACTGGTGAGAATGTTTCCTCATAGTCTATACCATGAGTTTGTGAGCATCCTTTGGCAACTAATCTTGCCTTGTACCTGCAAACTGATCCATCTGAATTTCTTTTAACTTTATATACCCATCTGCAGTCAATTACCTTTTGATTCGGCGATATTGGAACCAAATCCCAAGTGTTCATCTCCTTCAATGCATCTATCTCTTCGTTCATGGCCTTTTCCCAATTAGGGTTTCCCTTTGCCTCTTCATAGGTTGAGGGTTCCTCTGAAATAGAGTCTTTTGACAAGTAGATTGAATGCTTCGTAACAAATGTGGAATCATATCCATACCTTTCTGGTTGTTTCTTCTCTCTTGCTAATCTTCTAGGTGTTTGTTTGGAGCATTCTCCAACCTCTTGCATCTTTGCTTTGCCTCTTGACTTCCATAGCTTGTAATCCCTTTCTCTTTCATCTTGGTCATCTACTGTATCACTTCTTAGATCCTGGACCTGTGTATCATGCTTGCTTCCCAATTGATGACAGTCAGAATCAAGATCATATGGTAGTGTTACCTTTTGTTTGTCTTCATCATACCAAGATCTGTGTTCTTCAAACACTACATCTCTACTTTTAGTGAATTGCTTGGTTGAAGGATTGAAGAACCTGTAACCCATCTGAGTTGAATCATATCCAATAAACACTGCCTTTGTTGCCCTTTCATCTAGCTTACCTCTTATTTGAGATGGTACATGAACATAAGCTAAACAACCAAAAACCTTGCAATGTCCAACACTAGGCTTTCTTCCATGCCATGCTTCATAAGGAGTCATACCTTGAAGTGATTTGGATGGTAGTCTATTGACAAGGTACACTACAGTTGGAATAGCTTATGCCCATAGATAATGTGGCAACTTCTTCTCTTCACGCATTGTTCGGGCTGATCCAACTAATGTCTTGTTTCTCCTCTCTGCAATTCCATTTAGTTGAGGAGAGTACCTAGTAGTCACTTCCCTTTTGATACCCTTTTCCTGCAAGAACTCATCAAACTCTTTGGAGAAGTATTCTCCCCCTCCATCAGATCTGAGCTTCTTTAGTGATCTACCTGTATGATTCTCCACATGTGCAAGATACTTCTTGAAGCAATCAAACACTTCATTCTTACTCTTGATAAAGTATAGAACAGTCCATGTACTATGGTCGTTAATAAATGAGACATAATACCTTGATCCTGCCAATGAAGGTTCTTGACTTGGTCCCCATACATCTATGTGTACTAAGTCCAATAAGTTGTTGTGGATGTAGCCCTTGTGGTTGAATGGTTGTCTTTGTGCCTTCCCAATCTGACATGCATCACACCTGTTGATCATGTGTTGCTTTGATATGTTCAGCAGTCCTAGAACACTTTGATCCCTGCATATACCTTCAAGGTTCTTTCATTCACATGAGCAAGTCTCTTATGCCACACTTCAAGCTCACTTAGGGTTTGAGACCCAAAGTTGAATAGAGCTATGTTCCTAGTTTCTCCTACTTCAAAAGTAAAGAGCCTACCATGCTTCTCACCTCGGGCTATCTTCTTGAAGCCTTGACATGGATCTTCCACAAAAGCTCCATGTTGGGTGAACCTAACTTGCAAGCCTTTTTCAACTATTTGGCCTACACTTATTAGGTTTTTAGTGATAGTAGGTACATAGAGAACCTTACTTACAATGTTTGTCCTGCCATTGGAAGCTTTGACATTACCAATCTTCTCCACATTGTGCTTTGTGTCATCCCTTGTTTGCACTTCATGTCTATGCTTTGGACTTTCCAAATCTGATAGAAGAGCAATATTGCCTGCAACATGATTCGAACATGCTGAATCTATGTAGAACAAATGATCATCTTCTTTACCTTCTTTGTGGCTTAGATTCATGAGAAGCGATGAGTCTTCATGTGGTTGATCTTTTGAATAATTGTTGTAGTCCCTTCTATTATAGCCTCTATTGTTATTGTTGAAGTTGTATCCACCTCTACCTCAATTGCTTCCATATCCACCTCTTCCACTTCGTTTCTGGGTCTTCCCATTGAACCAGCAATTTTGAGTGGTGTGGTTGGTCTTATCCCATATGGCACAAGGTTGAACATTCTGACCTTTGGTGTTGTCTTGCTTTGGTCCTTTCTTCTTCCCTTTCCACTTGCTCTTGCTTGCGAAGTTGGCTTGGGAAGTCTCTTCTTCATCTTCTTTGTTCTTCTTGCCTTTCTGCTTCTTATCCTTCTTATCTGCATATAGAGCACTAGTTGAATTACCATGATAAGAGTTACCTTCCTTTATGCTATTGTTGGCTTCTTGATTGAAGAGTTGTCCAAGAAAGATGTTGAAGTCCGGAGTTTGCACATCCATGATGAGATCATAAGCCATCGTGAAGGATTGCCATTGCTTATCACTTCGAATGCCGTTGAGAATTTGCCTCATGATGAACTCTTCTTCAATCAGCTCTCCAATGGATGCTAACTGATCCGCAACCTCCTTGACCTTGGTAACAAACTCTGTGATGGTTTGTTTAGGTGTCTTCTTCATTTGGTTGAACTCGTTCCAAAGATGATTCTTTCTTGCTTTGGTACTAGCAAAAAAGAAAGTCTCGAGGGCATCCCAAGTCTCTTGAGATGTCTTGCATCCTCTAATATGTGGTAATACAAAGTCAGAGATAGAGTTTAGTATGTACAACCTTGCTTGAGCATCCCTTGTGCATCAAAGTGTGAGCTTATCTGTCTCCTCTTGTGTAGGTCCTCCCTTGGATCTTGGAATAGGCATAACTTCATCACCTGCTACAATTCCATAAAGATTTCTACCTTGCAAATAGGCATCCATTCTGATTTTCCAAGCCACATAGTTGTGCCGATCAAGCTTCTCCATCATTGAGAGACAGCTGTCACCCAACTTGATCTAGCTCTGATACCACTGAAAGAACTTGGAGAAGCTTGTCGAAGGTAGAAAAGTGCTTTTTGAACCGACGAAGTTTGGTCAAGCCAACCGGCACAAGACCAGCCCTTGAGCTTATGGAGACTCAAATAGACCTTATATGCATGTAATAAGTGCAAGGAAATGCACTATGTACTTTGGAACATCAAGGAGAATGAGTCAATACAAAACAGATAGGTTCGCAGGTCGACTAGCTCAAAAAACTTACGATCTATGGAAGAGACAATGAACTTCAAATGCCCATAGCGACGAGCATGATTACAATTAGAAAAAATCCTTTTATGGGAGTGATACACATAGGGTTTAGTGTATGGAATGCACACAATTATAAGAAATAAGCAAAATATGCTATAGCAATGAATGCGACATTCACCGGTGGTACTTCCTATTTTTCAGGAATATGCAGAGATTGATCCCGAGGAATCAAAACTACAATTTCTCCAAATCTGCAGAACCAAATGCTTTGTAAACTTCCAGGCATAAACTAGACACTTATACCTTTCCAATGAGTCATCTTGCACGCAACTTGGAGCTCTGAGGAGAGAGTAGCAGCCTCTGCAAGATTACTGTTGGCGAAGAAGATGATGCAGAAAATTGAAGGAGCAAGACAATGATGGTCACAAGTGTATGTATATTGCTTCCATGTAATGTACAAGTGATTTCAAGTCCTTATATAGCCTCTAGGAGTGTTCCAAGACTTTTACAAGTTGAATTTGAATTCAAATGAAGGTGGGAATGGTTGTTGGAGGGAATCAATTCACTTCCCTACAATCCAAGAAAAGTGAAGATCTAGTTTGATCTACTTTTAGGTGATTGATTGTTTGATTGAATGCAACTCCAACCACCACAAATTCGTGGGATTTGGGCTCTATCTTTCTACCTTTACATGTGTAAAGCTCAAGGCTTTTACAACGGTAAATGAACCATCAAAAATCTCAAAAAAAAATACAATAAATGAGCATATGAAAAAGAACTCTCCAACGGATATTCTTTCGACGTGATAGCCTTTGATGTAGATCAAATCCACCTCAAGCATAGTGTAAGCTTGATGTTCCAACAAATCCTGGCGCCAAGTTGGTTGATATATTTCTCCTCTCAATGCGTCTAGTGCTAAATCATCAGGCTCGAACTGATTTGCGTGAGAAGGTTTCTTGCCTGTTTCTTTTTTGATGGCCAACTGATATTCTGTCATTAACATAAAATATCACTTATATTGTAGCTCATGCCCATATATATATTGGCAAGGGGCCAAGTGAGCAAAATATGGGGATTGTAAAATTCGTTCTTCTATCATGGCCATTGCATGTAACTGTGCTTCCACCCTTGCGGAGTGGGTCCTTCCAAGCTCTTCGACAGTCTTCATCCATGCAAGAGTAGGAAGTTCAAAGGTAGTCTGGCCTTCGGCTGTGACTCGTCTCCCTGGGATGGGTTGGGGCTCATATGCTTCTTCAAAAGTGTCCTCCCTGGGATAGTCACTGTTTCTTCATCCACTGGTAGTTTCGGTGGGCAATCTGGCCTGGGGGGTGCTTTGTATGCTACGATTTGTGTTTGGAGAGTTACTACCTGGGCCCTTAGAGCTGTTGGAGTTAGACGTCTATAGGAGCACGCGAACAGCACAAGGAAGAAGAAGAAGCTTAGAGCACAAACACACAATATTGGATGTATTACTAGAGAATGTAAAAAGATAAGTAGTCCATTAGGGCAATAGGCGTATATACAAGCCGGGGGAAAAAAACCTCCTAAAGAGGGAAAAAAGTGCCCCGGCAGTCCTAGTGTGTTCACACACATCACTACCTAAATATATCAACAAATCCCCCCTGGGAGTGATGCGGTGAACAAGGAGCTGACACTCATGTATAAGGAAGTGCCAAGCTATGTGGAAATCACTCCACAAAAGGAACTAAGCCCAAAGCTTTGCGGAAAGCTTCAAACTTCTCCCTAGGCAGACCCTTCGTGAAAAGGTCTGCAATATTCTCCTGCGTGGGCACTGTTGAAGCTCAAAGTCAAGGACAAAGCATGGAAGCACATCAAAAGGTGGACACACGAGGAAAGGGAGCAAGTAGGGAGCTCCAAGAAGTGTATGTCAAATTTTCAGAAGAATCCCCTACAAAAATAGTGATTTTCATCACTAGAAACCATTGTAAATACCATTATCTATTTTTAGTAACTCCATTTTGTTCAAGCCGAGGAGTCCTCGAGCTTGAGGAGTATTAGAAGTACCATCGTACCAATTTTCATAATTTTTAGACTTCGTTTGAGCCCTCAAATAAGCCCTGGAACCTAATTTTTAACTAGGCCGGACACTAGGTCTGGACAGGGCCAAAACTAGTCAAAAAACTATAAAAAGAGCTAGAGAGCTCATTTTTGACGTTAGCTTGTTAGAGAATAGAACTTTTGTAAGAGAACTCTTTTGCAATCTAAGCTTTCCATTGTTCCTCTCTTTGATCTTACTTTGTGCGCGTGTGTGTGTATGTGTGTGCATGTTTGGGTGCTTTCACTCACGCACTTGTGCCTTCACTTGCTCGTGGTCTTCATACCGGTCCTCACGTCTCCGCGGATTGACAAGTAAAGGAGGTGGTGCTTACGCTTGAGCTACACCAAATTTTGGCGCCGTTGCCGGGGAGAGAGCTTCGAGGACGAGCGTTGTGATGGTAAGATCGTAGATTTGCGACGTTGGAAGGTAAAAAAAACTGTCATTTCAGTTCATTTTCTGTTTTTTCCTCTTCATCTTCATCATCATCATCATCTCCACCTTCTTCCATTTTCTTCTTCATAGAAAATTCTTGTTTTTTAGTGCATTTTCACCATCTTCATACCATTTTTCATGCATTATTGTGTGGGAAGGAGTTAGGAGAAGCAAGGGAGAGCAAGCGCTGTGTTTTTTTTCATGATTTTCTGCTCATACGGAGCTCTCCATAGCCGGCGCTCAGAAAATTGAATTTCCTGCCAAAAAACACGATTCTGTGATGAAAATCGCGATTCTGTGAAAATTCAAAATTTTTTGAAAAATCACGATTTTCAGTTTTCCCGCCTAAAAGTTGGTTGAAAAGAATCGCGATTCTGTGTTTTTTCTCAAAAAAACACGATTCTCTGCTCAAAATTGCGATTTTCAAAAAACACGATTCTCTGCTCAAAATCGCGATTCTCACCAATCACGATTTTCAGCAAAAACACGATTTTGTGAAAAACACGACTTTCTGCTCAAAATCGCGATTCTCACAAATCACGATTTTCAGCGAAAAATACGATTTTGAGAAAAAAACACGATTCTCTGCTCAAAATCGCGATTTTCAAAAAACACGATTCTCTGCTCAAAATCGCGATTCTCACCAATCACGATTTTCAGCAAAAACACGATTTTGTGAAAAACACGACTTTCTGCTCAAAATCGCGATTCTCACAATCACGATTTTCAGCGAAAAATACGATTTTGAGAAAAACCTGATTCTCTATGACAAAATCGCGATTTTCATGCCAAAAACACGATTTTGTGAAAAAGGCGATTCTGTGAAAACACGAACTTTTGCTCAAAATCGCGATTCTCTAAAACACGATTTTGTGATCAAAATCGCGATTTTCAGAAACACGATTTTGTGATCAACATCGCGATTTTCAAATCACGATTTTCTGCTCAAAATCGCGATTTTCAGAAACACGATTTTGTGATCAACATCGCGATTTTCAAATCACGATTTTCTGCTCAAAATCGCGATTTTCAAAAACACGATTTTGTGATCAACATCGCGATTTTCAAATCACGATTTTCTGCTCAAAATCCCGATTTTCAAAAAACACGATTTTGTGCTCAACATCGCGATTTTCTGAGTTCACAAAATCGCGATTCCCTGAAAGTTCACAAAATCGCGATTTTCTCCAAAGGCCCTGTTTGCCTGTTTTGACCCCCAGGAGCCTGTTTTGACCCCCTAGGTGGGACTAGGGAACCAAGGGGGCTCTAAAGAATTTTGAACCATACCAAAGGGAAAATTTGGACTCTTGACTAAAGCTTATGAACCTGAGATCTGGTAGACACTTAGGCAAGGATAAACAAAGCATTAGATCTTCTGAGGCTAGTGTCAACCATACATCCAAGTCTTGGACACAACAACTAAGTGGTGATCTTTTACTAAGTTCAGACACAGGTGATTCAGAAATGTCTTTTAGCATGGGAAAACCTGCAGGTGGCTCAGGGACTGCCCATCTACAAACACCGGAAGGTCCCTATAGGACACAGTTGGAATATATTCGGACCAACCAATTAGGTGCTCGCATCTATGAGGATGGTCTGAGGCGATCAGTGGTCCAACTCAAAAATCCAGATCAATCCTTGGGACTTGAACACCCGGTGGTCAAGTTCGAAGAGGGTTCATACATTGATAAGGAAGGAACCATGTATGTGGTTACCAACCAACCAGATAGGACCGATGAGTTTGGAAATATCATTCATGAGAATGAGATAGGAGACCTAGAACAAGGAAATATAGGACAAGGACCCCAGACTCCTAGAGGCAAGTCAGTTTTGACCCGAGTGATCACTCCAGACTGGATCCCTCAAGACAACAAAAGCATAGAACTATTTTTGAATAGAGAAACAGAGGAAGCCTTTTGGAGATTCAAGCCAGAACAACCTAGCCAATTGGGCATAGTCATCATCTACGAGTTCAAGGATCCAGAGATACCAGGAAAGGTTGTCTACCTGGATAACACATCAGAGAAAATTTTCTTGGTAACAGAACATGATAGACATGCATATACTTGGAAGAATGAATTGATTTTCCCCCCACCAAGATCCAATGTTTTCCATGGCCTCCAAGGAGTAGGATCATCACACGCTCATGAAGCCTAGAGAGGAAGAACTAGAGAGAGACCCGAGGTAAGTTTTGCACACACCGTGGGCAGGAATAGAGCAGGATTTGAAAATGAAAGACCTGAAAGAGAGAGACATCAAGCACATAGGCAACAAAGAGATGAACAGGATTTTCCATTGCCTAGACCCCGAGAGTACCCAAGAACCCTTAGACCCATTCAAGTGATCAAGGCAATGAAGAACTATTTCGATGGGACAGGGGATCCTTATGATCATGTGGCCGAGTACAAACAAGTGCTGAGAGCCGAACAAATTGAGGACTGGTTCACCCAGTACGAGGCATTTGGTTTGACCCTTAAGGGCACTGCCTTAGCTTGGTTTCAACCATTGAGTAGAAGCAGCTATCACGATATAGGTCAACTGCTAGACGAATTCATTGTAGAATTTTCCAAGAGTGGTATCAGGCATAACACATCATCCTTGATCCACAGCTTCAAGCAGACTCCCCAAGAAACAGTGCGACTAGCAGGTAGAAGATTCAGACAGTATCTAGAAAGATGCCCTGCTCTAGAGTTACCCACTCCGGCCAAACAAGTGGCTTTGTTCTTAGATGGCTTACTGAGCACCAAGTTAAGATCATACGTGTACTTGAAAGATCCTAGATCCATAGAAGAGTGTGTGCGGACGTGCATAGACATAGAAGATAACTTGGGTGAGGAGTTAGGATTGTCCAAACTCTACAAAGATTCGGATAGTTCTACTAGTCATACTTCAAAGATCTCCACAGAAATAGAAGAGATAGCTGAGCAAGTTGCCAAGAAGCTGGGAGTCCAAAATAAACAAACACAGAGAGTCACTCCATTGAATCGGTGCTATACTTGCGGAGGTGACCACATGGCTAACGTATGCCCAACGCAAAACCAAAATATTAGAGAAAGGAATGCTCCCTATTGTACTATTGAAAGGAAGTACACAAACCATACGGCTCAAGAATGTCCCTACAATAGGCAGGCTGTTAGACAGAATTATCAGCAACCTTATCCACAAGGTAGGTATCAGAACCAATACCAACAGCCATATTATAGACCACAACAGCAATATCAGGTACCATATAGGCCACAACCTGTCTTGGGAAACCAACCACCAGCTCCAGCCAACGTGATTCCAGTCAAGTATGCTATGGGAGAGGAAAATCCAAATAGAGCTTTGGTGCCACTAACCCCATTGATACCAGATAATGACTCTCATGCTCATAGTTCAGACTACTCCCATGAAGGTAGTCCACATGCTTATTACACAGAGTCACCTGAACATAGTGAGATTTACTCGTATCAATATGAGGCACCGCCTATGGAGCAAAATTGGGAGCCAGAATACTCCAATGTCATGTACACAAATCCTAACCCTAGGCCCCAGTTGAGACAAATGAGACCACAAGCCCCTAGAGGATCTTGTTTCAGATGTCATGGTGACCATTTCATTCGTGACTGTCCCCACCCACCATCTCCGAGTCAAGGACAGGCTATCACAATACAGGCTTTTTGTCCTGATTGTGGCAAAGACCATCTCCCCAGAGATTGTCCAAGAAACCCCTCTAGTGCACCCAAGATTACACCCATTAATGTGGTAGGCTTAGTGGCAGATCCAAGTTCAAGTAGTAGCAATGTGGCTCCTATACAAGCTGTCACTAGAGCACAAGCCTTAAAACAGGATAAACCAGTAGAACAATTAGAGTCCAGTGAATCGGGAGAGCCTAGTAAGAGGAAAACAAGAACATGGAAGGATACCAGAGAGAAGGCCAATCGCAAATGGAATAAAAAGTTATCAGAACTAGAAGAAAGCTTAAAAGAAGCGAAAACAAAAATAGAAGACATTGCATCTCAAAGCCCCTCGCATGCCGAAACTCCATCCACTCCACCTCATCCCACCCCACCACCCATTGTAAATAGACCGCAACCAGGGTCTGTTCTTGCATATCCATCCCCAGAAGGCTTGGACATGATATTCAAGGCCTACCAGGCTCGACTTCAAGAAGGGCCTACAGCGGCAAACCTAGACAAGAGTTACCCTAGAGCAGATTTAGAGATTGAACGGATGAAAATGTGCATGAAAATGGTAGAACAAGCTCAAGCCATACTTGAGACTAGTCAAAAGTTCAATCAGACAAACTCTATCAAATCGGATTTGCATTTCCAGGGCTTACTAGAACGATTAGAGCAGTTGGTAAACAAACCACAAGTTTCTCTACCTCCACAGGCTCAACCAGTTATTGAAAGAGGAAGCTCACCACCAAGGGGAGCTTATGTTCCTAATTCCACGGATGCTGGAATACCTCCTTCTATTCAACAGTACTCTCAAGAGTTCTTGCGGGAAATACAAGAGGAGAAATGGGCCAAGGAGAAGGGTAATTCCCCTCCTATTCCTGAGATTGATGATCTTCATGATCAATTTCCCCAAGACATTCCATCTATTTACGAAGATGAAGCAGAACAAGAAGACGAAAGATTAGATTTTGAATCTAATACCTTAGAAGAACTGCCTCAATTTCCAGGCCCATGGGAATCTGAATCACTCCAGATTAGAGCTCCCACAATACTAGTAAGAAATGAAGACTCAGTGGTTCCAAGGAACACGGATGTCGTGAAGAACACTAAGGTTCAGTGTCATCTCACTGTAGAAGAGTTGCTCAAAGCAAAACCTGAGTTATGGAATCATGTGAAGGATCAGGTCCCAGAACTTGAGTCCAATATGCCAAAAGCAGGCTCTAAGCAAAGGGTACCAGAGATACCTCTAGACAAAATAGGGGACATGTGTGAGGGTGAAGAAGGTAATACTTATCTTCCAATCACCTACCAAGGTTACACAACCAAAGCAATCATAGATTCAGGTGCTGGTGTTGCTATTGCGACCACCTCCTTGTGGAAGCAATGGGGCAAGCCCACATTAAGACCAACTAGAATGAAGCTTCAAATGGCTGATGGTCATTTTGAAAGACCTCTAGGATTGCTAGAAGGGATCACTCTAACCACTTGTGGTGTAGAGTTTGACCACACATTTGCTATATGTGACTTTGAGAAAAATAATGTCTATGAGATGATCCTAGGAAGACCCTTCCTACGACAATTGCAAATAGTACAGGATTGGGGAACTAACTCCTTGTACTTACAGCACTTAGGGGTTACCACCAAGGTCAATTTGAAGGATTACACCTTCAGAGATGTACCACCCCTACAGTGGAATTCTATCCACAAAGTGAAAGAAGATTCCATCTCTGTGCATTCTGAAAGTTCACCTGATCCATCATGGCTGCATGAAGATACTCATTTGTGGATGTGCAAAGTCGCAAAGGAAGAGGAAAAACGTTTAAAGGCAAGGGAAGAAGGAACTTCACTAGGAGATAGACCAGTTAGAGACCCAGCCTACACACCGATGATCTTTCCAGATGAGGAGTTTGAGCCTCATGGCTGGCCAGAAATCTTAGCCACCATGGACATTGCTGTCAATGAGGAACAGTGGACACCTCATTGTGATGAGGAGGGTTATGATATCTCAGTGTTCATGTGTCAACCCTTGCTAGAAGAACGTGACCCTAGTGATGTCATAGAAGAAGAAGAGAATGACGATGATCTGGAGTCTATTGTGATGGATAGTTGCTTTAACTCAGAGCAGCACTATCTAGAAGATATAGGAGTGTTCACCCAGAAAGAAGAAGAACCTCTCACAAGTATTAAAACAGTAAACTCAAAGGATGGAAGTGAGAGTAGTCAAAAGAAAAAGAAAAGAAAAGCAGTGAAACAAGAAAAGGAGGAATCATTGTTTGAAGTACCAGAAAACTTCAAGAAATATGAAGTTGACGACCGCAAAATTTTGGTACGAATGCCTAAGAGAGAGGCCATCATAGGAGAATCATATGATAATAAAGAAAAGACCAAGAAGATTGTAGTGACCATTGAAGAGAACGAAGAGAGATGCACATATATAGGAGATGACCTAAGTGCAAGAGAAGAAATGGAGCTCATAGCTCTATTAAGGGAATATAGGGATGTGTTTGCATGGCACTATAGAGACTTGAAAGGGGTAGATCCAAGAATTTGCTCTCATACTATCCCCATGACTGCTGATGCTAAGCCCACCAAACAGAAGCCCTACACATATAATGATACCTATGCAGCCAAAATCAAAGAAGAAATTGATAGGTTGATTGAGGCTGGATTCATCTATGAGATTGAGCATACCGAATGGGTGTCCCCCATTTTTGTGGTACCCAAGAAGAACGGGAAGTTGCGAGTGTGTATTAACCTTAAAAAAGTTAATGCCGCTACGATTAGAGATAGTTATCCAGTTCCAATCACAGAACACCTATTGGAGCGTGTTGCAGGCAAGGAAGTTTATAGCTTCCTTGATGGATTTTCAGGTTACAATCAAGTAGCCATTGCCCCAGAAGATCAACACAAAACAGCTTTTGCTACAGAGTGGGGAATCTTTGCATTTCGGGTGATGCCATTTGGGCTCACCAATGCACCTGCAACATTCCAAAGGCTCATGTGTCATGTCTTCAAAGAGTTCTTGCGAAAGAGCTTAGAAGTGTATGTGGATGATTTATGTGCTCATTCCCAAGAAAGAAGGGTTCACATCCCTGAGCTCAGACAAATCTTCAACAAGTGTAGAGAATATCGAGTGTGTCTAAACCCAGAAAAGTGTGTGTTTATGGTGCGTCAAGGTAAAATCTTAGGTCATATTGTTTCTAAGAATGGAATCTCAACAGATGAAGATAAGGTACGAGCCATAGCGGAGCTACCAAGGCCAAGGAATATTAAAGAGGTACAAGCCTTTATGGGCCATTGTGGATACTACCGTAGGTTTATTCACATGTACGCGATCATAGCTAGACCCCTTTATGCCTTGTTGTCTAATTTTGAGTGGAACGACGAATGCGAGAATTCTTTCAACGAACTGAAGAAACGTTTGTGCACGGCACCAATACTCACCACTCTTGATTGGAATAAACCACTCCATGTCCATGTGGATGCATCCAATCATGCCATAGGATGTGTGCTAGCACAACCCACAAGTGAAGGAAACTTAGATTTGCCCATAGCATATGGTAGTAGACAGCTCACTGCAGCTGAACGGAACTATACCACAACTGAGCGAGAGGGCTTAGGCATGGTATATGATGTGAAGAAGTTTAGACACTATTTATTGGCCAACAAGTTCAAGTTTTTCACTGATCATCAAGCTTTGTTATATTTGGTCAATAAACCTTGCAATACTGGACGCTTAGTAAGATGGTTCCTCTTACTAATGGAATATGACTTTGAAGTTGTTGTCAGGAAAGGTAGAACCCACCTTCGGGCAAATCACCTTTCTCGCATCACTTCAGGAGAGTCACCGCAAGGAGTGTCTGACGAATTACCCGATGCTTATCTGTTCAATTTAGAAGTTGTTCCTAAATGGGCAAATAAGTTGGTACCAGTCCTAACCTTTGGCCCTGCAAATAAGAATGTGAAAACATCACAAGAAGAAATTGTAAAATCACAAAAATATCACATATTAGCAGGAAGCATGTACAAACAAGATACGGAGGGCCTATTAGCTTGTTGTGTCGAGGATGATGAACATAATAGTTGGTTGCAGCAAGCTCATGAAGGATTGCTAGGAAATCACTATTCTAAACAACGAACATTGCAGAATCTAAAGCGTTTAGGAGTGTATTGGCCTAGCATGGACAAAGAAATACATGAGTGGATTAAGAATTGTCCAAGGTGCAGATTGAGACCCCCAGTGGAGCATGCGACCCTTTATCAAGTGTCATTAATTCCAGATTGGAGTGCTCCATTGGTAGAGTTTATGAGATCGGGAAAATTACCCAAAGAGGCTAGTCTAGCAAGAAGAAGAAGCATGGAGCAAGAGGCTCAAGGCTATGCCCTAGTAGGAGACAACCTATACCGAAGAGGCAAAGATGGTTACTTAAGAATGTGCGTTCACGAATCAGATTATTTGAAAGTCTTAGAAACTGCACACAGCGGTGTTGCAGGTGGACATTTTGGTCCTGACCGAGTGATCAAGACCATTCTATTCTCAGGACTTTGGTGGCCCACTCTTCATATGGATGCACATACCTATGTGAAGAAATGTGACACATGCCAACGTGCACAATATCCAGTGAGAAAAGACGAGATGCCCTTGAGGCCAATGATGGGAGGACGTGCATTTTCGAAGTGGGGCATAGACTTCATAGGTCCTATTAACCCCCCAGCTAGAAACTCCCATGCAAAGTACATCATTGTAGCCACAGATTACCTTACAAAGTGGGTAGAAGTCAAAGCCACAACAAAGAATGATGCTCAGACTACGGCTAAGTTCTTATTCGAGAATGTGTTCACGAGATATGGACTACCAATAGAGTTGGTGAGTGATAGAGGCACACACTTCTTGAATGAAGTCATTGAAAATCTTCTCCAAGAATTCTTGGTGATACATAAGAAATCCGCCCCCTATCATCCACAAGCCAACGGACAAGCCGAGAGTACCAATAAGATCCTCTGTAACGTATTGACAAAACTGGTGAATAATAAACGCTCTGATTGGGACAAACAACTTCATCATGCTGTTTGGGCTTATCGAGTTGCCTACAAAACGGTACTCAACGCCACCCCATTTCAGATGGTCTTTGGACAGAACGTTGTGCTACCATTAGATTTCTTAATCCCTGCCTTAAAAGTAGCACAAGAGTATGAGTGGAATGGGCATGAATTGTCCTCTAGGATCTTTGATCTCGAACGCTTGGGTGAAACGAGGCTACGAGCGGCAGCAGGCATCTACGCTGCAAAGAAGAGGCAAAAGGCATACTTTGATGCACACATCAAGGATAAGGGATTGAAAGAGGGAGATCTAGTGTTGGTATACACACTAAAACAACATGCCCGTAAGTTGGAAAAAAGAGGATATGGACCCATGATCATCAATAGAATTTCCACTAGTGGTGCAGTTCAGTTGGCCACTCTAGAAGGAGATATCTTTCCAAATTATATTAGTGGCTGCAGAGTCAAGCTATATCAAGAACCTCTTACTGAGGATATGCTAATGAGACTCAACACTGCTAAGAAGCGAAAAGAAGAAGAGTTAAGAGTGAGAGAAGAAGCACAGGTAGAGGCCAGAGAGCATATTAGGCGAAATAAGTTAAGGCGATTAGGCCTAGATGTCAACTCAAAACCCCGAAATATCACATGGATATGTGTCAAAAGTCAGGCATTGCGACTTCTCAGGTCATTGACCGAAGACCCTTTGTGACCATAGAGATAGGACAAGGGAAGGGTGCAAGGACGCTGAAAGCATTGATTGACTCAGGTGCAACAAGTAGTGCAGTTAGACTTTCCTACTGCCAAGACTTGGGGTTGAACATCAATCCCATAGAAGCTTATCTCATAGGATTGGGAGGTGTGGAAACCCCTTGTTTGGGCGAGGTGGAACTTCCCATCTACCTTCAAGATGTTCCAATGAAAGTCAAAGCGCTAGTATGTCAAGATGAGAACCTTACAGAACCACTTGTCTTGGGTCAAGATTGGATCTATGACCATGCAGTTAACTTAAACCTAAGAAGTCAAATTCTTCAAGTTTGGGTACATGAACAATGCATTACATTAGAATTAGAGAACTGCATGCTCCTAGATCATGGCACCACACACTCTCTTAGTTCTTCCAAGACTAATCATATGAAAGAAGATGTTGTATGTGTCAAAAGCTCTATGATGCAGAAGGAGTCAATCGTGGAAGACCAGGTTCGAAGCCGGGTGGATCTTTCTTCTTCTCCAAAGACTCAAGTAGCCACAGTAGTGAGCCCACCACACAAGCAAACACAACCGTTCACGACAACTGCTACATCAAATAGAAAGACACCATTCGATAAAAAAGCGGTTCCGGGCATGAAGCAGATCTGGGTACGCAAAGGAGAGCAACCACCAGCCTTACCCCCACAAATCCCATCCATGCACACTAACCAGGCCAGAAGACGAAGGAAGCAGCTCAGACAAGCTCCATCACAAGATATCCAACAAGTTTGGGTGCCTAAGAAGTTAGCTGCAGCTCAACAAGGGCAATTACAGATGTGGGTACCTAAGAAGATCCTACACCCACAACAACCTTTGTTCTCCCACATGCAAAAGGTTTCAACAAAGAAGCCAAAAAGAGAAAAGGGTAAGAACCACGTACAGAGACCAAAGGAAGATCAAATCAGCTCTTCAACATTAGTAGGAAGACATGCAAAAAGGATATGGGTTTGGAAGCCAAAAGTGCAAGTAGCCTCCACCGAACCAAAGCATCAACCACACTGGATACCACAGTTCAGAAAGCATCCAAAGAGAAAGACGCCTGAAGTGACCTCTACAGTACCAAATGATGTTCTAAAATGGACTCCAATAAGGAGGATTACATCAGTTCGAGACTCAATGGATACCTCCACCAAGGTCGGCATCAACCTCCACAAATAACAGCGAAAGCCTCGAACGAGCAACAACCATGTGCTCCTTGCACAACCCTGTCTTTTGCACCATTTCGGTCATGCATTTCCAAAGTATGCATTAATATAGGGCCACATTACACGGCCGTGCATAGACACACTGGAGAATCCCATGCACAAGAGCACAGTGACATATGTCGAACATTTCTATTGATACTAATTTTTGTGTTCTTGTTTTGTGATATCCTGTTCCAAAAAAAAAAAAAAAAAAAAAAAAAAAAAAAGAAGTGGGAGAGAGCTTGTTCCCAGGTTTGGCTTATGAAACATGAATGAGTCATGCTTAGTTGAAGGTGGAACTGTTGATTACTAGGCATTTATCAATTTGGATAAAAGTGTGTCTCGGCCAGCAGTGAGATTATTGCTGCCTTATCTGGTAGATGACAAGCATTTGGCATGAACATGGCATCTACAACTATGATTTTCTCTTACCATGGTAGGAATGAAGAGCTTGAAGGTCCGCAACTTGAGTGATGCTTAACTACTTCATGTACCAGAGCATCCAAGGAGATATCTGCACAAGGTAGTTCTGGAGGAGAAGACTCCTGCATATGGTGAGCTAAAGAGAATATGTGACACTCAGCTTGGTGTAGTTACCCGATGTTGCTTGCCAAGGAATATAAAGCAATTCAATTCTCAGTATTTCCTGAACCAGTATGGAACAGTAGCACTGGTGAATGGTCTATGTCAATCAGCATGGTAATCTCTTAGAAACCGGCACGTGTCCAATATTCCTCTGAGTGTCAATATAGGGAAGTGAACGTGCATGAGCCCAAGCTCAGAAATGCACATTGTTAGTGACAAATGTTGCTTTGAAAAGAGGAGAGGGGATCCACCACTCAAAAGATCTCATCAGTGGACAATCAACATGGACATTCATCAACAAGGTTCCATCCCAAAGGCCGAGTGTACAACACGAAGAGGCAAACATCCATCAACCTTCGCCATGGTAAGTATCTTTACTCTGGAAACACCATAACCATGATAGTTTAGGAAACCTCTTCGTCAGCATACCCTTGAGCACTTAGCTCAAGACCCGCAATTTTTGCACCATACTTCTTCCAATGCATTTTCCAAGTAAGCATGCGTAGGGCTACATTACAAGGCCGTGCACAAGGCACATACTTTTTTCAACCCACGCACGAACACACTTACCCATCATTCATTATGGGTTATGAGTAGTTGGCATGAATGCTCTCAACATCATCTTTAAAAGAGCTAGCAGACATCATGGGAACAACATCCATATCTCGGAAGCAAATTGAAGCCAGTAGTTGCTCCAAATCACTCTTGACAACCTCTTCTGAGCAACTTGCAGTTTTGAAAGCTCACAACGACACATTCTTTCTGGAATCCAAGGAACCAGCTCATACAACGGATGGACACCACCTCTCAAAGCACTACACAGAACAGCCCTTCCAACAAGGGTCTGTCAGGGACGACAGACTCGAGAGGGGGGGGAGTGTTGAAGCTCAAAGTCAAGGACAAAGCATGGAAGCACATCAAAAGGTGGACACACGAGGAAAGGGAGCAAGTAGGGAGCTCCAAGAAGTGTATGTCAAATTTTCAGAAGAATCCCCTACAAAAATAGTGATTTTCATCACTAGAAACCATTGTAAATACCATTATCTATTTTTAGTAACTCCATTTTGTTCAAGCCGAGGAGTCCTCGAGCTTGAGGAGTATTAGAAGTACCATCGTACCAATTTTCATAATTTTTAGACTTCGTTTGAGCCCTCAAATAAGCCCTGGAACCTAATTTTTAACTAGGCCGGACACTAGGTCTGGACAGGGCCAAAACTAGTCAAAAAACTATAAAAAGAGCTAGAGAGCTCATTTTTGACGTTAGCTTGTTAGAGAATAGAACTTTTGTAAGAGAACTCTTTTGCAATCGAAGCTTTCCATTGTTCCTCTCTTTGATCTTACTTTGTGCGCGTGTGTGTGTATGTGTGTGCATGTTTGGGTGCTTTCACTCACGCACTTGTGCCTTCACTTGCTCGTGGTCTTCATACCGGTCCTCACGTCTCCGCGGATTGACAAGTAAAGGAGGTGGTGCTTACGCTTGAGCTACAGGCACATATGCCAAGCTGATCTCCCTAGCAGAGAACCTCTCCCTGACATAGTGATAATGCACCTCAATGTGCTTAGTGCGAGCATGGAACACAGGGTTCCCTGCAACTGCCAATGCGCTCTGACTGTCAGTGAAGATGGTGGTGGTAGAAGACTGGCCAACACCCAAATCAGCCATAAGGCGTCAGCCACCCACACTCAACAGTCGCTGTGAAAGCTGCCCTATACTCAGCCTCGCAACTGGAAGTGGCCATAGTAGGCTGCTTCTTGCTCAACCAAGATATACATGAGCTACCAAGCATGAAGCAAAAACCACTGGTGGACACACGAGTGTCATAGCAACCAGCCCAATCTGAGTCAGAAAAAGCATGCAAATCTGGTGGTAGTGATCCCCCCTTGGGATAAAACAACCCAAGTAGCCGAGTACCACTCAAGTAGCGAAAGATGCGCTCTACCGCCTTCCAATGTGTGACTCCTGGGCAATGCATAAACCTACTCATCTGTGAGACAGCAAACTGAATATCTAGCCGAGTAATGCATAGGTAAATCAAGCATCCAACAGCCTACTGATAGAGAACAGCATCAAATGCATCTCCAGCATCATGAAGACTCAATCGTAAACCTGTCTCCATAGGAGTGGCAATAGGCTTACAGTCTTCAAGGCCAAAACGCTGCAATAATGTGTCAATATATTTCGTTTGATACAAAGCCATTCCACCATAAACTTGCATAAACTGAATGCCCAAATAGTGATGCAAATGCCCCAAATCAGACATCTCAAATGAGGCATGCAAATCAGCCTTGAAATCAGCAATATGCTTCTCAATAGGACCAGTGAGCAGCATGTCATCAACATAGACAACAATGATCAGAAGCACATCATTAGCACGCTTAACATATAAGGTGCTTTCAATTGGACTGTTCACAAAACCATGTTCAACTAGATAGGCATGTATGTTCTCATACCAAGCACGTGGTGCTTGCTTTAAACCATATAATGCCTTCTTTAACCTGCACACCTGGTTTTCATGCCCTTTCTGCACAAAGTCACGGGGCTGAAAAACATACACTTCTTCATGCAAGTCACCATTCAGAAATGTTGTTTTAATGTCCAACTGATGTACATTCCAACCATGATGGGCAAGTGCACGAATGCTCTGAACAGTAGTCATACGGCATGTAGGTGCAAAGGTCTCATCAAAATCAATGCCTCTTTCTTGTGCATAACCCTTTGCAACAAGCCTAGCCTTATACCTGTCAACTATACCATCAGGTTTATGCTTCAGCTTGTATAACCACTTAGTGCCAATGGACTTCTTGCCAGGAGGCAAGTCACATAAAGACCATGTACCATTCTTCATTATAGCATCATATTCAGATTGCATGGCAGCCATCCAATTTTCTGAATTCTGTGCTTCATGAAAAGAAACAGGCTCATTCTTATCACAGAGACTAGACGCAGCCATAGCATAGCAATCTGATGCAAAGGAGGCACTATGAGAGCTTGAACGAGTACGATATGACAAAGGTGCATCTAATTTGCTGTCACGCAAAGTCTGCACCAGCCATTTTGGCATAGTTTTTGCCTACTCAATATCAGCTCTCTCATCAACAAGTGCATCATGTAAATCTGCATCAAAAATAGAATGATCTGCATCATCATATGAAACCTACAAAGGCTGAGAAGTTGCCTCATTAGGACCAGCACTAGACTGTCCACCTGTAAAAAGAGGCATCAACGTATCATACATGTCTTTGGAGCTAACAGATGTCTCCTTAGTACATGAAAGCAATGGCTGAATAGCATCTTCCACAAAGACAACATCACGGCTAACCAGAATGCGTTTACCATGTGGATGATACAGACGATAGCCTTTACTTTCAGAACTGTACCCAACAAAAATACATTTTACTGCCTTATCATCCAATTTTCTGCGATGTTGTTCAGGCACTAATGCATATGCCAAACAACCAAAAACACGAAGATGAGCAACAGATGGCTTGCGGTCATGCCAAGCCTCATATGGAGTGATAGACTGTAGCACTTTAGTGGGACACCTGTTCAGTACATATGCTGCACAAATGACAGCCTCAAGCCAGAAGCTATGTGGTAAAGCCTGACTCTTGACCATGCACCTCGCCATCTCCATGAGTGACATGTTCTTTCGTTCAGCAACTCCATTCTGTTGAGGTGTATACGGCACTGTACAGTGGTGATTTATCCCACATTCAACCAAAAATGCATTAAAATCAGAAGACATATATTCGCCCCCTCGATCAGAACGGAGGGTGCCCATTTTACATGCTGACAGATTTTCAGCCAAAACCAAAAACTGTTTAAAGCACATGAACACTTTGGACTTTGCTTTGAGTAGATATACCCATGCATGCCTAGAAAAATCATCAATGAAAGTCACGAAGTAAAGGTAATTTCCAAAAGAGAGTGTCTGCATAGGACCACAGACATCACTATGTACAACTTGTAATTTTTGTGTAGCCCGAACTGAACCATCTTTTGGAAAGGAGGAACGTTGCATTTTGCCCAAAATACAGCCTTCACAAACATGTTTTCCAGAATGATCTTACCAACTCCCATAACAGGATAAGAGGAGTTGTTGGTGCATGTGAGAGTATTCCTTGTAGGGGCAGGCTCGAGTAAAGAGAAGAAACTGCGCTGCCAGGTAATATGTTTGGTCGCCCCACTGTCAAAGTACCAAACATCTGAGTCCACTGCAGACATGCACTGCTCATGAGAAGATGGGTCAAAACTGCAAACAGTAGTAAACGCCCATTCTTCTTCCTGCACAAGATTAGCAAACTTTGTTTTTTGTGTAGAGGCTTCTGCAACAACCATTCCAGCCTCCTTTTTCTTTGCCTCTTTTGCAGCCAGTTTTGGACAGTTCTTTATGATATGATCATTCCCTTTACAGTACTTGCAAAACAATTTCTGCTTTTCTGATTTCTTCTCATCTTTATCCTGGTTCTTCGAATGTGCAGCATTTCCAGATTTCTGCTTACTAGTACAAGAGCTCCATTTTCCTTTGCCCTTCTGACTAGCTAGGAAATCTTGATCTACAACACGCATAACGGACCTGTTCTGCCTGGACTGATCTTCCTACAACAGAACAGAGACTAACTCCTCAAATGATAAGGCATTCGGATTGCCTTTCATCATCACCGGAAGTGTAGAAGCAAAACTCTGATATGAATCAGGAAGACCATTCAAAACGGTCTGCACAAGTGAGCTATCTGGTATAACCTCATCAGCAGAAATCAACTGTTCCTTCAAATCTTTGACCTTCGTTAGGAAACTGTCCATAGAATCACCTTCATTCATGTGCTCACTCTCCAACTGTTTTCGGAGGTAAGCAACACGAGCCTCATTCCTAGCTTGGTACAATGTGGTAAGTGTATCCCAAGCATCCCTAGCTGTTCTGCAAGAGTGAATATGAGGAATAATGGCACGTTTGACAGACAAAGCTATCAATGCATGTGCCTGGGCATCTCTGCCATCCCAACGAATTTGCTCTGCAGTAGGTGCAACAGAAACAGCAGCACGAACAGGAATCTGCGGAATATCATCTTCGACACCATCTTCATCAGCTCCAACACCTGTATTTGTAGTACCTGTCATTATAGGTGTAACAGGACGTCTTTCAACACCCTGCACAATGTTCCACAATCATTTTGCAACCAAAACATGTCGCATCATATAAGCCCATAATGGGTAGTTAGTACCATCCAACTTATCCTCAACAACCAACATACGGAATACATCACTGCTTTCAGCCATGGCCGGTGACTAAAATACCTTGATGCAGAAAATTGACTGTATCTCAAAAAGTTGAACAGAACTACCCAGACAAGTTCTGCTAGACCTGTAGCAGACTTTGAGATGCTTAAACTGGCGAACAGAAACTGGTATATACCTTTGGCACAAAAAGACAAAATAGCCTACACAAGCACTGCGATAGTGCATTCGGAGGCCGCAACGAGCTCAGATCGCGATTTCGGCACCACAAAACGAAGCTCTTTTGATCTCGGAAACACGCTGAGTATGCTCACCAAAATTCGTGTGATTCTGAGACTATAAACGGAGGAGTGTCGACGGCGCCCTAGATGAAGCGACGACTTGCTCTGATACCAATTGTTGGAGTTAGGCGTCTACAGGAGCACACGAACAACACAAGGAAGAAGAAGAAGCTTGGAGCACAAACACACAATACTGGATGTATTACTAGAGAATGTAAAAAGATAAGTAGCCCATTAGGGCAATAGGCGTATATACAAGCCGGGGGAAAAAAACCTCCTAAAGAGGGAAAAAAGTGCCCCGACGGTCCTAGTGTGTTCACACACATCACTACCTAAATATATCAACAAGAGCGTGGAGTTCCTCGATGATTCTAGGAGACGGGTCCACAGGAGCTGGTGGTTCTGGCTGTATAGGTGCTCTTAATTGGAGCAATTTGTGGTGTTCTTTGAGCTTTTGGTATGCCTCGTTCATGTTGTCGTATTCGTCTAGTAATTTGACATGATCTTCTAATAACATCTTCATAAATTCTAAAGGAACAACTTTGAAATGACTGGAACTTAAGGGTTGGTCCGGTTGATCTAAAGCAGCTTCCAAGTTCTCTCTATTCTGTTCCTGTATACATTGGTTCTCTTCTTTAGCTGCTGCTAGGTGGCATCTAAGTAGTCCCATGTTTCTAGTGAGCATCGCATTGCAAATGGTTGAGCCCTTAAAAAATTGTCAATATCAGTGATGGCCTCTTTTGTCTTTTGTTCACTTTCGAGTTCCACTTTGTGGTAGGCCTGGCGTAGCTCTTGGTAGCGATTTTTAAGTGAGGCATTCTCTATTGATAATGAATTGAGCTATGACTATAAATTGTTCGTGGTCTGCTCCAGTGTCTGATAACTGGTACCTGGAGATGCGAATTCATCTCTCACTTGCGTCATGCATGCAAACATCTGACAGAATGCAGTGTCGATGGTGGGTGATAGTATTAATGGTGTAGTGAGTGACGATGCTATGGGCGTGGGTGTTGATGCAATGGGAAGGGAAAATAGGGATGGGAAAGTGGATGCAGTGGTGAGTGTGGAAAAATGTGATGTGCCTAAATGTGGTTGTAAAATGGATCATGTGAGTGGTGGTGTAGTGGGTGAAGATATGTCTATGTCACTTGACGTGGAGTGTAGTGATCGTGAATAGTGGAGTGATAGTGGGTGCATGTGTGGGTGTAAATACAGGATTTACAAAAGTTGCAGAATAATTTACAGATGGGGTCTCTTGTACTGCTTGATGGAGAGGAAATATTGTGGGTCGGGGAGGTGAGACGGGGGAGAAGGTTAATGGAGGGGGAAATGGGAATAGGGGTCTTGGAGGGGTGGGGAAGGAAGGGAATGATGGATGGAGAAATGGACTGGATAGAAGGGTTGAAGTCCTAGGAGGGAGGCTAGGTTGTGTAGGTGTGGAAAGTGTGAGAGGAATGGAGGCAACAAAGGCTTTTGCTACAGCACTATCAAAGGATGTGGATGGTATGAGGAAGTAGGGTGTACAAGAGAGACTGGAGGGGTGGGAGGTGAAAGAGGAGCAGTTGGGGTGGTGGTTACTTCGAGCACAGTACTGGTATGTAGAGTAGAGGTGTGAGGTGGGGAGTCGATGACGATCGTTTCTTCTGCCAAAGATCCTTCGGAGATGAGGCAGGCTTCCCTGGCCTGTTCTGAAGATTGGCCATCTGTTGGTACACGAATATATTGACTTGGTTTTGGTAACAAGCGTATGTGGCGTGGGTCAAATTATGGTAGTGGCTTTCTTTGCAAATAGTGTAATGCTTCATTAGTGCCTACTGACTTGAGCAGTTCTCTGAAACCTTGGATATACTCTTCTTCAAAGCCTCCTGTGGCGAGTTCTTGTTCTACTAGAGCTTGGATTTCTTCTTCCGATAGCTTTTTACGCGCCCAAACTGCTTCCATGGTGCGATATAACTTTTTGATTGCCAATATATAGGCAGCTGCTTCAAATGTTTCATCTTCATAAGTGCTTGTGTCACCCTGGGTATCAGTGTGTTGTTCTTGTTCATCTGTCTGCACATTCTCTTGGGAGTCATGAGTGCCCTCATTGGCTTCATCATCTCCATCCTCATCATCGGTCTCTGTCCTTTCTTCTTTTGAACTGGATACTTCTTGCCCTTGCGGTTGATCAAGGGGTGTGGGGGGATAGCTAGGTCGTTCATATTCTTGAGAGAAAAATTGACCTTCCGAAAACTGAAATTCGTTAGAAAAAGCATCTGGCATTTCAAAATCGAATGTTGTATTCATTGGTTCTGCTTCCAGATTGGGTATCGAGAAAGTAAATGCTTTCGCACCAATGGAGGTGGGAATGCCCGTTGCAGTGGTGGTAGGTTCCTGGATGGTGGTTGCTTGAGAGGTAACTGCACTCGTAGTGCCTTCTGTGATGACAGCTCATGACAATCGTATGCGAATGGGTTGCATAGCTATAGGAGGTCCCGTAGGTGACTATTCTGGAGATGGTTGCGGTGACGGGGACTGTGGAACTTGTAGGCATGGGATAGATCCTCGTATGCTTTTGCTTGCTCATCCCTTGCTCGACTTTCTGGCTTTCTTGGTAGTTTCTTTGAACGCTTTCAATTCTTCACTTGTCATTGCACGCTCTATAGGTAAGTCGTAAGCCAAACACATATAAACAATGCACGTGAGAGCACAACATCCATGGATGATTTTTTTCCTTTCCCATCTGTGCTGTGCTAGATACAACTGGTCAATAATCCAACTTGCCATATCTACTGTTTGGGGTCCTATACAAGCTAAATACAATCCAAACCAAATATGTTTGTGAGGCATAGTAAAACGATCCTGAGCTGGGAATGCAAGGTGTTGCATACATATACGTAATGGCTTAGATAGCTCAGGTGTGATGGCCAAAATATCTTCCCATTTGGTAACATCACCACTCTTCATAGGCTCTGGAATTAGCCTTTCTCGCTCTGTCGGCGTGTGCGTTCCATGTATTTTAATCGCAGCTTGAATCAAATCTTTTGACAGATAACACTTCTTAAACCATGGGTCATTTAGTAAGGATGGCAAAATGAAGGTGCCTGGAAAATCCTTGTTCTCCGAGGTTGTCAATGTGGTTACCAAGTAGTAGCATTTGTAGAAATCTGGTTTAGGCAATGGATCACTAAAGTATTCAGTGAAGCCTGATCTAGCCCAAACGTGCTTTAAATATTCTGTATTCTAGAGTGCTTCAAACTCTCTAGAGAAGAACTAATACTTTCCCCATTTACTATTGTCAAAAGTCAAATTTGCATCAAAAATAAAATCTTCATCTGCCAAAGGTCCTACTAAACTTTGGAACCAATGGGAGTTTCAGTGAACTTTTTTGGTATATCCTATAGGGGGATCATCAATCGGCATAGGTCCTAGGAATCCTTGAAATATCGGGGGTTGTCGTCGATGGGTTCCGCTAGTAATTCACCAATATTAACCATCGGTACACTGGGGCCAGCTTCAAACGGGCCTTCTTCTGTCAACATGATGAATGATGTGAAAGTGGACAAGATCTGCTACAAAAGATTAGCACATTAGTATGGAAATTAATCATGATCCCATTAAAGTGAGACCGCAATCCCTTTCCATAACCGATGTGTAACCCGTGTAGCCAAGTGTTGTGAGGTGGTTTATGGAATGATTTGTGCAAAACTAATGCAGGTCTCTAGACACCTACATGCTTTTGATAGTGCATACATTGCTTGATGAGATTGTTATTACAAGTGATGTTGGATTATGGTGTGTGGATTTGTACAAAGTTCACTTGTGAATGAGTTATTACAAGGAATTTGGTTATTTGGGATGGGAGTAATGTTGACGACGGTTCCTGAGGAGACATCTGGATACGTGTCGATATCCATTTCCTAAGGGTTGCTGAGCGGGTGGTATGTTTCTGCGGGGGAACAAAAGGTGTTATTGGATATGGTGGTGTTGAGGGGTGAAGATATTTCTAAGAGTTATATATTACATGGCTTGAGTGTTGAGCTATAATACACTGTTTGGGTACCCATATCTACGTGAGTGTGGGTCAACGTGTAAGGTACTTCTTGGCGATCCAAATCTGTCGACTATTTGTACTTCTAGAAGAAGGTCGAGGAGATTTCGAATACTGACTCTGCTTCTGCTTTAACTTCTTCTTATCATGGTCTGCATTGTTGAAATATGTTGGTGCTTCCAGTCTTTTGGGCACCCATACTTGTTTCATGTGGCTTGCTCTCTGGTGCTGATACTGTTGCTTTCTTTGCATCGTCTGGTAGGGTCGTCGGTTTGGGTTCCTTCGTTGTGGTTGACTCCTTCGTGGTTGAGGTTGAGAGGTCAGATGGACACTCTACTTTGGAAAAGAAGGGAGGTACAACACTTGCAGAACTTGCCCATTAGGAAGTGCTTCGCTTTGTACCATAAATCTAGGCCAGTCTGTAGTAAGTGTGGAAGGATGGGCACCGCAGGGCGTTTTGCCCATGTGGTTGCTGATGTAGTCCACCTGACCACTGATGTAACCCACCTAACCACTGTTGGAAGACCAGGGGAAAATCTCCTGACATCCTTTTGTATGGCAACTATCCATCACCAAGCTCTCATGGGTTGACTTTGGAGGGAGCGTGCTTAGCCGAGGGACCTGGCCAAAGATCTTCCAGTCCTCCTTCGCATGCATTTCATATGGTCTAGGGTTACATACCTCAGGTGGAATGTTGTTAGGGAAGTCAAGCGCTATCACTCACTGCTGATCTAAGGTTCCAATCTACAAGGAGCCTTGTCTAAGTTTTAGGTCCACTAAGTGATCATATAGCCAATCTTGGCCAAGCATTAGGGGTTCTATCAGGTCATCATCATGGCAAACTAGTAGCTTCACTATCATGGTCACATCGTGTATGAGGATAGGAAGGTCCACCTCACCCATGCAAGGGGTTTCCATGCCTCCTAGCCTTATGAGGTATGCCTCAATTGGCCGCATTTCTACTCCTGAGTCCTTATAGTGGGACCATCTAATAACCATCAAGAAATCTATAATTTAACTTTTTTAATGTTAATAAACACACGCAATTTTCCATTCTTCTTGAGCACGACCACAATGGGGGATACCCATTCAGTATGCTCAATTTCCTAAATGAATCTTGCTTCTATCAAGCGATCTATTTCCTCCTTAATCTTAGCAGTGTAGTTATCATTGTACGTGTATGGTTTCTGTTTCGTAGGTTTTTCTTCTGGAGTCATAGGGATTCTATGGGAGCATATATCCGGGTCTACTCCTTTCAAGTCTTTGTAACTCCAAGCGAACACATCTCGATATTCTCGCAATAGGGCAATAAGCTCTTCTTCTTCTTCATTCGTCAAATCATGCCCAATGTATGTACATTTTTCTTCTTCTCCTTCTATGGTGACTATGATCTTCTTGGTTTTCTCTCGATTATCATATACTTCTCCAACGTCAGCTTTTCTTTTAGGCATTCTTACCATGATTGGTCTATCTTCTATTTCATACTTCTTGAAGTTTTCTGGTACTTCCATGAGTGGTTCTTCTTCCTCTGACATGGTTTCTTTCTTCTTTCATTTCTTTCCCCCACTTTTGGAAGTCACTTGTGTGGTTAACGTTGTCGGAGAGAATTCTCTCTCCTCAACTTGATGAAGACTTTGCAGGTGTTAAGCATAAAAGGCTATATCGGATGAGTCAACCCAAAGAGGATGATTCTTGGATGTTGCACGAGATTACCAATGTAGATGAAGTGAACAATAGGGTTTTGTTATTTACTACAATGGATGGTCGAAAATTCTATTATAAAAACCCATCGAATGATTTATGCTAACATTTATGATAAGTTTTCTTATCCATTTATCGTCACCCAATGATGGTATATGAGTCAAAAGCTTGTTTTGAGTGAACTCTAAGTGTAGAGTTTATAGGTGAACGACAGCGTGCTGTTGTGATGGATAATCATTGGATGCTATTTGTGTCGAGAGACCTTTATCATCAAATGAAAAGAGTGGCATATACAAAAAGTAGTACCATGCAGAGGCTTCATGGGCGCATGATCTGGAAGGACGTGCGCACTATCATGCAAAAAGAAAGGTGACTTCAGTTGGCGCATGGAGAGGTGTGTGTAGGAAGGAGGCAACTCGGAGTCATCCAACGACTAAAGCTCTGAAGAACTATAGCGCTCATTGGGTGTTGATAAAATGGGAGGCCAGAAGAAGAAGGGGGGGAAGAAGGGGGATCATTGCGCGTCTAAGAGACAGACAAAGGAATCGAAGGCCCCTCATAGAGGTAAAGAGCAGAGAACAATTGGAATACTGTGGATGCTGAGAACATTATTCTTCATCGGACAACTCGTCAGGAGAGGGCAGCCTGCTCATTAGATAGAAAGGGAGGCGACTGAAGGATTTGACAAAGGCCATGATTTAAGGCGCTGCATAAAGGGAGTTTTGGCACAGAGGAGTTTGCAGATTGACGAATCGCTAATGGAGCAATGTTCAATGACGCTTTAATTTTGTTTTCTCCAACCATACTTCGGAGGGTCTACTATTGACTGCGCTCATCATTTCTGAGCAGGCATAACGTGTGTGACTGTAATTTACCATGAAGGGCAGTTATCGTCAGATGTCTCCAAGCTACCTATGAAAGCACATGCGCGGAGAATCATTCAACTTTGATGTCCAGCAGATAGCTAATTTTCACTCAAATAATAGTGAGTGAGCAACCTCTCGGATTGATTATATTCTGGTAATAAACTCCTGTGAAATTTCTCAGATAAAACTTTTATGTTGAATTCGTTAATTTATTAGAGCTCTGTATTGATGCATGAAAACTGCTGAGAGTTTTTTTTACTTCTGATCTACGCCTTGAGTTACAACGTCAAAGAAATGATAATGTGTACATCACTTTTGACTTAAATTTTATGCTTTGATACTGATCGCTTCTGTAATTAGTCTTCATATGAGTTTAATGACGAAAACCTCGACCTCATATATTAATGCTTTTCCTGCAAATAGTTTCAATATAAACCAGACGAAGTTAAAGGAATAGCACTAGTTCTCCATAGCAGGCTTCTTGTGTTGAGTGTTTAACAGTCATATGATCTCTGTTATATTTCTTTCCAATGCTGAAAAGGGAACTCCAGGAGAGAGAAACGCATTGCTGTGCCAGCTATTAGGCTCGTATCAAACATCTGTTCTCTTGCTATCCTCTATTTTGAGCTGAGCATGATTTGTGCTTTTGAAGTTCTGAAGTTGTAGATGACCGGTGTGAGGTTGCAAACTTGAAATAATAAAGTAGAACATAAAAAACTGAAAAGTATTTTGAGGTAACTTTTTCGCATGAAAGTATTGCAATTGTTTTCAAAGTTTAGATCAACACAATGATTCGTATTTCAATACTGATGAGTTTCAAACTTTATAGAAAAAATTAAGAATGCTTTGCACTTTCTTCTACATATATATGTATATATATAAAAAATAAACCCAAAATCTCCCAACCTATATACATACGAGTTTTCGCCTCTTAGTATTACATTTTCTGTCTTTCTTTTAAAGGTAATTTCTGAAGGTCTATTAATATTCATTCAATGACATTGTCAACAGACCTGAGATGATGGTGACATGCGTATGACTTTAAATGTATTAACTTATGGTGCATCAAGGCGTTGTCCGTATTATTCCAAGTGTAAAACCGCTTTGGCACAGTTTATCATTACCTTCAAATGTATGTTATTGATCCCTTTTTGCTTAATTTGGAGAATCTATTAGCATTATTAAACAAATAAAAGTAAAACATATGTAGATAAGCTTTGCTTGCTCTTCGGGAAAGACCTTGAACTCGAAAGAGCTTTAATCAATACTTTTTGCATTTACGTACCTTAGAATGCTCGTTCCCACTTCTTTGCTATGAGTTATTAAGCAACTATGTTTGACAATAGTGCCATACTTCATTGAAAGAACATTGCGACGAAACAACCTTGCTTATGGTGCATAGTTTTCCTATGATCAGTGAATAGTAAAGTTGTTGAGTAAAAGTGTTTGATACTTTATTTCTTAATCACATCAGGACAAGATTGATAAGATTGAATAATAGTCCAAGTTTTATGATTTGCAAGGCCTTCCAATATTGTGACAAATGGTTCGAGAGGTTTTTAATTATATGATGAGACTTTGATTTTGAAATGAATGTTTTTCTCGAAGTCCACACCCAAACACACCTTACCTGAGCTTGCTCCAAGCACCCCGTGTGCACCGTATTTTTTGGCGGTCGCCCTGATCCACCGACCGTCCCTTTCGCGCCGACATTGGTGAACCCGACGTGAACAAACGGCCTTGCAGCTCAGGTACATGTTTCTGGACTTTTCTTATCAAATTAATGCCAAGTAATGTATGTTTGATGTATGTATAACCTCATAGCTTGTTTTTCGTTTATGTGGTGCTTCTTTGATATTCAAGTGTGAGTTATGGGCAAAAAGCAGCGTACAAACATGAAAAATATACATCTATGTAAAGAATCTGTTGAAATTAATTTACAAGAGCATAATTCAACGAGTATTGTTATTGATGAAGCATATGTGAACGCATTGATAGATCAACATTTGAGAAAATGGGAAGATAAATTCATAGAAAGGGAAAACAAGGCCAATGAAGCTCTACAAAAGACATCTAGAATGATTTTGACTTTAAATGATACGCTTAAAGCTATGCCAGAGACTTTACAAGTATTAAGAACTAGTCTTAGAACTTGGAAAGAGGAAATGAATGCTGAGATTCAAGAAATAAACCAGAAGTATGAAATATTATCTAAACAAATGCAAGGATTGAAACTTAATCAAGAACATGAAGTAAGAGTCCATAATTTGTCTACATATATACAACGTCACATCATTTGTAAGCTCTCCATGTCTCTGTGGGTGAGTTTCTACTTCATGGAAGTATTCTTCATTTGATGCAAAGGGTGGATCCATAATAATTGACTCTAGGTCGGAGTCGCTTGCATCCTCAAATGCATCAGTGCTAGGTTTGCATTCTTCAATAATTGAATCACACATGATTGGCTCTATTGTGAAGACTGAAATGTCATAGCCATCCTTGTCACAGTGGGGTGTCCATTGTTCTTCATTGATGGCTACATCCATTGTTGCTAAAATTTCTGGCCAACCATGAGGTTCGTGGATGTCATTTTGAACCTAAAGTCCTGGCTTCTAACCGTTCTTCCTCTTGTTTGGCTACTTTACACATCCATAGATGAGTATCCTCGTGCAACCATGAGGGGTTTGCTTCCAATGAGTGTACCAATTCTGTTTCTTCTTGTGTCCTATGGATGGTGTTCCAATGTATTGGGGGTACATCTCGATGGGAATAGTCTTTAAGATTGACTTTAGTAGTCACTCCTAAATGTAGTTCCCCAATCTTGTACGATTTGCAATTGACGCATGAATGGTCATCCTAAAATCATCTCGTAAGCATGATTTTTCCCAAAGTCACAAATGGCAAAAGTATGTTCAAATTCCACACCACAAGTGGTGAGAGATATGCCTTTTAGTAAGCCTAATCGTTTCTCTATATGTCCATCAACCATTTGTAGCTTCATCCTGGTGGGTCTTAATGTTGGTTTACCCCAACGTTTCGACAAAGTAGTGGTAGCGATGGCTACTTTGGCTCCTGAATCTAAGATGGCTTTGGTGGTGTAGCCCTGAAGGGTTATTGGAAGATACGTGTTACCTTCCTCTCCTTCGCTTACATCTCTGATTCTTTCAACGGGTATCTCTGGTACCTTCTTGTTGGTGCAGATCAATCACCAATTGAATGTTTGAAGACTAAAGAATGAAGGATGAGATCAATTCTTGAAGCTTGGAAGGAAGACACATTCAGAGTATGTGAGGAATGTATACATATGTACATAGTTCACTTAGATCTTTGATTAGTCATAGACTTGTACAAATTTATCTATAAATACCTTGAAAATGTCGAGGCGTGATATGAGAGTATATGTGAGAATAGATAGAAGGCAAGAATGAGGAAGATAGATGTCATGAGACATGTGAAAAGTTAGTTGAGTTTCCTCTCATCACTCAACTGTAACTTTCTGAGTAAATGAAGAAATATTGCGCCCGATCTTTTCGTGTCTGCTCCGTCTGTGTTTGATCAATTGTGAAATCCTTTTGAGGATATCTAAGTTGGTAGTTAATGAGTCTGTGACTTGAGTTTCAGAGTCTAATTGCAAACAGGCTAGGAGAATTGTTAGTAGGAACATTCATATGTGTTGAGTGTTCACAGTTCTCTGAAACAGGCGCAAATTTCGATCTTAATCTTTTGGTCAGTTCTCACTCCATAGTTTAAAGTTTTGTGCAAGCAAGCACTTAATCTTTAAGTTGGAAGATAATCTACTCGTGGCTAGAAGCATTTGCTTAAACGGGTTTTGTACTGAGAGAATTGAAGTTAAGAAGTTAGGGGTGTCTAAATCGACTTCTCAGAAGTGCAGATTCAGACATAGGTAACTTGTGAAGTTGATTTCTCAAGATATACTAAACCTTTTGAAGAACTTTAACTTGGAGGAGGTGCGCAATCTCTAGGCGACACTCCATACAAAATTTCATAGAAAACTTTACATGTTTGATAGGTCAATGAGAAGAAATTGTGCAGCAGACTTTCTGTGTTTTACTTTCTTCACAGATTTTCTCAATTTTTGATAATTTGGAGATTGGACCTCTAACTTAGTGAAAGTTTTGACTTACTCTTGATATAGAGGTGTTCTAAATTCAAGAGTAGGTTGTTCTTTTGGAGATTAACACTCTCCATCAGTGGTATCAGAGCAGGAGACATCAAATCAAGGAAAGGAGGGTCCCGACTGCTGCAGATTCAAGAAATTCAACATTTGAAGAACTAAAAGGTGAAAGTTTGAAGGCAAAGCAAGAGGAGGAGACCATACGACATCAAGAAGGACAAAAGGAGTCTAATTCGAAGTAAAGGTACATATATTGTTCATAAAGCTTGAAGATTTCAATACACAGGTAGACACAAGATGGGAGATTCTCTACAGATAGAGAAATTGGATAGGGAAAACTATCCTGCATGGTCAATGAGGATGGAAGCTCATCTTATTAGCAAAGATTTGATTGCTTACATCACAGGAGAAGAAGAGAAGCCACAGTTCAGAGATCCTAGTGTTCCAACTAGGAAAGAGTTAGCAAATTTGAAAAATTGGATGAAGAAAGATGCTCAAGCTAGGAGTATTATCTATATGGCAGTCAATGATTACTTGTTACCTCATATTCAAGGTCTTGAAAGTGCAACTGATATTTGGAATGCTTTGGAGGAGCATTTCCAGAATACTACAAAGTCAAGGAAGGCATCCTTATGGGCAGAATTTACAACCTTCAAGAAGAAGGCCTCTCAATCTATTTCAGACTATGTAACAAGGGTGAAAGACATTGCAGATCCATTAGGAGCTGTTGATGAAGACATTGAGGAGGATAAATTGGTAAGGCAAATCCTTACAGGTTTGAGAGGTGATGACAAATGGAAGCCATTCATTTTATCTACAGAATTATCACTTGACCATTTCACTCCTGATTTAAATCAGTTGCTAGGTCATATGCTAACATTTGAGCAGGATGTTAAAGGAGATGGTGACAAGAGTGCAGGTCATGCAATGTACTCAAAAGATAAGAAGAAGAATAGCAAAGGAAAGCAACAAGCAGGTGAAGATGAAGGAACAACTACTCAAGCCAACTTCCTAAGAGGAAGAGGAGGTGGCAAAGGTAGAGGAAGAGGCAGAAACAACAAGGATGGAGGCAAAGCTTGCTGGATTTGTGGTAAGACAAATCACTTAGCTAATGATTGTTGGCATAATAATCAGAGTAATGGTGGATATAATCAGAACTTTAATTCAAGAGGAAGAGGTGGCAGAAAATCAAAGAGGTAATTTCAGAGGTAGAGGTGGAAGGAGTTACTTTGGAAGAAATGCAGGTAGAGGATTCCAAAGTCAACAATATAACAACACCTACTACAATTATGCTTCAGATCAAAAGGAGGATTCAACATTGATAATGAATGCAACTTGTGAAAGGCAGAGTGAAGATCAAAGAGTTTTCTACATTGACTCAGGGTGTAGCAATCACCTGAGTGGTAATATATCCTTGATGACTGACTTGGAGAATAATGTTTTTAATCATGTTGTTCAGACAGGTGACAACACAAAGCACAATGTGAAGTCAATTGGATCAGTGAAGGCCAAGGATGGTAGCACCTTATTGAGTAAGGTCTTGTATGTTCCTACAATCCCTAAGAATTTGATAAGTGTAGGACAAATTGTTGAAAAGGGATATGAAGTAAGGTTTACTAATGATGGAGTATATGTGAAAGACCCTAGCCAAGGGTATAAACAGATTGTTTCAGGGAAAAAGGAAGGAAGATTATTTACATTGAAGATTCAAGGCAATTTTGGTCATGCTATGTTCACATATGGAGGACATAAGATCTCTGAGTTAGATCTTTGGCACAAGAGGCTTGGACATTTCAATGAAAGAGGTATTAAAGATATGGTTAACAATGGTTCAGTGCTTGGATTGCCTAATGTTGCAGGTCAACATATGACATACAAATGTGAGGCATGTCAATTAGGTAAGGCTCATAAGAATTCTTACTCCAAGCATGGTTTTATGTACTCAGAGAAGCTTGAGTTGTTACACACAGATGTGTGGGGACCATCAAAGGATTTCAGTATAAATGGGTCAAGGTATTATGTGATTTATGTTAATGATGCTACTAGATGGATCACTATCTATGTGATCAAAGATAAGTCAGAAGTGTTTAATACATTTAAACACTATCATGCATATGCAGAAAGAATTACAGGTCATAAGTTGAAGAGATTAAGGTCAGATGGAGGGGGAGAGTATTTCTCTAATGAGTTCAGTGATTACTTATGGAATGCAGGTATAAAAAGGGAAGTTACTTGCAGGTATTCTCCTCAACAAAATGGTGTTGCAGAAAGGAGAAATAGAACACTTGTTGAGTTTGCAAGATCCATGATGAAGGAGAAAAATTGCCCTAATTATTTGTGGGCTGAGGCTGTAAATACAGCCACTTATTTGGTCAATAGGTTACCATGTAAAGCCTTGCAGGGTATGACACCATATGAGGCTTGGTGGGGTAAGAGACCTACCTTGGATCATTGCAGAGTTTTTGGATGTGTGGCATATGCATATGTGCCATCACAATTAAGGCACAAGTTGGAGCCTAAAGCTGAAAAATATGTTTTCATTGGTTATGATGATAAGTAGATGGGCTATAGATTGTGGAGTCCATCTACAAAACAATTCATGGTTTCTAAAGATGTTACATTTGATGAGCAAAGTACTTGGTATGCAGGTACAATCAATATCAATACAGGTGATGAAGAAGAAGTGAACCACAGGAAAGGTAAATCAAAGGTTCAAATATTTGATGAACAAGAGAATAATGAAGTACAGGTTGAAGTGGAAGAAACACCAAGATTTGATCCTGAATATGAAGAACCAGAAACCTCAAGAAGTGGAGAGCTTAGGAGGTCTACAAGGAATAAATGGCAACCTACAAGGTATAGCTATGATACTTAATTTTGGCCACAAAAGATTATGCTTATATGTGATGAAAACAGATGAAGACCCTTCTACATATGAAGAGGCAAAAGGTAAGGAAAAATGGGAGAAAGCTATGCAAGAAGAATATGATGCACTATTGGAGAATCAAACATGGGATTTGGTTCCAAAACCAAATAGTCAGAAGATCATTGGATGCAAATGGGTTTACAAAACCAAGAGGTTTGCAGATGGAAGTGTGTCTAGATACAAAGCTAGACTTGTTGTCAAAGGGTTTGCTCAGACTTATGGTGTTGACTATGATGAGACTTATAGTCCTGTGGCAAAGATGACAACCATCAGGACACTTATAGCTATTGCTGCATGTAAAGGTTGGAAGTTATGTCAACTTGATGTGAAAAATGCTTTTTTGAATGGTTATATTTCAGATGATGTATTCATGGAGCAACCTCAAGGGTTCAGAGATAAAAGGTATCCAGATCATGTGTGCAAGCTCAAGAGAGCTTTGTATGGCTTGAAGCAGGCCCCAAGGGCATGGAACTATAGACTTGTAAAGTTCCTAAAGGAACTTGGATTTCAGGTGTCTAAAGCAGATAGTAGCTTGCTTGTCAAAGCAAGTGATAATGGTTTCATATACATGTGCATATATGTTGATGATATAATTCTTACAGGTACAGATGAAGAAGGAATACAAAGACTCAAGAAGCAAATGGAAAAGGAGTTCAAGATAAGTGACTTGGGAGACTTGTCATACTTCTTGGGCATGGAGATTACATATACTCAACATGGAGTATTTGTGACCCAAGAAAGGTATTTGAAGAACTTGTTAATCAAGTTTAAAATGGATGATTGCAGGGTAGCACCTACACCAATGGAGGTGAATCACAAATTGAGTAAGTTTGGAGGTGAAGAATTCAAGGACATGAGACAATATCAGAGTTTGGTTGGTAGTCTTATCTATGCTACTTTAACTAGACCTGATTTATCATATGCAGTAGGAGTTTTGTCTCAATTCATGCATTGCCCAAGGAAAGAACATTGGATTGCAGGTCAAAGAGTGTTGAGGTACATTAAGGGTACACTCAATGAAGGTTTGTATTATGGGTTTACCTCAGATACAAATATCAAAATTTATAGTGATGCAGATTGGGCAGGTAATCCAGATGATAGAAGGTCAACTTTTGGATATATGTGTTATGTGGGAGATAAACTTATCTCATGGTGTTCCAAGAAGCAACATACAGTTGCTTTGTCTTCTACAGAAGCAGAGTATAAAGGCATGGTTGAAGCTGCAAAGGAAGTAATTTGGCTCAAGACTTTGATGAAGAGTTTTGACATTGTGCATGGGGTACCAATTATATATGGAGATAACATGAGTTCATTGTATTTAGCTGCTAATCCTGTTTTTCATGCCAGGACCAAACACATTGAGATTCAGTATCACTTTCTAAGAGAGAAAGTGATGGATAAGCAGATTGAAGTCATACATACTTCAACAAAGGATCAGATAGCTGATATGCTTACAAAGAGCTTGGATGGACCAAAGCTACAGAAGTTTAAAGACATGGCAGGTATAAAGAAGAAAGGAGAAACCTCAATTGATGATTGAGGGGGAGCTGTTGGTGCAGATCAATCACCAATTGAATGTTTGAAGACCAAAGAATGAAGGATGAGATCAATTCTTGAAGCTTGGAAGGAAGACACATTCAGAGTATGTGAGGAATGTATACATATGTACATAGTTCACTTAGATCTTTGATTAGTCATAGACTTGTACAAATTTATCTATAAATACCTTGAAAATGTCGAGGCGTGATATGAGAGTATATGTGAGAATTTATCCTCTCATCACTCAACTGTAACTTTCTAAGTAAATGAAGAAATATTGCACCCGATCTTTTCGTGTCTGCTCCGTCTGTGTTTGATCAATTGTGAAATCCTTTTGAGGATATCTAAGTTGGTAGTTAATGAGTCTGTGACTTGAGTTTCAGAGTCTAATTGCAAACAGGCTAGGAGAATTGTTAGTAGGAACATTCATATGTGTTGAGTGTTCACAGTTCTCTGAAACAGGCGCAAATTTTGATCTTAATCTTTTGGTCAGTTCTCACTCCATAGTTTAAAGTTTTGTGCAAGCAAGCACTTAATCTTTAAGTTGGAAGATAATCTACTCGTGGCTAGAAGCATTTGCTTAAACGGGTTTTGTACTGAGAGAATTGAAGTTAAGAAGTTAGGGGTGTCTAAATCGACTTCTCAGAAGTGCAGATTCAGACATAGGTAACTTGTGAAGTTGATTTCTCAAGTTATACTAAACCTTTTGAAGAACTTTAACTTGGAGGAGGTGCGCAATCTCTAGGCGACACTCCATACAAAATTTCATAGAAAACTTTACATGTTTGATAGGTCAATGAGAAGAAATTGTGCAGCAGACTTTCTGTGTTTTACTTTCTTCACAGATTTTCTCAATTTTTGATAATTTGGAGATTGGACCTCTAACTTAGTGAAAGTTTTGACTTACTCTTGATATAGAGGTGTTCTAAATTCAAGAGTAGGTTGTTCTTTTGGAGATTAACACTCTCCATCACTTCTTGTGTGATCCTATCTCAGAGGGAGCAATAGGAAGCTCAGGGAATTGATTTGCTACATGCTTCCACAATTCTAGTTTAACCTTCAACAATTCCTATAGAGTGAGATGACATTGTACTTTAGTGTTCTTGATCACTTTCGTGTTTCTAGGAATCACTGATTCTTCATTCCTCACTAGTATTGTGGGTGCTCTCATGCTAATAGACTTGGCTTCCCAAGGTCTTGTGAACTGAGGTAATTCTTGCAAAGAATTGGATTCGAAACTTGTGTTTTCACTCAGTTTCTCTTCCTCTACATCATCGTAAATAGAGGGGATGTCTTGGGGATATTTCTCTTGCAAGTCATCTATTTCTTGGATAGGAGGATAGGTTCCTTCTTCTTTTCTCATTTGGACTGCAACATCTACCATGGGCTTCAATCGAGGCATCCAATGTCGAATTGTTGCCATCATGTAAGCCATTGATGGTGGTCCCTGTGGTGGCACTATGTAGGGATAGTTTAGTCATTCCTTGCATTGTGCATTGTTCTGCACTTTAATGTTGAATGCCTTCCATGATCTGCATTGTGGAACTGGGCCATAGCATGGATTGTAGATTAGATGTAGGGGCGTGTGGTTCCATGCGTGCAACATTTCAGGGTATTCTACAAGTTTTTGCCACCATGTCGGTTGATAGATCTGGTCTTTCTGCACCTCTAGAGGAAGGTCTTTGGGTTGGAACTGGGTAGCGATCGCTATATAAGTTGGGGCTCAAGTGGTTTCTTTTTCTTCTGCTTCTTCTTCATTCTCTTCTTCTCCTTCTGGCTGTTTCAGTTGTTGAGATGAAGTTCTCTACTGATCAAAATCCCAATGTACATGGCGGCCTTCTGTGGATTTCCTCTGTCTTTGAGAAGAGATGCCTTGTTCTTCTGTATCCAAAAAGAATTCTACATTAGAGAGTTGTGTATTCTGCAAGAATGATTCCAAGTCAAAGGTGCTCATCCCCTCAACATCTCCTGTGGTAGAAAATTCAAATTCAGGTGGGACGAGAGGAGCCGATGGGGCAGCTTGTGATGTGCCATCGGTTCCAGATCTAGGTATTTGAATGATAAAGGGAGGCATGGTGGCATCCCCTCGTGGAGAGACTTCCGGAGTTGTCAGAACTTCGTGTTTCTGGACATAGGGAATTGAGCCCCTCATGCACTTGGATTGATGTGTGGCAGTTTTGAGTCTCTCAAACATTTGTAGTTGTGACCAAGTCAAAGCAATGGGTACATCGTATGCTAAGCACCTATAGATGATGTGCGTGATTGCACAACAACCATTCACCACTAGCTTCCTAGATGACCTTTTATTTGCTTCATATAGCTGCTTCATAATTCATACATGAAGCTTAATAGGTAGTGCATTAGCCAAGTAAAGAGCGAACCATATTCGTGTGTGGGGTTGTGTGAATCGATCTTGACCAGGAAATGCAAAATGTTGCATGCACATATGCAGAGGGATGGACACGTTTGGTGTGAGTGCTGCCATATCTTTCAACTTTTGTAGCTTTCGGTTCTTGATGTTAGTGGGAATGAGAGCATCCGTCTCAAAGCCACATGAGTGTTGTGCATGTTCAAAGTAGAGCTCACCAATTCCAACAGAAGTTTGAACCTTTTCAACTCATTGTTTCCCAATAAAGAAGGAAGAACAAATGTTCTTGGTTTGTCCTTTTCCTCATTCGCCTGTAATGTTGAGACCAAGTAGTAAAATCATAGGAGATCTACTTTGGGTAAGGGTGCCGCAAAGTACTCCGCCAGCCCTGCACGCTGCCATATGGTTTGAAGTTCTTGTCTGTTCTAGAGAGTCTCAAATTCCTTGGAAAAGAATTGGAATTGGACCCATGACTTGTGATACTAACACTTGGACAACCATATATATTTTGCCTCTCCTAAAGGCCCTGGCATGCCATTGAACCAATGAGAATTTTCATGGACTCTCTCTGTTATTCCTTTGGGAGGGTCCGGTGCAGGTATTTTCTTGAGGTGTTGTAGCTCTATAGGTCGTTCAGTTGGTGGCACATCAATAGGTAGACTCTCCACATTAATCCCTGCAGTACTTACTCCTGCCTGTCGGGCCTGCTTCCTTTGCCATGAGACTGCTTGTAGCTCTTGATGCTTATCTGCTAGAAGAAGAGAGGCACATTAGCATTGCATAGGAAAGAGGATGTTATGGTGTTCCCTCCACAATACTAACATGACATTCCAAGTGGTTAGGGGTTGTTAAACGCTTAAAACGCGAGACTAACTATCAGTAGCGCGTTTAAATGATTATTGGGTTCTTGGGAGTGGAAGGGGTCTGTAAAGACAGAGGCCCTATACTTGTTTCCCAAAAAATTACTTCACACCACAATATATGGACATTCAAGAATTCTATCAACTTTAGTATACCCTTTTCAATCTTTACGGTTCGTCATTCTAACCCTTTCAGCTGCTATCGAATACATTGTACCAGACTATTAATATCGTGGTACCGCGTTACCACAGAACCCTTTTCTGAGTACACACTACTGTAACATTAGGGACAATAACAGCACTTCAATATTCACCGAATAGGTACTCACAATCAGAAAAACAGGAGACATAGAAGAACTCAACAACTCAGATACACAGCGCTTGAAAGACTAACACACACTGGAGATAACCCTTACCGTAGCCTAATCTCATCGTACAAGTACCGCTTTTAGTATTAAGGTCAATACAATCCTACACAGCGTTTAAGAACACTACCATAACTTCACAGACATCACCAACAACTCACAGCACACTCCAAGAAAGAGTGACACCACGATATACGTAATTAATAGGACAATCACTACAGAGACTCGTAGAACGACTTTCTCATACCACAGTCTGATGATCTACTGGAATGTAAATAAAACTCACACTGACCGCAACAGAGATCGATAGACCACAGACACAGATAACAGACTAGATAAGGGGTGAACAGATTACTCAGAAAACTCCAAACACTTGGAATTAGACAAACTAACACTACAGTAGCGCTCCGTTCAATCACCCAGACAGACAGTCTGGTGATCTCTCGAACGTCTCGAAGTGTCTTTTTTCATTGCTTATAAAGATTACAAAGTATATGTGTAACAACTTTTCGTACGTGCGTAGGGATATAAAAAGATTCTTGATTTTACAACTGCCAATCCGGTGGCCGACTAACACTCTAGCACGCACGGTGGACTCGAACCCGCAGGCTTTTACAGAATTACTGTTCTTCTATTATTCCTTCTAAGTACATGGATCGTGCTAACCTAAAGGTTCGGGCGATTTTCTTTTTTAAAGTTTCTAACATTTGTTTGACAGTGTCTGGTTCTACTAGCTGTGCATCTACTCTTACAGAACTTAAAGCTATAGCTTCGGTCAACAAAATTTCTGCTTATGTCTACAGAAAGGCTTCTTGTAGGTAGAATTCGTTCGATAAGGCCGCATTTCTGGAAATCTTCATCTTTGCAACTTGTTTTTCCATTCTGACTACTCTTTCTTTTTTATTTTCCAGCTGATTTTCCCTTCTTTCGATCTCTTGATTCTGGAACTCTATGGTTCTGGAGTATGCGTCCCTTTCTCTGCGGAGATCTGTTATTACCTTCTGTGTTTGAGCTTCTTTTGACAAATAACGTTTGAGCATATTATTTACATCATCTAATTGATCCTTGTATCTTTGTAGTTCTTCCGCTGTCTTCATTGCCAGATCGTGTTGTTCTTGGCCTTTTTGTACCACTTCGTCTAGTTGAACTCTGGTTTCTTTGAGCAGATTTCCTAATGCGATTCTTGCATCTTCTTTATCCTGTAACTCTTGCTTCATTTTACTGATTTCGGCTTGTGCTTCACTTAATAACTTGTCCTTTTGGTGGAGATCTGCCAGTGCTGTTCTGCAAGCTGGGCTTGGAGATGGGTAATTTGGGATTGCAGCTGATGGTTTTCTGCTTTGACCGCATCTATCTCTTCTTGTAGAGGCGTGATATCTGCTTCTAGGACATCCACCTTGTGTTGTAACTCATTTCGAATGTTATCAGTGACTTCTCTCATCTGGATTGGCAATTGCTGTGATAAATAAATTAATAGTTGGCCCATGTTTGCAAGTTCAATAGCGCGTTTAAACGATTATTGGGTTCTTGGGAGTGGAAGGGGTCTGTAAAGACAGAGTCCCTATACTTGTTTCCCAAAAAATTACTTCACACCACAATATATCGACATTCAAGAATTCTATCAACTTTACTATACCCTTTTCAATCTTTACGGTTCATCATTCTAACCCTTTCAGCTGCTATCGAATACACTGTACCAGACTATTAATATCGTGGCACCGCATTACCACATAACCCTTTTCTGAGTACACACTACTGTAACATTAGGGACAATAACAGCAGTTCAGTATTCACCGAATAGGTACTCACAATCAGACAAATAGGAGACACAGAAGAACTCAACAACTCAGATACACAGCGCTTGAAAGACTAACACACACTGGAGATAACCCTTACCATAGCCTAATCTCATCGTACAAGTACCGCTTTCAGTATTAAGGTCAATACAATCCTACACAGCGTTTAAGAACACTACCATAACTTCACAGACATCACCAACAACTGACAGCACACTCCAAGAAAGAGTGACACCACAATATACGTAATTAATAGGACAATCACTACAGAGACTCGCAGAACGACTTTCTCATACCACAGTCCGATGATCTACTGGAATGTAAATAAAACTCACAACCGCAACAGAGATCGATAGACCACCGACACACATAACAGACCAGATAAGGGGTGAACAGATTACTGAGAAAACTCGGAACACTTGGAATTAGACAAACTAACACTACAGTAGCGCTCCGTTCAATCACCCAGACAGACAGTGTGGTGATCTCTCGAACGTCCCGAAGTGTCTTTTCATTGCTTATAAAGATTACAAAGTATATGTGTAACAACTTTTCGTACGTGCGCAGGGATATAAAAAGATTCTTGATTTTACAACTGCCAATCCGGCGGCCGACTAACAGGGTTAGTGGTTGAATTTTTTGTGATGTGTGTGAATGCTGGTTAGTAGGTTAGTATTCACCCTAGATGCATACTTTTGGATGTCCAATGTACTCAGAATGCACCTACATCAGAGTGGACAAAAATTGGGTCAGGGGGTTTGATCCGAGGTTTCAGTCTCCAAACTTGGATCGTGGGGTTGTAGCTTTTAGTGGTGATGACATGTAAAGATTTATGGATTGGATTTTGTTGGATTTGGGGCTTTTTGGGTACCCATTTCCCGACATTCCTAGGTGTGCCCGAAGATGTAGTGGTGTGGAGCGTAGATGTTTGCCTTGGGATTTGTGCCAAGAGTGCTTGTGAGTGTTGATTCAATCTTGTGAATGGAGGTGAAGCTATTTGAGCTCGTAAGCAGGTCTTGGGCACCCATATCTATCTAGCATTTGGGATAGCCTTCATTGACTGCTTTGGAACCCAAATAGAAATGGTTTGTCTAGATTGATGCCTAGGATACTCCGTCGTTGTAATCCTCGACATTGTAGCTCATTTGGTGCATCTTTGGGATCCTGTCTCCAAAGCCGAGGGTTGTTCACCCTTGCGTACCCAGATCTTCTTCATGCCAAGAGGTACCTTATATTGCACAGGTTGGTGCTCATGCTTCTTGATCATCGGCCTCCTCTGTGTCGTGTGTTGCCCAGCTTGCTTTTCTCGAATCCTCTTTGGAAAAGAAGGGAACTCCTCATTGACTTATGCACCTTCGTTAGGAGTGGAAACCTTCTGCACCATAGAACTTTGGACAAGAATAGCATCGTTATCTTCATGTGGGTTCCTGGAGGGGCCAAAATTTGGTGCCTCTTCTAGTGGCCTAAGTGCTTGATTCTCTAATTCCATCATGATGCGATTTTAGCCTACCCAAGCATGAAGAAGTCCACTTCTTAGGTTGCGGTTGACTACATGATCATAGATCCAATCTTGGCCCAGGACAAGAGGTTTGGTAAGATCCTCATCTTCACATACTACCACTTTGACTACCATTAGAAACTCTTGAATGTTGAGCAACCTCTTCCTTGTCTTCGCAATTTCATTCGGCAAATGCATTCTAAAGCTTCTAACTGTGCTTCTTCTCGAATTCCTTTTTCTTCTTATTTACGTTTCTTAGAAGTTTTGAGTCGATTTAACATCTCTTACGTGAGGGGTTCTTGATATAATTTAACTCTGCATCCACTAATGTAACTCGGTAGGATGTCACCTTCTAGAGTGGCTAGTTGAACTGCTCCACTTGTGGACATCCTACTGATAATCATCGGTCCATAGCCTCTCTTCTGTAATTTCCAATCATGTTGCTTCAAAGTGTAGACTAAGACTACGTCTCCTGCTTTCAATCCCTGATCCTTCACATGTGCGTCAAAATATGCTTTTTGTCTTTTCTTGGTTGCATACATTCCTATTGCAGCTCTCAATCATGTTTCACCTAATCCTTCAAGATCGAAGATTCTAGAGGAGAGCTCATGACCTGTCTAGCCATGCTCTTGTGCTACTTTTAATGTAGGTATAAAGAAGTCCAATTGTAGCATTGCATTTTGGCTAAATACCATCTAAAAGGGTGTGGCTTGGAGTACCATTTTATAGGCAACTCTGTATGCCCAAACAACATGGTGTAGTTGTTTGTCCCAATCAGAGCATTTATTATTAACCAATTTTTTTAGTGCATTGCATAGAATCTTATTGGTGCTCTCGGCTTGCCTGTTAGCTTGTGGATGATAGGGGGCAGACTTCTTATGTATCACCAAGAATTCTTGGAGAAGGTTTTCTATGACTTCGTTCAAGAAGTGTGTGCCCCTATCACTTACTAGCTCTATTGGTAACCCATATCTGGTGAACACATTCTCAAATAAGAACTTAGTAGTGGTCTGAGCATCGTTCTTTGTTGTAGCTTTCACCTCTACCCATTTGGTTAGATAATCAGTGGCCACAATAATGTATTCAACATGGGAACCCTTAGCTAGGGGGTTAATAGGACCGACAAAGCCTATTCCCCACTTAGAGAATGCACATCCACCCATCATAGGTTTCAATGGCATCTCATCTTTATGTATAGGATATTGAGTTCACTGACAAACATCACACCTCTTAACATAGTTCTATGCATCCATGTGAAGCATGGGCCACCAAAGACTTGCAAAAGGTATTGCTTTGATCACTCTATCTGGTCCAAAGTGTCCTCTTGCTACACCTTGGTGAGTAGTTTCCAAGATCTTCAGATATTTGTTCTCCTGGACACATAATCTAAGATACCCATCTTTTCCTCCTTTATATAGATTATATCCAATGAGAGTATAGTTTAAACCTTCTTGTTCTAAGCTCCTTTGTATAGCCAATGCCATATCATCCTCAAAAAGGCTACTAATGGTTCATTCCAATCTGGCACTAAAGACACCCGATAAAGAGTGGCATGTTACACGGGTGGTTTAGTATGGCAAAATGGGCATTCCTTGCACATCCTATGGACATCTGCTTCCATAGTTGGCCAGTGCACTCTGATTCTCCTCAGTGTCTGTAAAGTTCTTTGCCTTGAGTAGTGTTGCGCTAATGCACCCACATGTGCTAAATGCAACCACTTCGCATACTCATCCTCTTCCACAAAACAAGCTAATATTCCTTGATCTGTATGTTTGTACATACTCCTTGCAATGATATGGTACTTTTGGGCTTTTATTACCTCCCCATCTTGAGTGTTTATTTCTAGATGTTTAGGCCCATATGTCAGTAGTAGCACTAAGTCCTTGGAACACTGTGGTAAAACTTCCAAATTAAACAAGTAAGCATCAGGAAGTTCATTGGATACTCCTTGTGGGGCCTCTTCGGATGTGAACCTCGAGAGATGATCTGCTTTCAAGTGAGTCTTGCCTTTCCTCACCATTACCTCAAAGTCATATTCCATTAGTAAGAGGAACCATCTTACTAATCTACCTATATTGCATGGCTTGTTTGACAAGTACAATAGAGCTTGATGATCATTAAAAAAGTTAAACTTCTTTGCAAGCAATGTTGGAGCAGAGCAATCATCAATAGTGATTATATGAAGATCAAAGTGAGAAGATATGTGGAAGAATGAAGATTACTTTCAGAGGAAGAAAATAGAATCAGAAATGTTTCTTTTGTATATTACTCTTGTAAATAGTTCAATGTATTTTGAAAAAGATGACGAGTTAGACTCGTATATATATCTACAGATACGTATTCATAGGAGGAGAGAGTGATATAGATCAGATAGAGAAGAATAGGTGAAGAGGTGATGAACATTGTATGTATCATCAACCATATGTATGAAAAGTAATGAAGAAGAAAATGTTGTAGAATTCTGCGCGTCGATCTTCTTTCCCATTCTCCTTCTGTGTTTAATCTTTTGAAGAATCCTTTTGCACGTATCTAAGTCCATAGCTAATCTATCTATGGCTAGAATTTGAGAGATTAATTTCAATCAGGCTGTGAGAATTTTGTTTAGGAACATTCATATGTGAAGATGTTCTGAGAGTCGAAAAATCTGGCGCACATTTCATCTTCAAAGAAATGGTCAGTGCTCAGTCCACAGTGTAAAGTTTTACACAAGTGAGGGCTCAAAATCTAAGTTGGAAGGTAAGCTATCTATGGCTAGAAGATTTTGATCAAACGGGTTCAGAGTTGGGAGAACCACTGCTAAGAAGTTGCAGGTGTCAAAGTCGCCATTGCAGAGAAGCACTTTCAGACATAGGTAAAGTGTTTCACACATTTCTCAGTGTGTACTTAATCTTTTTGAGAGATTTAACTTGGCAAAGTTGCGCAACCTTAAGGCGAAGTGTTGTGCAAAGTTTTATCAAAAACTTTACAAGATTGATTAGTCAATGAGTGACTAATCTACAGCAGACTTTCCTGAAAAAACTGAATTTTTCAGAATAATCAATTTCCTGATAATTTGGTGAAGATTCTCTAAATTAGGTGGAGTCTAAAGTTGATCTTGATATAGAGGTGATCTAAACTCAAGGTCAACTTGTTCTTTTGGAGATTAACACTCTCCATCAGTGGTATCAGAGCAGGTTGTGTCAAAATTGAGAAGAAGAAGACTCCGACTATTGCAGAAGTACAAATCTTTACATTTTGAAGGTGCAGAAGGGTAAAGGTTGAAGAAAGATTGAAGGAAGACATACAAAGAGCATCAAAAGGATCAGAAGGAGCAACATTCGAAGTAAAGGTACATTTATTAATTGTAAAGGTTAAAGATTTGAAGCTACAGGTGAAGTAAAGATGGGAGATAGTCTCCAAATTGAAAAGTTGGATAGAGAGAACTATCCTGCATGGTCTATGAGGATGGAAGCTCACCTTATGAGCAAAGATCTGATAGGATACATCACAGGAGATGAAGAAAAGCCAGAATTCAGAGATCCTAGTGTTCCAACTAGGGAGGAGCTTGCAGATTTGAAGAATTGGATGAAGAAGGATGCTCAAGCAAGAAGCATCATCTACATGGCAGTCAATGACTATTTGCTTCCTCACATTAGAGGACTTGAGAGTGCTTGTGATATTTGGAATGCTTTGGAAGAGCATTTCCAAAATACAACCAAATCAAGGAAGGCTTCACTATGGGCAGAATTTACTACCTTCAAGAAGAAGGCCTCACAATCAATCTCTGATTATGTGACAAAGATGAAGGACATTGCAGATTCTTTAGGTGCAGTTGATGAAGATATTGAAGAAGACAAATTGGTAAGACAAATACTTACAGGGCTAAGAGGAGATGAGAAGTGGAAGCCTTTCATTTTATCTACAGAACTTTCATTAGATCACTTTACTCCTGATTTGAATCAATTGTTAGGTCATATGCTAACTTTTGAGAATGATGTCAAAGGAGATGTTGATAAGAGTGCAGGTCATGCAATGTATTCTAAAGACAAGAAGAAAGCCAACAAAGGGAAGCAACAATCAGGTGAAGAAGAAGGTACATCAAACCAAGCAAACTTCATAAGAGGAAGAGGAAATGGCAGAAGTAGAGGAAGAGGCAGAAACAACAAAGATAATGCAAGAGCTTGTTGGATATGTGGTAAGACCAATCATCTATCTCATGATTGTTGGCACAATAATCAAAACAATGGTAATTATCAGAACTTTAATCAAAGAGCAAGAGGTGGTAGATTTCAGAGAGGAAATTTTAGAGGTAGAGGTGGTAGGAATTCTTTTGGAAGAGGTGGTGGAAGAAACTTCCAAAATCAATCCTATAATAACACCTACTACAACTATGCATCAGATCAAAAGGAGGATTCGGTTCTCATTATGAATACATGTGAAACCTCACATGAGGACATGAGAGTGTTCTATATTGATTCAGGATGTAGTAATCATTTAAGTGGAAATATTGCTTTGATGACTGACCTAGATCATAATGCAATTAATCATACAGTTCAGACAGGTGATAATACAAAGCATAAGGTAAAGTCAATTGGTTCAGTCAAGGCTAAGGATGGGAGCACTCTTCTGAGTAAGGTACTTTATGTTCCCACAATTCCAAAGAATTTGATCAGTGTAGGTCAAATTGTGGAAAAAGGTTATGAGGTAAGGTTTACCAATGATGGAGTTTATGTTGAAGACCCTAGTCAAGGGTATAAACAAGTTATTGCAGGAAAGAAAGAAGGAAGGCTTTTCACATTGAAGGTACAAGGAAATGTTGGACATGCTATGTTCACATATGGAGAGCAGAAGGTGTCAGAATTGGATCTTTGGCACAAAAGACTTGGACACTTTAATGAAAGAGGTATCAAAGAAATGATTAACAATGATTCAGTGCTTGGAATGCCTAACATTGCAGGTCAACACATGACATACAGATGTGAGGCATGTCAATTAGGTAAGGCTCATAAGCAATCCTATTCCAAGCATGGATTTATGTATTCAGAAAGACTTGAATTGGTGCATACAGATGTGTGGGGTCCTTCAAAGGACTTTAGTATAAATGGTTCAAGATATTATGTCATATATGTTGATGATGCTACCAGGTGGATCACAATTTATGTGATTAAGGAAAAGTCAGAAGTGTTTAATGCATTTAAACACTATCATGCATATGCAGAAAGGATTACAGGTCAAAAATTGAAGAGACTAAGGTCAGATGGAGGGGGAGAGTATTTTTCAAATGAGTTCAATGATTATTTGTGGAATGCAGGTATAAAGAGAGAAGTTACTTGCAGGTACTCTCCTCAACAAAATGGGGTAGCAGAAAGAAGAAATAGGACTCTTGTTGAGTTTGCAAGGTCCATGATGAAAGAGAAGAATTGCCCAAATTATTTGTGGGCTGAGGCTGTTAATACAGCTACATATTTGGTTAATAGATTGCCTTGTAAAGCTTTGCAGGGTATGACACCATATGAAGCTTGGTGGGGTAAGAAACCTACCTTGGATCATTGCAGAATATTTGGATGCTTGGCATATGCATATGTGCCATCTCAATTGAGGCATAAGTTGGAGCCTAAGGCAGAGAAGTATGTATTCATTGGTTATGATGATAAGCAAATGGGATACAGGTTGTGGAGTCCATCCACAAAGCAATTTATTGTATCTAAGGATGTTACATTTGATGAGCAAGGTACTTGGTATGCAGGTAAATATAATGTACATGCAGATGATGAAGAAGTAGTGGAACAAAGGAAAGGTAAAGCAAAGATTCAATTACTTGATGAAAGTGAGAGTAATGAAGTGCAGATTGAAGTTGAAGAGAGGCCAAGGTTTGATCCAGAATGTGATGAACCAGAGACCTCAAGAAGTGCAGAAGTTAGGAGATCATCTAGGCACAAATGGCAACCTACAAGGTATAGCTATGACACTTCATTCTTGACTACTAAAGATTATGCTTATTTGGTAAAAGCAGATGAAGACCCTTCTACATATGAAGAAGCCAAAGGGAAGAAGAATTGGGAAGATGCTATGCAAGAGGAGTATGATGCATTGATAGAGAATCAAACATGGGATTTGGTTCCTAAACCTAATAGTCAGAAGATTATTGGATGTAAGTGGGTTTACAAAACAAAGAGATTTGCAGATGGAAGTGTGTCTAGGTACAAAGCTAGACTTGTTGTGAAAGGGTATGCACAGACATATGGAGTGGACTATGATGAGACTTATAGTCCTGTGGCAAAGATGACAACCATCAGGACACTCATTGCAATTGCTGCTTGTAAAGGTTGGAAGTTGTCTCAATTAGATGTTAAAAATGCTTTCTTGAATGGTTACATTTCAGATGAAGTCTACATGGAGCAACCAGATGGGTTCAAAGATCAAGTGAGTCCAAATTATGTATGTAAGCTCAAGAGAGCTTTGTATGGGTTGAAGCAAGCCCCAAGGGCTTGGAATTATAGGCTTGTAAAATTCTTGAATGATCTTGGATTTCAAGCATCAAAGGCAGATAGTAGCTTGCTAGTCAAAGCAAGTGAAAATGGATTCATTTATGTGTGTATTTATGTTGATGACATAATACTTACAGGAACAGATGATAAGGGGATACAAATGATCAAGAAGCAGATGGAGAAAGAGTTCAAAATCAGTTATTTGGGGAACCTATCATTCTTCTTGGGAATGGAGATCTCTTATACTCAACATGGAGTATATGTGACCCAAGAAAGGTATCTTAAAAATTTGCTAACCAAATTTAAAATGGAAGATTGCAGGGTTGCACCTACACCTTTGGAAGTGAACCATAAATTGTCTAGGTTTGGAGGAGAAGAGTTCAGAGATATGAAACTCTATCAAAGTTTGGTTGGTAGCTTGATTTATGCTACATTGACAAGGCCTGACTTGTCATATGCAGTTGGTGTGCTTTCACAATTCATGCATTGTCCTAGAAAGGAACATTGGATTGCAGGACAAAGAGTACTTAGGTACATCAAGGGTACACTCAAAGAAGGGTTGTACTATGGGTTTACTTCAGATACAAGAATCAAGATATATAGTGATGCAGATTGGGCAGGTAATGTGGATGATAGAAGATCAACACATGAATACTTGTGCTATGTAGGAGACAAATTGATTTCATGGTGTTCCAAGAAGCAACATACAGTTGCTTTGTCATCTACAGAAGCAGAATATAAAGGTATGGTGGAAGCTGCAAAAGAGGTAATATGGCTAAAGACACTTTTGAAAGTTTTTGATGTGATTCAGAGTACTCCTATTATTTGTGGAGACAATATGAGTTCATTATACTTGGCAGCTAATCCTGTATTTCATGCTAGAACTAAGCATATTGAAATACAGTATCATTTTCTGAGAGAGAAGGTCATTGAGAAGGAAATTGAAGTCATACACACCCCTACAAAAGATCAACTTGCAGATATGATGACTAAAAGTTTGGATGGACCTAAGTTGCAGAGGTTTAAAGATATGGCAGGAATAAAGAAGATGCAGGTAATCACAATTGAAGATTGAGGGGGAGCTGTTGGAGCAGAGCAATCATCAATAGTGATTATATGAAGATCAAAGTGAGAAGATATGTGGAAGAATGAAGATTACTTTCAGAGGAAGAAAATAGAATCAGAAATGTTTCTTTTGTATATTACTCTTGTAAATAGTTCAATGTATTTTGAAAAAGATGACGAGTTAGACTCGTATATATATCTACAGATACGTATTCATAGGAGGAGAGAGTGATATAGATCAGATAGAGAAGAATAGGTGAAGAGGTGATGAACATTGTATGTATCATCAACCATATGTATGAAAAGTAATGAAGAAGAAAATGTTGTAGAATTCTGCGCGTCAATCTTCTTTCCCATTCTCCTTCTGTGTTTAATCTTTTGAAGAATCCTTTTGCACGTATCTAAGTCCATAGCTAATCTATCTATGGCTAGAATTTGAGAGATTAATTTCAATCAGGCTGTGAGAATTTTGTTTAGGAACATTCATATGTGAAGATGTTCTGAGAGTCGAAAAATCTGGCGCACATTTCATCTTCAAAGAAATGGTCAGTGCTCAGTCCACAGTGTAAAGTTTTACACAAGTGAGGGCTCAAAATCTAAGTTGGAAGGTAAGCTATCTATGGCTAGAAGATTTTGATCAAACGGGTTCAGAGTTGGGAGAACCAGTGCTAAGAAGTTGCAGGTGTCAAAGTCGCCATTGCAGAGAAGCACTTTCAGACATAGGTAAAGTGTTTCACACATTTCTCAGTGTGTACTTAATCTTTTTGAGAGATTTAACTTGGCAAAGTTGCGCAACCTTAAGGCAAAGTGTTGTGCAAAGTTTTATCAAAAACTTTACAGGATTGATTAGTCAATGAGTGACTAATCTACAGCAGACTTTCCTGAAAAAACTGAATTTTTCAGAATAATCAATTTCCTGATAATTTGGTGAAGATTCTCTAAATTAGGTGGAGTCTAAAGTTGATCTTGATATAGAGGTGATCTAAACTCAAGGTCAACTTGTTCTTTTGGAGATTAACACTCTCCATCAAGCAAATAGTTTCTAAACGTTTTAACCACATATACCATGCCTAACCCGTCTCGTTCAGTGGTGGTAATGTTTTTTTCAACTGCATTCAACTGTCTACTAGCATATGCTATTGGAAGATCCATGTTACCTTCACCTGTTGGTTGTGCAGGTACACACCCAATAGCATAATTGGATGCATCCACATGGACATGGAATGGCTTGTTCCAATATGGTGTGGTCAAGATTGGTGCTAAACACAAGCACCATTTAAGCTCATTCAAAGATTTCTCACATTCGTCAGTCCACTCAAAATTGGTCAAAAGTTCATATAGAGGCTTTGCAATGATGGCATACATGTGTATAAAATGTTGGTAATAGCCACAATGCCCCATGAAAGCTTGCACTTCCTTGACATTCTTTGGCCTAGGTAGTTCTGTGATAGCTCTCACTTTCTCTTGATCAGTGGATATGCCATTCTTTGACACTGTGTCCTAGAATCTTGCCTTTCCTGACCATGAAAACACATTTTTCTAGGTTCAGGCAGACTTGATATTCTCTACATTTGTCAAAGATTTGCCTGAATTTAGGTATATGTGTATGTCTAGTGTTGGAATGAGCACAGAGATCATCAACATAGACTTCCAAATTCTTCCTCAGGGACTCTTTAAACACACGGCACATCAGTCTCTGGAAGGTTGCGGGCGCATTGGTTAGACCAAATGGCATTACCCAAAAAGCAAATATGCCCCAGCTCTGTGGCAAAAGCCATCTTATGCTGATCTTCTGGTGCAATGGCTAGTAGTTACTTGATTGTAACCAGAGAACCCATCCAAGAAGCTGTACACTTCCTTGCCTGCTACCATTTCTAATAGATGCTATGTGATAGGAAGCGAATAACTATCTCTGACAGTGTCTGCGTTAACCTTCTTCAGGTTAATGCATACACGTAATTTGCCATTCTTTTTGGGCACTACTACAATGGGGGATACCCATTCACTGTGCTCAATTTCATAGATAAATCTAGCTTCAAACAAGCAATCTATCTCTTCTTTGATCTTGGCAGTGTAATTGTCATTATATGTGTATGGCTTTTGCTTAGAGGCTTTGGCAGGATATTGTATGAGCATATGTTAGGGTCTGCACCTTTCAAGTCCTTGTAACTCCATGCAAACACATCTCTATATTCTAGTAGTAAGGCTACCAACTCCTGCTCCTCGCCTTCACTTAGGTCGTGTCCTATGTAGGTGCATCACTCTTCACCTTCCTCTATTGTCACTATGATTTTCTTTGTAGTTTCTTTGTTATCATAAGCCTCTCCTATGACAGCTTCACGTTTAGGCATTCTAACCATGACTCTCCTGTCTTCTTTTTCAGATTTCTTGAAATTTTCAAGGACCTCAAACAAAGATTCTTCTTCCTCTGGTGTGACTTCTCTCTTCTTCCTCTTCGTACCTTCTTTCTTAGTGGTCAATTGTGTAGTTAATCTCACCTCATTCATTATTTCTTCGTTTCTCTGAGGGTGAGCTTCTATTTTGTAGAAATATTCCTCATCTGATGCAAAAGGAGGGTCCATTATAATTGACTCTAGATCAGAGTCACTTGCATCCTCGAATGCATCAGTGCTAGGTTCACATTCTTCAATAATCAGATCACACATGATTGGCTCTATTGTGAAGACTAAAATGTCATAGCCATCCTCATGACAGTGGGTTGTCCATTGTTCTTCATTGATGGCTACATCCATGGTTGCTAAAATCTTTGCCCAACATTGAGGTTCAAATTCCTCAATAGGGAATACTACGGATGCATAGGCTAGGTCTTGAATTGATCTATGAGTTTCCTTTGCACCTACCTCTCTTGCTTTTTCTCTCTTCTCTTCCTCTACTACTACTTTACACATCCATAAGTGGGTGTCTTCATGCATCCATGAGGATCCTGATCCTATGGAATGCACTGATTATGTATCATCCTTAGTTCTATGGATGGGATTCCATTGAATAGGGGGTACGTCTCTATGAGAGTAATCCTTGAGATTGACTTTGGTTGTAACACCTAAGTGTTGTAAATACAAAGAATTGGTTCCCCAATCTTGTACCACTTGCAACTGCCACATAAATGGCCTTCCCAGAATCATCTCATAGGCCTGATTCTTGCTAAAGTCACATATAGCAAAAGTATGTTCAAACTCTACACCACATGTAGTGAGAGTTATTCTCTCTAGCAGTCCTAAGGGTCTTTCTATGTGACCTTTGACCATATGCAATTTCATTCTTGTTGGCCTGAGTGCCGGCTCACCCCAATGCTTCCATAGGGAAGTAGTAGCAATTGCAACTCCTACACTTGAGTCCAAAATTGCCTTGGTTGTGTACCCCTAATGGGTAACAGGAAGATAGTTGTTTCCTTCTTCTCCTTCGCTCATGTCCCCTATCTTGTCCAAGGGTATTTCTGGCACCATTCTATGAGATCCTACCTGAGAACGAGGTTTTGATACTTTTGGCATTTGATTGGCTACATGTTTCCATAGATTTGGCCTAACCTTGAGTAGCTCTTCTAAAGTGAGATTGCACTGCACTTTAGTGTTTGTTACTACTCTCTGTTCCTAGGTATGTTTGAGTCTTCATTTCTTATCATGACCTTGGGTGCTCTCATGCAAGTATACTTAGCTTCTCATGGACCTGTGAAATGGGGTAGTTCCTATAAGGAATTAGACTCAAAGTCTAATCTCTCATGAGATTGGGCACTTTCTTGCTCTCCATAAATGGAAGGAATGTCTTGTGGGAATTGATCATGCGCGTCATCCACAAGTTCAATTGGAGGAGGATCTTCACTTTCTTTAGCCCATTTCTCTTCTTGAATCTCTCGCAGGAATTCTGGTGAATACCGATTCATAGAAGAAAAGGTGTCTGGTTTAGTGGATTTGGGCACATAAGCTTCCTGGGAGGAATGCCTATTCTATCAATCGCACTCTCCTTAGCATGGAAGGTGACTCCTTTTCCAGAATTTGCAATTGACGTCTCCAATCTATCTAATAGAACATCAAAATGCAATGGTGTTCTAGTGGAGCTAGAGCAATTGAAGAGGCGACTAGCCTCAAACATGGCTTGAGCCAATTCCACCATCTTGGTGCAAAGTTTGTTCATTCAAGCTCTATGTTCGCTCTAAGGTAACACTTTTCATGATTTGTTACATTTGGCCCTTCCTAGATGCTGGCATGATATGCCCTAAGCATCATGTCTATGTCCTCAAGAGTGGGATCGGCTAGGACTGATCCTACTTTGGGTGGTGGTTGGGTTATGTGTGGTGGATTAGAAGCTTGGGGACTGGAAGGTGATGGGGATGGTAGTGGGGGTGATGTGCGAGAGTGCGTTTGAGATGTGATTTCAATTATCTTGGCTTTTGTTCCTCTTAGGCTTTCCTCAAGTTCACTTATCTTTCTTGCCCATTGCCTTTTCATACATTCACGACTTTCTCTCCAAGCTTTTGTCCTCATCTTATTCTGACTCTCGATCTTGCTAACCTCCAAATTCTCTTCCTGGCCTAAGTCTTGGTTTTGCTTAAGCGCCTTAGCTCTCGTGATGACTTGCACCGGGGTTGTGGAAGTCACACTTCCCGTGGATTCTACCACTAACCCAATAATAATGATAGGAATGATTTTTTGCATATTGGTGGGGTTCTTGAGACACTCTCGTAACAAGTGCTCCTTCCCACAATCTGGACAAAATCCTTGAATTGTCACAGATTGGGGTTGTGTCGGTGCAGGTTAGGGCAATCATGAATGAGGTGATCTCCCTGACATCGATAGCATGGTCATCTAGGAAATGGTGGTCTTATGTGCCTAGGTTGAGGCCTAGAGTTAGGATTTGCATACATGACGTTCGCATACTCAGGCTCCCAACTAGGTTCACTCGATTCTTCATAATAGTATAACTCACTATGATCACGGGATTGCATGCAATAAGTATGTGGGCTATCAATATGAATGGAGTCAAATCTATGATCACTATTTCCAGATGAGGAATTTGAGTCTCATGGGTGGGCAGAAATCTTGGCTACCATGGACATTGCTGTCAATGAAGAACAATAGACACCTCATTGTGATGAGGAGGGTTATGATATTTCAGTGTTCATGTGCCAGCCCTTGCTAGAAGAAGGTGAATCTAATGACTTCATCGAAGAAGAAGAGAACGATGATGATCTAGAGTCCATTGTGATGGATAGCTGCTTTATTTCAGAGGAGCACTATCTAGAAGACATAGGAGTATTTACACAAAAAGAAGAAGAACCTCTCACAAGCATCAAAACAGTAAATTCAAAGGATGGGAGTGAAGGTAGTAAAATGAAAAAGAAAAGAAAAGTAGTGAAACAGAGTGAGGAGGAACCATTGTTTGAAGTTGAGGACCGAAAAATTTTGGTATGAATGCCTAAGAGAGAGGCCACAACAGGAGAAGCATATGATAACAAAGAAAAGACCAAAAAAATTGTAGTCACCATCGAAGAGAACAAAGAGAGATGTACATACATAGGAGATGACCTAAGTAAAGAAGAGGAAGTAGAGTTGGTAGTGTTATTAAGGGAATACAGGGACGTGTTTGCATGGCACTATAGAGACTTGAAGGGAGTAGATCCAAAAATTTGCTCTCATACGATCCCCATGATAGCAGATGCCAAGCCCACCAAACAAAAGCCCTACACATAAAATGACACTTATGTAGCCAAAATAAAAGAAGAAATTGATAGATTGATTGAAGCTGGATTCATCTATGAGATTGAGCATACTGAATTGGTGTCCCCCATTGTAGTGGTGCCCAAGAAGAATGGAAAGTTATGTGTGCGTATTAACCTTAAAAAAGTTAATGTCGCCACGATAAGAGATAGTTATCCGCTTCCAATCACTGAACATTTATTGGAGCGTGTTGCAGGCAAGGAAGGTTATAGCTTCCTTGATGGATTTTCAGGTTACAATCAAGTAGCATTGCCCTAGAAGATCAACATAAAACAGCTCTTGCCACAAAGTGGGGGATCTTTGCATTTCGTGTGATGCGATTTGGGCTCACCAATGCACCTGCAACATTCCAAAGACTCATGTGTCATGTCTTCAAAGAGTTCTTGCGAAAGAGGTTAGAAGTATATGTGGATGATTTATGTGCTCATTCCCAAGAGCGAAGATACCACATCCCTGAGCTCAGACAGATCTTCAACAAGTGTAGAGAATATCGAGTGTGTCTGAACCCAGAGAAGTGTGTGTTCATGGTACGTCAAGGTAAAATCTTAGGTTACATTGTCTCTAAGAATGGAATATCAACAGATGAGGACAAAGTAAAAGCCATAGCGGAGTTGGCGAGGCCAAGGAATGTTAAAGAGGTACAAGCCTTCATGGGCCATTGTGGATATTACCGTAGGTTCATTCACATGTATGCAATCATAGCTAAACCTCTTTATGCCTTGTTGAAAAATTTTGAGTGGAACGATGAATGCGAAAAGTCCTTCAATGAGCTGAAGAGACTCTTGTGCACAGCACCAATACTGACTACTCCTGATTGGAATAAACCATTCCATGTACACGTAGATGCATCCAATTATGCAATAGGATGTGTGTTGTCACAACCAACTAGTGAAGGGAATTTAGATTTGCCTATAGCATATGCTAGCAGGCAATTGAATGCTGTTGAACGAAACTACACCACAACCGAAAGAGAAGGCTTAGGCATGGTATATGCCGTAAAGAAGTTTAGATACTATCTGTTGGCCAACAAGTTCAAATTTTTCACTGATCATCAAGCTTTATTATACTTGGTCAATAAACCTTGCAATAGAGGATGCTTAGTAAGATGGTTCCTCTTACTAATGGAATATGACTTTGAAGTGGTTGTTAGGAAAGGTAAGACCCACCTCAGAGCGGATCACCTTTCTCGCATCACTTCAGGCGAGTCACCACAAGGAGTGTCTGATGAATTGCCAGATGCTTATCTGTTCAATCTGGAAGTTGTTCCTAAGTGGGCAAATAAGTTGGTACCAGTTCTAACCTTTGGACCCGCAAATAAGAATGTAAAAACAAACAAAGATGAGATTGTAAAATCACAAAAATATCAAATATTGGCAGGCAGTATGTACAAACAAGATACAGAGGGTTTATTAGCTTGTTGTGTCGAGGACGATGAACATAGTAGTTGGTTGCAACAAGCCCATGAAGGATTTCTAGGGAATCACTATTCTAAACAACGAACATTGCAAAATCTAAAACTTTTAGGAGTGTATTGGCCTAGTATAGACAAAGAAATTCATGAGTGGATCACGAATTGTCCAGTGTGCCAAAAGAGACCCCCGGTGGAGCATGCAACTCTTTATCATATATCATTAATTCCCAATTGGAGTGCCCCATTGGTAGAATTTATGAGATCAGGAACATTACCTAGCGAGGCTAGTTTAGCAAGAAGACGAAGCATGGAGCAAGAGGCTAAAGACTATGCCTTAGTAGGCGAAAACCTATATAGGAGAGGAAAAGATGGTTACTTAAGATTGTGCGTTCATGAATCAGACCACTTGAAAGTCTTAGAAACTGCCCATAGCAGTGTCGTAGGCAAACATTTTGGTCCTGATCGAGTAATTAAGACTATTCTATTCTCAGGACTTTGGTGGCCCACTCTTCATATGGATGCACATACCTATGTGAAGAAATGTGACACATGCCAACATGCCCAATACCCAATTAGAAAAGATGAGATGCCTTTGAGGCCAATGATGGGAGGACGTGCATTCTCGAAGTGGGGCATAGACTTTGTAGGTCCTATTAACCCCCCAACTAGAAACTCCCATGCAGAATACATTATTATAGCCACGGACTACCTTACAAAGTGGGTAGAAGTCAAAGCCACAATGAAGAATGATGCTCAAACAATGGCAAAGTTCTTATTTGAGAATGTGTTCACAAGATACGGATTACCAATAGAGTTAGTAAGTGATAGAGGAACACACTTCTTGAATGAAGTCATTGAAAATCTCCTCCAAGAGTTCTTGGTGATACATAAGAAGTCTACCCCCTATCATCCACAAGCTAATGGACAAGCTGAGAGCACGAATAAGATCCTATGTAATGTATTGACAAAACTCGTAAATAACAAACGCTCTGATTGGGACAAACAACTTCATCATGTTTTTTGGGCCTATCGAGTTGCCTACAAAACGGTACTCAATGCCACCCCCTTTCAGATGGTCTTCGGACAAAATGCTATGCTACCTTTGGACTTCCTAATCCCAACTTTAAAAGTAGCACAAGAGCATGAATGGAATGAACACAAGTTATCCTCAAGGATCTTTGATCTAGAACGCTTAGGTGAGACAAGGTTACGAGTGGCTACAGGCATCTATGCTGCAAAGAAAAGGCAAAAGACATACTTTGATGCACATATCAAGGATAAAGGCTTGAAAGAGGGAGACCTAGTGTTGGTTTATACATTAAATCAACATGCCCGTAAATTGGAAAAAAGAGGATATGGAGCCATGATCATTAATAGAATTTCCACTAGCGGTGCAGTTCAATTGGCCACACTAGAAGGTGATATCTTGCCCAACTATATCAGTGGTTGTCGAGTTAAGCTATATCAAGAACCTCTTATAGAGGATATGCTACAGAGACTCAACACTGCTAAGAAGCGAAAAGAAGGAGAGCTAAGGGTTAGAGAAGAAGCACAGGCAGAGGCTAGAGAACGCATTAGGAGAAATAAGTTAAGACGCCTAGGCCTAGAATTCGATCGAGAGGCCCCAAGATACCACATGGCCATGTGTCAAACATCAAGTGCAATTGCTTCTCAAATAATTGATCGACGTCCTTTTGTGACCATAGCGGTAGGACAAGGGAAGAATGCAAGAACTGTGAGAGCATTGATTGACTCAGGTGCAGCAACTAGTGCAGTTAGACTATCCTACTGCCAAGACTTGCAATTGAACATAAGCCTATCTCATAGGTCTGGGAGGTGTGGAAACCCCTTGTTTGGGCGAGGTGGAGCTTCCCATCTATCTTCAAGATGTTTCAATGAGTGTCAAAATGCTAGTGTGTGAAGATGAGGACCTTACAGAACCACTTGTCTTGGGTCAAGATTGGATTTATGACCATGCAGTCAACTTGAACTTAAGAAGTCAAATTCTTCAGGTTTGGGTACACGAACAATGCATTACATTAGAGTTACAAAATTGCATGCTCACAAATCCAGATGTCACACCTCCTCATAGTTCTTCTAGGACTAATCTTAGCAAAAAATATGTTGTAGATGTCAAGGGCTCTACGTTTCAAAAGCACTCAATCATCGAAGAACAGGCTCAAAGACAAGCAAACTTCTTCTCTTGTGCAAAGACTAATGTTGTCACCACAACTCACCCAAAAAGGCAAGCACAATGGTATATGACAACTGCTATATCAAATAGACAAGGAGACTTCGAGAGGAAAGTAGTTCCGGACATGAAGAAGATCTGGGTATGAACAGGAGAGCAACCACCAGCCTTGCCAACACAATTCCCACCCAGGCAAGTCAACCAGTGGAAGATAAGAACCAAGAATCTACGACATGCTCAAGCACAAAGAATCCAACAAATTTGGGTACCGAAGCAATCGATGAAGGCTGACCACAATAAGCTACAAATTTGGGTGCCTAAAAAATTAGCTGGAGCTCAACAAGGACGATTACAGATGTGGGTACCTAAGAAGCTCTTACATACGCAACAACCTATGCTCCCCACCATGCTGAAGGTCTCAACAAAGAAGCCAAGGAAAGAAAAGGGTAAGAACAGAGCACAAAGACCAAACGAAGATAAATTCAACCCTTCTGCGAAAGTAAGCAGGCAATCATCACGGATATGGGTTTGGAAACCGAAAGCACCAGCCGCATCCACACAACCAAAGAGCCAGCCGCACTGGATACCAAAGTCTCGACACCATCCAAAGAAGAAGTGGCCTAAGGTGATCTCTACAGGGCCGAATACTATTCTAAAATGGGTTCCAATCAGGAGAACTACATCAATTTGAGATCAAATTGACACCTTCAAACAAATAATGCATCAAGTATGCAAGTAACATCAAAAACCTTGACATACGACAACCATGTGCCTTCGGCATAACCTTGTCTTTTGCACCATTCAGGACATGCATTTCCAAAGTGTGCATCAATATAGGGCCACATTACATGGCCATGCATAGACACAATTGAGAAATCCCAGGGACATGAGACACAATATTCACATGTAAAATATTTTATCGATACTAACCTCTTTCTTCTTGTTTAATGCCATCGTGTGCACCAACCAAAAAAAAAAAGGAAGAGGACCATGTGCTTGAAAATGCTCATCAACGAACTATCAGGATCAGCAAGGACATCCATTAACAAAAAAGACAAGTCGATGGTCAAACACCATGATGGAACTACAACATGAAGAGATGAAGATCAACGGATCTTTCACCACGGTAAGACGTATGCTTCAGCAACACCATAACCATGATAGATTAGGAAACCTCTTCGTCTGCATACCCTTGAGCACTTCGCTCAAGACCCAATTTCTTGCACCATACTTCTTTCCATGCATTTTCCAAGTACGCATACATAGGGCCACATTACAAGGCCGTGCACAAGGCACATAATGTTTTCAACTCATGCACTAATATAGTTACCCATCATCCATTCTGGGTTACAAGTCCTTGACATGAAAAAGAGGAAAGTCATCTTTAGAAGAAACCGAGGACATCACGGTGACAACAAAAAGTGCTAGGAGGCTATCCACCACGCGAGTTGCTCATAACCAACATTGACAACCTCTTTGGAGTAGCTCACAATTTTTGGCAGCTCACAACGACACCATCAAACTGGAATACCAAGAAGAAGTACATACAAAGGTAGCAGTGGCACAATGGCAAACTAGAAAACTACCCAAGCTACAATTGGAAGATGGACCGCTCTTGTGGATACATGATGGACTCTACCTCTCCAAGCACTATATGGAACAACCACTACAACAAGGGTCTGTCTGGGACGACAGACTCTAGAGGGGGGAGTGTTGACAGTCAAGGTCACACACAAGCAGTGAAGCGCATCAATGAAGTGGACACACAAGAAGAAGGAGCATATAGGGAGCTCCAAGAAGCACATGTCAATTTTTCAGAAGAAATCCCTATAAAAATAGTAATTTTTATCACTAAAAACCATTGTAAATACCAATTTCTAATTTTACAACTCCATTTTGTTCAAGCCAAGGAGTCCTTGAGCTTGAGGAGTACTAGAAGTAGCATCTGTTGCTCTAGCACAATGGTGAGAACCACGTTAAGAAGCTTCACCTCCTTAATGTCAATCCGTGGGAGAGGTAGGAGTGATATGAAGATCGTGAATGCGAGATGATGTGAAAGTGAAGGTGAGAAGCACAAAGATGCACACACACATACACACACACAAGGAAGAGACAAGCAAGACACAATGGAAGGTGGGAAATTAGCTCTATTACTCAAGAATACTCTTACAAGCTCAAAATAGCTCTCAGCTCACACTAGCCAACATGAACCAACCCCAAAAATGAGCTCTCTAGCTCTTTTTATAGTTTCTAGACTAGTTTTGACCGGTTTCACATCTAGTGACCGGCCTAGTTAAAAAATAGGTCCTAGAGGCTATTTGGAAGGGTAAACGATGTCTAAAAATGACGAAATTTGGTACGAGCATTCTACCTAAGCCCCTCAAGCTCGAGGACTCCTCGGCTTGCACAAAATGGAGCTATGAATTACAAAATGGGGTTTTGTCTATATTACATATGTTACAAGAGTGATGAAAATCACTGTTGGATGTTTGAAGAGGTAATAAAAACATAATTGTTTGAAAAAATGATCCCACTGGCTCCCTGCTCCGTCTTTACATGCTTCCATGTCGTCTGTGCCTCTGACTGTGCCTCTGACTGCTTCCAACACCCCCCTCCCTCTCGCTTCTGTCGTCCTCGACAGAACCTTGTTGTGCGGTCTGCCGGATGTAGTTTTGTAGGAGGTCGTGAGCGAGGGTGTGCTCAGATACTCGAATGCCTCGGGCCAGATCAGCCTCGAGTTTCTCCCAGTCGATCGGTTGCGGTTCGTCGGGTGGCGGGAGTTGATAGTGCGCGGAATAAACCATTCGCTCGCAGGCAAAAAGTTGCAATAAATGTGTGGGCCTGCTGATGAATACCTCGGAATGGTATTCCCGAAATCCGGTGGTGAACATCTCTTCAAATGTTTGCTTGTAGCACGCCGGTAGGTATTTTATTCTACAGTGTCAGGCATAACACACCCGGAGCGATGGCGTTGTGCTCATGTCATATACTAGATCAAAGTTACCATGCTCAAATCCCGGGGTGTTTACATGCGGTGCCTTGACGCGTCGGAAGACTTTAAATATCATTTGCATCATGTCAAAAATTTTGACAGTCATATGCGCTGCGATATCATCCATATGCTTCAGGCGAGGGAGCCAGTGACGGATTGTGGCCATCATATAGCCAACAGTGGGCAACTCGGTAGGTGGCTTGAAGTAGGGGTAATTCAGCCAATCCTGACACTGCCTATTGTTTTGTACTTTGATAGCGAATGCAGTCCAGGAGCGGCGTCGAGGTACTGGTCCCCAGCAAGGATTATACTTTAAATGTAAGGGCGCTTTCACCCATGTGCTCATCATTTCTGGGTACTTCTGGAGGAGGTCTTTGCGCCAATCAGGTTGATGGATCTCTCCTCTTTGCGCATTTGGTGGCAAGTCCGCCGGCTCGAATTGTGTAGCATGCGTGGGTTTCATGCCGGTTTCTTTCTCTATAGCTAGCTGATATTCAGCCATTAACATGAAGTACGGTTTATACTGCAGCTCATGCCCAGATATATAGCGTCGGGGGGCCAAATGAGCAAAGAAGGGGGATTGTAAGATTCTCTCTTCAATCATGGCCATGGCATGTAACTGTGCCTCTACTCTAGCCGAATGTGTCGTTCCCAGTTCTTCGATCGTTTTCATCCACGCGGGGGTAGGAAGTTCATAGGTCATCTGGCCTTCAGCCGTGACTTGTCCGCCTGGGATGGGTATTGGCTCGTATGCTTCTTCAAACGTTTCCTCCACCGGAATGGTTATGTTCTCGTCGTCAGCTAGGATCTCCGGTGGGGAATCAGGCCGTGGTGGTGCTTCGTATACATCTATGCGTGATTGGAGAGTGGCTACCTGGGCCCGTAGTGCGTTGAGTTCCTCTATGAGTTCAAGAGAGGGGTCCACAGGTTCTGGTACTTCTGCTGCCACTGGTAGTTGTTGTGGTGCCGGTTCTCTGAGTTGTAGTAACTTGTGATCTTCTTTTAGCTTCTGGTGCTCTTCGTGCATTCGATCATAGTCCTCTAGCAGTCGAACGTGGTCATCTAGCAACATCCGCATCGATTCGGATGGGATTGCCTTGAATCTGCTCGGACTTAATGGTTGTTCAGGGTGGTCCAGTGCCGCTTCCAAATTTTCTTTATTCTGCGCTTGGAGTCTCACGTTCTCCTCCTGGGCTGCGGCTAGGTGCCTCCTGAGTAGGCCCATGTTCCTGGTCAGCGTTGCGTTCCTAATTGTTTGGGCTCGAAGCAGGTTGTCCAGATCAGCAGTGGCTTCTTTTGTCTTCTCTTCACTTTCTAGCTCTAGCTTATGATATGCCTCTCTTAGTTCTTGGTGTCGCGTATTTAATGAGGCATTCTCGATCGATAATGAATTAAGCTGCGACTGTAATTCGTTGTTCGTCCTTTGCAGCTGTTGATAGTTGTTGCCAAGAGATGCAAACTCATCTCGTACTTGTGTCATGCATGTGAACATTTGTTGAAGTGCAGTGTCTATGGTGGGCGATAATAGTAATGAAGTGTTAAGTGAGGATGCAGTGGAAGTAGATGCAACGGGAATGGGGAATGGGGTTGGGAAGGTGGATGCAGTGGTGATCGTGGAAAATTGTGACGTACCTAAATATGATGGTGCTGTGAGTGGAGTGGGTGCTGGTGCGGTGGGTGGTGAGATGTCCATGTCATTGGACGTGTCAAGTGCGGTGACTGTGAAAAGCGGTGTGTATGTGGGTGGTTGTGTAGGTGTGAAGACGGGATTTACAAATGTAGAGTAATTTACAGGGGGGATGGCTGAAGTAGCTTGGTGAAAAGGGGATATAGGGGTTATGGTGGGTTGTGGAGGTGAAACTGGTGAGAAGGTTAGTGGGGTTAGAAAGGTGAAAGGGGGTCTTAAAGGTGGGGGAAAGGATGGGAAGGATGAAGGGGTGAAGGGGTTAACATGTAGACGCGGAGGGTTGGGTGTGGGCATGGTGGCATGAATGGGCAGAGCAAAGGGTGTGGCTATGTTGCCGTGGGCTGGTGTGGATGTGGGAGGAGCAAGTGGGTGTGCTGGGGATACAGGATGGGTTGGTGAAACATGAGGTGAGAGAGGAGTAGATGGTGTGGATGTTATTTCAAGGATAGTGGTAGTATGTACAACGGTAGTACGTGGCGGGGAGTCGACTAGGATGGCTTCTTCGGTGAAGGATCTTTCCGGCCGTAGGCGTGCATCTTGTGCCTGGTGGGATGATTGAGCACCTACCGGAACTCGAATATATTCACCGGGCTTCGATAGCAGGCGAACTCTGCGAGGGTCATATTGGGGGAGTGGCTTCCTTTGTAAATACCTCAGTGCTTCGACCGGGCCGATGGATTGGACCAGTTCTCTAAACCCTCTGATGTAGACTTCTTCAAATCCTCCGGAGACTAGTTCTTGTTCGATTAGGGCCTGGCTCTCTTCTTCAGTCAATTTCTTCCGTGCCCAGACTTTCTCCATCGTACGATATAACTTCTTGATTGCCAGCGTGTAAGCTGCTGCTTCGAAAGTCTCCTCTTCATGCGTGCTGGTGTCACCGTGTGCATCGGTTTGTTGGCCTTGGCCGTCTGTCTGTCCTTGTTCTTGGGAATCATGCGTGCCCTGGCTGGCTTCGTCATCACCTTTGTCATCGTCGGTGGCTGTTCTTTCGTCATCAAAGCTCGACACAACTTGTCCCTGTGGCAGATCCCGCGGTGTGGTAGGGTAACTGGGGCGTTCATATTCTTGGGAGAACATCTGTGCCTCTGAAAACTGGAATTCATTTGAGAATGCATCAGGCATTTCAAAATCGAATATTGTGTTTATTGGTTCTGCCTCCATGTGTGGTAATGGGAAAAAGAAAAGGCTTCCGCACCAATAGTGGTGGGAGCTTCTGCTGTCGTGGTGGTGGGTTCTGTGGTTGCAGCTGCCTGAGGTGCAGCGATACTAGTAGTGCCCTCCGTGACCGCTGGTCTAGACAACCTTATGCGAATAGGTTGCACTGTGGGAGCGGCTTCTGTCGGTGATCGCTCTGGAGAGGGTTGTGGTGATGGTGACTCTGGCACTTGAAGGCAAGGAATGGTGCCTCTCATGCGCTTACCTGCCCGTGTTCTACTGGGCTTCCTGGCTTTCTTCGTCGTTCCTTTGAATGCTTTCAGCTCTTCTCCTGTTAATGCGTGTTCAATTGGCAAATCATAGGCCAAGCACATATAAACAATTCTTGTGAGCGCACAACATCCATTAAGCACTTTCTTTCGTTCCCATCTGTGTTGTGCCAAATACATTTGATCAATGATCCAGCTCGCCAGATCAACAGTCTGAGGTCCGGTACACGCTAAGTACAATCCAAACCATATTCTTTTATGGGGCATGGTAAATCTGTCCTGAGCGGGGAATGCGAAGTGTTGCATGCATATCCGTAGCGGCTTTGACAGCTCAGGTGTAATTGCTGAGATCTCCTCCCACTTAGTGACATCCCCATGTTTCATAGGGTCTGGAATTAATCTTTCTCGATCTGTGGGTGTGTGGGTGCCATGAATTTTGATGGCCGCTCTGATTAAATCCTTTGAGAGGTAAAACCTTTTGTAGGGTGGATCATCCACTAAAGAAGGCAAAATAAAAGTTCCGGGGATATCCTTATTCTCTGAGGCCAGCAAAGTAGTGATTAAATAATAACACCTGTAAAAGTCAGGTTTGGGCAGAGGATCACTGAAATACTCCGTGAAGCCTGCTCTGGCCCAAACGTGAGTTAAATCCTGGGTGTTCTGTAGGGCTTCGAACTCTCTGGAGAAGAATTGGTATTTTCCCCAAGTACGGTCATCAAATGTCAAAGTAGATTCAAATATGAAATCCGCGTCCGCTAAGGGTCCTGCAAGTCCCTGAAACCAGTGAGAGTTACAGTGTATCTTTTCTATGTAACCCATAGGTGGGTTATCGATCGGCATGGGCCCTGGAAATCCTTGGAATTCTGGCGGTGGAGCAGTCGGGTGGGATTCTGCTCGTAACACGTTGAGGGGCACTGCAGCTACACTGGGGCCTGCTCCTGATGGTCCTTCGTCGGTTTGCATGATGACTGGTGTGTTAATGAGAAAGATCTACTACAAAAGATTAACACATTAGCATAGAAATTAATTATGATCCCATTAAAGCGAGACCAAAATCCCTTTCCATAACTGATGCGTAACCCGTGTAGCCAAGTGCTGTGATGTGATGGATGCAATGCTTCTTGCAGCACTAGTGCAGGTCTCTAGACACCTACACGTTTCAGATGATGCATACGTTCCTTGATGAGATGAGATTATGAGTGACGTGTGATGATGGTGGGTGAATTTATACAAGGTTTAAAGGTTAGTGATTTATTACACGGTTGTATGTTAGTCGGGGGGGTAGTTTTGTCAGACATGGGGTTAGGGGAAGACGATTGGACACGCTTCGGTATCCATTTCCTAAGAGTCTTTGAGTGGGTGGTGGGTTTCTATTGAGGGGCAAAAGGTAGTATCGGGTGTGGTGGTATTGAGGGATGGAAAGATTTGTGAGGGGTATATATTACATGGTTTAAGGGTTGAGCTACGATACATGGTTTGGGTACCCAAATCTGCGTGGGTGTGGGTCTATGGATAAGGTATTTCTTGGCGATCCAAATTTGTCGAATGCTCGAACCTGTAGAAGAAGGTCGAGGGGATGGTGGATACCGATTCTGTTTCTGTTCTGTCTTTTTCTTGTCGATCTCTGCTTGGTTGGAGTTCTTCGGTGCTTTTTGTCCTTTTGGCACCCATATTTGTCTGGTGCCGCTTCCTTTGGGTGGCCTAGACTACTTTCCTTGTTGTGTCCTCTGATACTGCCGTCGGTCTGGGTTCCTTCGTCGTGGTTGACTCTATCGTGGTTGAGGTAGAGAGGTCGGATGGACACTCGACTTTGGAAAAGAAGGGAGTTCCAATACTTGCGTGACCTGCCCATTAGGAAGTGATTCGTTCTTTAACTTTAATCTAGGCCAGTCCGCAACAAGTTTGGAAGGATCAGCACCGCAGGGTGTCGTGCTCATTTGGCCGCTGATGCAACCCACCTGACCGCTGATTGTGTCCATCTGCCCTAGCGGATGGGTAGCTGCCTCTTCTAGTTTGCAGGAAGTCCCAGGGAAGATCTCCTGTCGTCCTTCTGATTGACAACTGTCCATAGCCAAGCCCGAGTGGGTTGGTGTAGACGTAACGTGACTGGTCTGATTAAAGATCTTCCGGTCTTCTATCGCATGTATTTCATAGGGTCTAGGGTTACAAACCTCAGTCGGAATACCGTTAGGGAAGTCAAGCGGTATCACTCGCTTCTGCTCTAAGGTTCCAACCTGTAAGGAGCCTTGTCTAAGATTTAGGTCCACTGAGTGATCGTATAGCCAATCTTGGCCAAGGATTAGGGGTTCTATTAGGTCGTCATCATGGCACACTAGTAGCTTTGCCGTCATGGTCATATCCTTAATGAGGATAGGAAGGTCCACCTCACCCATGCAAGGGGTTTCCATGCCTCCTAAGCCTATGAGGTATGCCTCAATTGGCCGCATTTCTATTCCTGAATCCTTATAGTGGGACCATCTAATCGCACTAGTCGCAGCACCTGAGTCAATTAAAGCCCTGAGTTCTTGGCAAGGGTTGCCGTGCTCTAGCCTAACTGTAATGAATGGTCTCCTGTCCACTATGCTAGGATGAGTGGTTGACTTTACTTGACACATGGCCATGGGATATCTGGGTGATGTTTCTAGATGGTTATAATGTTCTCTTCCTAGTCCTTGTCTTCTTAGCTTCATGCGCTTAATGCGTTCTATTGCTTCTGCCTGAGCTTCCGCTCGTATTCTATTTTCTTCCTCCTTACGCTTCTTTGCCAATCTGAGTCGTCTAAACATATCCTCAGTAAGAGGTTCCTGATATAGCTTGACTCTACAGCCACTAATGTAATTAGGCATTATATCTCCTTCTAAGGTGGCTAACTGTACTGCTCCACTAGTTGAAAGTCTGTTAATGATCATAGGTCCATAACCTCGCTTTTCTAACTTCCGTGCGTGCTGTTTCAGCGTATACACTAGAACTAAATCTCCTTCTTTTAGGCCTTTATCTTTCACATGTGCATCAAAATATGCTTTCTGTCGCTTCTTCGCTCCGTATATTCCTGCTGCTGCTTTCAGCCTGGTCTCTCCTAATCGTTCCAAGTCCATTATTCTCGCTGATAATTCATGGCCGGTCCACTGATGTTCCTGTGCAACCTTAAGTGTCGGTATCAAGAAGTCCAAAGGAAGCACTGCATTCTGACCAAAAACCATCTGAAAGGGAGTTGCATTGAGAACGGTCTTGTAGGCCACTCGATATGCCCAAACAGCGTGGTGTAACTGTTTGTCCCAATCTGAACGTTTGTTGTTCACGAGTTTCGTCAGTACGTTACAAAGTATCTTGTTAGTGCTTTCAGCCTGACCATTGGCCTGAGGATGATATGGTGCAGATTTCTTGTGAATCACCATAAAATCCTGTAACAAATATTCAATGACTTGGTTTAGAAAGTGAGTGCCTCGATCGCTCACTAACTCTATAGGCAGTCCATATCTTGTAAAGACATTTTCAAATAAGAATTTTGCAGTCGTGTGAGCATCATTCTTTTTTGTGGCTTTTGCCTCTACCCATTTGGTTAGATAATCTGTGGCAACAATAATGTATTCCGCATGTGTACCTTTTGCAGGGGGGTTAATGGGTCCTACAAAGTCTATACCCCACTTTGAAAATGCACGTCCGCCCATCATGGGTTTCAATGGCATTTCATCTCTGCGAGTAGGAAACTGAGTTCTTTGGCACACCTCACATCTCTTTACATAGGTATGTGCATCCATGTGAAGAGTGGGCCACCATAATCGTACAAAGAGAATGGCCTTGACTATCCTATCGGGTCCAAAATGACCTCCTGCAACACCTTGGTGTGCAGTCTCTAGTATGCTAAGATATTCGCTCTCATGAACACATTGTCTTAAATATCCATCTCGTCCTCTTTTGTATAGATTATCGCCAATAAGTGAATAGTCTTGAGCTTCCTGCTCTAGACTGCGTTGTCGAGCTAAGGTCATGCCTTGAGGGAATGTGTTCGTCCTCAAGTATGTCACTAAAGGTTCACTCCAGTCTGGTGTGAGAGACACATGATATAATGTAGCATGCTCTACTGGTGGTCTTTCACAACACACCTGACATTCTTTACACAACTTGTAGACATCTGCTTCCATAGAAGGCCAATATACTCCTAATCTATGCAGAGTCTGTAATGTTCGATGTTTTGAATGATGTTGCTTTAGTGCACCTATGTGTGCTAATTGCAACCAATTCGCATGCTCTGATTCATCTACACAACAAGCAAGAATCTTTTGATTATCCTGTTTATATATGCTTCCTGCCATTATTTGGTATCTCTGAGACTTGGTAATCTCTCCTTCTCTGATCTTTATCCTAGGATTCTTGGGTCCATATGTGAGAATGGGGACTATAGGCTTAGCCCATTCTGGTGCTATCTCAAGGTTAAACAAGTATGCATCTGGTAATTCATCCGCTACTCCTTGAGGAGCTTCTCCTGAGGTTAATCTTGAAAGGTGGTCAGCTCTAAGATGTGTCTTTCCTTTCCTGACTACTACTTCAAAATCATACTCCATGAGTAATAGAAACCAACGTATCAGTCGTCCTGTGTTACATGGTTTGTTGACTAAGTATAATAGGGCTTGATGATCTGTAAAGAACTTGAATTTGTTGGCCAACAAGTAGTGCCTAAACTTCTTTACTGCGTAGATCATCCCTAATACTTCTCGTTCCGTCGTGGTGTAATTTCTTTCTGCTGCGTTCAATTGTCTGCTCGTGTAAGCTATGGGGAGATCTATATTACCTTCATTCGTGGGTTGTGCTAACACACATCCTATGGCATAATTGGATGCATCCACATGTACATGGAATGGCTTACTCCAATCAGGGGTAGTCAATATAGGTGCTGAGCACAAGCGTCGTTTAAGTTCATTGAATGAATTTTCACATTCATCTGTCCACTCAAAATTGGTCAAAAGAGAGTACAGAGGCTTGGCTATGATTGCATACATGTGTATGAATCTCCTATAATAACCGCAATGGCCCATAAATGCCTGTACCTCTTTCACATTAGTTGGTCTAGGTAATTCTGCAATTACCTTCACCTTTTCCTTGTCCGTAGAGATTCCATTTTTTGACACAATGTGTCCTAGAATTTTGCCTTGTCTAACCAGGAAAACGCATTTTTCTGGGTTCAAACAAACCTGATATTCTCGACATTTGTCAAATATTTGTCTTAACTCTGGGATATGTGTCTGTCTTACATTTGAATGAGCACATAAGTCATCGACATAAACTTCCAAGCTCTTGCGTAAGAATTCCTTAAAAACATGACACATGAGTCGCTGGAAAGTGGCGGGTGCATTTGTTAAGCCAAATGGCATCACACGAAATGCAAATATGCCCCATTCAGTGGCAAAAGCCGTCTTGTGTTGATCTTCTGGAGCAATGGCTACTTGATTATAGCCTGAGAATCCATCAAGAAAGCTGTAAACTTCCTTGCCCGCAACTCTTTCCAATAGGTGTTCTGTGATAGGAAGAGGATAACTATCTCTAATCGTGGCGGCATTAACTTTTTTAAGGTTAATACACACACGCAATTTTCCATTCTTCTTGGGCACAACCACAATGGGGGATACCCATTCGGTATGCTCAATTTCGTAAATGAATCCTGCTTCTATCAAGCGATCTATCTCCTCTTTAATCTTCGCAGCGTAGTTATCATTATACGTGTAAGGTTTCTGTTTTGTCGGTTTTGCATCTGGAGTCATAGGGATTCTATGAGAACATATATCTGGGTCTACTCCCTTTAAATCTTTATAACTCCAAGCAAAAACATCTCTATATTCGCGCAATAGGGCAACTAGCTCTTCTTCTTCTTCAGTTGTCAAATCATGCCCTATGTATGTGCATTTTTCTTCTTCTCCTTCTATGGCAACTATTACTTTTTTGGTTTTCTCTCGGTTATCATATACTTGTCCGTCATTCGCTTTTCTATTAGGCATTCGTACCATGATTCTTCTATCTTCGATTTCATATTTTTTGAAATTCTCGGGTACTTCAAACAAAGATTCTTCTTTTTCTGACATGGTTTCTTTCTTCTTTCTTTTCTTACCTTCACTCTTGGTGGTCACTTCCGTGGCTAATCTCACTTCATTCGTAATTTCCTCGTGTCTCTGAGTGTGAGTCTCTACTTCGTAGAAATATTCCTCCTCTGATGCAAAGGGTGGGTCCATGATAATTGATTCTAAATCAAAATCGCTTGCATCCTCAAATGCATCAGTGTCTGGTTCACACTCTTCTAAAATTGCATCGCACATGATTGGCTCTATCGTAAAAACTGAAATGTCATAGCCATCCTCGTCACAGTGGGGTGTCCATTGTTCTTCATTGATGGCTACATCCATGGTTGCTAGGATTTCTACCCAACCATGGGGTTCAAACTCTTCGTCTGGGAATACTACAGGTGCATAAGCTGGGTCCTGAAGAGTTCGTGGATTTTGTTCTGCACCTAAGGTCCTGGCTTCTAATCTTTCTTCCTCTTGTTTAGCTACTTTACACATCCATAAATGGGTATCCTCATGCAACCAAGAAGGATCTGATTCTAATGAGTGCACGGATTCCGTCTCTACTGGTGTCTTATGGATGGTATTCCATTGTATTGGGGGTACATCTCGATGTGAATAGTCTTTAAGATTGACTTTGGTAGTCACTCCTAAATGTTGCAAGTACAAAGAATTAGTTCCCCAATCTTGTACAATTTGCAACTGACGCATGAATGGTCGTCCCAATATCATCTCATAAGCACGATTTTTCGCAAAGTCGCAAATGGCTAAGGTATGCTCAAATTCCACACCACAAGTGGTGAGAGATATGCCTTCTAGTAAGCCTAATGGTTTTTCTATGTGTCCATCAGCCATTTGTAGTTTCATCGTGGTGGGTCTGAGTGCTGGCTTACCCCAACGTTTCCATAAAGCGGTGGTAGCGATGGCTACTCCGGCTCCTGAATCTAAGATGGCTTTCGTGGTGTAGCCCTGATGGGTTATTGGAAGATATGTGTTACCTTCCTCTCCTTCGCTTACGTCTCCAATCTTTTCCACGGGTATCTCTGGTACCTTCTTATGTGATCCTATCTGAGAGGGTGTGGTAGCTAGCTCAGGGAATTGATTTGCTACATGCTTCCACAATTCTGGTTTTACCTTTAACAATTCCTCCAGAGTGAGATTACACTGTACTTTCGTATTCTTGATCACTTCCGTGTTCCTAGGGATCACTGATTCTTCATTCCTCACTATTATCGTGGGTGCTCTCATACTAATAGACTTTGCTTCCCAAGATCTTGTGAACTGAGGTAATTCTTGTAGAGAATTAGATTCAAATCATGTGGGTTCACTCAGTTGTTCCACCTCTACATCATCGTAAATAGAGGGGATGTCTTGGGGAAATTGTTCCTGCAAATCGTCTATTTCTTGAATAGGAGGATGAGTTCCTTGTTCTTTTCTCCATTTCTCTTCTTGTATTTCTCTCAAAAATTCGTGTGAGTACCTATGTATGGAAGACAAGTTGTCTTGACTTTCTGTATTGGGAACTTGAGACAGGGATGGTGCATTCCTTTCCTGTGTCTCTGTGACAATAGGGTTCCTAAGCTGATCCTTTTTCTCTTTGCTTTCTATCAAGTATTCTAGCCTCTCCATTAGTCCTTGAAAGTGTAATTCCGGTTTTGCCATGTTATTCCAATTAAGATATCTAGAGGCTTCAAACAAAGCTTGTGCTAACTCTACCATCTTCATGCAAAGTTTAGTTCTCTCAATTTCTAGATCAGCTCGAGGGTAGTTTTTACTCATTTCCGTGACTTGAGGTCCCTCTTTTATTCTAGCCTGATATGCACGAAACATCATGTCTAGATCTTCGGGTACGCGTTCCGCTAAAACTGATCCTGATTTTTGAGCTGGGTCTTCTTGATTCAATTCTTGTGAAGTCAATTCTTGTATTTTGGCTCTCGACTCTTTTAGACTTCCTTCCAACTCTGTTATCTTTTTACTCCACTTTCTCTTTATTCTTTCTGTGGAATCTTTCCAAGATTTCGTCTTTTTACTACTCGATTCTGCAACTTCACTAGTTCCGGCTACTTTCTCTTGATTAAGTTGTTGGTTTTGTAAGAGCGCCTGGGCTCTGGTTATCGCTTGGATAGGCACGTATGTAGGGTTGGATCCATCTGCGGTGTTTACAATACCTATCACGTTGATCGGTGTCACATTCGAAGTGTTAACTGGGTTCTTAGGACAATCTTTGATTATGTGCTCTTTGCCACAATCGGCACAAAAGCCTTGTATGTTATAGTACTGTGATTGCCTTGCTATTGGGGGATGTGGACAATCCTTTATGAAGTGATCTCCTTGGCACCTAAAGCATGGTCCTCTAGGGCCCTGTGGTCTCTGTTGTCTCAATTGGGGCCGTGGGTTTGGGTTTGCGTACATCACATTAGCATAGTCTGGCTCCCACCTAGGTTCCATTGGTGGACTATCATAATGATATGTCTCCACATGTTCTGGTGACTCCGTGTAATAAGCGGGTGGACTAGTTACATGAGTAGAGTCAAAACTGTTTGAGTTCGGGTCACTTTCTGTGATCAAGGGTGAAGAAGGCACCAAGGCCCTACTTAGGTTCTCTTCCGCAGCAGCGTATTTGACTGAGATGACATTCGCTGGTGGGGGTGGCTGCTGAGCTAAGACGGGTTGAGGTCTCTGTTGAGCCTGGTATGGGTAGTTCTGGGGAGGCCTATAGTAATAAGGCTGAGCATTGTATTGGCCTTGATACCTACCTGGCTGCTGGTATGTTTGCGGGTAGTTCTGTCTCACGGTTTGTTTGTTGTATGGGCAGTCCTGAGCCGTATGATTCGTGTATCTTCTCTCAATTGTACAATATTGGCCACTAGGGTTGGCTTGAGGTTGAGGTGCATTGGGGCACACGTTTGCCAAATGATTTCCACCACAAGTGTAACAACGTACATTCGTTGGTAGCTTGGGCACCTGTTTACTAGAAACTCCTAGTTTTTGGGCCACTTTTTCTGCTAGGTCCTCTATCGAGCTAGACAATTTTGTGGATGCTAGAGAAGAACAATCTGAGTCCTTATAGACCTTTGAGAGTTCTAATTCATCTCCTAGGTTGTCCTCGATGTCTATACATATTCTTACACACTCCTCTAGCGTTCTGGGTTCCTTTAGGTACACATAGGAGCGAAGTTTAGCGCTCAACAAGCCATCTAGGAACAGAGATACTTGTTTGGCTTGTGAGGGTAGCTCTTGCATTGGACATCATTCGACATATTGTCTGAACCTACGACCTGCCAGTCTTACTGTTTCCTGAGGGGTTTGTTTAAAGCTATGAATCAACGAAGACGTGTCGTGTCTAATCCCACTTTTAGAGAATTCAGTGATGAATGACTCTAAAAAGTGATGGATGTCTCTAAATTGCCTTTGTTGCAGTGGTTGGAACCAAGTTAAAGCTGTATTCATTAACGTTAGTCCAAATGCGTTGTACTACGTGAACATGTCTTCAACTTGTTCTGCTCTTAGTACTTGCTTGAATTCTGCGACATGGTCATAGGGATCTCCTGTCCCATCAAAGTAATTCTTCATTGATTTTACTAACTGTGTGGGTCTCAATACTCTTGCGTGTTCGCGTGGTCTAGGTAGAGGGAAATCATCTCTACCACCTAGTATTCCATGATCTCTTTGTCTCTCCGCTCTATTAGTGTTTGTGGTTGTTCTATCTCTCCCTATGGGGTGAGTGAAGCTTACTTCCGGTCTCTCGTTATTTCCTTCTCTTTGATTTCCATGGGCTGAGGATGTTCCTGCCCCTTGTTGACTTGTATTCATGTTCGTTCTAGATGGAGGGAATACCAATTTACCTCTCCATGTGTATGTGTTTCTAGCGCGTTCAGGCACCACAAAGACTCTTTCTGAAGTCTCATCCAGGTATACAACCTTTCCAGGCGTATCTGGGTCCTTGAATTCATAAATTGTAATGATGCCTACCTCACCAGGGTGTTCCTTTCTGTACCTCCAAAAGGCTTCATCTGTCTCTTTACTTACGAACAACTCGGTGCTCCTGTTATCTTGAGGGATCCACTCTGGGATGAGTACTCTTGTTAATACGGATTTCCCTCTAGGTGTTCTAGGTTCTTCTAACGGTTCTTTTCCTTGAAATTTCGCTTCCGTCTCTAATTGAATTGTGCCAAACTCATTAGTATCGTTTGGTTGCGTACTTAGGACGTACATGGTTCCTTCTTTGTCTATGTATGCGTCCCTCTCAAATTTTACCACTGGTCTTTCCAATCCAATGGGTTGATCAGGGTTGTGCAGTTGCACCACTTGCCTTCTCAAACCATCCTCATAGATGCGAGCACCTAATCGGTTGGTTCGGAGAAACTCTAGTTGCGTTCTATAGGGTCCTTCTGGTTTTTCTAAGTAGGCTACATTCGACCCTCCTTCTGGTCTGTCTGCGCTAAATGCCATTTCTGATTCGCTAGTCTCTGAGCTCTCGTAGGGGTAATTACTATTCAATTGCTGAGCCCACGATCGAGCAGTAGTTCTTACACTAGCCTCTGATGATCTAAGGCTTCGTCGATCTGACTTACCTATGTGTCTCCCTGATCTAAGGTTCATTAATTTTCTTCCTTGCAAGCTCAATTACACACTTAGATCGTCAATGGTTCTTTGTTATTACTTTCTTAATTCTTTTTTAATTTTCTTTGGATTCTTGTCTTAATATATGCGTCAGGAATTCGACTTTCCGTGATGATTTTGAGTTCTCGTTCCGTCAGACTTATGTTCTTTCCTTTAGGTTTTCGTCTCACACACCTTTACTTGTAGTCTTAAACTTGAAAGAATTAAGTATCTTGAACTTGAGGCGTCCCTATCGTCTTAAATTCACAATGCTAACGTTTAGCCTAAGCTAAGAATTGACTGAGGGGGTTGAGTAATCTTCCAACCTCGAGTCGGCTTTTCTGGTTGCTCTGATGCCCTGTTGCCCAAGAAGCCGCGCTTCCCAAGCTCTGCTGTCTTCACTGCCTTGCTGGCTTGCCTTGGATTGCCTTTGCTAGACCTGGAAAATTCCCATATTAGACCAATTCACAGGATGATCAAACACTTGAGTATATACACCTTTTTAGTCCCTTCCCTTTTTGCCCAAATTTTCAATATGTGCCCCCTGGCTTCCTAGTCCCAAACTGGGTGAACCTCAAAATAGCTTATCCAAAATTAGATGTATTCTTTATGAAAAAAACAGTTGAGGTCACGTAGTACTCGTCACGAGCTTTCTAACGAGCTATTAAGCTCAAAAAACGGACTTCGGGTGGCAAAGTTATGAGCGTTCAGGCCCTGGGGGGTAAAAACTGACAATCAGATTTTCCTTCAAATATAGGCTAAGGGGTCTCTTATGAGTCTAATGGTCCAAAAATTTCTCAAGAATACCCCCAAAATTGGTCAAAAATTGGAGCCCAAAATTTGCGATGGGGGTGCACAATCGCGATGGTCTGGGACCGTCGCGATGGTCCGAGCGAACCGTCGCGATGGCGTGGAATTTGGACAATCGCGATGGCGCGAAAAAATGAACCGTCGCGATGGCCTGAAGCGAACGATCGCGATGGCGTGGAAATGGACCGTCGCGATGGTTTGAAAAATGAACCGTCGCGATGGCGTGATCAGGCGGACAATCGCGATGGCGCGGTCAACGGTCAAAGGTGAACAATCGCGATGGTCCGGGGTGACCCGTCGCGATGGTCACAAGTGCGATGGCGTGAGCCAATCGCGATGGTCCGATTTTGGGCTGTCGCGATGGTCCGAAAAACGAACCGTCGCGATGGTCTATCTTGACACGTGGCACTGTCGTGGCGATGGCATGAGCCAATCGCGATGGTGCGGGGTCAGCTGAACAATCGCGATGGTCCAAGTGGACCGTCGCGATGGCTCAAGTGAACCGTCGCGATGGTCCGAGACCGTCGCGATGGTCCGGCCGAGCCGTCGCGATGGCTTGAGCCTATCGCGATGGTGCGACACAATCGCGATGGTCTGAGCCAATCGCGATGGTCCACCAAAGTGTGAATTTTTGGGATGCAACAGTGGATTCGTAGATGCGCAAGGGTCGCCTACCTCGTGGTGTGGTCGCCTACCAAGAATTCCGAAGGTTGCAGACCATCGCGATGGTCCGCCACACTCGGCAGATCTTTGACAGAGAGTAAATTTTTACCTTTTCCAAGCTTTCCTGATGCACTGGAGCTCTGTACCTGCAAGAAAACTCAAGAAAACACAAGCACACACAAGCACAAAAATTCTCTCTCGCTCTCTCGCATGCACAAATGAGGGGAAATGAGGCGAATGGGTGGATATGGTGAATTTTCTGATTTTTTTGGAGATGAAAATGATGATGCGATGATGAAGATGGAGTATGGGGAAGGTGAAAAACACTAAAAACTAAGTAAAAACAACAACAAAAACTGAAATTTTTACCTTCCAACACCACTTCTTGCTATACTCTTACCATCACACATTCGTCCTAGACTCGATCCCCGGCAACGGCGCCAAATTTGGTGTTGCTCTAGCACAATGGTGAGAACCACGTTAAGAAGCTTCACCTCCTTAATGTCAATCCGTGGGAGAGGTAGGAGTGATATGAAGATCGTGAATGCGAGATGATGTGAAAGTGAAGGTGAGAAGCACAAAGATGCACACACACATACACACACACAAGGAAGAGACAAGCAAGACACAATGGAAGGTGGGAAATTAGCTCTATTACTCAAGAATACTCTTACAAGCTCAAAATAGCTCTCAGCTCACACTAGCCAACATGAACCAACCCCAAAAATGAGCTCTCTAGCTCTTTTTATAGTTTCTAGACTAGTTTTAACCGGTTTCACATCTAGTGACTGGCCTAGTTAAAAAATAGGTCCTAGAGGCTATTTGGAAGGGTAAACGATGTCTAAAAATGACGAAATTTGGTACGAGCATTCTACCTAAGCCCCTCAAGCTCGAGGACTCCTCGGCTTGCACAAAATGGAGCTATGAATTACAAAATGGGGTTTTGTCTATATTACATATGTTACAAGAGTGATGAAAATCACTGTTGGATGTTTGAAGAGGTAATAAAAACATAATTGTTTGAAAAAATGATCCCACTGGCTCCGTGCTCCGTCTTTACATGCTTCCATGTCGTCTGTGCCTCTGACTGTGCCTCTGACTGCTTCCAACAGCATCCTACCAATTTTCATAATTTTTAGATTCCGTTTGAGTCCCCAAATAAGCCTTGGAACCTAATTTTTAACTAGGCCGGACACTAGGTCTGGACAAGGCCATAACTACTCAAAAAACTATAAAAAGGGCTGGAGAGCTCATTTTGGGGGTTAGCTTGTTGTAGATTTCAGCTTTGTAAGAGAGTTCATTTGCAATCGAAGATCTTCCATTGTTCAACTCTTTGCTCTTACCTTGTGTGCGTGTGTATGTATGTGTGTGCATGCTTGTGTGCTTTCACTCACGCACTTGTGCACTTCACTTTCTCTTGGTCTTCATACCAGTCCTCACATCTCCGCGGATTGGCATTTATGAGGTGAAGATCCTCACGTTCGTATTCACCATTGTGCTAGAGTGACATCCGGGTTTTTGATTAGGACAACAAATCTTCTCATACCATCCTCATAGGTGCGTGCACCTAAGCAGTTGGTCCTGATATATTCCAATTGAGTCTTGTAGGGACCCTCGGGTTTTTCTAGGTATACCACTCCTGAACTACCTACAGGTCTTTCCAAGTTATAAGACATCTCAGAGTCACTAGGTTTTGAGTCTAGAGTGTAGGGGTAATCACTCAACTATTGGGCCCAAGATCTGGTTGTATGGTTGACACTAGCCTCGGATGATCTAATATTTTGATGGCCTCTCCTTAGGTGTCTTCCCGATCTAAGGTTCATATGCCCTTCCAATTAACCAAATGATCCTTGTACAACCACGTTGCTGATTCTTTGATACCAATTACTTGTTCCTTTTGAGTTCCTTTGTATGTGTTTTCTTGTCTTTAATTAAGCGTCGTCAGGAGCACTTAAGTGTATCGTACTTGATGTTCTTCGTCCAGTTAGTTACTCTCTCTCTCTCTCTCTCCATCCAAGCACAAATATGGTAGGAGATCTACTTACGTTTTTGAAACATGGGAGATGTATATAAAAAAAGGGACATATGTGAGTGTATGTACTTGCGTGTGCATCTGGGACATCTGGATTTGTGAGCATGCAGTTCTCTAATTCTAATGTAATGCATTGTTCCTGTACCCAAACTTGAAGACTTTGACTTCTTAGGTTTAGGTTAACTGCACGGTCATAGATCCAATCTTGACCCAAGACAAGTGGTTCTGTAAGGTTCTCATCTTGGCACACTAGCGTTGTGACTTTCATTGAAACATCTTGAAGGTAGATGGGAAGTTCCACCTCGCCCAAACAAGAGGTTTCCTTGTCCGTTAGCTTCTGGGTGATAAGCGGCAGACTTCTTATGTATCACCAAGAATTCTTGGAGAAGATTTTTTCAATGACCTCATTCAAGAAGTGTGTGCCTCTATCACTCACTAACTCTATTGGTAGCCCATATCTCGTGAACAGATTCTCGAATAAGAACTTAGCCATAGTCTGAGCATCATTCTTTGTTATGGCTTTCACTTCTACCCACTTTGTAAGGTAATCTATGGTTACAATAATATACTCTGCATGGGAGTTTCTAGCTGGGGGGTTGATAGGACCTATGAAGTCTATGCCCCACTTTGAAAATGCACGCCCTCCCATCATTGGCCTCAAAGGCATCTCGTCTCTTCTAACTGGATATTGTGCACATTGGCATGTGTCACATTTCTTCACATAGGTATGAGCATCCATATGAAGAGTGGGCCATCAAAGTCCTGAGAATAGAATGGTCTTGATTACTCGATCAGGACCGAAGTGTCCACCTGCAACACCGCTGTGTGCAGTTTCTAAGACTTTCAAATAGTCTGATTCGTGAACGTAGAATCTTAAATAACCATCCTTGCCTCTTTGATATAAGTTGTCTCCAACTAAAGCATAGCCTTGAGCCTCTTGCTTCATGCTTCGTCTTCTTGCTAGACTAGCCTCTTTGGGTAAGGTTACCAATCTCATAAACTCTTCCGATGGAGCACTCCAATCAGGAATTAATGACACTTGATAAAGGGTGGCATGCTCCACTGGTGGTCTCTCTCTACACATTGGACAATTCTTAATCCACTCATGTATTTCTTTGTCCATGCTAGGCCAATACACTCCTAAACGTTTTAGATTCTGCAATGTTCATTGTTTAGAATAGTGATTTCCTAGAAATCCTTCATGGGCTTGTTGCAACCAGCTAGTATGTTCGTCATCCTCGACACAACAAGCGAGTACACCCTCCGTATCTTGTTTGTACATGCTTCCTGCCAATATGTGATATTTTTGTGATTTTACAATTTCTTCTTGCGAGGTTTTCACATTCTTATTTGCGGGTCCGAAGGTGAGGATTGGTACCAACTTATTTGCCCATTTAGGAACAACTTCCAAATTGAACAGATAAGCATAAGGTAGTTCATTAGACACTCCTTGCGATGACTCTCCTGAAGTAATGCGAGAAAGGTGATCTGCCCGAAGGTGGGTTCTACCTTTCTTGACAACAACATCAAAGTCATATTCCATTATTAAGAGGAACCATCTTACTAAGCGTCCTGTACTACAAGGTTTATTGACCAAATATAACAAAGCTTGATGATCAGTGAAAAACTTGAACTTGTTGGCCAATAAATAGTGTCTAAACTTCTTCACAGCATAAACCATGCCTAAACCCTCTCGCTCGGTAATATAACAAAAGTCATATTCCATTAGTAAGAGGAACCATCTTACTAAGCGTCCTGTATTGCAAGGTTTATTGACCAAATATAACAAAGCTTGATGATCAGTGAAAAACTTGAACTTGTTGGCCAATAAATAGTGTCTAAACTTCTTCACAGCATAAACCATGCCTAAACCCTCTCGCTCGGTGGTGGTATAGTTTCGTTCAGTTGCAGTTAGTTGTCTGCTAGCGTATGCTATGGGTAAATCTAAATTTCCTTCACCTGTGGGTTGTGCTAACACACATCCTATGGCATGATTGGATGCATCCACATGGACATGTGTTGACCTAAGTATCAACTTAGGGACTTGCGGAGAAAGAGACTATACCTCAATCCCCTCACAAGTGCATATAGTGGGGATACACGCTTTTAATTATCAATCCAATGAGTATACAAACCTAGCCGAGTGTATGAAGACATGCAATCATGTAATGATCAATGCAAATGAACTACTCAAAGAATGTAAATGAGACAAAGACTTATCCAAACAAGCTCCAACTGTTGGTCAAAGCGAAACGATACTTGGTGCAGCAGCCGTCAGTATTTTGGACTTTTCTCCCAGCTCCGAACTCCAAATATAGCAAATAGCATATGCGTTTCGAAGCTCTCGAGAAGACGCATCCAATGGCAGTGGTTTCACTCAATTCCGACGCTCTTACTTCAAGTTATGAGCAAAATACTGAGTCGCGGGAATACTTTCCTACACTTCAGCACTTCCTACACTTCGCACACACCTTTCCTACAGCAAAGAAACGCTTTCATGGATCGACAACACTCACAAGCACTCTTTCCAAGCAATACACATGCATACAAGCTCACGAAGAAGAAGATAAGGAGGGAAGAAGGCACAAATTCGAATTTCTGTGCTCTCTATTCTCACAATGGCAAAAAGTCCTTTACAAAGAGTCACATTTGACTTATATACTAGTGCCCTAAAAAATGATCCTTTCACACAAGAGACCGGCACTTTATTCACTAAAAGACTAAATTTCTACTATTTTACATGGGTAAGCTTCTAATCTTCTGTGGGGATGCATCTAGAGGACTCCTCTAGTGCCTTTACAACGGAAAATATATTACAAGAATGATTATGGTACAAAAATATGAAGTCCAAATCGGAAAAATTTTGGGGCCCGTCTTTTTCTCTGCTTTGTGCGCTCTTTAGCTCTGCAACACTCTCCCCCTCTTCGTCTCTGTCGTCCCTTGACAGGCTTTGCTTCTTGTCATCAGTTTGTTGTCCGCACGCACCCAGTGGTCAGTATTGTCTGATTCTTGATCTTGCATTACGTTTTAGAGGCGCTCTGATTTGTCCTGGTTGCACACATCGGACCTTGCTGTATTATTCTTTCTTTTCACTGCACACAACCTTTGCTCATTGTTACCTGTTTATAAAACAGGTGTTCAGTTTTGACGGCCTCTTCTTAATTCTTGTTTTACATTCTCTGGGCCTGATGTATTTGCCTTGATCGCCCGCAACCCCTGGAGTTAGACTGACTACCTGATATTCTGCAGTCTAATTCACCTATAGGTTCCTTAATTCTGGGTTGTCGCGCACGCCACCAGTGGAAGGTCTGAAGATGTGGTGCTTCAGTCTTCGATCTGGACCTTCCAAAGATCAAGAGGTTGAAGCACCCATGTGGGTTACGTCCTTTCCTTGGTGTGTGCGATTCGGTTTGCCACGCACGCCATTAGTGCACATATGCGGATGTAGCTCGTAAGCCTTGATCTGAATCCTCCCCACATATGTGATACTTGTTGGCCCTGATTCCTCCTTTTGGCTGCGTGCTTTTCCTTGGTGTGTGCGCCCCTGCGGGGCTCTGTGCAGAGATGGGTAATGTGCCCCTGCGGGGCTTCCTGCAGAGATGTATCTTCAAATCTTGCTTTTTAGTGAAGCTGCTTCTTTCGTTGTCTTCTTTTTTTCTTCTTTTTACTCGTCTCTCCCTCAACACTGCCCCCCTCCTGGACTCTGTCGTCCCCGACAGGCTTTGATAAGCGACGGGCATATGTTCGATATACTGTTTGCTCCTTATCATTCAGCAGATTAGCTTCACGTATCATCAGTTGTTTCCATTGTTCTGCCTTCACGCCATCATGTGGTGGCTGTCTGTGATCTGCGAAGAAGCTTAATTCATATGCTACTAATCTAGCATTTAGATTAGATGACATCTTCAAAAATATCTCAGAATCAATTTCAAAAAATCCTGTGAAAAACGCTTCTTCAAATGTCTGCATATATGGACTTGGCAAGAACATAAGCCTGGAGTAATAAGCCATTATAGTTGGTCTGCTTGGCATTACTGATAGATCAAAAATAAGTATGTCTTTGCCCTGATTAATTCCAATAAAATTCAAAAAGGTGTATGCCGCGTGTTTGAAAACTTTCAGCACAGTGAGTAGCATACTAAGTATTTTATTTGTCATTTTGACAGCTAAATCTGGTACTGTCGCATAATTTTGTAGCCAAAATTCTATGGTCTTGACCATGTACTCCTCTGTTGGCAAATAGTTATGTGGAGGGCTTGGAAGTAGCGGATAATTCAGCCACTGATTATTTAGTGTACCGTTCCTTTGCATGTCCAAAAATGCTCTAGCTTCTCTTCTACGAGGTATCGGACAAAATGCAGGGTTTACCTGCAGGGAATATGGAGCAGCTTGCCAGTGTATCCTTAGTGTCGGGTGTTTCTCCAAAAACTTTCTTCTCCAAACTGGCTGTGCGGCTTCCGAAATTCTGTTTGAGTGAAATTGAATGTGTCATTTTCGAAGTTGAGCTGCTTATCAGGGCTCGTTTTTGTGATCTTCTTGATGTATTGACGTGTTTTCTCTTTCAGCAATCTGTATGGAATATTGAAAGGCTTCATAAGCATCTCTAAGTCTTTTCCTTTGATCTTTGCTTCTTTCATGACTTTAATAACTTCATTTTCAAAATTTTCTGTCAATCGGGACACCACTAGTGCCCGTTCCTTCTGACTTATTTCTGCAGTATATGGCATAGGATGATCATCATGTAGATCCGCCACCTGCTCACGTATGGGAGAATGATAGATCGGTTGAGATAGAGGGCTTACCTCTACCTCGTCAGTAGGATGTTTCTTTTCTGGCACTACTGATGTCCCGATCGGTTCTTTGTCTTTCTTCTGATTCTTTAGCTGTTCGATGCATTCATCTTTTTCCTTTATCTTTTGTATGGCTTCACCGAGTTCTTCTTTGGTTGCTAGAAGCTCCTTACCTATGTCAGCTACGTGATCCATATTTTCACTGTAGCTTTGGACCAGTTTTGCCTGTACTGTATTCAGCTGCTTTTTGAGCTCACTTATTTCTTGAGTGTGCCGCCGTTCTGATTCTTCTTGTACTTCTTTAGCTTGTCGTAGCAACTCGGCATACTCTGCTATCTGTTCTCTTAATTCCTGTTCTTTAGTGTCTGACGGTCCCTGTTGTATCAGTGGATGATCATATAATAAAGACTTCATTAATTCTTTATTTCTATTGCGCAGGCTGTCGTTCTCTTCTAGATATAGCTTGAGTTGTTGCTCTAATAGCACGCTTCGCATCTTCATTTTCTCTTTTTCAGCCTCGCTTGCTTTGTGTAATTTTTGCAACTCTTCTAGTTGTGTATGCAGCTGTTGATTTTGGGCGATGGATGCATCATATTGTGTCTGGATTGCTAGCACTTCAGTATTTTTGTTTGCCAATTCTTTTTGTGCTGCAATTAGCTGTGCCGATAGCTGTTCACTTATGAGTTGAAACTGATTCTTTTCCCTTTTTGCTTGATCGTATTCGGCATCTATATCCATCATCTGCTGCTGAGTGTCCATGGCTGTTTGAATCATCTGTTTTACTACAGGTTTCAACTGCGTCACATCTACATTAAGCCATGTTTTAGGTATTGTTGGTTCTCCTCCGGTGTTCACGTCTTTGCCTTGAGCAATGTGTAATGTGGTGTCATGGGGCTGCCTGATCTGAAGCTGGATCCTTGGCTCAGCCCCCATGTCCTCTTTATGTCCTTGAGGTGTGTCATCAGGCACCTCGATTACGGTTTGTTCTTGTTGTTGGAGCTCCTTCGTTTCCTTACTCACTGGAGTTTGATCTTCCTCTTTAATAGGTTGTTTTACATGCGTAATACCAGTGGTTGTATCTTCTTTGATGCTTATTTTTGTAGTGTCATTCAATTGAATGACGTGCTCCGGTTCCATAGATTCTTCGCCTCTTTTTTCCTCTTCTTCCTGGTTTTGTGGCGTGACTTCCACTTGATTTATCTCGTTCCATTCACCCTCGTGTGATTCTGTCCGAATGTCAGTGTCCAATGTATCTTTTTCGGGACTGGATTCCGTGTTTGTACTAGAATCATCAATGCCCAGCTCTTTGTATCTTCCCGCTTGTTTCGGTGTTTGCTTTGGATTCCGTTGCGTCTGCTCTTGACTAGCTTGTCTATAATGATGTCCTTGAATGTTTAAATTGACTTGCCCTTGCATATACTGATGTGTTTGTTCAAGGGCAGCGGACAAATCTCTTTTAGTGATTGGCATTTGTGTTGTTGTGATCTTCGGTAAGAGGTGCGTTCTCTTTGATTGCGGTGTTGCTTGAGCTTCCTCTTCTCGTAGGCACTTCGTACCCCTCATGGGTTTCTGTGTGCTGGTTCCAGCCTCTTCAACCACAGCTATTGCTTTCTTCTTCTTCGGGACCGTCGCTGACTTTACATATCTTGCTAGTCCTTCTGAAGTTGGCATCTCTCTCAAGCAGTTCTTCATTTCTAAAGCCTCATAAATCAACAATGTGAGAGCTGAACTGCCATTTAAAAACTTCTTTTGCCCCCACTTCTTTTGTGCTTCAAACAGTCTTTCTTGGACATACCATGTTAGGTTGATTTTGTTTCCAGTTTGCCTCATGGCATGCGATAGTAGTTGGACTACAATTTTCTGTGGAGCTGTATACCTGTGCATGCTGGGAAAACAAAAATGTTGATGTACCAGTCGTACAGCATCCTCTATGTCAATTCTGTTAATTTCCAGGAATGATCGCTTCTTGGGATCATGGCATTCTTCTTTCACATTAGTAATGCCTGTTTGATTCCATCCAAAAGCTTTATTAATCAATTCATGTGTGAATTGGATGGTCTTCCATGTCCCGACTTTATCCAATACTTGCGCTTCTGGGACTGAGATCTTTGTCGCGGCAGGTTGCATGGTGTTCATTACCTGTGCACATCTCTGAAAGTCTGGCACATAGATTGGTAACTTTAGGAATGCTTCTATGCCCGCCTGTGTCCACACCTCTTCAATATGAGGTAGTCCTTGTATGATTGTCTTGTTTGATTGTGGCCATGAAGATTAGCTCTACCACTGGTTGATCATCCCTGAACCAGTGACCTCTTGCTTTTGTTACTGATTCCAATGGAAGAAGTTGCACCTCTTCTTGCTGCGTAGATTCGGAATCAGTGGAAGCCATCTGCACTCAATATAGAGTATGAATTAGTATCCATATGTTTTCAGAAATCCTCCTCTATATGTTGGTTATAAGTTCGATGTTGCTCCGAGTGCATGGTGTCGTCCTTTTCCCGTGTGTGTGAGAAAGGTAATACCTGGATTTTTTCATATTTTTATGTTTATATTTCCTGCTGAAAAGAAAACAGAAAAGTTAGTCCATAGCCGAAGCGGTTAGTAATTTTTTTTATTTATTTTCTTAAGATATGTACAAGTGCTCTCCTACTTCCCTATTAGGAAAATGTGCTAGACTATCTTGAAATAGAAGAAGGATGTGCCGAATGCTTGGCCTTGTAATGTGGCCCTATCATGCATACTTTGGATTTCGACCACTCCATATGTGTGCAATTGGAAGTAGTTGGCGTATGCATGTTGTCCCGTTTGTCTTTCAGCATCCAGATTTGCTTCGTTGTGTTGGGCTTCGTTGTAGGTTGCCCACTTCTACTGAATGTGGCTTTTTTCTTCGTTTCGTAGGTCTGCTTCATTTGATCTATAACTCTCGGCGCGTCTCGGGCTGCCTTTACAGACTCTTTCTTTCTCCAGTATCTCGTTTTCTGTGGTTGTTTTGCAGGTGGATCGCATTGGTTCTTCTTGTTTCGGGAATCCTCCCTCCTGTTGATTTGCCTTGGGATGCAAGACTTCGGAACCCAAATTTGCGATCGATCTTGTTGAGCAGCTACAACTGTCTTGGGAATCCATAGTGTAGTAATTTGTCGATGATTTCGCTGTTCAGACGGAGTTGGTTTTTGCTTTGCTCGTTTGTTCTGATGTCCGTTGTGCTTTTGTCTTCGTAGATATTCCTTCACTTGATCTTTCTTTATCCACACTTGGTTAGAATATGGAATAGGGTATGTTTTAATGGTGACAGGTTTTGAATTACTCTGAGGCATAGTCTCTTTGATGCAGGGTGTTTCAGTGAGGTTGATTTCAGTTTGAGTGATACTCTCAAGACTAGCTAGACTGGAACAAGGTGTGCAAGCAGAATTCAATGTGTCCGCACATATAGTACTCGATGAAGGTGTATCTATAGTGCTAGAGATCATGCATTCAGGGCTTCGTTCATTTGATTGAATTGTTTGCTCCATACTCACAGATTTTAATGGTCGCTCATCTAGCAGACTGAATACTTCACGATGTCCTATCCTGGCTGAAATGTATCCCAACGACAATTGAATGGTCACCTCGTATTCGTAAATCCAATCTTGACCTAACACCACTTCCTCAAGTAAATCTTGGTCATGACACACTAACAGTTTTTGTTCCATGGTTTTGTTACCAAGATGCAACGGTAAGGTGATCTCTCCTATGCACTGAGTAATTGTTCCTCCTATTCCTATCAACTGGGCCATTGATGGGCGTATTGTCTCTTTGAGTTGTTGGGTCAAAGAAAACTTAATGCAACTTACAGCGGCACCTGTGTCAATAAGAGCATTTACCAAGTGATACTCCGTTTTTCCGGCTCCCAAATTTAGATAGGGTTGTGTTCTTTGCGATCCCAGATTTTGAGTGGCTCTAAAATTAGCCATCGGGATGAGTTCTTCTCCTTGACGATATCTTTCATCTCGCTCTCTCATCCACTCTTTTCGTTTCTTTATCCTTTCCAAAGCTTCTTGTCTCGCTTCTTCCCGTATTCTTTCCTCTTCTACGCGTCTATTCTTACCTTTGAGTAATCGAGACAAAGCTTCTTCTGTTAATGGTTCTAGGTATTTTTTTACTCTACACCCACTGATGTAGTTTGGTAAGACGTCTCCATCTAAGGTTGCTAAGCTGATGGCTCCACCTGTAGATATACGATTAATGATTAATGGGCCATATCCTCTCTTTTGCAATTTCTTAGCATGTTGTTTCAAAGTGTATACCAAAACTAAATCTCCTTCCTTCAATTGTTTGTCCTTGATATGCGCATCAAAATAGGCCTTTTGTCGTCTTTTAGCAGCATAAATGCCCGCTACTGCTTGTAACCTAGTTTCATGAAGCTTCTCTATTTGGTCCAATTGTGCTGATAATTCATGTCCTGTCCACTCATAAGTAGTTGCAACTCTAAGAGTGGGAATCAAGAAATCAATTGGCAAAATAGCGTTTTGTCCATACACTAATTTAAAAGGAGTAGTGCCTATTGCAGTTTTATAGGCTACTCGGAATGCCCATAAAGCATGGTGTAACTGCTTATCCCAATCTGATCTACCGTTGTTAACGATTTTGGTGAGAACAGTACACAATATTTTATTTGAACTCTCTGCTTGTCCATTTGCTTGTGGGTGATAAGGGGCAGATTTCTTATGAATTACTAAGAATTCGTTCAATAAGGCTTCTATCACTTCATTAACAAAGTGTGTACCTCTATCACTCACAATCTCTATAGGTAGTCCAAATCTAGTGAAGACGTTCTCAAAGAGAAACTTGGCTGTAGTTCTCGCGTCATTTTTCTTTGTTGCTTTTGCTTCAACCCATTTGGTCAGGTAATCTGTGGCTACAATTATGTATTCGGCATGTGAACCTTTTGCTGGTGGGCTAATAGGTCCTATAAAGTCTATTCCCCACTTCGTGAAAGCTCTAGCACTCATCATGGGTCTAAGTGGCATCTCATCTCTTCTAATAGGGTATTTCGTACGTTGACAAGTATCACACCGCTGCACATATGTTATGGCGTCTTGATGTAGAGTTGGCCACCACATCCCAGCAAAGAGGATCATTTTTGCTGTTTTGTCCGCAGAGAAGTGTCCTCCTGCAGCTCCTGTATGGGCCATTTCTAAGACAGAGAGATATTCCTTTTCATGAATGCACATTCTTAGTTGGTTATCTTTCCCGCGTTTAAAGAGTTGTTTTCCTATGATGGCATAATCCTTACTCTGTTCTTCAAGAGCACGTTTCCTTGCTAAGGTAGCTCCGTCAGGGTACTCTCGAGTTTTCAAAATCTTTACTAGAGGCATGCTCCACCTTGGTGCTATTGTAGAATAACATAATGTAGAATTCTCGTCTGGGGTTTGTTCTTGACAGGTTTGACAGGTTGACACATAGTTATGTGCATCTCGTTGCATGGTTGGCCAATATATGCCAAATCTCTTGAGTGTTTGCCATGTTCCATTTGCATTCAAATGAGTGTTCCATTGGTTTATGTGTGCTTTCTGAAGCCACATTTTTTGTTCCTCTTCTTCCACACATCTCATCAGCAATCCGCTTGAATCCTGGTGGTACAAACTTCCCGCAATGATGTGAAGGTTTTTAGTCCTCCAGAGATCTTGCGTTTGGTTTGGCGTGATCCCATCTTTAGGTCCATGTGTAAGTATCGGGATCAATTTTTCTGCCCATTGAGGGCATACTTCCAGGTTAAAAAGATAAGTATCTGGCAGATCATCAGGTACTCCTATGGGTGGTTCTCCATGGGTCATACGAGATAAGTGGTCTGCTCTGATGTGGGTGTTTCCTTTCTTGACTATTACTTCAAAATCAAATTCCATTAGCAGTAAAAACCATCGCACTAGTCGTCCGGTATTGCAAGGCTTGTTGACTAAGTACAATAGGGCTTGATGATCAATGAAGAATTTGAATTTGTTTGCCAGTAAGTAATGTCTGAATTTCTTGACTGCGTATACCATCCCTAGGCCTTCTCTCTCCGTAGTAGTATAATTGCGTTCTGCTTGATTTAACTGTCTACTGGCATAGGCTATCGGGTGGTCTAATTTTCTTGTGCCAGCTGGTTGAGCTAAGATGCAACCAATGGCAAACTTGGAAGCATCCACATGAATGTGAAACGGTTTATTCCAATTGGGGACTCGAAGAATGGGTGCTGAACTCAATCGATTCTTTAACTCATTAAAGGCTTTTTCACATTCTTCAGTCCAATTGAATAGAGTCAATAATGCATAAAGAGGTCTAGCAATTATGGCATACATATGTATGAATCTTCGATAGTAACCACAATGTCCCATAAATGCTTGAACTTCTTTAGCCGTTTTAGGTCTTGGTAAATCCAAAATTACTTTAATTTTGTCTTCATCCGTTGAAATTCCATTCTTAGAGACAATATGTCCTAAGATTTTCCCTTGTCGCACCATGAAGACACATTTTTCAGGATTGAGGCATACTCGATATTGTCGACATTTGGCAAAAATCTTTTCAAGTTCAGGGATGTGCTCTGATCGTATAGTTGAATATGTACAAAGATCGTCCACGTATACCTCCATACTTTTTCTCAGAAATTCCTTGAACACATGACACATCAATCTTTGGAAAGTAGCTGGGGCGTTCGTTAAACCAAAAGGCATGACTCTAAAGGCGTATACTCCCCATTCAGTTGCAAATGCAGTCTTATGTTGGTCCTCCGGAGCAATGGCTACCTGATTATACCCTGAAAAGCCATCCAGAAAGCTATAAACTTCCTTCCCTGCTACCCTTTCCAAGAGATGATCAGTGATTGGTAAGGGATAGCTATCCCTTATGGTTGCGGCATTTACTTTCTTCAAATTGATGCACACTCTTAACTTTCCATTCTTTTTTGGTACAACCACCAAGGGTGACACCCATTCCGTGTGCTCAATTTCGTAGATCAATCCAGCATCTAACAACTTATCTATTTCTTCTTTTATCTTGGCTGAATACACATCATTATAAGTATATGGTCTCTGTTTCGAAGGTTTGGCTTCGGATGTCATGGGGATTCTATGCGCACATATAGATGGGTCTACTCCTTTTAAGTCCTTATAAGTCCAAGCGAAGACATCCCGGTATTCTCTTATGAGTCGAATTAACTCTTGTTCTTCTTCTAATGAGACATCCTGTCCTATGAAGGTACAACGTTCCTCTCCTCCTTCCATAGTTACCACTATCTTTTTGGTCTGTTCCTTATTATCATATGCTATTCCAGGCTGTGCTTCTCTTTTAGGCATTTGAATAGCAATTTTCCTCTCTTCCACTTCATATTTTTTAAAATGGGCTGGTACCTCAAATTGGTCTTGGAGTTTGTTTTCTTCATCTTCTGATTCCCTTTCAACTTCTAATTCCCCTTTTTGTGTGAGTTCCTTATGTGTTTCATTGGTCGTGATCTCTATGTTGGTGGTACCAATCCCTAGATCCATGGGTTCAGGTTCCATTTCAATGCTCTCGTAGTCCTCCTTCCAGTCTTTCTCGATCACTTCTCCTTCTTCTGCCTCCTGAAGGACTACCATATACAGGCTAACATCATAACCCTCCTCGTCGATACATTCGTTCATGGTCACTACTTCTTCGTTTACACAGACATCGAGTGTAGCTAAGATTTCCATCCAACCGTGAGGTTCGAATTCTTCATCCGGAAATACTTGTGGCATATAGGCTGGATCTTGTACAGATCTCACTATTCCTTGTTTCTGTTGCCATCCTCTTCTTCTCTCCTCTTCTTTCTTTGCAGCTTGACATATCCACAGATGAGTGTCCTCGTTCATCCAGGATTGATCACTAGAACCTGCACTATGGACCGATTGATCGTCTTCCTCTTTATGGATTTGATTCCATTGTAGAGGTGGCACATCTTGATAAGTGTACGTATGTAGGTTTATCCTAGTGGTGGTTCCTGCATGTTGTAGGTATACCGCGTCTTTTCCCCAATCTTGTACGACTTTTAGCTGTCTCATGAAAGGCCTTCCCAAGATCATTTCATAATTGCTTGGCCTTTCGAAGTGACAAATTGCTAAAGTATGTTCAAATTCCACTCCACACGTAGTGAAGACTACTCGTTCCAACAATCCTAAGGGTCTTTCTGTATGTCCATCTGCCATTTGAATTTTCATGCGTGTTGGTCTTAATGCTGGTTTTCCCCATTTCTCCCAAATTTCTTTGGTAGCAATGCCAACACCAGCTCCTGAATCTAGTATGGCTTTGGTAGTGTAACCCCTATAGGTGATTGGAAGACAGGTATTTCCTTCATCTCCTTCACTAAAGTCTCCTACCTTATCCACTGGAATTCTCACTGTTTTCACTTCGTCAGCTACCTCTTTCTTTTCCTCCTTGACTTCCCATTGATTGATCAATTTCTCTTTTAAGTGTGGTTTTACCTTTAACAGTTCCTCGAATGTTAGGGTACATGGGATTTTTACCTCTCTAAGACGTTGTATGATCTCCGATGTTTGAACTGATGGGTTCGTTTCTCGTCTCGTTATTGATGGAATGCGATACAATTCTGAATTGTGCTCGTACTCCCCGGTGTAGTTGGGTAGTTCCTTTACATCTTCTTTGTCACTTGCATCCATGGGAAAAATTTCTTCTGAATTTAGTTCAGGTATTGAACCCTCTATTTCGTTTTCTGCTTCTAATTCTTCAAAGGGTAGTTCCATTCCTTCTACTTTTTTCCACTTGTCCTCTTGAACTCCTGCCCACAGATCCTTAGTCCAGTCTCCTTCTACTTCGGGGACTATGGATCCTTCCTTTCCCTCAACACCATGTTCTTCATTTTGTGGTCTATATACTTCAGGCTTTTCTTGAGTGTTTAGGCACTCTTGGAATTCTCCTTCGGAAATTCGGGTATTTGGTAGAGGCGATGCAGGTTTTTCTAAAGTTTGTTGTGCAACTTCTATCAATTTCTTGCATATTTCTAACCTTTCTTTCTCTAAGTCGCCTCTCGGATATTCTCTCTCATGTTGCTCTACGGTAGGTCCTGCTTTTATTCGTGCCTTATATGCCTGAATCCACATGGCTAATTCTTCAGGCACAGGATCTGCTAGAACGGATCCTACCTCCTCCCTTTTATTCTCATTTTTATTTTCTTCTTCCACTTGCGGTTCCTTTGTTGGTTTCTGTTTACTCTTTTCATTTTCCTTCCTTTGTAATAACTTTTTTTCTTTTATCCTATCTCTCCGGTTCTTCCATCTTTGGGATCTTTTACTGGCGATACTTTTCTCTATTTCTTCGGAGTCTTCTACTCTGTGAGGGATAGTTATATTCCCCTCTTTGTCACTTTGATCATTCCCATCTGTTCTATCAGGGTTTTCTCTGGCCTTGGCTCTTGTTATGGCCTTTAAAGGTACTGTGTATTCTTTGTCGCTCCCTGATGATTCAATCACTTCTATCACATTAATCTGCACGTTAGATGTGACTTTGTTGGGGTTCTTAGGACAATCTCTGAAGAGATGTTCTTTACCACAATCGCTACAGTAGCCTTCCCAAATTCGTTGTGGTGGTGGTGGGTTTGGTAACGTACATTCTCTAATATAGTGGTCACCTCCACATCTGTAGCATGGTCCTCTGGGTACAGGCTATCTATTCATAGGTCGAGGTGGCATGGTTGCTCTAGGAGCTATGTACATTAAGGACACATAATCCTGCTCGTGTCTGTATGAACTGTCCGGTATTTCCATGCCATAAGCATATGGGTCATACTGTTGCCCATATTCTGTTATCGCGCTTTCATAACCAGGGTATGTTCCTTGACTAGGATCGTAAAATGAGTCATATGGTTCACTACTAGTCAAAGGTGTGGCTGGCACTATAGCCCTTTCTAGGTTTTCCTCTGGTTGTGCAATCTTGACTGGGACAACGTTTTGAGGGTGGGGCGGTTGTTGTCCTAGTACTGGCTGTGGTTGCGTAAATCCCTGATATGCGTATGGTCGTGGTATGGGTGCCTGTGGCTGATATGAGGGATATCTAAAGACTTCTCCTCCTTGCTCTCTTTGGGGATATCCATACGGTCTCACATAAGGCTGGGTGGTTCTGGTTTGCCTATTGTAAGGGCAATTCTCGGTGCTATGGTTTGTATATCTCTGCTCTATACTGCAATATTGCAGAGGTCCGGGGACAGAGGGTCTAGGATGAGCATAGGCAGGTGGTGAGACTACTCCCCTGGTACACAAATGAGAAGGATGATCTCCTCCGCACTGCATACATCTTCTAAGCATAGGCAGTCTCATAGGATTAGTGGGATAATTCCTCTGTCCTTGAACGTTCAGTTTTTTTGCTACTAAATCTGCTATTTCTTCCACATTGTTTTTAGCATTTGACGTGCTACTGGCTGACTCTTCGCTTTTCAAACTACCTGGAGGTATTTTCAAGTCTTCAGCAAGATTATCCTCTAGGTCTATACATTCCTTCATACACTCTTGCAAGGTTTGAACTCTCTTTACGTACACTAATGACCTCAAGGTTCCGTTCAACAGTCCTTCCAAGAACAAGGATACCATTTTGTTTTGCGTCGGTCTCTCTTCCACCGGGCATCTATCTACATACTGCTTGAATCTCCTTGCTGCCAATCTTACTGACTCGGTAGGGACTTGTTTGAAGCTGTGGATTAATGACGAAGAATTGTTTTTAATTCCTGATTTGGTAAATTCTTCAATCATTTCTTGATATACCTGCTCCATGTTCTGAAAAGTATTCGGGTCCAATGGCTGAAACCAAGCCAAAGCTGTGTCTGACAAGGTAAGGCCAAAAGACTCATACTGAATCAGAAAGTCATCTACCTGCTCGGCTCTAACTACTTGTTTAAATTCTGCTATGTGGTTGTAAGGTTCACTAGAGCCATCATAGTGATTTCTCATGCACTTGGCAACTTGGATCGGCCTAAGTCGTCTTCCTGCTTCAGGTTGCCTAGGCATAACTGGGAAAATTGGTCTTCCTATTGGTATGTCTGGTCCTCTTACTACCTGCGGTCTGACTGGAGCATGAACTCCATGTCTTGGGTCAATAGCTGGTCGTGGCCGGTAGTTAGGATTAATGGCAGGCATTGCAAATTGCACATGTGGTCTGACTGGGACCTGGGTCTGTTGTGTTTGTTGTGTTTGTCCCGACTGTTGATATGAATCATTCTGAGATGTTCCAAGTGGATTCCGTGAAGTGGTGGCTTGGTCCCTAGGGGGGAACACTGGGATATTCTGATATTTCAACTCAGCTCTCTCTAATTCTGTTAATGGCCAATATTTTCTCTGATTTTTATCCAAATATGTGATGATGGAGGGGAACTCGGGATCCTGTAACTCATAGATGGTAACTGGATTAGGAGCGGCTTCCCATATAGAGGAATGGGCTCTAAGCAGATGCTCCATTCCATTGATCAAATACACATCTATTAGAGTGTCATCCTAGGGAATCAGGTCTCCTCTCCAAATTTTTGTAATCGTAGATCTCCCTCTAGGAGTAGTTACTTGTTCTTCGTTTCCACCGCCATTTAAGCTTGAAGCATTATTTTCTTCACCATGCTCGTTAATGTTTTCCGGGTGTTCTGTGACCACGTATTGAATATCTTGTTTGTCCATGTACAGTCCTCCTACGTACTTGACTGCTGGTCTAGGCACTATGTATGCTTCTGATGCTTTCTGTAACCTGGCCACGGATCTGTTTAAGCCATCCAAATAGATAGGGATCTCGTTGTGGTTGGTGTTCACATACTCCAAGGAGGTTCTGTATTCCCCCTCAATGATTGACATCATGCCAATCATGGGTACAGTGTTTTGCATATCCTCTGAAGCCATGGGAATTTCTCCTTCTGACTCACTGGAGGTTTCAGAGTAATGTGAACGGCTACTTGGCTCGGCTACACTCCCTACGGAAGAAATTACACTTCTTCGGCTTCCTAGGGTTCTTCCGGATCTTAGGTTCATCCACTTAAGAGCTCTGATTAGACTTTAATACCCTTTGGTCTTAAGCACTCTTCACAATAGGTCAAAAATGTCTAGAAGACTTGGGTTGAAAAGAAATGAGTAACAAAGAATTTTGCCAGAACACGATACTTGTCTCCCAAACTCACGATACACGATCTCCAGAATAGACGATACCTGATGTATGTTCAGACGATACACGATCTCAGACAAGTATCGCGATACCGGCTAGACGATACCGATACTTGACAAATATCGCGACACCTACGAAACGATACCGATCGCTCAATGAAACGATACCGATACCAGAAAGTAAACGATACACGATATCTGGCCTCAGGCGATACACGATACTCAAAGGGAAACGATACTTGGAAATAGACGATACCCGATATGTGGGAAGTATCGCGATCTTTGCTCTAGACGATCTCTGGGCCAAACAATACTTGGCTGAAAACGATCGATGATACTTGGAATCCCACGATACACGATCTCTAAATCTAAGACGATCGACGATACACGATATCTGGCAAATATCGCGATCTCTGAAGATCAGACGATACACGATATTTGGACCAAATGATACTTGGCTGAAAACGATCGACGATACACAATACTTGTCAGGTATCGCGATCTTTGACCAAACGATACTTCTCAAGTATCGCGATCGGCACGAAACGATACTCAATCCACGATACACAATCAACGATCGCTGGAAAAAACGATCTCTGACCAAATATCGCGATCGGTATGAAACGATACACGATCGATGGGAAATATCGCGATACTCAACCACAGGAGCAAAACGATACTTGATAAGTATCGCGATACTCAACCGCGGGAGTAAAACGATACTTGACCCTTAGACAAATTTTAGCAAGTGTTTTTGAAGTTTGTTTTTACCCCCTTGATCTCTTAGCTCCTCTCTCTTATCCTCCCTCACTGTATCAAGCAAGACACTCTTCTACCCCCTGTAGCTCTCAGACAATACTCAGCGCAGATCGTTTTTCTTTCCTAATTTAATTTGCTTGAGAAATTTTGATTAAAATGGTGGGCTAGCTCACCTTGGTAGCACCTAGAGTCTCTTTGTCAAATTCCCTTGCTCTGTGCACTCCCAAGTTGCTTGTTTCCTCGCCCACGATCTCTACCACAGCTCACGTGATATTCGACAGTTGCTCCCACGATACTTGTTCACACAAGTGATTTTTCAAATGATTTTTTTTGGCTTTTATACTTGGAGTTTTCTAGCTTACAAAAAGGAAACTTTTCTGAACAAAACTAAAATCTACTCTAATGACTTGGTCCACTCTCTAATCACTCCTACTCTACTCCTTCTACTCACTTCCCTAAACTAACAACTCACTACACACACTCCAAGAATGAGAAGTAGCAAGTGCGGCTGAAAATGACTTACCAAAGAAGAGAAGATTTCCACTCCTCCACTTACTTCAATGCAAAAAGCTACTTACCATCACACGAATGCCTCGGTTTGATTCGTCACTCCCCGGCAACGGCGCCAAAAAGTGTGTTGACCTAAGTATCAACTTAGGGACTTGCGGAGAAAGAGACTATACCTCAATCCCCTCACAAGTGCATATAGTGGGGATACACGCTTTTAATTATCAATCCAAAGAGTATACAAACCTAGCCGAGTGTATGAAGACATGCAATCATGTAATGATCAATGCAAATGAACTACTCAAAGAATGTAAATGAGACAAAGACTTATCCAAACAAGCTCCAACTGTTGGTCAAGGCGAAACGATATTTGGTGCAGCAGCCATCAGTATTTTGGACTTTTCTCCCAGCTCCGAACTCCAAATATAGCGAATAGCATATGCGTTTCGAAGCTCTCAAGAAGACGCATCCAATGGAAGTGGTTTCACTCAATTCCGACGCTCCTACTTCAAGTTATGAGCGAAATACTAAGTCGCGGGAATACTTTCCTACACTTCAGCACTTCCTACACTTCGCACACACCTTTCCTACAGCAAAGAAACGCTTTCATGGATCGACAACACTCACAAGCACTCTTTCCAAGCAATACACATGCATACAAGCTCACGAAGAAGAAGATAAGAAGGGAAGAAGGCACAAATTCGAATTTCTGTGCTCTCTATTCTCACAATGGCAAAAAGTCCTTTACAAAGAGTCACATTTGACTTATATACTAGTGCCCTAAAAAATGGTCCTTTCACACAAGAGACCGGCACTTTATTCACTAAAAGACTAAATTTCTACTATTTTACATGGGTAAGCTTCTAATCTTCTGTGGGGATGCATCTAGAGGACTCCTCTAGTGCCTTTACAACGGAAAATATATTACAAGAATGATTATGGTACAAAAATATGAAGTCCAAATCGGAAAAATTTTGGGGCCCGTCTTTTTCTCTGCTTTGTGCGCTCTTTAGCTCTGCAACAACATGGAATGGCTTATTCCAATCAAGAGTGGCCAGTATTGGTGTTGTGCACAAACGTTTCTTCAGTTCATTGAAAGAATTCTTGCATTCGTCGTTCCACTCAAAATTAGACAACAAGGCATAAAGGGATCTAGCTATGATCGCGTACATGTGGATAAACCTACGGTAATATCCACAATGGCCCATAAAGGCTTGTACCTCTTTAACATTCCTTGGCCTTGGCAGCTCTGCTATGGGTCGTACCTTATCTTCATCTGTTGAGATTCCATTCTTAGAAACAATGTTACCTAAGATTTTACCTTGACGCACCATGAACACACACTTTTCTGGATTCAGACACACTGGATATTCTCTACACTTGTTGAAGATTTGTCTAAACTCAAGGATATGAAATCTTCTTTCTAGGGAAAGAGCACATAAATCATCTACATACACTTCTAAGATCTTTCGCAAGAACTCTTTGAAGACATGACACATGAGACTTTGGAATGTTGCAGGTGCATTGGTGAGCCCAAATGGCATCACACAAAATGCAAAGATTCCCCACTCTGTGGAAAAAGTTTTTTTGTGTTGAACTTCTGGGGCAATGGCTACTTGATTGTAACCTGAAAATCCATCAAGGAAGCTATAAACTTCCTTGCCTGCAACACGCTTCAATAGGTGTTCCGTGATTGGAAGTGGATAACTATCTTTGATCGTAGCAACATTAACTTTTTTAAGGTTAATACACACTCGCAACTTCCCGTTCTTCTTGGGCACCACTACAATGGGGGACACCCACTCAGTATGCTCAATCTCATAGATGAATCCAGCTTCAATCAGCCTATCAATTTCTTCTTTTATTTTGGCTGCATATGTATCATTATATGTGTAGGGCTTTTGTTTGGTGAGCTTGGCATCAGCAATCATGGGGATAGTATGAGAGCAAATTCTTGGATCTACCCCTTTCAAGTCTCTATAGTGCCACGCAAACACATCCCTATATTCCCTTAATAGAGCTACGAGCTCCATTTCTTCTCTTGCACTTAGGTCATCTCCTATGTATGTGCATCTCTCTTCATTCTCTTCAATGGTCACTACAATTTTCTTGGTCTTTTCTTTATTATCATATGATTCTCCTATGATAGCCTCTCTCTAAGGCATTCTTACCAAAATTTTGCGGTCGTCAACTTCATATTTCTTGAAGTTTTCTGGTACTTCAAACAATGATTCCTCCTCTTCTTGTTTCATTGCTTTTCTTTTCTTTTTCTTTTGATTGCTCTCACTTCCATCCTTTGAATTTACCGTTTTAATACTTGTGAGAGGTTCTTCTTCTTCCTGGGTGAACACTCCTATATCTTCTAGATACTGCTGCTCTGAGTTAAAGCAAATATCCATCACAATGGACTCTATATCATCGTCATTCTCTTCTTCTTCTATGACATCACTAGGTCACATTCTTCTAGCAAGGGCTGACACATGAACACTGAGATATCATAACCCTCCTCATCACAATGAGGTGTCCACTGTTCCTCGTTGACAGCAATGTCCATGGTGGCTAAGATTTCTGGCCAGCCATGAAGCTCAAATTCCTCATCCGGAAAGATCATCGGTGTGTAGGTTGGGTCTCTAAGTGGTCTATCTCCTGGTGAAGTTCCTTCTTCTCTCGCCTTGAAGCGTTTTTCCTCTTCCTCTGCGACCTTGCACATCCACAAATGAGTATCTTCATGCAACCAGGATGGGTCAAGAGAAGTTCCAAAATGCAAAGAGAGTGAATCTTCTTTTGCTTTGTGGATAGGGTTCCACTGTAGGGGTGGTACATCTCTGAAGGTGTAATCCTTCAAATTGACCTTGGTGGTGACCCCTAAGTGTTGTAAGTATAAGGAGTTGGTTCCCCAATCCTGTACTATTTGCAATTGTCATAGGAAGGGTCTTCCTAGGATCATCTCATAAACATTATTTTTCTCAAAGTCACATATAGCAAATGTGTGCTCAAACTCTACACGACAAGTGGTTAGAGTTATCCCTTCGAGCAATCCTAGAGGTCTTTCAAAATGACCGTCGGCCATTTGAAGCTTCATTCTAGTTGGTCTTAATGTGGGTTTGCCCCATTGCTTCCACAAGGAGGTGGTCGCAATGGCAACACCAGCACCTGAATCTATGATTGCTTTGGTTGATTGGAAGATAAGTATTATCTTCTTCACCCTCACTCATGTCCCCTATTTTGTTTAGAGGTATCGCTGGTACTTTTTGCTTAGAGTCTGTTTTTGGCATTTTGGAATCAAGTTCTGGAACTTGATCCTTGACATGATTCCATAGCTCAGGTTTTGCTTTGAGCAGCTCTTCTACAGTGAGATGACATTGAACCTTAGTGTTCTTCATGACATCAGTGTTCCTTGGGACCACTGAGTCTTCATGTCTGACCAGTATTGTGGGAGATCTGATCTGAAGAGATTGAGATTCCCATGGGCCTAGAAATTGAGGCAGTTCTTCTAAGTATTGGATTCAAAGTCTAACCTTTTGTCTCCTTGTTGCTCCACTTGATCTCCATAAATGGATGGAATGTCTTGGGGAAATTGATCATGAAGATCATCAATCTCAGGAATAGGAGGGGAATTACCCTTCTCCTTGGCCCATTTCTCTTCTTGTATTTCCCGCAAGAACTCTTGAGAGTATTGTTGAATTGAAGGAGGTATTCCGGCATCCGTGGAATTAGGAACATAAGCTCCCATTGGTGGTGAGCTTCCTCTTTCAATAATTGGTTGAGCATGTGGGGGTAAAGAAACTTGTGGTTTGTTTACCAACTGCTCTAATCTTTCTAGTAAGCCCTGGAAATGCAAATCTGGTTTGACAAAGTTTGTCTTATTGAACTTTTGACTAGTCTCAAGTATAGCTTGAGCTTGTTCTACCATTTTCATGCACATTTTCATTCGTTCAATCTCTAAATCTACTCTAGGGTAACTCTTGTCTAGGTTTGCAGTTGTTGGCCCTTCTTGAAGTCCAGCCTGGTAGGCCTTGAACATCATGTCCAAGCCTTCTGGGGTTGGATCTGCATGAACAGATCCTGGTTGTGGTCTATTTACAATGGGTGGTGGGGTGGGATGAGGTGGAGTAGATGGAGTTTCAGCATGTGATGGGCTTTGAGATGCAACGTCATCTATTTTTGTTTTCACTTCCTTCAGACTTTCTTCTAATTCTGATAACTTTCTATTCCACTTGCGATTGGCCTTCTCTTTGTTATCCTTCCATGTTCTTGTTTTTCGCTTTCTCGGCTCTCCTGATTCACTTGAATCTGATTGCACTGCTGATTTATCCTATTTTAAGGCTTGTGCTCTAGTGAGCTTGTATAGGAGCCGCATTACTGCTACTTGAACTTGAATCTGCCACTAATCCTACCACATTAATGGGTGTAATCTTGGGTGCACTAGAGGGGTTTCTTGGACAATCTCTACGGAGATGGTCTTTGCCACAATCAGGACAAAAAGCTTGTATTGTGATAACCTGTCCTTGACTCGGAGATGGTGGGTGGGGACAATCACGAAGGAAATGGTCACCCTGGCATCTGAAACATGGTCCTCTAGGGGCTTGTGGTCTTACTTCAAGTTGTCTCAATTGGGGCCTAGGGTTAGCATTTGCGTACATGACATTGGAATATTCAGGCTCCCAATTTTGTTCCATAGGTGGTGCCTCATATTGATACAGGTAAATCTCACTATGTTCAGGTGACTTTGTGTAATAAGCAGGTGGACTACCTTCATGGGAGTAGTCTGAACTATGAACATGAGAGTCATTCTTTGAGATCAGTGAGGTCACTGGCACCAAAGCTCTATTAAGGTTTTCTTCTGCCACTGCATACTTAACTGGAAGTACATTGGCAGGAGCTGGTGGTTGGTTTCCTAGGACTAGTTGTGGCCTATATGGTGCCTGATATTGCTGTGGTGGTCTATCATATGGCTGTTGGTAATGGTTCTGATACCTACCTTGTGGGTATGGTTGCTGATAGTTCTCTCTCACAGCCTGCCTATTGTAGGGGTAATCTTGAGACGTGTGATTTGTGTATTTTCTCTCAATAGTGCAATATGGAGCATTCCTTTCTCTCATGTTTTGGTTTTGCATTGGGCATACGTTAGCCATGTGGTCCCCTCCGCAGGTATAACATCGGTTCAATGAGGTGACTCTTGGTATTTGTTTATTTTGAACTCCTAGCTTCTTGGCAAATTGCTCCGCTATTTCATCCAGCTCAGTGGAGGCTTTGGAGGTATGACTAGTAGAAACGAGCTTTCCAACAAGCTATAGAGCTCAAAAAATGGACTTTGGATGAAAAAGTTATGTCAAATCAGGCTCTTGGGGGTAAAACAGGCAAACATGACCTTTTGGAAAAAATCACGATTTTGTGTGAAAATTGCGATTTTGTGAAATCAAGAGAATCGTGATGCTGTGAATCTCAAGAGAATCACGATGCTGTGAATCTCAAGAGAATCGTGATGCTGTGAATCTCAAGAGAATCGCGATGCTGTGAATCTCAAGAGAATCGCGATGCTGTGGATCTCAAGAGAATCGCGATGCTGTGAATCTCAAGAGAATCACGATGCTGTGAATCTCAAGAGAATCGCGATGCTGTGGATCTCAAGAGAATCGCGATGCTGTGGATCTCAAGAGAATCGCGATGTTGCGAATCTCAAGAGAATCGTGATGCTGTGAATCTCAAGAGAATCGCGATGCTGTGAATCTCAAGAGAATCGCGATGCTGTGAATCTCAAGAGAATCATGATGTTGTGAATCTCAAGAGAATCGCGATGTTGAGCACCTATGAAAATCATGATTTTGTACCTTAGTGAAAATCATGTTTTTTGAAAATCGTGTTTTTGAAAATCGCGATTGCCAACAGGGAATCGTGTTTTGAAAATCGCCATTGCCAGTAGAGAATCGTGTTTTTGAGAATCACAATTTTGAGCCCACATAAAATCGTGTTTTTGACTGAAAATCATGATTTGTGAGAATCACGATTTTTGAGCACAACCACAGAATCGCGATTCTGAGAATGACCACAGAATCGTGTTTTTGAAAACTTAGAGAATCGCAATTCTTAGTAGAATCGCGATTCTGAGAATGACCACAGAATTGTGTTTTTGAAAACTTAGAGAATCGCGATTCTGAGCACAACTAGAGAATCGCGATTCTGAGAATGACCACAGAATCATGTTTCTTTCAGAAAGCTTTTAGGGGGGAAATAGAAAATCACGATTTTCAAAAAAAAAAATGAATTTTTCACAGAATCGTGATTTTCATCACAGAATCGTGTTTTTTGGCGGGAAATTCAAATTTCTGAGCACCCAGCAATGGGGAGCTCCGTATGTGTAGCAAATCATGAAAAAACACAGCGCTTGCTCTCCCTTGCACCTCCTAATTCCTTCTCACACAATAATGCATGAAAAATGGTATGAAAATGGTGAAAATGCACTAAAAAAACAAGAAATTTCTATGAAGAAGAAGGTGGAAGAAGACGGAGATGGTGATGATGATGAAGATGAAGAAGAAAAATCAGAAAATGAACAAAAATGACAGTTTTTTTACCTTCCAACGTTACAAATCTACAATCTTACCATCACAACGCTCATCCTCGAAGCTCTCTCCCCGGCAACGGCACCAAAATTTGGTGTAGCTCAAGCGTAAGCACCACCTCCTTTACTTGTCAATCCGCCAAGAGGTGAGGACCGGTATGAAGACCACGAGCAAGTGAAGGCACAAGTGTGTGAGTGAAAGCACACACACATACACACACACGCGCACAAGGTAAGATCAAAGAGAGGAACAATTGAAAGCTTCGATTGCAAATGATTTCTCTTACAAAAGCTCTATTCTCTAACAAGCTAACCTCAAAAATGAGCTCTCTAGCTCTTTTTATAGTTTTCTAACTAGTTTTGGCCTTGTCCAGACCTAGTGTCTGGCCTAGTTAAAAATTAGGTTCCAGGGCTTATTTGAGGGCTCAAGTGAAGTCTAAAAATTATGAAAATTGGTAGGATGATACTTCTAATACTCCTCAAGCTCGAGGACTCCTCGACTTGAACAAAATGGAGTTACAAAAATAGAAAATGGTATTTACAATGGTTTTTAGTGATGAGAATCACTATTTTTATAGGGATTTCTTTTGAAAATTTGACATACACTTCTTGGAGCTCCCTACTTGCTCCTTCTTCTTGTGTGTCCACCTCTTTGATGTGGTCCTGTGCTTTGTCCTTGACCTTCAGCTTCAACAATATGTGAGTGTATGTACTTGCATGTGCATCTCTTTCTCCCTCTCACTCTCTGTCTCTCTCTCAATCCCAACACAAATATGCTACGAGATGTACATCCTTTATTCCACCTTACAACAAGCTCATGCCGAGTTAGAATCCAAGACAAATGATGTGGATGTCCAATCCCTTAAGGACTAGGAGACAATGCTACATGAGCAACATTTCACCAATGCTAAATTACAAAGAAATCTAGGGCTTCTCAAGAAGCACGTCTATGGCATTGGGAGAGAACAAGTACCCTTCAGCAACAAAACCAAGACAATCTTGAAGCAGTTATGGAAGTAACCCCAGGAGTAGAGATTAGCCCTACCAAGTTTCAAGTTGTTCCCTCATGAGATATCCAAATATTACTAGAGGAACACACCAACTTTTTAGAATCCTATGAAAAGCTCAAATCCAAATGTGTAGACCTCAAGAGGCAATTAACCACTATAGGCATAGCTCAACCAGAGTGTGCCATCCCACAGTAGTCTATAGAAGAACTAGAAGCCCTTAGAAAGCAGGTGGCAGAACTACAAGAGCACCTATTACCATATGAGAGACCACCCCCTCCAATTGAAGAACCAGAACTCGAAACATTGGTGGAGATTCTAGTCGAAGAAAGTTTTGAAGAACCATATGAATGAATGTCAATACATGGCAGGCGTGTAACAACCAAGGTTCGAGACACCTTCGAGGTAGAATTCCCAGATTGGCTCAAGAGAGTAGAGTAGATAGGCCAAACCCATGATGATAGAGTCACTGTACAAATCAGGTCGCTCTCCAATCTGGATGGCACGGTCCTTAAATCTACTTATTTTCAAAACCTCTCTCATAAATGGCTCATTACCACATCCGAGAAGCAATACATACCTTATTTTGTATTGTTAAACGATTATAATGATGAGATTAAAAGGCATACGGGGAAAGAGCCAACCTTTGCTACTAAGTTTGAGCCTGATTTTCTACCCACAGAGGCACGAGTAGGCTCTATTTTTCAACCAAATTGGCATGAGTGACTCTTAACAGACTACCCTGAAATGATGTGTACATGGGCAACCATGCCACTCTATATTAAATATAAGCCATGTTATTGCCCCATGGTCCATCGTAGATCCTGGCAAGTGTTTGCAATTAAAGTTTGCAATAATAAAGGATGTTCAGATTGGGTCAAGTATCCCTACTTTGCTCCACCCAAAGCCCCACCCACCATTGCCTACATGATCTCAACTATATGCCACTGGTCTGTACGGTTAAAGAATGTACCAGACATTGTTGCACAGATGTGTATGAAGATTTTCAAGCGGATGATGGTAGTGGTCAAGACTTTTTGCAAGATTCAAGCTCCATATATTTTAGCCCCTAGATTTTTTGAAGGGAACCACGATTTAGTATATGACATGAGCCCAACCCCCTCCATAAACATATTTTATGCATGGCATGCATGCATAAAGTATGTATCTGCTTGTTACAAGTAGACATTCAAAGAAATGTTCTCTATCGGGTTCTAGGAATACGACTCAGAAATTTTAATTCCTAGACCAACACACCTGTTACATCTCTTCGTGGTAGAACAAGCCGTACATGTAGATCAGCTATGCCTACCCCATCTGGACATTCCAGGTCCAATTGATTGGTATCAAATGATGATATAGGACTACGCATACAAGAACATCACCTCGCCATTGATGTCTTGGAATATTATATCAAACACTCCCTACAACAAGGGTCTGTCAGGGATGACAGATGTAAGAGAAGGGGGTGTTGGTAGTAGCCAGGGTAGTCAAGGTCTTACAAGAAAGGGAAGCCCTCAAGGCGAGTCAAAACAAAGGGAGAGCCAAGCACGACTAAGAAAGACCAAGCAAGCAAAGCAGTCAATGAAGATTCGGCAAGTGGGCCACATAACTTTTCAAGGAGACTCACACACATTCACATACATATACATGCACTCACATATACATACACACTCACACCTATAGACACACACTCACATTCATGCAAACACACATATACATGTTTTAGGTCTAAGTCTTTAGGATTAGGGTTTTAAATTTTTTACATACATACAATAAAATTGATTATATATAATTAAACATATTAAAAATAAGTTTTAAGGATGTTTGGGTTTTTTACATATATATATAATCAAATATATAAAAAATAGGGTTTAGGGGTTTTTAATAAATTAAATATAAATAAGAAAAAAAATAAAATTAAGAAAAAGGTTTAAATATATAAAGAAATATATTATAAAAATTGGGTTTTAGTATAGATAAATAAATATGAAAAGAGCTAGTGTTTTAAATATATAAATTAAATATATATAATTAAATACATAAAAATAGGATTTTAGGGTTTTTTATTGAATTAATAGGGCTTTGGGTTTAATATTAACATATATAATCATTTATTTATAAAAATTAGGAAAAATTAGGATGTTTACACATGCATACACACATATATAAATAGGATTAGGGTTTAGATCTTTAGGATTAGGGTTTTTAGTCTGTTTACACATGCATACATACATATACACACATAGTACATATACACATACACATATATATACACATGCATACATACATATATATGTTTTAGGTCTAGGTCTTTAGGATTAGGGTTTTAGGGGTTTTACACATGCATACACATGTATACACATATACACATAGGATTAGGGCTTTAGGCAATTTACACATGCACACATACATATACACATATACACACATAATTTATATACACATACACATGTATATACACGTGCATACATACATATTCATGTTTTAGGTCTTTGTCATTAGGATTAGTGTTTTGGGGTTTTTACACATGCATACATAAACATACACATATACACATATGCATACATATACACATACATATGTATATACACGTGCATAGACACATATACATGTTTTAGGTCTAGGTCTTTATGATTAGGCTTTTAGGCTTTTTACATATATATAATCAAATACATAAAAAATAGATTTCTAGGGTTTTTAATTAAATTAAATATATATAAGAAAAAATAAAGAAAAAATAAGAAAAAAAATTATGATTTTAGTATAGATAAATAAATATGAAAAGAGGGTGTTTTAAAATTATGATTTTAGTATAGATAAATAATATGAAAAGAGGGTGTTTTTTAATATATAAATTAGACATGTTAAAATAGGATGTTAGGTTTTTTACATATATATAATCAAATATATAAGAAATAGAGTTTTAGGGCTTTTTAATTAAATTCAATATATATACGAAAAAAATTAAGAAAAAATAAGAAAAAATTTGAATTTATAAACAAATATTTAGAAAAAATGTTATTTTAGTAGAGATAAATAAATATGAAAAGAGCTATTGTATTAAATATAAAATTAAATATATATAATTAAATATAAGAAAATACAATTTTAGGTTAATATTAACATATATAATCATATATTTATAAATATTATGAAAAAAAAGTACAATATATAATCAAATATATAAAAAAATTATGATTAGGGTTTTTAAACGTTTTACATATTGATACACACATATACACACATAATACATATACACATACACATGTATACATATTTTAGGTCTATGTCTTTAGGATAAGGCTTTTAGGTTTTTTACATACATACAATAAAAATAAATATATATAATTAAATATATAAAAAATAGGTCTTTAGGATTTTTAGGGTTTTAAGGTTTTTTAATTAAACTAAATATATATAAGAAATGCATACACACATATACATGTTTTAAGTCTAGATATTTAGGATTAGGGTTTTAGGTCTAATAAAAAAATAGGTTTTTGGAATTAAATGTTCTAACATGTCTACATGGTATCAGATGGCATCTTTGGATCATGAGGAGAGAATGGCATGTCCTTTCACTCAATGTAAGTATCAAATTTATCAAAAAATATAGATTTGTATTTCACATATTAGAGAATGTGGATCTTTTGATAGAAATCGACTACAAAACCTACACTACCATTTGCATGGTCCCCCTAGTGAGCAAATGGACCCAAATGACATTGCACCGGTAACCTCTCGTGGACAGAAGAGAACAAAGAGGGAGGTAGAAGTGCAAGGTACTGGTAGCATTACACAAAATGAACACATGGAAGAAATGCTTGAAGCGTTTTATGAGATGGAGGAAGATCACGATGGTGGAGAAGATGTTGTAGGTTCCATGGACACGATAGAATTTCCATGATCAAAGTCAACGAAGAATATAAGAACATGCAATGACTAGCCCGTTTACCATTGTACACTAGGGAAAAGATATCTATACCACATGCATCACTCGCGATGCTCAATTTTCAATCCATTTATGGATGGTCAGATAGTAGTGTCTCTAAATTGTTTAGGTAAATGGATTTAAAATAAACTTTTATTACTGTATCAAAATAAAATTATTTCCTAATATCGTTCTAATTGATTATTACAAGCTTCTTAAAGATCCGTTTCTACCAAATGGCAATGACATGCCTCTAGCACGTGGAGATGCAAAAAAACTTTTACAATCCATTTGAATGGACTACACAAAGATTCATGCTTGTCCGAATGATTGCATTCTCTTTCAAAACAAGTATGAGAATTTCCACATATGTCCAAAGTGTGGAGCAAACAAGTTTAGAGAAGACCTTGTGGGGGTAGTCCCTGGAAAGGTTCTTCACCACTTTCCTATCATTCCAAGAATTAAGAGTATGTCCAGATGCAAATCCATAGATGAGTTAATCTCATGTCATGTAAAGAGTAGGTCTATAGATGGTGTAATGGGAGTGTCTGTTGACACTGATGGGTGGAAACACATAGATAGTAAGTGGCCAGAGTTTGCTAGTGAGCCTCCAAATTGTTGTCTAGGCCTAGTGTTGGGTTATGAGGGTTGCTCACAGTTTCTCTTATGTAAAGGCACCCTCTAGTATTCATAGGGATACCCTTTGTTGTATTTAGGTGACGTACCCATGTGAACACTCTCCTAAGCCCTTTTTGATATTTCCCTTAGGCTATGGTGTTGAAGACTCCTAAATAAAATACCTTTTTTGCACACATATGGGAAATCCCATGTACAAGAATTCCCATGCCTTTATTTCTCTTGGAGTGGGTTGTTAAAAGGAATATTTTGCAAGATATAGAAAGATATGAGCATGTGCTCCCTTTTTTACTTGTCAAAAGGAGCACATGGCGAAATGTGCTTAGCCTATATATAGAGGCTCATTTTTGTAAAGAAGGGAGCTTTTGGTTTGACATGCTCTCATGTGTATATATTTTCAATGGAAGAACTCTCTTTTCTCTTAAGGCTCTGTGCATGTGTATTTAGTCTTAGAGTGTTAGAGAGTGAGGTGTGTGTGCATGCTTGTATTTCCTGTGTGTAAGTAGAAGGTTGCATTTTCTTGTATTTTACATATGTGACTAGGATCCTTAACACCCTTCTCTCCATGTTTTCAAGCATGTGGGATAGCTATGGGCTGATGGCCAATGGCTTGAACATGTTGGAGGTTGGGTTGGATGAAAGGAGAGTCATTCTTGAGCCTTCCTTCTTGCTTCCATGCAAGGTGGTGTGGATCTAGGCTTCCCAAGGGCCTTATGCAAGTAATCAACATGTTTTCATCATCTTTTAGTGTGTGTATGTTATGTGTATCCTATAACATGAGCATGATGAGAAGAATCAAAGGAGTGATGCAACATGAAATCACACAATTATTCCTCAAGCATCCTATAGCATTATTTTCCATGTGTAGGTGGAGTTTTGGACCCCCCCTTTCATGCAAAATCTACCAACAGTTGTACATCAACACATCCAACATTTCTAGGAGTGCATCCCTTGCATCTACTATAATTTCCTAAAAGTCGTAAATCATGTTCCATGTGTCCTACAGGGTTGGTCATGCAACTTGAATAGACAAGAGTCATCATCATGGAAATTTCCTTATACATGTCTCCAAAAATAAGATGGTAAGTTCAATCATCAATCATGGCGTTAATTCAATTTGTGTTAGGATGTCTACAGGTAGGAGCAATGACACATCAACCCTATGATACCACTAGTTTCTTTTGTATCAAACACAAGTGATCACATGCAACCAACACAGAACATATAGAGCAATAAAACAAGCAAGTTGTCAACTTCGAGTGCTTATGGAAGGAGTGTGCTATAGAAACTTTGAAAGACTAGGAATCACCATCATCCTTCTTGCAAGCCCCAAAAGCTTTTTTCAAAGCTTTGATTGTCATAGTGGAAAAAATCCCCAAGGAGAAGAGTCACAAATACTCTAGTCCCTACTTCCCCATCATGTGTATCTCTCCTAGGTCACTTTTGAAGTCTAGACACCATCCCAAGAAGGGTAATCACTAAATATCCACCCAACCAAGGGCATCAAAACCTTTTCATAGCTAGGTAACAAACATAATCAAGGTCACAATCTCCCAAAGATGATGAGGTCCATAGACATAATCCCCCTAGGCAAGCTAATCATCAAACCAAGAATCCACAATCTTCAAAAGACCACAAGGGAGTGTGGTGCATGCACCTTAAAGAATGCCCACCTAGTACAACAACATGGGATGGTAAGAAGCATATTTGAAAACATGAATACCACACAAGGAGATCAATCATCAAAAGAGTATGGGATGAAAGTGGACCAAAGTGGATCACCCTCCATGTCCAAGGTGTACCAAGGATGGCCTTACAACACCACCTTGATCACGCTCCCATAGCCTTACAACACTATGGACATAAAGAATGACATCCCAAGGTTGATAAGGACCTTCAAGATAATAGATGCTTGAACCTTCCCACCAAGCCATGAAGTGCATCTTCATAAATTCAAGGATTCTTGGACACCAAGAATTAAGTTGTCCTCAAGGGAGAAGCTCCAACTTGTACATTAAAACCTGTGAAAACCTCAAGATCATAGTCAGGAATTACTTTTAATTTCAGAACCCTAGAGTGAGCAAACATCTCATTCTAAATTTGAGGGCCATGAGAGAAGGCATTCTTTTGTCTGTAAAGAGTGACTATATTGGGGACTTGTATTTGACAAGTTCCAAGTAGTGAAGAGAGTCATGGGGCTTTTAGGACACAATCCCAAATACATGGGCAGTCACCAAAGGAGTGAAACCAATTAATCTTCAAGAAGACAAGAGACCAAAAAGCATCTTTAGTATTGCTGATTGTCGATAAGTGACCCTTGATATTACCATTCAAATCCTTCCTAAGTCAAAAATGTATTGCAAACATAATATGTTGTGCATGTGTGGCTGTTTGCAATGAAACGTAGTAGATGTGGATTGTTGACCTCATACATATGCATCATATATTCTTGTTCATTAGGTGTGTTATGTGTGCATATGAGCATAAGAGTGATGTGAGAAACCAAGTGAGTTGACACACAAACAATGCATAATCATAGCATAACTAATAGAAAACATACATTTATTCCTCCAATAAGTGCAAATATTTAACCAATGTTTACACAAAGTCATTTTCAAAGTGTAGGTGAAGGTTCTGTGCACTCAACTAGGGGAAGTCAACCAAAACCCAATCAATGAAAAGCACAATCAAACTACTAATAATTTTTTACAACCCATGTCCTTGTGCTCCTGCCATGTATTTGAAAAAGTCATACAATCTTGCAAGACATATATTCACAGCACCAATCACAACCCTGGCCCCCGATTGATGGTAAGAGGTATGGAACCCCTCCCTATGCTAGGGCCGTCACATTCCTCTTATCAAATGACACATCAAGTATAAAAACATAAGTAACTATACTTAGCTAGAGAGAACATTATAAAAGGGCATGCAATTACATATATGTGCATCTAATTTTTTCCATCTAATATCAGAGTAGACAACATCAAAAATGTCACTTACTTTTCATAGGGTGGAAGTCTAAGAAAATGGAAGCAAACCCTTGAAGTAGGGCATCCCTATTCTTCAAGCTTGCATGCACAAGTGGAGGAGTGCAAAACTTACCACCAAGCACATGAAACCATTTGTAATTCCTCACAAGTCCTTCCCATCATTTGCTTAATCAAAAGAGACTACGAAAAGCATGCATCAATATGGAGTCAACACCCACATCAGTAGGATCCTTCTCTGATTCTAGAATGGAGCATGAGCTGCAAAGGATAGTTTGGAGAGTGGACACAATCTCTCCATACGAGGTAGTCATAGAACCCTCCAAAAGCCTTGGGAGCAACCAAAGCTATCAATCTCAAGCAGCAATTCTAAAGTTTTCATACTAAAAAGAAACATGGATGAGAAATCAGCGACCACAACCTGAAGAGAAATAGATAACCATAAAGAATCCCCAACCCTTTTACTCCCGGATATCCCCAGAATGGCATAATAGAGATTATAGGCGTTTGTTAGCCATTCAGGTAGAACATGCATATCAATTGTTCTATAAGCACTGATTTGTGAATCTTCATGTCATTATGAACCTCCCGTTCATGTTGGAAGCCAATAGGAAGCTTTGGGAGCTGCTCTAGATGAGGCTCAAACCCTGTAGTTGACATCAAAGCATGAAACTTGATGTTTGCATCAATCTTTGGAGACATGCCTTTAACAAACATGAACAATACAAAGGTGACACATTTCACTCCTACCATAATATATGATAAAATGCATAATAAAAGGTTATGTTGGACCAAGAAAGAAACTAATAAACCTCGACTTCACACATCCTAATCCTCATGCAAATAGGAAAACTCCCAAAAGTTATGTGGGTTGAGGGTCATGGACATGCTCCCCATGGGGAAATAGTCATCGTATCAGCACCCTAGTCAGGAAGGCGAACCAATCATCTGATGGGAAAGCTTGCAACCTTCAAGACCTATCCTAAGAAGTTGGACGACGGCATACTCCTAGTAGCGTAACATACATGTGTATACTTCCTTTGACGAAAAATCACATAACAATGCTCCTCGATAGTTTCAGATATAGCTATGGTGATCCCAACATAAATGTTATATCCATATAATCCACAATGCATAATGCCCACAAGAAATATAATATTTCGAGGAGAATATAGCTTGATTAGAGAAATAATCAATTAAAAAACACATATCCTATAGGATGATCTAAGTTCCAAGTCTTCAAATTCGCAAAAATTCGCCAAGACAGTGATTACACACTATGTCACCTTTTCTAATTCTCAAACATACAATGCATCTATACATTCATGTGTCATATTGAACATGCATATTGAAATTTATAATGCTTACAACGCTTGTTCCTTCATAGCTCATGTGTACAAACTTCACTGTGGGGAGAAAAAAAAACTTGGAGAGTGGCGAGGCCATGAAGCATGCAGTGGTTGGGCAAAAAGCGAAGAACCGATGGTAGCACTTGGGCCCTCCGATAGAACAAGAAAGATGTCAGCCTTGCCTCAAATGATGTGTTGGGGAACAGGTGGCTAGAGTCGAGCAGCGGGGAGCTCCATGCATAGGGGCCTGCATCATAAGATGGAATCTATTAACATCAACCCCAAAAGAGCAGTTTGCCCGCCATGACCACAAGCAGCACAACCATGACAAATGATGTGAACGAGAAGATGCACAAACAGACGAATTGGGAACTCAACTCGAGGTTATATGTAATACAAAGAGGGACCAAAAAACACAGAGAACACCACCAAATCCACAAAAACTCTACTGCAACAAAGGAACAATGAGAGAATATGACCATCCAAAACCCACCCCTCACAATAGACAATAGAGGAGACCACGAATTTGCCTAGCCCGACAGTGGAGAAGCCTGCTAAGGAGCAACCATTCTTAACCTCAAGAGTTGGGAAGGATCTTCTGTAGAGAAATGACCATGGAGAGCAAAGGGCCTTGAAATATGCCAAATAGGTAGGCACACATAGGTGAACTTGGCCCGCACAATAGCTTTTCACGTCGCTGTCCTCAATTGTTCATCAAATGAGGAGCGTGGAGCTGCTATGCCCAACTCGACGAAGGTAGGGAAGAAGAACTCCGCATGCCCATGCCACGAGTCAAGTGGAAGTGTGATGGGAGGCAGATGATGCTCAGCCCATGGAATGCCTCCAAGGATATCAGTTTTGGAGGGAGGGTCTACAAACAAAGAGAACATGGTGAAGCTCAATCCCTAACAGCGCTCTAAAAGGGGGGCTCAATGGAGCTCAACCTGAAGCCATGAATGTGAGAAGGGGGAGCCAAAAGGGCATGACCCCGCTAAAACTTTCTTAGAGAGAGATTGGGAGGGAGAGAGAGAACCTCCCCCAACCTACCCACATTCAAAATTTCAGACACCCCACTAAAGCATGAGAGCATTAACACCTTACTCCCATCCGTTTGTGAATTAATTGCCTTTTTTAAATTTGAGGGACAGTGAGATAATGCATAGGTGGTTTCCATTCTAGTGGTAGCAAAAAATATGGCATCTGAGTCTTTGTTTCGATTGTATTTTCTTACTTTTTTTTTCTTTCTTTCTACGAATGAGAGAGAGGGAGGGATAACAAGGAGTGTACTAACCATCCCCCTACCCAAGGCAATCACTCAACAAAGAGATGGCATTGGTGGAAAGTGATGCCAAGTGAGTGTGTGAGTGTGTATATGTGTGGGAGCGAGAGAGAGAGAAGGGGGCGTTAAGGGGTGTTCTTCTACTACAACCAAAATGAACTAAAACAATCCTACAAAAACAAGAAAATGGGGAGCTAATGGTCCAATGGAAGGGTGAAAATGTCATGCCAACATACATAACCTAGGTGTATAAGAAAAAAAAATTGCAAATCAATATCTAACCACATGCTCTTGAGCTCTCCAAGTGGTGAAAGGTTGTTCTCCCTGGCAACGGCACCAAATTTGTTGTTGTAGTATGCCCTTGGGAAGCCTAGACCCACACCACCTTCCATGGAAGCAAAAAGGAAGGCTCAAGAATGACTCTTCTTTCATTGAACCCAACCTCCAACATGTTCAAGCCATTGTCCATCATCCCGCAGCTATGCCACATGCTTGAAAACATGGAGAGAAGGGTGTCAAGGATCCTAGTTGCATATGTAAAATATAAGAAAATGCAACCTTCTACTTACACACATAGGAAATACAAGCATGCACACACACCTCACTCTCTCACACTCTAAGACTAAATACACACTTGCACAAAACCTTGAGAGAAAAGAGATTTCTTCCATTAAAAAGGTATACACATGAGAGCATGTCAAACCAAAAGCTCCCTTCTTTACAAAAATGAGCCTCTATATATAGGCTAAGCACATTTCCCCATGTGCTCCTTTTAACTAGTAAAAAAGGGAGCACATGCTCATATCTTTCTATATCTTGCAAAATATTTCTTCTAACAACCCACTCCAAGAGAAATAAAGGTGTGAGAATTCTTCTCGTGGGATTTCCCATATGTGTGCAAAAAAGGTATTTTATTTAGGAGGCTTCAACACCATAGCCTAAGGGAAATATCAAAAAGGTCTTAGGAGAGTGTTCACATGGGCACATCTCCTAAATACAAGAAAGGGTATTTCTATGAATACTAGAGGGTGCCTTTACTAAGAGAAATTGTGAGCAACCCTCATAACCCAACACCTAGCTATGGATGGAGGAAAGCCATTTGGTTTACGTAGCTCTTCATGGAGCACATGGCTTGTATGTTTGGTCAACTATAACATGCCACCATGGCTGGCCACAAAAAAGGGCCATTTATTATTAGCTCTTATTGTGTCAGGTAAGTGTAAGGTAAAAAACATGGATGTATACCTTGCACCACTTGTGGAAGAGCTCCACACTTTATGGGATGGGATTACTATGCACAACATGTCTCAACCTATAAGAAGACAAGACATACGAGTGCAAGGTATACTTATGTGCACGATGCATGATTGGCCCACTTATGGTGAATGTTCAAGTTTATCGATTTCAGGTTACCATGATTGTCCCCTATGCAGACCATGATTCAAAGCATGCTACTCCAAAGCACTTTGAAAAACTATCTATGAAGGACATCATAGATATTTTCTTGGTGGAGATGTTTTACGTGAAGGGAAAATTGGCTCACAAGCACAATGCCAAATGAAAGCAAACAATTGGAAGCAACTATGGGATTCATAAAGGTTTGTTGATCTTTCATGAACTCCCTTATTGGAGTGAGTTATTGATATATCATTTTGCTGGTATGAAATGGTTGTCAATCTTTCACAAACTCCCTTATTGGAGTGACTTATTGATGAATCATTTGGTAGATCTGATGCATATTTTCAAGAATGTGGGAGAGATTCTCTGGAAAACTTTGAGCTGAAAGAAAGAAAGCATAGCACAAAGGGAGTACTTGGAAGAGTGAGGTCATATGCCAGAGTTATGGACAATTACTAAGCCCAACGGAACCGTGTTGCTACCAAGAGCTCCTTGGGTGCTTCGCAAGATGGAAGAGAAACAAGTGAAGAAGGTGATTTCAAAGTTTCGAACATCTACTGGGTGCATGAGGTGTCTAAAGACTACCTTCGCATGGAACGACGATCTCAAAGGACTGAAGTCTCATGATTGGCACAAGTTTTTACAATATGTGCTCCTTGTAGCTTTAAAAGATTGTCTTTTGGAGGATGTGCGAACAACCATTTATAAATTCAGTTCCTTGGTATGGTGGATCTCTTCTAAAGAGATAAAGAGAGATAGCGTAGAGAGTGCAAAACTCAATGCTATAGAGGCTATCTATATGGCAGAGAAATACTTTTCCACAAGTATTCTCACAGTTCAGCTTCATTTATTGGTTAATATGGTTGATGAAGTTGCAATAGCAAGAACTATCCATACTCGATGGTTGTTCTTCTTAGAGTGCTTCATGAAGACATTAAAAGGGTTTGTTTGACAGAGAGCACGTCTAGAGGGCAGCATGGTAGAGGGATGGCTCGTACAAGAGTCTCTCGTATTCATAACAGAGTTTCTATGCATGTCAAACCCAGAAATGCCTCACTTATGGAATGATGATGAAGATGTTCGTCTCATAGGCGATGAATCTAGGTAAAGGGATGCAAAGAAAAATGGATGCAACTTTCAGAAAAAAGGCAATAAAGTTTTGCATCATTGACTTTGAGCCTAGATAGAAGTGGTTAGAGAGATATGAGCTTGCCAAGGAGACAAACAAAGAGATCAGTTTTGAAAGAATCGTTCCACTTGATTTTTGCCTCTTCCAAAAGGTCTTCAACCTCTTCCACCCTTTCCAATGAGTAGATGGCTAGATACAATGGTTTCATAAGCAAAGGCAGCAGGCGAAGATATCTCTCAAGAAGAGGAGGAACTCGCAAAGGGGTGTGACTCGGAGTATTTCAAATACGGTGCACTATGGTCTCATGGATGACACTTTTGGATCACACAAATCGATGAAAACAGATCTACTTTTGATCGTGGGATGATGGTGAACTTTTTCTAAAAAAAGTAGAGCTAGTGCAAGAGACAACAATGCTCAACAACGCCAACTCGATTATTGTGAAGTGGTCTAAGATATCTTGAAGCTATCCTTCAGAAAGTTTGATTACTTTATTTTTGATGTGAAATGGTTCAAAGTGTTGATGTATAAAACACCACAAGAAATGAATTAATGTGACACTAGAACACCTCTATGGTCACCATTAACTCATTGCCACTCCAAACTTTGAGAAATGATAGCCTAAAGTGAGAACTTTGCTTCTACAGAAATTCCTAGTCACCGAAATGACATACCTTCAGTATTTTGCTAATTTCTCCTAGCTCAAGTATTATTTCTCCATGAAACTTTATAGGCTAAAACTACAAGAGTAGAGCTTTCCAACAAGCTATGATATGCATCAAACAGATCTCTAGAACTCAAGTTCTGGCCCTCACATGATGACCCTGTATGACCTTCCAAAACTGGAAATTTTTCTTGTTTTAGTATTCCTGTGTGTCTAAAAATAAAAAATTCGATGCCTAGCATCGAATTTCAGTCAAGGTCGATGCCGGGCATCAACTTTGAGCTTTTTTAGGCCTTTTTTCTGCACCAGAAATACTCTCTTTTACACACACATGAAGAAGACCACTTGTATGCTAGAAGTCGATGCCGGGCATCCACTTTATGCTGAAACTCGATGCCAGGCATGGACTTGCTCCACAAACTTCATGTTTTTAGAAGATTCAACAACAGGTAACACACAGAGAATGAAAACAATGAGTTATCAGCCAAGATTCGATGCCAGGCATCAAATTGCTCAGAAAACTTGAACTTTTGAATTCATCACACAGTAGGCAAGCATGGAGATGATGGAGAGAGACTCATACACAGAACTTTACTCAGTTCTTTCTCATAGCTATGAAAACTCAGAAGTGTTACAGATGCTTTCTCACTCAGAGAAGCTCGACTATACTCAGTCGTATAAAATGAACTCCTTCTTCTACTTCTTCTCTCTCACTCTCTCTACGCGTCAGTTGATACAAACTAACTTATATAGATTTTCGTATTCTCGTGATTTTAAAAAACTTCTAGAACTAAAGTGAACTAACTTTACAAATATGATACACTTGTGAATTTGTCCCTTCACATAGGCATGGTGTTTTCTTCCTAAGATTTGACCTTCAAATTATGTCCAATTAGTGAGTGTTTCTCCAACAGCTCCCCCTCAATCACTAATTGACATTCCCTGTTTCTTCATATCATCTTCTTTTCTTTTACTCCTACCATGCTTTTGAATCTGCTGGTCTTCACACCATCCAAGCTCTTTGTCATTATGTCTGCTAACTGATCTTTAGTAGAAACGTACACTTCAATCTCCTTCTCCATTACCTTTTCTCTGAGAAAATGATACTGTATCTCTATGTGCTTTGTCCTTGCATGAAATACTGGATTTGCTGCAAGATAAAGTGAACTCATATTATCTCCATGTATTGTAGGTGTACCTTGATCAATGCCTAAGCTCTTGAACAATGTCTGCATCCATATGACTTCCTTAGCTGCTTCCACAAGTCCTTTGTACTGTGCTTCAGTTGATGATAATGCTATTGTATGTTGTTTCTTTGAACACCAACTTACAAGCTTATCACCAATATATATCATGTAACCATGAGTTGATCTTCTGTCATCTTGATTACCTGCCCAATCTGAATCACTATAGGCTCTCAACTTCAAATCTGATGTAAAAGGATAATATAATCCTTCCTTTATAGTTCCTTTGATATATCTGAGAACTCTTTGACCTGCAATCCAATGTGGGTCCTTTGGACAATGCATGAATTGTGACAAAACTCCCACTGCATAACTAAGATCAGGTCTTGTTAGTGTAGCATAAATCAAACTACCCACAAGAGATTGATACTTCCTCATATCTTTGTAGTCTGCACCATCATATTTACTGAGCTTGTGATTAACTTCAAGTGGAGTTGAAGCTTCTCTGCAATTTTCCATATCAAACTTCTTCAACAAGTTCAGAAGATACCTTTCTTGTGACACATATATGCCATGATCTGTATAAGTAACTTCCATTCCAAGAAAGTATGACAACTTTCCTAGGTCACTGATCTTGAACTCTTTCTCAAGTAATCTCTTTACCTCCTTGATTCCTTCGTCTGAAGTACCTGTGATTATAATGTCATCTCCATAAATACAAATGTAGATTGTACCTTCCTCTGTTCTTTTGATAAGTAGACTTGAATCTGCTTTTGAACTTTGATATCCAAGATCATTGAGATACTTCACCAGTCTATAGTTCCAAGCTCTTGGAGCTTGCTTCAATCCATCCAATGCTCTTCTCAACCTGCAAACAAAATTTGGATACCTGGAATCTATAAACCCTTGAGGTTGTTCCATGTATACCTCATCTGATATGTATCCATTCAAGAATGCATTCTTTATATCCAATTGACTTAGGGTCCATCCTTTTGAAGCTGCAATAGCAATGATTGTCCTTATAGTTGACATCTGTTGCTCTAGCACAATGGTAAATACCACGTTAAGAAGCGTCACCTCCTTAATGTCAATCCGTGGGAGAGGTAGGAGTGATATGAAGATCGTGAACGTGAGATGATGTGAGAGTGAAGGTGAGAAGCACAAAGATGCACACACACATGCACACACACAATGAAGAGACAAGCAAGACACAATGGAAGGTGGGAAATTAGCTCTATTACTCAAGAATGCTCTTACAAGCTCAAACTAGCTCTATGCTCACACTAACCAAAATGAACCAACCCCAAAAATGAGCTATCTAGCTCTTTTTATAGTTTCTAGACTAGTTTTGACCGGTTTCACATCTAGTGACCGGCCTAGTTAAAAAATAGGTCCTAGAGGCTATTTGGAAGGGTAAACGATGTCTAAAAATAACGAAAATTGGTACGAGCATTCTACCTAAGCTCCTCAAGCTCGAGGACTCCTCGGCTTGCACAAAATGGAGCTATGGATTACAAAATGGGGTTTTCTATGATACATATGTTACAATTAGTGATAACAATCACTGTTGAATGTTTGGAGAATTAATAAGAAATATATTTGTTTGAAAAATTGATCCGCCTGGCTCCCTGCTCCTTCTTTACATGCTTTCGTGGCGTCTGTGCCTCTGGCTGCTTCCAACACCCCCCTCCCTCTCGCTTCTGTCGTCCCTGACAGAACCTTGTTGTGAGGTCTGCCGGATGTAGTTCTGTAGGAGGTCTTGAGCGAGGGTGTGCTCTGATATACGAATGCCTCGGGCTAGATCAGCCTCGAGTTTCTCCCATTCGATAGGTTGTGGCTCGTCTGGTGGTGGGAGCTGATAATGTGTGGAGTACACCATTCGTTCACAGGCGAATAATTGCAATAAGTGTGTGGGCCTGCTTATAAATACCTCTGAATGGTACTCCCAAAAGCCGGTGGTGAACATTTCTTCGAATGTCTGCTTGTAGCATGCCGGTAGGTATTTGATCCTGCAGTGCCAGGCATAACACACCCGTAGCGATGGCGTTGTGCTCATATCATAGACTAAATCAAAGTTGCCATGCTCGAAGCCCGGGGTGTTTACATGGGGAGCCTTGATGCATCGGAAGACTTTAAAGATCATCTGCATCATGTCAAAGATTTTGACAGTCATGTGCGCGGCAATATCATCCATATGCTTTAACCTAGGGAGCCAGTGGCGGATCGTCGCCATCATGTAGCCTACTGTGGGTAACTCGATTGGTGGCTTGAAGTAGGGATAGTTCAACCAGTCTTGGCACTGCTTATTGTTTTGTACCTTAATAGCGAATGCAGTCCAAGAGCGGCGTCGTGGGACTGGTCCCCAGCACGGGTTAAATTTTAAGTGCAGCGGCGCTTTCACCCACGTGCTCATCATCTCTGGATAGTTTTGCAATAAATCTTTGCGCCAGTCTGGTTGAAGGATTTCACCTCTCTGTGCCCTTGGTGGCAAGTCCTCTGGCTCGAATTGAGTGGCATGCGTTGGTTTCATACCTGTTTCTTTCTCTATGGCTAACTGGTATTCAGCCATTAACATGAAGTACGGTTTATATTGGAGCTCATGCCCAGATATGTATCGTCGCGGGGCCAATTGAGCAAAGAATGGTGACTGTAAAATTTTCTCTTCAATTATGGCCATGGCATGTAGCTGTGCCTCTACTCTGGCCGAGTGTGTCGTTCCGAGTTCTTCAACTGTCTTCATCCACGCGGGGGTAGGTAATTCATAGGTCATCTGGCCTTCGGCCGTGACACGTCCGCCTGGGATGGGTATCGGTTCGTATGCCTCTTCAAATGTCTCCTCCACCGGGATAGTGACGGTTTCTTCCTCAGCTGGTAGCTCAGGTGGGGAGTCTGGCCTTGGTGGTGCTTCATATATTGCAATTCTAGATTCAAGATTTGTTACCTGGGCCCGGAGTGCGTTGAGTTCCTCTAAAATTTCAGGGGCAGGGTCCGCAGGTGCTGGTAGTTCTGCTGCTACTTGTACTTGTTGTGTTGCCGGTTCCCTCAGTTGTAGTAACTTATGATCTTCCTTTAACTTTTGATGTTCTTCGTTCATACGATCATAGTCCTCGAGCAATCGCACATGATCATCTAGCAACATCCGCATCGATTCAGATGGGATTGCCTTGAATCTGCTCGGACTTAAGGGTTGTTCTGGATGGTCCAATGCCGCTTCCAAGTTCTCTCTATTCTGCTCTTGGAGTCTCTGGTTCTCCTCTTTTGCTGCGGCTAAGTGTCTTCTTAGTAAGCCCATATTTCTAGTGAGCGTTGCATTGCGGACGGTCTGGGCTCGAAGTAGGTTGTCCAAATCCGCCGTGGCTTCTTTTGTTTTCTCCTCACTTTCTAGTTCTAATTTGTGGTAGGCCTCTCGTAAATCTTGGTATCGGTTGTTCAGTGAGGCGTTCTCAATTGATAACGAATTAAGCTGCGTTTGTAGTTCATTCGTCGTTTTCTGCAGCTGTTGATAGTTGGTGCCGAGTGATGCAAACTCATCGCGGACTTGTGTCATGCATGTGAACATGTGTTGAAATGCGGTGTCTATGGTGGGCGATAGTAGTAGTGAAGTGCTAAATGAGGATGCAGTGGGAGTAGATGCAGCGGGAATGGGAAATGGGGTTGGGACAGTGGATGCAGTGGTGATCGTGGAAAATTGTGATGTGTCTAAAAATGTTTGTGCCGGGAGTGAAGTGAGTGGTGGTGCCGTGGGTGGTGAGATGTCCATGTCACTGGACGTGTTTAGTGTTGTGACTGTGAAAAGTGGTGTGATTGTGGGTGGTTGTGTAGGTGTGAATACGGGATTTACAAAGGTAGAGTAGTTTACAGGGGGGATGGTTGGAGCAGCTTGGTGAAACGGGGAAATAGGGGTTATGGTAGGTTGGGGAGGTGAGACTGGTGAGAAGGTTAGTGGGGTTAGAAAGGGGAATGGGGTTCTTAGAGGTGGGGGAAACGCTGGGAAGGATGAAGGGGTGAAGGGGTTAACATATGGATGCGGAGGGTTGGGTGTGGGCATGGTGGTATGAATGGGTAAGGCGAAGGGTGTGGCTATGCTGCCTTGGACTAGTGTGGATGTGGGGGGAGCAGGTGGGTGTGCGGGGGATACAGGATGGGTTGGTGAAAGATGAGGTGAGAGGGGAGTGGAAGGTGTGGATGTTATTTCGAGGATAGTGGTGGTATGTACAACAGTGGTACGTGGTGGGGAATCTACAAGGATGGGTTCTGCGGTCAATGAACTTTCGGAGACGAGGCGTGCCTCCCTGGCTTGTGCTGAAGACTGAGCTTCTGTTGGTACGCGAATATACTCCCCGGGTTTTGAAAGTAGTCGCACTCGGCGGGGGTCAAACTGTGGTAGTTGCTTTCTTTGTAAAAACCTGAGTGCTTCATGGGAGCCTACTGATTTGACTAACTCTCTGAACCCTCTGATGTATGCGTCTTCGAATCCTCCGGAGATGAGTTCCTGTTCAATTAATGCCTGGCTCTCCTCTTCAGTTAACTTTTTCCGTGCCCAGACTTTCTCCATCGTTCGATATAATTTCTTTATGGCCAGCGTGTATGCTGCGGCTTCGAAAGTTTCATCTTCGTATGTGCTGGTGTCGCCGTGTGCTTCGGTTTGTTGGCCTTGGCCCTCTGTCTGTCCGTCATGTGAGCCCTGGCTGGCTTCATCGTCGCCTTCCTCGTCGTCTGTTTCGGTTCTTTCTTCTTCAGAGCTCGACACAGCTTGTCCCTGTGGCAGATCTCGTGGTGTGGTAGGGTAGCTGGGGCGTTCATATTCCTGGGAGAACAGTTGTGCTTCTGAATACTGGAATTCGTTTGAGAATGCATCAGGCATCTCAAAATCAAAGGTCGTGTTTATTGGGTCGGCCTCCATATGTGGTATCGGGAAAGAAAACGCTTCCGCACCAATAGTGGTGGGAGCTTCTGTTGTTGTGGTGGTGGGTTATGTGGTGGCAGCTGCCTGAGGTGCAGCGGTACTAGTAGTGCCCTCCGTAACCACTGGTCTGGACAACCTGATGCAAATAGGTTGTACTGTGGGAGCAGCTTCTGTCTGTGGTCGCTCTGGAGAGGGTTGTGGTGATGGCGACTCTGGCACTTGAAGGCAGGGGATGGTGCCTCTCATGCGCTTACCTGCCCGTGTTCGACTGGGCTTCCTGGCTTTCTTCGTTGTGCCTTTGAATGCCTTCAATTCTTCTCCTGTTAATGCACGCTCGATTGGCAAGTCATAAGCCAAACACATATACACAATTCTAGTGAGTGCACAACATCCATTAAGCACTTTTTTGCGTTCCCATCTGTGTTGTGCTAGATACATTTGATCTATGATCCAGCTTGCTAGATCAACAGTTTGAGGTCCCGTGCATGCCAAATACAATCCGAACCAGATTCGTTTATGGGGCATGGTAAATCTGTCCTGAGCTGGGAATGCGAAATGTTGCATGGATATCCTTAGTGGCTTTGACAGCTCAGGTGTGATTGCCGAAATCTCCTCCCACTTCGTGACATCCCCACGTTTCATCGGGTCTGGAATTAATCTCTCTCGATCTGTGGGTGTGTGGGTGCCATGAATTTTGATGGCCGCTCTGATTAAATCCTTAGATAGGTAAAACCTTTTGTAAGGTGGATCATCCACTAGAGTAGGCAATATGAAGGTTCCTGGGATGTCCTTATTCTCTGATGCCAGTAAGGTAGTGATTAAGTAATAGCACCTGTAAAAATCCGGTTTGGGCAGAGGATCACTGAAATACTCTGTGAAGCCTGCTCTGGCCCAAACGTGAGTTAAATCTTGGGTGCTCTGTAGGGCTTCGAACTCTCTGGAGAAAAACTGGTACTTTCCCCACGTGCGGTCATCAAATGTCAAAGAGGATTCAAATAGAAAGTCCGCGTCCGCAAGGGGTCCTGCAAGACCCTGAAACCAATGAGAGTTCCTGTGTATCTTTTCGGTGTAGCCCATGGGTGGGTTGTCGATAGGCATGGGCCCTGGAAACCCTTGGAATTCCGGCGGTGGAGCATTCGGGTGGGATTCTGCTCGTAGCACGTTGAGGGGCACTGCCGCTACACTGGGGCCTCCTCCTGATGTTCCTTCGTCGGTTTGCATGGTGACAGATGCGCTAATGAGAAAGATCTGCTACAAAAGATTAACACATTAGCATGGAAATTAATTATGATCCCATTAAAGTGAGACCGCAATCCCTTTCCACAACTGATGCGTAACCCGTGTAGCCAAGTGTTGTGATGTGATGGATGCAATGTTTCTTGCAGCACTAGTGCAGGTCTCTAGACACCTATACGTTTCAGATCATGCATACATTTCTTGATGAGATGAGATTACGAGTGATGTGTGATGATGGTGGGTGAATTTATACAAGGTTTAAAGGTTAGTGATTTAGTACAAGGTTGTATGTTAGTCGGGGGGGTAGTTTTATCAGACATGGGGTTAGGGGGAGACGGTTGGACACGTTTCGGTATCCATTTCCTAAGGATCTTGGAGTGGGTGGTGGGTTTCTGCTGAGGGGCAAAGGGTGGTGTCGGGTGTGGTGGTATCGAGGGATGGAAAGATTTGTGAGGGGTGTATATTACATGGTTTAAGGGTTGAGCTATGATACATGGTTTGGGTACCCAAATCTGCGTGGACGTGGGTCTATGGGTAAGGTACTTCTTGGCGATCCACATTTGTCGGATGCTCGGACCTGTAGAAGGAGGTCGAGGGGATGGTGGATATCGATTCTGTTTCTGCACTGCCTTTTTCTTGTCGATGTCTGTTTGGTTGGAGTTCTTCAGTGCTCTTTGCCCTTTTGGCACCCATATTTGTTTGGTGCCGCTTCCTTTGGGTGGCCTAAACTGCTTTCCTTGTTGTTTCCTCTGATACTGCCGTCGGTCTGGGTTCCTTCGTCGTGGTTGACTCTGTTGTTGTTGAGGTTGAGAGGTCGGATGGACACTCTGCTTTGGAAAAGAAGGGAGATCCAACACTTGCGTGACCTGCCCATTAGGAAGTGATGCCTTATTTAACTTTAATCTAGGCCAGTCCGCAACAAGTTTGGAAGGATGAGCACCGCAGGGTGTCGTGCTCATTTGTCCGCTGATGCAACCCACCTGACCGCAAATTGTGCCCATCTGCCCGCTGATTGTGTCCATCTGCCCTTGTGGGTGGGTAACTGTCTCTTCTCGTTTGCAGGAAGTCCCAGGGAAGATCTTCTGTCGTCCTTCTGATTGACAACTGTTTATTGCCAAGCCCGAGTGGGTTGGTGTAGACTTAGCGTGACTGGTCTGCTTAGAGATCTTCCGGTCTTCCGTCGCATGGATTTCATAGGGTCTAGGGTCACAACCGTCAAGCGGAATGCCGTTAAGGAAGTCAAGCGGTATCACTCGCTTCTGCTCTAAGGTTCCAATCTGTAAGGAGCCTTGTCTAAGATTTAGGTCCACTGAGTGATCGTATAGCCAATCTTGGCCAAGGATTAGGGGTTCTATCAGGTCGTCATCATGGCACACTAGTAGCTTCGCAGTCATGGTCACATCCTTTATGAGGATAGGAAGGTCCACCTCACCCATGCAAGGGGTTTCCATACCTCCTAGGCCTATGAGGTATGCCTCAATTGGCCGCATTTCTATTCCGGAATCCTTATAGTGGGACCATCTAATCGCACTAGTTGCAGCACCTGAGTCAATTAAAGCCCTGAGTTCTTGGCAAGGGTTGCCGTGCTCTAGCCTAACTGTAATGAATGGTCTCCTGTCCACTATGCTAGGATGAGTGGTTGACCTTACTTGACACATGGCCATGGGATATCTGGGTGAAGTTTCCAGATGGTTATAATGTTCTCTCCCTAGTCCTTGTCTTCTTAGCTTCATGCGCTTAATGCGTTCTATGGCTTCTGCCTGAGCTTCTGCTCATATTCTATTTTCTTCCTCCTTACGCTTCTTTGCCAACGTGAGTCGTCTAAGCATATCCTCAGTAAGAGGTTCCTGATATAGCTTGACTCTACAACCACTAATGTAATTAGGCATTATATCTCCTTCTAAGGTGGCTAACTGTACTGCTCCACTTGTTGAAAGTCTGTTAATGATCATAGGTCCATAACCTCGCTTTTCTAACTTCCGTGCGTGCTGTTTCAGCGTATACACTAGAACTAAATCTCCTTCTTTTAGGCCTTTATCTTTCACATGTGCATCAAAATATGCTTTCTGTCGCTTCTTTGCTGCGTATATTCCTGCTGCTGCTTTGAGTCTGGTTTCTCCTAATCGTTCTAAGTCCATTATTCTTGCTGTTAATTCATGGCCGGTCCACTGATGTTCTTGTGCAACCTTAAGGGTCGGTATCAAGAAGTCCAAAGGAAGCACTGCATTCTGACCAAAAACCATCTGAAAGGGAGTTGCATTGAGTATGGTCTTGTAGGCCACTCTATATGCCCAAACAGCGTGGTGTAACTGTTTGTCCCAATCTGAACATTTGTTGTTCACGAGTTTTGTCAGTACGGTACATAATATCTTGTTAGTGCTTTCAGCCTGACCATTGGCCTGAGGATGATATGGTGCAGATTTCTTGTGAATCACCATAAAATCCTGTAACAAATATTCAATGACTTGGTTTAGAAAGTGAGTGCCTCGATCGCTCACTAACTCTATAGGCAGTCCATATCTTGTAAAGACATTTTCAAATAAGAATTTTGCGGTCGTGTGAGCATCATTCTTTCTTGTGGCTTTTGCCTCTACCCATTTGGTTAGATAATCTGTGGCAACAATAATGTATTCCGCATGTGTACCTTTTGCAGGGGGGTTAATGGGTCCTACAAGGTCTATACCCCACTTAGAAAATGCACGTCCGCCCATCATGGGTTTCAATGGCATTTCATCTCTGCGAGTAGGAAACTGAGTTCTTTGGCACACATCACATCTCTTTACATAGGTCTGTGCATCCATGTGAAGAGTGGGCCACCATAATCCTGCAAAGAGGATGGCTTTGACTATTCTATCTGGTCCAAAATGACCTCCTGCAACACCTTGGTGTGCAGTCTCTAGTATGCTCAGATAATCGCTCTCATGAACACATTGTCTTAAATATCCATCTCGTCCTCTTTTGTATAAATTATTGCCAATAAGTGAATAGTCTTGAGCTTCCTGCTCTAGACTGCGTTGTCGAGCTAAGGTCATGCCTTGAGGGAATGTGTTCGTCCTCAAGTATGTCACTAAAGGTTCACTCCAGTCTGGTGTGAGAGACACGTGATATAGTGTAGCATGTTCTACTGGCGGTCTTTCACAACACACCTGACATTCTTTACACAACCTGTAGACATCTGCTTCCATCGTAGGCCAGTATACTCCTAATCTATGCAGAGTCTGTAGGGTCCGATGTTTTGAATGATGTTGTTTTAGTGCACCTATGTGTGCTACTTGCAACCAATTCGCATGTTCTGATTCATCTACACAACAAGCAAGAATCTTTTGATTATCCTGTTTATATATGCTTCCTGCTATTATTTGATATTTCTGAGACTTTGTAATCTCTCCTTCTCTGATCTTTATCCTAGGATTCTTGGGTCCGTATGTCAAAATAGGGACTATAGGCTTAGCCCATTCTGGTGCTACCTCAAGGTTAAACAAGTATGCATCTGGTAACTCATCCGCTATTCCTTGAGGAGCTTCTCCTGAGGTTAATCTTGAGAGGTGGTCAGCTCTAAGATGTGTCTTTCCTTTCCTGACTACCACTTCAAAATCATACTCCATGAGCAATAGAAACCAACGTATCAATCATCCTGTGTTACATGGTTTGTTGACTAAATATAATAGGGCTTGATGATCTGTAAAGAACTTGAATTTGTTGGCCAACAAGTAGTGCCTAAAATTCTTTACAGCGTAGATCATCCCTAATCCTTCTCGTTCCGTCGTGGTGTAATTTCTTTCTGCTGCGTTCAGTTGTCTGCTAGCGTAGGTTATGGGGAGATCTATGTTACCTTCATTCGTGGGTTGTGCTAACACACATCCTATGGCGTAATTGGATGCATCCACATGTACATGGAATGGCTTACTCCAATCTGGGGTAGTCAATATAGGTGCTGAGCACAAGCGTCGTTTAAGTTCATTGAATGAATTTTCACATTCATCTGTCCACTCAAAGTTGGTTAAAAGAGAGTACAAAGGCTTGGCTATGATTGCATACATGTGTATGAATCTCCTATAATAACCGCAATGGCCCATAAATGCCTGTACCTCTTTCACATTAGTTGGTCTAGGTAATTCTGCAATTACCTTCACCTTTTCTTCATCCGTGGAGATTCCATTCTTTGACACAATGTGTCCTAGGATTTTGCCTTGTCTGACCATGAAAACGCATTTTTCTGGGTTCAAACAAACCTGATATTCTCGACATTTGTCAAATATTTGTCTTAACTCTAGAATATGTGTCTGTCTTACATTTGAATGAGCACATAAGTCATCGACATAAACTTCCAAGCTCTTGCGTAAGAATTCCTTGAAAACATGGCACATGAGTCGCTGGAAAGTGGCGGGTGCATTTGTTAAGCCAAATGGCATTACACGAAATGCAAATATACCCCATTCAGTGGCAAAAGCCGTCTTGTGTTGATCTTCTGGAGCAATGGCTACTTGATTATAGCCTGAAAAACCATCAAGAAAGCTGTAAACTTCCTTGCCCGCAACTCTTTCCAATAGGTGTTCCGTGATAGGAAGAGGATAACTATCTTTAATCGTGGCGGCATTAACTTTTTTAAGGTTAATGCACACACGCAATTTTCCATTCTTCTTGGGCACAACCACAATGGGGGATACCCATTCGGTATGCTCAATTTCGTAAATGAATCCTGCTTCTATCAAGCGATCTATCTCCTCTTTAATCTTCGCAGCGTAGTTATCATTATACGTGTACGGTTTCTGTTTTGTCGGTTTTGCATCTGGAGTCATAGGGATTATATGAGAACATATATCTGGATCTACTCCTTTCAAATCTTTATAACTCCAAGCAAAAACATCTCTATATTCGCGCAATAGGGCAACTAACTCTTCTTCTTCTTCAGTCGTCAAATCATGCCCTATGTATGTGCATTTTTCTTCTTCTCCTTCTATGGCAACTATTACTTTCTTGGTTTTCTCTCGGTTATCATATACTTGTCCGTCCTTCTCTTTTCTATTAGGCATTCGTACCATGATTCTTCTATCTTCGATTTCATATTTCTTGAAATTCTCGGGTACTTCGAATAAAGATTCTTCTTTTTCTGTCATGGTTTCTTTCTTCTTTCTCTTCTTGCCTTCACTCTTGGTAGTCACTTCTGTGGCTAACCTCACCTCATTCGTAATTTCCTCATGTCTCTGAGTGTGGGTCTCTACTTCGTAGAAATATTCTTCCTCTGATGCAAAGGGTGGGTCCATGATAATTGATTCTAAATCAAAATCGCTTGCATCCTCAAATGCATCAGTGTTTGGTTCACACTCTTCTAAAACTGCATCGCCCAAAATTGGCTCTATCGTGAAAACTGAAATGTCATAGCCATCCTCGTCACAGTGGGGTGTCCATTGTTCTTCATTGATGGCTACGTCCATGGTTGCTAGAATCTCTGGCCAACCATGGGGTTCAAACTCTTCGTCTCGGAATACTACAGGTGCATAGGCTGGATCTTGAAGGGTTCGTGGATGTTGTTCTGCACCTAAGGTCCTTGCTTCTAATCGTTCTTCCTCTTGTTTGGCTACTTTACACATCCATAAATGGGTATCCTCATGCAACCAAGAAGGGTCTGATTCTAATGAGTGCACGCTCCACTGGAGTCTTATGGATGGTATTCCATTGTATTGGGGGTACATCTCTATGTGAATAGTCTTTAAGGTTGACTTTGGTAGTCACTCCTAAATGTTGCAAGTACAAAGAATTAGTTCCCCAATCTTGTACAATTTGCAACTGACGCATGAATGGTCGTCCCAATATCATCTCAAACGCACGATTTTTCGCAAAGTCACAAATGGCAAAAGTATGCTCAAATTCCACACCACAAGTGGTGAGGGATATGCCTTCTAGTAAGCCTAATGGTTTTTCTATGTGTCCATCGGCCATTTGTAGCTTCATCCTGGTGGGTCTGAGTGCTGGCTTACCCCAACGTTTCCACAAAGCGGTGGTAGCGATGGCTACTCCGGCTCCTGAATCTAAGATGGCTTTCGTGGTGTAGCCCTGATGGGTTATTGGAAGATATGTGTTACCTTCCTCTCCTTCGCTTACGTCTCCAATCTTTTCCACGGGTATCTCTGGTACCTTCTTATGTGATCCTATCTGAGAGGGTGTGGTAGCTAGCTCAGGGAATTGATTTGCTACATGCTTCCACAATTCTGGTTTTACCTTTAACAATTCCTCCAGATTACATTGTACTTTCGTGTTCTTGATCACTTCCGTGTTCCTAGGGATCACTGATTCTTCATTCCTCACTATTATCGTGGGTGCTCTCATACTAATAGACTTTGCTTCCCAAGGTCCTGTGAACTGAGGTAATTCTTGTAGAGAATTAGATTCAAATCCTGTGGGTTCACTCAGTTGTTCCACCTCTACATCATCATATATAGAGGGGATGTCTTGGGGAAATTGTTCCTGCAAGTCGTCTATTTCTTGAATAGGAGGATGAGTTCCTTGTTCTTTTCTCCATTTCTCTTCTTGGATCTCCCTCAAAAATTCATGTGAGTACCTATGTATGGAAGACAAGTTGTCTTGACTTTCTGTGTTGGGTACTTGAGACAGGGATGGTGCATTCCTCTCCTGTGTCTCTGGGACAATAGGGTTCCTATGCTGATCCTTTTTCTCTTTGCTTTCTATCAAGTGTTCTAGCCTCTCCCTTAGTCCTTGGAAGTGTAATTCCGGTTTTGCCATGTTATTCCAATTAAGATATCTAGAGGCTTCGAACAAGGCTTGTGCTAGTTCTACCATCTTCATGCATAGTTTAGTTCTTTCTATTTCTAGATCAGCTCGAGGGTAGTTTTTACTCAATTCCGTGACCTGAGGTCCCTCTTTTATTCTAGCCTGATATGCACGAAACATCATGTCTAGATCTTCCGGTATGGGTTCCGCTAAGACTGATCCTGATTCTTGAGCAGGGATTTCTTGGTTTAATTCTTGTGAAGCCAATTCTTGGATTTTGGCTCTAGATTCCCTTAAACTTCCTTCCAACTCACTTATCTTTTTACTCCATTTTCTCTTTATTCTTTCTCTAGAATCTTTCCAAGATTTTGTCTTTTTACTACTCGATTCTGCAACTTCATTAGTTACGGCTACTTTCTCTTGATTAAGCTGCTGGTTTTGTAAGAGCGCCTGGGCTCTGGTTATAGCTTGGATAGGCACGTATCTAGGGTTGGATCCATCTGCGTTGTTTACAATACCTATCACGTTGATCGGTGTCACATTCGAAGCGTTGACTGGGTTCTTAGGACAATCTTTGATTATGTGCTCTTTTCCACAATCGGCACAAAAGCCTTGTATGTTATAGTACGGTGATTGCCTTGCTATTGGGGGATGTGGACAATCCTTTATGAAGTGATCTCCTTGGCACCTAAAGCATGGTCCTCTAGGGCCCTGTGGTCTCTGTTGTCTCAGTTGGGGCCGTGGGTTTGGGTTTGTGTACATTACATTAGCATAATCTGGCTCCCAACTAGGTTCCATTGGTGGACTATCATAATGATAAGTCTCCATATGTTCTGGTGACTCCGTGTAATAAGCGGGTGGACTAGTTACATGAGTAGAGTCAAAATTGTTTGAGTTCGGGTCACTTTCGGTGATCAAGGGTGAAGAAGGCACTAAGGCCCTACTTAGGTTCTCTTCTGCAGCCGCGTATTTGACTGAGATGACATTCGCTGGTGGGGGTGGCTGCTGAGCCAAGACGGGTTGAGGCCTCTGTTGAGCCTGGTATGGGTAGTTCTGAGGAGGCCTATAGTAATAAGGCTGAGCATTGTATTGGCCTTGATACCTACCTGGCTGCTGGTATGTTTGCGGGTAGTTCTGTCTCACTGTTTGTTTGTTGTAAGGGCAGTCCTGAGCCGTATGATTCGTGTATCTTCTCTCAATTGTGCAATATTGGCCACTAGAGTTGACATGAGGTTGAGGTGCATTGGGGCACATGTTTGCCAAATGGTTTCCACCACAAGTGTAACAACGTACATTCGTTGGTAGCTTGGGCACCTGTTTACTAGAAACTCCTAGTTTTTGGGCCACTTTTTCTGCTAGGTCCTCTATCGAATTAGACAATTTTGTGGATGCTAGAGAAGAACAATCTGTTATAGACCTTTGAGAGCTCTAATTCCTCTCCTAGGTTATCCTCAATGTCTATACATATTCTTACACACTCCTCTAGCGTTCTGGGTTCTTTTAGGTACACATACGAGCGTAGTTTAGCGCTCAACAAGCCATCTAGGAACAGTGATACCTGTTTAGCTTGTGAGGGTAGCTCTTGCATTGGACATCGCTCAACATATTGTCTAAACCTACGTCCTGCCAGTCTTACTGTTTCCTGAGGGGTTTGTTTAAAGCTATGAATCAACGAAGACGTGTCATGTCTAATCCCACTTTTAGAGAATTCAGTGATGAATGACTCTAAAAAGTGATGGATGTCTCTGAATTGCCTTTGTTGCAAAGGTTGGAACCAAGTTAAAGCGGTATTCTTTAACGTTAGCCCAAATGCATTGTATTGCGTGAACATGTCCTCGACTTGTTCTGCTCTTAATACTTGCTTGAATTCTGCAACGTGGTCATAGGGATCTTCTGTCCCATCAAAGTAATTCTTCATGGATTTCACTAATTGCGTGGGTCTCAATACTCTTGCGTGTTCGCGTGGTCTAGGTAGAGGAAAATCATCTCTACCACCTGGTATTCCATGTTCTCTTTGTCTATCCGTCCTATTAGTGTTCGTGGTTGTTCTATCTCTCCCTATGGGGTGATTAAAGCTTACTTCCGGTCTCTCTTTATTTCCTTCTCTTTGATTTCCATGGGCTGAGGAAGTTCCTGCCCCTTGTTGATTTGCATTTATGTTCGTTCTGGATGGAGGGAATATCAATTCACCTCTCCATGTGTATGTGTTTTTAGCGCGTTCAGGCACCACAAAGACTCTTTCTGAAGTCTCATCCAGGTATACAACCTTTCCAGGTGTATCTGGGTCCTTGAATTCATAAATTGTAATGATGCCTACCTCACCAGGGTGTTCCTTTCTGTATCTCCAAAAGGCTTCATCTGTCTCTTTATTTACAAACAACTCGGTGCTCCTGTTATCTTGAGGGATCCATTCTGGGATGAGTACTCTTGTTAATACGGATTTCCCTCTCGGTGTTCTAGGTTCTTCTAACGGTTCTTTTCCTTGAAATTTTGCTTCCGTCTCTAATTGAATTGTGCCAAACTCATTAGTATCGTTTGTTTGCGTACTTAGGATGTACATGGTTCCTTCTTTGTCTATGTAAGCGTCTCTCTCAAATTTCACAACTGGTCTTTCCAATCCAATGGGTTGATCAGGGTTGTGCAGTTGCACCACTTGCCTTTGCAAACCATCCTCATAGATGCGAGCACCTAATCGGTTGGTTCGGAGAAACTCTAGTTGCGTTCTATAAGGTCCTTCGGGTTTTTCTAGGTATGCTACATGAGACCCTCCTTCTGGTCTGTCTGCGCTAAATGCCATTTCTGAATCACTTGATTCTGAGCTCAACTCGTAGGGATAACTACTATTCAATTGCTGAGCCCAAGATCGAGCAGTAGTTCTCACACTAGCCTCTGATGATCTAAGGCTTCTTCTGTCCGACTTACCTATATGTTTGCCCGATCTAAGGTTCATTAATTTTCTTCCTTGCACGCTCAATTACACCCTTAGATCGTCAATGGTCCTTTGTGATTACTTTCTTGATTCTTTTTAATTTTCTCTGGATTCTTGTCTTAATATATGCGTCAGGAATTCGACTTTCCGTTATAGTTTTGAGTTCTCGTTCCGTCAGACTTATGTTCTTTTTCTTTAGGTTTTCGTCACACACACTTTTACCTTAAGTCTTAAACTTGAAAGAATTAGGTATCTTGAACTTGAGGCGTTCCTATCGTCGTTAATCCACAACTACCGTTTAGCTTAAGCTAAGAATTGACTGAGGGGGTTGAGTAATCTTCCAACCTCGAGTCGGCTTTTCTGTTGCTCTGATGCCCTGTTGCCCAAGAAGCCGTGCTTCCCAAGCCCTGCTGTCTTCACTGCCTTGCTTGCTTGCCTTGGATTGCCCTTGCTAGACCTGGAAAAATTCCACTATTAGACCAATTCACAATTGAATGATCAAGCACTTGAGTATATACACCTGTTATGTCCCTTCTCGTTTGCCCAAAATTTCAATACTTGCCCCCTGGCTTCCTAGTCCCAAACTAGGTGAACCTCAAAATAGTTTATCAAAAAATAGATGTATCCTTTATGAAAAAAACAGTTGAGGTCACGTAGTACTCGTCACGAGCTTTCTAACGAGCTATTAAGCTCAAAAAACGGACTTCGGATGAAAAAGTTATACGCGTTCAGGCCCTGGGGGGGTAAAAACTGACAATCAAGTTTTCCCTCAAAAATGAGCTAAGGGGTCTTCTATGAGCCTAATGGTCCAAAAATTTCTCAAAAATACCCTCAAATTTGGTCAAAAATTGGAGTCCAAAAGTTGCGATGGGGGTGGGCAATCGCGATGGTCTGGGACCGTCGCGATGGTCCAAGCGAACCGTCGCGATGGCGTGGGATTTGGACAATCGCGATGGCCCGAAAAAGTGAACCGTCGAGATGGTCCGAAATGAACGATCGCGATGGCGTGAGGTCGAACCGTCGCGATGGCCCGAAGTGAACGATCGCGATGGCGTGGAAATGGACCGTCGCGATGGTCCGAAAAATGAACCGTCGCGATGGCGTGAACAGGCGGACAATCGCGATGGCGCGGTCAACGGTCAACGGTGGACAATCGCGATGGTCCAAGTGAACCGTCGCGATGGTCCGCGATGCGATGGCTTGAGCCAATCGCGATGGTCCGATTTTGGGCTGTCGCGATGGTCCAAAAAATGAACCGTCGCGATGGTCTATCGTGACACGTGGCACTGTCGTGGCGATGGCATAAGCCAATCGCGATGGTCCGGGGTCAGCTGAACAATCGCGATGGTCCAAGTGGACCGTCGCGATGGCTCAAGTGAACCGTCGCGATGGTCCGAAAAAGCGAACTGTCGCGATGGTTCGGCCGAGCCGTCGCGATGGCGTGAGCTTATCGCGATGGTGCGACACAATCGCGATGGTCCGAGCCAATCGCGATGGTCCACCAAACAACGAATTTTTGAAATGCAACTATGGTGCCGTGTGTGCGCAAGGATCGCCTACCTCGTGGTGTGGTCGCCTACTTCAAAATCCGAAAGTTGCAGACCATCGCGATGGTCCGCCCTACTCGGAAATTTCTGACAGAAAGTACATGTTTTACCTTTTGGAAGCTCTCCTGATGCTCTGAAGCTCTGTACCTGCAAGAAAACTCAAGAAAATGCAAGCACATACAATCGCAAAAACTCTCTCTCGTTCTCTCGCATGCACAAATGAGGGGAAATGAGGTGAATGGGTGGATATGGTGAATTTTCTGATTTTTTTGGAAATGGAGATGATGATGCGATGATGAAGATGGAGTATGGGGAAGGTGAAAAACACTAAAAACTAAGTAAAAACAACAACAAAAACTGAAATTTTTACCTTCCAACGCCACTTCTTGCTATACTCTTACCATCACACATTCGTCCTAGACTCGATCCCCGGCAACGGCGCCAAATTTGGTGTTGCTCTAGCACAATGGTAAATACCACGTTAAGAAGCGTCACCTCCTTAATGTCAATCCGTGGGAGAGGTAGGAGTGATATGAAGATCGTGAACGTGAGATGATGTGAGAGTGAAGGTGAGAAGCACAAAGATGCACACACACATGCACACACACAATGAAGAGACAAGCAAGACACAATGGAAGGTGGGAAATTAGCTCTATTACTCAAGAATGCTCTTACAAGCTCAAACTAGCTCTATGCTCACACTAACCAAAATGAACCAACCCCAAAAATGAGCTCTCTAGCTCTTTTTATAGTTTCTAGACTAGTTTTGACCGGTTTCACATCTAGTGACCGGCATAGTTAAAAAATAGGTCCTAGAGGCTATTTGGAAGGGTAAACGATGTCTAAAAATAACGAAAATTGGTACGAGCATTCTACCTAAGCTCCTCAAGCTCGAGGACTCCTCGGCTTGCACAAAATGGAGCTATGGATTACAAAATGGGGTTTTCTATGATACATATGTTACAATTAGTGATAACAATCACTGTTGAATGTTTGGAGAATTAATAAGAAATATATTTGTTTGAAAAATTGATCCGCCTGGCTCCCTGCTCCTTCTTTACATGCTTCCGTGGCGTCTGTGCCTCTGGCTGCTTCCAACAACATCTTAGCTACAGGACTGAATGTCTCATCATAATCTATGCCATAGGTATGGGCATAGCCTTTCACCACCAATCTAGCTTTGTATCTGGCTATACTTCCATCTGCAAGCTTCTTCACTTTATAAACCCATTTATTTCCAATTACTTTCTTACCATTTGGTTTAGGAACAAGTTCCCATGTCTTGTTCTCCTCCAGTGCATTGAATTCTTCCTTCATTGCTTCTTCCCATTGCTTCTTACCTTTAGCTTCATCATAGTTCTGAGGTTCTTCATCATCTTTCACCATATATGCATAGTTCTTCTGAGTTATGTAAGAAGTATCATAAGAATACCTTTCTGGTTGTCTTCTAGTCGTGCTTGACCTTCTTGGTTCACATTCTTCATAAGTTTCTGGATACACTTCTTCATCAAATATAGGAGCTTCTTCATTTCTTCTTGTTAATCCACTTGTGGATGTACTTGCTTGCATATAGTCTTCATCTCTATTTACCTGCACAATTGATTTTCCTTTCTCACATCTTCTTACCTCTTCTTCAAATTCTTCAGTTGTGTGACTTTGATCTGCACACCAACTTTTCTGTTCATCAAATGTAACATCTCTAGAAACAAGAAATTGTTTTGTTAGAGGATTCCACAACCTGTAACCCATCTGCTTTTCATCATAACCAATGAACACATATTTTTCTGCCTTTGGTTCAGGTTTATGCTTAAGCTGTGATGGCACATAAGCATATGCAATTGATCCAAACACTCTACAATGATCTAGTGTTGGTTTCTTACCCCACCAAGCTTCATATGGAGTCATTCCATTTAGAGTTGCACATGGTAATCTATTCACAAGATATGTAGCTGTATTTACAGCCTCAGCCCAAAGATAATTTGGACAATTCTTCTCCTTCAGCATAGCTCTAGCAAACTCAACCAAAGTCCTGTTCCTTCTTTCTGCTACACCATTTTGTTGTGGTGTATACCTGCAAGTTATTTCTCTCTTAATACCTACATTCCAAAGATAATCATTGAACTCTTGGGAGAAGTATTCTCCCCCTCCATCAGACCTCAGTCTTTTAAGCTTTTGACCTGTTACTCTCTCTGCATATGCATGAAAATGCTTGAAAGCTCCAAACACTTCTGATCTTTCCTTCAAAACATATAATGTTATCCATCTTGTAGCATCATCAATGAAAATAACATAATACCTTGAGCCACTGATAGATCCTTCTTTTGTTGGTCCCCATACATCTGTATGAATGAGCTCAAGTACTCCATCATGTTTGAATCCTTTCTTTTGAAATGGTAACCTGTGTGCTTTACCCATTTGACATGCTTCACATTTATAAACCATATGTTGACTTTGCACATTTGGTAATCCTAGTACAGACTGATTAGCAACCATAGCTTTAATTCCTCTTTCATTGAAATGGCCTAATCTCTTATGCCAGAGATCAAGTTCTGTAATCACTCCTTCACCATGTGTGAGCAAAGCTTGACCAATGTTCCCTTGTACTCTTAAAGTAAAGAGTCTACCTTCTTTCTTACCAGAGACAATCTGATTATATCCATTCTCTAGATCTTCAACAAATACTCCTTCATTTGTAAACCTGACTTGAAAACCTTTTTCAACTATCTGTCCCACACTAATCAAGTTTTTAGGTATTGTAGGAACATACAAAACATTGGTTAGCAAATCTGCTCCACTCTTGCATTTCACTTTTCCAATTGAATGTACACTATGTCTTGTATTATCACCTGTTTGAACTATATGACTAGAAATGCCTTTTTCCAATTCTGACATCAATTCTATGTTTCCTGACAAATGATTAGAACATCCAGAGTCAATGTAAAATACCTTTAGATCTTCTTTATCTGATGTGCTGATTGAATTCATCATCAATGATGTATGACTTTCATTCTGTGTGTCATTTGCATAGTTGTAGTAGGTGGTGTTGTAGGATTGATTCTGTCCCCAACTTCTTCCTCCACCTCTACCATAGCCTCCTCTTTGACTTTGTCTACCTCTTTGAAAATTACTTTGATATCTTCCACCTCGACCTCTGCTATTGTTGTTTTGATTCTGGTTTGATCCTTGTTGGTTGTGCCAACAGTCATGAGCCAAATGATTACTCAATCCACAGATCCAGCAAGCCTTTTTGTTGTTATTTTGATTACCTCTTCCTCTTCCAAAGCCTCTTGCTCTTCCTCTGCCAATGCCTTTACCTCTTGCATAATAAACTTGAGAACTCGACTCCTCTTCATCCTTTGCTTTACCTTTATCTCCTTTCTTCTTGTTCTTCATGTACATTGCAGAACTTTGTCCTTTATCTCCATCTCCCTTCAAGTCTTGCTCATATGTGAGCATCAAACCAAGAAACTGGTTCAAATCTGGAACATAATGATTTAATGAAAGTTCTGTTGATAAGACAAAAGGTTTCCACCTTTCATCCCCTCTCAAACCTGCAAGTAGCTGAGCAATCAATCTGTGATCTTCAACATCTTCATCTATGGATCCAAGACTGTCTGCAAGATCCTTCATCTTAGTGACATAATCACTAATGGTTTGACTTGGCTTCTTCTTGAATGTTGTAAACTCTGACCATAGACTTGCTTTCCGTGCTTTAGTAGTGCTTTGGAAATGATACTCCAATGCATTCCATATATCTTCAGATGATTCCAATCCTCTAATGTGTGGTAGCAAATGATCAGAGATTGTATTGTAGATGTAGGCTTTTGCACTTGCATGCTTCTTCTGCCAATGCTTTAAAGCATCAAGTTCCTCTTTCTTTGGTCGGCTTTCATCTTCAAATACTGGCTTCTCTTCTTCACCTGTAACATATATCATGAGATCATTACTCATAATTAAGGCTTCCATTCTCATTACCCATGCGGGGTAATTATCTCTGTCCAGTTTGTCAATGGAGATATGATCTTCCATAGTTCTTTCCTTCTGCAACCTGTGACTTAAAGGATAAAGGATAATACCTTTTGAAGTTCTTTTTGTATGAGGATACTTTTGAAGTAGCCTTTTGATGCCTTGTGTCTTCAAATGCTTCACCTTAGAAATTCCTAGTCACCGAAATGACATACCTTCAGTATTTTGCTAATTTCTCCTAGCTCAAATATTATTTCTCCATGAAACTTTATAGGCTAAAACTACAAGAGTAGAGCTTTCCAACAAGCTATCATATGCATCAAATGGATCTCTAGAACTCCAGTTATGGCCCTCACAAGATGACCCTGTATGACCTTCCAAAACTGGAAATTTTTCTTGTTTTAGTATTCCTGGGTGTCTAAAAATAAAAAATTCGATGCCTAGCATCGAATTTCAGTCAAGGTCGATGCCGGGCATCGACTTTGAGCTTTTTTAGGCCCTTTTTCTGCACCAAAAATACTCTCTTTTACACACACATGAAGAAGACCACTTGTATGCTAGAAGTCGATGCCGGGCATCCACTTTATGCTGAAACTCGATGCCAGGCATCGACTTGCTCCACAAACTTCATGTTTTTAGAAGATTCAACAACAGGTAACACACAGAGAATGAAAACAATGAGTTATCAGCCAAGATTCGATGCAAGGCATCGAATTGCTCAGAAAACTTGAACTTTTGAATTCATCACATAGTAGGCAAGCATGGAGATGATGGAGAGAGACTCATACACAGAACTTTACTCAGTTCTTTCTCATAGCTATGAAAACTCAGAAGTTTTACAGATGCTTTCTCACTCAGAGAAGCCCGACTATACTCAGTCGTATAAAATGAACTCCTTCTTCTACTTCTTCTCTCTCACTCTCTCTACGCGTCAGTTGATACAAACTAACTTATATAGATTTTCGTATTCTCGTGATTTTAAAAAACTTCTAGAACTAAAGTGAACTAACTTTACAAATATGATACACTTGTGAATTTGTCCCTTCACATAGGCATGGTGTTTTCTTCCTAAGATTTGACCTTCAAATATATGTCCAATTAGTGAGTGTTTCTCCAACACAAAGTAGTCACCTTTGGAAGAAACGCAATAGTGCAGCGAGACAAGAGTGGTTTTCTTCAAGTAGACTCCACAAAGTTATGGAGAGATGAAAGAGATACATTTTTACTTCAGGAACACTATGAACAAGTTGTTTTTTTGCCAAATTCGAAAGAACCAGAGTGGTTATTTGTTTTATAAGTCTCCCCATGTAGCAAAAAAATTTGTGGGAACATAGATGTAGAAGAAATTCCATTAGTGACTCTAAGATTCATTCGGTAGTCAAAGAGGAAGAGATCATTGTCTGAGATGAAGAGGTCTTTGAAGAAAATGAGATACACTATGAAGTAACAGACAATATGTTGTACGAGAACGATGATCAAGAAGGATGTAGCATATCAAGAGATCTAGAGGTCTACAATGTAGAGATAGATATCTTCTGTGTATCAGATTTCCAAGAGGATGCTAGAATACAGGATTTTTGGAGCAAACACTTGTACATACTAATTTGTGTTTTTTTTCTATCTTGTTTTGTACACTACTATTTCCGTGTATTTCCATTATTATCATATGCTAATTATTTGAGTTTTTTGTTGTAGAGCATGATGGAAGATAATCCTCTGATCACTCTACATTCCATGATAGAGGGGCAGTTCTTGGAGTTTATATATCAGGTACCTCCTGTGTATATGGCCACCGTGTCAGAGTACAAGATTGCTAGTGGTACCACTCCCCTCGGCCTCACTCCTGCCAGCCTCACTCCCATCGACGTCACTCCCGTCGGTGTCACTCCCACCGATGTCACTCCCTCTAGTGTCACTCATATGGATGGGGCTACTCCGATCGGAGGTACGTCTCTTGGCTTTATGAATCCACCATGAATGCCTTTTCAACCATCTCCTAGTGGCTTTAGTAGTTGACATATGCATTTGACACCTCAGCACAATACAAGTGCTAGCCCATCTCATCAGTTGAGGTCATGCTCTGGAGGAGGAGGTTCAAGGAGTGGATCTACAAGTAGTTTTGGAGGAGATGGATGTTGTGGAGGCCATGTGATGGACGTTGTGTCTCCCACTTCTACTCCTAGAGCAAGTACCTCAGATGTAGGTATGTCACATGGTACACCACGTACACCTTCAGGTGCTCATGATCATGAGGACTCCAAGGTGTATAGTATACGTGATGGAGTTGGAGTGATGGATGCGGCCAGAAAGGCCATGTGTCAACGTATTCGATAGCGTTGCTCCATACAATTTGGACACTCTGTCATGTTGAAATCGATGACTATTGTAAAGATTATATCATAGAGATGATCTATTAGCGGTTCTAGCTAGCACATGGGCATCCTATTGTCAGCTCAAAGTGGATTCAACACACGTCACATGAGATTATATCTCATCGATGATCCAAGGCTCGTGATGCTTTCAAAGTAGGCTTACCGAAGCCTGTATGGTTAGATGCTGAGGAGTGGTTATGATTCACGATAAGCAGCAGCAGACTCCAGATCGATATCGCCAGCAGCAAGACGTGGCGGCCACAGGTCTAGATATGGTCGGACCATCACATTTGGGTAGTGGAGGATATGACACTATGCATCACGAGTTTGTAAGTATCATTTTGATTATTGAATTTTTTTTTTTGTTAAGCATGTCATGTATGTTCATCTAACATTTTGCATATTTGTTGCAAGAGTTGGCAGTGGGTCATCCTCCAACACGAATCAAGGAGGCTTACGGATATCTTCATGGATTGGCTACACTGTTGAGGGACTTGGAGGGACATGGTGCAGTCATTTAATGAGAGCATCTATGATGAGTGTAATATAAGGAACCCAATGGTGTACTGCTGAGATGTGTCGAGGAGGACGAGCAAAAGATGCTCATCGAACAAGCTCATGTGAACAAATGGAGGACACACAAAGGAACTCATGGAACGGTTAGGGAATTAAAATGATTAGGATTATACTGGCCAGACATGCCTAAGGATGTCCATGACTATGTGAGTAACTACGCAGAATGCCAGGAAACTATCCCCGAGGATCATATATACATACCTTTCTCAACGATAGCACCCAATTGGAGCCAAACATTGGTCAAGTTCCTAAAGACAAGAGAACATGAGGAAGGAGTTAGCTTGGCAAGAAAACGATCCCTAGAGGAAATGATTAAGGATGGGAAGACATTTGTTTAGGAGAGGAAAAGACAACCAATTACGACTATGTGTGCATGAAGAAGAATATTTACCCATATTAGAGATGGCACATGTAGGTGCGACAGAAGGTCATTTTTCAATCGAGAGAACTGTAAAAATGATCCTCTTTGCAGGCTTGTGGTGGCCAACTTTGCATATGGATGTGGAGACATATGTACGAAGTTGTGAGACCTGCCAAAGGGCTAAATACCCGATTCAAAGAGATTACATGTCATTGAGACCTATGGTTTGTGCTAGAGCATTCTCGAAATGGGGTATAGATTTCATAGGACCCATTAACCCACCGGCCAAAGGGTCACATGCCGAATATATCATAGTAGCGATTGATTATTTGACCAAATGGGTAGAGGCAAAGGCTACTAGAAAGAATGATGCTCAAACCACTGCTAAGTTTCTTTTTGAGCATATATTCACTCGTTTTGGATTACCAATTGAGATTGTGAGTGACCGAGGAATGCACTTCATTAATGAGGTGATAGAGTCTCTAATGAATGAATTTTTAGTGATCCATAAAAATCAGCCCCATACCACCCTCAAGCCAATGATCAAGCAGAAAGTTCCAATAAGGTATTATGCACAGTGTTGACAAAAATTGTCAATAATGGGAGGTCTGACTGGGACAAACAATTGCATCATGCAATTTGGGCCTTCCGAGTCGCATACAAGACTGCCATTGGAACTACCCCATTCAATCTAGTATACGGATAGAACGCAATTCTACCAATTGATTTTTTGATACCCACCTTGAGAGTAGCCCAACAGCATGAATGGACCGGACATGAATTATCCCAACAACTAGACCAAATCAAGAAGTTGCATGAAACTCGGTTGTAGGCTGTCGCTGGAATCTATGCAGCCAAGAGAAGGCAAAAGGCATATTATGATGCACATATAAAAGACAAAGGACTAAAAGAAGGAGACCTAGTCCTAGTCTACACCTTGAAACAACATGCCAAGAAGTTACAAAAATGCAGATATGGACCTCTAACCATTAATAGGATCTTGACGAGTGGAGCAGTTAATCTAGCCTTTTGGATGGAGACATTCTTCCTAACTACATAAGTGGATGTAGAGTGAAACAATTCATGGAGCCATTGACAGATCAAATGTTAGCACGTCTCATAGGTGCGGAAAATAGGAAGAAAGAGGAAGAGAGGATTAGAGAAGAGGCACGACAAGAAGCCTTGGAACGTATTAAGAAATGGAAAGAGTGGATTAGACAAAGGGATGAACGGTACTTACTAGGTGAAGAACCTATTCCTATGGACAACTACCAAGTTCATCATTCCAATGGGCAGAATCATAGCATAGCTAAACCCTACTTAAACCTAGGGATGGCAAGACTGAGTACCGGTTGATAGATGCCTTGATCGACTCAGGAGCAGGACTCAGTTGCATACGAAATACAAAGATCTTCAAACGATTATGACTCCCACGAAAGCTCATATGATAGGTATCGGAGGTCAAGTAATAGCATGCATTGGAGAAGCCATAGTATCCCTCCACCTAGGAAATTCCTCCATGGAACAATGAGTCTTAGTGTGCAAGGATGAAGACTTAATAGAAGACTTGATCCTAGGACAAGATTGGATCATTGAGAATGAAGTAAGCATTCACCTAGCACAAGGATACATTTCAGCCAAGATAGGGCACAAGGAAATTTTTAATCTATTAGGGGAGAAGCCCTCATAGAAGCCAGAAGCCATCAAGAGTGCGGAAGAACTCAAAGAAGAGCACTTAGAACATGATCCAGCCCCAATTCCTCAGAAACAAGTCTGGAAGAAGTAGAAAGTTCAAACCCTAACATGTCCAAGGAAGAAGTGAATTCATCCTATTCAATTGGTGAATGGCAAGACACCAAGGAGGTCAACACTATGAGAGTTTCTCACACGACAGAAGGATCACCAATTTGGAAAACCAAAATCAAATACTCACATCTAGGAAAGGTCAGATTCAAATGGGTACGCAAGAATCAAGTGCAGAAATCAGAGTTCGCAACACCAACTCATGAGGAGAAAATGGAGGGCAAGCATTCTTCTTTACCAAAATCTGAGCCAAAATTACTTTTGCAGATATGGCTTCCTAGGCCTTTGATTGAAGCTCAACAAGCACGGCAACAAATATGGATTCCTAAAAAGGTCAGACAAGCAGCCAATCGAGAGATAAGAAAACAGGAGGACACATTACACCTACACATTCGGACAACGAAGCCAAGACAGACTCATCATAGAAACATGAAGAGAAAGACCTCTAACACTAGGACAACAGAAAAAACAAAAGAAACATGTGCAGCTCGAGGAACCAAAGAAAAGACACGGCCTATCGACGCGACCACGAAATGGATTTCAAAACCAAAGCAACTGCGAGGAATGGAACACCAGAACAACGAAGATTCCAATTGCACTCATGAAGTATCGAATGCACCTAAAGTATGCATAATAGGGCCACATTACAATGCGAGGCATTTGGCACTTGAGGTGCATAATAAAATTAGTGGTGCACATTCTCCAATGGGAAATAGGTCATAGCTTCAACTTCCTTAGGAATGGACCTACTATGTAACTAAATTAATGCTTCAGCTATACTATTCCTTGTTTTCTTTCAGAAAAGAAATAAAAAGATGTGATAAGAGATCTCACTTATAGAAGCAAGGGAAACGAAGTGACGAAACGACAACATGTCACTACAATGCACAGCACGATTGCTATATCTTCTATTGAAGCTAATGCACTTTTCATTACAAGTGCAGATGGCCTCCGAAGATTCTGAAGCAACTATTCAGGAAGAAGTATTGGAATTTCCTTTATAGAGCATAACTAAAGCAAAGGGACATTAGTTTAGGGAAGAGCAACCGGCTAGAGAATATCTCTTCCTGGTGACCATCAAAATCATGGACACCGATCATTAGTTCCCAATTATGTCCCAAGATTTTAAAGTGGTGCATGAGCTTCCGTCTACCATTGACATAATGAAGAAGGCGGGTATACACAAATATTTTGACTTGCCAATCTACAAGCCCGACTTTCAAAGATGCACGCAAGTCATGAATACATTACAGCAAGCCCTACATGACCCGTTGGTGCCAGAGGCCAAAGTCATGGATGCAGTAGGTGAATGGGTAGTGATTCAGTTCACACATGAGTTAATCAAGGAAGCTTTTGGATGGGACAAGGATGGAACTACCGTATTGAAGGAAGAAAACAGAGGGGCAAAGACCAGGACCTTCATTGATATCAATCGAATTGACATAGAAGAGGAAGTATGACTAATTCATCAGCACTTCTGCTTTCCTAACATGCATCGATACACTGTTCCTCAGAAAATCATCGTCCAGCTGCTATCACATGCCATTAAACAAATTGGAAATCAAGTTAATCTGACTCCCTACATACAGGAAAGGCTATTTGAGGCAAAGAAGCAATGGAATCATGAGAAGTTCCTGAACGGTAGTGTTGCTCTGACCATATTGATATATCATGCTTTAGGTATTAGAGAGCACCTCCAAGAAATGCCCTCATCAATAGCCATGGCTAAGTATGCCAAGGTTGCCACAGTCCCAAGAAAGAAAAAAAGAGTCAAGATTGTTGAGGAGGTAGAAACTAGTCCTCAACCCAAGATGAGAGGAACAAAGAGATTAAGGGAGGTAAAGCCAATAGAAACTGAAGCTCCAGCTACGAAAAGGGCACATGTGCTCCCGAAGACAAGAATTGAAGAGCACCGACCAATTACCAAAGAGGACTTAACGTGAGCTCTGGAAGACACACACCAATATACGGAAGGTCAAGTTAATCTACCAGTGCAAGGGCACCATTATCAGCAAGCCCACAATGATACAGAAGCTAAAACAAGGCTCACCAAAGTACATCGATACAGAGAAATAGGGTTGGATAATTCAAACTCATCTTCGGATGCACAAGAAGAACCTAACACATCCTTATTAAATGTGGACATTCAAAGTGAATCCAAAGACGATGGACAATGGGGAGAGTTAAACGAAGTAAACTACAATGAAGCCTAAGAGGGCATTAAGGTGAATGACAACCCCGTCAACCCCAATCAAGACACCGCAGACAAAGAGGTAAACAGAGAAGGGGTTCATGTCATTCAAATAAATGAGACTTCAAAAATTCAAATCAAAGAAACAACGCTTAAAGAAGAGGAATCACTCAAGAATCCAAAGGAAGAACCAAAAGAAGCTACGGTGAAAGAATTAGAACCCTTCACTCCGATAAGGGTTGTGGCAGAACCCTCCCCCATGGATGTCACATTTCAAGGGAGTGCCACGAAAATTATTGATCTGAATGAAGAAAGAAAAGAACCAGAAATACAACTACAAGTTAGACAACCACATAACGAAACTATCCATGTGGAGCACAGGAAGGATGTACAAACAGGAGAAGCTCCAAGCATTCCAAGAACGTGGTTGAATGTCGACATCTCTCAACTCAAGCGAGTGGTGCAAGATATGATCCGAACTGCTATGGATACGCAACAGTTAATGCTTGAGGCTGATGAGGACTATGACAAAGCGATGCAAGAAAAGCATGAACTTCATGAGACGGGTAAGAATCTTTCAGCACAACTAAAGCTAGCAAAAGAGCAAATAACACATGAAGAAAATGAAGTTCAAGAGGCCAAGCAGCAATGCAAAGCTTTAGAGACAGAAAAGGAAAAAATAAAAGAACAACTATAGGAGTTACAGAATAAATAAGAGGTTAGTGAGACCGAAAAGACGCGGATCACGGCAAGAAGCAAGATATTGGAATTCCAAATAAAAGTATACATGGATGAGGCAGAGAACTTAAGGAACCGCAACAAAGAACTAATGACCGCTCTTCTGACTAATCAACCTATAGAGGTTGTGGAAAAGCCAGAAAAAGACATAAAGGAAATGGAAGAAAAGATAATGAGGTATGCAGATCAGCTCAAGCAGGAGCAGGCAGTCATTGCCAAATTGGAAAAGAGATATATGGATGATACCGCGGCCCTAAGGACAAAGTGGAAAAAAGCTGAGAATCGATATTTAGTGCAATGTAAAGAAGACACTGATCAAATCGCGATCGTAGCAGAAGAGATTCTCAAAAACAAGGAAACAATTTCTAAGGCCAATGAAGAAATCAAGCAAAAGGATGAGATGATAAAGTAGCTACAACAGCGACTAGAGCAGCAGGTAACAGAGGAGACACCAGTAGCTCCAAAATCTATAGCGGCTATTGTGGAGCTTGAGGTACGTCCTCTCTCTCCCCCCTTACATCATTCACCGATAAGGGAGGACACGGAGATCCAATCTAAACGTAATCATCGGGATATTGCAGAACTGAGCCGAGATGAAAGGGCACTACTGGTGTCCCGGCTTACTGCCGATTTTGAAGATCAAATAATCAAGGTCATGAAGGAAGCTCAAATTGAGAGCAGAAATTTGGAACAGGTATTAAAGCCATTTAATGTACCATATGGTCTCCTGAAAGAGAAAACAAGACAATATATAAAGACCACCACAAATAAGGAGCCTGACAACAAGCTCCAATTCAGCAATAATACATTCAACTATACTCAAGAAGAATTCAAAAAGGCTGATCCTATATGGAGGCGCAAAATTTTGAAAAGAATCCTACACTGCGGGTACAATGGGAAGCATCACCATATGCACTTCAGGTAAACCCATCTTTTTGTCCAATACCCCGCAGACGCTCCTGGTCGCAATTTTGGGAAGGACAGCGCCAGGGTAGCATAAATAATCAATGGCTCAATTATCCATTATTACCAAGTCCACCGCATAATTACCTCCCAACAGAAGAATACATGGTGAAAACCATGGAATTTTGGATCGCTCGATATGCGACTGAACCGGATTTAGCCATCAAAATGACCAATAAGATTTCAGCATGCTCCTTACAGTTATTAAAGCCTTTCAGCATGCGAAATATACATTTTTGAACTTCATAGGCATTACACAAGGATCCGAAGCCCTGATTTTTTATCTTTCCACCATTCCGAGCCGATTAACATTTATGGCATACTATTCACGACTTATGTTTTTGCCGAGCACATATATGCAAACTTTTGAAGAAGCATTTTTTACTGGCTTCTTCGAAATTGATTTAGAAATTTTTGTTAAAATGACTTCTAATCTTAATGCAAGACTGGTGGCTTATGAGACAAGCTTTTTTGCGGATCACCGACAAGCACCAGAGGGTGGAGTGAAGTCCAGCCAGTGGAAAGAATTCATGATATGTCACGCCAATTTGTTTAATCAACGAGAGCAAGCTGCTATACAAACGTACTCACGTCGCCACAAAAAGCCCGTCAGGGACGACAGAGTTCAGGAGGAGGGACATGTGGAAGGGGAATCAAGTAAGAAGAGAAGAAGAAGAAAATCAAAGACCAAAATTGCTCAGTAAAGAATGAAGATCATAAAGCAAAAGATCCACCCTCTTCCCAAAGCCCCGTAGGGGCACGCATCAGGCAACAATGCCAACCATCCAGGTCCTGAGGAATGGAATTAAAGAATATCAACAACCAGGACATTTCATGGGAAGGACGGACCAGGGCCAGGAAGTATCCATGAAGAAGTGCAAGACAATACTTGGCAGGTAATAATCCTCCCGCTCATAGTGTGTGATGGAAAAAAATAAACAGGCTTAAAGCAACGCAACAAGGTTGTTGGAGTTAGACGTCTGCGGAAGCACGCGAACAGCACAAGGAAGAAGAAGAAGCTTGGAGCACAACACACAAGACTGAATGTATTACTAGAGAATGTACAAAGATAAGTAGCCCATTAGGGCAATAGGCGTATATACAAGCCGGGGGAAAAAAACCTCCTAAAGAGGGAAAAAAGTGCCCCGGCGGTCCTAGAGTGTTCACACACATCACTACCTAAATATATCAACAAATCCCCCCTGGGAGTGATGCGGTGAACAAGGAGCTGGCACTCATGTATAAGGAAGTGCCGAGCTATGTGGAAATCACTCCACAAAAGGAAGTAAGCCCAAAGCTTTGCGGAAAGCTTCAAACTTCTCCCTAGGCAGAGCCTTCGTGAAAAGGTCTGCAATGTTCTCCTGCGTGGGCACATATGCCAAGCTGATCTCCCCAGCAGAGAACCTCTCCCTGACATAGTGATAATGCACCTCAATGTGCTTAGTGCGAGCATGGAACATAGGGTTCCTCGCAACTGCCAATGCGCTCTGACTGTGAGTGAAGATGGTGGTGGCAAAAGACTGGCCAACACCCAAATCAGCCATAAGGCGTCTGAGCCACACACACTCAACAGTCCTTGTGAAAGCTGCCCTATACTCAGCCTCACAACTGGAAGTGGCCATAGTAGGCTGCTTCTTGCTCAACCAAGATATACATGAGCTACCAAGCATGAAGCAAAAACCACTGGTGGACACACGAGTGTCATAGCAACCAGCCCAATCTGAGTCAGAAAAAGCATGCAAATCTGGCGGTAGTTATCCCCCCTTGGGATAAAACAACCCAAGTAGCCGAGTACCACTCAAGTAGCGAAAGATGCGCTTAACCGCTTTCCAATGCGTGACTCCTGGGCAATGCATAAACCTGCTCATCTGTGAGACAGCAAACTGAATATCTGGCCGAGTAATGCATAAGTAAATCAAGCATCCAACAGCCTGCTGATAGAGAACAACATCAAATGCATCTCCAGCATCATGAAGACTCAATCGTAAACCTGTCTCCATAGGAGTGGCAATAGGCTTACAGTCTTCAAGGCCAAAACGCTGCAATAATGTGTCAATATATTTCGTTTGACACAAAGCCATTCCACCATCAACTTGCATAAATTGAATGCCCAAATAGTGATGCAAATGCCCCAAATCAGACATCTCAAATGAGGCATGCAAATCAGCCTTGAAATCAGCAATATGCTTCTCAAGAGGACCAGTGAGCAGCATGTCGTCTACATAGACAACAAGGATCAGAAGCACATCATTAGCACGCTTAACATATAAGGTGCTTTCAGTTGGACTATTCTCAAAACCATGTGCAATCAGATAGGCATGTATTTTCTCATACCAAGCACGTGGTGCTTGCTTTAAACCATATAACGCCTTCTTTAACCTGCACACCTGGTTTTCATGCCCTTTCTGCACAAAGCCACGGGGCTGAAAAACATACACTTCTTCATGCAAGTCACCATTCAGAAATGCTGTTTTAATGTCCAACTGATGTACATTCCAACCATGATGGGCTGCAAGTGCACAAATGCTCCGAACAGTAGTCATACGGCATGTAGGTGCAAAGGTCTCATCAAAATCAATGCCTCTTTCCTGCGCATAACCCTTTGCAACAAGCCTAGCCTTATACCTGTCAACTGTACCATCAGGTTTACGCTTCAGCTTGTATACCCACTTAGTGCCAATGGCCTTCTTGCCAGGAGGCAAGTCACATAAAGACCATGTACCATTCTTCATTATAGCATCATATTCAGATTGCATAGCAGCCATCCAATTTTCTGAATTTTGTGCTTCATCAAAAGAAACAGGCTCATTCTCATCACAGAGACTAGATGCAGCCATAGCATAGCAATCTGATGCAAAGGAGGTACTATGAGAGCCTGAACCAGTACGATATGACAAAGGTGCGTCTAATTTGCTGTCACGCAAAGTCTGGACCAGCCATTTTGGCATAGTTTTTGCCTGTTCAATATCAGCTCTCTCATCAACAAGTGCATCATGTAAATCTGCATCAGAAATGGAATGATCTGCATCATCATATGAAACCTGCAAAGGCTGAGAAGTTGCCTCATTAGGACCAGCGCTAGCCTGTCCACCTGTAAAAAGAGGCATCAAAGTATCATACATGTCTTTGGAGCTAACAGATGTCTCCTTAGTACATGAAAGCAATGGCTGAATAGCATCTTCCACAAAGACAACATCACGGCTAACCAGAATGCGTTTAGTCTGTGGATGATACAGACGATAGCCTTTACTTTCAGAACTGTACCCAACAAAAATACATTTTACTGCCTTATCATCCAATTTTCTGCGATGTTGTTCAGGCACTAATGCATATGCCAAACAAACAAAAACACGCAGATGAGCAACATATGGCTTGCGGTCATGCCAAGCCTCATATGGAGTGATAGACTGCAACACTTTGGTGGGACACCTGTTCAGTACATATGCTGCACACATGACAGCTTCAAGCCAGAAACTATGTGGTAAAGCCTGACTTTTGACCATGCACCTCGCCATCTCCATGAGTGACCTGTTCTTTCATTCAGCAACTCCATTCTGTTGAGGTGTATACGGCACTGTACACTAGTGTTTTATCCCACGTTCAGCCAGAAATGCATTAAAATCTGAAGACATATATTCCCCCCCTCGATCAGAACGGAGGGTGCCCATTTTACATGCTGACAGATTTTCAGCGAAAACCAAAAACTGTTTGAAGCACATGAACACTTCGGACTTTGCTTTGAGTGGATATACCCATGCATGCCTGGAAAAATCATCAATGAAAGTCACGAAGTAAAGGTAATTTCCAAAAGAGGATGTCTGCATAGGACCACAGACATCACTATGTACAAGCTGCAATTTCTGCATAGCCCGAACTGAACCATCTTTTGGAAAGGAAGAACGCTGCATTTTGCCCAAAATACAGCCTTCACAAACATGTTTTCCAGGTGCCTCAAGTTTGGGCAAAGAGGACACCATTTCAGATTTCTGCAGGCGTAACAAGCTAGCAAAATTCAGATGACCAAAGCGTGCATGCCAAAGCTTTGCATCTGACATAGCCTGAGAATCATGAACTGCACATGCCAAATCATTCACAGATCTTTCATAGTCTATGAGCTTATACAGCCCACGACATAAAATGCCAGAAGCAATAATCACATCGCCATTTGAGAGATCATGGACTGTACACCTGTCATCAACGAATTTCACAACCAAGCCAATCTTGGCTAATGCAGAAACTGATAACAAGTTCTTTTTGATCCCTGGCACAAATAAAGCATCTGACAAAGTGAAAGAACTACCATGAGCAGTAGTCAGAATGATCTTACCAACTCCCATAACAGGATAAGAGGAGTTATTGGCGCATGTGACAGTATTCCCTGTAGGGGCAGGCTCGAGTGAAGAGAAGAAACTGCGCTGCGAGGTAATATGTTTCGTCGCCGCACTATCAAAGTACCAAACATCTGAGTCTACTGCAGACATGCGCTGATCATGAGAAGATGGGTCAAAACTGCAGACAGTAGTAAACGCCCATTCTTCTTCCTGCACAAGATTTGCAAACTCTGTTTTTGGTGTAGAGGCCTCTGCAACAACCATTCCAGCCTCTTTCATCTTTGCCTCTTTAGCAGCCAGTTTTGGACAGTTCTTTATAATATGATCATTTCCTTTGGAGTACTTGCAGAACAATTTCTGCTTTTCTGATTTCTTCTCATCTTTATCCTGGTTCTTCGATTGTGCAGCATTTGCAGATTTCTGCTTACTAGTAGAAGAGCTCCATTTTCCTTTGCCCTTCTGACTAGCCAGGAAAGCTTGATCTGCAACACGCATAATGGACCTGTTCTGCCTGGACCGATCTTCCTGCAACAGAACAGAGACTAATTCCTCAAATGACAAGGCATTCGGATTTCCTTTCATCATCAATCGAAGAGTAGAGGCAAAACTCTGATATGAATCAGGAAGGCCATTCAGAACGGTCTGCACAAGTGAGCTATCTGGTATAACCTCATCAGCAGAAATCAATTGTTCCTTCAGGTCTTTGATCTTTGTAAGAAAACTGTCCATCCAATCACCTTCATTCATGTGCTCACTCTCCAACTGTTTTCGGAGGTAAGCAACACGAGCCTCATTCCTAGCCTGGTACAAAGTGGTAAGTGTATCCCAAGCATCCTTTGCTGTTCTGCAGGAGCGAATGTGAGGAATAATGGCACGTTTGACAGACAAAGCTATCAATGCATGTGCCTGGGCATCTCTGCCATCCCAACGAATCTGCTCTGCAGTAGGTGCAACAGAAACAGCAGCACGAACAGGAATCTGCGGAATATCATCTTCGACACCATCTTCATCAGCTCCAACACCTGTATTTGCAGTACCTGTCGTTACAGGTGTAACAGGATGTCTTTCAACACCCTGCACAATGTTCCACAATCCTTTTGCAACCAGTACATGTCGCATCATATAAGCCCATAATGGGTAGTTGGTACCATCCAACTTATCCTCAACAGCCAACATACGGAATACATCACTGCTTTCAGCCATGGCCAGTGACTAAAATACCTTGATGTAGAAAATTGACTGTATCTCAAAAAGTTGAACAGAACTGCCCACACGAGTTCTGCTAGACCTGTAGCAGACTTCGAGACGCTTAAACTGGCGAATAGAAACTGGTATATACCTTTGGCACAAAAGGACGAAATAGCCTGCACAAGCACTGCGATAGTGCGTTCGGAGGCCGAAACGAGCTCAGATCGCGATTTCGGCACCACAAAGCGAAGATGTTTTGATCTCGGAAACACCCTGAGTATGCTCACCAAATTTTGTGCGAATTTGAGACTGCAAACGAAGGAGTGTCGACGGCGCCCTAGAAGAAGCAACGACCTGCTCTGATACCAATTGTTGGAGTTAGACGTCTGCGGAAGCACGCGAACAGCACAAGGAAGAAGAAGAAGCTTGGAGCACAACACACAAGACTGAATGTATTACTAGAGAATGTACAAAGATAAGTAGCCCATTAGGGCAATAGGCGTATATACAAGCCGGGGGAAAAAAACCTCCTAAAGAGGGAAAAAAGTGCCCCGGCGGTCCTAGAGTGTTCACACACATCACTACCTAAATATATCAACAAAGGTCAAATGTGTGAAGACAAAGGCATATCAGAAGACCAAAAGCTAGAAAGGGGAGAGGCTCAATGTTGGAGTTAGACGTCTGCGGAAGCACGCGAACAGCACAAGGAAGAAGAAGAAGCTTGGAGCACAACACACAAGACTGAATGTATTACTAGGGAAGGTACAAAGATAAGTAGCCCATTAGGGCAATAGGCGTATATACAAGCCGGGGGAAAAAAACCTCCTAAAGAGGGAAAAAAGTGCCCCGGCGGTCCTAGAGTGTTCACACACATCACTACCTAAATATATCAACAAATCCCCCCTGGGAGTGATTCGGTGAACAAGGAGCTGACACTCATGTATAAGGAAGTGCCGAGCTATGTGGAAATCACTCCACAAAAGGAAGTAAGCCCAAAGCTTTGCGGAAAGCTTCAAACTTCTCCCTAGGCAGAGCCTTCGTGAAAAGGTCTGCAATGTTCTCCTGCGTGGGCACATATGCCAAGCTGATCTCCCCAGCAGAGAACCTCTCCCTGACATAGTGATAATGCACCTCAATGTGCTTAGTGCGAGCATGGAACACAGGGTTCCTCGCAACTGCCAATGCGCTCTGACTGTCAGTGAAGATGGTGGTGGCAGAAGACTGGCCAACACCCAAATCAGCCATAAGGCGTCTGAGCCACACACACTCAACAGTCGCTGTGAAAGCTGCCCTATACTCAGCCTCACAACTGGAAGTGGCCACAGTAGGCTGCTTCTTGCTCAACCAAGATACACATGAGCTACCAAGCATGAAGCAAAAACCAGTGGTGGACACACGAGTGTCATAGCAACCAGCCCAATCTGAGTCAGAAAAAGCATGCAAATCTGGCAGTAGTGATCCCCCCTTGGGGTAAAACAACCCAAGTAGCCGAGTACCACTCAAGTAGCGAAAGATGCGCTTAACCGCTTTCCAATGCGTGACTCCTGGGCAATGCATAAACCTGCTCATCTGTGAGACAGCAAACTGAATATCTGGTCGAGTAATGCATAAGTAAATCAAGCATCCAACAGCCTGCTGATAGAGAACAGCATCAAATGCATCTCCAGCATCATGAAGACTCAATCGTAAACCTGTCTCCATAGGAGTGGCAATAGGCTTACAGTCTTCAAGGCCAAAACGCTGCAATAATGTGTCAATATATTTCGTTTGACACAAAGCCATTCCACCATCAACTTGCATAAACTGAATGCCCAAATAGTGATGCAAATGCCCCAAATCAGACATCTCAAATGAGGCATGCAAATCAGCCTTGAAATCAGCAATATGCTTCTCAAGAGGACCAGTGAGCAGCATGTCGTCTACATAGACAACAATGATCAACAGCACATCATTAGCACGCTTAACATATAAGGTGCTTTCAGTTGGACTGTTCTCAAAACCATGTGCAATCAGATAGGCATGTATTTTCTCATACCAAGCACGTGGTGCTTGCTTTAAACCATATAACGCCTTCTTTAACCTCCACACCTGGGTTTCATGCCCTTTCTGCACAAAGCCACGGGGCTGAAAAACATACACTTCTTCATGCAAGTCACCATTCAAAAATGCTGTTTTAATGTCCAACTGATGTACATTCCAACCATGATGGGCTGCAAGTGCACAAATGCTCCGAACAGTAGTCATACGGCATGTAGGTGCAAAGGTCTCATCAAAATCAATGCCTCTTTCCTGCGCATAACCCTTTGCAACAAGCCTAGCCTTATACCTGTCAACTGTACCATCAGGTTTACGCTTCAGCTTGTATACCCACTTAGTGCCAATGGCCTTCTTGCCAGGAGGCAAGTCACATAAAGACCATGTACCACTCTTCATTATAGCATCATATTCAGATTGCATAGCAGCCATCCAATTTTCTGAATTTTGTGCTTCATCAAAAGAAACAGGCTCATTTTCATCACAGAGACTAGATGCAGCCATAGCATAGCAATCTGATGCAAAGGAGGTACTATGAGAGCCTGAACGAGTACGATATGACAAAGGTGCATCTAATTTGTTGTCACGCAAAGTCTGCACCAGCCATTTTGGCATAGTTTTTGCCTGTTCAATATCAGCTCTCTCATCAACAAGTGCATCATGTAAATCTGCATCAGAAATGGAATGATCTGCATCATCATATGAAACCTGCAAAGGCTGAGAAGTTGCCTCATTAGGACCAGCGCTAGCCTGTCCACCTGTAAAAAGAGGCATCAAAGTATCATACATGTCTTTGGAGCTAACAGATGTCTCCTTAGTACATGAAAGCAATGGCTGAATAGCATCTTCCACAAAGACAACATCACGGCTAACCAGAATGCGTTTAGTCTGTGGATGATACAGACGATAGCCTTTACTTTCAGAACTGTACCCAACAAAAATACATTTTACTGCCTTATCATCCAATTTTCTGCGATGTTGTTCAGGCACTAATGCATATGCCAAACAACCAAAAACACGCAGATGAGCAACAGATGGCTTGCGGTCATGCCAAGCCTCATATGGAGTGATAGACTGCAACGCTTTCGTGGGACACCTGTTCAGTACATATGCTGCACACATGACAGCCTCAAGCCAGAAACTATGTGGTAAAGCCTGACTTTTGACCATGCACCTTGCCATCTCCATGAGTGACCTGTTCTTTCGTTCAGCAACTCCATTCTGTTGAGGTGTATACGGCACTGTACACTGGTGTTTTATCCCACGTTCAGCCAGAAATGCATTAAAATCTGAAGACATATATTCCCCCCCTCGATCAGAACAGAGGGTGCCCATTTTACAGGCTGACAGATTTTCAGCCAAAACCAAAAACTGTTTGAAGCACATGAACACTTCGGACTTTGCTTTGAGTGGATATACCCATGCATGCCTGGAAAAATCATCAATGAAAGTCACGAAGTAAAGGTAATTTCCAAAAGAGGGTGTCTGCATAGGACCACAGACATCACTATGTACAAGCTGCAATTTCGGCATAGCCCGAACTGAACCATCTTTTGGAAAGGAAGAACGCTGCATTTTGCCCAAAATACAGCCTTCACAAACATGTTTTCCAGGTGCCTCAAGTTTGGGGAAAGAGGACACCATTTCAAATTTCTGCAGGCGTAACAAACTAGCAAAATTCAGATGACCAAAGCGTGCATGCCAAAGCTTTGCATCTGACATAGCCTGAGAATCATGAACTGCACATGCCGAATCATTCACAGATTTTTCATAGTCTATGAGCTTATACAGCCCACGACATAAAATGCCAGAAGCAATAATCACATCGCCATTTGAGAGATCATGGACTGTACACCTGTCATCAACGAATTTCACAACCAAGCCAATCTTGGCTAATGCAGAAACTGATAACAGGTTCTTTTTGATCCCTGGCACAAATAAAGCATCTGACAAAGTGAAAGAACTACCATGAGCAGTAGTCAGAATGATCTTACCAACTCCCATAACAGGATAAGAGGAGTTATTGGCACATGTGACAGTATTCCCTGTAGGGGCAGGCTCGAGTGAAGAGAAGAAACTGCGCTGCGAGGTAATATGTTTGGTTGCCCCACTCTCAAAGTACCAAACATCTGAGTCTACTGCAGACATGCACTGATCATGAGAAGATGGGTCAAAACTGCAGACAGTAGTAAACGCCCATTCTTCTTCCTGCACAAGATTTGCAGACTCTGTTTTTGGTGTAGAGGCCTCTGCAACAACCATTCCAGCCTCTTTCTTCTTTGCCTCTTTAGCAACCAGTTTTGGACAGTTCTTTATAATATGATCATTTCCTTTACAGTACTTGCAGAACAATTTCTGCTTTTCTGATTTCTTCTCATCTTTATCCTGGTTCTTCGATTGTGCAGCATTTGCAGATTTCTGCTTACTAGTAGAAGAGCTCCATTTTCCTTTGCCCTTCTGACTAGCCAGGAAAGCTTGATCTGCAACACGCATAATGGACCTGTTCTGCCTGGACTGATCTTCCTGCAACAGAACAGAGACTAATTCCTCAAATGACAAGGCATTCGGATTGCCTTTCATCATCAATCGAAGAGTAGAGGCAAAACTCTGATATGAATCAGGAAGGCCATTCAGAACGGTCTGCACAAGTGAGCTATCAGGTATAACCTCATCAGCAGAAATCAATTGTTCCTTCAGGTCTTTGATCTTTGTAAGAAAACTGTCCATCGAATCACCTTCATTCATGTGCTCACTCTCCAACTGTTTTCGGAGGTAAGCAACACGAGCCTCATTCCTAGCCTGGTACAAAGTGGTAAGTGTATCCCAAGCATCCTTTGCTGTTCTGCAAGAGCAAATGTGAGGAATAATGGCACGTTTGACAGACAAAGCTATCAATGCATGTGCCTGGGCATCTCTGCCATCCCAACGAATCTGCTCTGCAGTAGGTGCAACAGAAACAGCAGCACGAACAGGAATCTGCGGAATATCATCTTCGACACCATCTTCATCAGCTCCAACACCTGGATTTGCAGTACTTGTCGTTACAGGTGTAACAGGACGTCTTTCAACACCCTGCACAATGTTCCACAATCCTTTTGCAACCAGTACATGTCGCATCATATAAGCCCATAATGGGTAGTTGGTACCATCCAACTTATCCTCAACAGCCAACATACGGAATACATCACTGCTTTCAGCCATGGCCGGTGACTAAAATACCTTGCTGCAGAAAATTAACTGTATCTCAAAAAGTTGAACAGAACTGCCTAGACGAGTTCTGCTAGACCTGTAGAAGACTTCGAGACGCTTAAACTGGCGAACAGAAACTGGTATATACCTTTGGCACAAAAGGACAAAATAGCCTGCACAAGCACTGCGATAGTGCGTTCGGAGGCCGAAACGAGCTCAGATCGCGATTTCGGCACCACATAGCAAAGCTGTTTTGATCTCGGAAACACCTTGAGTATGCTCACCAAATTTTGTGCGAATCTGAGACTGCAAACGGAGGAGTGTCGACGGCGCCCTAGAAGAAGCAACGACCTGCTCTGATACCAATTGTTGGAGTTAGACGTCTGCGGAAGCACGCGAACAGCACAAGGAAGAAGAAGAAGCTTGGAGCACAACACACAAGACTGAATGTATTACTAGAGAATGTACAAAGATAAGTAGCCCATTAGGGCAATAGGCGTATATACAAGCCGGGGGAAAAAAACCTCCTAAAGAGGGAAAAAAGTGCCCCGGCGGTCCTAGAGTGTTCACACACATCACTACCTAAATATATCAACACTGAAAAGTTGAAGAGAGTGACTAAGAACATCACATTCTTAGTCACTGGTGGCATGCGAGGCAGCCCGACTGAATGCAGTAACCCAGATTTATGATGTACGCGATATCAAGGGGCAAATAGAAGCAAAGGACATACCTTGCATAAAATAACAAATTCTCTGATAGTACTTGTTGCTGCTTTGACCACTGGGTGCGTGTATTCAGAACCCTTAGACGATCTACAAACGAGAAGCAAAAGCCTGTCAAGGGACGACAGAGACAAAGAGGGGGAGAATGTTGCAGAGCAAAGAGGCACAAAAGAGGAGCCCCAAAATTTTCAAATTAATGGGCATATTTTTCTTCTTCAAAGTCTTAGGAAATTCACTCAAGCCATGTAAATGCACTAAAGGAGTCCTCTAGGTGCATAATCCCAATTCATTGTAATATATTCCTTGTAAATTAGTAGGAAATTCACCTTTTAGTTAATAAAGTGTCGGTCTCTTGTGTGAAAGGACCATTTAGGGCACATGTATATAAGTCACTTTGTGACTCTTTGTAGAGACTGTTTGCCATTGTGAAGAAGGAGAGCTCCTGATTTTCCAAATTGCTTCTTTCCTACAGATTTTCATCTTCTCTTTGATCTTATATATGTGTGTGATGTTTGGAATGTGTGTGTATGACTGTTGTCTACCCCTCCCCACTGTTTTTGAGCTACTGTAGTGTGTGTGTGAGCTAGTAGAAGTTGTGGAGTGAGTGTGGGTGTTTCCTTCCATTCACTGTTTTGATCATAACTTGAAGCACGGTTGTCGGACTACCTTCAATAGATGCATCTCGTCGAGAGCTTCGAAATGAACTCCACTATTGCCCATTGGAATTTGGAGCTAGGAGAAATCCTCAATTTACTGAAAACTGTTGTAAGTGGTATCACGACAGACACTTTCAGTATTTGAGTGAGTTAGAGAGGTGGATTAGTCTTTTCTCATGCATATAAGTTGAACCACTTCATTTCCCATCATGTGTGCACATGTCCTCATACACTTGGTTAGGTCATTTCATCGGATTGACAAATAAGCGTGTGTCAATTCCCCACTATACGCACTTGTGTGGCAAATGAGATTTAGTCTCTTTGGCACAAGTCCTTAAGTCTTCTTGACTTAGGTACACAGTCCCTTTTTTTGTATACTTCTCATGTGTTTCAAAAAAGGGCATGCATCTCATAGCATATTTCTGTTGGTATTGTGAGAGAGAGAGAGAGATGCACATGCAGGTAGATACACTCACATATGTCCCTTTTTTTGTATACATCTCCCATGTTTCAAAAAATGACGTACATCTCCTAGCATATTTGTGATGGGTTTGAGAGAGAGAGAGGGTGAAAGAGTGAGAGAGGGAGAGAGAGAGAGAGAGAGAGAGATGCACACAGAGGTACATACACTCATGTATGTCCCTCCTTTTGTATACATCTCCCATGTTTTAGAAAACGATGTACATCTCCTAGCATATTTGTGCTAGGATTTAGAGAGAGAGAGATAGAGAGAGAGAGATGTACATTCATGTACAAACACTCACACATGTACCTTCTTTTGTATAAATCTCCCATGTTTCAAAAAACGATATACATCTCCTAACATATTTGTGTTGGGATTGAGAGAGAGAGAGAGGGAGAGAGAGAGAGAGAGAGAGAGAGATGCACACGCTGGTACATACACTCACATATGTCCCTTTTTTTGTATATGTCTCCCATTTTTCAAAAAAGGATGTACATCTCCTAGCATACATACCAAGTGTATGAAGACATGTGCGCACATGATGGTAAGTGAAGTGTCAAAGCTATAATGCATGCGACTACTCTCAACTACCTCTCCAACTCACTAATTCTTTGAAAATGCACGCCATGATACCATTTACAACAGTAAGCAAAAATTCGAAATTTTCTCTCAGCTCCGAACTTTGAATATGGTCAATAGGAAGTTCATTTTGAAGCTCTAGACAAGACGCATCTATTGGTGGTATTTTTAGTCGAATATGACAAGCATTCTTCATGTTATGAGCAAAATAGTGAATGGCAAATACCATCAAGTGACTGCAATCACAATACCAATACTTGATGATACACGATACCTTGCCAGTATCATGATACCTCAAGTGGGCATGCACGATACGATACTGGGCAAGTATCACGATACTAGGGAATTTTGGTATCGCCATACCAAAACTCAATCGATTGCAATACTGCAACCAAAAATGATTAAATCTTGAAATTTTTTTGTGCAAAGTGAGTTTTTCACTCTACCCTTCACTCCTAGCCCACTGTATCACTTAGAAACTCCCTTAAAACCTTTTGTCCTACCCCGCGATACCAAATGCAACTTTAATCACGTTTGTGAGTTCTATTTTGATGTTTTTGAGGTGTTAGATTTGAAGAACTTGCCTTCAAGAGTGTCTTGCCCAAGCCTTGTGCTCACAAAGACAACTAGGTGCTTACTTGGCACGATACCACTCAGGCGATCCCAGTCGTTGCTCTCCACGATACTTGTTCACACAAGTGATTGAAAAAAATGAATTTTTTTTTGGTTTTAAGGCCTTGGTTCACCAAGTGCCTGAACTGAACTAAACTTGACAATTTTTTTGGGTATTTTCTTGAGGTGTTCTACTTCTCCTTACACCACTATTTCATCTTGTATAGACTATATGTCCCTTTTTTTTGTACACATGTCCCATGTTTCAAAAAGGGATGCACAAATCCTAGCATATTTATGCTCGGATTGAGAGAGAGAGAGAGGGAGAGCAGGGAGAGGGAGAGAGAGAGAGAGAGAGGGGATGCACACGCAAGTACATACACTGACATATGTCCCTTTTTTCTATACATCTCCTATGTTTCAAAAAAGGACATAGATCTCCTAGCATATTTGTGCAAGGATGGAGAGAGAGAGAGAGATACACATGGAGGTACATACACTCACATATGTCCCTTTCTTTGTATACTTCTCATGTGTTTCAAAAAAGGACATGCATCTCATAGCATATTTCTGCTGGTATTGTGTGTGTGAGAGAGAGAGAGAGATGCACATGCAAGATACACTCATATATGTCCCTTTTTTTGTATACATCTCCCATGTTTCAAAAAAGGATGTACATCTGTGATGGGATTGAGAGAGAGAGAGAGGGTGAAAGAGCGCGAGAGAGAGAGAGATGCAAACGGAGGTACATACACTCAGGTATGTCCCTTCTTTTTTATACATCTCCCATGTTTCAAAAAACAATGTACATCTCCTAGCATATTTGTGCTGGGATTTAGAGAGAGAGAGAGATGTACATGCATGTACAAACACTCACATATGTCCCTTGTTTTGTATACATCTCCCATGTTTCAAAAACGATGAACATCTCTCAGCATATTTGTGTTGGGATTGAGGGAGAGAAAGAGAGAGAGAGAGAGAGAGAGAGAGAGAGAGAGAGAGAGAGAGAGAGAAAGAGAGAGAGGGGGGGAGGGAGAGAGAGATAGATAGAGAGAGAGAGATGCACACACTGGTACATACACTCACATATGTCCCTTTTTTTGTATACATCTCCCATTTTTCAAAAAAGGACATACATCTCCTAGCATATTTGTGCTCAGATTGAGAGAGAGACAGAGAGAGAGAGATAGAGATAGAGAGAGATGTACACATAGGTACATACGCTCATATATGTCTCTTTTTTTGTATACATCTCCTATGTTTCAAAAAAGGACGTACATCTCCTAGCATATTTGTGTTGGGATTGAGAGAGAGAGAGAGAGGGAGATGCAACCATAAGTACATACACTCACATATGTCCCTTTTTTTGTATACATCTCCCATTTTTTAAAAAAGGACGTACATCTCCTAGCATATTTGTATTGGGATTGAGAGAGAGAGAGAGATGCACACACAAGTACATACACTCACATATGTCCCTTTTTTGTATACAATGCCCATGTTTCAAAAAAGGACATACATTTCCTAACATATTTGTGTTGGGATTGATATAGGTCTATAGATAGAGAGAGAGATAGAAAGAGCAAGATAGAGAGAGAGATAGAGAGAGAGATAGAGAGAGAGAGAGATAGAGAGAGAGAGATAGAGAGAGAGATGCACATGCAGGTACATCTTGAGGTGTTCTACTTCTCCTTACACTACTCCTCTCTCCTACCTAATGCTAACTCTTCCCTTACTTCCTTACTCCTAACCCTAAACCTAAAAACTCATTACACACACTCCTAAAGTGTGAAGTAACAAGTTTTGAAATACTTAATGACTTGCCACTGAATGAATTCACCTCTACAAGTACGATTCATTCACTCTAGAGCTATAGCCATGTGGGAAGGCACCTTGGTTGGGCTTTCCCCGGCAACGGTGCCAAAAGCATGTGTACCTAAGTTGTGAAGTCTTAGGGACTTGTGTCGATGAGACTGTACCTCAAATCGCCCCACATGTGCATATAGTGGTGGATTAATACATGTTTAATTATCAATCCATGGAATTGGACATACCAAGTGTATGAAGACATATGTGCACATGATGGTAAGTGAAGTGTCGAAGTTATAATACATGCAACTAGTCTCAACTAGCTCTCCAACTCACTAATTCTATCAAAATGCACATCGTGATACCATTTATAGCAGTAAGCACAAATTCAAACTTTTCTATGAGCTCTGAAGTTCGAATATGGTCAACAGCGGCTTTAGAAGCTCTCTACAAGACACATCCATTGGTTGTATTTCCAGTCAAATCTGACAAAGGTACTTCAAGTTATGAGCAAAATAGTGAATGGCAAGAAACACCAACACCTGCTCCACAACTCATTATGGCTCACACACACACACTACAACAGTTGAAAAGCGAAGGGAAGGGTTAGACAATAGTCCTACACACACACTTCAAGCATTACACACACAAAAGCTCTTGGAGAAGAAGGAAATCAATAGGCAAGAGGCAAATTTGAATTTCTTCTTCAATTCTCACAATGGCAAAAAGTTCTTTATAAGAGTCACAAAGGGACTTATATACATGTGCCCTAAAAATGGTCCTTTCACAGAAGAGACCGGCACTTTTATTGACTAGCTCTAATTTCCTAATATTTTACAAGAGTTATGTTACAATGATTGGGGCTTATGCATCTAGAGGACTCCTCTAGTGCATTTACATAGCTTCAAGGGATTTTCATAGGAATCCGAAGAAGAAAAATTATGCCCATAATTTGAAAAAAAAATTGGGGGGTCCTCTTTTGTGCTTCTTTACTCTGGAACAACTAGCATACTTGCACTGGGATTGAGAGAAAGAGAGAGTGAGAGAGAGAGAGAGGGGAGGAGAGAAATAGGGGGAGAAAGAAAGAAAGAAAGAAAGAAAGAGAGAAAGAAAGAAAGAAAGAAAGAAAGAAAGAAAGATAGATAGATAGATAGATAGATAGATAGATAGATAGATAGATAGATAGATAGATAGATAGATAGATAGATAGATAGATAGATAGATAGATAGATAGATAGATAGATAGATAGATAGACAGATAGATAGATAGATAGATAGATAGATAGATAGACAGATAGATAGATAGATAGATAGATAGATACATAGATAGATAGATAGATAGATAGATAGAGAGAGAGAGAGATGCACATGTAAGTGCATACATGCACATATGTCCTTTTTTTGTATACATCTCCCATGTTTCAAAAAAGGACATACATCTCGTAGCATATTTGTACTAGGATTGGATGGATAGAGAGAGACACAGAGAGAGAGAGAGAGGGAGAGAGAGAGAGAGAGAAATAGAGAAAGAGAGATTGAGAGAGAGATGCACATGCAGGTACATACACTCACATATGTCCCTTTTTTTGTATACATCTCATGTTTCAAAAAAGGACGTACAAATCCTGGCATATTTTTGTTGGGATTGAGAGAGAGAGGGGGGGATGTACACGCAAGTACATACACTAACATATGTCCCTTTTTTTCTATACATCTCCTATGTTTCAAAAAAGGACATAGATCTCCTAGCATAGTTGTGCTAGGATGGGGAGAGAGAGAGAGAGAGAGAGATGCACATGCAGGTACACACACTCACATATGTCCCTTTTTTTTTATACATCTCGCATGTTTCAAAAAAGGACATACATCTCGTAGCATATTTGTGTTGGGATTGTGTGTGTGTGAGAGAGAGAGAGAGATGCACATGCAGGTAGATACACTCACAAATGTCCCTTTTTTTGTATGAATCTCCCATGTTTCAAAAAAGGACGTACATCTCCTAGCATATTTGTGATGCGATTGAGAGAGAGAGAGATGCACATGCAGGCTCATGGAGACGGAGAGGTGTATGGTCAAAAGTTAGGCTTTACCACATAGCTTCTGCCTTCAGGCTGTCATGTGTGTAGCATATGTGCTTAATAGGTGTCTCACCAAAGGACTACAATTTGTTGCTCATCTGCATGTGTTTGGTTGTCTCGCATATGCATTAATGCTTGATCAACAACGTAGAAAATTAGATGATAAAGCACTGAAATGTCTTTTTGTTGGGTACAATTCTAAACACAAAGGCTATCATCTATATTGTCTATAGACTAAACACATTTCAATTAGCCGTGATGTTGTTTTTGTAGAAGATGAAATTTAGCATTACTTTCATGTACCAAGGAGACTTTAGCTAGCTCTAAAGATGTGTATGACACTTTGCTGCCTCTTTTTACAGGTGGATGGTCAAGTGATGGTCCAAATGAGGCAATTTGGTAGCCTATATAGGTTACAAATGATGACAAAGATCGTTCCGTTTCTTATGTAGATTTACATGATGCACTTGTTGATGGGAGGGTTGATATAGAGGAGGCAAAAACTATGCCTAAATGGCTAGTGCAGACTTTGAGAGATAACGAATTAGATGCACCTGTATCATATCGTACTCGTTTACAATATCATCATGCTTCTTTTGCATCAGATTGCTATGCAACGGTTGCCTCTAGTCTTTGCAATGAGAATGAGCATGTTTCTTTCGATGAATCACAAAATTCAAAAAATTGAATGGCTATTATGCAATCACAATATGATGCTATTATGAGGAATGATACATGGAGTTTCTGTGATTTGCCTCCAAGAAAAATGCCCATTAACAATAAATGGATATACAAGCTGAAATGTAAACATGATGGAACACTTAATAGGTATAAGGCTAGGCTTGTTGCAAAAGTCTATGCTCAATAAAGAGGCATTGACTTTGATGAGACCTATGCTCCCACATGCCGAATGACCATCATTTGTAGCATTTGTGCACTTACAACTCATCATGGTTGAAACGTTTATGAGTTAGACATAAAAAGTGCATTTGTGAATGATGAGTTACATGAAGAAGTGTATGTAATTTAGCCTCATGGTTTTGTACAGAAAGTGCATGAAAACAAATTGTGCATGTTGAAAAAGGCATTATATGGTTTGAAGCAAGCACCACGTGCTTGGTTATGAAAAGATACATGAATACTTTATTGCACATGGTTTTGAGAACAATCCAACTCAGAGCACCTTATATATTAAGCATGCATACCGTGTACTTTTGATCATTGTTATGTACCTTGATGACATACGGCTCACTGGTCCTAATGAGAGGCAAATTCCTAAATTCAAGGTAGATTTGCATGCCTCTTTTGAGATGTTGGATTTGGGGCATTTGTATCATTATTTGGGCATTCAATTTATGCAAGTTTATGGGGAATAGATTGTGTCAAACAAAATATACTCAGACATTATTGCAGCATTTTGGCATTGAAGATTGCAAACCAATTGTCACTTCTATGTAAATAGGTTTATGGTTAAGTCTTAATGATGTTTGAGATGCATTTGATGTTCTTTTCTATCAATAGGCTATTGGATGCTTGATTTACTTATACATAAATTGGCTTGATATTCAGTTTGTTGTCTCTCATATGAGTAGGTTTATGCATTGCCCAAGAGTCAAGCATTCACAGAGGATTATGCACATCTTTTGCTACTTGAGTGGTACCCAGCTATTTGGATTCTTTTATGCCAAGGTGGGATCATTACCATCATATTTGCATGTTTTCTTAACTTAGATTGGGATGGTTTCTATGACCATTGTGTGTTCACTAGTGGTTTTTGCTTCATGCTTGGTAGCTCATGCATATCTTGGTTTGTGAGGCTGAATATAAGGGAGTTTTCACAGTGAATGTTGAGTTTTTGTGGTTCAGATGCCTCTTGGTTGATTTAGGTGTTGGTCAGTCTTCTTCCACCACCATCTTCACTAACAGACAAATTGCATTGGTAGTTGCATGGAACCCTCTATTCCATGCTCACACAAAGCACATTGAGGTGCACTATCATTATTTTAGGGAGAGGTTCTCTACTGGAGAGATGAGTTTGGCATATGTACGCACACAAGATAACGTTGCGAACCATTTCACAAAGGTTCTACATAGGGAGAAGTTTGAAGCTTTCTACTAAACTTTAGGCTTACTTCCTTTTGTGGATTGATCTCTTTCCACATAGCTTGGAACTTCCTTATACATAAGTGCTAGGTCCTTGTACCGCATCACTCTCAAGGGGATTTGTTGATATATTTTGGTAGTGATGTGTGTGAACACACTTAGGAATGTGGGGGCACTTTTTTCTCTCTTTAGTAGTTTTTTCCCCTAGCATGTATATATGCCTATAACCCTAAAGGGTTACTCATTCTTGTACATTCACTTGGTAATTCATTTAGTGTTGCATTGTGCTCCAAGCTTCTTCTTCTTCCTTGTGTTTTTTGCATGATTCCACATGGCTCAAACTCCAACATGAACTCCCACTCCATAGTATGATAAGCCTTGTCAAAATAATTTTTGAGGAAGCAGTAATCCTAGTTTGGCTCATTAGCATACTCCATGGATATCCATAGATAAGTAATGGCATCTAGGATGTCTCTCCCTCTAAGAAACCTCTTTGAAATTTTAAACTTATTTAACTCATAATTGGGCTAAGTATCCCTTCAAAGATAGTACCAAAGATTTTATAGATAGAATTTAGACATGCTATTGGTGACCGATTGATGGGGTCATTCTTAAAATCATTTTTTTTATTGAGTTTAATGACCTCACTATTCACTTTAAGTACCCTAGTATCTTATTGCTAAAACAAGATGAGGTGAAAGGAAATGAGATATTTTAGCTCAATTAAAAATCCATTAAGCACACCCTCTAACCTAGGGGAGTTGTGAAGCATAAGGTTGCTAATGGTTTTTTTTTTCTCTTTTCAACAAAGAGGGTAAGGTCAAAAGGCATGGTGATTTACTGAGGAATGGGTTTTTTTCCTTATAAGAATTATAAGGAACACTCTCACGTGCACTAATAACTCCTCTTATCTTGTAATGGGAGTTGGTAAGATCATTCTTACTACTATTGATGGTACTTCTTTCACATTTTTAGATGCTTTGTATGTATCAAGGATCAAAAAAATATGTTGTTAGTTTCAACATAAGCCAAGATTGGCTTGGTTGTCAAGTTTGTTGATGATAGACGTATACTTCATGATCTCTCAAATGGCAATGTTATTATTGCTTCTAGAATTTTATGTCCTGGGATGTATAATCTCATAGGCTAGCAAAATCTATGAATGATTCAACATGTGTAGTTCAAGATTCTCAAGCTATCTCAGATGCAAATCTTTGGCATGCACGCTTTGGTCATCTGAACTTTGCTAGTTTGATACACCTACAAAAATCTAAAACGGTTTCTTCTCTACCCAAACTTGTAGAACCCTCTAAACATGTATGTGAAGGCAATATTTTGGGAAGCATGCATCCTTCCCTAAAGATAGTTCGATTAAAGTTGCCCACAAATTGTAGCTTGTTCATAGTGATGTCTATGGTCCTATTGTAGACACCTTCTTTTGGGAATTACCTTTACTTTGTGAATTTAATTGATGATTTCTACAAGAATGCATGGGTGTATCCATTAAAAGCAAAGTCTAAAGTGTTTATGTGCTTCAAATAGTTTTTGGTTATGATTGAAAATCTATCAGCATGTAAATTGGGCACCCTCCATTCTGTTCGAGGGGGGAATACATGTCTTCTACTTTTAATGCATTTCTAGCTAAGCATGGGATAAAACATCAATGTACAATGCCGTTTACACCTCAACAAAATGGAGTTGCAAAAAGAAAGAACAATTCTCTCATGGAGATGGTGAGGTGTATGGTCAAAAGTCAAGCTTTACCACATAGCTTCTAGCTTAAGGCTATCATGTGTGCAACATATGTACATAATAGGTGTCCCACCAAAGCACTGCTAATCTATCACTCCATATGTGGTTTGGCATGGTTGCAAGCCATTTGTTGCTCATCTACATGTCTTTGGTTATTTAGCATATGCATTAGTGCCTTAACAACAATGCAAGAAATTAGATGATAAAATAGTGAAATGTATTTTTGTTGGGTAAAGTTCTAAAAGCAAAGGTTAATGACTGTATTATCCACATATTAAGTGCATTTTAGTTAGCCATGATGTCATTTTTGCGGAAGATGCAATTCAGCCATTACTTTCATGTACCAAGGATACTTCAATTAGCTCTAGAGATGTGTACGACACTTTATTGCCTCTTCTTACAGGTGGATTGTCAAGTGCTGGTCCAAATGAGTCAATTTCTCAGCCTATATAGGTTCCACATGATGATGCAGATCATTCATTTTTTTAATGCATATTTACATGATGCACTTGTTGATGAGAGGGTTGATATAAAGGAGGGAAAAACTATGTCTAAGTGGTTGGTGCAAACTTTGAGAGATAGCAAATTAGATGCCCTTCTATCATATCGTACTCATTTAGGCTCTCATAGTGCTTCTTTTGCATCAAATTGCTATGCAATGACTGCCTCTAGTCTTTGCAATGAGAATGAGCATGTTTCTTTTGATGAAGCACAAAATTCAAAAAATTGGATGGCTACTATGCAATCAAAATATGATGCTATTATGAAGAATGGTACTTGTCCTTTATGTGATTTGCCTCTATGAAAAATGGTCGTTGGCACTAAATGGATATACAAGCTAAAATATAAACATGATGGAAAAGTTGACAAGTATAAGGCTAGGCTTGCTGCAAAAGGTTATGCACAAGAGGGAGGCATTGATTTTGATGAAACTTTTGCTCCCACATGCCAAATGACCACCATTCGTAGCATCTATGCACTTACTGCTCATCATGGTTGGAATGTATATCAATTGGACATAAAAACTACATTTTTGAATGGTGACTTACATGAAGAAGTGTATGTATTTCAACCTCTTGGCTTTGTACAGAAAAAGCATGAAAACAAAGTATGCAAGTTGAAAAAGGAATCATATGGTTTCAAGCAATCATCATCTGCTTGGTGTGAAAAGATACATGCGTACTTGATTGCACATGGTTTTCAGAATAATCCAAGTGAGAGCACCTTATATGTTAAGTGTGTAGATAATGTACTTCTCATCATTGTTATGTATGTTGATGATATGTTGCTCATCGATCCTAATGAGAAGCACATTGCTGAATTTAAGGTTCATTTGCATGCCTCTTTCGAGATGTCAGATTTGGGGCATTTGCATCATTATTTGGGCATTCAATTTATGCAAGTTGATGGGGGAATAACAAAAAATATATTGACACATTATTGCAACATTTTGGCATTGAAGATTATAAACCGATTGCCATTCCTATGGAAACAGGTTTATGGTTGAGTCTTCATGATGTTGGAGATGCATTTGATGTTCTTCTCTATCAGCAAGCTATTGGATGCTTGATTTAGTTATACATAACTCGACCTGATATTCAGTTTGCTATCTCTGAGATGAGCAACTTTATGCATTTCCAAGGAGTCAACCATTGGCAAATGATTACATACATCTTTCACTAGTACCCTGCTAGTTGGATTGTTTATCCCAAGGGGGGATCATTAATGCCAAATTTGCATGCTTTTTCTTACTTGGATTGGGCTAGTTTTTATGACAATCGTGTATCAACTAGTGGTTTTTGCTTCATGCTTGGTAGCTCATGCAAATCTTGGTTTGTGAGGCTGATTATAAGGGAGCTTTCATAGTGACAATTGAGTGTGTGTAGCTCATACGGCTCTTGGTTGATTTAGGTGTTGGTCACTCTTCTGCCACCACCATCCTCACTAATAGTTAGAGTGCATTGAAAATTGCATGAAAACCTGTGTTCCATGCTCGCACAAAGCACATTGAGGTGAACTATCATTATTTTAGAGAGAGGTTATGTGTTGGAGAGATGAGCTTGGCATATGTGTCCACACAAGTAACATTGCAGACCTTTTCCCAAAGGTTCTACATAGAGAGAAGTTTGAAGCTTACCACAAAGCTTTAGGCATATTTCCTCTTGTGGATTGATCTCTTTCCACAAGCTTGGCACTTCCTTACACATAAGTTCCAACTCCTTTTCCACCACATCACTCCTAGGGGGATTTGATACATTTTGGTAGTGATGTGTGTGAACACACTCAGGACCGTGGGGGCACTTTTTTCCCTCTTTAGGAGGTTTTTCCCCTAGCTTGTATCTGCACTAATAACCCTAAAGGGTTACTCATTCTTGTACATTCACTTGGTAATTCATTCAGTGTTGTGTTGTGCTCCAAGCTTCTTCTTCTTCCTTGTGTTGTTTGTGCACTTCCATAGGCCTCAAACTCCAACATGAACTCCCATTCCATAGTATGATAAGACTTGTCAAAATAGTTTTTGAGGAAGCACTAATCCTAGTTTGGCTCATTAGCATACTCCATGGATATCCATAGATAAGTAATGTCATCTAAGATGTATCTCCATTTAAGAAACCTCTTTGAGCTTTTAAACATATTTGACTCATTATTGGGATAAATATCCCTTGAAAGATAGCACCAAAGATCTTATGGATAGAAGTGAGACATGTTATTAGTCACCAATGGATGGGATCATTGTTAAAATATTTTTTATGATAAATTTTAATGATCCCACTATTTACTTTAAGTACCCTAATATTTTATTGCGACAATAAGATGAAATGAGGGGAAATGGGATATTTTAGCTCAATTAAAAATCCATTAAGCACACCCTCAAACCTAGGGGAGTTGTGAGGCATAAGGTTGTTAATGGTTTTCTTTATCTTTTCAACAGAGGGTAAGGTCAAAAAGCATGGTGATTTACAAGAATTTTCCATCTCTTAGATCTTGCTTTCTTGGAAAGGGACTTATGCTTAACAAGTATTTTTTTAGCTTCTTTTGACACTCACAACCTATGCTTTATAATAAAGGAAATTTTTAAACAAAACTTTAATGATTTTTTTATCTCAATGAAAATTATCTACTATAGTTTGACATCCAAATGAGGCCATCTCACTTTGTGGTTGTATTTATTTATACACCAATGAAAAGAAGGAGGACTATGATTGGATATGGAAAGAGTCAACATGACAATTTACTTGCAAAACACATGAGCAATAAATATACAACGTTCCAACTCTAGAAAACCTTTAGTTTTCTCACATCTTACTTATGAATTAGTAGAAAGAACAATTATAGTAAAGAAAGAAGGGGGCATAGTGCCCATAGGACCCCGGTATTCCACAAAATAAGGGAAGGCAAAAGAACTTTGTCGGCCCAAAGGTAGAAGGAGCATAATGTTCAAGATTAGGCCTAAGAGATGGTTAAGTACCTTACTAAGATTTAGAAAGGAGGTTGATCACATTTTCATCTCCCTCATGGGGAGCCTATTTTCTATGGATCTTGTTGTTCTCAAGAACAAAAACCTTATGATGTCTATAGGGAGGGGACTTTTTGCAATTAAAAACTCTTCTACCGAATAGGCTTAAGGACTTATTAATTGACCACTCTTCTAGGGTTTCCAAATCTGGTAGCACGTCTTTCTTTCCAAAATTTCCAAAGAGCTTTTCCCCTTATGGCATTCCACAATGCTGTTGAGCACTCAGTTGCTTCTCCGAGTAAGGCTTTTTCAAGTTTATTTGAGATTGTGGAGACAAAATTCTTGTTGATATATTTAGGTAGTGATGTGTAGGAACACACTAGGACCACCGGGGTACTTTTTTCCCTCTTTAGGAGCTTTTTTTCCCCCGGCTTGCATATACACCTATTGCCCTAATGGGCTAGTTATCTTTGTACATTCTCTAGTAACACATTCAGTATTGTATGTTGTGCTCCAAGCTTCTTCTTCTTCCTTGTGATGTTTGCGTGCTTCTGCAGATGTCTATCTCCAACAATTAGTATCAGAGTAGGTCGTCGCTTCATCTAGGGTGCCGTTGACACTTCTCTGTTTGCATTCTCAGAATCGCATGAATTTTGGTGAGCATACTCAGCATGTTTTCGAGATCTGAGCTCGTTTCGGCCTCCGAATGCACTATCACAGTGCTTGTGCAGGCTGTTTCATCTTCTTGTGCCAAAGGTATATACCATTTTCTATTCGCTAGTATAAGCATCTCAAAGTCTGCTACAGGTCTAGCAGAATTCTTCTGGGCAATTCTGTTCAACCTTTTGAGATACAATCAATTTTCTGCATTAAGGTATTTTAGTCACCTGCCATGGCTGAAAGCAATGATGTATTTCGTATGTTGGTTGTTGAGGATAAGTTGGATGGTACCAACTACCCGTTATGGGCTTATATGATGCGACATGTGTTGGTTGCAAAAGGACTGTGGAACATTGTGCAGGGTGTCAAAAAACGTCTTATCACACCTGCAACTGTTACAACTGTAGGTACTGAAGCTGATGCAAAAGATATCAAAGATGATGGTATTCTACATATTCCTGTTCGTGCTGTGGTTTTTGCTACACCTACTACAGAGCAGATTTGCTGGGATGGCAGAGATGCCCAAGCACATGCATTGATAGCTTTGTCTATCAAACGTGCCATTATTCCTCATATTTGCTCTTGCAGAACAGCTAAGGATGCTTGGGATATACTTACCACATTGTACCAAGCTATGAATGAGGCTCGTGTTGCTTACCTCCGGAAATAGTTGGAGAGTGAGCACATGAATGAAGGTGATTCTATGGACAGTTTCCTAACGAAGATAAAAAACTTGAAGGAACAATTGATTTCTATTGATGAGGTTATACCAGATAGCTCACTTGTGCACACCGTTCTCAATGGTCTTCCTGATTCATATCAGAGTTTTGCTTCTACTATTCGGTTGATGATGAAAGGCAATCCAAATGCCTTATCATTTGAGGAGTTAGTCTCTGTTTTGTTGCAGGAAGATCAGTCCAGGTAGAACAGGCCCATTTTGAGAGTTGCAAATCAAGCTTCCCTGGCTAGTCAGAAGGGCAAAGGAAAATGGAGCTCTTCAACTAGTAAGCAAAAATCTGCTAATTCTGCACATTCGAAGAAGGAAGATAAAGATGAGAAGAAATCAGAAAAGCATGAATTGTTTTGTAAGTATTGTAAAGGGAATGATCATATCATAAAGAACTATCCAAAACTAGCTGCTAAAGAGGCAAAGAAGAAAGAGGCTTGAATGGTTATTGCAGGGGCCTCTACACCAAAAACAGAGTCTTCTAATCTTGTGTAGGAAGAAGAATGGGCGTTTACTACTGTCTGCAGTTTTGACCCATCTTCTCATGAGCAGTGCATGTCTGCAGTAGACTCAGATGTTTGGTATTTTGACAGTGGGGCGACCAAACATATTACCTCGGAGCACAGTTTCTTCTCTTCACTCGAGCCTGCCCCTATAGGGAATACTGTTACATGTGCCAACAACTCCTCTTATCCTACTATGGGAGTTGGTAAGATCATTTTGACTACTGCGGATGTTCTTTCACTTTGTCAGATGCTTTATTTGTGTTAGGGATCAAGAAGAACCTGTTATCAGTTTCTGCATTAGCCAAGATTGGCTTGGTTGTGAAATTTGTTGATGACAGGTGTACAGTTCATGATCTGTCAAATGGCGATGTGATTATTGCTTCTGGTATTTTATTTTGTGGGTTGTATAAGCTCATAGACTATGAAAGATCTGTAAATGATTTGGCATGTGCAGTAAATGATTCTCAGGCTATGTCAGATGCAAAGCTTTCGCATGCACACTTTGGTCATTTGAATTTTGCTAGTTTGCTATGCCTGCACAAATCTAAAATGGTGTCCTCTTTGCCCTCCTGGAAAACATGTTTGTGAAGGCTGTATTTTGGGCAAAATGTAGCGTTCATCTTTTCCAAAAGATGGTTCAGTTCGGGCTACTCTGAAATTGCAACTTGTACATAGTGATGTCTGTGGTCCTATGCAGACACCTTCTTTTGTGAATTATCTTTACTTCGTGACTTTCATCGATGATTTTTCCAGGCATGCATGGGTATATTCATTGAAGGCAAAGTCCAAAGTGTTCATGTGCTTCAAATAGTTTTTGATTTTGGCTGAAAATTTGTCAGCATGTAAAATGGGCACCCTCTATTTTGATCGAGGGGGGGAATATATGTCTTCTGATTTTAATGCATTTATGGCTGAACATGGGATAAAACACCAGTGTACAATGTCATATACACCTCAACAGAATGGAGTTGCTGAACGAAAGAATAGTTCACTCATGGAGATGGCGAGGTGTATGGTCAAGAGTCGGGCTTTACCACATAGTTTCTTGCTTGAGGCTGTCATGTGTGCAACATATGTACTAAATAGGTGTCCCACTAAAGCGCTGCAGTCTATCACTCCATATGAGGCTTGGCATGATCGCAAGCCATCTGTTGCTCATCTGCATGTTTTTGTTTGTTTGGCATATGCATTAGTGCCTGAACAACATCGCAGAAAATTGGTTGATAAAGTAGTAAAATGTATTTTTGTTGGGTACACTTCTGAAAGTAAAGGCTATCGTCTGTATCATCCACAGACTAAACGCATTCTGGTTAGCCATGATGTTGTTTTTGTGGAAGATGCTATTCAGCCATTGCTTTCATGTACTAAGGAGACATATGTTAGCTGCAAAGACATGTATGATACTTTGCTGCCTCTTTTTACAGGTGGACAGTCTAGTGCAGGTCCCAATGAGGAAAATTCTCAGCCTTTGGAGGTTTCATGTGATGATGTAGATCATTCCATTTCTGATGCAGATTTACATAATGCACTAGTTGATGAGAGAGCTGATATTGAGCAGTCAAAAACTATGCCAAAATGGCTAGTGCAGACTTTGCGTGACAACAAATTAGATGCACCTCTATCATATCGTACTCGTTCAGGCTCTCATAGTGCCTCTTTTGCATCAGATTTCTATGCTATGGCTGCATCTAGTCTCTGTGATGAGAATGAGCCTGTTTTGTTTGATGAAGCACAAAATTCAAAAAATTGGATGGTTGTTATGCAATCTCAATATGATGCTATAATGAAGAATGGTACTTGGTCTTTATGTGACTTGCCTTCTGGCAAGAAGACCATTGACACTAAGTGGGTATACAAGTTGAAGCGTAAACGAGATGGTACAGTTGACACATATAAGGCTAGGCTTGTTGCAAAGGGTTATGCATAGGAAAGAGGCATTAATTTTGATGAGACCTTTGCATCTACATGTCGTATGACTACTTTTCGGAGCATCTGTGCACTTGCAGCTCATCATGGTTGGAATGTACATCAATTGGACATTAAAACAGCATTTTTGAATGGTGACTTGCATGAAGAAGTGTATGTTTTTCAGCCCCGTGGCTTTATGCAGAAAGGACATGAAAACTAGGTGTGTAGGTTAAAGAAGGCATCATATGGTTTAAAGCAAGCACCAGGTGCTTGGTATGAGAAGATACATGCCTATCTGATTGCACATGGTTTTGAGAACAGTCCAAATGAAAGCACCTTATATGAGCGTGCTAATGATGTGCTTCTGATCATTGTTGTCTATGTTGATGACATGCTGCTCACTGGTCCTATTGAGAAGCATATTGTTGATTTTAAGGCTGATTTGCATGCCTCATTTGAGATGTCTGATTTGGGGCATTTGCATCACTATTTGGGCATTCAGTTTATGCAAGTTGATGGTGGAATGGCTTTGTGCCAAACAAAATATATTGACACATTATTGCAGCCTTCTGGCCTTGAAGACTGTAAACCTATTGCCACTCCTATGGAGACATGTTTACGATTGAGTCTTCATGATGTTGGAGATGCATTTGATGCTCTTCTCTATCAGCAAGCTGTTGGATGCTTGATTTACTTATGTGTTACTTGGCCAGATATTCAGTTTGATGTCTCACAGATGAGCAAGTTTATGCATTGCCCAGGAGTCAAGCATTGGTAGGCAGTTAAACACATCTTTTCGCTATTTGAGTGGTACTCGACTACTTGGGTTGTTTTATCCCAAGGGCGGATCCCTACCGCCAGATTTGCATGCTTTTTTTTACTCTGATTGGGCAGGTTGCTATGACACTCGTGTGTCCACTAGTGGTTTTTGCTTCATGCTTGGTAACTCATGTATATCTTGGTTGAGCAAGAAGCAGCCTACTGTGGCCACTTCTATTTGTGAGGCTGAGTATAGGGCAGCTTTCACAGCGATTGTTGAGTGTGTGTGGCTCAGACACCTTATGGCTGATTTGGGTGTTGGTCAAACTTCTGCCACCACTATCTTCACTAACAGTCAGAGTGCATTGGCAGTTGCGAGGAACCCTGTGTTCCATGCTCGCACTAAGCACATTGAGGTGCATTATCACTATGTCAGGGAGAGGTTCTCTGCTGGGGAGATCAGCTTTGCATATGTGCCCACGCAGGAGAACATTGCAGACCTTTTCATGGAGGCTCTGCCTAGGGAGAAGTTTAAAGCTTTCCGCAAAGATTTGGGCTTACTTCCTCTTGTGGAGTGATTTCCACATAGCTTGGCACTTCCTTATACATGAGTGCCAGCTCCTTGTTCACCGTATCACTCCCAGGGGGGATTTGTTGATATATTTAGGTAGTGATGTGTGTGAACACACTAGGATCGCCGGGGCACTTTTTTCCCTCTTTAGGATGTTTTTTCCCCCGGCTTGTATATACGCCTATTGCCCTAATGGGATACTTATCTTTGTACATTCTCTAGTAATACATTCAGTATTGTGTGTTGTGCTCCAAGTTTCTTCTTCTTCCTTGTGCTGTTCGCATGCTTCCGCAAACGTCTATCTCCAACAATTCTCCCCACCACTTTGCCATACCAGAATGCTCCTAGGGCACAAAAAATAGAGGTGCCCCAAGTCTTGTATACCATTGAGACAAAATTTTCACTATGCAGGGGCTCCACAAAATTTGTTGGCATTAACATTAGTCCAAATTCCTCAATGAAGAATTCTTCACATTAGAACAACTTTTTTATTCTTAATGAGGGGAACTTGAAATCCCATTTAATATTCGGCTATTTGCATTTGCATCACTATTTGGGCATTCAGTTTATGCAAGTTGATGGTGGAATGGCTTTGTGTCAAACAAAATATATTGACACATTATTGCAACCTTTTGGCCTTGAAGACTGTAAGCCTATTGCCACTCCTATGGAGACATGTTTACGATTGAGTCTTCATGATGTTGGAGATGCATTTGATGCTCTTCTCTATCAGCAAGCTGTTGGATGCTTGATTTACTTATGCATTACTTGGCCAGATATTCAGTTTGATGTCTCATAGATGAGCAAGTTTATGCATTGCCCAGGAGTCAAGCATTGGTACGCAGTTAAGCACATCTTTTGCTATTTGAGTGGTACTCGACTACTTGGGTTGTTTTATCCCAAGGGGGGATCCCTACCGCCAGATTTGCATGCTTGTTTTACTCTGATTGGGCAGGTTGCTATGACACTCGTGTGTCCACTAGTGGTTTTTGCTTCATGCTTGGTAACTCATGTATATCTTGGTTGAGCAAGAAGCAGCCTACTGTGGCCACTTCTATTTGTGAGGCTGAGTATAGGGCAGCTTTCACAGCGACTGTTGAGTGTGTGTGGCTCAGACACCTTATGGCTGATTTGGGTGTTGGTCAAACTTCTGCCACCACTATCTTCACTAACAGTCAGAGTGCATTGGCAGTTGCGAGGAACCCTGTGTTCCATGCTCGTACTAAGCACATTGAGGTGCATTATCACTATGTCAGGGAGAGGTTCTCTGCTGGGGAGATCAGCTTGGCATATGTGCCCACGCAGGAGAACATTGCAGACCTTTTCACAAAGGCTCTGCCTAGGGAGAAGTTTGAAGCTTTCCGCAAAGCTTTGGGCTTACTTCCTCTTGTGGAGTGATTTCCACATAGCTTGGCACTTCCTTATACATAAGTGCCAGCTCCTTGTTCATCGCATCACTCTCAGGGGGGATTTGTTGATATATTTAGGTAGTGATGTGTGTGAACACACTAGGACCGCCGGGGCACTTTTTTCCCTCTTTAGGAGGTTTTTTTCCCCCGGCTTGTATATACGCCTATTGCCCTAATGGGATACTTATCTTTGTACATTCTCTAGTAATACATTTAGTATTGTGTGTTGCGCTCCAAGCTTCTTCTTCTTCCTTGTGTTGTTCACGTGCTTCCGCAAACGTCTATCTCCAACAATTCTCCCCACCACTTGCCATACCAAAATGCTCCTAGGGCACAAAAAATAGAGGTGCCCCAAGTCTTGTATACCATTGAGACAAAATTTTCACTATGTAGGGGCTCCACAAAATTTGTTGGCATTATTATTAGTCCAAATTCCTCGATGAAGAATTCTTCAATAGAAGAACTTTTTTACTCTTAATGAGGGGAACTTGAAATCCCATTTAATATTCGGCTATTTGCATTTGCATCACTATTTGGGCATTTGGTTTATGCAAGTTGATGGTGGAATGGCTTTGTGTCAAACAAAATATATTGACACATTATTGCAGCCTTTTGGCCTTGAAGACTGTAAGGCTATTGCCACTCCTATGGAGACAGGTTTACGATTGAGTCTTCATGATGCTGGAGATGCATTTGATGCTCTTCTCTATCAGCAAGCTGTTGGATGCTTGATTTACTTATGCATTACTCAACCAGATATTCAGTTTGTTGTCTCACAGATGATCAAGTTTATGCATTGCCCAGGAGTCAAGCATTGGCAGGCAGTTAAGCGCATCTTTCACTATTTGAGTGGTACTCGACTACTTGGGTTGTTTTATCCCAAGGGGGGATCACTACCGCCGGATTTGCATGCTTTTTTTGACTCTGATTGGGCTAGTTGCTATGACACTCGTGTGTCCACTAGTGGTTTTTGCTTCATGCTTGGTAGCTCATGTATATCTTGGTTGAGCAAGAAGCAGCCTACTGTGCCACTTCCAGTTGTGAGGCTGAGTATAGGGCAACTTTCACAACGACTATTGAGTGTGTGTGGCTCAGACACCTTATGGCTGATTTGGGTGTTTGTCAAACTTCTTCCACCACCATCTTCACTGACAGTCAGAGTGCATTGGCAGTTGCGAGGAACCCTGTGTTCCATGCTCGCACTAAACACATTGAGGTGCATTATCACTGTGTCAGAGAGAGGTTCTCTGCTGGGGAGATCAGCTTGGCATATGTGCCCACGCAGGAGAACAGTGCAGACTTTTTCACGAAGGCTCTGCCTAGGGAGAAGTTTGAAGCTTTCTGCAAAGCTTTGGGCTTACTTCCTCTTGTGGAGTGATTGCCACATAGCTTGGCACTTCCTTATACATGAGTGCTAGCGGTGATGTGTGTGTGAACACACTAGGACCGTCGAGGCACTTTTTTCCTTCTTTAGGAGGTTTTTTTCCCCCAGCTTGTATATACGCCTATTGCCCTACTGGGATACTTATCTTTGTACATTCTCTAGTAATACATTCAGTATTGTGTGTTGTGCTCCAAGCTTCTTCTTCTTCCTTGTGCTGTTTGCGTGCTTCCGCAAACATCTATCTCCAACAATTCTCCCCACCACTTGCCATACCAGAATGCTCCTAGGGCACAAAAAATAGAGGTGCCCCAAGTCTTCTATACCATTGAGAAAAAAATTTCACTATGTAGGGGCTCCACAAAATTTGTTGGCATTAACATTAGTCCAAATTCCTCGATGAATAATTCTTCACATTAGAACAACTTTTTTATTCTTAATGAGGGGAACTTGAAATCCCATTTAATATTCTACCAATTAAGACACCAAATACTTAATAACGAGTTATTAAGGTCTAGCTTGTTCTTGAAGGTTGAACTTTTTTCCCAGTTTTTGCCGTTGTGACATTTTAAACCTTGTATCCTAATTGGCCAAGGAGGAGGTGAGACATCAAGAAGTGTCAAACATTGATTCTGTTTCTTATAAGGCATGATTCATCATAATCCACCCTATAATCTACATTGGTGTCCTCAAATTTGATCCATTGTCTTTTATCTTCATTTCATAGATGCTTCCACAAGCACAATCCTTTATTCCATAACTTTTTTGCTCTTTGGAGGTTATTCACATACACAACCCTGATTCCCTTGATTGAGAACCCAAATGAATCATTCTGCATAATATTCAACACCCACTTCCACTCTTCATTGATATTAACATATGGTTTCATCTTGTTCCAACTCTTCCATAGTGCACAAACTAGATCCAATCCTTTGGGAATAACTGGGAATGGGGAGAACAACAAGGTGAGTAAGTCAAGCCCCTTCCATTGAGGCAAGCCACTAAAGTAAGCTCATTTTTTTTTCTAAGAATCAAGAGGTATCTGTATTTCTCCAAGCTTTTACCATCCATTTGGTTGATAACTTAGCTTGTGAGTTAACTCTTGTATATCCAAAATGCCAACCCTCCTTAATCTTTTTAACTTATAGAAGACCTCCATTTGATATTGGGCACACCCATTGTATTAGGATCACCTATCCATAAAAAAATTCTGCAAATTCTTTCCAACTTGGCCATATCTTTATCTTTCGATCTCCAACACAAAAGAAAGCAGATAATCGAGGCTATAAGAAACATGTTGACCACCATGGCGAGACCATCCAAGTTTATTTGTGTTCCTTTATAGTAGCTAAGTTTTTTAGTCGATCTTGGTAAAGATCTAGTCCAACCTCTCACCCATAGTAACATCAAAACCCAAAGGAACACACAACAGACAAAAGATTCGCCCACTCAGAATAACATGACATCCCTAATCCAAAAGGAATTGCAAATGGTGTCCCATAATCGCTTTCATTGTGATTTTTGGGTAGTTTATTCTAGATTTTGAAGCCACAAAAAAGGTATTGAGACAGTTCTAGAGTTCTAGAAGGAATCAATACTCTTAGGATCATTATGTAAGGACGCATTCGTGTCATCAGCAAACATTCATTATATGGTTTTGGCTGTTGGGCATCTTTAGATGTATTTGACCAATAAGGCCATGATGATTTGACCAAGCAATTAAGGCCAACGAAGAGAGGTGGAGCGAGTCCACGTTTGATGACAATCCAATGAATCTTATTAAATACAAAATTATTTTCCACTGATTTACTACTGTCACTCTAGCACAATGGCAAGTACCAACGTGAGGAGCTTCACCTCATAAATGTCAATCCGTGGAGACGTGAGGACCGGTATGAAGACCGTGCGCAAGTGATGGCACAAGTGCGTGAGTGAAAACACACAATCATGCACACACATACACACATGCACACAAGGTAAGAGCAAAGAGTGGAACAATGGAAAGCTTTGATTACAAAAGAACTCCCTTACAAAGCTGAAATCTACAACAAGCTAACCTCAAAAATGAGCTCTCCAACCCTTTTTATAGTTTTTGAGTGGTTTTGGCCCTGTCCAGACCTAGTGTCCAGCCTAGTTAAAAATTAGGTTCCAGGGCTTATTTGGGGGCTCAAACGGAGTCTAAAAATTATGCAAAATTGGTAGGATGCTACTTCTAGTACTCCTCAAGCTCAAGGACTCCTTGGCTTGAACAAAATGGAGTTACAAAAATAGAAAATGATATTTACAATGTTTTTTAGTAAATCACTATTTTTATAGGGATTTCCTCTGAAAATTTGACATGTGCTTCTTCGAGCTCCCTACTTGCTCCTTCTTCTTCTGTGTCCCCTTCCTTGATGCACTTCCATGCTTTGTCCTTGACCTTGAGCTTCAACACTCCCCCCCTCTAGAGTATGTCATCCCTGACAGACCCTTGTTGTAGTGGTTGTTCCATGTAGTACATTGAGAGGTAGAGTTCCTCATGTCTCCACCAGAGCGGTCCGTCTTCCACTTGTAATGGGGTCGCTTGTCCCATTCTACATGTCTGGTCCCTCTATATATACTTCTTCCTTGATTCCAGGTACTGTTGAGCTTTCAAACATTGTGAGCTTCTCAAAAGAGGCTATCACAGTTGATTGTGAGTAGCTTTTGGTGGTGGATTGCTTCCTTGCTCTTGCTATTGTCACCTTGATGTCCTCTGGTGGTCAAAGATGGCTTCCCTAGTTTTCTTGCCAAGTGCTCGTGACCCATAATGACTGACAAGTAAGTGCATTAGTGCATGGGTTGGAAGAAGAATGTGCCTTGTGCACAACCTTGTAATGTAGCCCTATGCATGCATACTTGGAAAATGCATCGAAAGAATTATGGTGCAAGAAGTTGGGTCTTGAGCTAAGTGCTCAAGGGTATGCCCAGGAAGAGGTTTCCTAATCCATCATGGTTATAGTGTAGTTGAAGCATACACATCTTATGATGGTGAAAGGTCCATTGATCTTCATCTCTTCGTGTTGTACTTCCATCATGGTGTTTGACCATTGGCTTGTCTTTGTTGATGGATGTCCTTGTTGATGGTTCGTTGATGAGCGTCTTCAAGCACATAGTTCTCTTCTTTCTTTTTTTCTTTCCTCTCTTTTTTTTTTGGAACAATATCACAAAACAGGAAGAAAGAGGTTAGTACCAACAAAATATTTTATATATGTCATATGTGTATCATGTGCCTTTCTTAGGCACCCATATTTGTCATAGACCTTTTGGTTGAGGTGGTCATGGTTGCTTGTTTCTTCTCTTCGCATGGTTGACTTGCCTGAGTGGAAATTGTGTTGGCAAGGCTGGTGGTTGCTCTCCTTTTCGTACCCAGATCTACTTCATGCCTAGAACTACTTTCTTCTTGAAATCTCTTGGTCTATTTGATATAGCGGTTGTCATGTAATGTCTCGCTTTCCTTTTTGGTTGAGATGTTGTGACGGCTTTAGTTGTTGCGTTAGAGGAGGAGGTGGTTTATTTTTGAGCCTGTTCTTCCATGGTTGAGTTCTTCTGGAACATAGAGCTTTTGACACATACCAAATCCTTTTTGCTAAGATTACTCCTAGAAGAACTAAGAGAGTGTGTGGTGCCATGATCTGTGAGCATGCAGTTGTCCAATTCTAATGTAATACATTGTTTATGTACCCAAACTTGAAGAATTTGACTTCTTAGGTTCAAGTTGACTGCATGGTCATAAATCCAATCTTGACCCAAGACAAGTGGCTCTCTAAGGTCCTCATCCTGACACACTAGCATTTTGACTCTCATTGAAACATCTTGAAGGTAGATGGGAAGCTCCAGCTCGCCCAAGCAAGGGGTTTCCACACCTCCCAACCCTATGAGATAGGCTTCTATGGGCTTGCTGTTCAATTGCAGGTCTTGGCAGTACGAAAGTTTAACTGCACTAGTTGTTGCACTTGAGTCAACCAGTGCTCTCACAATCCTTACACTCTTTTCTCTTCCCACCTCTACGGTCACAAAGGGGCGTCGATCGATTATGCGAGAAGTAATTATGGCCAATTTTTGGCACATGTCCATGTGATATTTTGGGGCTTTCGGGTTGACATCTAGGCCTAGTCATCTTAACTTATTTTGCCTTATGCACTCTCTAGCCTCTGCGTGTGCTTCTTCTCTGACTCTCAACTCTTCTTCTTTTTTCTTCTTAGCAGTGTTGAGTCTCATTAGCATATCCTCTGTAAGAGATTCTTGATATAACTTGACTCGACAACCACTGATATAGTTTGGAAAGATATCACCTTCTAAAGTAGCCAATTGAACCACACCACTAGTGGAGATTCTATTAATGATCATGGGTCGATATCCTCGTTTCTCCAATTTTTGGGCATGTTGCTTTAGCATATAAACCAGCACCAGGTCTCCTTCTTTCAATCCTTTATCCTTTATATGGGCACAAAGTATGCCTTTTGCCTTTTCTTGGCAGCATAAATGCCTGCTGCCGCTCGTAGCCTTGTCTCACCTAAGCGTTCTAGATCAAAGATCCTAGAGGACAATTCATGTCCATTCCACTCATGCTCTTGTGCTACTTTTAAGGCGGGGATTAGAAAGTCCAATGGTAGCACAACATTCTGTCTGAAGACCATTTGAAATGGGGTGGCATTGAAAACTATGTAGGAAACTCAATAAGCCCAAACAGCATGATGAAGTTGTTTGTCCCAATCAGAGCGTTTATTATTTACCAGTTTTGTCAACACATTACATAGGATCTTATTCGTGCTCTCAGCTTGTCCGTTGGCTTGTGGATGATAAGGGGCAGACTTCTTGTGTATCACCATGAATTCTTGAAGGAGATTTTCAATGATCTCGTTCAAGAAGTGTGTACCTCTATCACTGACCAACTCTATTGGTAACCGATATCTCGTGAACACGTTCTCATATAAGAACTTTGCCATCGTTTGAGCATCATTCTTTGTTGTGGCTTTTACTTCCACCCACTTTGTGAGGTAATCTATGGCTACAATGATGTACTCTACATGGGAGTTTCTGGCTGGGGGGTTAACAGGACCTACAAAGTCTATAACCCACTTCGAGAATGCACGTCCTCCCATCATTGGCCTCAAAGACATCTCATCTTTTCTAATTGGGTATTGGGCACGTTGGCATGTGTCACATTTCTTCACATAGGTATGTGCATCCATATGAAGAGTGGGCCACTAGAGTCCTGAGAATAGAATGGTCTTAATTACTCGGTCAGGACCAAAGTGTCCACTTGCAACACCACTATGTGTAGTTTCTAAAACTTTCAAATAATATGATTCATGAACGTGCAATCTTAAATAACCTTCTTTGCCTCTTTGGTATAGGTTATCACCTACCAAGGCATAATCATTAGCCTCTTGCTCCATGCTTCGTCTTCTTGCTAGACTAACCTCATTAGGTAGTGTCCCCAATCTCATAAAGTCCACCAATGGAGCACTCCAGTCTAGAATTAATAACACATGATAAAGGGTGGCATGCTCCACTAGGGGTCTCTCCTGACACACTAGACAATTCTTGATCCATTCCTGTATTTCTCTGTCCATGCTAGGTCAATACACTCCTAGAAATTTTAGATTATGTAATGTTCGTTGATTAGAATAGTGATTTCCTAGCATTCCTTCACGGGCTTGTTGCAACCAACTACTATGTTCATCGTCCTCGACACAACAAGCTAATACTCCCTCTGTATCTTGTTTGTACATGCTCCCTGCCAATATTTGATATTTTTGTGATCTCACTACTTCTTCTTTGTTCGTTTTCATATTTTTATTTACAGGGCCGAAGGTTAGGACTGGTACCAACTTATTTGCCCATTTAGGAACAACTTCTAAATCGAACAGATAAGCATCAGGCAGTTCATTTGACACTCCTTGCAGTGACTCTCCTGAAGTGGTGCAAGAAAGGTGATCTACCCTGAGATGGGTTCTACCTTTCCTAACAACCACTTCAAAGTCGTATTCCATTAGTAAGAGGTGTCTAAACTCTTTCACAACATACACCATGCCTAAGCCTTCTCTCTCGGTTGTTGTATAGTTTTGTTCAGCCGCATTTAATTGCCTACTAGCATATGCTATCAGCAAATCTAGGTTTCCTTCACCTGTGGGTTGTGTTAGCACACAGCCTATTGCATGATTGGATGCATCTACATGCACATGGAATGGTTTATTCCAATCAGGAGTGGTCAGTATTGGTGCTGAGCACAAGCATCTCTTCAACTCATTGAAGGAATTCTCGCATTCGTCATTCCACTCAAAATTTGCTAGCAAGGCGTAAAGAGGTTTAGCTATGATCGCATACATGTGGATGAACCTGCGATAATATCCACAATGGCCCATAAAGGCTTGTACCTCTTTAACGTTCCTTGGCCTCGACAGATCCGCTATGGCTCTTATTTTGTCCTCATCTGTTGATATTCCATTCTTCAAAACAATGTGACCTAAGATTTTACCTTGTCAAACCATAAACACACACTTATCATGGTTCAAACACACTCGATATTCTCTACACTTGTTGAAGATCTGTATGAGCTCAAGGATATCGTATCTTCTTTCTTGGGAATGAGCACATAAATCATCCACATATACTTCTAAGCTATTTTGCAAGAATTCTTTGAAGACATGACACATGAGCCTCTGAAATGTTGCAGGTGCATTGGTGAGCCCAAATGGCATCACACGAAATGCAAAGATTCCCCATTCTGTGGCAAAATCCATTTTGTGTTGATCTTCTGGGGCGATGGCTACTTGGTTGTAACCTGAAAATCCATCAAGGAAGCTATAAACTTCCTTGCCTGCAACACGCTCCAATAGATGTTATCTGATTGGAAGTGGATAACTATCTCGAATCGTAGCAGCATTAACTTTTTTAAGGTTAATGCACACTCGCAACTTTCCATTCTTCTTGGGCACCACCACAATGGGGGACACCCATTCAATATGCTCAATCTCATAGATAAATCCAGATTCAATCAACCTATCAATTTCTTCTTTGATTTTAGCTGCATAAGTATCATTATACGTGTAGGGCTTCTGTTTGGTGGGCTTGGCATCAGCTGTCATGGGGATAGTATGAGATCAAATTCTAGGATCTACTCCCTTCAAGTCTCTATAGTGCCACGGAAACACGTCCCTATATTCCCTTAATAGAGCTACAAGCTTTGCTTCTTCTTTTGCACTTAGGTCATCTCCTATGTATGTACATCTCTCTTCATTCCCTTCAATGGTCAATACAATCTTTTTGGTCTTTTCTTTATTGTCATATGCTTCTCCTATGATGGCCTCTCTCTTAGGCATTCGTACCAAAATTTTTTGATCTTCAACTTCATATTTCTTGAAATTTTTAGGTACCTCGAACAATGATTCCTCCTCTTCTTGTTTCACTGCTTTCCTTTTCTTTTTCTTTTGACCCCCTTCACTTCCATCCTTTGAATTTATGTGAGAGGTTCTTCTTCTTTTTGGGTTAACACTCCTATGTCTTCTAAATAGTACTCCTCTCAGTCAAAGTAAGTATCCATCACAATGGATTCTAGATCATCGTCATTCTCTTCTTCTTCTATGACCTCACTAGGATCACATTCTTCCAACAAGGGCTGACACATGAACACAAAAATATCATACCCCTCATCACAATGAGGTGTCCATTGTTCTTTGTTGACTGCAATGTCCATGGTAGCTAAGATTTCTGGCCAGCCATGAGGCTCAAATTCATCATCTGGAAATATCATTGGTGTATAGGCTGTGTCTTTAACTGGTCTACCTCCTGGGGTAGTTCCTTCTTCTCTTGATTTTAGGCGCTTTTCCTCTTCCTTTGTGACCTTGCACATCCATAAGTGAGTATCTTCATGCAACGATGATGGGTTAGGAGGACTTCCAGAATGCACAGAGATTGAATCTTCTTTAGCTTTGTGGATAGGATTCCACTATAGGGGTGGTACATCTCTAAAGGTGTAATCCTTCAAATTGACCTTGGTGGTGACCCCTAAGTGTTGCAAGTACAAGGAGTTGGTTCCCCAATCCTGTACTATTTGCAATTGTCATAGGAAGGGTCATCCTAGGATCATCTCATAGACATTATTTTTCTCAAATTCACATATGACAAATGTATGTTTAAACTCTACACCACAAGTCGTTAGAGTTATCCCTTCAAGCAATCCTAGAGGTCTTTCAAAATGACCGTATGCCATTTGAAGCTTCATTCTAGTTGGTCTTAATGTGGGTTTGCCCCATCTCTTCCACAAGGAGGTGGTCGCAATAGCAATACCAGCACCTGAATCTACGATTGCTTTAGTTGTGTAACTCTGGTAGGTGATTGGAAGATAAGTATTACCTTCTTCACCTTCACTCATGTCCCCTATTTTGTTTAGAGGTATCTTTGGTACTTTCTGCTTAGAGCCTACTTTTGGCATATTGGAATCAAGTTCTAGAACTTGATCCTTCACATGATTCCATAGCTTAGGTTTTGCTTTGAGCAGCTCTTCTACAGTGAGATGACATTGAACCTTACTGTTCTTCACGACATCAGTGTTTCTTGGGACCACTGAGTCTTCATTTCTTACCAGTATTGTGGGAGCTCTAATATGAAGAGATTCAGATTCCCATGGGCCTGTGAATTGTGGCAACTCTTGTAAAGAGTTAGATTCGAAGTCTAATCTTTCATCTTCTTGTTGCTCTGCTTGGTCTCCATAAATAGATGGAATGTCTTGGGGAAATTGATCATGAAGGTCATCAATTTCAGGAATAGGAGGGGGATTACCCTTCTCCTTGGCCCATTTTTCTTCTTGTTTTCCTGCAAGAACTCTTGAGAGTACTATTGAATTGAAAGAGGTGTCTCCTCATCCACGAAATCAGGAAAATAAGCTTTCCTTGGCAGTGAGCTTTCTCTTTCAATAACTGGTTGAGCCTGCACATTTTGTCTGTTCAATCTCTAAATCTGCTTTAGGGCAACTCTTGTCTAGGTTTGCAGCTGTTGGCCCTTCTTGAAGTCGAGCCTGGTAGGCCTTGAACATCATGTCCAAGCCTTCTAGGGTTGGATATGCAAGAACAGACCCTGGTTGTGGTCTATTTATGATGTGCGGTGGGGTGGGATGAGGTGGAGTGGATGGAGCTTCAGCATGCGAGGGGCTTTGAGATGCAATGTCTTCTATTTTTGTTTCGGCAACGTTAAGGCTTTCTTCTAGTTTGGATATCTTTTTATTCCACTTATGATTGGTTCTCTCCGTGGTATCTTTCCATGTTCTTGTTTTCCTCTTACTAGGCTCTCCTGATTCACTTGACTCTGATTGTTCAGCTAGCTTATCCTGTTTCAATGCTTGTGCTCTAGTGACTACCTATAGAGGAGCCACATTACTACTACTTGAACTTGAATCAGCCACTAAGCCTACCACATTGATGGGTGTAACCTTGGGTGCACTAGAGGGGTTCCTGGGACATTCTCTCAGGAGATGATCTTTGCCTCACTTAGGACAAAAGCCTTGCATTGTGATGTTTTGTCCTTGTCCCAAAGTGAGTGAGTGGGGACATTCACGAATGAAATGGTCACTTGACATCTAAAACATGGTCCTCTAGGGGCTTGTGGTCTTATTTGTCTCAATTGGGGCCTGGGATTATGATTCCTGTACATGATACTCGAGTATTTTGGCTCCCAATTTTGCTCCATGAGTGGTGTCTCATATTGATAGGAATAAGCCTCAATATGCTCTAGTGACTCTGTGTAATAAGCTTGTGGACTACCTTCATGGGAGTAGTCTGAACTTTGAGCATGAGAGTCATTTTCTGAGATCAAAGGAGTTAGTGGCACCAATGCTCTATTAGGGTTCTCCTCTGTCACTACATACTTAATTGGGATCACATTGGTAGGGGCTGGTGGTTGGTTTCCTAGGACTGGTTGTGGCCTTTATGGTGCCTGATATTGCTGTTGTGGCCTATAATATGGCTGTTGGTATTGGTTGTGAAACCTACCTTGCTGGTAAGGTTGTTGACAATTTTGCTTGATAGCCTGCCTATTGTATGGACAATCTTGAGCCGTATGATTTGTGTATTTTCTCTCAATGGTGCAATACAGAGCATTAGGGTTCCCTTGGGTTGAGTCGTCATTGGGCAGACATTAGCCATGTGATCTCATCCACATGTATAACATCACTTCAATGGGGTGACCCTTGGCATTTGTCGATTTTGGACTCCTAGCTTCTTGGCCACTTGCTCAGCTATGTGATCTATCTCTGTGGAGGTTCTAGAAGTATGACTAGTAGAACTGTTTGAATCCTTATAGATTTTGTATAGTCCTAACTCCTCACCCAAATTGTCTTCTATGTCAATGCATATGCGCACGCACTCTTCTATGGATCTAGGCTCTTTCAAGTACACATATGATCTTAACTTGGTGCTCAGTAAGCCATCTAAAAAGAAGGCCACTTGTTTGGCCGCTCTGGGTAATTCAGGCATAGGGCATCTTTCTAGGTACTGTCTGAACCCTCTTCCTACAAGTCGCACTATTTCTTGGGGTGTCTGCTTAAAGCTGTGGATCAAGGATGATGTGTTATGTCTGATACCACTCTTGGAAAATTTGACAATGAATTCTTCTAGCAATTCACCTATCTCTCGATAGTTGTGACTATTCAAGGGTTAAGCTAAGGCGGTTCCCTTAAGAGTCAAACCAAATGCCTCGAACTGTGTGAACAATTCCTCAACCTGTTCAGCTCTTAACACTTGTTTGAACTCGGCCACATGATCATAAGGATCTCCAAATCCATCAAAATAGTTCTTGATGGCCTTGACCACTTGAGAGGGTCTAAGGGTTCTTGAATGCTCTCTAGGTCTGGGCACTGGAAACTCATGTCCATCTCTTTGATGCCTATGTGCTCTGTGTCTCTCTCTTTCTGGTCTTTCACCCTCATGTCCTGATCTGTCTCTGCCCACAGTGTGTGCAAAGCTTACCTCTGGTCTCTCTCTAGTTCTTTCCCTTTGGGTTTCATGAGCTTTGGATGATCCTGCTCCTTAGAGACCATGGGAAACACTAAATCTCGATGGAGGGAAAATTGATTCACCTTGCCAAGTGTATGCATGCCGATCCTGCTCTGTTACCAAGAACAGTTTCTCTTATGTGTGATCTAGATAGAAAACTTTCCCTGGTATCTCTGGATCCTTGAATTCCTAGATGGTGACTACTGGGCTGGGTCGATCTGGTCTGAATCTCCAAAAGGCTTCCTCCGTTTCTCTATTCACGAATAGTTCTATGCTTTTGTTGTCTTGAGGGATCCAATATGGAGTGATTACCCTAGTCAAGACTGACTTACCTCTCGGAGTCTTGGGTTCTCGTCCTAGGTCTCCTTGCTCTAGGTCTCCTATCTCATTCTCAGGAATGATGTTTCCTAACTCATCTGTCCTATCTAGTAGGTTGGTAACCACATACATGGTTCCTTCCTTATCAATGTATGAACCCTATTCGAACTTGACCACTAGGTGTTCCAGTCCAAAGGGTTGATCAGGATTTTTGAGTTGGACCACTGATCGCCTCAGGCCATCCTCATAGATGCGTGCACCTAGTTGGTTGGTCCTGATATACTCCAATTGTGTTTTATAAGGACCTTCTTGTGTCTGTAAATAGGAAGTACCTGAGCTACGTGTGGGTCTCTCCATGTTGAATGACATTTCTGAGTCACTTGTGTCGGAACTTAGCACGTAGGAATAACCACTTAGTTGTTGTGCCCAAGACTTAGCTGTATGGTTGACACTAACCTCAGATGATCTAATTCTTTGCCTATCCTTGCCTAAGTGCCTGCCAGATCTTAGGTTCATAAGATTTGTCTTCCCCTTGTAATGCTCAAAATCCTTTGGAACTCTTTAATTTCCTAGTCCACCTGAGGGTCAACTTCAAAATACTATATCTAATAATCCATGTATTAATTTTAGTACTTCCCACGAGCTTTCCAACAAACCTAAAATCACAGCAAACGATTTCGTATGAGAAAGTTATGCCAATTCAGGGTTTTGGGGGTTAAAACAAGGAAACAAGACCTCTCTGGGATTGCTTCAAAGCAGACGACACACAACACTTAGTAAATATCAGCGATACTTAGAAGCAGACAATACACGATATTTGGCAGATGTCGCGACACTTGGCCGTGAGCACGACACTCGACACTTGGGAAATATCGCGACACTTGGCCACATGACACCAGGATATCACGACACTTGGAGCTCACGACATTCGACACTTGTCAGATGTCAACACTTGATTTCCATGATACTCGACACTTGTCAAATGTCGCGAGACAAACACGATATTTGACACTTGTTAAATGTTGAGATGCAACCATGATACTCGACACTTGTCAAATGTCGCGAGACAAACAAGATATTCGACACTTGTTGAATGTCGCGATGCAACCACGATACTTGACACTTGTCAAATGTCGCGATGCAACCACGATACTCGACACTTGTCAAATGTCGCGATGCAACCACAATACTCGACACTTGTCAAATGTCACAATGCAACCATGATACTCGACACTTGATTAGTCACGACATTCGACACCCGAGGGATATCATGATACTTGGCCCTACATGACACTCAACACTTATCAGTGTCGTGATACTTCGCCACACGACACCTGAGATCACGACACACGACACTTGACAGGTATCACGACACTTGACCTGGACGACACTGGACACTTGTCAAATGTCACGAGACAAACACGATATTCGACACTTGTTGAATGTCGCGATGCAACCACGATACTCGAGACTTATCAAATGTCGCGAGACAAACACGATATTCGACAAGGGTAAATATCGCGACACTCAACCATGGGAAATCATGACACCTAAATGTTGTGACACTCAACCGCGGGAAATCACGACACGTGCGTTTTTTGGAGTCCAAATTCATTTTTTTTTGCAAATATGAGTACCTTGTGTCCTCCTTGTCACTCCTATGTGTTTGTAGATGCAAAATCTCTCCTCAAACCCGCGATATCACACTCACAATATTTGGCGTAGGTCATGTCACGTCCGGGACAGTTCACTCAATTTTTGGGCATACTGAGGTGTATTTCTTCCACGTTTCGGTTTTGCACCCTCTTTAAAGTTCTTTCTCACAACCACAAGTGAAAACGAAGCGAATCTACGGGCGAAAACTGAAAAAATCAGAGAAGACGAAGGTGGGAGAAGGTGGTGATGATGATGAAGATGAAGATGGAGAAAAAATCAGAAACTGAACTGAAAATGGTGATTTTTTTACCTTCCAACGTCGCTACTCTACTTCTTACCATCACATGCTTGTCCTCCAAGCTCTCTCCCCGGCAACGGCACCAAATTTGGTGTCACTCTAGCACAATGGCAAGTACCAACGTGAGGAGCTTCACCTCATAAATGTCAACCCGTGGAGACGTGAGGACCGGTATGAAGACCGTGAGTAAGTGATGGCACAAGTGCGGGAGTGAAAGCACACAAGCATGCACACACATACACACACACACGGGCACAAAGTAAAAGCAAAGAGTGGAACAATGGAAAGCTTCGATTACAAAAGAACTCTCTTACAAAGCTGAAATCTACAACAAGCTAACCTCAAAAATGAGCTCTCCAGCCCTTTTTATAGTTTTTGAGTGGTTTTGGCCCTATCCAGGCCTAGTGCCCTGCCTAGTTAAAAATTAGGTTCTAGGGCTTATTTGGGGGCTCAAACGGAGTCTAAAAATTATGAAAATTGGTAGGATGCTACTTCTAGTATCCTCAAGCTCGAGGACTCCTCGGCTTGAACAAATGGAGTTACAAAAATGGAAAATGATATTTACAATGGTTTTTAGTGATAAAAATCACTATTTTTATAGGGATTTCCTCTGAAAATTTGACATGTGCTTCTTCGAGCTCCCTACTTGCTCCTTCTTCTTGTGTGTCCATTTCCTTGATGCGCTTCCATGCTTTTTCCTTGACCTTGAGCTTCAACAACTACAACCATCAAGACTTTTCAGATATACATTTTAAGCGGAGCAATAATTGATGTGATGAGTTATTGCCTCTTGGGAGCTCTTACATTCTTCCATCTTTATTGTTTGGAAATATGCATAGTGATTATGTTCACCCCCGAAGCTCTATCAATTAATACCATTTGCCACATCACTTTCATTGCTCAATTCCTTGAACAAAAGGTTATAGAATTGATCTACACTGGCTTTATCTACCTTAGTGTAAGACATCATTGGAGCATAGATATGGTAGTGTTTATTGGACGAAATGCTTATATATCATAAAAGCACATGTGCCTTTAATTCTCATAAACAGAAGTTAGGTTCTCATAAACAGAAGTTAGGTGACCTTCAAGCATGTGTTTGTAATTTTAATGATTGGAGAGCATCGGATTTACCATACATGCCTCTTAACACTCAGTGCAATCACTCAAAAAGTGAATTTGGTGTTTGCATCTCGCAAACGGATTGGTTTGGTTTTCACCTCTTGAGGCAAAGGTTGTGGATTTGACCTCCTCTTTAGGTTGCTAAACATGTATGGGTCACGTGCCAGTTTAACTCTCAATTGTATTGCTTTCGAGTCACTCAAACTAGATGCCTTCGAGCAATTCTTTCACAATGTTGATTTGATAATCTTAACTCCTACTTTGTAGGATATGAAAGATCACATAAGTACTATGTCGTTTACGTGTAGACTTCTTTTATCAATAATGATTCAAGCAAAGGAAATTAGGCTTCTGCTGAACTTTCTCTTTGTTAAAAAGAAAGTGTAATCCGGTCACCCGAAGAAATATACATGTTCCCAGACAGAAAATATTACACATATACACAATGTTGATTTTTGACGACCGTACTGCCCATTTTAGTCATTTTACAGAGGCAAATAAGATCATAAATTTTATTAAATCTTCAAAATTTACGTGTAAAATATAAAATACAAGTACCATGTGGAAATAGAGTTCAAAATTGAAAGGCATGGTAGACCGTCACTGCGTACATATGAGGACAGACAGGTACGCATCGGAGAGGCAATCCCTAAATTCCTTAAGATAAACTCTTCGCTTTCTTGAAGAAAAGAAATCGTGAGCCTTGAAATTTGACTTTCTCCAATAAAAAGACAAATGCAGTCTAAACGGTTATTCATTAAAAAAATGAAAATTTGAAAGATTTGAAAAATGTCGGTGTTTTAAGAAAATATCGCGTAAACTTAACGTAGTTGTCAAAGCGCAGTTCAAAAAGAAAAAATATCGTTCTAAAGGAAAGTACCGGGAAGGACCATTGGTACAAAAAAAAGTCTGGCCTGACGTCACGACTACCAATGCGGGTGTCACTATCTGTTGGAGTCGACTGGACTCCACCAACCTTTTGTGTCTTGGGTTGCGTCCAGCGTGCCTGACTCTCTCCATTCCGTGAGTAGCCGGCGTCCCTTGATTGATGCTTTTCCTGTGTTTTCATGGAGGAGAGCCGGAGAACTGGCGGTGATGTCTATGAGCATGCGCTTTGTCACCATCGCCGGTGCTTGGCGGGCGCCGGCCGGCGTGTACAATGTGCTTGTGCATAGCCCGCGCGTGCCTTGGATGAATCTGGAGCTGTCACTCTTGCAAGCTCAGCATGTACAAAAATATTGACAAAGCTCAGCATGTACAAAAATATTGACAGCGCCACAGGAAAAGGCACTTAGTGTGGATTCACACAGCCCGGGGGCACTGAGGCAATTCCACGTGGTGAGTATTTATTAGTCAACAAAAAACATAAAATGTTCCGGCTCCACTAAAAACTGTACCGGCCTTCCCCCTCGGAACAAAAAGCAATAGAGTGGAACATGAAAGATCAACGACTCTGAAACTGCAAGTTTTCAATCCAACGTTCGCAGTGATTCAGCGTTTCTGTGGAGTACCGCCTGATGTGAATGACACAGGCGTGGAAAGCTTTTGCAAGAAAAAAACTTCGCTGTGCCGCCGGACCTGTCTGAATCCACCCTTAGGCACTCGACTCCCGAGTCCCGAGTCCCGAGACCCCGATCCCCATCGCTTCCTCTACATACCAAGGAAGAAGCGTCGTCCACTCCCTCCTGAGGCGTTTTGCTTTTCCCTACTCCTATCTCTCCCATACAGGGTCACAAGAGCGCTGCATGCGCTTCCCTCAACCGTAAGATGACGGAAAAGAGCTCATCATCAGCAGCCGAGGCAGATGGAGAGCTTGCTTCCCATCAATCGACTGATTCCTCTTCTTCCTCCTCATCTTCTTCCATGACTAGCGTAGCCAGCAAATGGCTGGGGCTTGTCTCCGCTCTCTGGGTGCAAGCCATCTCTGGAAACAATTACACCTTCTCCAATTATTCTGTGGAACTAAAGGCAATCTTGGACATTAATCAGGTTCAACTCAATGGCCTCAGTTCCGCCAAGGACGTGGGCAAAGCGTTCGGCGTGGTCGCTGGTGTCCTCTGTGACTACCTGCCTCCTTGGAGCATCCTTCTGATCGGATCGCTTGAAGGCATGCTTGGGTATGGCGTGCAATGGCTCGTCATCAGCCAGAAGATAAGCCCTCTCCCTTACTGGCTGGTGAGTCACTAGGAAAGATGTAGGATCTTCCATTCAGCTCGGCACAGCATCGTCGATTGTCCATCTATTCAATGCATGCACAACAGAAATCATCTGGTTGATGTCCTGGGATACTCCAGCAGGATGGCCCTTTTCAAGCATCTTTATTTCAGAGTGTGTAGATGAAGCATTCTTCTACTGCTTAACATTATCTTAAAGATTTTGAGTTAAGATTCAGCGAATGAAGTACTGGCTCGCTGATTAACGTAGAATTCTCTGAACATGTTTGCATCGTGATTTCTATTCCTTTTATGTTTGGGAAAAAAATGTTTGCACTGAAATCTCTATTCTCTTTACCTGAAGAATTAATTAACTTTAAAATACGTCAATAGGTCCTAATGCTAGTTCTATCTTTTGGATTTCGCAGATGTGCATAGTGATGTGCATGGGCGGGAACAGCACCACATGGATGAATACGGCTGTGCTTGTGACATGCATTCGTAATTTTCGTGGCAACAGGGGCCCCGTTTCCGGTATTCTCAAGGCTTATGTTGGCCTTAGCACGGCCATTTTCACAGATCTCTGCACTTCCCTCTTTACTGGTGATGCAGCTACCTTCGTGCTCATGCTTGCCCTGATTCCTTTGGGCATTTGCTTTGTGGCCATGTTTCTGCTTAGGCCTGTCGAAACCCAAGCTGATGTGGATCAAGACAAACAAGAGGCCCGCTTCTTTTCTGTACTGGATGGTATAGCCATTGTGCTGGCATTGTACCTTCTTGCATATGATTTATCTGGCATAGACAACGAGCTATTCTCAAAGATTATAGCTGGAGGTCTCTGTATTATCCTAGTCGCCCCATTGGCTTTACCCGTTTATCTCCACTTTAAAGCTTCTCCCTCAAAGACGGAAGCCACGCTGACCGAGCCTTTGCTGAAAGAGAACGGGGGAGAGCAAGTGAAGAAGTACTTGACGCGTAGTGATGTGGAGGATTTATCTGGGGCAAACGGAACCGAGGGGGGTTCGAGTACCAAAAAGAAATTAGGCGATGATCACACAGTTTTGGAGGCATTGAAATCAGTGGACTTCTGGTTGCTCTTTTTCTGTTTCCTATGCGGAGTCGGAACTGGAATGGCAGTCATCAACAATATGGGCCAAATAGGGGAGTCTATGGGTTATTCAAATGTGTCTGTCTTTGTTTCTCTTATCAGTATATGGGGTTTCTTTGGACGGTTGGGTTCTGGAGCGTTATCTGAGTTTTTCATACGGTAAGGTCTCACTCTGGAGCTAACTAGTAAATGTACTCGACAAGCCAAATAAAGCATAAGTAGCACCTAAGCTTTCTTGAGTCAAAATTGCTCTCTAAAGTCACGCAGACATACAAGGGCAGTCTTTTGTGTCTCCACAGCTATCTGCTATATTCAAAGCACATCACATATGTGTTATGGACATGCATACACACGTCTGTACAAAGGCAGTCTTTTGTGTTTCCACAGCTATCTGCTATATTCAAAGTATCAAGATCTACTTATCATTTCAGTGTCTGCAATGGACCTGATGATTACATGAATTGACAATCTTCCTTTTGTGGTGCAGCTGGAAGGCATTGCCTCGACCAGTTCTCTTAGCAGCTTCTCAGCTGGTGATGGTAATAGGCTATGTATTGCTGGCAGTGGCAGTCCCAGGTTCAGTTTATATTGGAAGCATTGTGGTGGGGATCTGCTATGGCGTAAGGCTCGCAGTATCAGTACCTGTAGCATCAGAAATGTTTGGGTTGAAGATATTCGGCCTCATGTACAACTTGCTCATTCTCAACCTGCCGCTGGGTTCATTTCTGTTCTCAAGCTTGCTGTCAGGAATCTTGTATGATTATGAGGCCGCCAAAGATGGCTCGTCTACAACATGCCTGGGGGCTCATTGCTACCGTTCTGTGTTTTTGGTCATGGCTTCTGTCTCTGTGGTGGGTTTTTTCCTTGATTCCATTCTGACTCTCCGCACTCGCTCTCTGTATCGGCAGATTTACATTGTCAAGAATAGCAAGAGCTGAGTACCAACCAATTCAGTGCCACTGTAATATGATAGGAAGCAATCCATAAGAGTGGCATTATTGACAGTACAGTGATTCACTCTGTATGATCTGGATCAATATGTAGACCTCTTCTGTGCAAATTCAGGAAATACTTGTCTCAACCTTCCGAGGATGCATGTAGAGGGAAGGTATCTGGAGGGATCCTGAGTGAAGCACTTAATTGTTGAATTGCTCGAGCTATGGAGGTCTGTGCTGTCATGACTTAATTTTACTGCAGACTATTTATTTTTTACATGAACAACTGTAATGGAAAAAGGACCTTGTACTAATGTAATACAGAGACTATAAAGCAAATTCGGCTCATTGTATAGCTGCATCCATTCTAACCTGATCTTCCTATGTGGAGTAATAAACGCCTGCATGTGCCTAGAGTGGCATACCCTTGGATCCCTTCATACTTTCGTCAATCAGTTAATTATCCACAGCTTGGAGAGTTCTTGTTGGGCTTTTTGAAAGGTCATTATATTGCTATGTAGAGAGACCTTCCATAGTGAGTCTGTTATGTTCATGTTTCCCAAGTTATGCAAGGCACCTATTTGTTTCTCCGATTGCCATTTGTTGCCAAGCGATTACATTGCTTAATCTGTAGACGTTCCCTTGGGTGCTCCAAAGTCTCAAATTGAGAAGGGAGTGATTAGATGTTGTACCACTTTTGTTTGCCTTTTGCATCTACTGCCCCATGAGAATTCTAATATCTAAATCTGGATGCTTTTACTAGGCATAATGCCATTGTGGATGATCTTACAAAAAGGTTAGTTGATACTATAGGCTCAAAACCTCAACTACCATTTCACTTTGGACCATTGCACCAATTTTTTTTTTTTTTGTGAAGGTCTCTTTTCCACAAGGAATTCCTATCCTTGCCAATGAGCTTTTGATAGGCTTTCATAGGGAGGACATCAACAATACAGAGAAGTGCAGTAGGAATCAAAGATGTATTCATCTTCATCTCTTTGCTTTCCATATCATCAAACACACACTTTAGCTATTCAATTCTTTCCATTTGTCTTGGATACTAGTCTTTTCTTTATTCCAATAAAGTTTTTTTTTTGAAATTCCAACAAAGGTCTAAAAGGATTCATAGTATTTGAATATATTTCCATCTTCAAATCTTTTACAAGAGTATCTACGATCTCACTTGAAATAAGCTAGAATTGTTTTAGCTTTTGCTTTTTTTTTTTTTTTTGTTTTCCTTCTCAATTTTAAGCACTATAAAGATCGCTTAAGCACCCATAGAACCCATAGAAATTTCAAATTGTAACTTATCCTCAATTATGGCGTTTTTTATCAATCTAAGACAAAATTGATTCTTTTGATTAGTTAAGAGTAATTTACTCTTAAGGGTGCCTTATTGCATCTTATTTTCCATCTATTATAGACAAAACAAGTCTTTTGTTTTTCCTTGAGACATTACAACATAAACATGGATTCGCATGAACGCAATATGAACTAATGCAGTCATTATAAGAGTCTAAGTAAATAGTTTTTTCATTTTTATTTTTTTAATCTATCGATGGGTATATTGATGGTTTTTTATCTTTTTTTTTATTTTTAATTTTTTTGCTTTAATGTTGCTGCATATAAAAGTACAAAATACCATTGATATATCGACCAGTATATCATCGAAATTAAAAATTCCCAATTGCTATAGCGATGCCATAGAGATGGATATGGTGGCAGAAAAATTTATAAAAAACAAAACTTGTAACACTATGCACTACGTTTTCCGAATCTCAAATTCGAGGGAGCGTGCAATGTTACATAGGTAAGCAACTTCATTCTCTTCATTTTTTCACTTTCTAATTCACTCTTTCTTGATCTTTCACACACAAAGCTTTTGATCTTTCTATTTTACACACGTAGATTGATATCTATGCAGATCTTTCGAATAAGGTGCATTTTTTGTTTTATTCATTCATTTTATTTATGAAATTTATTAACTATATATATTATTTAAAAACTTCATTAAAAATTGAAATAAATTAACAAATGCATTTACATATGCACATGTACACGCATACACATACATACATATGTTCACACACACATACACACATTCATACACATACACACACACATATATATATATATATATATATACACACACACACACACACACACACACATATATATATATATATATATATATATATATATATATATATATATATATATATATATATATATATATATATATATATATATATATACATACATACATACATACATACATACATGCATGCATGCATGCATGCATGCATACATACATCCATGCATGCATGCATACATCCATGCATGCATGCATACATACATACATACATACATACATACATACATACATACATACATACATACACATGTACATACATACATAAGTACACACACATATAATCATACACATACATGTTGAGAGATCCATGCTCCACCTTTTTGACCAAAGCCCCTTTCATTCTCATGCAAGCACACATATCCAACATGTTAAGGAATTTTTCCCTCTACCATATATAAGGAGGGCCTCACTTCACTCTTCACATTCTAAGTCACTCTAGCCCATCGCCAAGGTTGTGCACTTTTTCCTCATGGAGTCTCCATGCTCATAGAGCTCTTCATGTAAATAATTTCCATTTATTAGTTCATGATGTTTTCTTATCTTTTGTTTCTTCCACCATAGCTTGGCAGTTTTATAATTGCTAAATGGGTCACTTATCTTTTGTACATTCAATTGGTAATACATTCAGTATTGTGTGTTGTGCTCCAAGCTTTTTCTTCTTCCCTGTGCTGTTCGTGTGCTTCGGAGACTTCAAACTCCAACAATTGGTATCAGAGCAGGTCGTTGCTTCATGTAGGGCATCGTCAACATCCCTCTAGACATAGTCACAAAATCACATGAAATTTGGTGAGCATACTCAGAGTGATTAAGAGTTCAAACCTGCGTCATGTCATGGTGTCGAAATTTCAATATAAGCTCATTTTGGCCTCCGAATGCACTATCATAGCATCCGTGTAGGAAATTTTGTCTTTTTATGCCAAACATATATACATGTCTCGGTTCACCAGTACAAGTGGCTCGAAGTCTACTACATGTTTAGTAGAACTCAACATGGAAATTCTGTTTAACTTTTGAGATATAATCATTTTTCTACATCACAGTATTTTAGTTAGGGGCTATGGTTGAAAGCAATGATGTATTCGATATGTTGGCTATTGAGGATAAGTTGGATGGTAACAATCACTTATTATGGGCATATATGACGTGTCATGTATCAGTGGCAAAAGGACTATGGAATATTATGTAGGGTGTTGAAAGATGACCTACTACACCTGTAAATATAGTTATTGAAGGTGATGCATATGGCATTGAAGATAATGATCTTGAGGTTCCTGTTCATGCTGTGGCTCTTGTTGTACCTATTGTAGAGAAACTTTGTTGGGATGGAAGAGATGATCAGGCACATGCATTGATAGCTTTGTTTTTCAAACATGCCACTATCCCTCATATTTGGTCTTGAAAAACAACAAAGGATGATTAGGATACACTTATCACTTTGTACCAAGAAAGAAATGCGGCTCGTGTTGCTTACCTCTGAAAATAGCTAGAGAGTGAGCATATGAATGAAGGAGATCCTATGGATAATTTTTAATAAAGATCAAAGATTTGAAGGAGACAATTAATTTCTAATGATGAAGTCTTGCCACGGAGTCTACTTTTGGATAGTTTTAAATGTTCTTCTAGATTCATATTAGAGTTTTGCTTCTATTCTTTGGTTGATGATGAAGGCAATCCAAATGCCTTAACATTTGAGGAGTTAGTCTCTCTTTTGTTGTAGATAGATTAGTCCAGGAAAAACAGGTTTATCATGCATGTAGCAGAGTAAGCTTTCTTAGCTAGTTAGAGAGCAAAGGTAAATGGAGCTCATCTACTAGTAAGCAGAAATCTTCTAATTCTGCATAGTTGAAAAAGGAAGATAAAGACGAGAAGAAAACAAAAAAAGCAAAAATTATTTTGAAAATAGTGTAGAGGAAATGATAATGTCATAGAGAGTTGTCCAAAACTAACTGCAAAAGAGGTAAAGAAAAAAGAGGTTGGGATGGTTGTTGTAGAGACATCTATACCTAAAATAGAGTTTGCTAATCTTGTGTAGAATGAAGAATAGGCATTTACTAATGTTTGCACTTATGACCCATCTATGAACAGTGTAAGTTTGCAGTAGACTTAGATGGTTGGTACTTTGATAGTTGGACAACCAAACATATTACCTCATAGCATAGTTTTTTCAGTTCACTTGAGCCTGCCCCTACAAGGAATAATATCACATGTTCTAACAAGTCCTCTTATCTTGTAATGGGAGTTGGTTAGATCATTTTGATTGTTGGTGATGGTACTTCTTTCAAATTGTTAGATGCTTTGTTTGTGCCAGGGATCAAGAAAAATCTGTTATCAGTTTTAGCATTAGCCAAGATTGGCTTGGTTGCAAAATTTGTTGATGGAAGATGTACAGTTCATGATCTATTAAATTGATGTTAGTATTGCTTCTGGCATATATATAAGCTCATGGATAATGCAAAATCTGTGAATGATTCAACATGTGCAGTTCAAGATTCTTAGGCTATGTTAGATACAAAGCTTTGGCATGTATGCTTTGGTAATCTTAATTATGTTAGTTTGCTATGCTTGCAAAAATTAGAAATAGTGTCCTCTTCACCAAACTCGAGGCACCTTGTAAACATGTTTGTGAAGGTTGCATTTTGGGCAAAATGGAGGGTTCCTCCTTCCCAAAAGATAGTTCAGTTGGAGTTACTCAGAATTTGTAGCTTGTTCATAGTGATGTATGTGGTCCTATGTAGACACCCTCTTTTGGGAACTACCTTTACTTTGTGACTTTTATTGATGATATTTCCAAGCATGCATGGGTGTATCCACTGAAAGTAAAGTCTGAAGTGTTTATGTGTTTCAAATAGTTTCTGGTTTTGGTTGAAAATTTGTCAGCATGTAAAATGGGCACCCTCTATTCTAATTGAGGGGGGGATACATGTCTTCTAATTTTAATGCATTTTTGGTTGAACATGGGATAAAACAACAATGTACAGTGCCGTATACACCTCAACAGAATGGAGTTGCTAAAAGGAAGAACATGTCATTCATGGAGATGGCGAGGTGTATTTGTCAAAAGTTAGGCTTTACCACATAGCTTTTGGCTTGAGACTATTATGTGTGCAACATATGTACTTAACAGGTTATCTGAGATATGCATTAGTGCATAAGAAACAACACTAAAAATTGGATGATAAAGCAATAAAATGTATTTTTGTTGGGTACAATTTTGAAAGAAAAGGCTATTTTCTATATCATCCATTGACTAAACACATTTTGGTTAGCCATGATGTTGTTTTTGTGGAAGATGCAATTCAGCCACTACTTTCATGTACTAAGGAGACATCAATTAGCTCCAAAGACGTGTATGACACTTTGTTGCCTCATTCCATTTCTAATGCAGATTTACATGATGCACTTGTTGATCAGAGGGTGGATATAGAGGAGGTAAAAGCTATGCCTAAATGGTTGGTACATACTTTGCAAATAGCAAATTAGATGCACCTCTATCATGTCATACTCGTTTAGGCTCTCATAGTGCTTCTTTTGCATCAGATTGCTATGCTATGGCTACCGCTAGTCTTTGTGATGAAAACGAACCTATTTCTTTTGATGAAGCACAAAACTCAAAAAAATTGGATGGCTTCCATGCAATCCAAATATAATGCTATTATGAAGAATGGTACTTGGTCTTTATGTGATTTGCCTCTAGACAAAAAGGCCATTGGCACTGAACAGGTATACAAGCTGAAACACAAGCATGATGGAGAGTTCATAGGTTTAAGGCTAGGCTTGTTGCAAAAGTTTATGCACATACATGCCATGAATACCGTTCGTAGCATTTCTGCACTTGCATCTCATCATGGCTGGAATGTACATCGTTCGGGAATTAAAACTGCATTTCTCAATGGTGATTTACATGAGGAATTCTATGTACTTTAGCCTCATGATTTTGTGCAAAAAGGGCATGAAAACAAAGTATGCAGGTTGAAAAAGGCATTATATGGTTTGAAGCAACCACCAAGTTCTTGATATAAAAGGATACATTCCTACTTGATTGCACATGGTTCACACACATCACTACCTAAATATATCAACAAATCCCCCCCTGGGAGTGATGCGGTGAACAAGGAGCTGACACTCATCTATAAGGAAGTGCCAAGCTATGTGGGATAAATCCACAAAAGGAAGTAAGCCCAAACATTTGCGGAAAGCTTCAAACTTCTATGGAATCAATCCACAAAAGGAAGTAAGCCCAAACATTTGCGGAAAGCTTCAAACTTCTCCATAGACAGAGCCTTTGTGAAAATGTCTACAACATTCTCTTGTGTGGACACATATGCCAAAATGATCTCTCGAGTAGAGAACCTCTCCCTGACATAATGATAGTGCACCTCAATGTGCTTAATGCAAGCATGGAACATAGGGTTCCTCACAACTGCCAATGTGATCTGATTGTCAGTGAAGATGGTGGTGGTAGAAGACTGACCAACACCCAAATCAACCATAAGACATCTGAGCCACATGCACTCAACATTCACTATGAAAGCTAACCTATACTCAGCCTCATAACTAGAAGTGGCCACAATAGGCTGCTTCTTGCTCAACCAAGATATGCATGAGCTACCAAGCATGAAGCAAAAACCACTGATGGACACACAAATGTCATAGCAAGCAACCCAGTAAGAGTCAGAAAAAGCATGTAAATTTGGTGATAGTGATCCCCCTTGGGATAAAACAATCCAAGTAGCCGAGTACCACTCAAGTAGCGAAAGATGGGCTTAACCGCTTGCCAATGCTGGAGACCTAGGCAATGCATAAACTTGTTCATATGTGAGACAACAAATTGCATATCTGGCCAAGTAATGCATAAGTAAATTAAGCATCCAACTGCATACTGGTAGAGAAAAACATCAAATCCATCTTCAGCATCATGAAGACTCAATCCTTAACCTATCTCCATAGGAATGGTAATAGGTTTATAGTCTTCAAGGCCAAAACACTGCTATAATATGTCAATATGTTTCATTTGACACAAAGCTATTCTGCCATCAAAAGCACATCATTAGCACGCTTAACATATAAGGTGCTCTGAATTTGACTATTCTCAAAACCATGTGCAATCAGATAGGCATGTATTTTTCATACCAAGCACATGGTGCTTGTTTCAAACTGTATAGTGCCTGTTTCAACCTACACACTTGGTTTTCATGCACTTTTTACACAAAGCCAGAGGGCTGAAAAACATACACTTCTTCATGCAAGTCACCATTCAGAAATGCAATTTTAATGTCCAAATCATGTACATTCCAACCATGATGAGCTTCGAGTGCACAGATGCTATGAACAATAGTCATTCAACAAGTAGGAGCAAAGGTCTCATCAAAATCAATGCCTCTTTCTTGAGCATGAACCTTTGCAATGAGCCTAGCCTTATACCTGTCAACAATTCCATCAAGCTTACGCTTCAGCTTGTATACCCACTTAGTGCCAATGACCTTCTTGGTAGGAGGCAAGTCACATAAAGACCAAGTACCATATTTCATGATAGCATCATATTCTGATTGCATAGCAGCCATCCACTTTTCAAAATTTTGTGCTTCTTCAAATGAAACAGGCTCATTGTCATCACAGAGACTAGAGGCAGCCATAGCATAGCAATCTAATTCAAAAGAGGCATTATGAGAGCTTGAATGAGTACTATATGATAGAGGTGCATCTAACTTGCTGTCACACAAAGTCTACACTAACCATTTTGGCATAATTTTTGCCTCCTCAATATGAACTCTCTCATCAACAAGTGCATCACATAAATCTGCATAAAAAAATGGAATGATCACATGAAACCTGTAAAGGTTGAGAAGTTGCCTCATTAGGACCAGCGCCAGACTGTCCACCTATAAAAAGAGACAACAAAGTATCATACATGTCTTTGGAGCTAACAGATGTCTCCTTAGTATATGAAAGTAATGGGTGAATAGCATCTTCCACAAAAACAACATCATGACTAATCACAATGCATTTAGTATGTGGATGATACAGACGATAGCCTTTGCTTTTAGAACTGTATCTAACAAAAATACATTTCACTACTTTATCATCAAATTTCCTATGTTGTTGTTCATGCACTAATGCGTATGCGAAACAACCAAAAACATGCAGGTGAGCAATAGATGGCTTACGACCATGCCAAGCCTCATATGGAGTGATAGACTGCAATGCTTTGGTGGGACATTTGTTAAATACATATGCTGCACACGTTGGTAGCAGCTAGAGTAGCCAAGGCCTTACGAGACAAGGAAGCCACTAAAGGGAGTTAGAACAAAGGGAGAGCGAAGCAAGAACAAGTAGGGAGAGTAATCAACAAAGATCCAGCAAGTAGGCCACATAATTTTTCAAGGAGAAATATTTCCCAAATAGTGATTTCAGTCACTTCACACCAATGTAAATGCCATGTTTTATTATTCCTAGTCCATTTTGTGCAAGCCGTGGAGTTCTCAAGCTTGAAGAGTATTAGAAGTATCTATGTTCCAGTTTTCATAATTTTTAGATTCTACTTGAGCCCTCAAATAAGCCCTAGAACCTATTTTTTAACTAGGCCAGACACTAGGTCTGGACAGGGCCAAAGCTAGTCATAAACTATAAAAAGAGTTAGAGAGCTCATTTTTGAGGTTAGCTTGTTATAGGTTTGAGCTTTTGTAAGAGAATTCTTTAGTAATAGAAAGCACTCTACTGTTCCTCTCTTTGTTCTTGCCTTGTGTGCGTGTGTGTGTATGTGTGTGCTTCTCACTCCGCACTTGTGCCTTCACTTGCTCATCGTCATCATACGAGTACTCATGTCTCCATTGATTGACATTTATTAGGTGGATGTCCTCATGTTGGTACTTACCATTGTGCTAGAGTGACACCAAATTTCGCGCCATTGTCCGGGAGAGAGTTTAAAGGGCGAGCATGTGATGGTAAGATGTAGAGTTGTGACATTGGAGTCATAGGTAATTTCTTTACTTTTCACTTTTTTCTGACTTTCTTCATCGTCATCATCATCACCATCATCATGCTCACCATCTCCCATCTCCATCTCCATCTCCATCTCCATCTTCGCTGAATTTTTAGTTTTTTGGTCATATCACCTTCCCCACTCCATTCCCCTCATTTCACTTGTGAGAGAGAGCGAGAGAGAGCCTGTGTGCACTCTATTTCACGTGTTTTTAAGCATTGCTTGCAAGTTCTGGCTATATCACCATCTCCACTAGCTATAGTAGGTACGAAACTTCTCTACACAGGTCCCGAGGCATTGAGCTCTGTCAATCATGATAGACAGAGAACTTGGGTATTTTTGAAAACTCAGTGCACCACCATAGAGTAGAAGATGCACATCATAAAGCTACAAAAAAATAAAAAAAATTGCATTTTTTTGTCCATCATGATTCACACCATCAATCACGATTGACAGTGACCATTGCGATGGACTTCCTGTCCATCACGAAGGATTGCCTATCCATCGTGATTGAGAGACCCCTATGGACACCTCTATCCATCGCAACAGATGGTATCCATCATGACATACACCTCTATCCATCGCGACTGACACAAAAATCATGACTAACACATGCACTCCACCAAAATCTTGTTCGTCGTGACGAATAGACCCTTGATTGAAATAGAGCTATGAAAAAAACCAAAAGACTCAATCAATTGTGACTGAAACCCATGACAGACTGTCAGTCCATCACAATTGATAGGTGTCCATTGACGGACACCCCTTTCCATCACGACCAATAGAAAAATCACGACTGACACTCCAATTGGATGAGAAACTCATCCATCACGACTTAGAGGCCCATGATTGATAGGTATTCACACAAAAACCCAAAGATATCAGCCCATCATGATAGACACCATCAATCGTGGCATCGTCCATCGTGATAGACACCATCAATCATGACTGATTTTGTCCATTGTGATTAATACCATCAATTGTGATGGACTTTGTCGCGATTGGCACCATCAATCACGACCGGCTCTATCCATCGTGATTGACACCATCAATCGCGACTGACTCTGTCCATTGCAATTGATAGACCATGACGGACAGCTCTGTCCATCATGATTGACAGCCTTGTCGATCGCGATTGACATGCAAATTTGGCTAGTTTTTAAGGGTTTTTTAATTTTCAAATTTTGGCTGATTTTGAGCATAAATTTCAAGCAATTAGACCATTGTGAGGCCCCTACACAAATAATTTGAGAAATCTTGTTTTCTTGTTAGCCTATTTTAACCCTGTTTAAACCCCCAAAACCCTGAACAGACATAACTTCTTCATATGAAGTTGACCTTCCACCAAGGTGAGGAAGTCGAGAGATCTCTAAGGAAAATTTTCAAATAGACAAGGGAAAATTGGGTCTTGAATTACATGAATAAAAATGGTCTTTTATGTCAATCAAGTTTAAACCTTGAGCTAACTTTGGGACTTTTACAGGTCCATTGAGAGCATCAAAGGGAGTCCAAAGCACAAGCATATTGCAAGCTTGATAATGATTGTCTTGAGCACTCAAACATGAGCAAGGGATAAGCGACTTGAGGTTGGATAATTCTCAACCCCCTCTATCGATTCCTAGCTTAGGCTGAGTACGGAGAGAGGTATTGATTAATTAGGGTGACATTAAGCACGATCTGTTGGAGATAGACGTCTACGGAAGCACGCGAACAATACAAGGAAGAAGAAGAAGCTTGGAGCACAAACACACAATACTGAATGTATTACTAGAGAATTTACAAAGATAAGTAGCCCATTAGGGCAATAGGCGTATATACAAGCCAGGGGAAAAAAACCTCCTAAAGAGGGAAAAAAGTGCCCCGGCGGTCCTAGTGTGTTCACACACATCACTACCTAAATATATCAACAAATCCCCCCTGGGAGTGATGCGGTGAACAAGGAGCTGGCACTCATGTATAAGGAAGTGCCAAGCTATGTGGAAATCACTCCACAAAAGGAAGTAAGCCCAAAGCTTTGTGGAAACCTTCAAACTTCTCCCTAGGTAGAGCCTTCGTGAAAAGGTCTGCAATGTTCTCCTGCGTGGGCACATATGCCAAGCTGATCTCCCCAGCAAAGAACCTCTCCCTGACATAGTGATAATGCACCTCAATGTGCTTAGTGCGATCATGGAACACAGGGTTCCTCGCAACTGCTAATGCGCTATGACTGTCAGTGAAGATGGTGGTGGTAGAAGACTCGCCAACACCCAAATCAGCCATAAGGTGTCTGAGCCACACACACTCAACAGTCGCTGTGAAAGCTGCCCTATACTCATCCTCACAATTGGAAATGGCCACAATAGGCTGCTTCTTGCTCAACCAAGATATACATGAGGTACCAAGCATGAAGCAAAAACCACTGGTGGACACACGAGTGTCATAGCAACCAGCCCAATCTGAGTCAGAAAAAGCATGCAAATCTGGCGGTAGTGATCCCCCCTTGGGATAAAACAACCCAAGTAGCCGAGTACCACTCAAGTAGCGAAAGATGCGCTTAACCACCTTCCAATGCGTGACTCTTGGGCAATGCATAAACCTGCTCATCTGTGAGACAGCAAACTGAATATCTGACCGAGTAATGCATAAGTAAATCAAGCATCCAACAGCCTGTTGATAGAGAACAACATCAAATGCATCTCCACCATCATGAAGACTCAATCGTAAACCTATCTCCATAGGAGTGGCAATATGCTTACAATCTTCAAGGACGAAACACTGCAATAATGTGTCAATGTATTTCATTTGACACAAAGCCATTCCACCATCAACTTGCATAAATTGAATGCCCAAATAATGATGCAAATGCCCCAAATCAGACATCTCAAATGAGGCATGCAAATCAGCCTTAAAATCAGCAATATGCTTCTCAATAGGACCAGTGAGCAGCATGTCGTCAACATAGACAACAATGATCAGAAGCACATCATTAGCACGTTTAACATATAAGGTGCTCTCAATTGGACTGTTCTCAAAACCATGTGCAATCAGATAGGCATGTATCTTCTCATACCAAGAACGTGGTGCTTGCTTTAAACCATATAATGCCTTCTTTAACCTGCACACCTGGTTTTCATGTCCTTTCTGCACAAAGCCAAGGGGCTGAAAAACATACACTTCTTCATGCAAGTCACCATTCATAAATGCTGTTTTAATGTCCAACTGATGTACATTCCAACCATGATGGGCTCCAAGTGCACAAATGCTCCGAACAGTAGTCATACGACATGTAGGTGCAAAGGTCTCATCAAAATCAATGCCTCTTTCTTGCGCATAACCCTTTGCAACAAGCCTAGCCTTATACCTATCAACTGTACCATCAATTTTTATGCTTCAACTTGTATACCCACTTAGTGCCAATGGCCTTCTTGCCAGGAGGCAAGTCACATAAAGACCATGTATCATTCTTCATTATAGCATCATATTCAGATTGCATACCAGCCATCCAATTTTCTGAATTCTCTGCTTCATCAAAAGAAACATGCTCATTCTCATCATAGAGACTAGACGCATCCATAGCATAGCAATCTGATGCAAAGGAGGCACTATGAGAGCCTGAACGAGTACGATATGACAAAGGTGCATCTAATTTGCTGTCACGCAAAGTCTGCACCAGCCATTTTGGCATAGTTTTTGCCTGCTCAATATGAGCTCTCTCATCAACAAGTGCATCATGTAAATCTGCATCAGAAATGGAATGATCTGCATCATCATATGAAACCTGCAAAGGCTGAAAAGTTGCCTCATTAGGACCAACACTAGACTGTCCACCTGTAAAAAGAGGCATCAAAGTATCATACATGTCTTTCGAGCTAACACATGTCTCCTTAGTACACGAAAGCAATGGATGAATAGCATCTTCCACAAAGACAACATCATCGCTAACCAAAATGCGTTTAGTCTGTGGATGATACAGATGATAGCCTTTACTTTCAGAATTGTACCCAACAAAAATACATTTTACTGCCTTATCCTCCAATTTTCTGTGATGTTGTCAAGCACTAGTGCATATGCCAAACAACCAAAAACACGCAGATGAGCAACAGATGGCTTGCGGTCATGCCAAGCCTCATATGGAGTGATAGACTGCAGTGCTTTAGTAGGACACCTGTTCAGTACATATGCTGCACACATGACAACCTCAAGCCAGAAACTATGTGGTAAAGCCTGACTCTTGACCATGCACCTCGCCATCTCCATGAGTGACCTGTTCTTTTGTTCAGCAACTCCATTCTGTCGAGGTGCATACGGCACTGTACATTGGTGTTTTATCCCACGTTCAACCAGAAATGCATTAAAATCAGAAGACATATATTCCCCCCCTCGATCAAAACGGAGGGTGCCCATTTTACATGTTGATAGATTTTCAGCCAAAACCAAAAACTGTTTAAAGCACATGAACACTTCAGACTGCTTTGAGTGGATATACCCATGCATGCCTGGAAAATTCGTTAATGAAAGTCACAAAGTAAAGATAATTTCCAAAAGAAGGTGTCTGCATATGACCACAGACATCACTATGTACAAGCTGCAACTTCAGAGTAGCCCGAACTGAACTATCTTTTGGAAAGGATGAATGCTGCATTTTGCCCAAAATACAGCCTTCACAAACATGTTTTCCAGGTGCCTCAAGTTTGGCAACGAGGACACCATTTCAGATTTCTGCAGGCGTAGCAGACTAGCAAAATTCAGAATACCAAAGCGTGCATGCCAAAACTTTGCATCTGACATAGCCTGAGAATCATTTACTGCACATGCCAAATCATTTATAGATCTTTCATAGTCTATGAGCTTATACAACCCACAACATAAAATGCCAGAAGCAATAATCACATCTCCATTTGACAGATCATGAAATGTACACCTATCATCAACAAATTTCACAACCAAGCCAATCTTGGCTAATGTAGAAACTGATAACAGGTTCTTTTTGATCCCTGGCATAAATAAAGCATCTGACAAAGTGAAAGAACTACCATCAGCAGTAGTCAAAATGATCTTACCAACTCCCATAACGGGATAAGAGGAGTTGTTGGTGCATGTAACAATATTCCCTGTAGGGGCAGGCTCGAGTGAAGAGAAGAAACTGCGCTGCGAGCTAATATGTTTGGTCGCCCCACTGTCAAAATACCAAACATCTGAGTCTACTGTAGACATGCACTGCTCATGAGAAGATGGGTCAAAACTGTAGACAGTAGTAAACACCCATTCTTCTTCTTGCACAAGATTTGCAGACTCTGTTTTTGGTGTAGAGGCCTCTGCTACAACCATTCCAGCCTCTTTCTTCTTTGCCACTTTAGCAGCCAGTTTTGGACAGTTCTTTATGATATGATCATTCCCTTTACAGTACTTACAAAACAATTTTTGCTTTTCTGATTTCTTCTCATCTTTATCTTCCTTCTTTGAATATGCAGAATTAGCAGATTTCTGCTTACTAGTTGAAGAGCTCCATTTTCCTTTGCCCTTCTGACTAGCCAGGAAAGCTTGATCTGCAACTCGCATAATGGACCTGTTTTGCCTGGACTGATCTTCCTGCAACAGAACATAGACTAACTCCTCAAATGATAAGGCATTTGGATTGCCTTTCATCATCAACCGAAGAGTAGAAGCAAAAATCTGATATGAATCAGGAAGACCATTCAGAACGGCCTGCACAAGTGAGCTATCTGGTATAACCTCATCAACAGAAATCAACTGTTCCTTCAAGTCTTTGATCTTTGTTAGGAAACTGTCCATAGAATCACCTTCATTCATGTGCTCACTCTCCAACAGTTTTCGGAGGTAAGCAACACGAGCCTCATTCCTAGCTTGGTACAATGTGGTAAGTGTATGCCAAGCATCCTTAGCTGTTCTGCAACAACGAATGTGAGGAATAATGGCACGTTTGACAGACAAAGCTATCAATGCATGTGCCTGGGCATCTCTGCCATCCCAACAAATCTTCTCTGCAGTAGGTGCAGCAGATATCGAACAGGAATCTACGGAATATCATCTTCGACACCATCTTCATCAGCTCCAGTACCTATATTTGCAGTACCTGTAGTCAGAGGTGTAACAAGACGTCTTTCAACACCCTGCACAATGTTCCACAATCCTTTTGCAACCAATACATGTCGCATCATATAAGCCCATAACGGGTAGTTGGTACCATCCAACTTATCCTCAACAGCCAACACACAGAATACATCACTGCTTTCAACCATGGCCGGTGACTAAAATACCTTGATGCAGAAAATTGACTGTATCTCAAAAAGTTGAATAGGATTACCCAGACAAATTCCGCTAGACTTGTAGCAGACTTCGAGACGCTTATACTGGTGAACAGAAACTGGTATATACCTTGGCACAAAAAGATAAAATAGCCTGCACAATCACTGCGATAGTGCATTCGGAGGCCAAAACGAGCTCAGATCGCGATTTCGGCACCACAAAGCGAAGCAGTTTTGATCTCTGAAACACCCTGAGTATGCTCACCAAATTTCATGTGGATCTGAGATTGCAAACGGAGGAGTGTCGACGGCACCCTAGATGAAGCGACGACCTGCTTTGATACCAATTGTTGGAGATAGACGTCTGCGGAAGCACACGAACAGCACAAGGAAGAAGAAGAAGCTTGGAGCACAAACACACAATACTGAATGTATTACTAGAGAATGTACAAAGATAAGTAGCCCATTAGGGCAATAGGCATATATACAAGCCGAGGGAGAAAAACCTCCTAAAGAGGGAAAAAAGTGCCCCGACGGTCCTAGTGTGTTCACACACATCACTACCTAAATATATCAACACGATCAAGTACAAGAACCCTAATTTCTCAAGTGAAAGCATCAATAATTCAGTTCTGCAACAAACTCTAAAGTGAAAGGACATAAATCCAACAATCAAAACTTCAAGTGCATTAAAATTCAAGTATTCATTACGACAAAAACTATTGGACAAGAAGTGACATCCTAAAGAAAATAAAAAGAAAAAGGAACTAATACAAAAGAACTTTGCAACAAGGTTGTGCTGGAAAAAAATTGGGATAACCACCAAGGCTTATGAACCTTAGGTCAAGAAGATATCTAGGACAGGATAGAAATAGCCTCAGATCTTCTGAAGTAAGTGTCAATCATACTGCTAGGTCGTGGGCCCAGTACTTGAGTGATCACCCCTACGTTCGAAGTTTAGAAACGAGTGACTCTAAGATGTCATAAAGCATGGAGAGACCCATAGGTAGCTCAGAAGCGGTGTACCTAGAAAAACCAGAAGGACCTTACAAGACTTAATTGGAATACATCAAGACCAACCAGTTAGATGCTCGTAACTATGAGGATGGTCTGAGAAGATCTGTTTTCTAGATTAAAAACCCAAATCAACCCATTGGACTAGAACATCCAATGGTCAAATTCGAAAATGGTGCATAAATAGATAAAGAAGGGACCATGTATGTAGTCACCACCCAACCAGATAGGATAGATGAATTTGGCAATATAATCTCAAAAACTAAAATAGGTGACATAGAGCAAGGGAACTTAGGAAGAGAGCCAAGAACTCCTTGAGGCAAATCAATCTTGACTAGAATACTCACTCCAGAATGGGTTCCCTTGAACAATAAGAGCATAGATCTGCTCTTAAAGGAAGAGACCGACGAGGTTTTTTCGAGGTATAAACCTAACCAACCTCATGAAGTGGGAATTCTTACAATATATGAATTCAAAGACCCTGATACACTAGGCAAAGTGACCTACTTAGAAAATACTTCAGAGAGGATCTTTGTGGTCTCTGAGCATGGTAGGCATGCCTACACTTGGAAGGGTGAATTTGGTTTTCCCAACCAAGATTAGACTTTGAGTCTGATTCCCTACAAGAGTTGCCCCATTTCACAAGTACATGGGAAGCCAAGTCCACATGCATGAGAGCACCCATGGTAATGATAAGGGATGAAGACTTAGTCATACCTAGGAATACTGAGGTAGCAAAGAACACTAAAGTGCAGTGCAATCTCACTTTAGAGGAGCTACTCAAGGTTAAGCCAGAACTATGGAAACATGTAGCCAACCAAGTGCCAGAAATAGCTAAATGTCATTCTCCGGTAGGATCTCCCTTGGATAAGATAGGAGACATGAGTGAAGGAGAAGAAGGAAACACCCATATTCCAATCACTCATCAAGATTACACTTCCAAGCCTATTTTGGATTCAAGTGTAGGAGTTGCCATTGCTACCATCTCCTTATGGAAGCATTGGGGCAAACCAGCACTCAGGCCAACAAGAATGAATTACAAATGGCCGATGGTCACATAGAGAGAGCCTTAGGAGGGATAACTCTCACAACTTGTGGTGTAGAGTTTGAGCATACTTTTGCCATATGGGAATTTAGCAAACATCAGGCCTATGAGATGATTTTGGGAAGACCATTCATGAGACAATTGCAAGTAGTACAAGATTGGGGAACCAATTCCTTGTATTTGCAACACTTAGGTGTTACAACCAAAAGTCAATCTCAAGGTCTACTCTCATAGAGATGTGCCTCCTATACAATGGAATCCCATCCATATCACATGGCCATATGTGAAGCATCTGGTGTACGTTCCCATAGAATAGTTGGTCGACCACCCTTTGTGACCCTAGAGGTAGGACAAGGAGAGAGTGCAAGGACTGTAAGATCTTTGATTGACTCAAGAGCAGCTACTAGTGCAGTTAGGCTTTTTTACTATCAAGATTCGAAATTAAGTATCAATCCTATAGAAGCATATCTCATAGGATTGGGAGGTGTGGAAACCCCTTGCATGGGCGAGGTGGAGCTTCCCATCTACATCCATGATGTTCTTATGATAGTGAAGGTGCTAGTGTGCCAAGATGAGGATCTCACGGAACCTCTTATCTTGGGTCAAGATTGGATCTATAATCATGCTGTCAAATTGAACCTAAGAAGTGGACTTCTTCAAGTCTGGGTGGATCAAAACTGCATCACAATTGAGCTAGAAGATCATGCACTCAAGGAACTAGGAAATGAACCAACTCCTGGTCCTTCCAAGAGTACACATGAAGATAAAGATGTTGTTCTTGTCCAAAACTCTATGATGTAAAATGAGGAGTTTCATAGTAAAGAAATCAAGGATCAGATGGAACTCCCTTCTTTTCCAAAAGCAATCAGAACTAAGCAAACAAAGGAGCATAAGAAACAAAGGAAGCAGATGATCAATGCTCATAGTCAATGGAGTGAGAGAAGCAAGATGACTCAAATAGTGAAGCAGATTTGGATCTGCAAGGGTGAACAACCCTTTGCTCAAGAGAGTGAAACCAAACAAGGGAACAAACCAACTACTCTAGCAAGGACTACAAAGAAAGACTACTCCAGTAATCTCCCAAAACGGACCATTTCCATTTGGGTCCCAAAGCGGTCAATGAGGGCAGATCCCAATGCACGACAAATCTGGGTGCCCAAGACCTGCTTACATGCTCAAGTAGCTTCACATAACCTCAAAAGCTTGAATAGCCACTCACAATCACACATATCATACAATTCATGGCAAACATCTCCACTCACCACCTCCACACCTCAAATCACACCTAGGACTATCTGGAAATGGGTACCCAAAAAGTTCCAAATCCAAGATGACCTAGTCTAGAGACCTTTATATGTCATCACTGCCAAAAGATGCCATATGGCATAGAAAATTTGGAGAGTTAAAGTCTGTAATAAATGTTGGTGCAAATAAGTCCAAGCCTACATACTTGGACAATTAGCATTCACTTTATAAAGTCACATATGACTATTCTCTTGTAAAAAACATTTACTTTTATCCTTGTAAAAGTGCATATGTTAGAGCACTTATTCTCACGTGGAATTAGGAGGAATCAAATCACAAATTATTTGGTAGGTGATTTATGGGGAAGAAAGTCCTAAAGTTTAGGATTCACTTTATGATAAAAGTTTGAATTCGAATTCAAAACGGTGGCTCCAACTCTAGCTATAAAAGATGGATCAAAATCTCGCATGAAAATGAGCTCGATTTGAAGATCATTTGAGAGGGATTTTTAGTGCTTAGTAAGCTCATTCTATAGCTCCATCACTAACCCCACAGTATCCAATTATACATTGCCAATGTCATTGTAATTCTATGTCATTTAATACATACGCATTGATTACATCTCTACTTCACTTCTCTATCATGTTCAACTTAGAACAATGATCTTCTCAGAATTGTTTCTCAGTGCCTACTTGATCATTTGATGCGATTTAAGTTGGTATAGATTTAGCACAATATCTATTTTCTTGGAACAATTTTTCATTGTCATTTTTTTAGTCCAACTTGAGATATCTTCAAAACTCTGCTCATTGGTCTGCAGATTGTTGAAGCCCGAAATTGTCAGGATGTACCCTTAACTTGTTAAGCATAATTCTCTGAATACACTTGATCATTTCAAATGAAATAACTTGTGATTGGTAGCTATCTAAGAGGCAAATCATAAATGGCATTAAAGCTAATGGGAGTCTTTTACCACAACAATGGACCTATATATGGACATGCAGATACCTGACCTCAACACATTGATGGGGAAACTCTTCACACATGAGACAAAGCTCAACAAGAATGGAGATACTTCTAGAGGTAATCAATCTCCTACCCTTTACACAGATAAAAATAAGAGTAAAGATAAAAGAAAAGGTAAAAGGAATGAAGAAGAGGCAAGTAACTCTCAAGTGAATTTCACAAGTAGAGGAAGAGGTACTAGAGGAAGGGGTAGAGGAGGAAAGCAAGGCAGGGGGAGACCAAACTCTTCACCTTGCAACATTTGTGGCTTGACCAATCATACCACAGATGAGAGCTTCATGAACACAAAGAATCAGAGAGGAAGAGGCTTCCATAGAGGAGGCTATGGACAATCTAGAGGTAGGTTCAATAATGGAGGAAGCAACTTCCATCACAATTACAACCAAGGCTACAACAACAACAACAACAACAACAACAACAACAACAACAACAACAACAACAACAACAACAACAACAACAACAACAACAACAACAACAGCAACAACAACAACAACAACATCAACAACAAAAACAACAACAACAACAACAACAACTATCAAGGAGGCTTTAGAGGGAGAAGAGACTACAACAACTATACAGATGATCAAGAAGATTCCCTTTTACTCATGAATATGATAGCCAAGCAAGGTAAAGAAGATGAATACCTATTATATATTGACTTTGGTTGTTCCAATCATGTGGATGGAAATGTAGCATTGTTATCTGATCTTGAAGAACTTAAAAGAAAACATGAAGTCCAGAAAAGTGATGACACTAGGCACTCTGTTAAGAAGATTGGAAATGTTAAAGCATCTGATGGTAACATGAACCTCTTAAGTAAAGTATTATATGTGCCAACAATAACAAAAAACCTAATCGGTGTTGGGCAAATTGTTGAGAAGGGCTTACAAGTTAGATTCACAAGGCATGAAGCATATGTGGAGGACCCTCAACAAGGTTTCAAGAGGATTGCAAGAGGTGAGAAATCTGGTAGACATTTTACATTTGAAGTTGAAGATACAAGGAATATTGCTCTCTTCAATTACAAAGATCAAACTTTATCTGAATTGAAGATATGGCACAAGAGATAAGTCATATAGGTGAAAGGACACTAAAGCAAATATGCAGGGATCAGAGTGTGCTTGTCATTCCAAATGTGTCCAAGCAACACATGATTTACAAATGTGGAACATGTCGATTATGCAAATCACACAGGCAACAATTCAACAGAAGAAGATACATCTATGAAGACTACTTGGAGCTTGTATAGATAGATGTGTGGGGTCCTAACAGAGAGCCATCAATCTCAGGGTCAAGATATCATGTTTCATTCATAGATGACTGTAGTAGATGGACAATACTTTACTTTATGAAGCATAAAGATGAAGTCTTCACTTATTTCAAGAAGTATTTGGCATTGAATCAAACAGGAAAATACTTGAAGAGGCTCAGATCTGGTGGTGAGTATTTTTCACATGAATTTGACTCATTCTTACAAGAAAGAGGCATAAAGAGAGAGATTACAACAAAGTACACTCCTGAATAGAATGGAGTGGCAGAGAGAAGAAATAGAGTAATAGTAGAGGCTGCAAGATCAATGTTGAATGAAAAGAAACTTCCAAATTACTTATGGGCAGATGCTGTTTCCACAGCCACATAGCTAATTAATAGACTTCCATCCAAGTCCCTATATGGAATGACATTATGAGGCATGGAATGGTAGGAGACCTTCCATAAATCATTGTAAAATTTTTGGGATCATTGCTTATGCACATATACCCTCACAAATTAGAGGAAAGCTTGATCCAAAGGCTGAAAAATGCATATTCATTGGCTATGAACAAAACCAAAAAGGATATAGGTTGTATAATCCCACTAAAAAAGTATTTATAGTTAGTAGGGATGTGGTGTTTGATGAAAATAACTCCTGGTTTGAAGATGATTGTAGGAAAATAAAACTACCCTATGACTTGGAGAATGATTTTCGAACTCTAACTCAAGAAGAACCCCAAATATCAAAAGGTGGCAACTCAGAAGATGAAGAATAGATTGATTTCAAAGCTTTGAAGTCCAAGGGCAAGACTGAATTCAAACAATTGGAAGACATTCCAGAGTCATCCAATCAAGCACGAAGAAGATCTCAAAGGGCAAGCAAGAAACCCATAAGGTATGGCTATGACACATCACTAGTCACCAAGCATTCTATATACAGGGCTAAAGATTCTATGTCAGAGGAGCCTTCTTCATTTGAAGAAGCCAATAAGAAGGAAGAATGGAGAGAAGCTATGCAAGAAGAAATTGAAGCACTTCAATAGAACAACACTTGGATTTGGTTCCCAAGAAACCATGCATAAAAGTAATAGGATCCAGATGGATTTACAAAGTAAAGAAGAATTCGAATGGTTCAATCATTAGGTATAAAGGAAGGATAGTAGCAATGGGGTTTGCTCAAACCCATGGAGTGGATTATGAGGAGACCTTCTCACCTGTGGCTAAGATGCCAACAATCAGAGTTTTACCTAATTTTTTATGTAAATTGAGGAAGGCATTGTATGGATTAAAGCAAGCTCCTGGAGCTTGGAACCATAGGCTTCTCACATACTTTCAAGGCTGTAGCTCAATGACGAGTAGCACCTCCTTTAATGTCAATCCGGGAAGACGTGAGGATGGTATGAAGACCTCGAGCCAGTGGAGGCACAAGTGCGTGAGTGAGAAGCACACAAGCATGCACACACATACACACACACGCACACACGGCAAGACAAAGAGTGAGGATCAATGGAGTTCTTAGATTACTTTCAAGAAGCTCTTACAAGTTTGTTTCAATTACAATCTAACCTCAAAAATGAGCTCTCTAGCTCCTTTTATAGTTTTTGACTAGCTTTGGCCCTGTTCAGACCTAGTGTCCGGCCTAGTTAAAAATTAGGTTCCAGGGCTTATTTGAGGGCTCAAACGAGATCTAAAAATTACAAAAATTGGCAGGTAGATACTTCTAAAGCTCCTCAAGCTCAAGGACTCCTTGGCTTGCACAAAATGGAGCTACCAAAATATGAAATGGTATTTACAATGGTGTTTAGTGATGAGAATCACTTTTAATTGGTGTAAGGGTTTTTGAAAAGTTAAAGGGTTGCCTAAGTGCTAGATTTGCGTGAATGCTCATACTTGCTTCTTCATGAGGAAAATTATTGGCCTATTTGCGAGATCTTCTTTGACTGCCATGTTTGCTTGTGCTGTCCCTTCGCTCTGACTCTCTTCGTCTTGTGGCTCCTTCGGTTCCCTGACTGCTGCCAACACCCCCCCCACTCTCGCGTCTGTCGCCCCTGACAGACCCTTGTCTAGAGGATTTTTGAACATAGTATTGGACGACATCGGAGGCTAGGTGGTGTTCTTCGAGTCGCAAGCCGCGTGCTAGATCTATGAGCAAATCATCCCAATTCACAGGTCCGGGAACATCTGGATGAGGCACCCTCAATTGTTCTGAGTAAATAGTTCTCTCCACAGCAAATAATTGGAGGAGATGTGATGGTCTGGGTATAAAGATTTCGGAGTGATATTCCCAGAATCCTGTGATGAACATCTCCTCAAATGTCTGTTTAAAGCAGGCTGGGAGGTACTTGATTCTGGCGTGCCAAGCATATATTACTTCAATTGACGGGGTGGTACTCATATCGTACACTAGATCCTGGTTTCCTGTCACAAAGCCTGCACCTGAGAAGTGAGGGTCCTTAATGTTCTTAAACGTCCTGAAAGTGATCAGCATTAATTCAAATATTTTCATGCACATCTGGGCCATCACATCAGGATTATTGCGTAGCCGAGTACTCCAGTGACGGATTGTAGCAATCATGTAGTTGACCGTGGGGGGTCCTCGTGGATGTGCTAGGTAAACATAATTCAACCATTTTGCACAGGCTTTAATGTCTCTGACGGCAATAGTGAATTCAGGCCAGGTGCGTCGTCGAAGAACTGGAATGTAACAAGGATTATATTTAATAAACAACGGCATATTATTCCAGGTTCGGACCATTTCAGGATAGGTTTCCAAAAGCCTGATTCTCCAGGTGGGTTGATGGATGGACCCACGCTGAGCACTTTCCGGTATATCATCTGGACCAAATTGTGTTGCCAATGTGGGAGGCTTGCCACATTGCCGTTGAATCTCCGCGTTGTAATCGGCCAGAAGTATGCAGAATGGCACATATTGGTCATCATTGGTGCCAATCCATCTATGATGAGACATGCTTCTGAAGTATTCAGACTTTATGACAGTTTCTTCTAAGTTCGCTAGTGTTTGGATCTGAATGGCCACCCGTTCTTCGTGAGTGTTCGCTGTCCTTTCCAGTGTCTGAAGCCACTCGGGTGCTTCCACTTCCAATGTGTCTAGTCCCTCTGAGGTTCGTCGCCCACCTGGCATTGGCATAGGAACATACGGTTCCTCGTACGAATCATCTACCTCAATAGGGACCAGCTCTTCTTGCTCTGGTTCTACCACTGGAGATGGCTGCCTCTCGTATGTCAGTAACCTCTTTTGTAATTCTGCTACCTGCTCAGTTAAGGCCTTCACTTCGTCTGAGGTGGAGGTTGATGGGACACTCTTCGGTTGTTCTTCCTGTTCCTTAAGCCTGCTCTGAAGTGTGTCACGCTCTCGTTCCAAGTCATCATGGGCTTCCAGGAGATCTGCATAGCTTTCCAGAATGGTTTTCATCGTCTCCGTGGGAACTGCTTTGAACTGCTCTGGATCTATCTCGTGAGGGGAGCCTTCCATTGCCGCTTCCAGATTCTCTTCATTTTGTTTTTGCAGTCTCTTGTTCTCCTCCAGTGCTGTGGCCATATGTTTCCGTAGTAACGCCAAGTTGCGTCTGACTCGTAGGTTATCGGCCTGGTATACTTCGAGCAAAGCTTCTAGTTGTTTGACACCTGATTCTGTTGATGGTTGGGGTGCCTCCAATAGTGTTTGGTGAGCCTGCTCAAGCGTTGTATAACGTTGATTCACTTCTGCATTTTCCTCTTGTAGAATGTGAAATTGCCTTTGTAAGTTCTGATGGTGTGTTGTTAGTTGCTGATACCGGCCGTCCAGAGCTCTGTACTCATTCTGGAGCTGATATACACATTGATTTAATGCTAAAAATATGCTATTTACATTAAATAATGCTGGGAGGGGTGAAGATGCAGGGGGAATGGGGGCTGGAAGGGGAGTTGTGAATGATGTGGATGCAAGTGGAGATGTGGGTGGCGGGGGTATGGGAGATGAAGGTGGCATGGGGGGAGGGAGCGGTGCTGTGGCAGGAGATGTTTCCATAGTGTCAATTGTTTGAGTGACAGTGTAGATGGGGATAGTGGGTGGAGTGGATGTGACATCAGTGAAAAGAGTGGTGAAAGTGGGCATGGTGACTCCCCCGAATTGGATTCTCGGAGAGAGTGGGATGCCCATGACAATGGTGGTGGTAGTGGACGTGGTAGTGCTAGTGTCATGTGGTGGAGTGGATTGTGTAGTGCGAGGTGGGGATGGTGGTGACAGTGGTGCTTCTTGATGTTCTTCTGCTTGCGTTGTCTCTCCTGGTGCTGATACATTGATGTGAATTTGTTTCCCGGACCTCCTGGGACGAACGGGAACCCTCTTCTCAAATCTGTGAATGTAGGCCATTGCCTCATGGATGGCCTCATCCACTCCTACTGCATCAGCATGAAGGTTTATGGACTCAATGAACATATCGTCCACACCTTCCTCAGCTAGCAACTGGTTCATGAGTTTCTTGCCCGATTCCAGTGACATCTTATGCTGTTCTTGAACTAGTTGCATGGTTCGATATAGTCTTTTGATTTGTGCCAAATACGCAGGGGCACTTGCCAGCTCTGAAAGTTCGTCATATTCTTGTTCCTCGTAGGCATCTTCTTCTTGTTCAGTCTCTTGTTCCTCGACGTCGACTTCTCCCACTTCTGGTCGGGTGGGGGCTGCTGTTGTTGTCTAGGGTTGTGGATCCTGAGTTCGTTCTGTTTCCGTCTCGAGATTAGAGTCATAGATCAGTCTAGCCACTTCTTCATCCGTGAGATTGTTGAGAGTAAAACCCTGTGGAAATTCCAGATCTGATGGGACGGGTGGAAATACTAGATTAGGTCCATCTGTGCTTGGTCTTGGTAGCCGGATTGTGAATGGCCTAACGCGTCGTGTCTGGGGAGGGGTAATTTCTGGTGTAGTGGTGGCTCCCCTTGGTTGAGCACAGGGTAATTGTACTCCCCCCCTCATCTTCTTTGATGGGGGACCTGCTGCTGATAGTCTTCTTTGGAATTCCTGGGCGCGGGGCCATATGAGTGCCCTCTGAATAGGCATGTCATAGGCCAGACATCGGTAGATTATCTTGGTTAGAGCGCAACATCCATGAAGCACATTTTTCTGCTTCTTGTTCCACCTCTGATGGGCTAGGTGGATCTGATCTATGATCCAGTGTGGCACATTGATGGGAAGGCTTTCTGTCTCTGCCAGATACAAGCTGAACCATATTTTCTTTGGGGGCATGGTGAATCTTTCCTGGGCGGGGAAAGCAAAATGTTGCATGACGGTCCGTAGGTGCAGGGCGATGGTCGGTGTCATCGCTACCATATCTTTCAGCTTATTAAGATCTTTGTGTTTCATTCTACCTGGAACCATGGTTTTCTTTTCAGTGGGGATGTGCATGCCATACATGCCTAACGCTTCTCGTACAAGATTAAGGGTCAGCTTGAATCTTTTAAGCTCATGACCCGGCAACAGTGAGGGTAACACAAAGGTGCTGTCGCCTCCCTTGGCCCTGCTTGGCGTGATGGTACTGATAAGATATGAACAACGTAAGAAATCCGGCTTTGGTAAGTGGGCCTTGAAATAACTGTCCACACCGGCTTTGGTCCATACTGATCGCATGACTTCGGCGTTCTGATAGCTTTCAAACTTGCGCGTGAAAAAGTGGTATCGTCCCCATTTACCATTAAATTCCAATTCTGCTTCCCAGAAATAGGTTCCATCGCCCAATGGTCCAGCGACATCACTGAACCAGTGAGCGTGTTTACCTACTTGAGAGGTGTGCCCTTGAGGAGGATCCTGAATGGGGAGCACATGCACGGCTTGAAGTTCTTGCGGCCTTGCGGTGAGATGTGGCTCGAGGAGGAGTGTTTCTATGTCCACAATCTGTGTACCGGATCCGGCTTGAGAACTGGCACCGCCTGCTTCTGCCATGGCCCTGTTTGCTGGTTGGTTCTGTGAGAATATAGAACCACGTGTTAACATCGTAATGGACAGAATAAATCCGTTGTTGTCTCCGTTACAACATTAACATGAGGTATATGGTGAGTTAGTGGTTAGTAAGTGCACGAAGACAGTGTGTGTAGTTAATGCTTGGGTAGTCCTAGGAGACTAATGCAGTTAGTAAGTGGGGATGAATTTACACATTGGGGTCGGGGGGTTTATTACAGGTCTTAGGCTGCCAAATGCAGTGGATGGATTTTGTTCTTGGTTTCGTAGAGACTCTAGAGAGCTTTATAGGTGTATCGGCTTGAAAATGAGGCCTTTTAGGGACCCATTTGCAAGCGATTATGTTCGTGCTCATGGGCCTTGGTGGGTTCTTGAGGGTTGAAAATGAGTGAAAGCTGGCTGTGTGAGTGAACGGGTTACGCTGTATAGGTTGTGGCCTCGGCGTTGCTATTTGCGCCCGCAAACAAGCCTTAGGCACCCAAATTTGTCTTGATTGTGGGCTAGCCTTCATCGACTTCTTGGGCACCCAAATAGATTTCACGTTAGCAGAAGAATTTCTGAAAGACTTCTTATTAGTGTCGTGTTGTTGGTTACTAATAAGAGGCCTTGCCCGTGTGGTTGGATTGAGTGCAACCGGGTGTTCCCCTTTCCGCACCCACACTTGGTTTACTTGCTGAGACATTTTGCTGTGCAGGTACTTTTGATTTCCGGCATAGGTAGTACTCTGCTTCTTCTGCCTTTGATCCACCTTTGGTTGCTGCCTCCTTCTGGCCTTTGGAAAAGAAGGGAGTTCCGTTGCATCCCTGACTCCTTTTTTGAGAATATCATTCCTCTGCAACACATAGTTTTGGACAAGAACAGCATGGTCAACTTCATGTGCACCCCTGGAGGGACCAGGAGTCTGTGCCTTTCCTAGTTCCTTGAGTGCTCCATTATCTAACTCTACTGTAATTCGACTATGATTGACCCATACCTGAAGAAGTCCACTTCTTAGGTTTAAGTTAATTGCTTGGTCATAGATCCAGTCTTGACCCAAGACAAGGGGTTCCGTGAGGTCCTCATCTTGACACACTAGTACTTTAACTGTCATTGCCTCGTTATGAATGTAGAGGGGAAGTCCCACCTCGCCCATGCAAGGGGTTTCCACGCCTCCCACTCCTATGAGATATGCTTCCACAGGATTGACAGTTAACTGCAACTCTTGACAGTAAGACACTCTAACAGCACTAGTGGCTGCACCTGAGTCAATCAAGGCTCTTACGGTCCTTGCACTCTTTCCTTGTCCTATATCTAGGGTTATGAAAGGACGTCGATCAATTATCCTATGCGAGCTTGTTCCTGCGACTTCACACATTGCCATATGATATCCTTGATCTGCATAGTCATTTGTTCTAGGCTGATCTCTACCTTGCCTTCGTAACCTCATCCTTCTGATGCGTTCTAAAGCTTCTGCTTGAGCTACTTCTCGAATTCGCTTTTCTTCCTCTTTGCGTTTCTTAGCAGTGTTGAGTCGGCTGAGCATTTCCTCCGTGAGGGGTTCCTGATACAACTTGACTCTGCAACCGCTAATGTAATTTGGGAGAACATCACCCTCTAATGTGGCCAGTTGTACTGCTCCACTCGTGGAGATCCTATTGATGATCATAGGTCCGTAGCCTCTCTTTTCTAACTTCCTTGCGTGTTGTTTCAGTGTATAGACTAAAACTAGATCTCCTGCTTTCAAGCCCTTATCCTTCACATGGGCATCAAAGTATGCCTTCTGCCTCTTCTTAGCTGCATAGATTCCTGCAGCTGCTCTCAGTCTTGTTTCTCCTAATCGTTCAAGGTCAAAGATCCTAGAGGAGAGCTCATGACCTGTCCATTCGTGCTCTTGTGCTACTCTCAATGTAGGAATCAAGAAGTCCAAGGGTAGCACAGCGTTTTGGCCAAACACCATCTGAAAGGGGGTGGCTTGGAGTACCCTTTTGTAGGCAACTCGGTATGCCCAAACAGCATGGTGTAGCTGTTTGTCCCAATCAGAGCGTTTCGTGTTCACTAATTTTGTCAGTACATTGCATAAGATCTTATTAGTGCTCTCAGCTTGTCCATTAGCTTGAGGGTGATAGGGGGCAGACTTCTTGTGTATTACCAAGAATTCTTGGAGTAGATTTTCAATCACTTCGTTCAAGAAATGAGTGCCTCTATCACTTACAAGCTCTATAGGTAGCCCATATCTTGTGAACACATTCTCAAACAAGAATTTAGCAGTTGTCTGAGCGTCATTCTTTGTCGTAGCTTTCACCTCTACCCACTTAGTTAGATAGTCCGTTGCAACAATGATGTATTCCGCATGAGAACCCTTGGCTGGGGGATTAATAGGCCCTACAAAGTCTATTCCCCACTTAGAGAATGCACGTCCACCCATCATAGGTTTCAGTGGCATCTCATCTTTACGTATAGGATACTGAGTTCTCTGACAGACATCACATCGTTTCACATAGGTATGTGCATCCACGTGAAGGGTTGGCCACCAAAAGCCCGCAAATAGTATTGCCTTGATTACCCGATCTGGTCCAAAGTGTCCTCCTGCTACACCTTGGTGAGCAGTTTCCAAGATCTTAAGATATTCACTTTCATGGACACATAGCCTCAGGTAACCGTCTTTACCACACTTGTATAGATTATCACCAATGAGTGAGTAATCCAGGGCTTCTTGTTCTAAACTCCTTTTCCTAGCCAGAGTCATGTCTGGAGGGAATGCTTTCGTCCTTAGGAAGGATACTAGTGGTTCACTCCAATCTGGCACAATGGATACTTGATAAAGAGTGGCGTGTTCCACAAGTGGTTTAGTGCCACAGATTGGGCATTCCTTGCACAACTTTTGGACATCAGCTTCCATAGTTGGCCAATGTACTCCGAGTCTCTTTAGGGTCTGTAAAGTTCGTTGCTTTGAATGGTGTTGCTCTAGTGCACCTACATGTGCTAAATGCAACCATTTATTGTACTCGGCTTCTTCTACGCAACACGCCAAGATCCCTTGATCTGTGTGCTTGTACACACTTCCAGCCATGATGTGGTACTTTTGGGCTTTTACAACCTCTCTATTCCATGTGTTTACCACTGGATGATTAGGCCCGTATGTCAATATTGGTACCAAAGGCTTAGCCCATTGCGGCACCACTTCCAAATTAAACAAGTAAGCATCAGGAAGGTCATCTGATACTCCTTGTGGGGCTTCTCCAGATGTGAGCCTAGAGAGATGATCTGCTCTCAAATGAGTCCTACCTTTCCTTACCACAACCTTGAAATCATATTCCATTAGTAAGAGAAACCATCTCACTAATCTTCCTGTATTGCACGACTTGTTTACGAGGTATAGCAATGCTTGATGATCCGTAAAAAATTTAAACTTATTTGCAAGCAAATAGTGTCTAAATTTCTTAACTGCATATACCATGCCTAAGCCTTCTCTCTCCGTAGTGGTGTAATTTCGTTCAGCTGCATTCAACTGTCTACTGGTGTAGGCAATTGGAAGATCCATATTACCTTCACCAGTAGGTTGTGCCAGCACACATCCAATGGCATAATTGGATGCATCCACGTGAACATGAAATGGCTTATTCCAATATGGTGTGGTCAAGATTGGTGCTGAACATAATCTTCGTTTAAGCTCCTGGAAGGAATTCTCACATTCATCCGTCCACTCAAAGTTAGTCAGAAGTCCGTACATGGGCTTTGCAATGACAGCATACATGTGTATAAATCGTCGGTAATAACCACAATGCCCCATGAAAGCTTGTACTTCCTTGACATTCTTTGGCCTAGGTAGCTCTGCTATAGCTCTCACTTTCTCTTCGTCAGTAGATATGCCATTCTTTGACACTATGTGCCCTAAAATCTTGCCTTGTCTGACCATAAAAACACACTTTTCTGGGTTCAGGCAGACTTGATATTCTCTACATTTGTCAAAGATTTGTCTGAGTTCAGGAATATGGGTTTGTCTAATGTTGGAATGAGCACAAAGATCATCAACATAGACCTCTAAATTCTTCCTCAGGAACTCCTTAAACACATGGCACATTAGTCTCTGGAAGGTGGCTGGTGCGTTGGTAAGCCCAAATGGCATTACTCTAAAAGCAAAAATGCCCCATTTTGTGGCAAAGGCTGTCTTATGTTGATCCTCTGGAGCTATGGCTACTTGATTGTAGCCCGAAAATCCATCAAGGAAGCTGTACACTTCCTTGCCTGCTACTCTTTCTAAGAGATGTTCTGTGATGGGAAGCGGATAGTTATCTCGAATTGTGGCTGCATTAACCTTCTTCAAGTTAATGCATACGCGCAGCTTTCCATTTTTCTTGGGCACCACTACGATGGGGGATACCCACTCAGTGTGCTCAATTTCATAGATAAATCCAGCTTCAACCAGTCTATCTATCTCTTCTTTGATCTTAGCAGCGTAATTATCGTTATATGTATAGGGCTTTTGCTTAGAGGGTTTAGCATCTGAGGTCATGGGAATGGTGTGTGAGCATATGTCCGGGTCAACACCTTTCAAATCCTTGTAACTCCAAGCGAATACATCTCTGTATTCTCTTAGCAAGGCAATCAACGCATGCTCTTCTTCTTCTGTTAGGTCATGGCCTATGTACGTGCATCTCTCCTCTCCTTCTTCTAGGGCCACTACTATTTTCTTGGTGGTTTCTTTGTTATCATAGGCCTCCCCTGATTGTGCCTCTCGTTTAGGCATTCTTATCATGACCCTCCTGTCATCTATCTCATATTTCTTAAAATTTTCTGGGACCTCAAACAAAGATTCTCCCTCTTCTGGTGAGACTTCTCGCTTTTTTCGTTTCTTTACGTCTTCCTTCGGGGTCACATGTGTTGTTAATATTACATCATTTGTAAGCTCTCCATGCCTCTGGGGTTGAAATTCTACTTCGTGGAAGTATTCTTCATCTGATGCAAATGGTGGGTCCATAATGATTGACTCTAGATCGGAGTCACTTGCCTCCTCAAATGCATCTGGGCTAGGTTCGCATTCTTCTAGAACTGCCTCTCCCATGATTGGCTCTATGGAGAAGACTGAAATGTCATAGCCATCCTCATCACAGTGAGGTGTCCATTGTTCCTCATTGATGGCTACATCCATTGTTGCTAAAATTTCTGCCCAGCCGTGAGGTTCGAATTCTTCGTCTGGAAAAACTACAGGTGCATAGGCTGGGTCTTGGATTGATCTATGGGTTTCTTTTGCACCTACCTCTCTGGCTTTTTCTCTCTTCTCTTCGTCCACTGCTACTTTGCACATCCATAAGTGGGTGTCTTCATGCATCCATGAGGATCCTGATCCTATGGAATGCACCGATTCCGTATCATCTTTGGCTCTATGGATGGGATTCCATTGGATAGGAGGTACATCTCTATGAGAGTAATCTTTGAGATTTACTTTGGTTGTAACACCTAGGTGTTGCAAATACAAGGAGTTGGTTCCCCAGTCCTGTACCACTTGCAACTGTCGCATAAATGGTCTTCCCAAAATCATCTCATAGGCATGATTTTTGCTAAAGTCACATATAGCAAATGTATGCTCAAACTCGACACCACAAGTGGTGAGAGTTATTCCTTCTAGCAATCCTAAGGGTCTCTCAATATGACCATCTGCCATCTGCAATTTCATTCTCGTTGGCCTGAGTGCTGGCTTGCCCCAACGCTTCCACAGGGAAGTGGTGGCAATTGCAACTCCTGCACCTGAGTCCAAAATTGCCTTGGTGGTGTACTCCTGGTAGGTGATGGGAAGATAGGTATTACCTTCTTCACCTTCACACATATCTCCTATCTTATCCAAGGGTATCTCTGGCACTGTCCTATGTGATCCTACCTGGGAACGAGGTTTGGCTATTTCTGGTACTTGTTTGGCGACATGTTTCCATAATTCAGGTCTAACCTTGAGTAGCTCTTCTAACTTGAGATTGCACTGCAGGTTAGTGTTCTTCACTACCTCTGTGTTCCTAGGTATGACTGAATCTTCGTTTCTTACCATGACTATAGGTGCTCTCATACAGGTGGACCTTGCTTCCCATGGGCCTGTGAAATGGGGTAGTTCCTGTAAGGAATTAGACTCGAAGTCTAATCTTTCTTGAGATTGGATACTCTCCTGCTCTCCATAAATGGATGGGATGTCTTGTGGGAATTGGTCATGTGCCTCATCCACAAGTTCAATAGGAGGAGGGACTTCACTCTCTTTAGCCCATTTGTCTTCTTGAATCTCGCGTAGGAATTCTGGTGTGAACCGATTCATAGAAGATGATGAGTCCGGCTCCTAGGCACATAGGCTTCTTGAGCAGGAATGCTTAATCTTTCACTTACCCTGCCCTTGTGTTGAGAGGCTGGTTCCTTTTGTGATTGTGTCCTTAGATTCTCTATTCTTTCTAAGGAGGGGAAGTTGTCTGGTTCAGTGGAATTGGCCACATAAACTTTTGATGGGGGATGGGTCATGTTTTTGCTTGTTTTCTCCCTTTCTTGATTTTTTTCCTCCTTGGCCGATCTGGCAATTATGCCCTCTAACTTCTCTAGAAGTCCATCCAAGTGTAATTGCATCTTGGCTGAGCCCGAGTAATTGAAAAGGCGACTGGCTTCGAACATAGTTTGAGCCAATGCTACCATTTTCGCGCAAAGCTTGGTTCTTTCTATCTCTAGGTCAGCTCTAGGGTAACACTTGTCGTGATCTGTGACATTTGGCCCTTCTTGAATTTTGGCCTGATATGCTTTAAGCATCATGTCTATGTCCTCTGGAATGGGATCAGCTAATACTGATCCTACTCTAGGGGGTGGTGGAATCATATGAGGTGGGTTGGGAGGTGGCGGGTCGGATGGCGATGGGAATGGTGGTGGTGGGATAGTGTGAGAGGGAGTTTGAGATGTGAGTTCAGTTATCCTGGCTTTGGTTTCTCTTATGCTTTCCTCGAGTTCACTCATCTTTTTAGCCCATTGTCTTTTCATTCTTTCCCGACTATCTTTCCATGCTCTAGTCCTTTTCTTTGTTATGCTCTCGGTTTCACTAGCCTCTGGGTTCTTATCCTGGGTTGCTCCTTGGTTCTGTTGCAATGCTTGAGCTCTAGTGACTACTTGTACTGGTGCAGTGGAAGTGACACTCCCTGTGGAATCTACCACTAACCCAATAACGTTGATAGGAGTGATTTTTGGCATATTATTGGGATTCTTAGGGCAATCTCGTAAGAGATGCTCCTTTCCACAATCTTGGCAGAAGCCTTGGATTGTCACTGACTGGGGTTGTGTAGGTGGAGGCAAGGGACAATCACGAATGAGGTGATCTCCTTGACATCTGTAGCACGGTCCTCTAGGTAATGGGGGTCTTACCTGCCTTGGTTGAGGTCTAGGGTTGGGGTTTGCATACATGACGTTTGTGTAATCTGACTCCCAACTAGGTTCATTTGGCTCTTCATTGTAATAGGACTCACCATGTTCTGGAGACTGCATGTAGTACGCCTGGGGACTATCAACATGTGTAGAATCAAAGCTATGGTCACTCGGGTCACTTTCGGAAAGCAAGGGTGTTACAGGGACTATAGCTCTATTCAGGTTTTCTTCTGCAACAACATACTTTACCGGAATCACGTTAGCTGGGGCTGGGGGTTGTTGTGCTAGCACAGGCTGAGGCCTTTGTTGGTTTTGATATTGTGGTTGATAATTTTGTTGTGGCCTGCCATATGGCTGTGGAGGGTACTGGTTCTGGTATCTTCCCTGTGGTGGATAGGGTTGAGGATAGGTTTGCCTAACTGTTTGCTTATTGTAGGGGCAGTCTTGTGCGGTGTGATTGGTGTACCTCCGTTCTATGGTGCAGTACTGGCTACTAGGATTTACTTGGGGTTGAGCCATAATGGGACACACGTTCGCCATGTGGTCGCCACCACAAGTATAGCACCTTTTCACAGGGGCAAACCTTGGGATTTGTTTGCTAGTTACACCTAATTTCTGAGCTACTTTCTCTGCAAGTTCCTCAATTGATGTGGATTGCGTGGAAGAGAGGCTAGAGGCACTATCTGAATCTTTGTATATCTTGGAAAGCTCTAACTCCTCCCCTAGGTTATCCTCAATGTCAATACACATGCGTACACACTCTTCTATGGTCCTAGGGTCCTTCAAGTACACATATGATCTTAATTTGGTACTTAGCAATCCATCCAAGAATAAAGCCACTTGCTTGGCTGGTGTGGGTAACTCGGAAACAGGGCACCTTTCAAGATATTGCCTAAATCTCCTTCCTGCAAGTCTCATGGTCTCTTGCGGGGTTTGCTTGAAGCTGTGAATCAACGAGGAGGTATTATGCCTTATGCCACTCTTAGAGAATTCAATAATGAAAGCTTCTAGGAGTTGGTCTATGCTCCTGAACTGCCTCTCATTTAGTGGCTGAAACCATGTCAGGGCAGTGTTCCTAAGGGTCAGACCAAAGGCATTGTACTGCGTGAATAGATCCTCCACTTGTTTAGCTCTCAAGACTTGCCTAAACTCAGCCACATGATCGTATGGATCTCCAGTACCATCGAAGTAGTTCTTCATGGACTTAACTAGCTGAGTCGGTCTCAAAGTCCTTGTGTGCTCTCTAGTTCGTGGTAGAGGGAACTCATCCACATTTCTTTGATTTCTGTGAGCTCTGAGTATCTCAGGTTCTACTCTATTCGTTTCCGTCCTCGTTCTTTCTCTACCCACTGGGTTAGCAAAGCTTACTTCTGGTCTATCCCTACTTCTGTCTCTTTGCATTCCATGAGCTTGGGATGTTCCAGCTCCAGGGTGACCGTGGGATACATTCGATCTCGGTTGGGGGAAAATGAATTCACCTTTCCAAGTGTAAGCATGCCTATCATTTTCCGTAACCACAAAGATCCGTTCTGAAGCGTGGTCTAAGTAGGTCACTCTGCCTGGGCTATCAGGATCCTTAAACTCATAGATCATGATATTTCCTATATCAGTTGGCTGATTAGATTTATACCTCCAAAAGGCTTCGTCGGTTTCTCGATCGAGGAGCAGCTCTATGCTCTTATTATCCTGGGGAATCCATTCCGGTGTGATAATCCTAGTGAGAACCGATTTACCTCGAGGGGTTCTAGGTTCTGCACCCATGTTTCCTTGCTCTAGGTCACCTAACTCTGCTTCTGAGATCACATTTCCGAATTCGTCCGTCCTATCTGGGTAACTAGTGACTACATATATGGTTCCTTCTTTGTCCAAGTATGCTCCGTTTTCAAACTTGACAGCTGGGTGCTCTAGTCCAATGGATTGATCAGGATTCTTAATCTGTACTACAGACCTTCCTAGGCCGTCCTCATAGATGCTAGCACCTAATCGGTTGGTCCTAAGGTATTCCAACTGTGTTTTGTAAGGGCCTTCTACCCTGTGCAAGTATGGCACACCTGAACTTTCCGTAGGTCTGTCCATGCCTTGAGACTTCTCTGATTCACTGGTACTAGGGTAATGCGAGTGGTGACTCAACTGCTGGGCCCAAGACCTTGCAGTATGATTGACACTAGCCTCAGAAGACCTAAGGCTTTGTCTCTCTCTTACTAGGTGTCATCCTGATCTAAGGTTCGTATGCTTAACTGATTAACCCAATTTTTCCAGGTACAACCACGTTTCTGAGTCCTTTTGTATCGGTTACTTGGTTCTTTTTATGTTGATTATCGTGTTTATACTCTTGTCTGATATCACGTTGTTAGGAATATTTGAGTTTAATTTCGCATTTGAGTTTGGTCGTTTCACGTTAGGTTCTTTTCCTTTAAAGTTGTCGTTCACACACACACAGGTTATCTCTTAACTTGCACTTGATTTTCTTAGATAATCTTTGATTTATCTCGTGCCTATCGTTGCCTGGAATTACTTCTAACACTACCCGCACTTAGCCTAAGCTAAGAATTGACAGAGGGTGTTGCGGGTGTTCCTACCTGGAGTTCCTTTCCTTGTATTGTTGCCCTGGTGTGCCCAGGACGCGTATTCCCAAGCTTGCACTTACTCTTGCCTTGCGTACCCTTCGCTGCTCTCAAAGGACCTGTAAGAGGCCCACTGTCAGCTCAAGACTTAAATTCAATAGACAAAACCAATCACTTTCATTCATGTAACACTTCACCAATTTGCACTATGACTTTTTGGACACAACTCTAGAGATCCCTGAATTTTGTTACCCCTGGGTATGGTCAACTTCCAAATACCCTATCTAATATTCCTGAGCTTAATTTAACCGTAACCAATCAATGTTTTTGTTGCACTCCCTGCGAGCTTTCCAACAAAACAAGAATCACGGCAAACGGATTTCGTATGAGAGAGTTATGCCAGTTCAGGGTTTTGGGGCTAAAACAGGATTAAACTAGGTTAACATGCAAATAGGAATTCGCGAGTTACTTGGGTCATGCCCTCATAATGCAATACTACACCCTTGTGTTTGTCCCACACTTGGCCAAAATTTAAACCACTATTTTTGCCCTAAAAATTTGACCTAATTTGCCCTTCTAACGTGTTCGCAAAGTCTGTCGGTCGCGATTGACAAGTCAGTCGCGATCGACGTGTCGATCACGATTGACAGGTCCGTCGTGGCTGTCAGTCGCGGTTGACTGGTCAGTCGCGATTGACAAGGGTTACGAAAAGCCAATCGGTCGTGGTCAAAGGGTCGTTGACTCTGTCGGTCGCGATTGATGGGTCGATCGCGATTGACAGGTCGGTCGCGAGGGTCTGTCGGTCGTGGTCAATCAATCGTTGACTGTGTCGGTCGCGATTGATGGGTCGATCGCGATTGATGACTCGATCGCGATTGACATGTGTCACGCGTATGGTCCGTCGGTCGCGGTCAATCGGTCGTTGACTCTGTTGGTCGCGATTGATGGGTCGATCGTGATTGATGACTCGATCGCGATTGACAGGTGTCACGCGTATGGTCCGTCGGTCGCGGTCAATCGGTTGTTGACTCTGTCGGTCGCGATTGACAGAGCCGTCGTGGGCTGTCGATCGCGATTGACGTGTCGATCGCGATTGACAGGTCTGTCCATCGTGGTTTGTCGGTCGCGATTGACAGAGCGATCGCGATTGACAGAAATCTGAGGAGTTTCAAAATTCTAAGCACATTTTTGGGAAGCTCTAGGCCTGTAGATCATGGTTTTGCACTTTGTTTGGTAATTTGAGCGTTTTTTCTGTCGGTCGCGATTGACAGAAGTTGGCGACACACAGACAATTACTTCGAATTCCGTACCTGCGCAGAGTGCTGGGGACGATGATGTGACCTGTACCTGCAAGACAGCTCAAAAAACATGCAACAACAGCACATGCAATTTCGCTCTCTCGCTCTCTCTCACAAGTGAAATGAGGGAAATGAGGTGGAGATGGGGATATAGTCAAAAAACTGAAATTTTCGCGATGATGAAGATGGAGGTGGAAGATGGTGATGAGGAAGATGGTGATGATGATGGTGAAGAAAAAACAAGAAAATAGATGAAAGTGAAGAAAATACCTACAACTCCAACGCGTCAACTCTACGTCTTACCATCACACGCTCGTCCTCAAAGCTCGATCCCCGGCAACGGCGCCAAAATTTGGTGTAGCTCAATGACGAGTAGCACCTCCTTTAATGTCAATCCGGGAAGACGTGAGGATGGTATGAAGACCTCGAGCCAGTGGAGGCACAAGTGCGTGAGTGAGAAGCACACAAGCATGCACACACATACACACACACGCACACACGGCAAGACAAAGAGTGAGGATCAATGGAGTTCTTAGATTACTTTCAAGAAGCTCTTACAAGTTTGTTTCAATTACAATCTAACCTCAAAAATGAGCTCTCTAGCTCCTTTTATAGTTTTTGACTAGCTTTGGCCCTGTTCAGACCTAGTGTCCGGCCTAGTTAAAAATTAGGTTCCAGGGCTTATTTGAGGGCTCAAACGAGATCTAAAAATTACAAAAATTGGCAGGTAGATACTTCTAAAGCTCCTCAAGCTCAAGGACTCCTTGGCTTGCACAAAATGGAGCTACCAAAATATGAAATGGTATTTACAATGGTGTTTAGTGATGAGAATCACTTTTAATTGGTGTAAGGGTTTTTGAAAAGTTAAAGGGTTGCCTAAGTGCTAGATTTGCGTGAATGCTCATACTTGCTTCTTCATGAGGAAAATTATTGGCCTATTTGCTAGATCTTCTTTGACTGCCATGTCTGCTTGTGCTGTCCCTTCGCTCTGACTCTCTTCGTCTTGTGGCTCCTTCGGTTCCTTGACTGCTGCCAACAAAGGCCAAGGCTTTGTTGTAAGCAAAACAAATTCTTCATTATTTATTAAGAATACTATTCATAGATTATCTAGCTATGTGTTTACGTGGATGAATTATCATTATAGGAGATGATGCCAATGGTATCAATAAGATCAAAGATCACATGAAGGAAGAATCCAAGATCAATGATCTTGGATTGCTTACATATTGTCTTGGCTTAGGGATTGTGTATTCACAATCTGGTGTTTTTATTACCCAAAGAAAGTACATTCATGATATGATTGTTAAGTTCAAGATGGAGAATTCAAAAACTGTAGGTACACCTATGGAATTGAATAAAAAACTTAGTTCTCATGAGGGAGAACTACTTGAAGACATTACAAGTTACCAAAGGCTTGTTGGGAGTCTCAATTATGCAACCCTAACAAGAGTGGACATATGCTATGGAGTAAGTACATTAAGTCAATTTATGCATACGCCAAGAAAACCTCACATGGAAGCCACCAAGAGGATCTTAAAGTATCTAAAGGGTACCATAAATGAAGGGCTATTTTATCCATTCACCTTTGACTTGGATATCAAGCTATATTCTGATGCACATTGGGCTAGCTCAAAAGACGATAGGAGGAGCACTTTTGGCTACTTATCTTTTCTAGGTTCAAAGTTGATTTCATGGTCATCAAATAAACAAACAATTATGGCATTATGATCAACTGAAGCCGAATATAGAGGCCTAAAAAATGCAACAAAAGAAGCAATATGGTTAAAGCTACTCTACTCAAAATTAGGGATACATACCTACACCCCAATGATCTTTGGAGATAACACTAGCTCACTTCATTTGGCTGCTAATCCTATATATCATGCAAGGACTAAGCACATTGAAGTGCATTATCATTATGTGAGAGAGAACCTACTTAGCAAGGACATGTTGGTGCAGACCAATCACCAATTGAAGGCTTGAAAGATCAAATGATGAAGGAAGAATCAATTCCTAAAGTGTGGAAGAAGATTACATTCAGAGAACAAGAGAAGTGTACACATATGTACATTAGTATAGTCATAGATGACTTAGATCTTTTGTTTAGTAAGAATCATGTACAAAATTATCTATAAATACTTTGAGAAAAGTCGGGAAATGTATGAGAGCATATGTGACAATAGTTAGAAGTCAAGAATGAGGGAGATAGAAGTCATGAGATAGAGGAAAGTGATTTTGAGTTAGCTCTCATCACTCAGTTGTAATTCTTCTGAGTAAAGAAAAATATTTGCGCCCGATGTTTCTGCGTGTTCTCCTTCTATAGTAGATCAATTGTGAAATGCTTTTGTACAAGTCTAAGTTGAGAGTTGCTTGACCTCTGTGCAAAGTTTTAGCTTCCAATTGTAATCAGGCTGAGTGAATTAAGTGTAGGAACATTCATATGTGAAGTGTGTTCACTGGTTCCTAAAACAGGCGCAGATTTCAAAGTCAATATTTTGGTCATTTCTCCTAGCACAGTTTAAAGTTTTGCATGAGTGAGGGCTTAATCTTTAAGTTGGAAGATAAGCTACTTATGTCTAGAAGCATTTTGTAAAACGGGTTCTATTCAAGGAGAACCAAGTCTTAAAAGTTACAGGTGTAAAGTCGACTGTTCTGAGTAACAGTTTCTGACATAGGTAACTTGAGAAGTTGATTTCTCAAGCTACACTTAATCTTTTGATGAGATTCAACTTGGAGTAGATGCGCAATCTCTAGGAGATACTTCGTACAAAGTTTCATAAAAAACTTTACACGTTTGATAGGTCAATGTGGAGAAATAGTGCAGCAGACTTTTCTGTGTTTCATCTTCTTCACAGATTTGTTAATCTTTTGATAATTAGCAATTGATCCTCTAAATTAGTGGAGTGTTTGACTTACTCTTGGTATAGAGGTGCTCTAATCACAAGAGTAAGTTGTTCTTTTGGAGATTAACATTCTCCATCAATGGTATCAGAGCAGGAGACATCAATTTGAAGAAAGGAGGATCCCGACTGCTGCAGATTCAAGAAATTCAACACTTGAAGGACTAAGAAGTGAAAGCTTGGAGTCAAAGCTTGAGGAGAAGACTATTTGACATCAAGAAAGGCAAAAGGAGTTCAATTCGAAGTAAAGGTACATACATTGTTTGTAAAGCTTGAAGATTTCAATACACAGGTGGATACAAGATGGGAGAAAGCTTGCAGATTGATAAGCTAGATAGGGAGAACTATCCAGCATGGTCCATGAGGATGGAAGCACACCTCATGAGCAAAGATCTTATATCATTTATTACAGGAGATGAAGAAAAACCTGAGTTTGCAGATCCAAGTATTCCTACTAGGGAAGAGCTTGCAATGTTGAAGACTTGGATGAGAAAGGATGCTCAAGCAAGGAGCATCATCTACATGGCTGTAAATGATTACCTTTTACCTCACATCAGAGGTTTGGAAAGTGCTACAGATGTTTGGAATGCCTTGGAAGAGCATTTCCAAAATACAACTAAGTCAAGGAAGTCCTCACTATGGGCTGAGTTCACAACCTTCAAGAAGAAGAGCTCACAATCAATTTCAGATTATGTGGCAAGAATGAAAGATATTGCAGATAGCTTGGGAGCAGTGGATGAAGATATTGAAGAAGAAAAGTTGGTAAGACAAATACTTACAGGTTTGAGAGGAGATGAGAAGTGGAAGCCTTTCATATTGTCCATAGAATTGTCACTTGATCACTTTACTCCTGACCTTAATCAATTGCTAGGACACATGCTAACCTTTGAGCAGGATCTTAAAGGAGACAATGATAGAAGTACAAGTCAAGCTATGTACTCTAAGGACAAGAAAAAGAATGGCAAGGGAAAGCAATCAAATGATGATGAAGGGAATTCAAATCAAGCCAACTTCACAAAAGGGAAGACAAATTTCAGAGGTAAAGGAAGAGGAGGTAAGAACAAAGATAATGCTAAAGCTTGTTGGATTTGTGGCAGAACAAATCATTTGGCAAATGATTGTTGGTATAACAATCAAAATGGAGGAAACAACAATCAGAATTATAGTCAAAGAGGTAGAGGAGGCAGAAACCAAAGAGGCAATTTCAGAGGAAGAGGTGGTAGGACATCATATGGTAGAGGAGGTGGAAGAAACTTCCAATCTCAGTCCTACAACAACAATTATTACAATTATGCATCAGATCAGAAGGATGACATGACTCTTATCTTGAATGCAACTCATGAATCAATGGGAGAAGATCAAAGAGTGTTCTATATTGACTCAGGATGTAGCAACCATCTGAGTGGGAATCTACCCTTGATGACTGATATGGAAGCAAGGGTGAATGGACATACAGTTCAAACAGGTGACAATACCAAACATAAAGTGGAGAGCATTGGATCAGTGAAGACAAAGAGTGGAAGTACACTTCTGAGCAAGGTACTTTATGTTCCTACTATTCCTAAAAATCTGATAAGTGTAGGGCAAATTGTGGAGAAAGGATATGAGGTAAGATTTACAAATGATGGTGTTTATGTACAAGATCCAAATCAGGGATATAGAAACATAATTGCAGGTAAAAAGGAAGGAAGATTGTTCACTCTCAAAGTCCAAGGTAATGTGGGACATGCATTATTTACCTATGGAAGTCAAAAGGTATCTGAATTTGACCTATGGCATAAAAGGCTAGGTCATTTCAATGAGAGAGCTATAAAGGAGATGTCAAAGAATCAGGTGGTGCTTGGATTGCCAAACATTGAAGGGCAACATATGGTGTACAAGTGTGAAGCTTGTCAATTAGGTAAAGCACATAAGAGTTCTTACAACAAATCAGGGTACAAGTATTCAAATATGCTTGAATTGGTTCATACAGATGTATGGGGTCCCTCAAGGGACTATAGCATAAATGGATCCAGATATTATGTGTTGTTTGTTGATGATGCAACCAGGTGGATTATTTTGTATGTAATCAAGGATAAATCAGAAGTGTTCAAGACATTCAAACATTTTCATGCTTATGCAGAAAGGATCACAGGACAAAAGCTAAAGAGGTTAAGATCAGATGGAGGGGGAGAGTATTTCTCAAAAGAGTTTGATGATTATTTGTGGAATGCAGGTATCAAAAGAGAAGTGACTTGCAGGTACTCCCCTCAACAGAATGGAGTAGCAGAAAGAAGGAATAGGACTCTTGTAGAGTTTGCAAGAGCCATGATGAAGGAAAAGAATTGTCCAAATTACTTATGGGCAGAAGCCATTAACACTGCAACATATCTTGTGAATAGGTTGCCTTGCAAAGCTTTGGATGGAGGAACCCCTTATGAAGCATGGTGGGGTAAGAAGCCTAGTCTTGATCATTGTAAAGTATTTGGATGTATTGCATATGCTTATGTTCCTTCACAATTAAGACATAAGCTAGAACCAAAGGCAGAGAAGTATGTGTTTATTGGATATGATGATAGACAGATGGGTTATAGGTTGTGGAGTCCATCCACAAAGCAATTTCTTGTTACTAAAGATGTGACATTTGATGAGCAAAATATGTGGTATACAGGATCACCAAATGAGTATACAGGTGTTGAAGAAATTCAAAGGAAAGGAAAGGCAAAGGTAAAAGTTTGTGAAGAAATTGTTGATGAAGTTGACTCTAGATGTAGAGTGCAGGATCATGTAGAAGAAGGGCCAAGATTTGATCCAGAATCAAATGAGGCTGAAACTTCAAGAAGTGCAGAAATCAGAAGATCTACAAGGGAAAGGAAAGAACCTATAAGGTATAGTTATGATACATCTTTCCTAACAACAAAAGATTATGCCTACATTGTTAAAACAGAAGAAGATCCAACCACTTATGAAGAAGCCAGAGGTAAACAGAATTGGGAGAAGGCAATGCAGGAAGAGTATGATGCTCTACTTGAAAATGAAACTTGGGAACTAGTACCAAGACCAAAGAATCAGAAGGTTATTGGATGCAAGTGGGTATATAAAACAAAAAGGTTTGCAGATGGTAAGGTGTCTAGATATAAGGCTAGACTTGTGGTCAAAGGTTATGCCCAAACTTATGGGGTAGATTATGATGAAACCTTTAGTCCTGTTGCTAAGATGTCTACAATTAGGACATTGATTGCTATTGCTGCTTGCAAGGGATGGAAATTATCACAATTGGATGTGAAAAATGCATTTCTAAATGGGTACATTGCAAATGAAGTATATATGGAGCAACCAGAAGGCTTCATGGAATCAATTGGATCAGATTATGTGTGTAAGCTCAAGAGAGCTTTATATGGGTTGAAGCAAGCCCCAAGAGCTTGGAATTACAGATTGGTCAAGTTCTTGAATGAATGTGGATTTCAAGCATCAAAGGCAGATAGTAGCTTGCTAGTGAAGGCAAGTGAAAATGGATACATTTACATGTGCATTTATGTTGATGATATTATTGTTACAGGAACAGATGCTCAAGGAATCAATGAACTCAAGAAGCAAATAGAGAAGGAGTTTAAGATAAGTGACTTAGGAAACTTATCTTATTTTCTAGGAATGCAGATTGTGTATACTCAACATGGAGTATATGTTTCACAAGAGAGATATTTGAAGAATCTACTAGTCAAGTTTAACATGGAAGATTGCAAGACCTCAACCACACCATTGGAGGTAAATCATAAATTAAGCAGGTATGGAGGTGAAGAATTCAATGACATGAAGAAATATCAGAGTTTGGTAGGTAGTCTAATCTATGCTACCTTGACAAGGCCAGATCTATCATATGCAGTAGGTGTGTTGTCACAATTCATGCATTGTCCAAAGAAGACTCATTGGATTGCAGCCCAAAGGGTACTCAGATATATCAAAGGAACCCTAAGTGAAGGTTTGTATTATGGTTTCACTTCTGACACAAGAATCAAAGTGTTTAGTGATGCAGATTGGGCAGGTGACTCAGATGATAGAAGGTCTACTCATGGATATCTCTGTTATGTTGGAGATAAGTTAGTTTCTTGGTGTTCAAAGAAGCAACACACAGTTGCTTTATCATCCACAGAAGCTGAGTATAAAGGAATGGTAGAAGCTGCAAAAGAAGTGATATGGTTGAAGACCTTGATGAAAAGTTTTGAGACTGATCATAGTACTCCAATAATTTTTGGAGACAATATGAGTTCTTTGTATTTGGCAACTAACCCTGTTTTTCATGCCAGGACTAAGCATATAGAGATTCAGTATCATTTCTTGAGGGAAAAGGTATTAGATAAAGAGATTGAAGTGATGTACACTCCAACAAAAGAACAAGTGGCAGATATGATGACAAAGAGTCTGGATGGACCTAAGTTACAAAGGTTCAAAGACATGGCAAGTATAAAGAAGACAGAGAAAACCTCAATTGATGATTGAGGGGGAGCTGTTGGTGCAGACCAATCACCAATTGAAGGCTTGAAAGATCAAATGATGAAGGAAGAATCAATTCCTAAAGTGTGGAAGAAGATTACATTCAGAGAACAAGAGAAGTGTACACATATGTACATTAGTATAGTCATAGATGACTTAGATCTTTTGTTTAGTAAGAATCATGTACAAAATTATCTATAAATACTTTGAGAAAAGTCGGGAAATGTATGAGAGCATATGTGACAATAGTTAGAAGTCAAGAATGAGGGAGATAGAAGTCATGAGATAGAGGAAAGTGATTTTGAGTTAGCTCTCATCACTCAGTTGTAATTCTTCTGAGTAAAGAAAAATATTTGCGCCCGATGTTTCTGCGTGTTCTCCTTCTACAGTAGATCAATTGTGAAATGCTTTTGTACAAGTCTAAGTTGAGAGTTGCTTGACCTCTGTGCAAAGTTTTAGCTTCCAATTGTAATCAGGCTGAGTGAATTAAGGTAGGAACATTCATATATGAAGTGTGTTCACTGGTTCCTAAAACAGGCGCAGATTTCAAAGTCAATATTTTGGTCATTTCTCCTAGCACAGTTTAAAGTTTTGCATGAGTGAGGGCTTAATCTTTAAGTTGGAAGATAAGCTACTTATGTCTAGAAGCATTTTGTAAAACGGGTTCTATTCAAGGAGAACCAAGTCTTAAAAGTTACAGGTGTAAAGTCGACTGTTCTGAGTAACAGTTTCTGACATAGGTAACTTGAGAAGTTGATTTCTCAAGCTACACTTAATCTTTTGATGAGATTCAACTTGGAGTAGATGCGCAATCTCTAGGAGATACTTCGTACAAAGTTTCATAAAAAACTTTACACGTTTGATAGGTCAATGTGGAGAAATAGTGCAGCAGACTTTTCTGTGTTTCATCTTCTTCACAGATTTGTTAATCTTTTGATAATTAGCAATTGATCCTCTAAATTAGTGGAGTGTTTGACTTACTCTTGGTATAGAGGTGCTCTAATCACAAGAGTAAGTTGTTCTTTTGGAGATTAACATTCTCCATCAGGACATACAATTTTCCTATGCATCAACCAATTTGCAATGTGCACATATGCTAACCAAATCTTTGGATGGAACTAAATTGAACAGGTTCAAGATGATGATTGGATTTCAAGACATCAAGGAAAAGCAAGCATGATAGGCTTGAGGGGGAGCTATTGGTGCAAATTAGTCCAAGTCTACATACTTGGACAATTAGCATGCACTTCATAAAGTCACATATGACTATTCTATTGTAAAAAACATTTACTTTTATCCTTGTAAAAGTGCATATGTTATAGCACTTACTCTCACATGGAATTAGGAGGAATCAAATCACAAATTATTTGGTAGCCGATTGATGGGAAAGAAGTACTAAAGTTTAGGATTCAATTTATGGAAAGAGTTTGAATTTGAATTCAAAAAGGTGGCTCCAACTCTAACTATAAAAGATGGATCAAAATCTCACGTTAAAATGAGCCCAATTTGAAGATCATATGAGAGGGATTTTTAGTGCTTAGTGAGCTCATTCTATGGCTCCATCACTACCCTCACATTTTGCAATCATACATTTCCAATGTCATTGTAATTCTATGTGATTTAATACGTATACATTGATCACATCTCTACTTCACTTCTCTGTCATGTTCAACTCAGAACAGTGAACTTCTCAGAATTGGTTCTCAATGCATACTTGATCATTTGATGTGATTTAATTTAGTATAGATTTAGCACATTGTCTATTTTTTGCTACAAAGTTTCATTATCGTTGCTTTAGTGCATATTGAGATATCTTCAAAACTCTGCTCACTAATCTGTAGACTATTGAAGCCCGAAATTGTCGGGATGTACCCCTAACGTGTCAAGCAAAATTCTCTGAATACAATTGATCATTTCAAGTGAAATAACTCGTGATTGGTAGCTATCTAAGTTATTTAGATACCCCCAAAAGGAATTTTAGCAATTTCTAGCAAGTAAAGAGTACTGTTTAATCTACTGAGTAGGTGTAGTGACCAAAATAGTAAGTTTTTGTTCACTATGAATATTCCAAATTTGTTTTGATCCATTGATTAGAGGATCATGATCCAAAGCACTTAAGTGATTATTTGTGGTTCTTTGGAAGCTCAAGAGGTCTACTTTACACTCTTCTAATTGTTCTTGGCTAGTGTGAAGTAGGGATTTGCAACACCATCTCATTTCCAAAATCTATCCACCATCTCCTCCAACAATAAGCTCCCTGACCCAACCCTGTAAACTACTGTGCACAAACATAGATGCAATAGCGTACATTGCACAACTAGAGTATGCATATAGGAATGGTAGTGACATCCTAACTCTCACTCACACACATGATACACCACTTGAATGACCTCTAACCTCAATAAACAACATGTTGGTGTTGTAGAGGGAACACGGTATTATCATGTTTCCTACGCAATCCTAATGTGATTTTCTTCTTCCAGAAGATAAGCATCAGACATTACCAGTGATATCATGGCTGACATAGCAGGAACTAGTTCTCAAGCAGGCACAAGTGAGCAGGTCATTGATATGGAGAGTTTACCTATCATGACTGAGACAACTGAAAGACCAGAGGAATTGTAGGCTATACAGATTATACTGATACAGGACCCCCCAATAGCCATACCATGCCTATAGGCAAGACCCCTCATCAGTTTAGTGAAGTAACAGGACCATTGGGCGAGGGCTCATACCTTTGGGAGGCCGAGCTGGAATTCAATGGAAAGGACAACAAGTACCATTTCTTTGAGAATTTGAAAAGTTACAGAATGCAGAAGCACTACACCAAGTGTGACAGAAGGTGGGATTAGATGCATACTTTAGTGCTCAACTTCCCAAACCCAACTTCATGAAATGCTATTATCTTATCAATACTCTAACTACTAGCAAGCATCCCCAAGCTTGGAGCACATTTATCCTCCCATTTCTAACAAGAGGAAATGAGCTGAAGAGGTTTAGGTTAGCCAATAACTTAGTATGGGAGGCCTTGGATATGAAAGGAATGCACATACCCACTGAGAAGGAAGTTCTAATACCCGATAACATGAAGAATCCAAAACTTACTAAACTCAAGGACATGGTAGCTATGATGCATAATATTGCACTTCACCTTAGAATGTGCATGCAACACTTTGCCTTCCCTGCCCAAGATAGATTCACTATGCCACCCAAGAAGATATGGTTCAGTCTGTATCTTGTAGAGACTCAGAACATAGAAATTAACTTGCCTCATTGGATTATTCATCAGATTCATTTGGCGCACAAGCAATGGCCACACAAGTCAGTTTTGTATGGTTGTTGTGCATTGACAAGGATCATTTATATATGCTTAGCTTATGACATCTGGATCCAGAGGGCTCTCATGTGGATTAGGGTACATCAATTCAAGGATAGAACATCCACAGGACCCCCTTCCAAAAGGATGCAAGGAGTAGTACAAGTACCATGTGCTCAACCACGAGGAGCGACCAAAGGGACATATGTGCGTTTATGTACCTACACATACATCTCTCTTTCTTTCTCTCTCTCTCTCTTTCCCACCAAAAATATGCTAGGTGATGTATGTCCTTTTTTGAAACATGGAAGATGTATACAAAGAAAGGGACATATGTAGTTCCGAAAAGAAGGTGTCTACATAAGACCATAGACATCACTATGAACAAGCTATAATTTATGGGCAACTTGAACTTAAACCATCTTTAGGGAAGGAAGAATGCTGCATTTTTCCCAAAAAGGCAGCCTTCACAGACATGTTTACAAGGTTCCCCAAGTTTGGGTAGAGAAGACACTATTTTAGATTTTTGTAGGTGTATCAAACTAGCAACAGATGACTAAAGCATGCATGCTAAAGCTTTGCATCTGCGATAGCCTGAGAATCTTGAACTACACATGCTGAATCTCACATATTTTGCTAGTCTATGAGCTTATACATCCCAGGGCATAAAATTCTAGAAGCAATAATAACATTGCCATTTGAGAGATCATGAACTGTACATTGGTTATCAACAAATTTGACAATGAAGCCAATCTTGGTTAATGCTAAAACCAACAAGATATTTTTCTTGATCCCTAGTACATACAAACCATATGAAAATGTGGAAGAACTACCATCAGTAGTAGTAAGAATGATCTAGCGCATGTGACAGTATTCCCTATAGGGGCAGGCTCAAGTGAATTGAAGAAAATACTCTATGGTATATTATGTTTTGTTGCCCCACTATCAAAGTACCAAACATCTGAGTCTATTGAAGACATACATTGCTCATGAGAAGATAGTTCATTGCTACAAAGAGTAGTAAACTCCCATTCTTCATCTTGCACAAGATTATCAGACTCTATTTTAGGTGTAGAGGCCTCTAAAACAACCATTCCAAACTCTTCCTTCTTTGCTTGTTTTGCAACGAGTTTTGGACAATTCTTTATGACATGATCATTTCCTTTATAGTATTTTGTCACTCTAGCACAATGGTAAGTACCAATGTGAGGAGCTTCACCTCATAAATGACAATCCGTGGAGACGTGAGGACCGGTATGAAGACCAAGAGCAAGTGAAGTGCACAAGTGCGTGAGTGAAAGCATACAAACATGCACACACATACACACACACACACGCACAAGATAAGAGCAAAGAGTGGAACAATGGAAGGACTTGAATTACAAAAGAACTTTCTTACAAAGCTGAAATCTACAACAAGCTGCCCCAAAAATGAGCTCTCTGGCCCTTTTTATAGTTTTTTGAGTAGTTTTGGCCCTGCCCAGACCTAGTGTCCGGCCTAGTTAAAAAATAGGTTCCAAGGCTTATTTGGGGGCTCAAACGGAGTCTAAAAATTATGAAAACTGATAGGATGATACTTCTAATACTCCTCAAGGTCAAGGACTCCTTGGCTTGAACAAAATGGAGTTACAAAAATGGAAAATGGTATTTACAATGGTTTTAAGTGATAAAAATCACTATTTTTATAGGGATTTCTTTTGAAAATTTGACATGTGCTTCTTGGAGCTCCCTACATGCTCCTTCTTCTTGTGTGTCCTCTTCATTGATGCTCTTCCATGCTTGTGTGTGACCTTGACTGTCAACACTCCCCCCCCTCTAGAGTCTATCGTCCTAGATAGACCCTTTTTGTAGTGGTTGTTCCTTGTAGTGTGTGGAGAGATAGTTTCCATCATGTATCCACAAGGGTGGTCCGTCTTCCAATTGTAGCTTGGGCAGATGTGTGGTTTTACATTTGGTCATTGCTACCTTTGTATGGAATTCTTCCTTGTATTCCAGCTTCATGGTGTCTTTATGAGCTTGCAAAAACTGTGAGCTACTCAAAAGAGGTTGTCAATGTTGATTATGAGCAACTCTCGTGGTGGATTGTTGCCTGGCTCTTATTGTTTACACCGTGATGTCTTCTGGTTCTTTGAAAGATGACTTCCCTAGTTCCCATACCAAGTACTCGTGACCCATAATGACTGATTGGTAAGTGCATTAGTGCATGGGTTGGAAGAAGAATGTGCCTTGTGCACGGCCTTATAATGGGGCCCTATGTATGCGTACTTGGGGAATGCATTCGAAGCAGTATGGTGCAAGAAATGGGGTCTTGAGCTGAGTGCTCAAGGGTACTCTGACGAAGAGGTTTCCTAATTTATCATGGTTGTGGTGTTGCCGAAGTAGGCAATTCTTACCATGGTGAAAGTTTTGTCGAACTTCAACTCTTCGTGTTGTACTTCCATCAGGGTGATTGACCATCAACTTGTCTTCCGTTGTTGATGGATGTCCTTGTTGATGGTTCGCATTGGGGATTCTTCATATGCACAATCCCATTCTTTCGCTCGTCTTCTTCCTTTTTTTTTTTGGAACAAGGTCACAAAACAAGAAGAAAGATGTTAGCATCAAAAATATTTTACATGTGTCGAATGTGTCGCATGTGTCTGGGATTCTCAATTGTGTCTATCCACGGCCGTGTAATGATGCCAAAGGCACATGGTTGTTGCTGGTCGAGGCTTTTGATGTTACTTGGAGACTTGATGCAATTTTTGTTTGGAGGTGTCGATTGAATCTTGCAATGATGTAATCCTCCTTATAGGGATCCATTTGAGAAGGGTATGTGGCCCTGTGGAGATCACTTCTGGCCCTTTTATCTGTGGATGGTTTCTAAAATTTGATATCCACTGTGGTTGGCTCATTGGTGTTGTGGAAGCTGCTGGTACTTTTGGCTTCCAAACCCATATCCTTTGTGATTGTCTTTCTATTACCGACGAGGAGATGAATTCATCTTCTTTTGGTCTCTGCCCTTGGTTCTGACCCTTGCTTCTCCGTGGTGTTTTTGCTGAGATTTTTCTCATGAGGGAGATCATATGGTTTTGTGCATGTATCAGTGCCTTGGGTACCCACATTTGTAATCGCCCTTGTTGAGCTGCAACTGATTTCTTTGGCACCCAAATTCGTACGTAACTATGGTCGGCCTTCATCGATTGCTTTGGTACCCAAATTTGTCGGAGACCTTGGGATTGAGCTTTTCCTCGTTTCTATTGCCATATGGTCTGAAGATCCTGTGTGTTCTATAGAGTCTCAAACTCCTTGGAGAAGAATTGGAATCTGACCCAAGATCTGTCATACTCGCACTTAGACTCCCATATATACTTGGCCTCTCCTAATGGGCCTGGCATGCCATTGAACCAATGAGAATTGGCATGGACTCTTTCTGTGATCCCTGTGGGTGGATCCGGTATCGGGATCTGCTGAAGGTGTTGCAGCTCCATAGGTCGTTCAGTTGGTGGCACATCAACAGGTAGACTATCCACATCAATTCCTGCAGTAATTATTCCTGCCTGTGAGCTCGGACCTGTTGCTTCTGCCATGAGAGTGCTTGTAGTTGCTGATGCTTATCTGCTAGAAGAAGAGAGAGGCACATTAGCATTGCATTGGAAACAGGATGTTATGGTGTTCCCTCCACAATACCAACATGACATTCCAAGTGGTTAGAGGTTAGTGGGTGAAGTGTTCGTGATGTGTGTATAAGTGGGTTAGTAGGTTAGGGTTCACTCTAGATGCATACTTTGGTTGTGCAATGTTCTCAGAATGCACCTACATCAGAGGGAAAGGATTTACAGAGGTGGGTCAGGGGGTTTGATATGGGGTTTAGGTCTCCAAACTTTGATGCTAGAATCGTTGCTTTTATTGGTGATGATGTGTGAAGGTTTGCGGACTGGAGTGTGTTGGGTTTGGGGCCTTTTGGGTACCCATTTCCAAACATTCCGAAGCGTGACCGAGAATGTGGTGGTGTGGAGTGTAGATGTTTGCCTTTGGATGGGAGCCAATAGGACTCGTGAGTGTTGGTTTGATCTAGTGATTGGAGGTGAAGTTATTTGAGCTGGTAAGTAGGTCTTGGGCACCCATATTTGTCTAGCCTTTGGGATAGCCTTCATTGACTGCTTTGGAACCCAAATAGAAAAGGTTTGTCTAGATTAATGCCTAGGGTACTCCTTCGTTGTAGTCCTCAACACTGTAGCTTGCTTGATGCCTCTTTGGAATCCTGTCTCCAAAGCCAAGGGTTGTTCACCTTTGCATATCCAGATCTGCTTCATGCCATGGGGTATTCTGTATTGTACTGGTTGGTGTTCATTCTTCTTGGTCCTCGGGCTCCTCTGTATCTTGTATTTTCCGGCTTGCTTTCCTCGAATTCTCTTTGGAAAAGAAGGGAACTTCTTGTTGACTTTTGCACCTTCGTCATGAGTGGCAATCCTTTGCACCATAGAACTTTGGTCAAGAGTAGCATGGTTCATTTCAGGTGGACTCTTGGAAGGACCAGGATTCGGTGCCTCTTCTAGCGGCCTATGTGCTTGATTTTCTAATTCAATCGTGATGTGGTTTTGGCCTACCCATGCCTGAAGAAGTCTACTTCTTAGGTTGAGGCTGACTGCATGATCATAGATCCAGTCTTGGCCCAGGACAAGAGGTTCAGTAAGATCCTCGTCTTCACACACTAGCACTTTGACTGCCATTAGCACCTCTTGAATGTAGAGGGGAAGTTCCACCTCACCAATGCAAGGGGTTTCCACACCTCCCAATCCTATGAGATATGCCTCTATAGGATTGATTTGTAATTGCAGCTCTTGGCAGTAAGAAAGTCGAACTGCACTAGTAGTTGCCCCTGAGTCAATTAAAGCTCTCACTCTCCTTACACTCTCTCCTTGTCCTACTTCTAGGGTTACAAAAGGCCGTCGGTCGATTATTCTATGGGAACGTCCACCTGAAGCCTTGCACATGGCCATGGGATAGCCTAGAGATTCGTGAGTGTCAGGCATAGGCGGGTCTCTGCCTTGTCTCCTCAATTTCATTCGTCGGATGCGTTCTAAAGCTTCTACCTGTGCTTCTTTTCTAATTCGTTTCTCTTCTTCTTTACGTTTCTTGGTAGTGTTGAGTCGATTTACAATCTCTTCAGTCAGGGGTTCTTGATATAACTTGACTCTGCATCCACTTATGTAACTTGGTAGAATATCACCCTCTAGAGTGGCTAGTTGAACTGCTCCACTTGTGGAGATTCTATTGATAATCATTGGCCCGTAACCTCTCTTCTCTAACTTCCGTGCATGTTGCTTCAAGGTGTAGACTAGGATTAGGTCTCCTGCTTTCAAGCCCTTATCCTTGACGTGTGCATCGAAATATGCCTTTTGCCTCTTCTTGGCTGCATAAATTCCTGCTGCAGCCCTCAATCGTGTTTCACCTAATCGTTCAAGATCGAAGATTCTAGAGGACAACTCATGGCCTGTCCAATCATGCTCTTGTGCTACTTTCAAGGTTGGTATCAAAAATTCCAATGGTAGCACTGCATTCTGGCCGAAAACCATTTGAAAGGGCGTGGCTTGGAGTACCATTTTATAGGCAACTCTGTATGCCCAAACAACATCGTGTCGCTGTTTGTCCCAATCCGAGCGTTTGTTATTCACTAATTTGGTTAGCACATTGCATAGAATCTTATTTGTGCTTTTGGCTTGTCCATTAGCTTGTGGGTGATAGGGAGCAGACTTCTTGTGTATCACCAAGAACTCTTGAAGAAGATTCTCAATGACTTCATTCAAGAAGTGAGTCCCTCTATCACTTACTAGCTCTATGGGTAGCCCGTATCGAGTGAACACATTCTCAAATAAGAAATTAGCGGTCATTTGGGCATCATTCTTCGATGTGGCTTTCACTTCTATCCACTTGGTTAGATAATCCGTGGCCACAATGATATACTCAGCATGTGAACCCTTAGCTGGGGGATTAATAGGACCAACAAAGTCTAGTCCCCACTTAGAAAATGCACGTCCACCCATCATAGGTTTCAGTGGCATCTCATCCTTGCGTATAGGATACTGAGTTCTCTGACAAACATCACACCGTTTCACATAGGTATGTGCATCCATGTGAAGGGTCGGCCACCAGAATCCCACAAATAGTATTGCCTTGATCACCCGATCTGGTCCAAAGTGTCCTCCTGCTACACCTTGGTGAGCAGTTTCCAAGATCTTGAGATATTCACACTCATGGACACATAGTCTCAGGTAACCATCTTTACCATGCTTGTATAGATTATCACCAATGATTGAGTAATCTAGGGCTTCTTGTTCTAGAATTCTTTGTCTCGTCACGATCATATCTGGAGGGAATGTTTTCGTCCTCAAGAAGGCTACTAATGGTTCACTCCAATCTGGCACTATGGACACTTGATAAAGAGTGGCATGTTCCACAGGTGGTTTAGTGCAACAGATTGGGCATTCTTTACACATCTTATGTACATCAGCTTCCATAGTAGGCCAATGCACTCCGAGTCTCCTTAGTGTCTGTAGGGTTCGTTGTTTTGAGTAGTGTTGCTCTAATGCACCTATGTGTGCCAATTGCAACCATTTAGCATACTCATCCTCTTCCACACAACAAGCTAGGATGCCTAGATCGGTATGCTTGTACATACTCCCTGCCATGATGTGGTACTTTTGAACCTTTACTGTGAAGAGAGATGGTGGATGCAATCCAAAGATGAGTAGGTGCCGCTACAACCAGCTTCACACCAGCCAACTGAGACTTCAGAGTTGATTATTAGACCCTTTGAGCTTCCTAAATCCACCAAAATATCAGCCAAGTACTTTGGAACATGTATCCCAAAAGTTTAAGTCAAGACAGGCTAGTTGCGAAATGACTAGCTCCCAAAACTTGCTATTTTTGGACATACACCTGCTGGAAAAAATGAACAGTGCTCTCAACCTGGAAGGAATTAGAAAAATTCCTTTTGGGCATAGCAAATAGACTTAGCAAGCTTCCTATTCCAAGTTAAAACACTTCAAATGATGGACTGAGCACTGAGAACAAGTTTCATCAAGTTCTGGAACATTCCCACAATTCTCGGGGCTCTGCAGAGATAGACCAGTAAGCAGTAAAATGCAGATATCTCCAAACGTATAAATCCAATGACCTTGAAAATTTATAGGTAGAAACTAGACAGTGAGAGCTATCCAACGCACTTTAAAACACTGAAAAAGGTTCAGTAAAACTCGAGATATGACCTTCTGAAGTTACTGCTCTGAGTGAGTATAGCAGAGAACAAAACAGAGAGGTAGATGATAATAAATGTATAGATTCAAATATGATTACAACCACATTGGCAATGAATCTTTGCACAATGGGAGTAGAATGATAGAGCTATGGAGTAAGCTCTTCAATCTCTACAAAATGACATGAAGTGGTCACGTACAAGGCTTGCTAATCGCCTCTTCCTTCTTGCTCCTTTTATAGCAATTCTTGGAGGGAGTTTTGAATTCGAATTCGAATGGCTCCACCTAAAAGTGATCCCCAAAGTTAGGAGAGATTCCCTCAGCTCAAAAATTCGTGATTTTGGTAGTTGGAGCCACGAATTTGCTTTTACATCATGCATGAGGTAAGCCATCCTTTTCCTTTTTTCTTTTTCCATTTACAAGAGATAAAATGTACTCTTTTACAAGAGGTGTTCACATGACTACTCATGTGACTTACAAATGAGGATAATATCAAGCATATCAAGCATGTAGGCTTGGGCAAAATGCACCAACAGCTCCCCCTCAAGCCTAACATGCTTGGCCTCCAAATAAGTCTTCAATTGTCCTTGATTTCCTGCAAACCAATCATCAACTTGAATCTACTTAATTTCGTACCATCAAGAGCTTTCGTCAACATGTCTGCACATTGCATATCTGTAGAGACGTAGGATAGTTGAATATCCTTGCTCATTAGCTTCTCCCTTACATAATGGTAGTGGACTTCAATATGCTTGGTTCTAGCATGGTATACCGGATTAGCTGCTAGATGTAGTGAGCTTGTGTTGTCACCAAAAATGTGAGGTGTTGAAGAATGAAGTCCAAGATCTGTGTACAAAGATTTTAACCACATGATTTCTTGAGTTGCATTAGCCAAACCTCTATATTCAGCTTCAGTAGAAGATAATGCCACGGTTGGTTGCTTCTTCGATGACCAAGAAATGATTTTTGAACCTGCAAATGATATATACCCTGATGTGCTTCTTCTATCATCTTTAGATCCGGCCCAATCTGCATCTGAGTAGACCTTTAGCTCAATATCTGAAGTAAATGAATAAAACAAACCTTCATTCATGGTCCCCTTTAGATACTTGAGGACTCGCTTGGCCGCTTCCATATGTGGTCTTCTCGGCTTATGCATAAACTGACTCAATATGCTAACACTATAGCATATATCCACCCTTGTGAGTGTTGCATAGTTCAAACTTCCAACCAAGCTTTGATAGCTTGTGATGTCTTCAATTGGCTCTCCTTCATAAGCACTAAGCTTATGATTTTGCTCCATAGGTGTACCTGCACACTTTGTATTTTCCATCTTGAACTTGACGAGCATGTCATGGACATACTTCCTTTGTGTGATGTATATACCTGAATCTGTGTAGATCAACTCCAATCCAAGAAAATAAGTGAGTGGTCCGAGGTCACTTATTTTGAACTCCTCCTTCATTTGACTCTTTACCTGTTTGATTCCTTCAAGATCATTGCCTGTGATAATAATATCATCAACATACACACATAAATAGATCACTTCAGATCCATTCCTCTTTATGAACAAAGAGGTATCCGCCTTGCTAGCTTTGAATCCTTGGTCCTGCAAATAAGTAACCAATCTGAAATTCCAAGCTCTTGGAGCTTGCTTCAATCCATACAAAGCTTTCTTTAGTTTGCATACATAGTTAGGATGATGTGCATCCTCATATCCAGGAGGTTGTGCCATATACACTTCCTCAGAAATCCATCCATTCAAGAAAGCATTCTTTACATCAAGTTGATAAAGATTCCAATTTCTAGATGCAGCAAGACTTATGAGAACCCTAATTGTAGGCATTTTTGCAACAGGAGAGAAAGTCTCCTCATAATCAATACCATGGGTTTGAGCAAACCCTTTAGCAACTAACCTTGCTTTGTGTCTATTTATACTTCCATCTGGATTCTTCTTGATTTTGTATATCCATCGAGATCCGATTATCTTCATAGATGGCTTGTTAGGTACAAGCTCCCAAGTGTCATTCTCCTTCAAGGCTTCCATTTCTTCATCCATTGCATCTCTCCAAGCTTTCTTGCTTTGTGCTTCTTCGAATGTGGTAGGTTCTTCATTGGTTGAATCCTTTGCAATGTAGATTGAGTGCTTGGTGACCAAAGAAGTATCATAACCAAACCTCTCTGGTTTCTTCTTCTCCCTCGAAGACCTTCTAAGTGGTTGATGTGAGCTCTCGGGTCCATATGTAGCATCCTGCATCTTTGCTTTACCTTTGTTCTTCCATAGCTTTAGTCTTTCCAAGTCTTCTAGGTCAATCTCCGAATCACTTTCTTCAATCTGCTTTGGCTCCTTCGGTTGAAGTGAGGGAAAGTCTTCATCCAAGTCATACGGCAGCTTCACTTTCCTGTCATCATCAAACCATGATTTGTTTTCATCAAAAATTACATCTCTACTCACAGAAAATCCTTTATTGGTTGGATTGTACAATCTATATCCTTTTTGGTTTTGATCATAACCAATGAATACACACTTCTCTGCCTTGGGATCCAATTTCCCTCTTACTTGAGAAGGAATGTGAGCATAGGCTAAGCATCCAAAGATTTTACAATGCTCTAGACTAGGTCTTCTTCCATTCCACACTTCATATGGAGTGGTTCCATCTAGTGACTTAGATGGAAGTCTATTTATGAGATATGTGGCTGTCGACACAGCCTCTGCCCATAGGTAGTTCGGCAATCCCTTTTCGTTCAGCATGGACCTTGCAGCTTCGACGATAGCTCTATTCCTCCTCTCTGCTACACCATTGAGTTCAGGTGTATACCTTGTAGTGACTTCCCTTTTAATGCCTCTTTCATGCAAGAAGGCATCAAATTCAGAAGAGAAGTATTCTCCTCCACCATCTGATCTGAGTCTTTTCAAAGTCCTACCTGTTTGATTTTCAACAAGAGCAATATACTTCTTAAAGCAATTAAACACTTCATCCTTGTGCTTCATGAAAAACAGAATGGTCCACCTGCTACAATCATCTATGAAAGACACATAATATCTTGAGCCTGATATAGATGGCTCCTTACTTGGACCCCACACATCCGTGTGCACTAGATCCAAAGGATTTTGATACATATATCCTTTCTTATTGAAAGGTTGTCTATGAGCCTTGCCGAGTTGACAAGCTTCACACTTATAAATCATGTGTTGCCTTGTGATATTAGGCAAACCAAGTACACTTTGGTCCCTGCAAATCTGTTTGAGTGTCCTCTCACCAATGTGAGCAAGCCTTTTGTGCCATATCTCCAACTCTGTTAGAGTTTGAGATCCATAGCTAAACAAAGCTATGTTCTTTGTATCTTCCACTTCAAAAGTGAAAAGCCTTCCTGTCTTTTCTCCTTTGGCAATCCTTCGAAAGCCTTGCCTTGGGTCTTCAACATATGCTCCAAATCGATTGAATCTAACCTGCAATCCTTTTTCAACAATCTGTCCAACACTTATTAAATTTTTGGTAATTGTAGGGACATACAAGACTTTGCTTAAGAGGTTCATATTCCCATCTGATGTCTTCACATTACCTATCTTCTCCACTGAGTGCTTTGTGTCATCTCCTGTCTGCACTTCATGCTTGTTATGAGGATCTTCCAAATCAGAAAGTAAAGCCACATTTCCTGCTACATGGTTCGAGCATCCCGAATCAATGTAAAATATGTGATCATCATCCTTACCCTTCTTCGTTGATAGATTCATAATCAATAATGAATCTTCTTGACTTTGGTCCTCTGCATAGTTATTGTAATCTCTTCTTCCTCTATGGCCACTTTGATAGTTGTTGTTGTTGTTGTAATTGTTGTTGTAGTAGTTGTTGTTGTAGCCTCCATTGTACCTGCCTCTATTTGATCCATAGCCACCTCTATTGAATCCTCTTCCTCTTGAGTTCCTTGGATTCCTGAAACATTCTTCAGTAGTATGGTTAGATAAGCCACATATGTTGCAAGGTTGAGATGATTGGAATCTCCCCCTGCCTTGCTTTCCACTTCTGCCTCTTCCTCTAGCTCGTCCTCTACCTGCAAAGTTTGCTTGGAAAGAGCTTCCTTCATCTTCATTCTTCCTATTCTTTGACTTGTCCTTGACCTTAGCTTTATCAGAATATAAGGCAGAAGTTTGATTACCTCTTGAGGACTCACCACCTTTGCTAATCTTTGCTTCATGAGTGAAGAGTTGGCCCATGAGTGTGTTGAGGTCGGGTACATGCATATCCATGTATAAATCCATGGCTGTTGTGAATGACTCCCACTTGTCGTCTGCTTTGATTCCATTCATGATTTGTCTTATGATTTGCTCCTCTTCAATTACCTCTCCAATGCTTCCAAGTTGGTCGGAAATCTCCTTCATCTTTGTGACATAATCAGTCACATTTTGCTTCGGGCTTTTCTTCATTGTTGTGAACTCCATCCACAATTGGTTCTTCCTTGCTCGAGTGTTGGAAGAGAAGAAAGAAGCAAGTGCATTCCAGGTTTCTCTTGATGTCTTGCATCCCTTGACATGAGGTAAAAGAAAATCAGAGATTGAGTTTAGAATATAGGACCTTGCAAGTGCATCCTTCGAACACCAATTCGAAAGTCCTTCCACTTCTTCATGTGATGGTTGCCCTTTGTTCCTCATGGTTGGCATTGCTTCATCTCCGGATATGAATCCATATAGATTCCTTCCTTGAAGGTAAGCCTCCATCCTTAGAGACCATGCCGGGTAGTTGTTTCGATCCAATTTGTCAATTGTTGATGGAAATCCATCTCCCATGTTGCTTGACTATGCTCTGATACCACTGTGAAGAGAGATGGTGGATGCAATCCAAAGATGAGTAGGTGCCGCTACAACCAGCTGCACACCAGCCAACTGAGACTTCAGAGTTGATTATTAGACCCTTTGAGCTTCCTAAATCCACCAAAATATCAGCCAAGTACTTTGGAACATGTATCCCAAAAGTTTAAGTCAAGACAGGCTAGTTGCGAAATGACTAGCTCCCAAAACTTGCTATTTTTGGACATACACCTGCTGGAAAAAATGAACAGTGCTCTCAACCTGGAAGGAATTAGAAAAATTCCTTTTGGGCATAGCAAATAGACTTAGCAAGCTTCCTATTCCAAGTTAAAACACTTCAAATGATGGACTGAGCACTGAGAACAAGTTTCATCAAGTTCTGGAACATTCCCACAATTCTCGGGGCTCTGCAGAGATAGACCAGTAAGCAGTAAAATGCAGATATCTCCAAAAGTATAAATCCAATGACCTTGAAAATTTATAGGTAGAAACTAGACAGTGAGAGCTATCCAACGCACTTTAAAACACTGAAAAAGGTTCAGTAAAACTCGAGATATGACCTTCTGAAGTTACTGCTCTGAGTGAGTATAGCAGAGAACAAAACAGAGAGGTAGATGATAATAAATGTATAGATTCAAATATGATTACAACCACATTGGCAATGAATCTTTGCACAATGGGAGTAGAATGATAGAGCTATGGAGTAAGCTCTTCAATCTCTAAAAAATGACATGAAGTGGTCACGTACAAGGCTTGCTAATCGCCTCTTCCTTCTTGCTCCTTTTATAGCAATTCTTGGAGGGAGTTTTGAATTCGAATTCGAATGGCTCCACCTAAAAGTGATCCCCAAAGTTAGGAGAGATTCCCTCAGCTCAAAAATTCGTGATTTTGGTAGTTGGAGCCACGAATTTGCTTTTACATCATGCATGAGGTAAGCCATCCTTTTCCTTTTTTCTTTTTCCATTTACAAGAGATAAAATGTACTCTTTTACAAGAGGTGTTCACATGACTACTCATGTGACTTACAAATGAGGATAATATCAAGCATATCAAGCATGTAGGCTTGGGCAAAATGCACCAACAGTACCTCTATATCTTGAGTGTTTATGATTGGGTGATTAGGCCCGTATGTCAATACTGGCACTAATGGCTTAGCCCACTGAGGTACAACTTCCAAATTAAACAAGTAAGCGTCAAGAAGGTCATCTGATACTCCTTGTGGGGCTTCTCCCGATGTGAGCCTAGAGAGATGATCTGCTCTCAAATGAGTCTTGCCTTTTCTCACCACTACCTCAAAGTCATATTCCATTAGTAAGAGGAACCATCTCACCAATCTACCTCTGTTGCATGGCTTGTTCACCAAGTAAAGTAGAGCTTGATGATTAGTAAAAAATTTAAACTTATTTGCAAGCAAATAATGTCTAAACTTTTTAACCGCATACACTGTTGAGAGCAGTATGGGCACCCAAGGACCGACTAGACAAGGAAGCCAGCGGAGAGAGTCAGAACAAGGTGAAGGAGTAAGTAGACAAAGCAGTCGACGCAAATCTGGCAGATAGGCCCTTCAATTTTTCCCAAATCAACATCTTTTAACAGTGATTCTTATCACTAACAATCATTGTAAATACCATTTCATATTTTTGTAGCTCCATTTTGTGCAAGCCAAGGAGTCCTTGAGCTTGAGGAGCCTTAGAAGCACCTACATATCAATTTTCGTATTTTTTAGACTCCGTTTAAGCCCTCAAATTGGCCCTGGAACCTAATTTTTAACTAGGCCGGACACTAGGTCTGGACAGAGCCAAAACCTAGTCAAAAACTATAAAAAGAGCTAGAGAGCTCATTTTTGAGGTTAGATTGTAATAGAAACAAACTTGTAAGAGCTTTTTGAAAAGTAATTGAAGAACTCCATTAATTCTCTCTCTTTGTCTTGCCGTGTGTGCGCGTGTGTGCGTATGTGTGTGCATGCTTGTGTGCTTCTCACTCACGCACTTGTGCCGCCACTTGCTCGAGGTCTTCATACCATCCTCACGTCTTCCCGGATTGACATTAAAGGAGGTGCTACTCATCACTGGGCTACACCAAATTTTGGCGCCGTTGCCGGGGATCGAGCTTTGAGGACGAGCGTGTGATGGTAAGACGTAGATTGTAGACGTTGGCGTTGTAGGTAAATTTTCTACTTTTCCTATTTTTCCTCTTTCTTACTTCACCACCATCATCACCATCATCATCGTCACCATCTTCCACCTCCATTTTCATCATCGCAAAAATTTCAGTTTTTTGACTATATCCCCATCTCCACCTCATTTCCCTCATTTCACTTGTGAGAGAGAGTGAGAGAGCGATATTGCATGTGTGTTTTCTTGCATGTTTCTTGAGCTTTTTGCAGGACCTTGCTGAATCACCATCCCCAGCTTCTTGCACAGGTACGAAACTCGTCGAAACTATCTCGCAGTCGCCGCCTTCTGTCCATCGCGATTGACAGAAATTTTCACTTGTTGGTAAATCTGAGTGCACCACAGTGGACTAGAGACCCTGCACACCACCTTTCCACCAAAATTTTTGAAAATCTGGCAAAATCTCAGTCCATCGCGATTGACAGCTCTGTCCATCGCGACTGACAGCCTGTCCATCGCGACCGACTGACTGTCCATTGCGATTGACTGGACGCCTGTCCATCGCGACCGACTGACTGTCCATCGCGATTGACTGGACCCCTGTCCATCGCGACCGACTGACTGTCCATCGCGATTGACTGGACGCCTGTCCATCGCGACCGACTGACTGTCCATCGCGATTGACTGGACCCCTGTCCATCGCGACCGACTGACTGTCCATCGCGATTGACTGGACCCCTGTCCATCGCGACCGACTGACTGTCCATCGCGATTGACTGGACCTCTGTCCATCGCGACCGATAGCCTGTCCATCGCGATTGGCCGAACCCTCTGTCCATCGCGATTGATTGAGTGTCCATCGCGATTGACTGAATCTTCTGTCCATCGCGATTGACTGAACTCCTGTCCATCGCGATTGATTGAGTGTCCATCGCGATTGACTGAATCCTCTGTCCATCGCGATTGACTGAACTCTTGTCCATCGCGATTGACAGCCCTGTCCATCGCGATTGACAGCCAATTTTTGCCAAATTTTTTAGGGCTTGTTAATTGAAGAGTTGGGCTAATTTTGGGCACAAATATTTTACTCTTGAGCACATGAGGAAGCCTTAGGAAAGCAACTTGGGGAAAACCTGTTGCATAGTGATCCTGTTTGAACACTGTCGTAACCCTAGAACCCTGAACGGTTACAACTTTTTCATACGAAATCCATTTTTTGAGCTCTAGGGCTTGTTGGAGAGCTTGTGGCATATACTACACGCCCTCAACTGTTTTTTATGAAGATAATGCATTGATTTTCAGATAGGGTATTTTGAAGTTGACCATACCCAGGGGGATCAAAGTCAGGGGTCTTTAGAATTGTTCTCTTAAAAATCACTATGCAAGCTAGTGTGTGTGCTACACGAATGAAAATCATTGGTTCTGTCTTTGGAATTTAAATCTTTAAGCTAACTTTGGAACTTTTACAGATCCTTTGAGAGCATCGAAAGGCGTTCTAAGCAAGAGTAAGTGCAGGCTTGGGAACACACTTCCTGGGCAGTCAAGGCAACCAAGAAGGAAACAAAAGGTTGGAAATTCTCAACTCCCTTTATCAATTCCTAGCTTAGGCTAAGAACGACGAGAGGTAGGAGTAAGTCAGAGCGACGATAAGCAGGTATCAAGTTGAAGACCACCTAAAAACTCAAGTTCAAGCTAAAAACCTAATCTCTGTACTGTTGGTAACATAAAGGAAAAGAACCTAACGTGGAACGATCAACCTAAAAGCACGAAGAACATTCAAGTATTCCTGACGACGTAATATCAGACAAGACCTTAAACACGAGAAATAACTAAAAAGAATCAAGTGACTAATATAAAGTAACCAGCAACGAGGTTGTACTCTAGGCAAAGAATTGGGCTACTTAGATAGGCATATGAACCTTAGATCAGGACGACATCTTGTAAGGGAGAGACAAAGCCTTAGGTCTTCAGAGGCTAGCGTTAACCACACTGCTAGGTCTTGGGCCCAGCAGTTGAGCCACCACTCGTACTACCCTAGCTCTGAGACCAGTGAGTCAGAGATGTCTCAAGGCATGGACAGACCTACGGGAAGTTCAGGAGTGCCTTACTTGTACAGGGTGGAAGGCCCTTACAAAACACAGTTGGAGTACCTTAGGACCAACCGATTAGGTGCCAGCATCTATGAGGACGGCTTAGGAAGATCTGTGATACAGATTAAGAATCCTGATCAATCCATTGGACTCGAGCACCCAGCAGTCAAGTTTGAAAACGGTGCATACCTGGACAAAGAAGGAACCATATACGTAGTCACCAGTCACCCAGACAGGACAGATGAATTTGGGAATGTAATCTCAGAGGCGGATTTAGGTGACTTGGAACAAGGGAACATGGGTGCGGAACCTAGAACCCCTCGAGGTAAATCAATTCTCACTAGGATTATCACACCGGAATGGATTCCCCAGGATAATAAGAGCATAGAGTTTCTCCTCAATCGAGAAACTGAAGAAGCCTTTTGGAGGTATAAAGCTAATCAACCAACTGATATAGGAACTATCATGATCTATGAGTTTAAGGATCCGGATAGCCCAGGTAGAGTGACCTACTTAGATCACACTTCGGAAAGGATCTTTGCGGAGTTCAAGCAAGTCTAAAGAGCTGAACAAGTGGAGGATCTATTCACGCAGTACAATGCCTTCGGTCTAACCCTTAGGAACACAGCACTTACATGGTTTCAGCCATTGGATGAGCGACAGTTCAGAAGCATAGACCAACTCCTAGAGGCTTTCATTGTAGAGTTCTCTAAGAGTGGCATAAGACACAATACCTCATCATTGATTCACAACTTCAAACAGACTCCCCAAGAGACTGTCAGATTGGCAGGAAGAAGATTTAGACAATATCTTGAAAGGTGCCCTGTTTCGGAGCTACCCACACCTGCAAAACAAGTAGCCTTATTCCTTGATGGATTGTTGAGTACGAAATTGAGATCCTACGTGTATCTGAAGGACCCTAGGACTATAGAAGAGTGTGTACGCATGTGCATTGACATTGAAGATAACCTAGGGGAAGAACTAGAGCTTTCCAAAATCTACAAAGATTCAGATAGTTCTTCGAGTCACTCTGCCACGCAATCCACATCAATTGAGGAACTCGCAGAGAAAGTGGCCCAAAAACTAGGCGTCTCTAGCAAACAAATTCCGAGGTTTACCCCAGCGAAGAGGTGCTATACATGCGGTGGTGACCATATGGCAAACGTGTGCCCCATTATGGCTTAGCCCCAAGTAAATCCTAGTAGCCAGTACTGCACCATAGAACGGAGGTACACCAATCACACCGCACAAGATTGCCCCTACAATAAGCAAACAGTTAGGCAAACCTATCCTCAACCCTATCCACCACAGGGAAGATACCAGAACCAGTACCCTCCACAGCCATATGGCAGACCACAACAAAATTATCAACCACAATATCAAAACCAACAAAGACCTCAACCGGTGCTAGCACAACAACCCCCAGCTCCAGCCAATGTGATCCCGGTAAAGTATACTGCTGCAGAAGAGAACATGAATAGAGCCTTAGTCCCGGTAACATCCTTGCTTTCTGAAAATGACCTCAGTGACCATAGCTTTGATTCTACACATGTTGATAGTCCCCAGGCGTACTACATGCAGTCCCCAGAACATGGTGAGTCCTATTACAGCGAAGAGCCAAATGAACCTAGTTGGGAGTCAGATTATACAAACGTCATGTATGCAAACCCCAACCCTAGGCCTCAACCTAGACAAGTAAGACCTCCATTCCCAAGAGGACCGTGCTACAGATGCCAAGGAGATCACCTCATTCGTGATTGTCCCTTACCTCCACCTACACAACCCCAGTCAGTGACGATCCAAGGCTTTTGCCAAGATTGTGGAAAAGAGCATCTCTTACGAGATTGCCCAAAGAACCCCAATAATATGCCAAAAATCACGCCTATCAACGTTATTGGGTTAGTAGTAGATTCCACAGGAAGTGTCACTTCCACTGCTCCCGTACAGGTAGTCACTAGAGCTCAAGCATTGCAGCAAAACCAAGGGGTAGACCAGGAAAAGAGCCCAACAACTGGTGAAACTGAGAGCATGACCAAGAAAAGGACTAGAGTTTGGAGAGATAGCCGTGAACGTATGAAAAGGCAATGGGCAAAGAAGATGAGTGAACTTGAGGAAAGTCTACGAGAAACCAAGGCCAAAATCATAGAGATCACATCCCAACCGCACTCTCACACATTCCCACCGCTACCATCCCCATCACCCTCCGTCCCTCCACCGCCTAATACACCTCACGTAACCCACCCACCACCCCGAGTAGGATCAGTATTAGCTGATCCCACTCCCGAGGACCTTAATATGATGCTTAAAGCATCTCAGGCCAGAGTCCAAGAAGGGCCAAACGTAACTGATCATGAAAAGTGCTACCCTAGAGCAGAACTAGAGTTAGAACGAACCAAAATTTGTGCCAAAATGGTGGAATTGGCTCAAGCCATGTTCGAAGCTAGCCGCCTCTTTAACATCTCTAGCTCAGCTAAGACGCAGTTACATTTTGATGGACTGCTGGAAAGAATAGAGAGGCTAATTGCACAATCAGAAAAGGAACCTGTCCCTCAAAGAAAGGACAGGGCAAGAGAACGGATAAGCCAGCCTCCTCAGGAAGCCCCTGTGCCTCCTCAAGAAGCTTATCTTTCCCCCCAAAAGGCAGATGAGCCTCCCTCGAAAGCTTAGGTACCTCCACAGGTTGCCTACATCCCTTCTCAGGGAGCGTATGAGCCTGCTCGGAAGAGTAATAGAATAAGTAATCCTCACTAGGAAGCTTGTGCTCCAGCCATCTATGAGAACAAGGAGAGAGTCAACGGTAGAATAAGCCCTCCTTCCCAGGTTGCTTATGTGCCTAATTCTACGGAGCCAGACACTTCTTCTTCTATGAATCGGTTTGCACCAGACTTCCTACGAGAGATTCAAGAAGACAAATGGGATAACGAAAGTGAAGTCGCCCCTCCTTTTGAACTTGTGGATGATGCACACGATCAATTCCCACAAGACATCCCATCTATTTACGGGGAACATGAGAGTACTCAGTCTCACGAGAGATTGGACTTTGAGTCTAATTCCATACAAGAGCTACCCCACTTCACAGGCCCATGGGAAGCAAAGTCCACGTGTATGAGAGCACCCACAGTCATGGTAAGGAACGACGACTCAGTCATATCAAGGAACACGGAGGTAGTAAAGAACACCAAGGCGCAGCGCGATCTCACTTTGGAAGAACTGCCTAAGAATAGACCAAAAGCGCGGAAATGTGTAGCCAGTCAAGTGACTGAAGTTGCAGAACCACGTTCCCGAGGAGGATCCCATAGGACAGTGCCAGAAATTCCCTTGGACAAGATAGGAGATATGTGTGAAGGTGAAGAAGGGAACACCTATCTTCCCATCACCTACCACGAGTACACCACCAAGGCAATTTTGGACTCAGGTGCAGGAGTTGCTATCGCTACCACCTCCCTATGGAAGCGTTGGGGCAAGCAAGCACTCAGGCCAACGAGAATGAAATTGCAGATGGCCGATGGTCATATAGAGAGGCCCTTGGGATTGCTAGAAGGCATAACTCTCACCACTTGTGGTGTTGAGTTTGAGCATAGCTTTGCTATATGTGACTTTAGCAAAAATCATGCCTATGAGATGATTTTGGGAAGACCATTTATGCGACAGTTGCAAGTGGTACAGGATTGGGGGACCAATTCCTTGTACCTGCAACACTTAGGTGTTACGACCAAAGTGAATCTCAAAGATTACTCTCATAGAGATGTACCTCCTATCCAGTGGAATCCCATCCATAGAGCCAAAGACGATACGGAATCTGTGCATTCCATAGGGTCAGGGTCCTCATGGATGCATGAAGACACTCACTTATGGATGTGCAAAGTAGCAGTGGAGGAAGAGAAGAGGGAAAAGGCCAGAGAAACAGGTGCAAACGAAACTCATAGACCCATTCAAGACCCAGCCTATGCACCTGTAGTCTTCCCTGACGAGGAATTTGAACCCCATGGCTGGGCAGAAATTTTGGCAACCATGGACGTAGCCATCAATGAAGAACAATGGACCCCTCACTGTGATGAGGATGGCTACGATATTTCAGCCTTCTCCATAGAGCCAATCATGGGAGAGGCAGTTCTAGAAGAATGCGAACCTAGCCCTGACGCATTTGAGGATGCAAGTGACTCCGATCTCGAGTCGATCATTATGGACCCACCATTTGCATCAGATGAAGAATACTTCCATGAAGTAGAATTTCAACCCCAGAGGCATGGAGAGCTTACAAACGATGTAAGATTAGTGACGCATGTAACCCCGAAGGAAGAAGGGAAGAAACGAAAGAAGAGAGAAGTCTCACCAGAAGAGGAAGAATCTTTGTTTGAGGTCCCAGAAAATTTTAAGAAGTATGAGATAGATGACAGGAGAGTCATGATTAGAATGCCTAAACGAGAGGCACAATCAGGAGAGGCCTATGATAACAAAGAAACCACCAAGAAAATAGTAGTGGCCATAGAAGAAGGAGAGGAGAGATGCACGTATATAGGCCATGACCTGACAGAAGAAGAAGAGCACGAATTGATTGCCTTGCTAAGAGAATACAGAGATGTATTCGCTTGGAGTTACAAGGATTTGAAAGGGGTTGACCCGGACATATGCTCGCACACCATCCCCATGACTTCAGATGCCAAACCCTCTAAGCAAAAGCCTTATACATATAACGATAATTACGCTGCTAAGAGCAAAGAAGAGATAGATAGACTGGTCGAAGCTGGATTTATCTATGAAATTGAGCACACTGAGTGGGTATCACCCATCGTAGTGGTGCCCAAGAAGAATGGCAAACTGCGCGTGTGCATTAACTTGAAGAAGGTTAATGCAGCCACTATTCGAGATAACTATCCGCTTCCCATCACAGAACATCTCTTAGAAAGAGTGGCAGGTAAGGAAGTGTACAGCTTCCTTGATGGATTTTCGGGCTACAATCAAGTAGCCATAGCCCCAGAGGATCAGCATAAGACAGCCTTTGCCACAGAATGGGGTATTTTTGCTTTTAGAGTAATGCCATTTGGGCTTACCAATGCACCAGCTACCTTCCAGAGGCTGATGTGCCATGTGTTTAAGGAGTTCCTGAGGAAGAGTTTAGAAGTCTACGTTGATGATCTTTGTGCTCATTCCAACATTAGACAAACCCATATTCCTGAACTCAAACAAATCTTTGACAAATGTAGAGAATATCAAGTCTGCCTGAACCCAGAAAAGTGCGTTTTTATGGTCAGGCAAGGCAAGATTCTAGGACACATAGTGTCAAAGAATGGCATATCTACCGACGAAGAAAAAGCGAGAGCCATAGCAGAGCTACCTAGGCCAAAGAATGTCAAGGAAGTACAAGCTTTCATGGGGCACTGTGGTTATTACCGACGATTTATACACATGTATGCTGTCATTGCAAAGCCCATGTACGGACTTCTGACTAACTTTGAGTGGACGGATGAATGTGAGAATTCCTTCCAGGAGCTTAAACGAAGATTGTGTTCAGCACCAATCTTGACCACACCAGATTGGAATAAGCCATTCCATGTTCATGTTGATGCATCCAATTATGCTATTGGATGTGTGCTTGCACAACCTACTGGTGAAGGTAATATGGATCTTCCAATTGCCTATGCCAGTAGACAATTGAATGCGGCTGAACGGAATTACACCACTACAGAGCGAGAAGGATTAGGCATGGTATATGCAGTTAAGAAATTTAGACACTATTTGCTTGCAAATAAGTTTAAATTTTTTACGGATCATCAAGCATTGCTATATCTAGTAAACAAGCCATGCAATACAGGAAGATTAGTAAGATGGTTTCTCTTGCTAATGGAATATGATTTTGAGGTTGTGGTAAGAAAAGGGAGGACCCATTTGAGAGCTGATCATCTTTCTAGGCTCACATCGGGAGAAGCCCCACAAGGAGTATCAGATGACCTTCCTGATGCTTACTTGTTTAATCTGGAAGTGGTGCCGCAGTGGGCTCAGCCATTAGTACCAGTATTGACATACGGGCCTAACCATCCAGTGGTAAACACATGACATAGAGAGGTTGTAAAAGCCCAAAAGTACCACATCATGGCAGGAAGTATGTACAAGCACACAGATCAAGGGATCTTGGCTTGTTGCGTAGAAGAGGATGAGTACTCTAAATGGTTGCAATTAGCACATGTAGGTGCACTAGAGCAACACCATTCAAAGCAACGAACTTTACAGACCCTAAAGAGACTCGGAGTACATTGGCCAACTATGGAAGCTGATGTCCAAAAGTTGTGCAAGGAATGCCCAATCTGTTGCACTAAGCCACCTGTGGAACACGCCACTCTTTATCAAGTATCCATTGTGCCAGATTGGAGTGAACCACTAATATCCTTCCTAAGGACGAAAGCATTCCCTCCAGACATGACTCTGGCTAGGAAAAGGAGTTTAGCACAAGAAGCCCTGGATTACTCACTCATTGGTGATAATCTATACAAGCGTGGTAAAGATGGTTACCTGAGGCTATGTGTCCATGAAAGTGAATATCTTAAGATCTTAGAAACTGCTCACCAAGGTGTAGCAGGAGGACACTTTGGACCGGATCGGGTGATCAAGGCAATACTATTTGCGGGCTTCTGGTGGCCTACCCTTCACATGGATGCACATACCTATGTGAAACGGTGTGATGTCTGTCAGAGGACTCAGTATCCTATACGCAAAGATGAGATGCCACTGAAACCTATGATGGGTGGACGTGCATTCTCTAAGTGGGGAATAGACTTTGTAGGTCCTATTAATCCCCCAGCTAAAGGTTCTCATGCGGAATACATCATTGTTGCGACAGATTATCTAACTAAGTGGGTAGAGGTAAGGGCTACGACAAAGAACGATGCTCAAACAACTGCTAAATTCTTGTTTGAGAGTGTATTCACGAGATATGGGCTACCTATAGAGCTTGTAAGTGATAGAGGCACTCATTTCTTGAACGAAGTGATTGAAAATCTACTCCAAGAATTCTTGGTAATACACAAGAAGTCTGCCCCCTATCACCCTCAAGCTAATGGACAAGCTGAGAGCACTAATAAAATCTTATGCAATGTACTGACAAAATTAGTGAACACTAAACGCTCTGATTGGGACAAACAGCTACACCATGCTGTTTGGGCATACCGAGTTGCCTACAAAATGGTACTCCAAGCCACCCCCTTTCAGATGGTATTCGGCCAAAACGCTGTGTTACCCTTGGACTTCTTGATCCCTACATTGAGAGTAGCACAAGAGCACGAATGGACAGGTCATGAGCTCTCCTCTAGGATCTTTGACCTTGAACGATTAGGAGAAACAAGACTGAGAGCCGCTGCAGGAATATATGCAGCCAAGAAGAGACAGAAGGCATACTTTGATGCCCACGTGAAGGATAAGGGTTTGAAAGCAGGAGATCTAGTTTTAGTCTATACACTGAAACAACACGCAAGGAAGCTAGAAAAGAGAGGCTACGGACCTATGATCATCAATAGGATCTCCACGAGCGGAGCAGTACAACTAGCCACGTTAGAGGGTGATGTTCTCCCAAACTATATTAGCGGTTGCAGAGTCAAGTTGTATCAGGAACCCCTCACGGAGGAAATGCTCAACCGACTCAACACTGCTAAGAAACGCAAAGAGGAAGAAAAGCGAATTCGAGAAGAAGCTCAAGCAGAAGCTTTAGAACGCATCAGAAGGATGAAGTTACGAAGGCAAGGCCGAGATCAGACTAGAACAGATGACTATGCAGATCAAGGATATCCTATGGCCATGTGTGAAGTCGCAGGAACAAGCTCGCATAGGATAATTGATCGACGTCCTTTCATAACCCTAGATATAGGACAAGGAACGAGTGCAAGGACCGTAAGAGCCTTGATTGACTCAGGTGCAGCCACTAGTGCGGTTAAATTGTCTTACTGTCAAGAGTTGCAATTAACTGTCAATCCTGTGGAAGCGTATCTCATAGGATTGGGAGGCGTGGAAACCCCTTGCGTGGGCGAGGTGGAACTTCCCCTCTACATTCATGATGAGGCAATGACAGTTAAAGTACTAGTGTGTCAGGATGAGGACCTCACGGAACCCCTCGTCTTGGGTCAAGACTGGATCTATGACCAAGCAGTCAACTTGAACCTAAGAAGTGGACTTCTTCAGGTATGGGTCAATCATAGTCGAATTACAGTAGAGTTGGATAATGGAGCACTCAAAGAACTAGGAAAGGCACAGACTCTTGGTCCTTCCAGGAGTACACATGAAGATGACCATGTTGTTCTTGTCCAAAACTATGTGTTGCAGAGGAATGCTATGCACAAAAAAGGAGTCAGGGATGCAACGGAACTCCCTTCTTTTCCAAAAGTCAGAAGGAGGCAACAACCAAAGGTGGCTCAAAGGCAGAAGAAGCAGAGTACTACCTATGCCGGAAATCAAAAGAACCTGCGCAGCAGAATGTCTCAACAAGTGAACCAAGTGTGGGTGCGAAAAGGCGAACACCCGGTTGCACTCACGCCAACCGCACGGGCAAAGCCTCTTATTAGTAACCGACAACACGTCACTAATAAGAGGTCTTTCGGAAATTCTTCTGCTAACGTGAAATCTATTTGGGTGCCCAAAAAGTCGATGAAGGCTAGCCCACAATCAAGACAAATTTGGGTGCCTAAGGCTTGTTTGCGGGCTCAAATAGCTACACCAAGAACACACCCTACACAGCATGATCCATTCACTCGCACAGCCTACATCCACTCATTTTCAACACCAAGGCACATGAGCACGAACATAATCAGTTGTAAATGGGTACGTAAAGGCCTCATGTTCAAGCTGACACACCTATAAAGCTCTCGAGAATCTCTACGGAACCACGAGCAAAACCCATCCACTGCATTTGGCAGCCCAAGACTTGTAACAAACCCCCGGACCCCGATTGTAAATCCATGACCACCTACTAACCGCTTCACTCTCACATCACATCATTTCGCTTAGCTCTTAGGTCTACCTAACTCCTAACTTCACACACCAGCACCGAGCACTTATTAACCCCTAACCACTCCCGAACTTTAAGTTAATGTTGTAACAAGGGACACCATGTCATTTTTGTGTCCATTGCAATGTTAACGTTTATTCATATATTCTCACAGAATCAGCTGCGACATTTTCAACATGGCAGAGGCAGCAGGAACTAGCTATCACACAGAAATAAGCCCGCAAGTGGTGGACTTGGACAGTTTACCCGTTTTGCCGGAGACAATTGAAAGACCAGAAGATTTGCAGGCCGTCAAAATCATACCTATTGCGGACCCTCCGCGTGGCCACACCATGCCCGTGGGAAATACTTCCCATTGGTTTACCGAGGTGGCAGGACCCTTGGGTGAAGGAACGTACCTATGGGAATCAGAGTTGGACTTCAATGGGAAGCAAGGCAGATACCATTTCTTTACAAGAGAATTTGAGAAATTACAAAATACAGAAGGTCTACGTCTGATATGGGAAAAGGCAGGATTGAGTGCCTATTTCAGTGCCCGACTCCCAAAACCTGACTTCATGCGATGCTACTATCTCATCAACACCTTGACTCCAAACCAGAACCCAAAAGGTGCAAGCTCATTTGTGATTCCATCTCTGACAAAGGGGAATGAGCTCAAGAGGTTCAGGCTATCAAACAATTTGGTGAGAGAAGCTCTAGATATGCGCGGAATGCATATTCCTACAGAAAAGGAAACCCTAGTACCGGATTACATGAAGAATCGAAGTTTCACCAAACTCAAGGACATGGTATCCATGACGCCTAATATTGCAATACACCTTCGCATGTGCATGCAACACTTTGCTTTCCCGGCGCAGGATAGATTCACCATGCCGCCCAAAAAGATTTGGTTTAGCTTGTATCTGGCAGAGACACAGAGCCTCACCATCAACCTACCCCACTGGATAATTGATCAGATACACCTAGCTCACAAACGATGGCCGCGGAAACAGGTTTTATATGGTTGCTGTGCTCTGACAAGAATCATTTATAGGTGTTTGGCTTATGACATTCCGATCCAACGGGCCCTAATGTGGAATCGGGTAGAGCAGTTTAGAGGCAGGACATCCACTGGACCCCCTTCTAAGAAGATGAGAGGCACTGTCCAAGTCCCATGTGCTCAACCACGTGGAGCCACCCTAACACCCGACGTCACCCCGCCACCCCGAAGAGTCCGACCATTCACACTCCGACTTCCAAGACGCAGTACCGATGGTTCCACCTTGATATTCCCTCTCATTCCAACCGATCTTGAATTTCCTAGTGGTGCACCTTTGGAAGAACTCACTAATGAAGATTTCGAGCAATTATTACAAGATGTAGAGTTGGAGGCAGAAGAGGCACAACAAGCGGAAAACGTGCAAACGCAGGCCACAACCTCCCAAGCACCTGTCACACCTGTTGAAGTGGATGCCGAGGATGACGGAGATGAAGAACAGGAGGATGATGAGGAGGAGTATGATCAAGAGCACCAAGAGGAGCAACAAGAAGTGCCAGAACTTGTAGGTGCACCAGCATATACAGCTCAACTACGAAGGCTATACGACACTATCAAAGCAGTACAAGAAAGGCATCAACTCTCTCTGGTATCAGGTCAAGCTTTGATGCAAGAAATGCTATCAGATGAAGGGGTGGACCAACACTTCATTGACACCCTCAAATTAGTGTCAGACTCTTTAGGAGTTCCGGAGGCTGTCCACACCGCAGTCCGCCAGTCCGTAAGGTATGACAAACGCAGAGTGGACACGTTACCACGAGCAGGTAAGACTATCAGGATACCCGTCACAGAACCAGAAGTACCCATTGAGACCACAGCCACCCCCACAACCACCACTGACCTCTCCGCCGAAACCTTCGTTCAGACATCACCCATCTCACCCCAGCATCCTCCATCACCACCTTCTCCACCCCCAGCACCACCTCCCACCTTGGAAGAAACGACAGTCATCACCTCTACCTTCACTTATAACCCATCCTCATTCAAATCATTCTCATTTCGAGAACCCACCTCACAAGACACCCTCTTCTCCTTCGTCACCAATCCCTTGTACACTTTGTCCCATCTATCCTCTGAACCCATGACTGGCCATCCCATAATTCCAAGTGTAGTTGGAAACCCAGCACCCACAGAAGGCACCCTGTGTTTCCCGACCTATCCCCCAATACAGGTACCTCCATTCCATGACCCCCACTTCCCATCTGGCCCCTACACCTCTTTCAACCTGACCGTGCCACCCCAATACCCGTCCGTTGTGGAGCAGTTCACCCGCTCTCCAATGTTTCCGAGGCACATTTCTCCGATGTTCGCAACGACATCAATTTACACGAACACCACACTCACTTCACCTACCATACCCACCTACATGGTAGCCCCTGTACACACCACCTTGTCTGACCCAATGGACATTTCACCAACCACAGCACCTCTCCCCACAATTCCACCATCTTCCCCCCCCTTGCCCCCCACCTCACCACTCACATCATTGGCACACACAACATTCACTACCCCCCTACCCAATCCCACCTCCCCTGCATTTCAAACGTTTCCCCTTGCATCTCATAATGTAAATAGCACGTTCAACACCTTACTTCAGTGTGCACATCAACTGCAACAACATCAACTGCAACAAGAGTACCATCAATTGGAAGAACGCACTACGACACTCCAAGCAGAATCTCAACGTCTACAAGCTAGAGTCACCACTCTTGAAGCTGACTACCAGACGCTCCTAGCCGAGCATACCACCCTACAGCAGGCTCACTCCGAACTGGAATCAAAGACATCAACAGTAGATGACCAAGCAGTCAAAGAACTAGAAACAGTGCTTCAAGCGCAAATGATCTCTAACGCTACACTCAAACGCAACATTGGGCTATTAAGGAAGCATATGGCCGCAGCACTAGAAGAGAACAAACGACTTCAACAACAAAACCAAGACAACTTTGAAGCGGCTATGGAAGGAATCGTAGGAGCAACCGTTAGCCCTACCAGATATAGAGCAGTCCCATCGGAAGACATTCGCATCTTACTTGAGGAGCATGCAAATTTCTTGGAGTCATATGAAAAGCTAGAGACTGAATGTGCAGATCTCAAGAAACAGATAGCCAGTGTCCCCACAGCTCAACAGGAGCCGGCAATCTTGCAACACTCTACAGAAGAAATGGAGACCCTCCGGAAACAGGTGGCAGAACTCCAAGCACGCCTCCTTCCATATGAACGGCCACCCTCGCCCATTGAAGAACTAGAACCTAAAACAGTAGTGGAAATCCCCGTCGACGACAGCTATGAAGAGCCATACGAGCCTATGCCGACGCCTGGTGGTCGAACTACGGAAGAAGGACAAGACACGTTAGAAATTCAAGTTCCAGATTGGGTCAAAAGGGTCGAGAAAGTGGGTAAGACACATGATGATCGTGTGGCCGTGCAAATGCAATCTCTCACAAATCTGGAAGAAACTGTCCTTCGGTCTTCCTACTTTCAAAATTTCCCATCAACGGTTAATCACAACATCAGAGTCGCAATACATGCCTTATTTTGTCTTACTACATGATTATAATGCAGAAGTCAAAAGACATACAGGGAAGGAGCCCACATTCGCCACTCAATTTGAGATAGGGGATTTACCGACCGATGCACGTGCTGGCTCGATCTTCCAACCTAATTGGCGTGCACGTTTACTCACCGATTACCCAGAGATGATAAGTACCTGGGCAACCATGCCACTATATATCAAGTATAATCCATGCTATTGTCCAGTGGTACGTCGCAGATCCTGGCAAGCATTTGCAATCAAGGTACGCAACAATAAAGAGTGCTCGGCTTGGGTTAACTACCCATATTTTGCTCCACCTCGAGGGACCCCAACCGTAGCCTACATGATATCAACAATTCGGCACTGGTCTACACGTCTAAATAATGTACCCGACATAGCAGCGAAAATGTGTATGAAGATATTCGAGCTCATGACCATTGTCTTCAAAACCTTTCGGAATGTCCAAGCTCCATACATCTCTGCCCCTGGATTCTCTCAAGGCAACAAGGATTTAGTCTACGACATGAGCCAAACCCCCTCGATCACTATCATCTTTGCTTGGCATGCACGAATAAAGTACTTGCCCGCATGCTTCAAGCAGACATTTGAGGAAATGTTCTCTACGGGATTCTGGGAATACAATTCCGAAATTTTCATTCCCAGACCCACACATTTGCTACATCTATTCGCAGTAGAACAAGCAATCCATGCAGATCAGTTACGTCTGCCACATCCGGACATTCCAGGACCAATTGATTGGGATCGTATGATGACAGATTTGGCCAGAGGACTACGCATACAAGAACATCAGCTTGCCACTCAGGTTGTGGAATATTACATCCAACACTCCCAGCAACAAGGGTCTGTCAGGGACGACAGACGCGAGAGAGGGGGGGGTGTTGAGAGCAGTATGGGCACCCAAGGACCGACTAGACAAGGAAGCCAGCGGAGCGAGTCAGAACAAGGTGAAGGAGTAAGTAGACAAAGCAGTCGACGCAAATCTGGCAGATAGGGCCTTCAATTTTTCCCAAATCAACATCTTTTAACAGTGATTCTTATCACTAACAATCATTGTAAATACCATTTCATATTTTTGTAGCTCCATTTTGTGCAAGCCAAGGAGTCCTTGAGCTGGAGGAGCCTTAGAAGCACCTACATATCAACTTTCGTATTTTTTAGACTCCGTTTAAGCCCTCAAATTGGCCCTGGAACCTAATTTTTAACTAGGCCGGACACTAGGTCTGGACAGGGCCAAAACCTAGTCAAAAACTATAAAAAGAGCTAGAGAGCTCATTTTTGAGGTTAGATTGTAATAGAAACAAACTTGTAAGAGCTTTTTGAAAATTAATTGAAGAACTCCATTAATTCTCTCTCTTTGTCTTGCCGTGTGTGCGCGTGTGTGCGTATGTGTGTGCATGCTTGTGTGCTTCTCACTCACGCACTTGTGCCGCCACTTGCTCGAGGTCTTCATACCATCCTCACGTCTTCCCGGATTGACATTAAAGGAGGTGCTACTCATCACTGGGCTACATACACCATGCCCAATCCCTCTCGTTCGGTAGTGGTATAGTTTTGCTCAGCTGCGTTCAACTGTCTACTCGCATAGGCAATTGGAAGATCCATATTACCTTCACTAGTAGGTTGTGCAAGCACACATCCAATGGCATAATTGGATGCATCCACATGCACATGGAAGGGCTTATTCCAATCTGGTGTAGTCAAGATTGGTGGTGAGCATAATCGCAGTTTGAGCTCATTGAAAGAGTTCTCACATTCCTCAGTCCACTCAAAGTTTGTCAGAAGTCCGTACAGAGGCTTTGCAATGATGACATACATGTGAATGAAACGTCGGTAATAACCACAATGCCCCATGAAAGCTTGCACTTCCTTGACATTCTTTGGCCTAGGTAGTTCTGCAATAGCCCTCACCTTCTCTTCGTCAGTGGAGATGCCGTTCTTTGACACTATGTGTCCTAAAATCTTGCCTTGCCTGACCATGAAAACGCACTTTTCTGGGTTTAGGCAGACTTGATATTCTCTACATTTGTCAAAGATTTGCCTGAGTTCAGTATATGTGTTTGTCTAATGTTGGAATGAGCACAGAGATCATCAACATAGACTTCCAAATTCTTTCTCAGGAACTCTTTAAACACATGGCACATCAATCTCTAGAAGGTTGCGAGAGCATTGGTAAGCCCGAATGGCATTACCCTAAAAGTGAATATGCCCCACTCTGTGGCAAAAGCCGTCTTATGCTGATCTTCTGGTGCAATGGCTACTTGATTGTAGCCAGAGAACCCATCTAGGAAGCTGTACACTTCCTTGCCGGCTACCCTTTCTAATAAATGCTCGGTGATAGGAAGCGGATAACTATCCTTGATAGTGGCTGCGTTAACCTTCTTCAAGTTAATGCATACGCGTAATTTACCATTCTTTTTGGGCACCACTACAATGGGGGACACCCATTTAGTGTGCTCAATTTCATAGATAAATCGAGCTTCAACCAAGCGGTCTATCTCTTCTTTGATCTTGGCAGCATAGTTGTCATTGTATGTGTATGGCTTTTGTTTAGAAGGTCTGGCCTCTGTGGTCATGGGAATCGTATGGGCGCATATGTCAGGGTCTACACCTTTCAAATCTTTGTAGCTCCAAGCGAATACATCTCTATACTCTCTTAGCAAAGCTATCAGCTCATGCTCCTCTTCCTCAGTGAGGTCATGTCCTATGTAAGTGCACCTCTCTTCTCCTTCTTCTATGGCTACCACCACCTTTTTGGTAGTTTCTTTGTTATCATAGGCCTCTCCTGCTTGTGCATCGCGTTTTGGCATTCTTACCATGACTCTCCTATCTTCTATTGCATACTTCTTGAAATTTTTAGGGACCTCAAACAGGGATTCTTCCTCCTCTGGTGCGGCTTCTCTCTTCTTCCTTTTATTTCCTTCACTCTTAGTGGTCACTCGTGTGGTTAATCTCACATCATTAGTGAGCTCTTCATGTCTCTGAGGGTAAACTTCTACTTCATAGAAATATTCTTCGTCTGATGCAAAGGGTGGATCCATGATGATTGACTCAAGATCGGAGTCACTTGCATCTTCAAATGCATCAGGGCTAGGTTCGCATTCTTCTAGAACTGCATCTCCCATGATTGGATCTATGGAGAAGGCAGAAATGTCATAGCCATCCTCATCACAGTGGGGTGTCCATTGCTCTTCATTGATGGCTACATCCATAGTTGCTAGAATTTCTGCCCAGCCGTGAGGTTCAAATTCTTCGTCCGGAAATACTATAGGTGCATAGGCTGGGTCTTGAACTGATCTATGTGTTTCCTTCGCACCTACCTCTCTGGCTTTTTCTCTTTTCTCCTCTTCCACTGCCACTTTACACATCCATAAGTGAGTGTCTTCATGCATTTATGAGGATCCTGATCCTATGGAATGCACCGATTCCGTATCATCTTTGGCTCTATGGATGGGGTTGCATTGGATAGGAGGGACATCTCTATGAGAGTAATCCTTGAGATTGACTTTGGTTGTAACACCTAAGTGTTGCAAATACAAGGAATTGGTTCCCCAATCCTGTACCACTTGCAACTGCCGCATAAATGGTCTCCCCAAAATCATCTTGTAGGCTTGGTTTTTGCTAAAGTCACATATAGCAAAAGTATGCTCGAACTCAACACCACATGTAGTGAGTTATTCCTTCTAGCAATCCTAAGGGTCTCTCAATATGACCATCAGCCATGTGCAATTTCATTCTTGTTGGCCTGAGTGCTGGCTTGCTCCAACGCTTCCATAGGGAAGTGGTAGCAATTGCAACTCCTACACCTGAGTCTAGAATGGCCTTCGTGGTGTATCCTTGATGGGTGATAGGAAGATATGTGTTTCCCTCTTCACCCTCACTCATGTCTCCTATCTTGTCCAAGGGTATTTCTGGCACTGTTCTCTGGGATCCTACCTGGGAACGAGGTTTTGCTATCTCTGGTACTTGTTTGGCTACATGTTTCCATAGCTCTGGCCTAACCTTGAGTAGTTCTTCTAAAGTGAGATTGCACTGCACCTTAGTGTTCTTCACTACCTCCGTGTTCCTAGGTATGACTGAATCTTCGTTTCTTACCATGACTGTGGGTGCTCTCATACAAGTGGACTTTGCTCCCCATGGGCCTGTGAAATGGGGTAATTCTTGTAGAGAGTTAGACTCAAAGTCTAATCTTTCCTGAGATTGGGTGCTCTCCTGCTCCTCATAAATGGATGGGATGTCTTGTGGGAATTGGTCGTGTGCATCATCCACAAGTTCAATAGGAGGAGGGACTTCACTTTCTTTAGCCCATTTGTCTTCTTGAATCTCTCGTAGGAATTCAGGTGTGAACCGATTCATAGAAGATGATGTGTCTGGCTCCGTAGAGTTAGGCACATAGGCTTCCTGGGAGGAATGCTTATTCTATCACTTGCCTTCTCCTTAGCGTGGGAGTTGGCTCCTTTTCCAGACTTTGCAATTAACATCTCCAATCTATCTAACAGACCATCAAAATGCAATGGTGTTCTAATGGAGCTAGAGCAAGTGAAAAGGCGACTGGTCTCAAACATGGCTTGAGCCAATTCCACCATCTTGGCACACAACTTAGTTCGTTCAAGCTCTAGGTCAGCTCTAGGGTAACATTTCTCATGATCTGTTACATTGGGCCCTTCTTGGATTCTGGCCTGATATGCTTTAAGCATCATGTCTAGATCTTCAGGAGTGGGATCAGCTAAGACTGATCCTACTCGGGGTGGTGGTTGGGTGACGTGTGGTGGATTGGTGGGTGGAGGAATGAAGGGTGAAGGGGATGGTAGTGGCGGGGATGTGTGAGAGTGCATTTGAGATGTGATTTCTATGATTTTGGCTTTGGTTTCTCGTAGACTTTCCTCAAGTTCGCTCATCTTTCTTGCCCATTGCCTTTTCATACACTCACGGCTATCTCTCCAAGCTCTTGTCCTCTTCTTATTCTGACTCTCAGTCTCGCTAACCTCCGCAGTCTTCTCCTGGCCTAAGTCTTGGTTTTGCGTAAGTGCCTGAGCTCTCGTTATGACTTGTACTGGAGCCGTGGAAGTCACACTTCCCGTGGAGTCTACCACTAGCCCGATGACATTGATAGGAGCAATTTTTGGTATCTTGGCGGGGTTCTTGGGACACTCTCGTAACAAATGCTCCTTTCCACAAACGAGACAAAAGCCTTGAATTGTCACAGATTGGGTTTGTGTCGGTGCAGATAGAGGGCAATCACGAATGAGATGATCTCCCTGACAATGATAGCATGGCCCTCTAGGAAATGGAGGTCTCATCGGCCTAGGTAGGGATCTCGAGTTGGGGTTGGCATACATGACGTTTGCGTCTTCTGGCTCCCCACTAGATTCATTCGGTTCTTCATAATAATATGCCTCACTATGCTCCGGTGATTGCATGTAGTAGGCCTGGGGGCTCTCAACATGGGTGGAGTCAAAACTATGGTCACTTGGATCACTTTCTGAAAGCGAGGATGTCACTGGCACTAAAGCTCTATTTAGATTTTCTTCTGCCGCTGCATACTTTACTGGAATCACATTGGTGGGGGCAGGAGGTTGCTGCGCTAGGACTGGTTGCGGTCTTTGTTGCCCTTGGTAGGGTGGTTGATAGATTTGCTGGGGCCTAGCATACTGTTGTTGTGGGTACTGATTAGGGTACTTTCCTTGTTGTGGATATGGCTGAGAGTAATTTTGTCTAACAGCTTGTTTGTTATATGGGCAGTCTTGTGCTGTGTGATTGGTGTACCTCCTTTCTATGGTGTAGTACTGGTTGTTAGGATTCACTTGGGGTTGAGCCATGATGGGGCACACATTAGCCATATGGTCTCCTCCACAGGTATAGCATCGTTTTCCTGGGGAAAATATAGGAATTTGCTTGCTAGAGACACCTAATTTCAGAGATACCTTTTCTGCTAGATCCTCAATTGATGTGGATTGTGAGGAAATGAGGCTACTAGAACTATCTAAGTCTTTATAGTTTTTTGAGAGCTCTAATTCCTCCCCTAGATTATCCTTAATGTCTATGCACATGCGTACACATTCTTCTATGGATCTAGGGTCCTTCAAGTGCACATATGATCTCAGTTTGGTGCTTAACAATCCATCTAAAAATAAGGCCACTTGCTTGGCTGGAGTGGGTAACTCTGGGGCCAGGCATCTCTCTAGATATTGCCTAAATCTTCTGCCTGCAAGCCTCACTGTCTCTTGAGATGTTTGTTTGAAGCTGTATATCAGGGAGGATGTGTTATGTCTTATGCCACTTTTAGAGAATTCGATAATGAATGCCTCTTGAAGTTGATCTATGCTCCTAAACTGCCTCTCGTGTAGTGGTTGAAACCATGTCAGGGCGGTGTTCCTAAGGGTTAGACCAAAGGCATTGTACTGCATGAACAGATCTTCAACTTGTTCAGCTCTCAAGACTTGCCTAAACTCAGCTACATGATCGTAGGGGTCTCCAGTGCCATCGAAGTAGTTTTTCATGGACTTAACTAGCTGGGTCGGTCTCAAGGTCCTCGTGTGCTCTCTCGGTTTTGGCAAAGGGAAATCATCGGCATTTCTTCGGTTCTCGGGGGCTCTATGTCCCTCAGGTTCCACTCTATTTGTTTCCGTTCTCGTTCTTTCCCTTCCCCAAGAGTTGGCAAAGCTTACCTCAGGTCTCTCTCTACTCCTTTCTCTTTGAGTCCCATGAGCTTGAGATGTTCTAGCTCCTTGGTGACCATAAGACACATTGGATCGAGGTTGGGGAAAAACAAATTCTCCCTTCCAAGTGTATGCGTGTCTTCCATGCTCAGAGACCACAAAGATTCTCTCAGAAGCATCATCTAAGTAGGTCACCTTGCCTGGGCTATCAGGATCTTTGAATTCATAGATGGCAAGAGCTCCCACTTCATTAGACTTTTCAAGCTTGTACCTCCAAAAAGCCTCATCCATTTCTTGGTTCCAGAGCAATTCTATGCTCCTATTATCCTGGGGAACTAACTCTGGAGTGATTATCCTTGCTAGGACCGATTTGCCTCGAGGGGTTTTCGGCTCCTTTCCTAAGTTCCCTTGCTCTATGTCACCTAATTCAGGTTCAGAGATTATGTTGCCAAACTCATCTGTCCTTTCAGGTTGGCTGGTGACCACATACATTGTTCCTTCTTTATCTATATATGAACCATTTTCAAACTTGACTACAGGGTGTTCTAGTCCAATGGGCTAATTCGGATTTTTAATTAGGACAACAGATCTTCGCAGACCATCCTCATAGATGCATGCACCTAGGCGGTTGGTCTGGATGTATTCCAATTGAGTCTTGTAGGGACCTTCAGGTCTTTCTAGGTATGCCATTCCTGAGCTACCTACAGGTCTTTCCATGCTATACGACATGTCAGAGTCACTAGTTTCTGAGTCTAGCGCATAGGGGTAATCACTCAATTGTTGGGCCCAAGATCTCGTTGTATGGTTGACGCTAGCCTCGGATGATCTAACGCTTTGACGGTCTCTCCCTAGGTGTCTTCCCGATCTCAGGTTTATATGCCCTTTGTACGTTGCTGATCCTTTGGTACCAATCACTTGTTCCTTTTGAGTTCCTTTGTATGTGTTTTCTTGTTTTTAATTAAGCGTTGTCAGGATCACTTAAGTGTGTCGTATTTGATGTTCTGCGTCCGCTTAGTTTAAGTTCTTTTCCTTTAAGTTATCCCTTGACTGCAATTTAGCCTACCCTTGCACTTGAGAAATTAAAGGCTCTTCAAACTTGAGTGTTCCTATCGTACCCCTAGTCAATCAGGACAACTACTTGCACTTAGCCTATGCTAAGAATGGATTGAGGGGGTTAAGAGATGTTCCAACCTCAAGTCGCTCCTCCTGGTGATGCTTGTCTACCTAGGAAGCACGTTCCCAAGCTTGTTCGCCCTGGCACTTACTTTGCTTTCTCCAAAAGCTCTCGATGATCCTGTAAGAACCCCAAGTTTAGCTTCAATTTGATCCTTCAATTGACAGACAATTTATTTCAGACACTTTTTAATGACCCTTGTTCCCCCTTTTGTATTGCTAAAAAATTTCCTCTAGAGCTCCCTTGGTGTACCTACCCCTCAGTGTGTCAACTTCAAAATATCATATCTGAAAATCAACGCATTATTCTTATAAAAAATAGTTGAGGGCGTGTAGTATATGCCACGAGCTTTCCGACAAGCCCTAGAGCTCAAAAAATGGATTTCGTATGAAAAAGTTATGACCGTTCAGGGTTTAGGGGGTTAAATAGACAAACAGAACCTTTCAGGAGTTTTAATGCATTTTTCTAAGGCCTTTGTAAGTGTATGAGTATTTGAGTATGCAAATATGCCCAAAATTTAGCCTAAATTTCCAAAAAAATTACCCCTTAATTTTTTTGCCGAAAATGGCTATCTATTGCGATAGACGGTGTCTGTCGCAATAGACACAAGCTGATGTGGGGGGCTGTCTGTCGCAATAGACGGTGTTTGTCGCGATAGACGATGTCTGTCGTGATAGAGTGGTCTGTCACGATAGATGGTGTCTGTCGCGACAGAGTGGTCTATCGTGATAGACGGTGTTTGTCGCGATAGAGTGGTCTGTCGCGATAGACGGTCTATCATCTGTCGTGGTTTTGGTCTGTCACGATAGACGGTGTCTGTCGCGATAGATGGTGTCTGTCGCGATAGAGTGGTCTATCGTGATAGACAGTCTCTGTCACGATAGAGTGGTCTGTCGCAATAGACGGTGTTTGTCACGATAGACGGTGTCTATCGCGATAGCCGGTGTTTATCGTCTGTCGTGGTTTTGGTCTGTCGCGATAGACGGTGTCTGTCGCAATAGATGGTGTCTATCGCGATAGAGTGGTTTGTCGCGATAGACGGTGTCTGTCGCGATAGAGTGGTCTGTCGCGGTACACGGTGTCTGTCGCGATAGAGTGGTCTGTCGCGATAGAGTGGTCTGTCGCGATAGACGGTGTCTGTTGTGATAGAGTGGTCTATCGCGATAGACGGAGTCTGTCGTGGAATTTGGTCTGTCGCGATAGACAGGTGTCTGTCACGATAGACGGGGTCTATCGTGGGTCTCTGTCTATCACGATAGACGGGTGTCTGTCGCGATAGACGGGGTCTATCGTCTGTCATGGTCTGGTCTGTCGCAATAGACGGTGTCTGTCGCGATAGACTGTGTCTGTCGCGATAGACTGTGTCTGACGCGATAGACTGTGTCTGTCGCGATAGACTGAAAAAACACAAATTTTTTAGAAACTTCTAGTGATTTTGAGTGCTCTAATGATGTAGGTTACCATGCCAAACATGCATTCAAAAAATATCAAGTTTTTCTGTCTGTCGCGACAGATAGAGGTCATCGTCCCGGGTCCTGTGCAGAGTCTGTCGTACCTGCACAAACTGCTGGAGAAGGTGGTACAGCTAATTCCTGCAACAAAAGCTCAAAAAACACACAAAAACAGATCGCATGCAAGCTCTCTCTCGCTCTCTCTCACAATGAAATGAGGGAAATGAGGTGGGGAGTGGAATATGACAAAAAAACTGAAATTTTCGTGGAGATGGAGATGGAGGTGAGAGATGGTGGGGAGGATGATGGTGATGATGGTGATGCAAAAATAAGAAAAAATGAAGAAAAATAAGGAGAAGAAAGGATATTACCTATAACTCCAATGTCTCAACTCGACATCTTACCATCACACACTCGTCCTCGAAGCTCTCTCCCCGGCAACGGCGCCAAATTTGGTGTCACTCTAGCACAATGGTGAGTACCAACGTGAGAAGATTCACCTCATAATTGTCAATCCGTGGAGACGTGAGGACTAGTATGAAGACTATGAGCAAGTGAAGGCACAAGTGTGTGAGTGAGAAGCACACAAGCATGCACACACATACACACACATGCGCACAGTAGGCAAGAACAAGGAGAGGAACAATGGAGTTCTTTGCATTAGTAAAAAAGTCTCTTACATGAGCTCAATTCACAAACAATCTCCCCCAAAAATGAGCTTTCTAGCTCTTTTTATAGTTTTCTCACTAGCTTTGGCCTTGTCCAGACCTAGTGTCCGGCCTAGTTAAAAATTAGGTTCTAGAGCCTATTTGAGGGCTCAAACGGAGTCTAAAAATTATGAAAATTGATATGTAGCTAATTCTAATAATCCTCAAGCTTGAGGACTCCTCGGCTTGAACAAAATGGAGTCTATTCTACCAAAAACAGAATTTACAATGTTTGTGTAGTGATTAAAATCACTTGAGTTGTGAATGGTCCATGGAAAAAATGATTAGGCCTTGTTGCCGTATTGTGCATGACTGCTCTTTTGTACTTGTATGCTCTTCATATGACCTGTATGCCAACAATGAAGAACAGTAAACTCAAGAAGCTGAAAGAGATGTGTGCTCTCACCCCAAACATCGCCATACCATTGCGAATGTGCCTTCAACACTTCGCATTTCTCGCTCAAGATCGATTCACTCAACCTCATAAAAAGATTTGGTACGGGCTATACCTAGCGGAGACCGGGAGTCTACCTATTAAGATGCCAGTATGGATCCTTGATCAATTATATGAAGCAGACAAAGGAGGAGCGAGGGAGCATACTTTGAATGGTTGATGTGCCATTACGCGAATCATCTACAGATGCCTTGCCTATGATGTGCCAATTGCACGGGCACTGAAATACTCACAGCTGCAATTCTTCCAGGGGCGAAAACCAGGGGTTCAACCAGCCAAAAGAATGCGTGGATCACTTTCACATGTTCCAATTCCTCGCGAGTCCACCACAGAAATCTCCCTTGTAGAAGAAGCACAAGTAGCCCCATTCACGATCCATCTCCAACGACCACAATCAGAGGGCGTGCTACAACCCACTCCATCAGCCCCTCCACTACCCACAGATGCTGAGTTTGCATCCATGGCTACATTGGGAGAGGACACATCCTTCGACTTTGAGAGATTTTTGCAAACAACACAGCTATCTAAGAGTGATTTCTTCTCAGACACTGATGATCTTGGATCATCATCCCAGAGAGGACAACCTCATAATTATGCACAAAGAGTACATTGGGTAGATGAGGCACAACACACTCATGTTGAAGGCACACAGGAACAAGAAGAGGCATAGGAAAATGAATCAGAGGAGAGTGAGGAGGAAGCCCCTGCCTACACAGCACAACTCAAACGGCTCTACAAGACGATCAAGCAGGTACAAAAAAGGCATAAGCTGTCAGAAGAGGCAAATAGAGCACTCGTGAAGCAGATGCTGCAAGCGGAGAATGTAGACCCTCATTTTGTAGAATCATTGAACCTTTTGGCAGATACCTGTGGAATAGTGGAAGCCATGCGGACCATAGTATATCGTACCACCCCTCAATACATCCAACGAAGGATCGATACGCGACCGCGAAGGGGAAAAATGATTCAGGTGGAAGTCTCTACCTCACTCCCTACCACAACTCAGGAGGATGTTCACATGGCCAGCCCCAATAACATTGATGCACACGATGACAACACACAGATACTCTCTCCACCATCACCTCCCATCCAACCCACCGAACCCCTTACCACTAGCGTTCCTGAACAACTAGTATTCACCCTCAGTGAACCTATACCAGACACCACCATTCTCCATCCTTCCCTCTACCTACATCTACCCGTTCCAACCAGTATTCTTAACCCCAAATAGGTCATCCCGCCAACCATCAAACCATCATAGGTCACCCCTCTTCTCTACTAGCTATTGGACAGCCACATGCCCCTGCCCAAACACTAACACAACCATATTCCCTCACTACAACGGACCTTCTTTTCCAACCCTTAGCCACTGTACCTCTGTTGACCCCCTCAAAACCAACACAACCCACCCTACCTCCATTCTTGGCAAACCTTGTTCAACAAACTGAGAATTATAAGAGAAAATCCCTTTCCCACCCCACCTCCCCCACATTCACGGCCACCACCAACACGCCACCCACCATTCCTGTATTCACGATTCATACTTCACACACAATCACGTCCGACCCCATGGACATTTCACCCTCCACAGAACAAACCACAACCACTTTTGTTTCTACATCAACACATTTCACTTCACTCACATCACCACTTCCAACCACTCTAGGCACAACATCCACTTTTCCCTTCCCCATTTCCCAACCCCTTGCATCTTTCACCTCCACTTCTGCATCCACCTCATTTAGTTATGCATTGGACACTATGTTCGAAGCTGCTGCCTAGCTTAAACAGGAATACAGATTGTTGGAAGAAAACAGTAAAGAGCTTCGTACTCTGTCTTCCCACCTCCAGGCACATGTCAATGCCTTGGAGTTGAATAATACAGCATTACAACATGAGGTTACCACCCTCCAACAATCTCATGCGGAGCTCGAAGCCAAATATACAGAGACGGGTAAGGCAACTGAGGAACAACTCAGAGATCAACTGGCCCACAATGCTAGACTACAAAGAAACATGGCCTTACTTTGCCGCCATTTAGCAGCTGCTCAAGAAGAGAATAAAAGACTAGAGCAACAGAATCAAGAGAATTTAGAAGCAGCTATCGAAAACACCCCAGGGGCACCTATAGATCCTGCCAAATTCCAAGCTATCCCCTTAGAACACATTCAGCAGGTATTGGAAGATTATGCAACCCTCTTGGAAGCACACGACCAACTGGCAGACCAGGTCAAAGAACTACAAAGATCTCAAGTGCTCCCATCACACCCAATAGAACCTAAAGAGATGGTCAATGCTGCTACTTTACCAGAGCCCGAATCTTCAATGGCCATGAGGTACTTGAGCTACGCCAACAAATTGCAGAATTAAAGATTAAGTTGCTACAATACGAATGACCCCCCTCTCCACCCGATCAACCAGCAGAAGAGGAGGCCATAGCCATTCCAGTGGAGGAAACATTTGAAGATACTTATGAGCCTCAACCTTTTCCAGGAGGCACAATCACTAACGAGGGACAAGACACATACGAGGAACCCCCTCCGGCATGCCCTATGGTAGAGCTTTAGTCAAAGCATTTGCAGCATTATCTTGAGTGTGAACCTTGTCAAGAATAATGTGCTCAGTGGCTAAGCAATCTCGAATGAAGTGTTATCTCACCTCAATGTGCTTGGTCTTTGCATGATAGACCGGATTCTTAGCCAAAGCAATGTCGCTTTGACTATCACTGAGTAAACGAGGTACATTCTGAGGTAAACCCATATCACAAGCAAGACGAGAAAGCCACAATGCTTCCTTACATGCCTCACTTGCTGCAACATACTCTGCTTCTGTGGTGGAAACAGCTGTACATTCTTGAAGACGAGATCTCCAAGAGATAGCACCTCTAGAAAAATGAAAAATGTACCCTGATGTAGACTTATGATTCTCTACACAACCAGCATAGTCAGAATCTGTGTAACCAATAATGGATGCTTTCCCTCTACGTAAGCATAGACACTTGTCCTTAATGCCACTCCGATATCTTAAAATCATCCTGACCGCTTCCCAATGTTTCTTGCCAAGATTATACATATATCTGCTCACAACTCCCACTGCAAATGCAATGTCTGGTCTCATAGCTACCATTGCATACGTGAGACTACCAAGAGCAGACTGATAGGGAATTTCGGTCAGGAATTCCTTTTCCTCATCTGATTTGGGGCAATCATCCTTGCTCAACTTCACATATGTGGGTAAAGGTGTACTCAATGCCTTTCTACCCTGCATATTGAACCTGTGAAGTACTTTGGATATGTACTCACTTTGAGACAAGTATATGCATCTTTTGCTCTTATCACGAGTAATGCGCATGCCAAGAATATGTTTGGCGTCCCCCAAATCCTTCATATCGAATGCCTGACTCAACTTCTTTTTGAGAATTGACAAATCATAAGAGAACTTCTCAACAATCATCATATCATCGACATAAACTATCAAGCATATCAAGCTACCATCTGAGCATCTCTTTGTGTGGAGACAATAATCCTCATTGCTTCGAAAATAGCCTTAAGGCTTCATAAAAGCATCAAACTTTTGGTACCATTTTTTAGGGACTGTTTAAGTCCATACAAGCTCTTCTTAAGCTTACAAACTAGAATTTCCTTGCTAGGAACTACATAACCCTCTCGTTGTTCCATATAGATCTCATATGTAAGATCTCCATGCAAGAAAACAATTTTCACATCCATTTGGACTAGCACTAAGTCCTCCATTGCAATGAATCCAAGCAACATGTACAGGATAGTCATATTGACCACTGAGAGAAGATTTCCTCGAAATCAACACCATGTTGTTGCTTAAATCCCTTTGCAACAAGTCATGATTTATACTTTGGAGAAGCACTATCTGATGTGAATTTCAACTTATATACCCATTCACATGGTAAAGCTTTCCTACCCTTTGGCAAAGGTACCGAATCCCAAGTACCATTCTTGTGAATAGAATCCAACTCACTCTTCATGGCACACTCCCACTTGACATGATCCTCTGTCTGCATAGCCTCTTTGTAGCAAGAGGGCTCACCAGTATCTGTTACCATAACAAAATCTAAACCTGGAACATATCTATCAGGTGGATGTGAGACACGTGGAGAACGTCTCAATGGTTGCTGAACAAGAATATGTGCAGACTGATCTGAATGGACACTCTCTTGAACATCCCTATGTGAAGCATTTTTATGCATGCTAACCGGAGGACTAGTATCCTCAAACACTACTCTTCTCACTTCAACCTCCTTAATGGGTTTTTTATGCATCTTAGAATCATTGAAAATGACATCACTACTTCTGATCACTGACCGTATTTCAGGATCCCATGAGCAATATCCAAATTATCATTCTCGACCATATCCAAGAAAAATGCATTTCTTTGATTTATGATCTAGCTTTTGCCTAAGATTCTTTGGTATATGAACATATGCTTCACACCCATAAACTCAAAGATGATCGTAATATGGTGGCTTCCCTGTCCATAACTCTTGTGCCACTTTCAAACCTTTGGCAGTACTAGGTGAAAGGTTAATCACATGAACTGAAGTCAATACTACTTTTGCCCAAAAACCTTGTGAGAGGTTTGCATGATGCAACATAGAGACTACTCTATCTTGAATAGTTCTATTCATCCTCTCAGCTACACCATTCTGTACTGGGGTATAAGGAGCTATAAACTCTCTACGAATCCCTCTAGACTGACAAAAAAGGCTGAATTCATGTGAGGTGTATCTGAACGTAAAGCCTTAAGCTTAGTTCCTTTTTCAATCTCAACTGAAGCAAGCCATTTTCTGAAAGTAGGGAATACCTCATCCTTTGATTTGATAGGATATACCCAAACCTTTCTAGTAACATCATCTATGAAAGTGACAAAGTAAAGAGAACCACCTAAGGATCTAGTCGACATAGGACCACACATATCTGTATGAACGAGATCTAAAGGCTGAATTGAAGAGACAATGTGCATTCTATGCACATTTCAAGTTTGCTTTCCATATTGACAATGCTCACAAAACGAAAAATCAGAGAAAGATAACACAGGTAAGTAGCCAGAACGAGAAAGATTTTCCATTCCACTATGAGATATATGGCACAAACAACCATGCCAAATACACGCCATAGGCTATTCAATAATAGCTAACAAGTGTTCTTTCTGTGATATAAATAAAGGATAAAGTAAGCCAACTTTGCTTCCTTTTGCAATAACTATATTGCCCTTTGATATGCAAAAGGAGTGAGCATAGAAGACAACCTTGTAACCAAGGTCATCAAGTTGACGAACTCACATCAAACTGTGTGATAACTGAGCTACATGGCATACATTATGCATAGTAAATTTTGAACCATCAATGAACTGCACAACCACATCTCCAATCCCCACAACATCACACTGGTAAGAATCACCAAGTCTCATAGTACCAAGAGACTTTGCTGCATAATTAGAGAACCATTCTATGTGGTATCACATGGAAAGAAGAACCAGAATCTAGCAGCCAGGCGTGCGAAAGAGAATCAGCCATAAGAGCCTCAGTTGGCACAGTACTGCCAAGTGTCAACACATCAACATCATCAGAAATAACATTAATTTCTTCAATCTTCACAGTCAAAGTAGATTGTGCAAGTAACTGTTGAACATGCCCATCAACATTCTGTCATATTTACCTTTAGCATTCTTTAATGCATAACAGTCTTTCTTCATGTGTCCTTTCTTATGACAATAATGACATTCAATATCCCTCTTCCTTGATTTACTTCTACTCTTATTCCGTTGACCATTCTTTTCCTTGTTCTTGCTCTTGCCAGGTTGTTGATTCTTTCCTTGGTAAGAATCAAGATCATTATATGCATCTCCACTCTGAGTGCCAACGATGGATTTTCTACGAATCTCCTCACTCAAGAGTGCTCCACATATGTCATCATAGACGAGTTTACCACCAAGTGCACTATTGCTAATAGCTATGCAAAATGTATCCCATGATGAAGACAAGGTGCATAACAACAATATTGCTTTCATTTCATTATCCATATCCATTTTTTGAGCCTGTAACTAAGAGAATATAGCATCAAACTCATTTAGATGAGAAGCAACACTATCTGTGTCCTTCATACAAAGGTCATATAATTTTCTCATTAGATAGACTTTATTTGATGCTGGCTCTTTTTCATATGTATTGCATAACTTCTTCCAAAGCTCCTCTGCACTTTCAAAGTCTAATACTATAAAGTAAACATTATCTGCCAGGTGCAAGTGAATGGTAGACCTGGCCATTTCATCTAACTCATCCCAATCATCTTCATCCATGCTAACAGGCTTCATTGAAATTCCATTTACTGGCTTCCATTGCCTCCTTTGAATCAGCACATCTTTAGTCTGATTCTTCCATAGAGCAAAGTTTGTGCCATCAAATTTTTGAATCTCAAAATGGTCTTTGCCCTAGAAGTTATAGCTCCTCATCCGAACACTAGCACTAGACCTTGATCCACTGGATGTGCCTCAGACCTCCAATGCCATGATGGTAGAGAACTGAATGGAATGATAATGGAGCTAGAAGAGTCCGAACACCAACAAATAAGTGTATCAAGGAGTGAATTGATCACTGTATAGTTGACAAAACTAGAAATCTTGAAAAATTTTGCCAGAGTATCCTCTAAAGAATGAGTGTATGACCATTGTCAAAATATCATAAAACTGCAAGTACTGACATGTTTTCCTACATAGTGAATCACTGAATCCACTTCATATAATCAGTTACCCAATAGACGCCAACTAGGCTTATCGAGCACCTATGAACAACTATCATACATCTCCTATGGGGAGGCTAGGTAAGTCTTCCACTTGCATCACTGAAGATACCCCGACGTCTGGGTGTCTCCCAGTTAAGAAAACCTCACCACGACCCTCTTTATCAAACATAAAAGGCTTTATGCAAAGAACATAGCCGCTATATCAATGACCACATGGATGTACATAAACGGTATCCACAAAAGCATACATAATGTGTATATGATCAATATATGTAGTAAAATGACACTAAAATGCTGAATGCACAGCCCAAAAACTAACCAATAACACCTGCAAGTGTCTGTCAACTCTGATGTTTTTGGCTCAAAAAACCTGCATAAATTTGCAGCGGTTGCTCCCACCAAAACTAAAAACCTCTCGAGAAACCTGTAGTTTTACGAGTGTGGCTGAAAGCACAGCCCAAAAGGTTGATATTTATTGTCAGAGAAGTACAAAGAACACTCTTCTTGATCTTCTTGGACCTATGCGAAGAGAAATATGTGCAAAAGTACTCCAAACTGGCTCCAAAATCAACCCAAAATTGCTTCAGAAATAGGCTTTGAAAGCAAAGAATGAAGCTTTGAGGGACCAAAACTTGTTCAAGGTTCGGGACTACTTTTCACGTTCCCTTGCTCCGTCGAAGAACTGACAAACAACAGACTGCACTTGACGACACTCGGCGACACACTCAATCATTACCGAACAGATTCGTAACATAATACAACTGATTCGTAACTCTGTAATAAGGTGAGAATAATCGTCTAGCCGGAGTACAGAACAGAACAGAACAAAGCAAGACTTATCTTCTCAACAACATACACACTCACACAATACGTTTACAACCCTCCCCAAAACGAGGCTCACTCAAACGATACACTGCAATTCCCACAAATGGGGCGCCCCCGCCACTCTTTTCTCATTGCCTATATATAAGATTTTTTTTTTACAAGAGTGCGCAATTCTTCAGTTACTTGCGCGTTTCCTGAAAGATTCTTTTTCATTTAAGATACCTGTCCTAGTACTTTTGTCCTTGTTCGGCGGCCGTCTAACACTTTTACATTTAAGACACCTGTCCTAGTTCATTTGTCCTTGTTCGGCGGCCCTCTAACACCTCCTTGGTTATTGTAGTTGTTGTTATAGTTGTTGAAGTTGTTTGATCTTCCTCTTCCATAGTTTCCTCTGTTGAAGCCTCTTCCTCTCTAATTTCTTGGCTTCTTGAAACTATTCTCAGTTGTGTGGTTAGTCAATCCACATATGGCACATGGAGAGGTGCTTTGGAATCTCCCCCTGCCTTGTCTTCCTCCTCTGCCTCTTCCTCTTGTACCTCTTCCTCTTCCTACAAAGTTAGCTTCGGAGATACTAGCTTCATCATGAGATTTCTTGCCTTTACCTTTACCATCCTTACTCTTGTTCTTATCAGTGTATAGGGCAGAGGATTGGTTACCTTTTGAGTTTTCATTGTTCTTCATAAGCTTGGCTTCATGAGTAAACAATTGTCCCATTAGAGTATTGAAGTCAGGTACCTACATGTCCATGTATAAATCCATTGCGGTAGTGAATGCTTCCCACTTGTTATCTGCTTTGCTTCCATTGATCACTTGTCTCAGAATTCGCTCCTCATGAATGACTTCTCCAATGCTTCCAAGTTGATCAGTTAGGTCCTTCATTTTAGTGACATAATCAGTCACATTCTGTTTGGGCATCTTCTTGAGTGTTGTGAACTCCATCCACAGTTGATTCTTCCTTGCTCTAGTGCTTGAAGAAAAGAATGCTTCAAGTGCATTCCAGGTTTCTTGTGATGTCTTACAATTTCTAATATGTGGGAGTAAGAAATCAGAAACTAAGTTGAGAAGGTATGACCTGGCCAATGCATCCTTTGAACACCATGTTGATAACCTTTCTTGTTCTTCTTGAGTGGGTTGCCCTTTGCTTCTAACTATTGGCATTAACTCATCTCCAGATATGTAACCATAAAGGTTTCTACCTTGTAGATATGCTTCCATTCTAATGGACCAAACAGAGTAATTACCTCGATCCAATTTGTCAATTGATGATGGGAATCCATCTCCCATGTTGAGTTGAGAATAGCTCTGATACCACTCTGAGGAGATGGTGGATACACTCCAGAAATGAGCTGGTGTTGCACAAATCCTGCTTTACACCTGCCAATGTTACTTGAGATTACCTTAGTAGACACCTTTGGCTTCCCAAATATGTACTTGGAACCATAATGTGCTTTGGAGCATCACCTTCAAGTAGTTGCATCAAAACAGACTACTTCCAATGTTGAAGAGTTGTGAAACTTGCTATTTATGGATTGTAACCTACTCAGTGTTTCACTCAGAACTCACTTACTGATTACAATTGAACTGAGATCTTTTAGCCATATCTAATTGGACCCCTAAGCTTGCTATAGGAAGTTATCTCACTAATTTAGGATGAGTATGTGATGAGAAATAATCTTAAGAAGTTAGGGGTGTAGTCTCGACATTTTAGGAGGATGATAGACAATGGACATAGTCAGAATGTAATGAACATATCTCACTGATCTCTGAACCAAGTGATGTGAAATTTTATAGCATATAACTAAAAGGTCTAAGCTACATGTATCAAGTTGAATCACAACAAAAGATTAAGTATACATAGAGAACTCCTCAAAACAAATTCACTAAAAATGAGAGTATAGCAACAGGCAGTAGTGAGCATGAGATAGTTGTATAATCTGAACCAAATGTATATTGTATTGAATGTATGATACAAAGGAGATGCTGAAGGCTTACTCATACATGTTAGCGGCCACCAGATTGGAAATGTATAACTGAAATCTTGTTTCACACATGCAAAAGGTTGTTACGCAGACACATTGTATTCTTTTATAAAGCAATGAAAAGAGATGCTCAGTGACGTTCGAGAGATCACCAGACTGTCTGTCTGGGTGACTTGTCTATAGCGTTACTGTGTGTCGAGTTGATTAATTCAGAGTATCTTGTCTAATTTCTGAGTATTCTGTGTGTATCTGTGTTTCGTCTTGTCTGTTGTCTGTTGGTATCCATCGCGGTTGTGAGTATCAGTGAGTTCGCGTATCGTGTTGTCTCTTTTCTTGGAATGCTCTGCAAGTGTGTGGCGAAGTCTGTGCAGTTGTGGTAGCGCTTCTGGTATTCGGGTTGTATTAAGTTGTCTGTAGTATCGAGGTCCATGTTCATACGGCAAAGTTTAAGCTACAGTTGGTTTTCCTGGGTTGCGTACTGAATCTTCAGTACGGTGTATCTGAACACTGGGATTCTCTGTGTCTTCGGACATTGGTCGGATTGCGGTATCCATTTAGTAAAGGTTGACGATTACTCTTGTTCTGATATTTTCAGTAAGTTATGTGCTGATGCAATATAGCATCTTAGCGTATTCGGTACATGTGGCTGAGCTAAACTGTGAACTGTAATGTCTAAGTACAAGAGATTCTTGATAGAGCTCTCAGTATCAGTATATTGCTGTGTATAAGTGATTAGTTTGGGAACTAAGTATAGGGCCTCTGTCTAGCAGACCCCTTCCACTCCCAAGAACCCAAGAATCACTTAAACGCACTTCTGACAGTTAGATTAACAGCGTTTAACACTGGCGCCGTCTGTGGGAAGGTGGCAACAGATCAGATTGTTGCAAACCAGCTGTGGAAACGTGAGTGTAAATTTAAAATCAACAGTAATAGTACGCGATTAGTACAAAAGATGATACATACCGGTTACTCGATCCGGTGAAACGTATCCAAAGAACCGCCAGCCTGGGGTACTTAATTTACTAAGGATGACTCCGGGAGGAAGAATTACAACTAGGTCTAACCCAGTTGTCAAGAAAGTAAAGAACGTTAGTAGTGATTCCGGTCATATTCCGGTGGAACGTGCTACGCCTCTGGTAAATTCCGGTACGATTTCGGCACAGTCTATCGAAGATATAGTAACTCCAGAATCTACCAGGACGCAGCTTGAAGTTAGTTTAACAACATTGGGTAAAGATTCAAATTTGTTTATGACTACAAACACCTTAGCCAAAGACATTAGTGAAGGCGAAAAAGCACCTTGTTTTGGTGAAGATTCGACACATTCCGGTGATATTTTGGTAACAGATGCTGAAAGATCACAGTTTTTCGACGACGGCTTACCATTTCTTGGTGAATCTTCAGCCCAGTCACCGCTATTGGGAGTAAGCTTCCCTACATTTGACATCAAGAATTAAGGTAGCTTGTTCGAAATTGAGATTCGAAACATACTGAACAAGATTATCGAACCGGAAAGTGCACAGGCCGACGATACAGATTCCGACGGTTCCGATATTGAGCCTCGAGATACAGAAGATAGCCACAATACAACCATCAGAGCCATGAACGGGCAACAACAACAGCAGCAACAACAACAACTATGCCCACCAAGGCCGACTCCAATAGGAGTAACGTACACCAAATTTGGTGGATTCCCAGAAGATAACCCAGATACTCATGTACGCACATTTGAGATAAGTTACGCAGTGCTCAACCATCCACCTGATCCGGCGTATAAGGCTATTGTTTTCCAATCAACATTGGTTAACGAAGCAGCTAGATGGCTTACAGAATATGATATTAACCATTTCGACACCTATGAAGCAGTAAGGGATGCCTTTTTGCAGAGATTCAGGCTAAAGAAGAATCAAGCTGAAATTTTTGACTACTTGCAAAACAATAGACAGAAGATAAATCAAAGAGTACAGGAATACGCCACTCTATTCAGGACTCATTTGAGGCAGTTACCACCAGCACATGCCAACCTACCGGATGACGTTATTACTCAATGGTTTATCAATGGATTGACTCCGCAACTTAAACTGATTATGATCATACGCTGTGCAGGAGCTATGACGGTAGATGCAGTGATTGCAATGGCTTTGCAGCTGGAAAACAAGGTTGGAGGATTTACAGAAGATCTGGAGTGGTTAAAAGCAAATAGAAATATCGCCGAAGACCCGACCAGACAGATGTACTGCACTACATGCAAGAATTCAGGCCATACTAGTGCCACTTGTGCACTTAATAAGTTGTTTTGTGCTATCTGCAACACTACCGGACACACCACCGAAAACTGCACATATAACGCCAAAGTACGGGGACCAGCAACTGTCAATGCAATTATACAGGAACCAAGGCAGCCAACCAATCACTATGTACCTCCGCAAATGAGAAACAACCAGCAACAAGGATATCAAAATTACAGAGGATAGAGAAATAATAACTACAATGTAAACCGCTGGCAGGCCGGACCAGCACCGGAAAATCCCAATTTTCCACCACCGCGCTGTCATTTCTGTGGTGAATTTGGTCACATTAGAAGATTTTTTAAGGATGCAGCTGAGTATGATCAGAGGAAGAAAGAACGTCAAAACCCAATGGCTAATATGGTACAAATCACACTAGTAGAAATGCACGCGGTAGTGATTCAGACCCGATCCGATAAACAACTGTAACCAGCAGTAGAAATATTTGAACCAGGCATACGTGAACAACAAAGGATGTATAATAAAGCTAGTCAATGGACCACCGTAGAACCTCCAGTGTTCCCAGATTGTATTCCGGTGACTCAGACTCCGTCAACCGAGGAAGGAACACAACAACAGGATTCTAATTCAGCAGCAGGCACATCATCTTCAGTAGGCGCATCATCTTCAGAATCTGTGGAAAATACAATCCAATCACAAAAGGCCTGGGAAATTTTATCTAAAGCATCCATCACTCTTCCTCTGGGCCAATTACTCGCACTAGTACCGGGAGTTTGACAACAATTCCAACAGCAGTTCAGTCCTGTGCCTTCTTGCATTCCAGCAACAACAACAGTGCAATCGGAACCTGATTCTACGGTCGATCATTCAGTTCCTTTAATTACGGTATGGTATAAAAATCATAAAATCACACAGGTACTAATTGATGGAGGATCTGGTGTCAACATTGCTACTGCTGCACTATGTAAAAAGTTAGGGTGGAACGAAATCGAACCAGTTCAGTTTTCTGTCAGAATGGCCGACCAATCAAGAGTCCATCCCGTAGGACAATTGTACGAAATGTACCAATAACTTTACAAGGTACAACATTTAAAATGACCTTTGTGATACTAGAATTACCGGAATCCACCCTTGATTATAATCTCCTTTTTGGCCAACCTTGGCTGAAGCATGCTAAGGTGATACAAGATTGGTCTGCACAGGAACTCACTTTCAAAGATAATAATCATAAATACGTTGTAAAATTAGATGCTATACAACCTTGCGAGTTGCATGCTAGACCGTATTTTGCAAAACTAGTCCATATGCTAGATGGGTTGTCAGATGATGAAGAAGAAGAGTTTCTGAAAAATAACATTGACTTGATCTCCCTAGGAAATGTTGATCTACAATCTGTTGTAGATAATTGGAACCCTACAGTTTGTACGGTGATGACTGTAACAGAAAAAGATATGAAAGAAGATAAGGCTACCATAGATGACGCTGATCTACAACAACTTTTTAAGCCAGTTGAGGATATAGAGAAGCCTCGACAATTCTATGTTCCAGAAGATCAACTGACCACTTACAATTTAGGGGATGAAGAAAATCCACGACCTGTTAAGATAAAGGAGCCTGAGTTATTTCAAGCAGATTTAATCCAACTACTTCGAGAATTTTAAAACCGGAAGCAAAACCACTTAAGCAACCCAGCTACCGGATGAATCCAAACTATGCATCACAGGTAAAGGCAGAACTTGATAGGCTACTCAAAGTCGGATTCATTGTACTAGTAGAGCATGCTGAATGGATCTCACCCATTGTTATTGTCCCTAAAAAGAATAAGCAGTTACGAATATGTGTAGATTACCAGAAACTGAACGCAGCCACGGTGCCTGATCCATTTCCGCTACCTTTTCTTGACACAATGCTTGATAGAGTAGCAGGACATGAAATGTATTCATTCTTAGATGGGTACATTGGGTATAATCAAGTTAGAATGGCTGAACAAGATATACCGAAGACCGCCTTCATTACCAACTGGGGTGTTTTCGCATGTACTGTTATGTGGTTTGGATTAAGAAATGCCCCAAGTACGTTCCAAAGGTGTATGCAGGAAATATTTTCTCCTTACCTTACCTCTTTTATGCAAGTATATCTTGATGATTTTTTGATTTTCGGTAAGATGATAGCACACCTGTTCCATTTACGGTGCTGCTTTGAAAAGTGCAGAGAATACAGACTCTGTTTGAACCCAAACAAATTTGTGTTTGCGGTTTCATGTGGAAAGCTACTTTGTCACATTGTATCTGCACAGGGTATACAGGTGGATCCAGATAAAATCACAGCTGTGTTAGAAGCACCTGTACCCACTACACCTAAGGAAGTAATGCGCTTCATGGGCCAAGTAAGATGGCATGGTCGACACTTACAATGGCTTGCTCATTTGGCAATACCACTGAACCGATTGATAACCAGACTCCTTGACAATTTGACTGGACCCCGGACTGTCAAACTGCTTTTGATCATCTAAAGGGATTACTAACACAGGTTCCAATCTTACAGCCTCCTGACTGGGATCGCCCATTTCATGTATTCGTTGATGCTTCAGATATAGCAATAGAGAGTGTTTTAATGCAACAAACCGATAAGTGGTTCAGACCAGTGTACTATGCAAGTCGAAGATTAGCCCCTACTGAAAAGAATTACTCTGTAACAGAGAGAGAATGTCTAGGTCTAGTATATTCTGTCAAGAAATTCAGACATTATTTGCTGGGCCGTAAATTTACTTTTCATGTAGATCATGCTGCACTTGTCTATCTAGTTTGACAACAGCATCTAGGTGGTCGATTAGCACGATGGGTTCTGCTTTTACAAGAATTTGACCACGAAGTTATTCATCGCCTAGGCAGTTCATATGCCTTAGTAGATTTTCTCTCTCGCTTAGATTCCGGTGAAGCTCTGGTCGGTGTAGATGACACAACACCGGCAATTTATGTCTCTGAACCGACTAATGATGAAATTTCAGACCCACCTATGCCATCTACATATTATGATCAGATCTTGACCTTCCTCACTGATGGATACCTTCCTACTCAGACTTCTGCAATACGAAGGAAAATTTCAGTTTTCAGTCGCTGATTTCAGTTGATTGCGGGGGAATTATACTATGTAGATCACACTGGAGTTTTACTTCGTTGTATTCCACCACATGAAGTTAACTCAGTCATTAATTTGGCTCACTCAATTCCTTCCGGTGGCCATTTTGCTGCAGACTTAACACACCGGAAAATTCTGCAAAGTGGCCTTTGGTGGCCTACTATGTACAGGGATGTATCACAGTTTGTCAAACAATGTGATAGTTGTCAGAGATCTGGACAGCCCCTGCAACGTCATCTTTTCCCTCTACAACCTGTCTTGCCATTAGAGCCTTTTCAGAAGTGGGGTCTAGATTTCATTGGCCCTATTACACCACCAGCAATCCTTAGTAATAATCGTTACATTTTGACATGTACTGATTATGCTACCAGATGGGTCGAAGCCTGGGCTTTACGGTCTACCACAGCTGTTGCGGTAGCTAAGTGTCTACTGAAGGATGTCTTTCCACGTTTTGGCTTACCACTGGAACTTGTTACAGATCAAGGCACTCATTTTGTCAACAATTTAATGAAAGTATTCACATATTCGTTTCAAGTCACACATAAATTTAGTTCACCATATTATCCTCGTGCAAATGGTTTGGTTGAGAGTACAGACAAAACTTTGTTGAATATGCTTCGAAAATTCATTTTAGAAGCACCGGAAAGATGGGATCAACTGCTACCTATAGTATTATGGGCATATCGGACTACATACAAGGTAACAACAGGACTAACCCCTTTCAAACTAGCTTATGGATTGGAAGCAATAGCACCGATGGAGATAGTTATGCCAAGTTTACGAGTAGCAATCGCTCAGAAACTGCTACCTGAAGAATCACTGTCATTTCGGTTGGATACACTCAGAGAATTAGACGAGCATCAATGGCACAGTTTTTTGACTATGCAAGAAGTACAGCTAAGACAAGCTCGAACACATGATCGATATCTAAAAACTCCAATTTTTTCGGTGGGACAACTTGTACTCTTTTACAATGCAAAGTCGAATCGCTCTGCTGGCAAATTCAAGTTACGATGGTTTGGTCCCTATTGGATTGCTGAACAAGTGGGCCCAGCAACTTTTCGGTTGACCACTTGACCGGAATTTCTCTTCCAAAGGTGATAAATGGATCAAAGCTGCGGCCGTATCAACAAGCATCTAATCCACACTGAAATGTTTCGCGGTTAGCCGCGTCTTTTGGCGTTCTCTTTTCTTTTATTTTATTTTATTTTCTTTTTTGGCATGCTTAATAAAATAAGTCTGCAAATATCCGCGTTTTGATACCTAATTATGTCCATAGCCGCCCTGCCCTTTCCAGCTACTCATGCATGCACACCAAAGTTAAGAATTATCATCTCAATACTGCGCGATGATTAGTCATTCTTGATTGCTCTCCACTGCGACGCATCTACTTAATCTTTTCTGTTTCGCCGAAAATCGCTATTGTGTTTGTGTGATCTGTGTTATTGTGCGTACCCTGTGCTCTGTGTACTTGTGATTGCTGTCTCTGTGTGCGCCATGGAAGCTTTGGCTAACTATGCTGCCTTCCGTGATGGACTCCGTGCCGACGTAGGAGAGTTCTTGCGCATTCGTGGGCTATCCAATTTCGCTGAACTGCCTTGGCATTCAGTGGAATCCCACCCATTCTTTGCCCAGATCATCTCTGCCATCGCCAACACACCTGCCACTGAGGAGAGTTGGCCGATCACCTCCCTACCATCCCATACACTGATCACCTTCCAAACATTCGCTGAATCATTCCGACTCCCTTCGCAAGGTCGGGAAAATGGCCTGAACCTCCCCGTAGCAACAATGACCCAATTATTTCCTAGGTATTCGTCAAACGAATACGCGATCCTTTGTCGACCAGAACCTGAAAGATCAGCCCTCCAATTCTTAGTAGCTATTCTCAACCTACAGAAACGCACCTATGGAATATCACGTCCCTTCTACTCTGCCATAGGCTTAGCCGCCCGAGAACCAGTAAATTTTGCGTCCTATTGCTTCCACCGCATTCACAAAGAATGCGTAGCAATCATCAAACAGGTAAACAAGGGAGGAATGCCAAGATCGGGACTACCTCATATCATATCATTCTTGTTTCCGGCCATCCTTGCAGCACAACCACCACCCAGAGGCCTGCTCCTATGACATGAAGAATCTGTGCAATTATGGGACGATGATGAAGAAGATGAAGAGGAGCTAAACCAACTCTTCTATCGGAAGAGAATCAGAATCAGTTCTTTTGAGAGTGAAGCACAGGGATCAACCGAAGAAAACAAAGATGACGACAAGGAAGAAGAAAAGCATGACGAAGAAACCTTCCACGACACCGCCACATCGATGCAGCATGAATCCCCCGTGCAGTCATCTTCACAAGGGCAACAAGAACAGGAGGATCACACTAAAACCGACACAAGCTCATCAGAAGAGGCATCACAGCAACAATCGGAGCCGGAAAAACAAACAGATGAAGAACATGTAGCTAAGGATATTTTCGACATGCTCAGAGCAGTAGAATCCACCATTGCTGAGACCGCTGACACTGCACAACAAAACGTAGATAAGGTAACGCAATCTCATACTGTCCTTCCCACTCCCCCACCGGAGCTGCCACTCGACCCCATTATCCCTATACAACCCATCCAACCCAACGAACCCACTGACTCCTCATCCTCATCCCCCAACTACTCTCCACCAAACTCCCAGCAACTGCTCACCGCCTCCTCCTCCCAACCACGACCTCAACTGCCACTTCCTTCAATCCCGACAATCTCTGAGCTTGCAAACATGGGCCAACTATTAATTCAATTATCACAGCAATTGCCAATCCAAATGACAGAAGTCACCGATAATATTCGGAATGAGTTACAACACAAGGTGGAGATCCTAGAAGCAGATATCACGCCTCTCCAAGAAGAAATAGATGCGGTCAAAGCAGAAAACCATCAGATGCACGCCCAAATTACCCATCTCCAAGCCCAGCTTGCAGAACAACAAACAATTGCCGATCAAAGAGATACCGCACTAGCACATCTCAACCAAAAGGACAAGTTACTAAGTGAAGCACAGGCCGAAATCAGTCAGTTGAAGCTCGATCTACAGGATAAAGAAGATGCCAGAATAGCATTAGGTAATCTATTAGAAGAGACTAGAGTGCAACTCGATGAAGTGGTACAGAAAGGCCAAGAACAACACGATCTAGCAATGAAGACAGCGGAAGAACTACAAAGATACAAAGATCAATTAGCAGATGTAAATAATATGCTCAAATGATATTTGTCAAAAGAAGCCCAAACACAGAAGGTAATAATAGATCTACGCAGAGAAAGGGACGCATACTCCAGAATGATCCAGTTCCAGAATCAAGAGATTGAGAGACGCGAAAATCAATTGGACAATCAAAAAGAAAGAGTAATCAGTATGGAAAAACAGGTTGTAGAAATGAAGACATCCAGAGATGCGGCTTTATCCAACGAATTCTACCTACAAGAAGCTTTTCTGCAAACGCAAGCAGAGATTTTGCTCACCGAAGTCATAGCCTTAAGTTTTGTAAGAATAGATGCACAGCTAATAGAACTGGACACACTTAAACAATTGTTAGAAACACTAAAGAAAAAGATTGCCTGCACCTTTAGATTAGCCAAAAATATGTACTTAGAAGGCATTATAGATGAGCAGTAGTTTTGTAAAACCTGCGGGTTCGAGTCCACCGTGCGTGCCAAAGTGTTAGCGGCCGCCGGATTGGAAATGTGTAACTGAAATCTTGTTTCACACGTGCAAAAGGTTGTTACGCAGACACGTTGTATTCTTTTATAAAGCAATGAAAAGAGATGCTCAGTGACGTTCGAGAGATCACTAGACTGTCTGTCTGGGTGACTTGTCTGTAGCGTTACTGTGTGTCGAGTTGATTAATTCAGAGTATCTTGTCTAATTTCTGAGTATTCTGTGTGTATCTGTGTTTCGTCTTGTCTGTTGTCTGTTGGTATCCATTGTGGTTGTGAGTATCAGTGAGTTTGCGTATCGTGTTGTCTCTTTTCTTGGAATGCTCTACAAGTGTGTGGCGAAGTCTGTGCAGTTGTGGTAGCGCTTCTAGTATTCGGGTTGTATTAAGTTGTCTGTAGTATCGAGGTCCAGGTTCGTACGGCAAAGTTTAAGCTACAGTCGGATTTCCTAGGTTGCGTACTGAATCTTCAGTACGGTGTATCTGAACACTGGGATTCTCTGTGTCTTCGGACATTGGTCGGATTGCGGTATCCATTCGGTAAAGGTTGACGATTACTCTTGTTCTGGTATTTTCAGTAAGTTATGTGCTGAGGCAATATAGCATCTTAGCGTATTCGGTACACGTGGCTGAGCTAATCTGTGAACTGTAATGTCTAAGTACAATAGATTCTTGATAGAGCTCTCAGTATCAGTATATTGCTGTGTATAAGTGATTAGTTTGGGAACTAAGTATAGGGCCTCTGTCTAGCAGACCCCTTCCACTCCCAAGAACCCAAGAATCGCTTAAACGCACTTCTGACAGTTAGAATAATAGCGTTTAACAATGTGCGGGCAAAGTGTGCCCATAATCTTGAAGCTCAATGTGTCCTTCTTCTGCTTGCTATCCTGCAACTAAAAATCATGAGCTTTTATAGATAAATTTGAATTTGAATTTGGAATCTATCACCTAAAAGTGATCCTATCTTTTAGGCTCCTAATTAATTTGATTTCAATCACTTAGTTGTTGTGGATGACAACTCGTAAAGCTATAAGATTCTCTCAACCTTTTTCTTTTCTTCATTTACCTTGAGTTAAACTCAAGATATTTATAAGAGGTGTTCACATGCGACTAATGAACCTTCAAGCTCAAGATATGAAGTAAACCTTTGGACGTTTGGTCAAGCATCAAGGCTTGCCAAATGTACCAACACAAGATACAGCCAGGCTCTTCCAAGCTCAAATCCCAAAAATTCTAACCTCTAGAATGAGATCCCTAGCTCTTTTTATAGTTTCTAGAATGGTTTTGCCTAGTTTAGACCGCGTGTCTGACCTAATTAAAAATTACATTTCTAGGCTATTTTGGAGGCTCAAATGAACTTTAAAAATTATTAAAATTGGTACACAAATTTTGCTAATACTCAACAAGCTAAAGAAATCCTTGGCTTAAATAAAATGGAGTCCTAAATTACCAAAAATGAATATTTACAATGAGGGGTAGTGATAAAAATCATTTTTGAATGAATGATGGATTGTGATAAATTGTAATTAGGCCTATTCCTTGCCTGAAAGCATTGATTGCTTTGTCTACTTGGTCGTTCATGTTCTTCTCTCTGGCTCTCTTGTCTTTGACTTCCCTGCCACATACTTCCTTGGTGGCTTAGTCCATCTTGGCTGCTAACACTACCCCTCTCTCATGTGTCTCTTCCTTGGCACACCCATGTTGGGGAGTGTTGGAGGCAGTCAGAGGCACAGTCAGAGGCACAGACGACATGGAAGCATGTAAAGACGGAGCAGGGAGCCAGTCGGATCATTTTTTCAAAACAATTATGTTTTTATTACTTCTTCAAACATCCAACAGTGATTTTCATCACTCTTGTAACATATGTAATATAGACAAAACCCCATTTTGTAATCCATAGCTCCATTTTGTGCAAGCCGAGGAGTCCTCGAGCTTGAGGAGCTTAGGTAGAATGCTCGTACCAATTTTCGTTATTTTTAGACATCGTTTACCCTTCCAAATAGCCTCTAGGACCTATTTTTTAACTAGGCCGGTCACTAGATGTGAAACCGGTCAAAACTAGTCTAGAAACTATAAAAAGAGCTAGAGAGCTCATTTTTGAGGTTGGTTCATGTTAGCTTGTTTGAGATTAGAGTTACTTTGAGCTTGTAATAGTGATCTTGAGTAATAGAACTAATTTCCCACCTTCCATTGTGTCTTGCTTGTCTCTTCATTGTGTGTGTGAATGTGTATGTGCATCTTTGTGCTTCTCACCTTCACTCTCACATCATCTCACGTTCACGATCTTCATATCACTCCTATCTCTTCCGTGGATTGACATTAAGGAGGTGAAGCTTCTTAACGTGGTTCTCACCATTGTGCTAGAGCAACACCAAATTTGGCGCCATTGCCGGGGATCGAGTCTAGGACGAATGTGTGATGGTAAGAGTATAGCAAGAAGTGGCGTTGGAAGGTAAAAATTTCAGTTTTTGTTGTTGTTTTTACTTAGGTTTTAGTGTTTTTCACCTTCCCCACACTCCATCTTCATCATCGCATCATCATCTTCATCTCCAAAAAAATCAGAAAATTCAACATATCCACCCATTCACCTCATTTCCCCTCATTTGTGCATGCGAGAGAGCGAGAGAGAATTTTTGTGCTTGTGTGCGCTTGTGTTTTCTTGAGTTTTCTTGCAGCTACAGAGCTCCAGTGCATCAGGAAAGCTTGGAAAAGGTAAAAATTCACTCTCTGTCAAAGATCTGCCGAGTGTGGCGGACCATCGCGATGGTCTGCAACCTTCGGAATTCTTGGTAGGCGACCACACCACGAGGTAGGCGACCCTTGCGCTTGCACAAATCCACATGCGCATCTCGAAAATTCATACTTTGGTGGACCATCGCGATTGGCTCAGACCATTGCGATTGTGTCGCACCATCGCGATAGGCTCACGCCATTGCGACGGCTTGGCCGGACCATCGCGACGGTCCACTTGGACCATCGCGATTGTTCAGCTGACCCCGGACCATCGCGATTGGCTCATGCCATCGCCACGACAGTGCCACGTGTCACGATAGACCATCGCGACGGTTCATTTTTCGGACCATCGTGACAGCCCAAAATCGGACCATCGCGATTGGCTCACGCCATCGCACTTGTGACCATCGCGACGGGTCACCCCGGACCATCGCGATTGTCCACCTTTGACCGTTGACCGCGCCATCGCGATTGTCCGCCTGATCACGCCATCGCGACGGTTCATTTTTCGGGCCATCGCGACGGTTCGACCTCACGCCATCGCGACGGTTCATTTTTCGGGCCATCGCGACGGTTTGACCTCACGCCATCGCGACGGTTCATTTTTCGGGCCATCGCGACGGTTCATTTTTCGGGCCATCGCGACGGTTCATTTTTCGGGCCATCGCGACGGTTCATCTTGTCGCGCCATGGCGATTGTCCAAATTCCACGCCATCGCGACGGTTCGCTCGGACCATCGCGATTGTGCACCCCCATCGCAAATTTAGGGCTCCAATTTTTGACCAATTTTGGGGGTATTTTTGAGAAATTTTTGGACCATTAGACTCATAGGAGATCCCTTAGCTTATATTTGAAGGAAAATCTGATTATCAGTTTTTACCCCCCAGGGCCTGAACGCTCATAACTTTGCCACCCGAAGTCCGTTTTTTGAGCTTAATAGCTCGTTAGAAAGCTCGTGACGAGTACTACGTGACCTCAACTGTTTTTTTCATAAAGAATACATCTAATTTTGGATAAGCTATTTGGAGGTTCACTTAGTTTGGGACTAGGAAGCCAGGGGGCACACATTGAAAATTTGGGCAAAAAGGGAAGGGACTTAAAAGGTGTATATACTCAAGTGTTTGATCATCCTGTGAATTGGTCTAATATTGGAATTTTCCAGGTCTAGCAAAGGCAATCAAAGGCAAGCAAGTAAGGCAGTGAAGACAGCAAAGCTTGGGAAGCGCGGCTTCTTGGGCATCAGAGCAACCAGAAAAGCCGACTCGAGGTTGGAAGATTACTCAACCCCCTCAGTCAATTCTTAGCTTAGGCTAAACGGTAGTTGTGGATTAAAGACGATAGGAACGCCTCAAGTTCAAGATACTTAATTCTTTCAAGTTTAAGACTACAAGTAAAGGTGTGTGTGACGCGAAAACCTAAAGGAAAGAACCTAAGTCTGACGGAACGAGAACTCAAAATCATCACGGAAAGTCGAATTCCTGATGCATATATTAAGACAAGACTCCAAAGAAAATTAAAAAGAACTAAGAAAGTAATAACAAAGAACCATTGACGATCTAAGCGTGTACTGAGTGTGCAAGGAAGAAAATTAATGAACCTTAGATCAGGGAGACACATAGGTAAGTCGGACCGACGAAGCCTTAGATCATCAGAGGCAAGTGTAAGGACTACTGCACGATCTTGGGCTCAGCAATTGAATAGTAATTACCCCTACGAGAGCTCAGATACTAGCGAATCAGAAATGGCATTTAGCACAGACAGACCAGAAGGAGGGTCTAATGTAGCATACTTGGAAAAACCTGAAGGACCCTATAGAACGCAATTAGAGTTTCTTCGAACCAACCGGTTAGGTGCTCGCATCTATGAGGATGGTTTGCAAAGGCAAGTGGTGCAACTGCACAACCCTGATCAACCCATTGGATTGGAAAGACCAGTGGTGAAATTTGAGAGGGACGCATACATAGACAAAGAAGGAACCATGTACATCCTAAGTACGCAACCAAACGATACTAATGAGTTTGGCACAATTCAATTAGAGACGGAAGCGAAATTTCAAGGAAAAGAACCGTTAGAAGAACCTAGGACACCTAGAGGGAAATCCGTATTAACAAGAGTACTCATCCCAGAGTGGATCCCTCAAGATAACAGGAGCACCGAGTTGTTTGTAAATAAAGAGACAGATGAAGCCTTTTGGAGGTACAGAAAGGAACACCCTGGTGAGGTAGGCATCATTACAATTTATGAATTCAAGGACCCAGATACACCTGGAAAGGTGGTATACCTGGATGAGACTTCAGAAAGAGTCTTTGTGGTGCCTGACCGCGCTAGAAACACATACACATGGAGAGGTGAATTGGTATTCCCGCCATCTAGAACTAACATGAATACAAGTCAACAAGGGGCAGGAACATCCTCAGCCCATGAACATCAAAGAGAAGGAAATAAAGAGGGACCAGAAGTAAGCTTTAATCATCCCATAGGGAGAGATAGAACAACCACAAACACTAATAGAGCGGATAGACAAAGAGATCATGGAATACCAGGTGGTAGAGATGATTTTCCTCTACCTAGACCACGTGAACACGCAAGAGTATTGAGACCCACTCAATTAGTAAAATCAATGAAAAATTATTTTGATGGGACAGGAGATCCCTATGACCATGTCGCAGAATTCAAGCAAGTACTAAGAGCAGAACAAGTCAAGGACATGTTCACGCAATACAACGCATTTGGGCTAACGTTAAAGAATACCGCTTTAACTTGGTTCCAACCATTGCAACAAAGGCAATTTAGAGACATCCATCACTTTTTAGAGTCATTCATCACTGAATTCTCTAAAAGTGGGATTAGACATGACACGTCTTCGTTGATTCATAGCTTTAAACAGACCCCTCAGGAGACAGTTAGACTGGCAGGACGTAGGTTCAGACAATATGTTGAACGATGTCCAATGCAAGAGCTACCCTCACAAGCCAAACAGGTATCACTGTTCCTAGATGGCTTGTTGAGCACTAAACTACGCTCCTATGTGTACCTAAAGGAACCCAGAACGCTAGAGGAGTGTGTAAGAATATGTATAGACATCGAGGACAACCTAGGTGATGAGTTAGAACTCTCAAAGGTCTATAAGGACTCAGATTGTTCTTCTCTCGCATCCACAAAATTGTCTAATTCGATAGAGGTCCTAGCAGAAAAAGTGGCCCAAAAACTAGGAGTTTCTAGTAAACAGGTGCTCAAGCTGCCAACTAATGTACGTTGTTACACTTGTGGTGGAAATCATTTGGCAAACGTGTGCCCCAATGCACCTCAACCTCAAGCCAACCCTAGTGGCCAATATTGCACAATTGAGAGAAGATACACGAATCATACGGCTCAGGACTGCCCATACAACAAACAAACCGTGAGACAGAACTACCCGCAAACATACCAGCAGCCAGGTAGGTATCAAGGCCAATACAATGCTCAGCCTTATTATTATAGGCCTCCTCAGAACTACCCATACCAGGCTCAACAGAGACCTCAACCCGTCTTAACTCAGCAGCCACCCCCTCCAGCGAATGTCATCTCAGTCAAATACGCTGCTGCAGAAGAGAACCTAAGTAGGGCGTTACTGCCTTCTTCACCCTTGATCACAGAAAGTGACCCGAACTCAAACAGTTTTGACTCTACTCATGTAACTAGTCCACCCGCTTATTACACGGAGTCACCAGAACATGTGGAGACATATCATTATGATAGTCCTCCATTGGAACCTAGTTGGGAGCCAGACTATACTAATGTGATGTACACAAACCCAAACCCACGGCCCCAATTGAGACAACAGAGACCACAGGGCCCTAGAGGACCATGCTTTAGGTGCCAAGGAGATCACTTCATAAAGGATTGTCCACATCCCCCAATAGCAAGGCAATCACAGTACTATAGCATCCAAGGCTTTTGTGCCGATTGTGGCAAAGAGCACATAATCAAAGATTGTCCTAAGAACCCAGTTAACACTTCAAATGTGACACCGATCAACGTGATAGGTATTGTAAACAACGCAGATGGATCCAACCCTACATACGTGCCTATCCAAGCTATAACAAGAGCCCAGGTGCTCTTACAGAACCAACAGCTTAATCAAGAGAAAGTAGTCGGAAGTAGCGAAGTTGCAGAATCTAGTAGTAAAAAGACAAAGTCTTGGAAAGATTCTAGAGAAAGAATCAAGAGAAAGTGGAGTAAAAAGATAAGTGAGTTGGAAGGAAGTTTAAGGGAATCTAGAGCCAAAATACAAGAATTGACTTCACAAGAATTAAACCAAGAAAACCCAGCTCGAAAATCAGGATCTAGACATGATGTTTCGTGCATATCAGGCTAGAGTAAAAGAGGGACCTCAAGTAACGGAAATGAGTAAAAACTACCCTCGAGCTGATCTAGAAATTGAGAGAACTAAACTTTGCATGAAGATGGTAGAGTTAGCACAAGCCTTGTTTGAAGCCTCTAGATATCTTAATTGGAATAACATGGCAAAACCGGAACTACACTTTCAAGGACTAATGGAGAGGCTAGAATACTTGATAGAAAGCAAAGAGAAAAAGGATCTGCATAGGAACCCTATTGTCACAGAGACACAGGAAAGGAATGCACCCTCCCTGTCTCAAGTACCCAATACAGAAAGTCAAGACAACTTGTCTTCCATACATAGGTACTCACACAAATTTTTGAGAGAAATACAAGAAGAGAAATGGGGAAAGGAACAAGGAACCCATCCTCCTATTCAAGAAATAGACGACTTGCAGGAACAATTTCCCCAAGACATGCCCTCTATATATGATGATGTGGAGGTGGAACAATTGAGCGAACACACAGGATTTGAATCTAATTCGTTACAAGAATTACCTCAGTTCACAGGACCTTGGGAAGCAAAGTCTATTAGTATGAGAGCACCCACGATAATAGTGAGGAATGAAGAATCAGTGATCCCTAGGAACACAGAAGTGATCAAGAATACCAGAGTACAGTGTAATCTCACTCTGGAGGAATTGTTAAAGGTAAAACCAGAATTGTGGAAGCATGTAGCAAATCAATTCCCTGAGCTAGCTACCACACCCTCTCAAATAGGATCACATAAGAAGGTGCCAGAGATACCCATGGAAAAGATTGGAGACGTAAGCGAAGGAGAGGAAGGTAACACATATCTTCCAATAACCCATCAGGGTTACACCACGAAAGCCATCTTAGATTCAGGAGCCGGAGTAGCCATCGCTACCACCGCTTTGTGGAAACGTTGGGGTAAGCCAGCACTCAGACCCACCAGGATGAAACTACAAATGGCTGATGGACACATAGAAAAACCGTTAGGCTTACTAGAAGGCATATCCCTCACCACTTGTGGTGTGGAATTTGAGCATACCTTTGCCATTTGTGACTTTGCAAAAAATCGTGCTTATGAGATGATATTGGGACGACCATTCATGTGTCAGTTGCAAATTGTACAAGATTGGGGAACTAATTCTTTGTACTTGCAACATTTAGGAGTGACTACCAAAGTCAATCTTAAAGACTATTCACATAGAGATGTACCCCCAATACAATGGAATACCATCCATAAGACACCAGCAGAGACGGAATCCGTGCACTCATTAGAATCAGATCCTTCTTGGTTGCATGAGGATACCCATTTATGGATGTGTAAAGTAGCTAAACAAGAGGAAGGAAGATTAGAAGCCAGGACCTTAGGTGCAGAACAACATCCAAGAACCCTTCAAGATCCAGCATATGCACCTGTAGTATTTCCAGACGAAGAGTTTGAACCCCATGGTTGGGCAGAAATACTAGCAACCATGGACGTAGCCATCAATGAAGAACAATGGACTCCCCACTGTGACGAGGATGGCTAAGATATTTCAGTTTTTACGATAGAGCCAATCATGTGCGATGCAATTTTAGAAGAGCGTGAACCAGACACTGATGCATTTGAGGATGCAAGCGATTTTGATTTAGAATCAATCATCATGGACCCACCCTTTGCATCAGAGGAGGAATATTTCTACGAAGTAGAGGCTCACACTCAGAGACACGAGGAAATTACGAATGAAGTGAGGTTAGCCACGGAAGTGACTAACAAGAGTGAAGGCAAGAAAAGAAAGAAGAAAGACTCCAGGACAGAAAAAGAAGAATCTTTATTTGAAGTACCCGAGAATTTCAAGAAATATGAAATCGAAGATAGAAGAATCATGATACGAATGCCTAATAGAAAAGCGAATGATGGACAAGTATATGATAACCGAGAGAAAACCAAGAAAGTAATAGTTGCCATAGAAGGAGAAGAAGAAAAGTGTACATACATAGGGCATGATTTGACGACTGAAGAAGAAGAAGAACTAGTGGCCCTATTGCGCGAATATAGAGATGTTTTTGCTTGGAGTTACAAAGATTTGAAAGGAGTAGATCCAGACATATGTTCTCATAGAATCCCTATGACTCCAGATGCAAAACCGACAAAACAGAAACCGTACACGTATAATGATAACTACGCTGCGAAGATTAAAGAGGAGATAGATCGCCTGATAGAAGCAGGATTCATTTACGAAATTGAGCACACCGAATGGGTATCCCCCATTGTGGTTGTGCCCAAGAAGAATGGAAAATTGCGTGTGTGTATTAACCTTAAAAAAGTTAATGCCGCCACGATTAGGGACAGTTATCCTCTTCCTATCACGGAACACTTATTGGAAAGAGTTGCGGGCAAGGAAGTTTACAGCTTTCTTGATGGTTTTTCAGGCTATAATCAAGTAGCCATTGCTCCAGAGGACCAACACAAGACGGCTTTTGCCACAGAATGGGGCATATTTGCATTTCGTGTAATGCCATTCGGCTTAACAAATGCACCCGCCACTTTCCAGCGACTCATGTGTCATGTTTTTAAGGAATTCTTACGCAAGAGCTTGGAAGTTTATGTCGATGACTTATGTGCTCATTCAAATGTAAGACAGACACATATTCCGGAGTTAAGACAAGTATTTGACAAATGTCGAGAATATCAGGTTTGTTTGAACCCAGAAAAATGCGTTTTCATGGTCAGACAAGGCAAAATTCTAGGACACATTGTGTCAAAAAATGGAATCTCCACGGATGAGGAAAAAGTGAAGGTAATTGCGGATCTACCCAGACCAACTAATGTGAAAGAGGTACAGGCATTTATGGGCCATTGCGGTTATTATAGGAGATTCATACACATGTATGCAATCATAGCCAAGCCTTTGTACTCTCTTTTAACCAATTTTGAATGGACAGATGAATGTGAAAATTCATTCAATGAACTTAAACAACGTTTGTGCTCAGCACCTATATTGACTACCCCAGATTGGAGTAAGCCATTCCATGTACATGTGGATGCATCCAATTACGCCATAGGATGCGTGTTAGCACAACCCTCGAATGAAGGTAACATAGATCTTCCCATAGCTTACGCGAGCAGACAATTGAACGCAGCAGAAAGAAATTACACCACAACGGAACGAGAGGGATTAGGGATGATCTACGCGGTAAAGAAATTCAGACATTACTTGTTGGCCAACAAATTCAAGTTCTTTACAGATCATCAAGCCCTATTGTACCTAGTCAACAAACCATGTAACACAGGGCGACTAATACGCTGGTTTCTATTACTCATGGAGTATGATTTTGAAGTGGTAGTCAGGAAAGGAAAGACGCATCTTAGAGCTGACCACCTTTCAAGATTAACCTCAAGAGAAGCTCCTCAAGGAGTAGCGGATGATCTACCAGATGCATACTTGTTTAACCTTGAGATAGCACCAGAATGGGCTAAACCAATAGTCCCTATTCTGACATACGGACCCAAGACTCCTAGGATAAAGATCAGAGAAGGAGAGATCACCAAGTCTCAGAGGTACCATATAATGGCAGGAAGCATATATAAACAGGATAATCAAAAGATTCTTGCTTGTTGTGTAGATGAATTAGAACATGCGAATTGGTTGCAATTAGCACACATAGGTGCACTAAAGCAACATCATTCAAAACATCAAACATTACAGACTCTGCAGAGATTGGGAGTATATTGGCCTTCTATGGAAGCAGATGTCTACAAGTTGTGTAAAGAATGTCAGGTATGTTGTGAAAGACCACCATTAGAGCATGCTACATTATATCACGTGTCTCTCACACCAGACTGGAGTGAACCTTTAGTGATATACTTGAGGACGAACACATTCCCTCAAGGCATGACCTTAGCTCGACAACGCAGTCTAGGGCAGGAAGCTCAAGACTATTCACTTATTGGCGATAATTTATACAAAAGAGGACGAGATGGATATTTAAGACAGTGCGTTCATGAAAGCGATTATCTGAACATACTAGAGACTGCACACCAAGGTGTTGCAGGAGGTCACTTTGGACCGGATAGGATAGTCAAAGCCATTCTCTTTGCAGGATTATGGTGGCCCACTCTTCACATGGATGCTCATACCTATGTCAAGAGATGTGATGTGTGCCAAAGAACTCAGTTTCCTACTCGCAGAGATGAAATGCCATTGAAACCCATGATGGGCGGACGTGCATTTTCTAAGTGGGGTATAGACTTTGTAGGACCCATTAACCCCCCTGCAAAAGGTACACATGCGGAATACATTATTGTTGCCACAGATTATCTAACCAAATGGGTAGAGGCAAAAGCCACAAAAAAGAATGATGCTCACACGACTGCAAAATTCTTATTTGAAAATGTCTTTACAAGATATGGATTGCCTATAGAGTTAGTGAGCAATCGAGGCACTCACTTTCTAAACCAAGTCATTGAATATTTGTTTCAGGATTTTATGGTGATTCACAAGAAATCTGCACCATATCATCCTCAGGCCAATGGTCAGGCTGAAAGCACTAACAAGATACTTTGTAACGTACTGACGAAACTCGTGAACAACAAATGTTCAGATTGGGACAAACAGTTACACCACGCTGTTTGGGCATATAGAGTGGCCTACAAGATCGTACTCAATGCAGCTCCCTTTCAGATGGTTTTTGGTTAGAATGCAGTGCTTCCTTTGGACTTCTTGATACCGACCCTTAAGGTTGCACAAGAACATCAGTGGACCGGCCATGAATTATCAGCGAGAATAATGGACTTGGAACAATTAGGAGAGACCAGGCTGAAAGCAGCAGCAGGAATATACGCAGCGAAGAAGCGACAGAAAGCATATTTTGATGCACATGTGAAAGATAAAGGCCTAAAAGAAGGAGATTTAGTTCTAGTGTATACGCTGAAACAGCACGCACGGAAATGCGGCCAATTGAGGCATACCTCATAGGGCTAGGAGGCATGGAAACCCCTTGCCATGATGACGACCTGATAGAACCTCTAATCCTTGGCCAAGATTGGCTATACGATCACTCAGTGGACCTAAATCTTAGACAAGGCTCCTTATAGATTGGAACCTTAAAGCAGAAGCGAGTGATACCGCTTGACTTCCCTAATGGCATTCCGATTGAGGTTTGTAACCCTAGACCCTATGAAATACATGCGACGGAAGACCGGAAGATCTTTAATCAGCTCAGTCACGTTACGTCTACACCAACCCACTCGGGCTTGGCTATAGACAGTTGTCAATCAGAAGGACGACAGGAGATCTTCCCTGGGACTTCTTGCAAACTAGAAGAGGCAGTTACCCAACCGCAAGGGCAGATGGACACAATCAGCGGTCAGGTGGGTTGCATCAGCGGCCAAATGGGCACGACATCCTGCGGTGCTCATCCTTCCAAACTTGTTGCGGACTGGCCTAGATCAAAGTTAAAGAACGAATCACTTCCTAATGGGCAGGTCACGCAAGTGTTGGAACTCCCTTCTTTTCCAAAGCAGAGCGTCCATCCGACCTCTCTACCTCAACCACGACAGAGTCAACCACGACGAAGGAACCCAGACCGACTGCAGTATCAGAAGACACAACAAAGAAAGCAGTCAAGACCACCCAAAGGAAGCGGCACCAGACAAATATGGGTGCCAAAAGGGCAAAAAGCACTGAAGAACTCCAACCAAGCAGAGATCGACAAGCAAAAGGCAGGGCAGAAACAGAATCAGTATCCACCATCCCCTCGACCTTCTTCTACAGGTTCGAGCATTCGAAAAATTTGGATCGCCAAGAAATACCTTACCCATAGACCCACACCCATGCAGATTTGGGTACCCAAACCATGTATCATAGCTCAACCCTTAAGCCATGTAATATATACCCCTCACAAATCTTTCCATCCCTCAATACCACCACACCCGATACTACCTTTTGCCCCTCAGCAGAAACCCACCACCCACTCAAAGACTCTTAGGAAATGGATACCGAAGCGTGTCCAACCGTCTCCCCCTAACCCCATGTCTGACAAAACTACCCCCCCGACTAACATACAACCTTGTAATAAATCACTAACCTTTAAACCTTGTATAAATTCACCCACCATCATCACACATCACTCATAATCTCATCTCATCAAGAAATGTATGCATGATCTGAAACGTGTAGGTGTCTAGAGACCTGCACTAGTGCTGCAAGAAGCATTGCATCCATCACATCACAGCACTTGGCTACACGGGTTACGCATCAGTTATGGAAAGGGATTGCGGTCTCACTTTAATGGGATCATAATTAATTTCCATACTAATGTGTTAATCTTTTGTAGCAGATCTTTCTCATTAGCGCACCAGTCATCATGCAAACTGACACAGGACCATCAGGAGCAGGCCCCAGTGTAGCTGCGGTGCCCCTCAACGTGTTACGAGCAGAATCCCACCCGACTGCTCCACCGCCAGAATTCCAAGGATTTCCAGGGCCCATGCCGATCGACAACCCACCTATGGGCTACACAGAAAAGATACACCGTAACTCTCACTGGTTTCAAGGACTTGCAGGACCCTTAGCGGACGCGGATTTTATATTTGAATCCAATTTGACGTTTGATGACTGCACTTGGGGAAAATACCAATTCTTCTCCAGAGAGTTCGAAGCCCTACAGAACACCCAGGACTTAACTCACGTTTGGGCCAGAGCAGGCTTCATGGAGTATTTCAGTGATCCTCTGCCCAAACCTGACTTTTACAGATGTTATTATTTAATCACTACTTTGCGGGCCTCAGAGAATAAGGATATCCCAGGCACTTTTATTTTGCCCTCTTTAGTGGATGATCCACCTTACAAAAGGTTTTATCTTTCGAAGGATTTAATCAGAGCTGCCATCAAGATTCATGGAACCCACACGCCCACAGATCGAGAAAGATTAGTTCCAGACCCTATGAAACGTGGGGATGTCACTAAGTGGGAAGAGATCTCAGCAATTACACCTGAGCTGTCAAAGCCGCTACGGATATGCATGCAACATTTTGCATTCCCCGCTCAGGACAGATTCACCATGCCACATAAAAGAATATGGTTTGGATTGTACTTAGCGTGTACTGGACCTCAGACTGTTGATCTGGCGAGCTGGATCATTGATCAAATGTATTTGGCGCAACACAGATGGGAACGAAAGAAAGTGCTTAATGGATGTTGTGCGCTGACAAGAATTGTTTAAATGTGCTTGGCCTATGATTTGCGAATTGAACGTTCATTAACAGGAGAAGAGCTGAAAGCATTCAAAGGAACGACGAAGAAAGCCAGGAAGCCCAGCAGAACACGGGCAGGTAAGCGCATGAGAGGCACCATTCCTTGCCTTCAAGTGCCAGAGTCACCATCCCCACAACCCTCTCCAGCACAATCACCGACAGAAGCCGCTCCCACAGTGCAACCTATTCGCATAAGGTTGTCTAGACCAGTGGTCACGGAGGGCACTACTAGTACCGTTGCACCTCAGGCAGCTGCAACCACAGAACCCACCACCACAACAGCAGATGCTCCCACCACTATTGGTGCGGAAGCCTTTTCTTTCCCATTACCACACATGGAGGCAGAACCAATAAACACAACATTCGATTTTGAAATGCCGGATGCATTCTCAAATGAGTTCCAGTTTTCAGAGGCACAAATGTTCTCTCAAGAATATGAACGCCCCAGCTACCCTACCACACCGCGGGATCTGCCACAGGGAAAAGTTGTGTCTAGCTCTGATGATGAACGAACAGCCACAGATGACAATGAAGGTGATGATGAAGCCAGCCAGGGCACGCATGATTCCCAAGAACAAGGACAGACAGACGGCCAAGGTCAACAAACCGATGCACAAGGTGACACCAGCACGCATGAAGAGGAGACTTTCGAAGCAGCAGCTTACACGCTGGCAATCAAGAAATTATATCGTACGATGGAGAAAGTCTGGGCACGGAAGAAATTGACTGAAGAAGAGAGCCAGACCCTAATCGAACAAGAACTAGTCTCCGGAGGATTTGAAGAAGTCTACATCAGAGGGTTTAGAGAACTGGTCCAATCCATCGGCCCGGTCGAAGCATTGAGATATTTACAAAGGAAGCCACTTCCTCAATATGACCCTCGCAGAATTCGCCTGTTATCGAAGCCCGGTGAATATATTCGAGTTCCGGTAGGTGCTCAATCATCCCACCAGGCACAAGATGCACGCTTACGTCCGGAAAGACCCATCACCGAAGAGGCCATCCTAGTTGACTCCCCACCACGTACTACCGTTGTACATACTACCACTATCCTTGAAATAACATCCACACCATCTACTCCTCTCTCACCTCATTTTTCACCAATCCATCCTGTATCCCCAGCACACCCACCTGCTCCTCCCACCTCCACACCAGTCCACGGCAACATAGCCACACCCTTTGCCCTGCCCATTCATGCCACCATGCCCGTACCCACCCCACCTCATCTACATGTTAACCCCTTCACCCCTTCATCCTTCCCATCTTTTCCCCCACCTTTAAGACACCCTTTCACCTTTCTAACCCCACTAACCTTCTCACCAGTTTCACCTCCCCAACCCACCGTAACCCCTATTTCCCCTTTTCACCAAGCCGCTCCAACCATTCCCCCTGTAAACTACTCTACATTTGTAAATCCCGTCTTCACACCTACACAACCACCCACATACACACCGCTTTTCACAGTCACCGCACTTGACACGTCCAATGACATGGACATATCACCACCCACCGCACCAGCACCCACTCCACTCACAGCACCATCATATTTAGGTACGTCACAATTTTCCACGATCACCACTGCATCCACCTTCCCAAACCCATTTCCCATCCCCGCTGCATCTACTTCCACCGCATCCTCACTTAGCACTCCATTACTATTATCGCCAACCATAGACACTGCACTTCAACAAATGTTCACATGCATGTCACAAGTACGAGATGAGTTTGCATCTCTTGGCAACAACTATCAACAGCTGCAGAGGACGACCAACGAATTACAGTCGGAGCTTAATTCATTATCAATTGAGAATGCCTCTTTAAATACGCGATACCAAGAACTAAGAGAGGCATATCATAAGCTAGAGCTAGAAAGTGAAGAGAAAACAAAAGAAGCCACTGCTGATCTGGACAACCTGCTTCGAGCCCAAACAATTAGGAACGCGACGCTGACCAGGAATATGGGCTTACTCAGGAGGCACCTAGCCGCAGCCAAGGAGGAGAACCAGAGACTCCAAGAGCAGAATAGAGAAAATTTGGAAGCGGCACTGGACCATCCTGAACAACCCTTAAGCCCTAGCAGATTCAAGGCAATCCCATCCGAATCGATGCGGATGTTGCTAGATGACCATGTTCGATTGCTAGAGGACTATGATCGAATGAACGAAGAGCATCAGAAGCTAAAAGAAGATCACAAGTTACTACAGCTCAGAGAACCGGCACCACAACAAATACCAGTGGCAGCAGAAGTACCAGAACCTGTGGACCCCTCTCCTGAACTCATAGAGGAACTAAACACATTACGGGCCCAGGTAGCCACTCTCCAATCACGAATAGATGTATACGAAGCACCACCACGGCCTGATTCCCCACCGGAGATCCCAGCTGACGACGAGAACATAACCATTCCGGTGGAGGAAACGTTTGAAGAAGCATACGAGCCAATACCCATCCCAGGTGGACAAGTCACGACCGAAGGCCAGATGACTTATGAACTTCCTACCCCCGCGTGGATGAAAACAATCGAAGAACTTGGAACGACACATTCGGCCAGAGTAGAGGCACAGTTACATGCCATGGTGTTGGCACACAAAGCAACAGAGGAATCATGCACAATACGGCAACAAGGCCAGATCATTTTTTCAAGACAACTAATGCAGATCAAAGAGATGGACATGCAGGGAGGAAGAGCAAGTAGGGAGCCCAAAGATATGTATGGCAGATCACTAGAAGAAATCCCTACAACAACAGTGATTCTTATCACTAACAATCATTGTAAATATCATTTCACATTTTTGTAGCTCCATTTTGTGCAAGCCAAGGAGTCCTTGAGCTTGAGGAGCCTTAGAAGTAATTGCGTACCAATTTTCATATTTTTTAGATCTCGTTTGAGCCCCCAAATAAGCCCGGGAACCTAAATTTTAACTAGACCGGACACTAGGTCTGGACAGGGCCAAAGCTAGTCAAAAACTATAAAAAGAGCTAGAGAGCTCATTTTTGAGGTTAGATTGTAATTGAAACGAACTTGTAAGAGCTTTTGAAAGTAATCTAAAAGAACTCCATTGATTCTCTCTCTTTGTCTTGCCGTGTGCGCGCGTGTGTGTGTATGTGTGTGCATGCTTGTGTGCTTCTCACTCACGCACTTGTGCCGCCACTTGCTCGAGGTCTTCATACCATCCTCACGTCTTCCCGGATTGACATTAAAGGAGGTGCTACTCATCACTGAGCTACACCAAATTTTGGCGCCGTTGCCGGGGATCGAGCTTTGAGGACGAGCGTGTGACGGTAAGACGTAGAGTTGACGCGTTGGAGTTGTAGGTATTTTCTTCACTCTCATCGATTTTCTTGTACTTTCTTTACCCTCTTCATTTCCATCATCATCATCACCATCTCCCACCTCCATATCCATCATCGCGAAAAATCTCAGTTTTTTGACTATATCCCCATCTCCACCTCATTTCCCTCATTTCACTTGTGAGAGAGAGCGAGAGAGCGAATTTGCATGTGCTGTTTTTGCATGTTTTCTGAGCTATTTTGCAGGTTTTTGCTGTACCATCATCCCCAGCAGTGTGCGCAGGTACGACAGGCTCTGCACAGGTCCTGGGACGACAACCTCTGTCTATCGCGACAGACAGAAAATCTTAAAAATTTGTGAATGCATGATTAGCACTGTAACCTACACCTTGAGGGCACTCTAGAACACTAGAAGTTTTTCAAAAATTTGCGTTTTTTCAGTCTATCGCGACAGACACCGTTTATCGCGACAGACACTGTCTATCGCGACAGACACCGTCTATCGCGACAGACAGAGACCCACGACAGACAGCGTCTATCGCGACAGACACCGTCTATCGCGACAGACCGAAAATCCACGATAGATAGCGTCTATCGCGACAGACACCGTCTATCGCGACAGACAGAATTTCACGATAGATAGCGTCTATCGCGACAGACAGAATTTCACGACAGATAGCGTCTATCGCGACAGACACCGTCTATCGCGACAGACAGAATTTCACGACAGATAGCGTCTATCGCGACAGACACCGTCTATCGCGACAGACAGAAATCCACGATAGACACTGTCTATCGCGACAGACACCGTCTATCGCGACAGACAGCCCCCACGATAGATTGTGTCTATCGCGACAGACACCGTCTATCGCGATAGACAGACATTTTCGGCAAAAATTTAAGGGGTAAATTTTTGGGAATTTAGGCTAAAATTTTGGGTATATTTGCACTCTCAAGTACTCATGTACTTACAAAGGCCTTAGAAAATGCATTAAAACCCCTGAAAGGATCTGTTTGTCTAGTAACCCCATAAACCCTGAACGGTCATAACTTTTTCATATGAAATCCATTTTCTGAGCTCTAGGGCTTGTCGGAAAGCTCGTGACGTATACTACTCGCCCTCAACTGTTTTTTATAAGAATAACATGTTGATTTTCAAATAGGATATTTTGAAGTCGACACACTGAGGGGTAGGAACACCAAGGGAGCTCTAGAGGAAATTTCTAGCAATACAAAAGGGGGAACAAGGGTCATTAAAAAAGTGTCTGAAATAAATTGTCTGTCAATTGAAAGGTCTACTTGGAGCTAATCTTGGGATTTATGCAGGCCTATTGAGAAGCAATTGAGAGTATCCAAGCAAGGGTGTTGCGCACGCTTGAGAATCAACTTCTCGAGCACTAAAGAGCAAGGTTCGGCAAGAAAGGTCGGAATATTCTCAACTCCTCTTCGTCAATTCCTAGCTTAGGCTAAGAACGATTAGAAGTAGGAGTAAGTCAGGGCGACGATAGGCCACTATCAAGTTGAAGACTACCTAAAAACTCAAGTTCAAGCTAAAAACTTAATCTCTGTACTGTCGACAACATAAAGGAAAGAACCTAACGTGGAACGATCAACCTGAAAGTACGAAGAACATTCAAGTATTCCTGACGACGTAATAGCAGACAAGACTTTAAACACGAGGAATAACTAAAAAGAATCAAGTGACTGGTACCAATTGATCGGCAACGAGGTTGTACTCTGGGCAAAGAATTGGGCTACTTAGATAGGCATATGAACCTTAGATCAGGACGACACCTAGTAAGAGAGAGACAAAGCCTTAGGTCTTCAGAGGCTAGTGTCAATCACACTGCAAGGTCTTGGACCCAGCAGTTGAGTCACCACTTTCATTACTCTAGCTCTGATACCAGTGAATCAGGGATGTCTCAAGGTATGGACAGACCTACGGGAAGTTCAGGTGTGCCTTACTTGTACAGGGTAGAAGGCCCTTACAAAACACAGTTGGAATACCTTAGGACCAACCGATTAGGTGCGAGCATCTATGAGGACGGCCTAGGAAGATCTGTGGTCCAGATTAAAAACCCTGACCAATCCATAGGACTAGAGCACCCAGCTGTCAAGTTTGAAAACGGTGCATACCTGGACAAGGAAGGAACCATATACGTAGTGACCAGTCATCCAGATAGGACAGATGAATTTGGAAATGTAATCTCAGAAGCGGACTTAGGTGACTTGGAACAAGGAAACATGGGAGTAGAACCTAGAACCCCCCGAGGTAAATCAGTTCTCACTAGGATTATCACGCCTGAGTGGGTTCCCCAAGACAATAAGAGCATAGAGTTGCTCCTCAATAGAGAAACTGACGAAGCCTTTTGGAGGTATAAATCTAATCAGCCAATTGACATAGGAAATATCATGATCTACGAGTTTAAGGATCCTGATAGTCCAGGCAGAGTGACCTACTTAGATCACGCTTCAGAACGGATCTTTGCGGTTACGGAAAATGATAGGCATGCTTACACTTGGAAGGGTGAATTCATTTTCCCCCAACCAAGATCAAATGTATCCTATGGTCACCCTGGGGCTGGGACATCCCAAGCTCATGGAATGCAAAGAGACAGAAGTAGGGATAGACCAGAAGTAAGTTTTGCCAACCCAGCGGGCAGAGAAAGAACGAGGACGGAGACGAATAGGGTAGAACCTGAGATGCTTAGAGCTCACAGGAATCAAAGAAATGTGGATGGATTCCCGCTGCCGAGGCCTAGAGAGCACACAAGAACTTTGAGACCTACCCAGCTAGTTAAGTCCATGAAGAATTACTTTGATGGCACAGGAGATCCCTATGATCATGTGGCGGAGTTCAAGCAAGTCTTGAGAGCCGAACAAGTGGAGGATCTATTCACGCAGTACAATGCCTTCGGTCTAACCCTTAGGAACACAACACTTACGTGGTTTCATCCATTGGATGAGCGACAGTTCAGGAGCATAGACCAACTCCTAGAGGCTTTCATTGTAGAGTTCTCTAAGAGCGGCATAAGACACAATACCTCCTCATTGATTCACAGCTTTAAACAGACTCCCCAAGAAACTGTAAGACTGGCAGGAAGAAGATTTAGGCAATACCTCGAAAGATGTCCTGTTTCGGAGCTACCCACATCTCCCAAACAAGTAGCCTTATTCCTTGACGGATTGCTGAGTACGAAATTGAGATCCTATGTGTATCTGAAAGATCCTAGGACTATAGAAGAGTGTGTACGTATATGCATTGACATTGAAGATAACCTAGGGGAAGAACTAGAGCTTTCCAAAATCTACAAAGATTCAGATAGTGCATCTAGTCACTCTTCCACGCAATCCACATCAATTGAGGAACTCGCAGAGAAAGTGGCCCAGAAATTAGGTGTAACTAGCAAACAAATCCCAAGGTTTGCTCCTGTGAAAAGGTGCTATACCTGCGGTGGCGACCATATGGCGAATGTCTGCCCCATTATGGCTCAGCCCCAAGTAAATCCTGGTAGCCAATATTGCACCATAGAACGGAGATACACCAATCACACCGCACAAGATTGCCCATACAACAAGCAGGCGGTTAGGCAACCCTACCCTCAGCCCTACCAACAAGGCAGATACCAGAACCAGTACCCTCCACAACCATATGGCAGGCCACAACAAAATTTCCAACCTCAATATCAAAACCAACAAAGGCCTCAGCCTGTGCTAGCACAACAACCCCCAGCCCCAGCTAATGTGATTCCGGTAAAGTATACTGCTGCAGAAGAGAACCTGAATAGAGCTATAGTCCCTGTAACATCCTTGCTTTCTGAAAGTGACCCGAGTGACCATAGCTTTGATTCTACACATGTTGATAGCCCCCAGGCCTACTACATGCAGTCTCCTGAGCATGGTGAGTCCTATTATAGCGAAGAGACAAACGAACCGAGTTGGGAGTCAGATTACACGAACGTCATGTATGCAAACCCCAACCCTAGGCTTCAACCTAGACAAGCAAGACCTCCATTCCCAAGAGGACCGTGCTATAGATGCCAAGGAGATCACCTCATTCGTGATTGCCCCTTGCCTCCACCTACACAATCCCAGTCAGTGACAATCCAAGGCTTTTGCCAAGACTGTGGGAAAGAGCATCTCTTACGAGATTGCCCTAAAAATCCTAATAATATGCCAAAAATCACTCCCATTAATGTGATTGGGTTGGTGGTAGATTCCTCAGGAAGTGTCACTTCCACTGCACCAGTACAGGTAGTCACTAGAGCCCAAGCACTGCAGCAAAACCAGGGTGTAGACCAGGAAAAGGGCCCAGAGGCTAGTGAAACAGAGAGCATAACCAAGAAAAGGACTAGAGCTTGGAGAGATAATCGGGAAAGAATGAAAAGACAATGGGCAAAGAAGATGAGTGAACTTGAGGAAAGTCTACGAGAAACCAAGGCTAAAATCATAGAGATCACATCTCAACCGCACTCTCACACATTCCCACCGCTACCATCCCCATCACCCTCCATCCCTCCACCCTCTAAGACACCCCACGTAACCCACCCACCACCCCAAACAAGATCGGTATTAGCTGATCCCACTCCTGAAGACATAGACATGATGCTTAAAGCATATCAGGCCAGAATCCAAGAAGGGCCAAACGTCACGGATCATGACAAGTGCTATCCTAGAGCTAACCTAGAGATAGAAAGAACCAAACTGTGCGCGAAAATGGTCGCATTGGCTCAGACTATGTTTGAAGCCAGTCGCCTTTTCAATCACTCGAGCTCAGCCAAAACGCAATTACACTTGGATGGATTCCTAGAGAAGTTAGAGAGGATAATCGCAAGATCTGCCAAGGAAGAAAAAAATCAAGAAAAAGATAAAGCAAGCAAAAACATGAACCATCCCCCATCGGAAGTTTATGTGACCACAACTTCCCCTCCTTAGAAAGAATAGATAGGCTAATCGCACAATCAGAAAAGGAACCTGCCCCTCAAAGAAAGGAAAGGGCAAGAGAATGAATAAGCGAGCCTCTTCAGGAAGCCCATGTGCCTCCTCAAGAAGCTTATCTTCCCCCCCAAAAGGCAGATGAGCCTCCCGCGAAAGCTCATGTACCTCCACAGGTTGCCTACATTCCTTCTCAGGGAGCGTATGAGCCTGTTCGGAAAAGTAATAGAATAAGTAACCCTCCCCAGGAAACTTATGAGAACGAGGAGAGCGCCAACGAAAGAATAAGCCCTCCTTCCCAGGTTGCTTATGCGCCTAATTCTACTGAGCCATACACTTCTTCTTCTATGAATCGGTTTGCACTAGACTTCCTACGAGAGATTCAAGAAGACAAATGGGATAACGAAAGTGATGTCGCCCCTCCCTTTGAACTTGTGGATGATGCACACGACCAATTCCCACAAGACATCCCATCTATTTACGGGGAACATGAGAGTACTCAGTCTCATGAGAGATTGGACTTTGAGTCTAATTCCATACAGGAGCTACCCCACTTCACAGGCCCATGGGAAGCAAAGTCCACATGTATGAGAGCACCCACAGTCATGGTAAGGAACGACGACTCAGTCATACCTAGGAACACAGAGGTAGTGAAGAACACTAACATGCAGTGTAATCTCAAGTTAGAAGAGCTACTCAAGGTTAGACCTGAATCATGGAAACATGTAGCCAAACAAGTACCAGAGATAGCAAAACCTCGTTCCCAGGTAGGATCCCATGGGACAGTGCCAGAAATTCCCTTGGATAAGATAGGAGATATGTGTGAAGGGGAAGAAGGAAACACCTACCTTCCCATCACCTACCAGGAATACACCACCAAGGCAATTTTGGACTCAGGTGCAGGAGTTGCAATTGCCACTACTTCCCTATGGAAACGTTGGGGCAAGCCAGCACTCAGGCCAACGAGAATGAAATTGCAGATGGCCGATGGTCACATAGAGAAACCCCTAGGATTGCTAGAAGGCATAACTCTCTCCACTTGTGGTGTTGAGTTTGAGCATAGCTTTGCTATATGTGACTTCAGCAAAAATCATGCCTATGAGATGATTTTGGGAAGACCATTTATGCGACAATTGCAAGTGGTACAGGATTGGGGAACCAACTCCTTGTATTTGCAACACTTGGGCGTTACGACCAAAGTCAATCTCAAAGACTATTCTCATAGAGATGTCCCTCCTATCCAGTGGAATCCCATCCATAGAGCCAAAGATGATACGGAATCTGTGCATTCCATAGAGTCAGGATCCTCTTGGATGCATGAAGACACCCACTTATGGATGTGCAAAGTAGCAGTAGAGGAAGAGAAGAGAGAAAAGGCCAGAGAAATAGGTGCGAGCGAAACTCATAGACCCATTCAAGACCCAGCCTATGCACCTGTAGTTTTTCCAGACGAAGAATTTGAACCTCACGGTTTGGTAGAAATTTTAGCAACCATGGACGTAGCCATCAATGAAGAACAATGGACACCTCACTGTGATGAGGATGGCTATGACATTTCAGTCTTCTCCATAGAGCCGATCATGGGAGAGGCAGTTTTAGAAGAATGCGAACCTAGCCCTGATGCATTTGAGGATGCAAGTGACTCTGATCTCGAGTCTATCATTATGGACCCACCATTTGCATCAGATGAAGAATACTCCCATGAAGTAGAATTTCAACCCCAGAGGCATGGAGAGGTTACGACTAATGTAAGATTAGCAACACATGTGACCCCGACGGAAGAAGGAAAGAAACGAAAGAAGAGAGAAGCCTCACCAAAAGAGGAAGAATCTTTGTTTGAGGTCCCAGAAAATTTTAAGAAGTATGAGATAGATGACAGGAGAGTCATGATTAGAATGCCTAAACGAGAGGCACAATCAGGAGAGGCCTATGATAACAAAGAAACTACCAAGAAAATCGTAGTGGCCCTAGAAGAAGGAGAGGAGAGATGTACGTACATAGGCCATGACCTAACAGAAGAAGAAGAGTACAAATTGATTGCATTGCTAAGAGAATACAGAGATGTATTCGCTTGGAGTTACAAGGATTTGAAAGGTGTTGACCCTGACATATGCTCACACACCATTCCTATGACTTCAGATGCCAAACCCTCTAAGCAAAAGCCTTATACATATAACGATAATTACGCTGCCAAGATCAAAGAAGAGATAGATAGACTGGTGGAAGCTGGATTTATCTATGAAATTGAGCACACTGAATGGGTATCCCCCATCGTAGTGGTGCCCAAGAAGAATGGCAAGCTGCGTGTGTGCATTAACTTGAAGAAGGTTAATGCAGCCACAATTCGAGATAACTATCCGCTTCCCATCACAGAACATCTCTTAGAAAGAGTGGCAGGCAAGGAAGTGTACAGCTTCCTGGATGGATTTTCTGGCTACAATCAAGTAGCCATAGCTCCAGAGGATCAGCATAAGACAGCCTTTGCCACAGAATGGGGCATTTTTGCTTTTAGAGTAATGCCATTTGGGCTTACCAATGCACCAGCTACCTTCCAGAGGCTGATGTGCCATGTGTTTAAGGAGTTCCTGAGGAAGAGTTTAGAAGTCTATGTTGATGATCTCTGTGCTCATTCCAATGTTAGACAAACCCATATTCCTGAACTCAGACAAATCTTTGACAAATGTAGAGAGTACCAAGTCTGCCTGAACCCAGAAAAGTGCGTTTTTATGGTCAGGCAAGGCAAGATTCTAGGACACATAGTGTCAAAGAATGGCATATCTACCGACGAAGAAAAAGTGAGAGCCATAGCAGAGCTACCTAGGCCAAAGAATGTCAAGGAAGTACAAGCTTTCATGGGGCATTGTGGGTATTACCGAGGTTTCATACACATGTATGCGGTCATCGCAAAGCCCATGTACGGACTCTTGACTAACTTTGAGTGGACTGATGAATGCGAGAATTCCTTCCAAGAGCTTAAACGAAGATTATGTTCAGCACCAATCTTGACCACACCAGATTGGAATAAGCCATTCCATGTTCATGTGGATGCATCCAATTATGCCATTGGATGTGTGCTTGCACAACCTACTGGTGAAGGTAATATGGATCTTCCAATTGCCTATGCTAGTAGACAATTGAATGCTGCTGAACGAAATTATACCACTACTGAACGAGAAGGATTAGGCATGGTATATGCAGTTAAGAAATTTAGACACTATTTGCTTGCAAATAAGTTTAAATTTTTTATTGATCATCAGGCATTGTTATATCTTGTAAACAAGCCATGCAATACAGGAAGATTAGTGAGATGGTTTCTCTTGCTCATGGAATATGATTTTGAGGTGGTGGTAAGAAAAGGGAGGACCCATTTGAGAGCTGATCATCTCTCTAGGCTCACATCGGGAGAAGCCCCACAAGGAGTGTCAGATGATCTTCCTGATGCTTACTTGTTTAATTTGGAAGTTGTACCGCAGTGGGCTAAGCCATTGGTACCAGTATTAACATACGGGCCTAACCATCCAGTGGTAAACACACGGAATAGAGAGGTTGTAAAAGCCCAAAAGTACCACATCATGGCAGGAAGCATGTACAAGCACACAGATCAAGGGATCTTGGCTTGTTGCGTAGAAGAGGATGAGTACGCTAAATGGTTGCAATTAGCACATGTAGGTGCGTTAGAGCAACACCATTCAAAGCAACGAACTTTACAGACTCTAAAGAGATTCGGAGTGCATTGGACAACTATGGAAGCGGATGTCCAAAAGTTGTGCAAGGAATGCCCAATCTGTTGCACTAAACCACCAGTGGAACACGCCACTCTTTATCAAGTATCCATTGTGCCAGATTGGAGCGAACCACTGGTATCATTCCTGAGGACAAACACATTCCCTCCGGACATGACTCTGGCAAGGAAAAGGAGTTTAGAACAAGAAGCCCTGGATTATTCACTCATTGGTGATAATCTATATAAGCGTGGTAAAGATGGTTACCTGAGACTATGTGTCCACGAAAGTGAATATCTAAAGATCTTGGAAACTGCTCACCAAGGTGTAGCAGGAGGACACTTTGGACCAGATCGGGTGATCAAGGCGATACTATTTGCGGGCTTCTGGTGGCCTACCCTTCACATGGATGCACATACCTATGTGAAACGGTGTGAAGTCTGTCAAAGGACTCAGTATCCTATACGCAAAGATGAGATGCCACTGAAACCTATGATGGGTGGACGTGCATTCTCTAAGTGGGGAATAGACTTCGTAGGTCCTATTAATCCCCCAGCTAAAGGTTCGCATGCGGAATACATCATTGTTGCAACAGATTATCTCACCAAGTGGGTAGAGGTAAAGGCTACGACAAAGAACGATGCTCAAACAACTGCCAAATTCTTGTTTGAGAATGTATTCACAAGATACGGGCTACCTATAGAGCTTGTAAGTGATAGAGGCACTCATTTCTTGAACGAAGTGATTGAAAATCTACTCCAAGAATTCTTGGTAATACACAAGAAGTCTGCCCCTTATCACCCTCAAGCTAATGGACAAGCTGAGAGCACTAATAAAATCTTATGCAATGTACTGACAAAATTAGTGAACACTAAACGCTCTGATTGGGACAAACAGCTACACCATGCTGTTTGGGCATACCGAGTTGCCTACAAAACGGTACTCCAAGCCACCCCCTTTCAGATGGTATTCGGCCAAAACGCTGTGCTACCCTTGGACTTCCTAATCCCTACATTGAGAGTAGCACAAGAGCACGAATGGACGGGTCATGAGCTCTCCTCTAGGATCTTTGACCTTGAACGATTAGGAGAAACAAGACTGAGAGCCGCTGCTGGAATATATGCAGCCAAGAAGAGACAGAAGGCATATTTCGATGCCCATGTGAAGGATAAAGGCTTGAAAGCAGGAGATCTAGTCTTAGTCTATACACTAAAACAACACGCGAGGAAGCTAGAAAAGAGAGGCTACGGACCTATGATCATTAATAGGATCTCCACGAGTGGAGCAGTACAATTAGCCACGCTAGAAGGTGATCTCCTCCCAAACTATATTAGCGGTTGTAGAGTCAAGTTGTATCAGGAACCCCTCACGGAGGAAATGCTCAGCCGACTCAACACTGCTAAGAAACGCAAAGAGGAAGAAAAGCGCATTCGAGAAGAGGCTCAAGCAGAAGCTTTAGAACGCATCAGGAGGATGAAGTTACGAAGGCAAGGCCGAGGTCAGACTAGAACAAATGACTATGCAGATCAAGGATATCCCATGGCCATGTGTGAAGTTGCAGGAACAAGCTCGCATAGAATAATCGATAGACGTCCTTTCATAACCATAGATATAGGACGAGGAAAGAGTGCAAGGACCGTAAGAGCCTTGATTGACTCAGGTGCAGCCACTAGTGCTGTTAGAGTGTCTTACTGTCAAGAGTTACAGTTAACTGTCAATCCTATGGAAGCATATCTCATAGGATTGGGAGGCGTGGAAACCCCTTGCATGGGCGAGGTGGAACTTCCCCCCTACATTCACGATGAGGCAATGACCGTCAAAGTACTAGTGTGTCAAGATGAGGATCTCACTGAACCTCTCGTCTTGGGTCAGGATTGGATCTATGACCAAGCAGTCAATTTAAACCTAAGAAGTGGACTTCTCCAGGTTTGGGTCAATCATAGTCGAGTTACAGTAGAATTAGACAATGGAGCACTCAAGGAACTAGGAAAGGCACAGACTCCTAGTCCTTCCAGGGGTACACATGAAGATGACCATGCTGTTCTTGTTCAAAACCCTGTGTTGCAGAGGAATGATATTTGCAAAAAAGGAGTCAGGGATGCAACGGAACTCCCTTCTTTTCCAAAGCCCAGAAGGAGGCAGCAACCAAAGGCGGATCACAAGCAGAAGAAGCAGAGTACTACCCATGTCCGAGATCAAAAGTACTTGCGCAGCAGACTCTCCGAGAAAATAAACCAGGTGTGGGTGCGGAAAGGCGAACGACAGGGTGCACCACCGTCAACTACACGGGCAAAGCCTCTTATTAGTAACCAACAACACGACGCTAATAAGAAGTCTTTCAGAAATTCTTCTGCTAAAGTAAAATCTATTTGGGTGCCCAAGAAGTCGATGAAGGCAAGCCCACAATCTAGACAAATTTGGGTGCCTAAGGCTTGCTTGAGGGCACAAGTAGTTACGCCAAGGCCACAACCTATGCAGCATAACCCATCTACGAGTACAACCAGTATTCCCTCGTGCTCAACACTTAGGAACACACCAAGACCCATGAGCATGCATGTAATCACTTATAAGTGGGTCCCTAAAAGGCCCCATTCCCAAACAGCGACACCGACACAGCTCTCTAGAGTCTCTACGAAACCGAAAGCAAAGTCCATCCACTGCATTTGGCAGTCTAAGACCTGTAATAAACCCCCCGACCCCAATTTGTAAATTCACCCCACTTACTCACGGCATTAGTCTCCTAGGAATACACAAACATTAACTAGACTCACTGTCTTCGTGCACTTACTAACCACTAACTCACCATCTACCTCATGTTAATGTTGTAACGGGGACAACAACGGATTTATTCTGTCCATTTCGATGTTAACACATGATTCTATATTCTCACAGAATCAGAAGGCAAGAAGAAAAATGGCAGAAGCGACAGGTTCGGGCTCACAAGTAGGGATACTTACTGCAGGAATTGATGTGGATAGCCTACCTGTGGACGTGCCCCCGACTGAACGACCAGTGGAGATGCAACACCTTCAGCAAATCCCGGTGCCAGACCCACCTACAGGGATCACGGAAAGAGTCCATGCCAATTCTCATTGGTTCAATGGCATGCCAGGTCCATTAGGAGAGGCCAAGTATATCTGGGAGTCTAAGTGCGAGTATGACAGATCATGGGTGCGATTCCAATTTTTTTCCAAGGAGTTCGAGACTTTACAGAACACCGAGGACCTCCAGATCATATGGCAACGAGCAGGGTTGGCAGAATATTTTGAAGCCCCACTACCTAAACCCGATCTCCTCCGATGTTACTATCTGGTCTCCACATTACAAGCTCATGAAGATAAGGACCAACCCGGATCATTTGTTCTCCCCTCATTGCTGGGCAACAACGAGTTGAAGAGGTTTGAACTTACTGTGGAGCTGGTAAGTGACGCTTTAAATATGCATGGCACGCATGTACCCTCAGAAAAGGATACTCTCGTTCCCACTAATATGAAGGATAGGAAACTGCTGAAGCTTAAAGACATGGCAGCACTCACCCCGAATGTGTCCATCCCTCTCCGCATGTGCATGCAACATTTCGCCTTTCCCGGCCAAGGCCGATTCACGCAACCACACAAGAAGATCTGGTTCGCTCTCTATTTAGCGGAAGCAGGTGCGTTACCCATTAAGCTCCCAGTATGGATTATAGATCAGTTGTATGAAGCAAACAAACGGGCATCTAGGAAATTAGTGGTGAACGGATGCTGTGCAATCACACGCATCATTTACCGATGCTTGGCATATGATGTCCCCATTGAACGTGCCTTAACTTGGGCACAATTACAAATGTTTAAAAGGCTCAAGACATCCACACATCAGTCCAAGCGCATGAGGGGCGCGATTCCTTGTGTCCAGGCAAGGGAAGTCCTGACTACTCCCGAGGCATCACCACTAAGAGAGGCCACTGTACCTCCCTTTACCATCAGGATACCCAGGTCGGAATCGGACACTACGACACAAGCTACCCCATCGGCTCCTCCTGTTCCAACCGAATTCGAGTTTGCCGCCACCGGAGAGGCTGAAGGACTGGACCCCCAGGATTTCGAAGCATTCCTACAAAGCACACAATTCTCCGATGTGGAGTTTTATTCAGAGGCAGAGGAGCAGGGCACATCCTCACGGAGAAGAAGAAAGTCTACAGACGGTAGACATGTACATTGGAGTGACGCCCAGCAAAGTCAACAACAAGGACACCCGGAAGAAGAAGAAGCGTATGAAGAAGAGACCACTGAAGCCCCAGCCTATACAGCAGAACTCCGAAGGCTGTATCAGATTATGGAAAGAGTGCGATCCCAGCAACTACTCACTGAACAGAGCAGTAGAGTACTTATGACTCAGTTGTTGGAAGAAGCGGGAGTTGATTCAGAGTACAGGGAAGGTCTCTTATTGATGGCAGAAACATATGGAGTAGTAGAAGCAGTGCGCACTGCCATTCAGAGGCCTGCAGTTCAATATGACCCACGAAGGTTCCAGACACGACCTCGGTCAGGTAAGAATATCCAAATTCCCATTACAGTTGCAGAAGAGCCAACTACTACACCTGAAACTATCAGGACAACCTCCCAAACAGCGAGCCAACAGCACCCAGCCACCCAGGAGGCGTCCACCGAACCACTACCACCCACTCCCCCACCATCACCTCCTAGAAGAGAAACAGAGGAAACCACATCGACTACTCAACCCACTGACCCCACCTTCATCTCCGTACTCCCATCTCTAGTGCCACCCTATTCTCTACCACTGATAACCCTACCTTTGAAGCAACCCCCATCACTACACAATCCACCGAACCTCTCCTAGAGCCTGCCCTAGGGCAACCATCCCCAACGTCCTCAGCCATGGGTCATCCTGACCCTAGATCCACATTCATGGGCTTCCCTGCTACCACGCAACCCTTTCAGCCCTTCCCAAATTTACAACCCCAACCCCCGACATCCCTCTCTCCATTTCTACAATCCCTCCATGACTTCCTGGCCAGAACTTTTCAACCAGGCTCTCAACCATTCCCTGCCTTTTCAGCTCCCCACCCCACTTCACATCTATTCACCACTTCCACACACACACCACCTACCATACCAATGTATATGGCAGGCCCCACACTAACACCCACTCCTGAAGGTATGGACATTTCACCACCCACGGCACCTCCACCCACGGTTTCACCTCCTCCCATTCCCCCTCCACCAATTTCACCCACACACACAATTTTCGTAGACACATCATTCACTGTCTCCCTTCCCCAATTCCCTTCCCATGCATCTTCCACGGTAAACACCCCCCACTCATCTATAGGTAATGCATTGGACACCATGATGGCTTGTATATCAAATTTAAGAACAGATTACATTCAGCTCCAGCAACAAAACGAACGCCTGCACGAGCACTCAGAGACACTACAGCACCGCCTTGCGGCACTAGAAGAGGAGAACGCTCGCCTCCACACACAGTTCCAAACCCTCCAAGAAGCCCATAACATATTGGAGGTACAGTTACAGAACGTAGATCAGGAAGCGGTGCAGGTGGTAGAAGGTCACCTACGGACACAGCTGGAACGCAACTCTAAACTTCAGCGAAATATGGCACTACTCAAACGCCATCTTGCGGCTGCTTAGGAAGAGAATAGACGCCTACAAATACAAAATCAAGAGAACCTGGAGGCAGCTATTGAGAGCACACCGGGGGCACCCATCAGCCCATCCAAGTTTCAAGCAGTGATCCCCGATAATATCAAGATTATATTGGAAGATTATGCCATGCTGCTCGAAGCACATGATAAGCTATCGGAGGAGCTGGGACAACTGAAGCAGGAACACCAACAAGCACCAACAGCAGCCCATCCAACCACACCCTCTGCGGCTTCACTTCTCATAGATGCAGAGGCCATAAAAGATCTCCAGAAACAGGTCACTGAACTGCAAACACGCCTACTACAATATGAGGGACCATCTTCCCCTCCAGAGGCTCCCACGGACAAAGAAGTTGTGCAAATTCCTGTGGAACAAACGTTTGACGAAGAATACGATCCGCAACCATTCCCAGGAGGCCAACAAACAGAAGAAGCGCAGGACACATTCGAGGCACCACGGCCCCCTTGGTTACGTCAAGTGGAGGAAATAGGGAGTTCGCACGAAGAGCGCACCGTAGTGCAAAATCAGGCCATGAGGGTCATAGAGGAGACTGTGTTACAATCAGCTTACTTTAAGAACCTGTCATCGAGACGCCTGATTCTTTCATCAGAACTCCAATACAGGTCGTATTATATTATTTTGGCTGATTATAATGCAGAAATACAAAGAGTCACGGGTCAGATTCCTACTTTTGCGACCCAATTTCAACCCGAAGACCTTCCTCCAGAGGTGCAAAAAGGCAAAATTCGTCAACCAACATGGCGGCAGAAACTTTTAGAGACATATCCAGAAATGCTACGCACATGGAACAACGCGCCTTTGCACCTCCTGTACAACCCATGCTACGGTCCAGTCCCCCGCCGCAGGTCGTGGAAGGCATTCAATATCAAGGTACAGAACAACGCGCAATGCAAGGAATGGCTGAACTACCCGTACATTGCGCCACCACAAGGACCACCATCGGTAGCATATATGATGGGGACCATTCGCCACTGGATGCCGCGCTTGAAGCCCATGCAAGATGTAGCAGCGCAAATGATGCTTAAAATCTTGGATATGATGCAAGTAGTCCTGAAGACCTTTAGAAATGCAGCCGCACCACAGGTACGTCAACCGGGGTTCAGCAATGGAAATTACGACTTGGTGTATGACATGAGCACCACCCCCAGTATTCGTGTGGCTTACGCTTGGCATGCACGCATCAAATACCTCCCCGCCTGCTACAAACAGACCTTCGAAGAAATGTTCAGATCAGGTGTCTGGGAGTATCACTCGGAGGTTTTCGCACCAAAGCCAACACATCTGCTCCAACTGTTTGCTTGTGAACAAGCAATGTATTCAGAGTACTACACCACCCCGCAACCGGAGACCCCTGGTGCAATAAATTGGGAGGCATTGGAGGCCGATCTAGCAAGAGGCTTAAGGATAGGAGAACATGAACTGGCCACCAATGTCATCCAATATTACATCGACCACCCGAGAGAACAAAGGTCTGTCAGGGGCGACAGACGCTAGGAAGGGGGGAGTGTTGGCACACAAAGCAACAGAGGAATCATCCACAATACGGCAACAAGGCCAGATCATTTTTTCAGGACAACTAATGCAGATCAAAGAGATGGACATGCAGGGAGGAAGAGCAAGTAGGGAGCCCAAAGATATGTATGGCAGATCACTAGAAGAAATCCCTACAACAACAGTGATTCTTATCACTAACAATCATTGTAAATATCATTTCACATTTTTGTAGCTCCATTTTGTGCAAGCCAAGGAGTCCTTGAGCTTGAGGAGCCTTAGAAGTAATTGCGTACCAATTTTCATATTTTTTAGATCTCGTTTGAGCCCCCAAATAAGCCCGGGAACCTAAATTTTAACTATACCGGACACTAGGTCTGGACAGGGCCAAAGCTAGTCAAAAACTATAAAAAGAGCTAGAGAGCTCATTTTTGAGGTTAGATTGTAATTGAAACGAACTTGTAAGAGCTTTTGAAAGTAATCTAAAAGAACTCCATTGATTCTCTCTCTTTGTCTTGCCGTGTGCGCGCGTGTGTGTGTATGTGTGTGCATGCTTGTGTGCTTCTCACTCACGCACTTGTGCCGCCACTTGCTCGAGGTCTTCATACCATCCTCACGTCTTCCCGGATTGACATTAAAGGAGGTGCTACTCATCACTGAGCTACACATGGCCATGATTGAAGAGAGAATCTTACAATCCCCCTTCTTTGCTCAATTGGCCCCCCGACGCTATATATCTGGGCATGAGCTGCAGTATAAGCCATACTTCATGTTAATGGCTAAATATCAGCTAGCTATAGAGAAAGAAACCGGCATGAAACCCACGCATGCTACACAATTCGAGCCGGCGGACTTGCCACCAAACGCGCAAAGAGGAGAAATCCATCAACCTGATTGGCGCAAAGACCTCCTCCAGAAGTACCCAGAAATGATGAGCACATGGGTGAAAGCGCCCTTACATTTAAAGTATAATCCTTGCTGGGGACCAGTACCACGACGCCGCTCCTGGACTGCATTCGCTATCAAAGTACAAAACAATAGGCAGTGTCAGGATTGGCTGAATTACCCCTACTTCAAGCCACCTACCGAGTTGCCCACTGTTGGCTATATGATGGCTACAATCTGTCACTGGCTCCCTCGCCTGAAGAATATGGATGATATCGCAGCGCATATGACTGTCAAAATTTTTGACATGATGCAAATGATATTTAAAGTCTTCCGACGCGTCAAGGCACCGCATGTAAACACCCCGGGATTTGAGCATGGTAACTTTGATCTAGTATATGACATGAGCACAACGCCATCGCTCCGGGTGTGTTATGCCTGGCACTGTAGAATAAAATACCTCCCGGCATGCTACAAACAAACCTTTGAAGAGATGTTCACCACCGGGTTTTGGGAATACCATTCCGAGGTATTCATCAGCAGGCCCACACATTTATTGCAACTTTTTTGCCTGTGAGCGAATGGTTTATTCCACGCATTATCAACTCCCGCCACCCGACGAACCGCAACCGATCGACTGGGAGAAGCTCCAGGCTGATCTGGCCCGAGGCATTCGAGTATCTGAGCACACCCTCGCTCACGACCTCCTACAAAACTACATCCGGCAGACCGCACAACAAGGTTCTATCGAGGACGACAGAAGCGAGAGGGAGGGGGGTGTTGGAAGCAGTCAGAGGCACAGTCAGAGGCACAGACGACATGGAAGCATGTAAAGACGGAGCAGGGAGCCAGTCGGATCATTTTTTCAAAACAATTATGTTTTTATTACTTCTTCAAACATCCAACAGTGATTTTCATCACTCTTGTAACATATGTAATATAGACAAAACCCCATTTTGTAATCCATAGCTCCATTTTGTGCAAGCCGAGGAGTCCTCGAGCTTGAGGAGCTTAGGTAGAATGCTCGTACCAATTTTTGTTATTTTTAGACATCGTTTACCCTTCCAAATAGCCTCTAGGACCTATTTTTTAACTAGGCCGGTCACTAGATGTGAAACCGGTCAAAACTAGTCTAGAAACTATAAAAAGAGCTAGAGAGCTCATTTTTGAGGTTGGTTCATGTTAGCTTGTTTGAGATTAGAGTTACTTTGAGCTTGTAATAGTGATCTTGAGTAATAGAACTAATTTCCCACCTTCCATTGTGTCTTGCTTGTCTCTTCATTGTGTGTGTGAATGTGTATGTGCATCTTTGTGCTTCTCACCTTCACTCTCACATCATCTCACGTTCACGATCTTCATATCACTCCTATCTCTTCCGCGGATTGACATTGAGGAGGTTAAGCTTCTTAACGTGGTTCTCACCATTGTGCTAGAGCAACAGGGAGGGTGATAGGTGTAATGTTCTACCACATGAGCTGCCAATTCATGTTCCCTTAGCCCAAGTCCTCTTGTTAGATCCATAATAAGTCATTCCCAATCTATGACACCTGGGAGGTCGTGATGTGGCACTCTTAATTGTTCATAGTGGATGGATTGCTCCACAATGAATAAATAGGTGTAGAAGATGAGTGGGCCGTGGTATAAATATCCCCAAGTGATATTCCCAAAAAGCTATTGAGAACATTTCCTCTAGGGTATATTGTAACATGTTGTTAAATATTTTATGTGAGCATGCCAAGCATATATGGTCTGAACAGAGGGTGTGGTGCTCATATCATAGACTAAGTCGAAGTTCCCTTCATTGAAACCCAGAGCTGAGATGTATGGAGATTTTACTTTCCTAAACCTCTTGAAGACCACATTTACTAATTCAAATATCTTCATACACATCTTTATTGTGACATTTGACATGTTTTGCAAGCGTCGAGTACAATGGTGTATTATGGACATCATGTAGGCTACTGTAGGAGGTCCTAGGAGTGGAGAAAAGTAGGCATAGTTTAGCCAATCCAAACAGCCTGGACTATTCCCAGCTTTGATTGCAAAAGCTGGCCATGGCCTTCTTTGTGGTACTAGGCAATAGCATGGATTGTAATTAATGAGTATGGGTTCCATAGACCATGTGCACATCAATTCTGGGTAGGTCTCGAATAAATTACGGTGCCAATTGGGTTGAAATATATTGCCCCATTGAGCTCTCTTTGGAACATGGTCAGGTTGGAATTGTGTGGTGAAAGTGGATTCCTTGCCTATCACATGCTTGACTTCTGCATTATAATGAGATAAAAGAATGAAATAAGGCATGTATTGTGATCAGGCATCTGTGAGAGAGATTTTGAAAGTACTCCAAATGTAACATCGTATCTTTAAGATTAGCTGTGGATTGGATTTGAATGGTCACCCGATCGTCATGAGTGTGCCCAATTTCTTCTACCTATTTACGCCACTATGGTCTAGTCTTTTTGAGGGCAAAATTTGGGGCAATCGAGAAGCCAACTATGGGATAGTGAGGAACCAAAATAGCCCCAGAAGGGTGGATGAACTTGAGATTAGGATGGGTGCTAAGTAGCCAGAGAGGAAGTGCTACTCAAGCAAGTCACCGCTCTATCTATTCTGACACATCTATCGACTCAGAAGAAGAGAGACCTATGGCTTCAGAAGACAAGCAAGGTTCTATACCCAGGAGAAACTTGATGTCTATTGTAGAAGGGGAATACCTTACCTCTCTGCAATATGTGTCCACTGATTCCCAGGGGATTCCCATCTACCTGGATGGTTTAAATAGATCAGTAGCCAGGATGACCTTCTAGAGATTCTAAATAGTGCCTAGACTGAGAGTCAAGTATGAAGGAGGAGTGTACATGGACAAGTTAGGTCACATCCATGTGGTCACCGAACACCCAGATCAAATCAACGAAGGAGGAGGATTAGAAGGACAAGAAAATTCAGGAAGACCGGACCACGAAGAGTTGATAACTACCCCCATAGGCAAATCAATAGTAACTCGAGTCTTGAGAAGGGATTTGATACCTCAAGATGATTACTTATTGGAAGTCTACTTGATCCATGGATCAGACTTACTGTTACAAACTAACTCACCTACACGTGGACAAGAGGAAAGTCCAATGACCTTCTACAAGTTAAAAGATCCTGAAGACGAGTCTAGAGTCACATACCTAGACAAGAACCAAAGAAGATACTGGCTTGTTGATGCCATTGATAGGGCTTGATTGAAGTATATGGGGTTGCCTGTATTCCCTCAGTGAGAGCAGGCAACCACCTCTTAGAACCCCTTCAGGATACAACAAGAGTCAAAACATACTATGTCGGGACAAACAAGCCATCGGAGTGTTCCAAACCAAACCCATGTGCAATTTACAATGCCAAGACTGCAAGCACAGAATCAAACTCACCCAAGACTAGGCAACCAATATCAACCACTAGTGATACCAAGACCACCACTAGGAGCGCAACGTGGAATGCCTCCAATGAGACCAGCAATTGCTGTAATGCCTACACGACCTGAACCATAAGAAGATTAAGATCGATTCAAGTGGCTAACTGTATGAGAAATCATTATGATGGGATGGGAGAACCATACAATCACATAGCTGAATTTAAACAAGTTCTAAGAGCTGAACAAGTGGATGATTTCTTTGTACAGTATGAGTCCTTTGGACTCACTCTCAGAGGAATGGCTTTGACCTGGTTCCAACCACTAGATCCCAACCAATTTGCAGATATTGAGCAGTTTTTTCAAGAATTCATAGGGGAATTCACTAAGAGAGGGATTAAACATAATTCTTCATTGTTAATCCATAGCTTCAAGCAAAACCCCAATGAAACTGTGAAAACAATAGCCGAAAGATCTAATCAATATGTCGATAGATGCCGAGTAGCGGAAAGACCCACGTAGCGAAAAATGATATCATTATTCTTGGATGGACTAACGAACGGGACTCTAAGAACTTTGGTTTATGTGAAGAGGCTACAGACCTTGAGTGAATGTCTTCAAGAGTGTATTGACCTAGAGGAAAACCTAGTAGATGATCTCAAAAGTACGCCTTGTCCTACGAAACCTGAAGACACTAGAAGTACAGTGACTTCCAACTCTAGTAACGTAGAAGAGTTAGTAGAATTGGTAGCCAAGAAGTTAGGAGTCCATGGACAGCGGAACTACCAGCATCCACCAATGAGAATGCCCATATTACATAGATGTTGTTTATGTGGAGGGGACCACCCCACTCATATGTGTGTAAGAGGAGGAACGCGTTTGCCTCAAGCTTACCCTTACAATAGGCAGACACATCAAGGAACACCTCTGTATTGCCACATAGAACAAAAATACACCAATCACACCACTGAGAATTGCACATTCAACATGCAGACACGACCTTTAAATCAACCTTAGTATAGGCCATATGGATACCCACCTAGAGAGCCAAGAAGTGAGATTCCTAGATATAATCCCTATCCAGCACCACCAAGAACACCTAGACCATATGAGCAAGGACAATATACACAACCTCAGCCAGTGCGAGGACCACAACCGCCACTTCCTCAACATGTAGTACCTTTCAAATACGCTCAGCCATAGGAAAACTTGGAAAGAGCCATAATGCCATCATCACCATTTACCACTACAGAACCAACAAACCCAAGATACGAGTAGACCCAAGGAGATTACTATCCCTATGACACCAGCTTGATTGAGTATGAGCAAGCTTATGACCCGCAATACCATGGATATGAGGGATATGACAATGTTTATGGACCAGAGGTGACAACACTAATGTACACTGCTCCCAAAGCACCAGGACCCATTAGACCACCTATGCCAAAAGGACCATGCTATAGATGGAGAGGAGATCAGTTCATTAGAGAATGCACTCGGCCATATGACCCACCACCTACTAGGATGTGGGAAGGGTATTGCAATGATTGTGGAAAAGAACATCTCTTTATAGATTGCCCAAAAAATCCCAATAAGGCACATGACACTGCACCTATTAATGTGATCAAAGTAATTGAATTGTCAGGAAGTGACAAGGAATATATAGTGCCATTGAAGGACATTATACGAGCAGAAACAAAAGAACAAGAAAGAAAATGAGCATACCGTTAGCAAGAAAAGAGTAAAACCATAGAACCTACACTACAAGTAGTGGAAGATTCGGAGGACCCACATGAGAGTACCCAAACAACAAGAAGCCAAAAATGGAAGGATAGGAGAGAAAAACTCAAGTAAAAATGGACAAAAAATAAAAACAATGACGACGAGAAGGACACAAGAGGAAAAAAGAAAACTAAAGAACCCAAAACTCAAGAAGAAATTCTTGTTACACCACAGACACTAGAGCCACAAAAGCTAGGATCAATTCTAGCAGACCCAAAACTAGATGATTTAGACATGTGGTTGAAAGCTTACCAAGCTAGAATCAGGAATGGACCCAATGTAGAGCAGCACGAAAAACTTTACCCACAAGGGGGGTTAGAAAAGGAGAGGCTAGCGATATGCAAAAAACTCATAGAGGTAGCACGAGCCACCCTAGAAAAGATTATCCTAGCCCTCCCCGAAACAAGAATATCAGAGGATATCTACAATAATTGTATTAAAGCCAAGGGCCAGAAACTAAAAGAGAGGGATGATAAGAAAGAATTTCCGAATACCCGAGACAAATCTATGTCTGTAGTCATTTGAACCACACGGTTGGATGGAGATCCTAGCAACCTTCGATGTATGTGTGAATGAAGAAGTTTTGACCATGAATGAATGTGTGGATGAAGATGGCTATGACCTAAACTTGTACACGGTAGTCCTTCACGAAGTAGAAGCTGGGGAAACACTAGAAAAGGAATGGAAAGAAGAATATGAGAACATAGAAATGGAACCAGAATTTGATTCGGAGGAACTTTATTTGGAAGCCATTCACGTTGAAGACAAGTACAAAACAACCAACGTGTTAGCAATAGAAGCAACCCCTATAGTACCAAATTAGGAGGAAAGCGTGAGTAAGACTGAACCTACCCCGGATCTTTTTGAGGTTCCGGAACACTTCAAAAGATATGAAGTAGAAGAAAGAAAAATAGCCATTTAGATGCCTAAGAGAGAGGCAAGAGAAGGAGAGGCGTATGACAACAAGAAACAAATGAAAAAAAATCGTAGTAAACATAGAAGATGGAGAAGAAAGATGTACATACATAGGAAAGGATGTGTCAACGGAGGAGAAAGAAGAATTGATATGATTTATCCTAGAATTTCGAGATGTATTTGCTTGGACCTATAAGGATCTTAAAGGTGTGGAGCCTGTTGAAAATCAAGTCTCAATCATGCAAAAAGGCTCAACCACGAGTTTTGCAAGTGGACCAATCAAAAAGGAGGACCCAAAGTCATGGAATAAAGTTAGAAGCTCCACCGAACTCAATCAAATTCAAATCTCATCAAATCAGGCACCAAAAAGTGCACCTAAACTGATTGGTGGGTGGTTAGCTAGATTGTAGGCAAAAGTAAAAGTCTATATAAGCATCATCCTCCCTTTGTTTCTTGAGTTTTATGCATTCCACAAGTTTCCCACTTAGTTTAGTGAATTCATAAACTCCAGCAAGTAGCCCCCTTGCTTGCTTACCTCATTTTCTCATGATTTTGCTCCGCTCTATCTAGAGGTGTACTTAGGCTTTTCCAAATCTGATTGTACCAGATTGTAGAGCATTGTTTGCTATCTCCTTCTACTCATTTTCGTTGATTTCAAGCTTCATTTGGTCTCTGGTATTGTGACTTGAACTTTGCCAAAGTTTCAAGTTATTTGGCTGAGTGAGTTGTGAGAAATTACCAACTTTGTGAAGGTATATCTCTGCACATAGGTAGAGAGTGTTGCAAACAGGTAGCCTGTTTTGGAGAGGGTGGTTCTCCCATCTTGAATATCCATTTGGGATGATTTAAAGCATTTTGGGTAGCTCTTATAGTCTACTACAAGTTTGCAAATTTTCATTTTATTTCTCTGTACTGGTGCAAAGAAAAGTTCAGAACAGTGAGCATATATCACTGCTTGTGGACCTAGTGGAGGGCAGCCATCTTCCATTTTTGCATTGGGGTGTTAGAATCATCCCCCATCAGTGGTATCAGAGCCATTTTGAGGCTTGGAGACATCAGTGGCATCATATTGAAGACTTGAAGGGATCAAGACAACTCGTGGAAGCACAAGGAGGACTCATGAAAGCAAGAAGACATCAAAAGGGGGCTACATCGATCGAGATCTCACCTAGTCGAAGGTTAGCAAGGGAGAAGCTATCAAAAGGTAATATCCACATCTTCTAAAGCATACAAACACTTGAGGAGAAGCTAGAGGAGCATCTTAGAGGTCAGTATGGCTGAGTATAATGCACAAATAGAGAAGTTAGAGAAAAGCAATTATCAACCATGGAAATTTAGAGTTAGCAACTACCTTATGGGCAAAGGATTGTGGGCATTAGTGAGCGGCACGGAGCCAATGCCCTGGACATGATCCACCACTTCAAGGGCAAGTCAAGGCACTTAATGAATGGATAGAAAGGGATAGGAGAGTCATATTCATTCTATCTCAACACATAAGCAATAGCATGATAGGGCATATACAAGACTTGGACACATCCAAGAAAGTTTGGGAGACCTTGGAGAGATTGTACTCTTCATCAACCAAAGCAAGGAAGATTCAGCTCAAGAATGAGTTGAATAATCTTAGGAAATCACCAAGTACTAACACAAATGAGTACATTTTGAAGGTTAAGGAACTTGCAGATGCTTTAGGCTCAATTGGGAGCCCAATCGAAGACGATGATCTTGTTGCACACACTCTCAATGGCTTGAGAGAGGATGAAAGGTGGAAAGCATTCAGCACATCAGTTTATGTGAGGGATTCCCTACGTGAATTTGATCAATTAGTCACATTGATGGTGACCGAGGAGATGAACCAAGGAGGTTCACAATCAAAGGGCAGCCAAGCCCAAGTTTTCTATGCAGGTAGAGGCAAAGGCAAAAGAGGTGGACAAAACTCCCAAGGCAGAAGGAGAGGAAGGTCAAGCAACCAAGAAGGCTCCAACAAGCTATGGATCAAGAGGAAGAGGAAGGAGTAGAGGAAGAGGAGGAAGATCACATGGAAGAGAAGCATCCAATGGAGAATGCTACAATTGTGGAAAACCGGGCCCTTATGCAAGAGATTGTTGGTCCAAATGAGGAGGCAATCAAGGATACAAAAGGAACCAAGGTAATTATGCTAGTACTTCAATAAATTCAGAAAATGAGAACTTGCTTATGATGTATGGTTCAAGTGAAAGAGTCAATTCAGATTTTACATGGTGCATTGATAGTGGTTGTAGCAACCGTATGAGTTGCAATAAAGATGTTTTCTTTAATTTACATTCACTGATCACTCAAGGACATGTAGAGACCGGAGATGACACTGAGCACAAGATTACACATGTGGGAGATGTTGCATTGAATGGATTCAAAGCTCCAAGGTGTTGAAGGATGTGTTCCATGTGCCAACCATCACAAAGAACTTGGTTTCAGTAGGTCAAATGGTTGAAAGAGGTTATGATGTGAGGTTCAATGAGCAAGGATGTTTTATTGAAGACCCCATGCTGGACTACAATCTCATAGCAAAAGGAAAGAAGCAAGGAAGACTCTTCACCATGGAGGTAAAGCCATCAACCCCTCACACTGTCTACTTGTCAATTGGAAATAAACACATTGCAAAAATCGACTTATGGCATAAAAGAATTGGGCACATAAACTTACAAAGGATGAAGGACATGCAAAGGAAGGGCTTGGTGAGTGGTCTACCTGATCTTACATCTCAGAATATGCAACATTTGTGCCATGCTTGTCAATTAGGAAAACAAAGCAAATTGCCATTCAAGAAGGGAGCACATGTGAGCAATGAAGTGTTGAATCTCATACACATAGATGTATGGGGACCTACAAGGGAGCCATCCATTGGAGGTAATAGATATTTTGTCACATTTATAGATGATCATTCAAGGTTTGTTTGGATGTATTGCATGAAGTCAAATTTAGAGGTGTTTTACCACTTCAAGAGGTTCAAAAACCTAGTGGAGAAGGAAATAGGGAAGTATATAAAGACTCTTAGATGAGGGGGAGAGTATTTTTCAAATGAATTTTCAGATTTTCTACATGAACATGGCATCAAAAGGAAATTCACTTGCAGGTATACACCTCAACAAAATGGGGTGGCAGAAAGGAAGAATAGATACAGAGCAAAAGTGGCTAGATCTTTGTTAAATGAAATGAATGTTCCTAAATCTTATTGGGCTGATGCAACAAATACAGCCATATACACTATGAATAGGTGTCCAACCTCAGGAGTACATGGAGTTACACCTTATGAAGCTTGGTGTCGTAAGAAACCCAATCTTTCACATCTCAAAGTATTTGGTTGTGTGTGTTATGTTCACATACCTCAAGGATTGAGACACAAATTAGACGCGAAGGTGGATAGGTGTATATTTCTTGGATACTCTTCAGAGCAAAAGGGTTTTAGATGCTATAACCCTTGCACCAAAGAGCTTAAGGTATCTAGGGATGTATATTTGATGAGTTTCTACCTTGATATGGTAGCAAAGATGTGTTACAGGTTGATGATGCATATGAAGCCGAGAAGAAGTTCAAAGAGCAAAAACAAAGCATGGAGATAAGTGGTCCAACCACTTCAAGCACACCATCAGAGGAGAGTACTACATCAGCTTGACATGGAAAGAAAAGGAATGAAGCTCATTCAAGTGAAGGAAATAGCAAAGGAAAGGAACAGGCAAATGACAAAGATATGGAAAAAATTAGAAACTCTAGGATTTAAAGCATCTAAACCAAGGAGGAGGAGATTCCTACCACCTAATGGTGAGGTAAGGTCATCCAATAGGGTTAAATACCCTGTTCAAAGGTTAACTTATGATTCATTCATTGCAAGACACTATGCCTACATGAGTTAAGTTATAGCTTGTGAAGAACCTATTTTTTTTTGAAGAAGCAAATAAGCATAGGGAATGGATTGAAGCCATGGAGGAGGAAATCAAAGAACTTGAAGAAAATGATACTTGGTCATTGGTGCCAAGAACAAAGGACATGAAAGTCATTGGCAACAAATGGGTGTACAAGGTAAAGAGGCATGCAGATGGGAGCATCTCTAGGTATAAAGCAAGGCTGGTTGCCAAAGGTTTTGCTCAAACCTATGGCATAGACTTTAAGGAAAAATTCAGCCTAGTAGCTAAGATGTCCACCATCAGAAGTTTGATTGCAATTTCAGCCTCAAAAGGTTGGAAGATGTACCAGTTGGATGTGAAGAATGCTTTCCTAAATGGAGAGCTTGAAGAGGTAGTCTTCATGGAGCAGCCCCAAGGCTTTGAAGATGAGAGGTTTCCACATCATGTATGCAAGCTAAAGAAGGCTCTTTATGGACTCAAGCAAGCCCCAAGAGCTTGGAACCAAAGACTTGTGGACTACTTAATAAAATGTGGATACAATCAGAGTCATGCAGACCCATCACTCTTTGTGAAGAAGGAAGGTAGCAAAATTGTTTTCATTTGTATATATGTTGATGATTTGATCATTACAAGGGATGATGAAGCCAACATCAAGGACATAAAGAGGAAGCTTGGGTGTGAATTTAAAATCTCAGATTTAGGGATTTTAAGGTACTTCCTTGGGATTGAAGTACTATATAAAGAGGAAGGTATATACTTGATGCAAAGGAAATACATTCCTGATCTTTTGAAGAAGTTTGGCTTGTGTGATTGCAAGCCCATTTCAAATCCATTAGAAGTAAATGTTAAACTAAGTGCTCATGAAGGTGAAGAAGTGAAGGATGTGACCATGTATAGGTCAATAATTGGTTCTCTCTTGTATGCTACTATGACAAGGCCTGATATTGCACATGTAGTTGGAGTCTTATCTCAATTCTTGCAAGCACCAAGAGTAGCTCATCTTGTTGCAGCGAAAAGGGTACTTAGGTACCTCAAAGGATCAGTGAATGAAGGTCTATATTATCCACTTGATGATGGATTAAATGTACAAGCTTATTGTGATGCTGATTGGGCAGGTTCCAAAGATGAGAGGAGGAGCACTAGTGGATATGTTATCATGCTAGGGAAGAAGACCATCTCATGGACGTCAAAGAAACAATCAACCGTGGCTCTTTCATCGATCGAAACTGAGTATAGAGGCTTAGCAAAAGTCTCATGTGAGCTTATGTGGCTCAAGAAGTTGTTTGTTGATCATGATTTGCAGGTTAAGCAAGTACCTATTTTTTATGACAACATAAGTAGCATATGCTTGGCTCAAAATCCGGTGTTCCATGCAAGGTCGAAGCACAACATTACCACTTTATTCGAGAGAAGATCATGTCAAAGGATGTCAAGGTGGAGCATGTCAATACAAAGGACCAATATGCAGATATGTTTACCAAAGCATTGGATGGAGTAAAGCTACAACACTTCAAGGCATGCATTGGAATGAAGGAGCTAGGCATTGAGACTTGAGGGGGAGTGTTGAAAATCAAGTCTCAATCATGCAAAAAGGCTCAACCACGAGTTTTGCAAGTGGACCAATAAAAAAGGAGGATCCAAAGTGGTGGAATAAAGTTAGAAGCTCCACCAAACTCAATCAAATTCAAATCTCATCAAATCAGCCACCAAAAAGTGCACCTAAACTGATTGGTGGGTGGTTAGGTAGATTGTAGGAAACGTAAAAGTCTATATAAACATCATCCCGCCTTTGTTTCTTGATTTTTATGCATTCCACGAGATTCCCACTTAGTTTAGTGAAGTCATAAGCTCTAGCAAGCAGCCCCCTTGCTTGCTTACCTCATTTTCTCATGATTTTGCTCCGCTCTATCTAGAGGTGTACTTAGGCTTTTCCAAATCTAATTGTACCAGATTGTAGAGCATTGTTTGCTCTCTCATTGTACTCATTTTCATTGATTTCAAATTTCATTTTGGTATCTCATATTGGGACCTAAACTTTGCCAAAGTTTCAAGTTATTTGGCTGAGTGAGTTGTGAGAAATTGCCAACTTTGTGAAGGTATATCTCTGCACATAGGCAAAGAGTGTTGGAAACACGTAGCCTGTTTTGCAGAGGGTGGTTCTCCCAGTTGGAATATCCATTTGGAATGATTTAAAGTGTATTGGGTAGCTCTTATAGTCTACTACAAGTTTGCAAAATTTCATTTTAAGTCTCTGTATTGGTGGAGAGAAAAGTTCAGAACAATGAGCATATATCATTGCTTGTGGACCTAGTGGAGGACAACCATCTTCCATTTTTGCATTGGGGTGTTAGAATCATCCCCCATCAGAGCCCTCCATTTTCTCTCATAGAATACCAATGACATCGGAGGCAAAACCATCAAAACAATGCCCTTACATGTATAATGAGGTTTATGCTGCAAAAATAAAAGAAGAAATAGACAAGCTATTAGTGGCTGGATTCATTTACGAGATAGAACATACCGAATGGGTGTCACCATTAGTTGTTGTACCCAAAAAGAATGGAAAACTGAGAGTGTGCATTGATCTAAAGAAAGTGAACGCAGCCACAATTCGTGATAGCTACCCATTGCCTATCACTGATCATGTTTTGGAAAGAGTTGCAGGAAAAGAAGTCTATAGCTTCTTGCATGGATTCTCTAGATACAACCAAGTAGCTATTGCTACTAAGGATCAACACAAGACCGCATTCATGACCGAATGGGGGGTCTATGCTTTCAGAGTGATGCCTTTTGGGCTAACTAATGCCCCTGCTACTTTCCAAAGGTTGACGTGTCATGTTTTCAAGGAATTTCTAAAGAAGAACATGGAAGTATATGTGGACGACCTATGTACATATTCAAATCGAAGGCAAGAACACATTCCTGAATTGCGAAAAATATTTGATAAATGTCGACAGTATAGAGTATGCCTAAATCCTGAGAAGTGCATTTTTATGGTAAGACAAGAAAAAATCCTAGGACACATCATATCTAGGAACAGAATATCTACTGATGAAGACAAGATCAAAGTAATTCTAGAACTTCCTAGACCAAATAATGCAAAAGAAGTGCAAGCATTTATGGGTCATTGTGGATACTACTGTCGATTTATCCACATGTACGCTATAATTGTCAAAGCTTTGTTTGGATTTTTGACTCAATTCACATGGACCGACGAATGCGAGAAGGCATTCATTGAGCTGAAAAACCGACTTAGCACTGCTCCAATCTTGAAAACACCCAATCGGAACAAGCCCTTTCATATTCATGTGGATGCTTCCAATTACGCAATAGGATGTATCTTAGCTCAACCGACAGATGAAGGAAAATTGGACCATCCAATTGCCTATGCAAGCAGAGAACTAAATCAAGCTGAGAGAAACTATACGACTATAGAGAGAGAAGGTTTAGGGATGGTGTATGCAATTAAGAAATTCAGACACTACCTGTTAGCCAATAAGTTCAAGTTCTTCATAGATCATCAAGCTTTATTGTACTTAGTCAATAAGCCTTGTAACATGAGAAGACTAGTGAGATGGTTTCTGTTATTAATGGAATTTGATTTTGAAGTGATTGCAAAGAAGGGTAACACTCATGTAAGGGCAGATCATCTCTCTAAGCTAACACATGGAGAACCACCGAATAGAGTACCAAACGATTTGCCAGACACTTACCTATTCAATTTGGAAGTATGTCCTAAGTGGTCAGAAAAGCTAATTCCAATACTCACTCATGGACCACAACACACAATTACGAGGAAGAGTAAAAAGGAAATCCTACAATCACGTAACTTACACATTATAGCAGGAAGTGTATATCACAAAGAACCGAATGGCATATTGTCTAGATGTGTAGAGGAAGATGACCAAAAGAACCTAATTGAACAAGCTCACATAAACAAATGGAGAGTGCACAAAGGAAATCATGGAACTCTAAGAGAATTGAAACGGCTAGGAGTATATTGGCCTGATACGCCTAAAGATGTCCATGACTACGTCAATAGTTGCACGGAATGTCAGGAAACCACCCTAGATGATCACACATCCTTACCTTTTTCTACAATAGCACCCAACTAGAGTAAGACTTTAGTGAAATTCCTAAAGACACGAGAGCATGAGGAAGGAATTAGTTTAGCAAGGAAACGATCCCTGGAAGAAATGAGTAAGGACTACGTTATCATGGGAAGACAATTATTCAAGAGAGGGAAGGATAATCAACTACAACTATGTGTACATGAAGGAAAGTACCCACCCATATTAGAGATGGCACACTTAGGTGCCGCACGAGGACATTTCTCAGCTTAAAGAACTTTAAAAATGATCCTCTTTGTAGGCTTATGGTGGCCAACTCTACATATGGATGCTGACACCTATGTACGAAGTTGCAAGACATGCCAAAGAGCCAAATACCTGATTAGATGAGATGACATGCCATTAAGACCTATGGTTTGCGTGAGAGCATTTTCTAAATGAGGTATTGATTTCATAGGACCCATTAACCAACCAACCAAAGGATCACATGCAAAATATATAATAGTGACAACGGATTACCTGACTAAATGGGTAGAGGCGAAGGCTACTAGAAAAAATGATGCTCAGACCACAACTAAGTTTCTTTTTTAGCATATCTTTACTTGCTTTGGACTACCTATAGAAATGGTGAGTGATAGAGGAACACATTTCATTAATGAAGTGATAGAATCCTTAATGAATGAGTTCTTAGTGATCCATAAAAAATCATCCCCTTATCATCCTCAAGCCAACGGGCAAGCGGAAAGTTCCAATAAGGTGTTGTGTACTGTGTTGACAAAGATAGTCAATAGTGGAAGATCAGATTGGGACAAGCAATTGCATCATGCAATTTGGGCCTTCTGTGTGGCTTATAAGACAGCCACTGGAACTACACCATTTAACCTAGTATATGGACAAAACACAATCTTGCCAATCGATTTTTTAGTACCCACTTTGAGAGTAGCCCAACAGCATGAATGGACGGGGCATGAATTATCCAAGCAACTAGACCAAATTGAGAAGCTACATGAGACTAGGATACAAGCTGTTGCAGGAATTTACGCGGCAAAGAGAAGACAGAAAGCATATTATGATGCTCATATAAAAGATAAAGGACTAAAAGAAGGATATTTAGTTTTGGTATATACTCTGAAGCAACATGCAAAGAAGCTACAACAACGCAGATATGGACCACTAATAATCAATAGGATTTCAACAAGTGGAGTGGTTAATCTAGCCACTCTGGATGGAGATGTCCTTCCTAATTACATAGGTGGTTGTCGAGTAAAACATTACATGGATCCATTGACAAAAAAAATGTTAGCACGACTTGTAGGTGCACAAAATAGAAAAAGAGAGGAAGAGAGGTGTTGCTCTAGCACAATGGTGAGAACCACGTTAAGAAGCTCCACCTCCTTAATGTCAATCCGCGGAAGAGATAGGAGTGATATGAAGATCGTGAATGTGAGATGAAGTGAGAGTGAAGGTGAGAAGCATAGAAATGCACACACACATACACACACACTACGAAGAGACAAGCAAGACACAATGGAAGGTGAGAAATCAACTCTATTACTCAAGAACACTATTACAAGCTCAAAAGAACTCTAACCTCAAACAAGCTAACCTCAAAAATGAGCTCTCTAGCTCTTTTTATAGTTTCTAGACTAGTTTTGACCAGTTTCACATCTAGTGACCGGCATAGTTAAAAATTAGGTCCTAGATGCTATTTGGAAGGGTAAACGGTGTCTAAAAATAACGAAAATTGGTACGCTTGTTCTACCTAAGCTCCTCAAGCTCGAGGACTCCTCGGCTTGCACAAAATGGAGCGAGAAATTAAGAAAAGGGTTTTTCTATGTTACATATGTTACAATAGTGATACAAATCACTGTTGGAGGTCTTTGAAAAGTATTTCTAAAACATGATTCTTTGAAGAAAGATTCGACTGGCTCCCTGCTCCGTCGTTACATGCTTCCGCGTCTTCTATGCCTCTGGCAGCTTCCAACACCCCCCTCCCTCTCGCTTCTGTCGTCCCTGACACAACCTTGTTGTGAGGCCTGCCGGATATAGTTCTGTAGGAGGTCTTGAGCGAGGGTGTGTTCGGAGATACGAATGCCTCGGGCCAGGTCGGCCTCGAGTTTCTCCCAGTCTATTGGTTGCGGTTCTTCCGGTGGCGGGAGCTGATAGTGTGTGGAATAGACCATTCGTTCACAGGCAAATAAGTGTAATAAATGTGTAGGCCTCCTTATGAATACCTCTGAATGGTATTCCCAGAAGCCGGTTGTGAACATCTCTTTGAACGTCTGCTTGTAGCACGCCGGTAGGTACTTTATTATGCAATGTCAGGCATAACACACCCGTAGCGATGGCGTTGTACTCATATCATATACCAAATCGAAATTGCCATGCTCAAAGCCCGGGGTGTTTACATGAGGTGCCTTGACGCGTCGGAAGACTTTAAAAATCATTTGCATCATGTCAAAGATTTTGACAGTCATGTGCGCCGCGATATCATCCATATGCTTTAATCTAGGGAGCCAGTGGCGAATTGTAGCCATCATGTAGCCTACAGTTGGTAACTCGATGGGTGTCTTAAAGTAGGGGTAATTCAACCAGTCCTGGCACTGCTTATTGTTTTGTACCTTAATAGCAAAGGCTGTCCAGGAGCGGCGTCGTGGTACTGGTCCCCAACATGGGTTGTACTTTAAGTGCAAAGGTGCCTTTACCCATGTACTCATCATTTCTGGATATTTCTGTAGTAAATCTTTTCGCCACTCTGGTTGATAGATCTCTCCTTGCTGCGCATCAAGTGGTAGATCGTCCTCCTCGAATTGAGTTGCATGCGATGGTTTCTTACCTGTCTCTTTCTCAATGGCTAATTGGTATTCAGCCATTAACATAAAATACGGTTTATACTGTAGCTCATGCCCAGATATGTATCGTCGCGGGGCCAAATGAGCAAAGAATGGAGACTGTAAAATTCTTTCTGTCTTTTGTATAGATTATCGCCAATAAGTGAATAGTCTTGAGCTTCCTGCTCCAAACTGCGTTGTCGAGCTAAGGTCATTTCTTGAGGGAATGTCTTTGTCCTCAAGTATGTCACTAACGGTTCACTCCAGTCTGGTGTGAGAGACACGTGATATAATGTAGCATGCTCTACTGGTGGTCTTCCACAACAAACATGGCATTCTTTACACAGCTTGTAGACATCTACTTCCATCGAAGGCCAATATACTCCTAATCTATGCAGAGTTTGTAATGTTCGATGTTTCGAATGATGTTGCTTTAATGCACCTATGTGTGCTAATTGCAACCAATTTGCATGTTCTGATTCGTCTACACAACAAGCAAGAATCTTTTGATTATCCTGTTTATATATGCTTCCTGCTAAGATTTGGTATCTCTGAGACTTGGTAATCTCTCCTTCTTTGATCTTTATCCTAGGATTCTTTGGTCCGTATGTCAGAATAGGGACTATAGGCTTAGCCCATTCTGGTGCTATCTCAAGGTTAAACAAATATGCATCTGGTAATTCATCCGCGACTCCTTGAGGAGCTTCTCCTGAGGTTAATCTCGAAAGGTGGTCAGCTCTAAGATGTGTCTTTCCTTTCCTGACTACTACTTCAAAATCGTACTCCATGAGTAATAGAAACCAACGTATTAGTCGTCCTGTGTTACATGGTTTGTTGACTAGGTACAATAGGGCTTGATGATCTGTAAAGAACTTGAACTTGTTTGCCAACAAATAGTGTCTGAACTTCTTTACAACGTAGATCATCCCTAATCCTTCTCGTTCCGTCTTGGTGTAATTTCTTTCTGCTGCGTTCAATTGTCTGCTCGCATAAGCTATGGGGAGATCTATGCTACCTTCATTCGTGGGTTGTGCTAACACACATCCTATGGCGTAATTGGATGCATCCACATGTACATGGAATGGCTTACTCCAATCTGGGGTAGTCAATATAGGTGCTGAGCACAAGCATCGTTTAAGTTCATTGAATGAATTTTCACATTCATCTGTCCATTCAAAGTTGGTTAAAAGAGAGTACAAAGGCTTGGCTATGATTGCATACATGTGTATGAATCTCCTATAATAACCGCAATGGCCCATAAATGCTTGTACCTCTTTCACATTAGTTGGTCTAGGTAATTCTGCAATTACCTTCACCTTTTCTTCATCTGTAGAGATTCCATTTTTTGACACAATGTGTCCTAGAATTTTACCTTGTCTGACCATGAAAACGCATTTTTCTGGGTTCAAACAAACCTGATATTCTTGACATTTGTCAAATATTTGTCTTAACTCTGGGATATGTGTCTGCCTGATATTAGAATGAGCACATATGTCATCGACATAAACTTCCAAACTCTTGCGTAAGAATTCCTTAAAAACATGACACATGAGTCGCTGGAAAGTGGCGGGTGCATTTGTTAAGCCAAATGACATTACACGAAATGCAAATATGCCCCATTCAGTGGCAAATGCCGTCTTGTGTTGGTCCTCTAGAGCAATGGCTACTTGATTATAGCCTAAAAAACCATCAAGGAAACTGTAAACTTTCTTGCCCGCAACTCTTTCCAATAGATGTTCTGTGATAGGAAGAGGATAACTGTCTCTAATCGTGGCGGCATTAACTTTTTTAAGGTTAATACACACACGCAATTTTCCATTCTTCTTGGGCACAACCACAATGGGGGATACCCATTCGGTATGCTCAATTTCATAAATGAATCCTGCTTCTATCAGCCGATCTATTTCCTCTTTAATCTTCGCAGCGTAGTTATCATTGTACGTGTAAGGTTTCTGTTTTGTTGGTTTTGCATCTGGAGTCATAGGGATTCTATGAGAACATATATCTGGATCTACTCCTTTCAAATCTTTGTAACTCCAAGCGAACACATCTCTATATTCGCGCAATAGGGCAACTAGCTCATCTTCTTCTTCCTTCGTCAAATCATGCCCTATGTATGTACATTTTTCTTCTTCTCCTTCTATGGCTACTATTATTTTCTTGGTTTTCTCTCGGTTATCATATACTTGTCCGTCATTTGCCTTTCTATTAGGCATTCGTACCATGATTCTTCTATCTTCGATTTCATATTTCTTGAAATTCTCGGGTACTTCAAACAAAGATTCTTCTTTTTCTGACATGGTTTCTTTCTTCTTTCTTTTCTTGCCTTCACTCTTGTTAGTCACTTGAGTGGCTATTCTCACATCATTCATAACTTCCTCGTGTCTCTAAGGGTGAGCCTCTACTTCGAAAAAATATTCTTCCTCTGATGCAAAGGGTGAGTCCATGATAATTTGATGGAGAGTGTTAATCTCCAAAAGAACAAGTTGACCTTGAATTTAGATCACCTCTATATCAAGATCAACTTTAGACTCCACCTAATTTAGAGAATCTTCACCAAATTATCAGAAAATTGATTATTATGAAAAATTCAGTTTCTTCAGAAAAGTCTGCTGCAGATTAGTTACTCATTGACTAATCAATCCTGTAAAGTTTTTGATAAAACTTTGCACAACACTTCGCCTTAAGATTGCGCAACTTTACCAAGTTAAATCTCTCAAAATGATTGAGTATACTGTGAGAAATGTGTGAAACACTTTACCTATGTCTGAAACTGCTTCCTTGCAATGGCGACTTTGACACCTGCAACTTCTTAGCACTGGTTCTCCCAACTCTGAACCCGTTTGATCAAGATCTTCTAGCCATAGATAGCTTACCTTCTAACTTAGATTTTGAGCCCTCACTTGTGTAAAACTTTACACTGTGGACTGAGCACTGACCATTTCTTTGAAGATGAAATGTGCGCCAGATTTTTTGACTCTTAGAACATTCTTACATATGAATGTTCCTAATCAAAATTCTCTCAACCTGATTGCAATTAACCTCTCAAATTCTAGCCATAGATAGATTAGCTATGGACTTAGATATGTGCAAAAGGATTCTTCAAAAGATTAAGCACAGAAGGAGAATGGGAGAGAAGATCGACGCGCAGAAATCTACAATATTTTCTTCTTCATTACTTTTCATGCATATGGTTGATGATACATACAATGTTCATCACCTATTCACCTATTGTCCTCTCTATCTGATCTATATCACTCTCTCTTTACGAATACATATCTGTAGATATATATACGAGTCTAACTCGTCATCTTTTTCAAAATACATTGAACTATTTACAAGAGTAATATACAAAAGAAAGCATTTCTGATTCTATTCTTTTCCTTTGAAAGTAATCTTCATCCTTCCACATATCTTTTCACTTTTGGACTTCATGTAATCACCTTTTGATGATTGCTCTGCTCCAACAGCTCCCCCTCAATCTTCAATTGTGATTACCTGCATCTTCTTTATTCCTGCCATATCTTTAAACCTCTCCAATTTAGGTCCATCCAAACTTTTAGTCATCATATCTGCAAGTTGATCTTTTGTAGGAGTGTGTATGACTTCAACCTCTTTCTCAATGACCTTCTCTCTCAGAAAATGATACTGTATTTCAATATGCTTAGTTCTAGCATGAAACACAGGATTAGCTGCCAAGTATAATGAACTCATATTGTCTCCACAAATAATAGGAGTACTCTGAATCACATCAAAAACCTTCAAAAGTGTCTTTAGCCATATTACCTCTTTTGCAGCTTCCACCATACCTTTATATTCTGCTTCTGTAGATGACAAAGCAACTGTATGTTGCTTCTTGGAACACCATGAAATCAATTTGTCTCCTACATAGCACAAGTATCCATGTGTTGATCTTCTATCATTCACATTACCTGCCCAATCTGCATCACTATATATCTTGATTCTTGTATCTGAAGTAAACCCATAGTACAACCCTTCTCTGAGTGTACCCTTGATGTACCTAAGTACTCTTTGTCCTGCAATCCAATGCTCCTTTCTAGGGCAATGCATAAATTGTGAAAGCACACCAACTGCATATGATAAATCAGGCCTTGTTAATGTAGCATAAATCAAGCTACCAACCAAACTTTGATAGAGTTTCATATCTCTGAACTCTTCTCCTCCAAACCTAGACAATTTATGGTTCACTTCCAAAGGTGTAGGTGCAACCCTGCAATCTTCCATTTTAAATTTGGTTAGCAAATTTTTAAGATACCTTTCTTGGGTCACATATACTCCATGTTGAGTATAAGAGATCTCCATTCCCAAGAAGAATGATAGGTTCCCCAAATCACTGATTTTGAACTCTTTCTCCATCTGCTTCTTGATCATTTGTATCCCTTTATCATCTGTTCCTGTAAGTATTATGTCATCAACATAAATACAAACATAAATGAACCCATCTTCACTTGCTTTGACTAGCAAGCTACTATCTGCCTTTGATGCTTGAAATCCAAGATCATTCAAGAATTTTACAAGCCTATAATTCCAAGCCCTTGGGGCTTGCTTCAACCCATACAAAGCTCTCTTGAGCTTACATACATAATTTGGACTCACTTGATCTTTGAACCCATCTGGTTGCTCCATGTAGACTTCATCTGAAATGTAACCATTCAAGAAAGCATTTTTAACATCTAATTGAGACAACTTCCAACCTTTACAAGCAGCAATTGCTATGAGTGTCCTGATGGTTGTCATCTTTGCCACAGGACTATAAGTCTCATCATAGTCCACTCCATATGTCTGTGCATACCCTTTCACAACAAGTCTAGCTTTGTATCTAGACACACTTCCATCTGCAAATCTCTTTGTTTTGTAAACCCACTTACATCCAATGATCTTCTGACTATTAGGTTTAGGAACCAAATCCCATGTTTGATTCTCTATCAATGCATCATACTCCTCTTGCATAGCATCTTCCCAATTCTTTTTCCCTTTGGCCTCTTCATATGTAGAAGGGTCTTCATCTGCTTTTACCAAATAAGCATAATCTTTAGTAGTTAAGAATGAAGTGTCATAGCTATACCTTGTAGGTTGCCATTTGTGCCTAGATGACCTCCTAACTTCTGCACTTCTTGAAGTTTCTGGTTCATCACATTCTGGATCAAACCTTGGCCTCTCTTCAACTTCAATCTGCACTTCATTACTCTCACTTTCATCAAGTAATTGAATCTTTGCTTTACCTTTTCTTTGATCCACTACTTCTTCATCATCTGCATGTACATTATATTTACCTGCATACCAAGTACCTTGCTCATCAAATGTAACATCCTTGGATACAATAAATTGCTTTGTGGATGGACTCCACAACCTGTATCCCATTTGCTTATCATCATAGCCAATGAATACATACTTCTCTGCCTTAGGCTCCAACTTATGCCTCAATTGAGATGGCACATATGCATATGCCAAGCATCCAAATATTCTGCAATGATCCAAGGTAGGTTTCTTACCCCACCAAGCTTCATATGGTGTCATACCCTGCAAAGCTTTACAAGGCAATCTATTAACCAAATATGTGGCTGTATTAACAGCCTCAGCCCACAAATAATTTGGGCAATTCTTCTCTTTCATCATGGACCTTGCAAACTCAACAAGAGTCCTATTTCTTCTTTCTGCTACCCCATTTTGTTGAGGAGAATACCTGCAAGTAACTTCTCTCTTTATACCTGCATTCCACAAATAGTCATTGAACTCATTTGAAAAATACACTCCCCCTCCATCTGACCTTAGTCTCTTCAATTTTTGACCTGTAATCCTTTCTGCATATGCATGATAGTGTTTAAATGTATTAAACACTTCTGACTTTTCCTTAATCACATAAATTGTGATCCACCTGGTAGCATCATCAACATATATGACATAATATCTTGAACCATTTATACTAAAGTCCTTTGAAGGACCCCACACATCTGTATGCACCAATTCAAGTCTTTCTGAATACATAAACCCATGCTTGGAATAGGATTGCTTATGAGCCTTACCTAATTGACATGCCTCACATCTGTATGTCATGTGTTGACCTGCAATGTTAGGCAACCCAAGCACTGAATCATTGTTAATCATTTCTTTGATACCTCTTTCATTAAAGTGTCCAAGTCTTTTGTGCCAAAGATCCAATTCTGACACCTTCTGCTCTCCATATGTGAACATAGCATGTCCAACATTTCCTTGTACCTTCAATGTGAAAAGCCTTCCTTCTTTCTTTCCTGCAATAACTTGTTTATACCCTTGACTAGGGTCTTCAACATAAACTCCATCATTGGTGAACCTTACCTCATATCCTTTTTCCACAATTTGACCTACACTGATCAAATTCTTTGGAATTGTGGGAACATAAAGTACCTTACTCAGAAGAGTGCTCCCATCCTTAGCTTTGACTGAACCAATTGACTTTACCTTATGCTTTGTATTATCACCTGTCTGAACTGTATGATTAATTGCATTATGATCTAGGTCAGTCATCAAAGCAATATTTCCACTTAAATGATTACTACATCCTGAATCAATATAAAACACTCTCATGTCCTCATGTGAAGTTTCACATATATTCATAATGAGAGTCGAGTCCTCCTTTTGATCTGATGCATAGTTGTAATAGGTGTTATTATAGGATTGACTTTGGAAGTTTCTTCCACCACCTCTTCCAAAAGAATTCCTACCACCTCTACCTCTGAAATTTCCTCTCTGAAATCTACCACCTCTTCCTTTTTGATTAAAGTTCTGATAATTACCATTGTTTTGATTATTGTGCCAACAATCATGAGATAGATGATTGGTCTTACCACATATCCAACAAGCTCTTGCATTCTCTTTGTTGTTTCTGCCTCTTCCTCTACTTCTGCCATTTCCTCTTCCTCTTATGAAATTTGCTTGGTTTGATGTACCTTCTTCTTCACCTGATTGTTGCTTCCCTTTGTTGGCTTTCTTCTTGTCTTTAGAATACATTGCATGACCTGCACTCTTATCAACATCTCCTTTGACATCATTCTCAAAAGTTAGCATATGACCTAACAATTGGTTCAAATCAGGAGTAAAATGATCTAATGAAAGTTCTGTAGATAAAATGAAAGGCTTCCATTTCTCATCTCCTCTTAGCCCTGTGAGTATTTGTCTTACCAATTTGTCTTCTTCAATGTCTTCATCCACTGCACCTAGAGAATCTGCAATGTCCTTCATCTTTGTCACATAATCAGAGATTGATTGTGAAGCCTTCTTCTTGAAGGTAGTAAACTCTGCCCATAGTGAAGCCTTCCTTGATTTGGTTGTATTTTGGAAATGCTCTTCCAAAGCATTCCAAATGTCACATGCACTTTCAAGTCCTCTAATGTGAGGAAGCAAATAGTCATTGACTGCCATGTAGATGATGCTTCTTGCTTGAGCATCCTTCTTCATCCAATTCTTCAAATCTGCAAGCTCTTCCCTAGTTGGAACACTAGGATCTCTGAATTCTGGCTTTTCTTCATCTCCTGTGATATATCCTATCAGATCTTTGCTCATAAGATGAGCTTCCATCCTCATAGACCATGCAGGATAGTTCTCTCTATCCAACTTTTCAATTTGGAGACTATCTCCCATCTTTACTTCACCTGTAGCTTCAAATCTTTAACCTTTACAGATAATGAATGTACCTTTACTTCGAATGTTGCTCCTTCTGATCCTTTTGATGCTCTTTGTATGTCTTCCTTCAATCTTTCTTCACACTTTAACCTTTTGCACCTTCAAAATGTAAAGATTTGTACTTCTGCAATAGTCGGAGTCTTCTTCACTTCAATTTTGACACAACATGCTCTGATACCACTGATGGAGAGTGTTAATCTCCAAAAGAACAAGTTGACCTTGAATTTAGATCACCTCTATATCAAGATCAACTTTAGACTCCACCTAATTTAGAGAATCTTCACCAAATTATCAGAAAATTGATTATTCTGAAAAATTCAGTTTCTTCAGAAAAGTCTGCTGCAGATTAGTTACTCATTGACTAATCAATCCTGTAAAGTTTTTGATAAAACTTTGCACAACACTTTGCCTTAAGATTGCGCAACTTTATCAAGTTAAATCTCTCAAAATGATTGAGTATACTGTGAGAAATGTGTGAAACACTTTACCTATGTCTGAAACTGCTTCCTTGCAATGGCGACTTTGACACCTGCAACTTCTTAGCACTGGTTCTCCCAACTCTGAACCCGTTTGATCAAGATCTTCTAGCCATTGATAGCTTACCTTCTAACTTAGATTTTGAGCCCTCACTTGTGTAAAACTTTACACTGTGGACTGAGCACTGACCATTTCTTTGAAGATGAAATGTGCGCCAGATTTTTCGACTCTTAGAACATTCTTACATATGAATGTTCCTAATCAAAATTCTCTCAACCTGATTGCAATTAACCTCTCAAATTCTAGCCATAGATAGATTAGCTATGGACTTAGATACGTGCAAAAGGATTCTTCAAAAGATTAAGCACAGAAGGAGAATGGGAGAGAAGATCGACGCGCAGAAATCTACAATATTTTCTTCTTCATTACTTTTCATGCATATGGTTGATGATACATACAATGTTCATCACCTATTCACCTATTGTCCTCTCTATCTGATCTATATCACTCTCTCTTTACGAATACATATCTGTAGATATATATACGAGTCTAACTCGTCATCTTTTTCAAAATACATTGAACTATTTACAAGAGTAATATACAAAAGAAAGCATTTCTGATTCTATTCTTTTCCTTTGAAAGTAATCTTCATCCTTCCACATATCTTTTCACTTTTGGACTTCATGTAATCACCTATTGATGATTGCTCTGCTCCAACATAATTGATTCTAAATCGAAATGCTTGCATCCTCAAATGCATCAGTGCTAGGTTCACATTCTTCTAAAATTGCATCGCACATGATTGGTTCTATCGTAAAAACTGAAATGTCATAGCCATCCTCGTCACAGTGGGGTGTCCATTGTTCTTCATTGATGGCTACATCCATGGTTGCTAGGATTTCTGCCCAACCATGGGCTTCAAACTCTTCGTCAGGGAATACTATAGGTGCGTAGGCTGGATCTTGAAGGGTTCGTGGATGTTGTTCTGCACCTAAGGTCCTTGCTTCTAATCTTTCTTCCTCTTGTTTTGCAACTTTACACATCCATAAGTGAGTATCCTCGTGCAACCAAGAAGAATCTGATTCTAATGAGTGCACGGATTCTGTCTCTACCTGAGTCTTATGGATGGTATTCCATTGTATTTATGTGAATAGTCTTTAAGATTGACTTTGGTAGTCACTCCTAAATGTTGCAAGTACAAAGAATTAGCTCCCCAATCTTGTACAATTTGCAACTGACGCATGAATGGTCGTCCCAATATCATCTCATAAGCATGATTTTTACTAAAATCACAAATGGCAAAGGTCTGCTCAAATTCTACACCACAAGTGGTGAGAGATAGAGAGATATGCCTTCTAGTAAGCCTAATGGTTTTTCTATGTGTCCGTCAGCCATTTGTAGCTTCATCCTGGTGGGTCTTAATGCTGGCTTACCCCAACGTTTCCATAAAGCGGTGGTAGCTATGGCTATTCCGGCTCCTGAATCTAAGATAGCTTTCGTGGTGTAGCCCTGATGGGTTATTGGAAGATACGTGTTACCTTCCTCTCCTTCGCTCACATCTCCAATCTTTTCCACGGGTATCTCTGGTACCTTATTTTGTGATCCTATTTGTGAGGGAGTGGTAGCAAGCTCGGGGAATTGATTTGCTACATGTTTCCACAATTCTGGTTTTACCTTTAACAACTCCTCTAGAGTGAGATTACACTGTACTTTGGTATTCTTGATCACTTCCGTGTTTCTAGGGATTACTGATTCTTCATTCCCCACTATTATCGTGGGTGCTCTCATACTAATAGACTTTGCTTCCCACGGTCCTGTGAACTGAGGTAATTCTTGTAAAGAATTAGATTCAAATCCTGTGTGTTCACTCAGTTGCTCTTCCTCTACATCATCGTAAATAGAGGGAATGTCTTGGGGAAATTGTTCCTGCAAGTCATCTATTTCTTGAATAGGAGGATGAGTTCCTTGTTCTTTTCTCCATTTCTCTTCTTGGATTTCTCTCAAAAATTCATGTGAGTACCTATGTATGGAAGACAAATTGTCTTGACTTTCTGTATTGGGTACTTGAGACAGGGATGGTGCGTTATTTTCCTGTGTCTCTGGGACAATAGGGTTCCTGTGCTGATCCTTTTTCTCTTTGCTATCAATCAAATATTCTAGCCTCTCCATTAGTCCTTGAAAGTGTAATTCCAGTTTTGCCATGTTATTCCAATTAAGATATCTAGAGGCTTCGAACAAAGCTTGTGCTAATTCTACCATCTTCATGCAAAGTTTAGTTCTCTCCATTTCTAGATCAGCTCGAGGGTAGTTCTTACTCATTTCAACTACGTGAGGTCCCTCTTTTAATCTAGCCTGATATGCATGAAACATCATGTCTAGATTTTCTGGTATGGGTTCCGCTAAAACTGATCCTGATTTCTAAGCTGGATTCTCTTGATTCAAGTCCTGTGAAGTCAATTCTAGAATTTTGGCTCTAGATTCCTTCAAACTTCCTTCCAACTCAGTTATCTTTTTACTCCACTTTCTCTTTATTCTCTCTCTAGAATCTTTCCAAGATTTTGTTTTTTTACTGCTAGATTCTGCAACTTCACTACTTCTGGCTACTTTCTCTTGATTAAGTTGTTGGTTCTGTAAGAGCGCCTGGGCTCTTGTTATAGCTTGGATAGGCACGTACGTAGGGTTGGATCCATCTGCGTTGTTTACAATACCTATCACGTTGATCGGTGTCACATTCGAAGCATTAACAGGGTTCTTAGGACAATCTTTGATTATATGCTCTTTGCCACAATCGGCACAAAAGCCTTGTATGCTATAGTACTTTGATTGTCGTGCTATAGGAGGATGTGGACAATCCTTTATGAAATGGTCTCCTTGGCACCTAAAGCATGGTCCTCTAGGGCCCTGTGGTCTTTGTTGTCTCAATTGGGGCCGTGGATTTGGGTTGGTGTACATCACATTAGCATAGTCTGGCTCCCAACTAGGTTCCACTGGTGGACTATCGTAATGATATGTTTCCACATGTTCTGGTGACTCTGTGTAATATGCGGGTGGACTATCTACATGCGTAGAGTCAAAACTGTTTGAGTTCGGGTCTCCCTCTGTGATCAAAGGTGAAGCAGGCACTAAGGCCCTACTTAGGTTCTCTTCTGCAGCAGCGTATTTGACTGAGATGACATTAGCTAGTGGGGGTGGCTGCTGAGCTAAGACAGGTTGAGGTATCTGTTGAGCCTGGTATGGGTAGTTCTGAGGAGGCCTATAGTAATAAGGCTGAGCATTGTAATGGCCTTGATGCCTACCTGGCTGTGCGTATGCTTGCGGGTAGTTCTGTCTTACGGTTTGTTTGTTGTATGGGCAGTCCTGAGCCGTATGATTCGTGTATCTTCTCTCAATTGTACAGTATTGGCCACTAGGGTTGGCTTGTGGTTGTGGTGCATTGGGACACACATTTGCCATGTGATCACCACCACAGGTGTAACAACACTTGTTTGTTAGCACCCTAGGTTTACTAGAAACTCCTAGTTTCTGGGCCACTTTTTCTGCAAGGTCCTCTGTCGAGCTAGACAATTTTGTGGATGCTAGAGATGAACAGTCTGAGTCCTTATAGACCTTTGAGAGTCCCAACTCGTCTCCTAAGTTGTCCTCAATGTCTATGCATATTCTCACACATTGCTCTAGCATTCTGGGTTCTTTTAGGTACACATAGGAGCGTAGTTTAGAGCTCAACAAGCCATCTAGAAACAATGACACTTGCTTAGCTTGTGAGGGTAGCTCTTGCATTGGACATCGTTCAACATATTGTCTAAACCTACGTCCTGTGAGTCTAACTGTTTCTTGAGGGGTCTGTTTGAAGCTATGAGTCAACGAAGACGTGTCATGTCTAATCCCACTTTTAGAGAATTCAGTGATGAATGACTCTAAAAAGTGATGGATGTCTCTAAATTGCCTTTGTTGCAATGGTTGGAACCAAGTTAAAGTTGTATTCTTTAACGTTAGTCCAAGTGCGTTGTATTGCGTGAACATGTCTTCGACTTGTTCGGCTCTTAGTACTTGCTTGAATTCTGCGACATGGTCATAGGGATCTCCTGTCCCATCAAAATAATTTTTCATGGATTTCACTAACTGAGTGGGTCTCAATATTCTTGCGTGTTGACGTGGTCTAGGTAGAGGAAAATCATCTCTACCACCTGGTATTCCATGATCTCTTTGTCTATCCGCTCTATTAGTGTCCGTAGTTGTTCTATCTCTCCCTATGGGATGAGTGAAGCTTACTTCGGGTCTTTCTTTATTCTTTTCTCTTTGCATTCCATGGGCTGAGGATGTTCCTGCCCCTTGTTGGCTTGTATTCATGTTTGTTCTAGATAGAGGGAATACCAATTCACCTCTCCATGTGTATGTGTTTTTAGCGTGGTCAAGCACCACAAAGACTCTTTCTGAAGTCTCATCCAGGTATACAACCTTTCCAGGTGTATCCGGGTCCTTGAACTCGTATATCGTGATGATACCTGCCTCACTAAGTAGTTCTATCTTGTATCTCCAAAAGGCTTCATCAGTTTCTTTATTTACAAACAACTCTATGCTTCTGTTGTCTTGAGGGATCCATTCTGGGATTAGTACTCGTGTCAGTACAGATTTCCCTCTAGGTGTTCTAGGCTCTTCCAATGGTTCTTTTCCTTGAGATTTAGTTTCCGTCTTTGGCTGAATCACGCCAAACTCGTTGGTATTGTTTGGCTGCGTACTTAAGATGTACATTGTTCCTTCCTTGTCTATGTACGCGTCTCTCTCAAATTTCACCACTGGATGTTCCAATCCAATGGGTTGATCGGGGTTGTGCATTTGCACCACTTGCCTTCACAAACCATCCTCGTAGATGCGAGCACCTAATCAGTTGGTTCGGAGAAACTCTAGTTGTGTTCTATAGGGTCCTTCTGGTTTTTCTAAATAGGCTACATTCGACCCTCCTTCTGGTCTGTCTGTGCTAAATGCCATTTCTGAATCGCTAGTATCTGAGCTCTCGTAGGGATAACTAGTGTTCAATTGTTGAGCCCACGATCGTGCAGTAGTTCTTACACTTGCCTCTGATGATCTAAGGCTTCGCCGATCTGACTTGCCTATATGTTTGCCCGATCTAAGGTTCATTAATTTTCTTCCTTGCACACTCAGGACACGCTCAGATCATCAATGATTCTTTGTTATTACTTTCTTGATTCTTTTTAAATTTCTCTAGATTCTTGTCTTAATGTGTGCGTCAGGAATTCGACTTTCTGTGGTACTTTGAGTTCTCGTTCCGTCAGACTTATGTTCTTTCCTTTAGGTTTTTGTGTCACACACCTTTACTTTGGTCTTGAACTTGATAAATTTAATTCTCTTGAACGTGAGGCATTCTTATCGTCTAAAATCCACAATGCTAACGTTTATCCTAAGCTAAGAATTGACTGAGGGGGTTGAGTAATCTTCCAACCTCGAGTCAGCTTTTCTGGTTGCTCTGATGCCCAAGAAGCCGCGCTTCCCAAGCCTTATGCCCTTCACTGCCTTGCTTTGGTTGCCTTTGATCGCCCTTGCTAGAACAGGAAAAATCCAATATTAGACCAGTTCACAGTTGGATGATCAAGCACTTGAGTATATACACCTTTTAAGTCCCTTCCCTTTTGCCCAACTTTTCAATGCTTGCCCCCTGGCTTTCTAGTCCCAAACTAGGTCAACCTCAAAATAGCTTATCTAAAAATAGATGTATCCTTTAAGAAAAAAACAGTTGAGGTCACGTAGTACTCGTCAAGAGCTTTCTAATGAGCTATTAAGCTCAAAAAACGGACTTCGGATGAAAAAGTTATGACCGTTCAGGCCCTCAGGGGTAAAAACTGACAAACAGGTTTTTCTCCAAATATGAGCTAAGGGGTCTCCTATGAGTATAATCACCCAAAAATTTCCCAAAAATGGCCCCAAAATTGGCCAAAAAAATGAAACCCTAAAATTTGCGATGGGGGTGCACAATCGCGATGGTCTGAGATGATCGCGATGGTCTGGGACCGTCGCGATGGCCCAGGCGAACCGTCGCGATGGCGTGATGTGCGAACCGTCGCGATGGTCTGAAGTGAACCGTCGCGATGGTCCAAAAGTGAACAATCGCGATGGCTCGAACATGCGGACAATCGCGATGGCGTGAGTGTGAACCGTCGCGATGGCTCGATCAGGCGGACAATCGCGATGGCATCAGTCAACGGTCAACGTGAACAATCCGGATGGTCCAAAGTGAACCGTCGCGATGGTCACAGATGCGATGGCTTGAGCCAATCGCGATGGTCCGGACGCGATGGCGTGAGCCAATCGCGATGGTCCAAAATTTGAGTTGTTGCGATGGTCTGAGGGTATCGTCGCGATGGTCCAACTTGCCACGTGGCACCGTCGGTGCGATGGCGTGAGCCAATCGCGATGGTGTGGGGTCAACCGAACAGTCGCGATGGTCCGCGAACCGTCGCGATGGTCCAAATGAACCGTCGCGATGATCCGGCTGAGCCGTCGCGATGGCGTGAGCCTATCGCGATGGTGTGACACAATCGCGATGGTCTGAGACCGTCGCGATGGTCCACCAAAGTATGATTTTTTGCAATGCAAGTATGGATTCCTAGAGGCGTAAGTGTGCTCTACACGCTGGTGTGGTCGCCTTCTTCAAATTCTGAACTTTGCAGACCATCGCGATGGTCTGACACAGTCGGAAATTTCTGACAGTAACTCAAAATTTTACCTTTTCCAAGCTTTCCTGATGCACTGGAGCTCTGTACCTGCAAGAAAACTCAAGAAAACAAAAGTACATGCAAGCACAAAAGCTCTCTCTCACTCTCTCGCATGCACAAATGAGGGGAAATGAGGAGGATGGGTGGATATGGTGAATTTTCTGATTTTTTTGGAGATGAAGATGATGATGCCGTGATGAAGATGGAGTGTGGGGGAGGTGAAAAACACTAAAAACTAAGTAAAAACAACAACAAAAACTGAAATTTTTACCTTCCAACGCCACTTCTTGCTATACTCTTACCATCACACATTCGTCCTAGACTCGATCCCCGGCAACGGCGCCAAATTTGGTGTTGCTCTAGCACAATGGTGAGAACCACGTTAAGAAGCTCCACCTCCTTAATGTCAATGCGCGGAAGAGATAGGAGTGATATGAAGATCGTGAATGTGAGATGAAGTGAGAGTGAAGGTGAGAAGCATAGAAATGCACACACACATACACACACACTACGAACAGACAAGCAAGACACAATGGAAGGTGAGAAATCAACTCTATTACTCAAGAACACTATTACAAGCTCAAAAGAACTCTAACCTCAAACAAGCTAACCTAAAAAATGAGCTCTCTAGCTCTTTTTATAGTTTCTAGACTAGTTTTGACCGGTTTCACATCTAGTGACCGGCATAGTTAAAAATTAGGTCCTAGATGCTATTTGGAAGGGTAAACGGTGTCTAAAAATAACGAAAATTGGTACACTTGTTCTACCTAAGCTCCTCAAGCTCGAGGACTCCTCAGCTTGCACAAAATGGAGCGAGAAATTAAGAAAAGGGTTTTTCTATGTTACATATGTTACAATAGTGATAAAAATCACTGTTGGAGGTCTTTGAAAAGTATTTCTAAAACATGATTCTTTGAAAAAAGATTCGATTGGCTCCCTGCTCCATCGTTACATGCTTCCGCGTCTTCTTTGCCTCTGGCTGCTTCCAACAAGAGGATTAGAGAGGAGGTGAGGCAAGAAGCCCTAGAGCATATCAAGAAATGGAAAGAATGGATAAGGCAAAAGGATGAATGGTATCTACAAGGGGAGGAGCCTATTCCCATGGCCAACTATCAAGTTCACTAGACCAACACGAACCATGTCGGCAAGTCCCAACCATACTTGAATCTTGGGGTTGGAACAACAGAGTACCAGCTAATAGATGCCTTGATAGATTCAGGAGCAACACTCAGTTGCATTAGCAATAAAGTCATCACGCTGCTTCAAACGACCATACCACCTACTAAAGCACACATGATGGGTATTAGAGGTCAAGTCATTGAGTGCATTGGAGAAGCTACAAGATCCCTACACCTAGGAAATTCCACTATGGAATAGCAAGTTCTAGTGTGTAAAGATGAGGATTTGATAGAGAACCTAATCCTAGGACAAGACTAGATCATTGAGAATGAAGTAAGCATTCACCTAGCTCAAGGCTACATATCAGCCAAAATAGGGCACAAAGAAATCTTTAGCCTATTAGAAGAAAGGCCCTCTCATAGGCAAGACATTATCAAGCATGAGAAAGAGATCCTAGAAGAGGAATTAGCAAACGACTCAATCAACAATCTACCAGAGGAACGTCCGAAGAAAGAAGTGACTATCAACACCAATGCATCCGTCGTTGAGGTGAATTCATCCCACACAAACGATGAATCCAAGGAAAACGGTGAGGACAATGCTCTTAAAGTCACCTGCAACAAAGGAAAATCATCGACGTGGAAGTCAACTATCCGATTCTCGCAATCAGAAGGTGCCAATCTACAATGGGTTCGCAAGGATCGAGTGAAGGAAGCGACGAAGTCAATACCAATACCAGTCACTCATTTGAAGGAGCCAACAAATAACAAAGGGTCCTCTTCATCACAAGCAGGACCGAAGAGACTTCTGAGAGTATGGCTCCCAAAGTCATTAGTAGCAGCTCAGAGAACAAGGCAACACATGTGGATTCCAAAGACGGTCAGACAAATGGCAAGTAAAGAGATAGACAAGCAAGAAGAAACATTATATCGACAAAACGAGACCATTAAGCCAAACAAAACTAACCAAAGGTACTGGAAAAGCAGGACCCCAACCAATCAGCCTTCAAAAGAGAAAGAGACTAAACGGAGAGCACAACAAAACCAAGAGAAGATGAAGTCTTACATTTCAACTACAAAATGGATATGGAGACCCAAGAAGCAGCAAGGACTGGAACAACAGAACCAAAAGGATTCCGTTTGCACACATGAAGCATCAATTGCACCTAAAGTATGCATGATAGGGCCACATTACGAGGCCATGCATTCGGCACACGATGTACATAACAAAATTAGTGGTGCACATTTCCCACTTGGGAATAGGTCATAGATTCTACTTTCAAAGGAATGGACCTACTATGTAAATAAATAAGTGCTTCCGCTACACTAATCTTTGTTTTCTTTTAGGAATAAAAATGAAAAATATGTGGTAGGAGATCTTCCTAATGTAAACAAGGGGAACGGAGTGATGCCACAAACGATATGTCACTACAACACACCTCACCATAGACATGTCCTTTAATGGAAGCTAATACTCATTTCATTACGAGTGCAGATGGCTTCTGAGGATTCTGAAGCTACCATTCAAGAAGAAGTGCTGGAATTTCCCCTACAAAGCGTGAGTAAGGCAAAAGGTCACTAGTTTAGGGAAGATCAACAAGCAGGGGATTATTTGTTCCTAGTGACAATCAAAATTATGGATATTGACCATCAATTCCCCATCATGTCCCAAGACTTTAAGGTAGTGCATGAACTACCATCAACAATGGACATTATGAAGAAAGCGAGCATTCACAAGTACTTTGAATTACCGATATACAAGCCTGACTTCCAACGATGTACGCAAGTCATGAACACCTTGCAGCCAGCATTGCATGATCCATTGGTACCGGAGGCTAGAGTCTTAGATGCAGTAGGGGAGTGGGTCATTATACAATTCACCCATGACCTGATTAAGGAAGCTTTTGGATGGGAAAAAGATGGAAAATACCATTTTGAAAGAGGAAAGTCGAGGAGCGAAGACCAGAACATTTACAGATATCAATGGCATTGATATCGAAGAGGAAGTGCGACTTATCCATCATCACTTTTGCTTTCCCAACATGCACAGATACACTGCTGTGCAAAAAATCATAGTGCAAATGTTGTCACATGCAATCAAACAAATTGGGAATCAAGTAAATATGACTCCATAAATTCAAGAACGGCTATTCGAGGCTAAGAAGTAGTGGAATCATAAGAAGTTCTTAAATGGAAGTGTTGCTCTAACCATATTGATATATCATGCCTTGGGCATTAGAGAACATCTGAAAGAGATGCCCTCATCCGAAGCAATTGCCAAGTATGCAAAGATTGCTACTGTTCCCCAAAAGAAGAAAGGAGTCAAGATTGTAGAAGAAGTGGAAACAAGCTCCCAACCAAGAATGAAAGGTACAAAAAGGCTATGGGAAATGATGCAGGTAGAAGCAAAAGCCCGAGTTACAAAGAAAGCACATGTACTGCCAAGAACGAAATTCGAAGACAATCGGCCTATTATGGAAGAAGAGTTGACAAGGGCAATGGAAGCTACCCACCAGTATACCAAAGGACAGATGAACCTCTCAGTGCAAGGGCACCACTACCAACAAGCCCACCAAGACTTGGAACAAAGAAAGAGGCTGACCAAGGTCCACAGATACAAAGAATTGGGTTTGCTGAATTCTAGTTCATCATCAGATGCACAAGAAGAACAAGAGACCTCTATGCTAAATGTGGATATTAGAAGTGATTCCAAGGATGATGGACAATGGGAGGAATTAAATCAAGTAAACGAGGACTTGGACATGGAAGGAATGAAGGCAGATCAGATGCCCATTGACTCCATCAAGGACATGACAAGGAAGGAAGCATCCGAAGAAGAGATACATATTATTAAATTGAATGAAGCATCTAATATTCAAATCAAAGAGAATCTGCTAGCTGGAGAGGTCCTGTTCAAGAACCCCAATGAAGAAAAGGTGGATAATACAGTTGAAGAATCAACCCTTCACACCAATAAGGGTCGTGGCAGAACCCTCTCCTATGGATGTCACATTTCAAGGGAGTGCCACAAAGTCTATCAATAAGGAAGAAGTGAAAAGAGACCACAAGGTACAACTCCAAATAAGGCAACCGCATAACGAGACCATACATGTGGAACAGGGAAAAGACGTACACACCGAGGAAGCTCCAAGCATCCCAAAAACATGGTTAACTGTGGACGTCGCTCACCTCAAGCCAGTAGTGCAATAGATGATACAAATTTCCATGGACACTCAACAATTAATGCTTGAGGTTGATGCTGATTATGACAAAGCAATGCGGGAAAAGACTCAATTTCAAGAGATAGATGAGAATTTATCCGCACAGTTAATTCAAGCCCAAAAGCTGAAAGTAGAGAAAGAGGCAGAAGCCCAAGAGGCCAAGCATCAATGCCACACACTAGAAGCAGAAAATCAAAAGCTAAAAGAACAATTAAAAGAATTGCAATGCAAATATGAGGCTAGCAAAGCTAAAAAGGCAAGAATAAATGCTAGAAGCAAGATCCTTGAGTCTCAAATTAAGGTATATATGGATGATGCAGATAACCTACGAAATAGGAATAAGGAGCTAATGACAACACTTTTATGCAATCAACCGATAGAAGCTCCTGAAGTGACAGAAAAAGACACATGAGCATTGGAGGAAAAGATATCATAATATGAAGATCGGCTGAAGAAAGAGCAGGCTGTCATAACAAAATGGGAGAAAAGATACATGGACGACACTAGTGCACTCAGGAAGAAGTGGAAAATGGTAGAGAATAGGTTCTTAATACAATGTGATGAAGATGCCAATCAACTGGCTGCCATAGGAGAAGAACTCTTGAAGAACAAAGAAGAAGTCAGAAGAGCCACAGAAGAAATCAAAGAAAAGGATGAATTAATAAAGCAATTGCAGGATCAAGTTGCACAGAAGGTAACAGAGGGGACACTAGTAGTTCCACACTCCACAACAGCTACTGAGGAGATTGAGGTACATCCTCTTTCTCCCCCCCCTACATCATTCACCGATAAGGGAGGCAATCGAGACCAACATTGAACGACATACTCGGAATATTGCAGAACTAAGCTGACATGAGCGGGCACTACTAGTGTCCCAACTCACTAAAGATTTTGAAGACCAAGTAATCAAAGTCATGAGGGAAGAAAAAATTGAAAGCAAAAATCTAGAACAGGAAATGAAACCCTTCAATGTACGATACGGATTACTTAAAGAGCAAACTTGACATTACATAAAGGCCACAACAAATAAAGAGCCAGATAGCAACCTCTAGTTCAGTATGCAAACATTCACCTATACACAAGAGGAATTTGACAAAGCAGATCCTATATGGAGGAGGTATTTCATTTTTTATCTATCAATTATACTTAGCCGATTAATGCTCATGGCCATATACTCAAGGCTAATGTTTTTGCCAAGTATTTACATGCAGACATTTTAAGAGGCATTTTTCACAGGATTTTTTGAAATAGATTCAAAATTTTTTGCAAAAATGTCTTCGAATCTCAATGCAAAACTGGTGGCCTATGAATTAAGTTTCTTTGCAGATCATAGATAGGCACCAAATGATGGGGTCAAGTCGAACCAATGGAAAGAATTAATGCTATGTCAAGCCAATTCGCTTAATCAGAGAGAGTAGAAAGTCATACAAACATACTCACGTTGCCACAAAAATCATGTCGGGGATGACAGAGTTTAGGAGGAGGGACGTGTAGAAGGGGAATCGAGCACAAAGAAAAGACAAAGAAGATCAAAGAATAAAACTGCTCAGTAAAGAACAAAGCTTATAAAGAAAAAGAACAACTCTCTGCCCAAAGCCCCCCAGGGGCACACATCAGGCGACAACACCAAGAACCAGGTCGTGAGGATTGGAAACAAAGAAAGATAACAACCAGGACATTTCATGGGAGGTTGCACACAGCTTCCTCATCCACGAGGAGCAGGCGGTGAAGTAAAACAAGCAAGGAAGAGAGACAGCACACAAAGGAATCTTCATCGGATAAGATAACCAATTGTCTGAAGGTCCTAGCTACCTCCTCGTCCACTGGATGCATGCGGTGGAAAGAGATGAGTCAGGTCCCAGAGGATGACAAAGAAGATTCAAGAACAGGGCCTTTGAAACGTAATGTTGACTTAAAAGAGAGTAAAGGTCAGCAAAGTGAGGTGTGCGACAGGAAAGAAGTAGACAAGCTCCAAGCAATACAACAGGTCAGATGTGTGAAGACAAAGACATATCAAAAGACCAAAAGTTAGAAAGAGGCAGACGCTGAGAAGTTGAAAAGGGTGACTAAGAACATCACATTCTTACCCACTGATGGCGTGCATGGCAGCCCGATTTAATACAGCAACCCAGATTGGTGATATAAGGAATACCAAGGGGCTTAAAGAAGCAAAGGATCAACTTCCGATAAAGTAACAAATTGCCTTATAGTCCTTATTGCTTCTTTGACCACTAGGTGCATGTATTCAAGAGCCATAGACAAGCTGCAAACGAGAAAGAAAGCATGTCAAGGGATGACAGAGACAAAGAGGGGGAGAGTGTTGCAGAGAAAAGAGGCACAAAAGAGGAGCCCCAAAGTTTTTAAATTAATGGACATAATTTTCTTCTTCAAATCCTAGAAGATTCCCTCAAAGCTATGTAAATGCACTAGAGGAGTCCTCTAGATGCATGAGCCCAACTCATTCTAATATACTTCTTGTAAAATAGTAGGAAATTAGAGATTGGCCAATAAAGTGCCGGTCACTTGTGTGAAAGGACCATTTTTAGGGCACATGTATATAAGTCACTTTGTGACTCTTTGTAAGGACTTTTTTCCATTGTGAAGAAGGAGGGCCAAAATTTCGAATTTGCTTCTTTCCTGTAGATTTTCATCTTCTCTATGATCTTATGTGTGTGTGTGAAGCTTGGAATGTGTGTGTAGGAATGTTGTCTACCCCTCCCCATCACTTTTGAACTACTATACTGTGTGTGTGAGCAAGTACGAGTTATGGAGTGAGTGAAGGTGTTTCCTGCCATTCATTGTTTTGGCCATAACTTGAAGAGTGGTTGTCAGATTCGAGTATAGCAGCAAAGATGCGTCTCATCGAGAGCTTCAAAACGAACCCGCTATTGGCCATATTTGGAGTTCGGAGCTAGGAGAAACCTTCGAATTTGTATTTATTGTTGTAAGTGGTATCAGGACACACACTTTCAGAGGTTAAGTGAGTTGGAGATATATTTTAGTCTTTTCCCATGCATTTTAGCTGAACTGATGGAGAGTGTTAATCTCCAAAAGAACAAGTTAACCTTGAATTTAGATCACTTCTATATCAAGATTAACTTTAGACTCCACCAAACTTAGAGATCATTCACCAATTTATCAGAAAATTGATTATTCTGAAAAATTCAGTTTCTTCAGAAAAGTCTGCTGCAGATTAATCACTCATTGACTAATCAATCCTGTAAAGTTTTTGATAAAACTTTGCACAACACTTTGCCTTAAGGTTGCGCAACTTTACCAATTTAAATCTCTCAAAATGATTGAGTATACTGTGAGAAATGTGTGAAACACTTTACCTATGTCTGAAACTGCTTCCTTGCAATGGCGACTTTGACACCTGCAACTTCTTAGTTTTGGTTCTCCCAGCTCTGAACCCGTTTGATCAAGATCTTTTAGCCATAGATGGCTTACCTTCCAACTTAGATTTTAAGCCCTCATTTGTGTAAAACTTTACACTGTGGACTGAGCAATGATCATTTCATTGAAAATGAAATGTGCGCCAGATTCTTCGACTCTTAGAACAATCTTACATATGAATGTTCCTAACCAAAATTCTCTCAGCCTGATTACAATTAACCTCTCAAATTTTAGCCATAGATAGATTAGCTATGGACTTAGACACGTGCAGAAGGATTTCTCAGAAGATTAAACACAGAAGGAGCAGACTGCTAAACATCGGGCGCAAGTTTTTCGATTTCTTCAGAAAATTTACATACAAGTGAGGATGGATAATTCACTCTCTTCAAATGTGTCTAATGACACTAGTTTCTCTCTCCCTATTCTCTAATCTTCTTCTGCTCTATTTGCCCGACATTTTCCATCATATTTATAGATGAATATATACAAGTGTATGACTAGACAAAGGTATAAGTCAGCTAATGTACATATGTGTACATGTCTTTGGATTTTCTGAACATGTCCTTCCTTCAACCATCTGACTTTGTTTTCTTCTTGACTCCTTGACTTCATTCCTCCATAATTCTTCAATTGATGATTGTCATGCACCAATAGCTCCCCCTCAATCATTAATTGAGGTTCTTCTCTATCTTCTTTACTCCAGCCATATCCTTGAATCTTTGTAGTTTTGGTCCATCTAGACTTTTTGTCATCATATCTGCAACTTGATCTTTTGTGGGAGTGTGTATGACTTCAATCTCCTTCTCAATGACCTTCTCTCTCAGAAAATGATATTGTATTTCAATATGCTTAGTTCTAGCATGAAATACAGGATTAGCTGCCAAGTATAATGAACTCATATTGTCTCCACAAATAATAGGAGTACTCTGAATCACATCAAAAACTTTCAAAAGTGTCTTTAGCCATATTACCTCTTTTGCAGCTTCCACCATACCTTTATATTCTGCTTCTGTAGATGACAAAGCAACTGTATGTTGCTTCTTGGAACACCATGAAATCAATTTGTCTCCTACATAGCACAAGTATCCATGTGTTGATCTTCTATCATCCACATTACCTGCCCAATCTGCATCACTATATATCTTCACTCTTGTATCAGAAGTAAATCCATAGTACAACCCTTCTCTGAGTGTACCCTTGATGTACCTAAGTACTCTTTGTCCTGCAATCCAATGTTCTTTTCTAGGACAATGCATGAATTGTGAAAGCACACCAACTGCATATGACAAGTCAGGCCTTGTCAATGTAGCATAAATCAAGCTACCAACCAAACTTTGATAGAGTTTCATATCTCTGAACTCTTCTCCTCCAAACCTAGTCAATTTATGGTTTACTTCCAAAGGTGTAGGTGCAACCCTGCAATCTTCCATTTTAAATTTGGTTAGCAAATTTTTAAGATACCTTTCTTGGGTCACATATACTCCATGTTGAGTATAAGAAATCTCCATTCCCAAGAAGAATGATAGGTTCCCCAAATCACTGATTTTGAACTCTTTCTCCATCTGCTTCTTGATCATTTGTATTCCCTTATCATCTGTTCCTGTAAGTATTATGTCATCAACATAAATACAAACATAAATGAACCCATCTTCACTTGCTTTGACTAGCAAGCTACTATCTGCCTTTGATGCTTGAAATCCAAGATCATTCAAGAATTTTACAAGCCTATAATTCCAAGCCCTTGGGGCTTGCTTTAACCCATACAAAGCTCTCTTGAGCTTACACACATAATTTGGACTCACTTGATCTTTGAACCCATCCGGTTGCTCCATGTAGACTTCATCTGAAATGTAACCATTCAAGAAGGCATTTTTTACATCTAATTGAGATAACTTCCAACCTTTGCAAGCAGCAATTGCTATGAGTGTCCTAATGGTTGTCATCTTTGCCACAGGACTATAGGTCTCATCATAGTCCACTCCATATGTCTGTGCATACCCTTTCACAACAAGTCTAGCTTTGTACCTAGACACACTTCCATCTGCAAATCTTTTAGTCTTGTAAACCCACTTACATCCAATGATCTTCTGACTATTAGGTTTAGGAACCAAATCCCATGTTTGATTCTCTATCAATGCATCATACTCCTCTTGCATAGCATCTTCCCAATTCTTCTTCCCTTTGGCCTCTTCATATGTAGAAGGGTCTTCATCTGCTTTTATCAAATAAGCATAATCTTTAGTAGTTAAGAATGAAGTGTCATAGCTATACCTTGTAGGTTGCCATTTGTGCCTAGATGATCTCCTAACTTCTGCACTTCTTGAGGTCTCTGGTTCATCACATTCTGGATCAAACCTTGGCCTCTCTTCAACTTCAATCTGCACTTCATTACTTTCACTTTCATCAAGTAATTGAATCTTTGCTTTACCTTTTCTTTGATCCACTACTTCTTCATCATCTGCATGTACATTATATTTACCTGCATACCAAGTACCTTGCTCATCAAATGTAACATCCTTGGATACAATAAATTGCTTTGTGGATGGACTCCACAACCTGTATCCCATTTGCTTATCATCATAACCAATGAATACATACTTCTCTGCCTTAGGCTCCAACTTATGCCTCAATTGAGATGGCACATATGCATATGCCAAGCATCCAAATATTCTGCAATGATCCAAGGTAGGTTTCTTACCCCACCAAGCTTCATATGGTGTCATACCCTGCAAAGCTTTACAAGGCAATCTATTAACCAAATAAGTAGCTGTGTTTACAGCCTCTGCCCACAAATAATTTGGGCAATCCTTCTCTTTCATCATGGACCTTGCAAATTCAACAAGAGTCCTATTTCTTCTTTCTGCTACCCCATTTTGTTGAGGAGAGTACCTGCAAGTAACTTCTCTCTTTATACTTGCATTCCACAAATAATCATTGAACTCATTTGAAAAATACTCTCCCCCTCCATCTGACCTTAGTCTCTTCAATTTTTGACCTGTAATCCTTTCTGCATATGCATGATAGTGTTTAAATGTATTAAACACTTCTGACTTTTCTTTAATCACATAAATTGTGATCCACCTGGTAGCATCATCAACATATATGACATAATATCTTGAACCATTTATACTAAAGTCCTTTGAAGGACCCCACACATCTGTATGCACCAATTCAAGTCTTTCTGAATACATAAACCCATGCTTGGAGTAGGATTGCTTATGAGCCTTACCTAATTGACATGCCTCACATCTGTATGTCATGTGTTGACCTGCAATGTTAGGCATTCCAAGCACTGAATCATTGTTAATCATTTCTTTGATACCTCTTTCATTAAAGTGTCCAAGTCTTTTGTGCCAAAGATCCAATTCTGACACCTTCTGCTCTCCATATGTGAACATAGCATGTCCAACATTTCCTTGTACCTTCAATGTGAAGAGCCTTCCTTCTTTCTTTCCTGCAATAACTTGTTTATACCCTTGACTAGGGTCTTCCACATAAACTCCATCATTGGTAAACCTTACTTCATAACCTTTTTCCACAATTTGACCTACACTGATCAAATTCTTTGGAATTGTGGGAACATAAAGTACCTTACTCAGAAGAGTGCTCCCATCCTTCGCTTTGACTGAACCAATTGACTTTACCTTATGCTTTGTATTATCACGTGTTTGCACTGTATGATTAATTGCATTATGATCTAGGTCAGTCATCAAAGCAATATTTCCACTCAAATGATTACTACATCCTGAATCAATATAAAACACTCTCATGTCCTCATGTGAAGTTTCACATGTATTCATAATGAGAGTCGAGTCCTCCTTTTGATTTGATGCATAGTTGTAGTAGGTGTTATTATAGGATTGACTTTGGAAGTTTCTTCCTCCACCTCTTCCAAAAGAATTCCTACCACCTCTACCTCTGAAGTTTCCTCTCTGAAATCTACCACCTCTTGCTCTTTGATTAAAGTTCTGATAATTACCATTGTTTTGATTATTATGCCAACAATCATGAGATAGATGATTGGTCTTACCACATATCCAACAAGCTCTTACATTCTCTTTGTTGTTTCTGCCTCTTCCTCTACTTCTGCCATTTCCTCTTCCTCTCATGAAGTTTGCTTGGTTTGAAGTACCTTCTTCTTCACCTGATTGTTGCTTTCCTTTGTTGGCTTTCTTCTTGTCTTTAGAATACATTGCATGACCTGCACTCTTATCAACATCTCCTTTGACATCATTCTCAAAAGTTAGCATATGACCTAACAATTGATTCAAGTCAGGAGTAAAGTGATCTAATTAAAGTTCTGTAGATAAAATGAAAGGCTTCCATTTCTCATCTCCTCTTAGCCCTGTGAGTATTTGTCTTACCAATTTGTCTTCTTCAATATCTTCATCCACTGCACCTAAAGAATCTGCAATGTCCTTCATCTTTGTCACATAATCAGAAATTGATTGTGAGGCCTTCTTCTTGAAGGTAGTAAACTCTGCCCATAGTGAAGCCTTCCTTGATTTGGTTGTATTTTGGAAATGCTCTTCCAAAGCATTCCAAATGTCACATGCACTTTCAAGTCCTCTAATGTGAGGAAGCAAATAGTCATTGACTGCCATGTAGATGATGCTTCTTGCTTGAGCATCCTTCTTCATCCAATTCTTCAAATCTGCAAGCTCCTCCCTAGTTGGAACACTAGGATCTCTGAATTCTGGCTTTTCTTCATCTCCTGTGATATATCCTATCAAATCTTTGCTCATAAGATGAGCTTCCATCCTCATAGACCATGCAGGATAGTTCTCTCTATCCAGCTTCTCAATTTGGAGACTATCTCCCATCTTTACTTCACCTGTAGCTTCAAATCTTTAACCTTTACAGATAATGAATGTACCTGTACTTCGAATGTTGCTCCTTCTGATCCTTTTGATACTCTTTGTATGTCTTCCTTTAATCTTTCTTCACACTTTGACCTTTTGCACCTTTGAAATGTAAAGTTTTGTATTTCTGCAATAGTCGGAGTCTCCTTCACTTCAATTTTGACACAACCTGCTCTGATACCACTGATGGAGAGTGGTAATCTCCAAAAGAACAAGTTAACCTTGAATTTAGATAACTTCTATATCAAGATTAACTTTAGACTCCACCAAACTTAGAGATCATTCACCAATTTATCAGAAAATTGATTATTCTGAAAAATTCAGTTTCTTCAGAAAAGTCTGCTGCAGATTAATCACTCATTGACTAATCAATCCTGTAAAGTTTTTGATAAAACTTTGCACAACACTTCGCCTTAAGGTTGCGCAACTTTACCAATTTAAATCTCTCAAAATGATTGAGTATACTGTGAGAAATGTGTGAAACACTTTACCTATGTCTGAAACTGCTTCCTTGCAATGGCGACTTTGACACCTGCAACTTCTTAGTTTTGGTTCTCCCAGCTCTGAACCCGTTTGATCAAGATCTTTTAGCCATAGATGGCTTACCTTCCAACTTAGATTTTAAGCCCTCATTTGTGTAAAACTTTACACTGTGGACTGAGCAATGATCATTTCATTGAAAATGAAATGTGCGCCAGATTCTTCGACTCTTAGAACAATCTTACATATGAATGTTCCTAACCAAAATTCTCTCAGCCTGATTACAATTAACCTCTCAAATTTTAGCCATAGATAGATTAGCTATGGACTTAGACACGTGCAGAAGGATTTCTCAGAAGATTAAACACAGAAGGAGCAGACTGCTAAACATCGGGCGCAAGTTTTTCGATTTCTTCAGAAAATTTACATACAAGTGAGGATGGATAATTCACTCTCTTCAAATGTGTCTAATGACACTAGTTTCTCTCTCCCTATTCTCTAATCTTCTTCTGCTCTATTTGCCCGACATTTTCCATCATATTTATAGATGAATATATACAAGTGTATGACTAGACAAAGGTATAAGTCAGCTAATGTACATATGTGTACATGTCTTTGGATTTTCTGAACATGTCCTTCCTTCAACCATCTGACTTTGTTTTCTTCTTGACTCCTTGACTTCATTCCTCCATAATTCTTCAATTGATGATTGTCATGCACCAACATGAACCACTTCACTTTCCATCACGTGCGCACACATCCTCATACACTTGGTTCATGTGGTTCTTCAGATTGATAATTAAGCGTGTGTCAATCCACCACTATATGCACTTGTGTGGAAAATGAGATTTAGTCTCTTTGACATAAGTCCCTAAGACCTGGTGACTTAGGTACACAAAGCATCTCGAAGTCTGCTACAGGTTTAGTAGAATTTGTCTTGGTAGTTCTGTTCAACTTTTTGAGATACAGTCAATTTTTTGCATCAAGCTATTTTAGTCACCGTCCATGACTGAAAGTAGTGATAAATTCCATATGTTTGCTGTTGAGGATAAGTTGGATGGTACCAACTACTTATTATGGGCTTATATGATGCTACATGTATTGGTTGCAAAAGGACTATGAAACATTGTGTAGGGTGTTGAAAGACGTCTTGTTACACCTGCCAATACAAGTACTGCAAATAGAGGTGTTGGAGCTGATGGAGATGGTGTCAAAGATGGTGATATTCTGCAGATTCCTGTTTGTGTTGCGGTTTCTGCTACACCTAATGCAAAGAAAATTGGTTGGGATGGCAGAGATGCTCAGGCACATGCATTGATAGCTTTATCTGTCAAACGTGCCATTATTCCTCACATTCGTTGTTGTAGAACAGCTAAGGATGCTTGGGATACACTTATCACATTGTACCAGGCTAGGAATAAGGCTCATGTTGCTTACCTCCAAAAACAGTTGGAGAGTGAGCACATGAATGAAGGTGATTCTATGGACAATTTTTTGATGAAGATCAAGGATTTGAAAGAATAGTTGATTTCTGGTCATGAAGTTATACTAGATACCTCACTTGTGCAGACCATTCTGAATGGTCTTCCTGATTCATATCAGAGTTTTGCCTCTACTCTTCGTTTGATGATGAAAGGAAATCCAAATGCCTTGTCATTTGAGGAGTTAGTTTTTGTTCTATTGTAGGAAGATCAGTCTAGGCAGAACAAGTCTATTATGCATGTTGCAGATCAAGTTTATCTATTAGTTTCATGGTTGGTGAGAAGGGCAAAGGGAAATGGAGGTCATCTATTAGCAAGCAAAAATCTGCAAATGCTCCACATTCGAAGAAGGAAGACAAAGATGAGAAGAACTCAAAAAAGCAGAAATTGTTTTGCAAATATTGTAAGGGAAATGATCATATCATAAAGAACTATCCTAATCTGCCTCTAAAAGAGGCAAATAAAAAAGAGGCTGGAATGGTTGTTGTAGAGGCCTCTACACCAAAAATAGAGTCTGTTGATCTTGTGCAGGATGAAGAATGGGTGTTTACTACTGTTTGCAGTTTTGACCCATCTTCTCATGAGCAGTGCATGTCTGCAATAGACTCAGATGTTTGGTACTTTGATAGTGGGGTGACCAAACATATTACCTCACAGCGTAGTTTCTTCTCTTCACTCGAGCGTGCCCCTATAGGGAATACTGTTACATGCGCCAACAACTCCTCTTATCCTATTATGGGAGTTGGTAAGATCATTTTGACTATTGCTCATGGTAGTTCTTTCTGTTTTTCAGATGCTTTATTTGTACTAGGGATCAAGAAGAATCTGTTATCAGTTTTGGCTTTAGCCAAGATTGGCTTGGTTGTGAAATTTGTTGATGACAGGTGTACAATTCATGATCTATGACATGGCGAGGTGACTATTGCTTCTGGCATTTTATGTTGTGGGATGTATAAGCGCATAGACTATGAAAGATCTATGAATGATTCAGCATGTGCAGTACACAATTCTCAGGCTATGTCAGATGCAAACCTTTGGCATGCACGCTTTGGTCATCTGAATATTGCTAGTTTGCTACACCTCTAGAAATCTAATATGGTGTTTTCTTTGCCCAAACTTGAGGCACTTGGAAAACATGTTTGTGAAGGCTGTATTTTGAGCAAAATGGAGCATTCCTCCTTTCTAAAAGATGGCTCAATTCGGGCTACTAAAAAATTGCATCTTGTACATAGTGATGTCTGTGGTCCTATGCAGACAGCTTCTTTTGGAAACTATCTTTACTTTGTGACTTTCATTGATGATTTTTCCAGGCATGCATGGGTATATCCATTGAAAGCAAAGTCGGACGTGTTCATGTGCATCAAATAGTTTTTGGTTTTGGCTAAAACTCTGTCAGCATGTAAAATGGGTACCCTCTGTTCTGATCGAGGGGGGGGGATATATGTCTTCTGATTTTAATGCATTTCTAGATGAACGTGGGATAAAACACTAGTGTACAGTGCCATATACACCTCAAAAGAATGGAGTTGCTGAACGGAAGAATAGGTCACGCATGGAGATGGTGAGGTGTATGGTCCAGAGTCAAGCTTTACCACATAGTTTTTGGCTTGAGGTTGTCATGTGTGTAGCATATGTACTTAACAAGTGTCCAACTAAAGCATTGTAGTCTATCTCTCCATATGAGGCTTGGCATGATCGCAAGCCATCTGTTGCTCATCTCTGTGTTTTTGGTTGTCTAGCATATGCATTAGTGCTTGAACAATATCACAGAAAATTGGATGATAAAACAGTAAAATATATTTTTGTTGGGTACAGTTCTGAAAGTAAAGGCTATTGTATGTACCATCCGTAGACTAAATGCATTCTGGCTAGCCATGATGTTGTTTTTGTGGAAGATGTTATTCAACCATTGCTTTCATGTACTAAGGAGACATCTGTTAGCACCGAAGTCATGTATGATACTTTGCTGCCTCTTTTTATAGGTGGATAGTCTAGTGTTGGTCCTTATGAGGCAACTTCTTGACCTTTGCAGGTTTCATGTTATGATGCAAATCATTCTATTTCTGATGCATATTTACATGATGCACTTGTTGATGAGAGACCTGATATTGAGTAGGCAAAAATTATGCCAAAATGGCTAGTGCAGACCTTGTGTGATAGCAAATTAGATGCACCTCTATCATATCGCACTTGGCTAGGCTCTCATAGTGCCTCTTTTGCATCAGATTGCTATGATATGGCTGCCTCTAGTCTCTGTGATGAGACTGAACTTGTTTCGTGTGATGAAGCACAAAAATCTGAACATTGGATGGCTGCAATGCAATCTGAATATGAAGCTATCATGAAAAATGGTACTTGTTCTTTATATGACTTGCCTCTGGGCAAGAAAGCCATTGGTACTAAGTGGGTATACAAGCTAAAGTGTAAACCTGATGGAACAATTGAGAGGTATAAGGCTAGGCTTGTTGCAAAGGGTTATGCATAGGAAAGAGGCATTGGTTTTGATGAAACCTTTGCTCTTGCTTGTCGAATGACTACTGTTCGTAGCACCTATGCACTTCCAGCTCATCATGGTTGGAATGTACATCAGTTGGTGTTGGAACTCAAAGTCAAGCACAAGCATGGAAGCACATCAGAAAGGTGGAAACACACAAGAAGAAGGAGCACGTAGGGAGCTCCATGAAGTAACTGTCAACTTTTCATAAGAATCCCCTACAAAAATAGTGATTTCCATCAATAAAATCATTGTAAATACCATTTTCTATTTTGGTAGCTCCATTTTGTGCAAGCCGAGGAGTCCTCGAGCTTGAGGAGCATTAGAAGTACCATCGTACCAAATTTCATAATTTTTAGACTCCGTTTGAGCCCTCAAATAAGCCCTGGAACCTAATTTTTAACTAGGCCGGACACTAGGTCTGGACAGGGCCAAAACTAGTCAAAAAAACTATAAAAAGAGCTAGAGAGCTCATTTTTGAGGTTAGCTTCTTGTAGATTTCAGTTTTGTAATAGATTTCCTTTTGTAATCAAAATCCTTCCATTGTTCCTCTCTTTGATCTTACTTTGTGCGCGTGTGTGTGTATGTGTGTGCATGTTTGTGTGCTTTCACTCACGCACTTGTGCCTTCACTTGCTCGTGGTCTTCATACCGGTCCTCACGTCTCCGCGGATTGACAAGTAAAGGAGGTGGTGCTTACGCTTGAGCTACACCAAATTTTGGCGCCGTTGCCGGGGAGAGAGCTTCGAGGACGAGCGTTGTGATGGTAAGATCGTAGATTTGCAACGTTGGAAGATAAAAAAATTGTCATTTCAGTTCATTTTCTGTTTTTTCCTCTTCATCTTCATCATCATCATCATCTCCACCTTCTTCCATCTTCTTCTTCATAGAAATTTCTTGTTTTTTAGTGCATTTTCACCATTTTCATACCATTTTTCATGCATTATTGTGTGGGAAGGAGTTAGGAGGTGCAAGGGAGAGCAAGCGCTGTATTTTTTTCATGATTTTTTGCTCATACGGAGCTCGCCATAGCCGGCGCTCAGAAATTTGAATTTCCCGCCAAAAAACGCGAATTCTGTGATGAAAATCGCGATTCTGTGAAAATTCAAATTTTTTGAAAAATCACGATTTTCAGTTTTCCCGCCTAAAAGTTGGTTGAAAAGAATCACGATTCTGTGTATTTTCTCAAAAAAACACGATTCTCTGCTCAAAATCGCGATTCTAAAAAAAAAAAAAAAAAAACACGATTCTCTGCTCAAAATCGCGATTCTCACCAATCACGATTTTCAGCAAAAACACGATTTTGTGAAAGACACGACTTTCTGCTCAAAATCGCGATTCTCACAAATCACGATTTTCAGCGAAAAATACGATTTTGAGAAAAACACGATTCTCTATGACAAAATCGCGATTTTCATGCCAAAAACACGATTTTGTGAAAAAGGCGATTCTGTGAAAACACGAATTTTTGCTCAAAATCGCGATTTTCAAAAACACGATTTTGTGCTCAACATCGCGATTTTCATGTGAAAAATACGATTTTCAAAAAACACGATTCTTTGCTCAAAATCGCGATTCTCACCAATCACGATTTTCAGCAAAAATACGATTTTGTGAAAAAAAAAAACACGACTTTCTGCTCAAAATCGCGATTCTCACAAATCACGATTTTCAGCCAAAAATACGATTTTGAGAAAAACACGATTCTGTGGAAAAAACACGATTCTCTGGGACAAAATCGCGATTTTTAAGTCAAAAACACGATTTTGAGAAAACACGAATTTTTGCTCAAAATCGCGATTTTCAATTCACGATTTTCTGCTCAAAATCGCGATTTTCATGTCAAAAAACACGATTTTGTAAAACACGATTCTCTGAGTCAAAATCGCGATTCTCTGAAACACGATTTTGTGATCAACATCGCGATTCTCTAAAACACGATTCTGTGCTCAAAATCGCGATTTTCAAATCTCGATTTTCTGCTGAACATCGCGATTTTCAGAAACACGATTTTGTGATCAAAATCGCGATTTTCAAAACACGATTTTCTACTCAAAATCGCGATTTTCAAAACACGATTTTGTGAAAAACACGATTTTGTGAACACGATTCTGAAGGCACAAAATCGCGATTTTTTCAAAAGGTCCTGTTTGCCTGTTGATCCCCAGGAGCCTGATTTGACATAACTTTCTCATCCAAAGTCCATTTTCTGAGCTCTATAGCTTGTTGGAAAGCTCGTTTCAAATGCTACACGATCTCAACTGTTTTTTTCAAGAATAATGCGTTGATTTTGAGATAGGATAATTTGAAGTGGACCCTCAAGTGGGACTAGGAAACCAGGGGGGCTCCCAAGGATTTTTGAGCAACACAAAGGGGGAGAAAATTGTGTCATGGGAAAGAAAAAAGCAAAAGATAGAAGAAAAGGGGCTAAGATCGAAAAAACGGAGGGCGATAAACATGGAATACATGAGATAATATCACATCAAGGTGAAACATTTAGAGAAAATTTGCAAGAAATCGAGGAAACGGGGGAAATGTCTAGGGGGGTCGGATCCATATTTGCAACAAGAGAATATCACAATACTTTGGTGGATATAAGAATAGGATATGACTGTAGAAGGTTGAGTGCATATATCAATCCTCATTGTGAGTGGAATTTGATTCATATTGAATTCTTGACCATTATTTTTGAAGACATACAACCAACAACTCATTCTTCTATCCTCATGGATGGTGAACATTATGAATGCATGGGTCAAGTTGTGTTGCCTGTTATGGTGGGTGATATGCAATTTTCGGAAACATTCCTTGTCATGGATTGTATAGATGAAGGCTTGATCATTGGCACCCAAAGGTTCATTAAACAAAATCATCAAGAATTTGAAGTGCCTTCTCTACCCATCATCCATGCTTCTACATATATGTCTATGGACAATCCCAATGACTATCCACCTTATGATGATTGGGGGCAAAATCATCTTTTCACAGAGCGTGCTTTTAATGAGAAAATTTTTCTTTCTACTCATGTTTTTGAATCTGATCCTTCTTTGAGTAAATCACAGGAAACCTTAGAGAATGGAGATATGGAGGACTCCAAGTGTTTGGGGGATGTGGAAGGACCCTCTCTTCCTGTAAATTTGGATCCCCCTCATGAAGCCATAAGTAGGGATGATCTGCACTCAGATGGTCAAAAAGGAGATGATCAACCACTGTTGTGTATCATTGATGTGGCAAAGGAGATCGACTCTAGGGTGAATCATGACAATCCATCACCCATTTGTACACCTAGGGATTCTATGTGTAATAAGGATAAATGTCTCGATGAATCTCTAGATCAATCTCAAACCACACAGCCCATGAATCCCTTGCATAAGTCTGGTGTAGGTATAGAAGATCAACCCTTGTTGCACTCCCCATGTAAGGATGAGTTTTCTCAAAAAACCCACATAGAAGGCCCAAAAGACCCTTACATCAAGAAACAGAAATCACATTTTCTTGGTAATGTCAAACAAATTTGGGTGGCCAAGAAATTACTTAGAGCCCAACCAAATCGCACTATGATATGGGTACCAAAGAAAGCCCTTGCACAAAATCAGTCCCCTCACACTAGACTTCAATATCTATGGTCTAGGCCTACCATGACTTATCCTCAAGAAAGACCACTTCCAACCCAAGGATCCCAAGCAATCAAGCCTAAGCTCAGACAAAATCCAAGGGGGGACTTCAAGGCAACAACCTACACAACAAAGACACCAAGGCGAGGTAAAGAACTGAATCAAGCACAGAGCTCCAATAAAGATCAAAGAACCTCTTCTGCAAGGATATGGAAGACGAAAGCACCGATAGCATCCACCAAAATAAAGAGCCAGCCACAATGGATCAAACCCTTAGGAAATCATTCAAACATGAAGTGGCCAAAGGTGATCTCTACCCAATCGCAGACCGTTCTCAAATGGATCCCTATAAGGAGGAATGATCAGTTGTCCTCTCGAGATACAATGGATACCTCCAACAAAGATGGCATCAATATCTGCAAATAACATTGAAAACCTCGACAAGCGACAACCATGTGCCCTTTGCACAACCCTGTCTTATGCACCACTCAGGTCATGCATTTCCCAAGTATGCATCATTATAGGGCCACATTACATGGTCGTGCATAGACACACTTGAGAATCCTAAGCACAAGAGCACATTGACATATGTCAAATTTTTTCTACTGATACTAACTTTTGTGTTCTTGTTTTGTGATAATTTTTCCCACAAAAAAAAAAAAAAAAAAAAAAAAACGAGGAAGAACTTGTTCCGAGGTTTCGCTCATGGAACATGAATGAGTCATGCTTAGTTGAAGATTGAACCATCGATTACTGGGCATTTATCAGTTTGGATAGAAGTGTGTCTTGGCTTGCAGATGATTTAATTGCTGCCTTATCTCATAAATGTCAAGAACTTAGCATGAGCAGGGCATCCACAACTAAGGTTTCCTCTTACTATGGTGGGAGTGAAGAGCTTGAAGGTCCACAACTTGAGTGATGCTTAACTACTGTATGTACCAGAGCAGCCAAGGAGATATCTGCAAAAGGTAGTTCTGGAGGAGAAGACTCCTGTATATGGAAAGCTAAAGAGAATATGTGAAACTCAGCTTGGTGTAGTTACCCGATGTTGCTTGCCAAAGAATATAAAGCAATTCAATTCTCAATATTTCCTGAACCAGTATGGAACAGTAGCACTGGTGAATGGTCTATGTCAATCAGCATGGTAATCTCTTAGAAACCGGCACGTGTCCAATATTCCTCTGAGTGTCAATATAGGGAAGTGAACGTGCATGAGCCCAAGCTCAGAAATGCACATTGTTAGTGACAAATGTTGCTTTGAAAAGAGGAAAGGGGATTCACCACTCAAAAGATCTCATCAGTGGACAATCAACATGGACATTTATCAACAAGGTTCCATCCCAAAGGCCGAGAGTACAACACGAAGAGACAAAGCATCCATCAACCTTCTCCATGGTAAGTATCTTTACTCTGGAAACAGCATAACCATGATAGTTTAGGAAACCTCTTCGTCAGCATACCCTTGAGCACTTAGCTCAAGAACTGCAATTTTTGCACCATACTTCTTCCAATGCATTTTCCAAGTAAGCATGCGTAGGGCTACATTACAAGGCCGTGCACAAGGCACATACTTTTTTCAACCCAGGCACGAACACACTTACCCATCATTCATTATGGGTTACGAGTAGTTGGCATGAATGCTCTCAACATCATCTTTAAAAGAGCTAGCAGACATCATGGGAACAACATCCATACCTAGGAAGCAATTCGAAGCTAGTAGTTGCTCTAACTCGATCTTGACAACCTCTTTTGAGCAACTCGCGATTTTTGAGAGCTCACAACGACGCATTCATGCTGCAATTCATGAAAGAAGCACATACCAAGGGACGACGACTTGTAAAGGCTTGCAGTGACACATGAAGAACCGGACAACCAACACTATCAAATTTGGAAGATAGACGGCTCTCGTTCATACAGAATGGCTACTACCCCTCAAAGCACTACATGGAACAACCACTACAACAAGGGTCTGTCAGGGACGACAGACTCGAGAGGGGGGGGAGTGTTGGAACTCAAAGTCAAGCACAAGCATGGAAGCACATCAGAAAGGTGGAAACACACAAGAAGAAGGAGCACGTAGGGAGCTCCATGAAGTAACTGTCAACTTTTCATAAGAATCCCCTACAAAAATAGTGATTTCCATCAATAAAATCATTGTAAATACCATTTTCTATTTTGGTAGCTCCATTTTGTGCAAGCCGAGGAGTCCTCGAGCTTGAGGAGCATTAGAAGTACCATCGTACCAAATTTCATAATTTTTAGACTCCGTTTGAGCCCTCAAATAAGCCCTGGAACCTAATTTTTAACTAGGCCGGACACTGGGTCTGGACAGGGCCAAAACTAGTCAAAAAAACTATAAAAAGAGCTAGAGAGCTCATTTTTGAGGTTAGCTTCTTGTAGATTTCAGTTTTGTAATAGATTTCCTTTTGTAATCAAAATCCTTCCATTGTTCCTCTCTTTGATCTTACTTTGTGCGCGTGTGTGTGTATGTGTGTGCATGTTTGTGTGCTTTCACTCACGCACTTGTGCCTTCACTTGCTCGTGGTCTTCATACCGGTCCTCACGTCTCCGCGGATTGACAAGTAAAGGAGGTGGTGCTTACGCTTGAGCTACAATTGGACATTAAAACAAAATTTCTGAATGGTGACTTGCAGGAAGAAGTGTATGTTTTTTAGCCCCGTGGCTTTGTGTAGAAAGGGCATGAAAGCTAGGTGTGCAAGTTAAAGAAGGCATTATATGGTTTAAAGCAAGCACCACGTGCTTGGTATGAGAAGATACATGCCTATCTGATTGCACATGGTGTTGAGAATAGAACAACTCAAAGCACCTTATATGTTAAGCGTGCTAATGACGTGCTTCTGATCATTGTTGCCTATGTTGATGACATGCTGCTCACTAGTCCTATTGAGAAACATATTGTTGATTTTAAGGCTGATTTGCATGCCTCATTTGAGATGTCTAATTTGGGGCATTTGCATCATTATTTGGGCATTCAATTAATGTACAATGATGGTGGAATGGCTTTGTGTAAAAAAAAAAGATATTGACGCATTATTGTAGTGTTTTTGCCTTGAAGACTGTAAACTTATTGCCACTATGGAGACAGTTTTACAATTGAGTCTTCATGATGATGGAGATGCATTTGATGCTTCTCTCTATCAGCAAGCTGTTGGATGCCTGATTTACTTATGCATTACTCGGCCAGGTATTTAATTTGCTATCTCACAAATGAGCAGGTTTATGCATTTCCCAAGTGTCAAGCATTGGCAGGCGGTTAAGCACATCTTTCGCTACTTGAGTGGTACCCGGGTACTTGGGTTGTTTTATCCCAAGGGGGGGTCACTACCGCCAGATTTGCATGCTTTTCTTGACTCTGACTGAGCTAGTTGCTATGAAACTCGTGTGTCCACTAGTGGTTTTTGCTTCATGCTTGGTAGCTTATGCATATCTTGGCTGAGCAAGAAGCAACCTACTGTGGCCACTTCGAGTAGTGAGGCTGAGTATAGGGCAGCTTTAACATCAACTATTGAGTGTGTGTGGCTCAGACACCTTATGGCTGATTTGGGTGTTGGTCAGCCTTTTGCCACCACCATCTATACTGACAGTGAGAGCGCATTGGTAGTTGCCACGAACCCTGTGTTTCATGCTCGCACTAAGCACATTGAGGTGCATTATCATTATGTCAGGGAGAGGTTCTCTGCTGGGGAGATCAGCTTGGCATATGTGCCCATGCACGAGAACATTGTAGAACTTTTTATGAAGGCTCTACCTAGGGAGAAGTTTGAAGCTTTCCACAAAGCTTTGGGCTTACTTTCTTTTGTGGATTGATTCCACATAGCTTTGAACTTCCTTATACATGAGTGCTAGCTCCTCATTCACCGCATCCCTCCTAGGGGGGAATTGTTGATATATTTAGGTAATGATGTGTGTGAACACTCTAGGATCGTCGGGGAACTTTTTTCCCTCTTTAGGAGGTTTTTTCCCCTGGCTTGTATATATGCTTATTGCCCTAACTAGCTACTCACATTTGAAGCTTCTTCTTCTTCCTTGGGTTGTTCGTGTGCTTCCGTAGATGTCCAACTCCAATAATGAGATTACGTGAAATGATCCCACCCTAGGAAAGCAAAATGTTGCATACATTCCAAGAGGGAGACTGCTTTATTAGGGGTCATTGTTGCCCCATCTTTGAGCTTCATGAGGTTTCCATTCTTCATGTTTTTTGGAACCATCATCTCCTTTTCTGTAGGCATATGCATTCCTTTCATGTCAAGGGCCTCCCGAATAGGTTAAGGGAGAGCCTAAACTTCTTTAATTCATTGTTGCACGTGAGGGAGGGAATGAAAAAGGTGCTTGGTACATTCTTTGCATATAATGTATTGATCACATAATAGCATCATTTAAAGTCAAATTTAGGTAGTCGTGCACTAAAGTATTCCACTAACCCTATCTTTTGCCAGATGGGTTGCACCTCTAGGGTGTTTTGCAATTGCTTAAACGCTTGTGTAAAAGATTGATACTTGCCACATACATTATTGAAGTCACACTTAGCTTCCTAAATGTAGCCTACATCCCCTAGAGGTCCTCAAATTTCATTGAGCCAATGGGAGTGAGGGTTGACCTTTGTTATCTGTCCTATAAGAGGGTCTTGTATGGGAGCGGATTGCAACTGCATAAGGGATTTAGGTCCCTTTTTAGGCCATTCAGAGATAGGTAAAGCACCAATTTCTACTGGTTGAGAGCTAGTGCTTGCTTTCACCTTGGATTTCTACAATAACATGTGATTTTTTTAGATCTGTTAGAAGAACAATAATAACCGGATCTTGTAGATGCATGTACACAAAGATAATACATAAAAAAAATCTTATAGAAGCTTAAACAAAATAGATAGAGAACACAAGATTTGGTACAATCTCCCCCCACATACTTTGATGGATGAGTCTATCAGTGTATGTGTATTTATAGGTATTTCTCATTACCTCCTGAATAGAAGATACATGAGGGCTACACTCCAAAAAGCATGCATTTACAACAATTTCCTTTATTTACAAAATCATCACTTTCTAAGCAATCTACTATTTTTACAAAAATGCCGCTTTCTAAAGCAATCTATTATTTTTACAAAAAATATATAAAATACTAAATATCTGAATTAGTCCACGTGCATTCACAACCTCATGATTCTTCATATGCTAAATCAAAACACAAATCCCATTAAAAACCTCAAGATGTTTGTTGCTCTAGCACAATGGTAAGTACCATGTTAAGAAGCTCCATTTCCTTAATGTCAATCCACGGAAGAGATAGGAGTGATTTGAAGATCGTGAATGCAAGATGTAGTGAGAGTGAAGGTGAGAACCATAGAGATGCACACACACATACACACACACAAGGAAGAGACAAGCCAAACACAATGGAAGGTTGAAAAATGGATTCTATTACTCAAGAACACTCTCACAAGCTCAAGCTCATACTAACGTATACAATTCTACATTAGCTAACCTCAAAAATGAGCTCTCTAGCTCTTTTTATAGATTTTTGACTAGTTTTGACCGATTTCACATCTAATGTTTGACATAGTTAAAAAATAGGTTCTAGGTACTATTTGAAGGTCTAAACGAGATCTATAAATAACCAAAATTGGTATGCTCATTCTACCTAAGCTCCTCAAGCTTGAGGACTCCTTAGCTTGCAAAAACAGAGCTACTAATTACAAAAGTGGTTGTTCTATGTTACATATGATACAAGAGTGATGAAAATCATTGTTGAGAGTTTTGAAAAAAAATATTATAAAACATGTTTCTTTGAAAAAATAATCCACTTGGCTCCCCATTACTTTGTTGTAATCCACCTTCACATACTTCCTCGTCGTCTCGGCCTTTGGCTACTACCAACACCCCCCTCCCTCTCGAGTTTGTCGTCCTTGATAGAACCTTGTTGTGGGGTCTGTCGGATATAGTTTTGTAGGAGTTCATGAGTGAGGGTGTGCTTCGCAATGCGAATACCTCTTGCAAGATCTGCTTCAAGTTTTTCCCAATCTATGGGTTGAGGTTCATCTGGTGGTGGGAGTATGTAGTGCGTGGAGTACATGAGTTGTTCACAAGCAAATAATTGAAGTAGGTGTGTGGGCATGCTTATGAAAACCTCGGAATGATACTCATTAGAATCCAGTAGTAAACATCTCTTCAAATGTCATTTTATAGCATGCCGGTAAATACTTGATTCGACAGTGCCAAGCATAGCACAACCGGAGTGATGGTGTCATGCTCATATCATATGCTAACTCCTGATCACCATGCTTGAATCCCAGGGTGTTAACGTGTGGTGCTTTGATGTGGTGAAAGATTTTAAATACAACCTGCATCATGTCAAATATTTTGACAGTCATATGCACGACAATATCATCCATGCGGCGTAAGCGGGGGAGCCAGTGGTGAATCATGGCCATCATGTATCCGACTGTGGGTGGTCTGCAGGGTGGAGTGAAATAGGGATAGTTAAGCCAGTCCTGACACTGCTTATTATTCTAAACTTTGATTGTGAATGCTTTCCAGGAGCGGCGTCTTGGTATAGGTCCCCAACATGGGTTACACTTCAAATGTAGTGGTGCCTTGACCCATGTGCTCATCATTTCTGGATATGTTTGTAACAAATCCTAGTGCCAAGTTGGTTGAAAGATTTCATCACTCTATGCTTCTAATGGCAAGTCATCAGGCTCAAATTGAGTTGCATGTGATGGTTTCTTGTCTGTCTCCTTTTCAATCGCCAATTGATATTCTGCCATTAGCATGAAATACGGTTTATATTGAAGCTCATGGCCAGAGATATACCTTCGAGGGGCCAAGTGGGCAAAGTAAGGTCATTGTAAAATGTCTTCCTCTATCATAGCCATGGCATGAAATTGAGCCTCCACCCGTGCTGAGTGGGTCTATCCAAGCTCTTCTACGGTCTTCATCCATGCAGGGGTAGGGAGTTCAAAGGTGGTTTGGCCTTCAGCCATGACACATCTGCCTGGGATGGGTTGTGGTTCAGAGGCCTCTTCATAAGTTTCCTCCATCGGGATAGACACTGTTTCTTCCTCAATTGGGAGTTCAGGTGGGAATCAGGCCTGGGGGGCTCAAAGAAAGCATTAATCTGCACTTGAAGAGTAAGTACCTCAGCGCGTAAAGCATTGAGTTCCTCTATGATATCTGGAGGTGTGGCCTCAAGAGCTGGTGGTGGTTGCTGTGCAAGTGTTCGCAACAGTAGCATCTTATGGTCGTCCTTGAGTTTCTGATATGCATCATTCATATTGTCATAATCTTCAAGGAGTCTGGCATGATCTTCTAATAATATCTTCATAGATTGAGAGGGCACTGCTTTAAAGTGGTTGGGATTAAGAGGTTAGTCTGGTTGATCTAAGGTTGCTTCAAGGTTTTCTCTGTTCTGTTCTTGCAATTGTTGATTTTGTTCTTTGGCCACTACAAGGTGGAATCATAACAGTCCCATGTTTTGAGTTAGGGTTTCATTTCGAATGGTTTGAGCCCATTATAGGTTGTCGATATCGGCAATTGCTTCCTTTGTCTTTTGCTCACTGTGTAGTTTGAGGGGGTGATAGGTGTCACGAGGAAGGAGATAAGGAAGAGAGCTCATACACACACTCTCACTCTCACTCTCAAGGAGAAGCACACACACACAGAGTGAGGCAAGGAATAATAATCTTCTTCTTCTTCTTCTATTACATAAAAAGGAATGTACAAGAATGGCCTAAAAAACAATAATACAAGTGCAATATATAAAGATCAGTACATAAGGAAAAACCTAATGTCCACAAATGAGTGAGGTGGCAAGGAACAAACGTGCCATCACTCTTTGTAGATAAATCTAATAAAGCTCAATGAAGTATCCTACACATATACCGGCGTGACCACTATACATGTCAGAGAAATGAAAAACTGGTACGTGTCATCCAGGATTATCACATGTTGAGCTTGATATCTCAACGCTCCCCCTCAAGCTCAACGCCATATCCTGTAATCCAAGCATCTCCCAAAACTTCTTCAACTTCTCAGCTCCAAGTGCTTTGGTGAAAATATCAGCAACCTGCTCATCTGTTCTCACATAAACAAGATCAATATCACCTACTAATACATTCTCTCTAATGAAGTGATAATGTACCTCGATATGCTTTGTTCTAGCATGGAAAATGGGATTCCGTCCTAACTGTATGCTGCTAAGATTATCACAATAAATAGTGATAGGCTTTTGCACTTCCACACCTAAATCTGCAAGTTGCATCTCCAACCATAGTGGACAACGCAATAGTGGGTTGCTTCTTGCTGCTCCATCTAATAGCTACACTCCCAAGTGAGAATAGAAAGCCACTAGTATATCTTCTATCTGGAATGCAACTAGCCCAATCTGCATCAATGTATCCATAAACCTGCAAATCTACACTAGCTGCATGAAACAATGCATAATCCAAAGTAGCACTCACATAACGTAGAGTGCACCTCAGAGCATCCAAATGTGGCTTCTTGGAACCTGCATAAATTGACTTTCAAGTCCAACAGTATAACTTAGATCAGGCCTTGTAATTGTGAGATATATAAGACTTCTCACAATTTTCCTATACGTAGTAGCATTTTCCAATGCTTCACCTCATGTAGTATCCAACTTCAAATTCTGATCTAATGGCATAGAAATTGGCTTACAATCAGCCATACCATACTTTTGCATGATATTCAAGGCATATTGCATTCGTGACATCCATATACATGTTTCTATATGCATAAACTCAATGCCTAAGAAATAGCGCAGCACACCAAGATCTTTCATGTCAAATTCTTACATAAGAAGTTGCTTTACCTCTTTGATGCTTCCTTCATTATCACCACCTATAATCAACTCATCAAAATAAATAGCCACAATAGTGATTCCATGATCAGCCTTCCTTGCATATAGTGAGTGATCTGCATCACACATAGAAAACCCAATGCTGGTTAAGTAATCAGCAATCCTTGCATGCCATGCAGGAGGGGCTTGCTTCAGCCCATACTAAGCCTTTTGCAACCTACAAACATATTTTGGGTGCTTTGAATCTTCATATCCTTGTGGCTTGTCCATATATACTTCTTCCTGTAACTCACCATGTAGAAAAGCATTATTCACATCCATCTGATGCAAAATCCATCCTTTTGATGTAGCTAATGCAACAAGTGTTATGATAGTAGACATTTTAGCTACAGGGCTGAATGTTTCCTCATAATCAATGCCATATGTCTGTGCATATCCTTTAGCTACCAATCGTGCTTTATACCTGCTTATGCTACCATCAGCATTATGCTTTACCCTGTAAACCCATTTGCAACCTATGGGTTTCTTTCCTTGCGGCAATGGAACTAGCTTCCATGTATCATTTCCATAAAGTGAAGCCATATCCTCATCCATAGCTTTTTCCCAATCTGCAATTCCAATCGCATCTTCAAAGCAAGAATGTTCAACATCTTGTATTACCTTTGTCATGTAGGCACAATGAGGAGCCATATAACTATCATATGTCAATTGTTGCACTGAATTCTGCATCCTCCTAGATCTTCTTGGTCATGGGTCGCTTCTCCTTGGATCATCTGCATGTGCCCTTCTTACTCCTAGAGTCTTCACAGAGGGGAGTCCAAGTTCCTCATCAAGACTCTTTTTTGAACCGCTTGAATCTCCATCAACATCTTCAAAACCTACACATGTTTTATGACCTGCAGATAGCTTTTCTTTACCTTTCTTGGATGTATTTGATGAATTTTCTGGATTGAAATTTCCACGCAATCTTCCACTTCATGGATTTGAGTTGGAATTATTGCTTGGTGATGCATCCGGTCCACTCAAAACTTGAGATTCTGCACTTGAGTTTTCAGCATTTTCTTTGTCATTTGATTCAAGATTCAGTCCTTCTTTGGCATCTGCATAGAAGCTTGACATTTCATCAAATACCACAGGTGTGTACCTACATGAAAACTGACGCCGAATTCCATGATTTTTTAGAAAATTGTTGAACTCATTTGACATGTATTCACCTCCTCCATCAGATCTTAATGTATGAATGTACTTCCCTGTTTGCTTTTCCAACATAGCTTTAAAATTCTGGAAGTGAGTGAATACCTCGCTCTTATCTTTCATGAAATATGCCCATACTTTGCGTGTATGGTCATCAATGAAAGTAACATAAAACCTGCAGCTGCCCATAGATGTGGTCTTTGCTGGACCCCAAACATCTCTATGTACTACTTCTAGTACATTCTCACTAACATGCTTATCATGTGGAAATGATGCTCTTGATTGTTTACCAAATTGACATGCTTCACATACCTTTTGCATTTCTGCAACTTTGAAATTTGGTAGTCCATGGACAATCTCCTTTGACTGCATCAATTTCAGCCTTTGCAAGTTTCCATGTCCAATCCGTTTTGCCACATCTCTATATCTGCAATAACTCCTGCACCTTTTGCAAACATGGCTGCATTCATTTCATGAATCTTCACATTTAAGGTGAACATCCTACCCACTTTGTTTCCTTTGGCAACCAATCGTCCATCCTGCTTGTACTCTTCTACATATAATCCATCAACATTGAACTGGACTTGTAATCCCTGGTCAACCATTTGTCCAACAGAGCCCAGATTCTTTGTTATATTTGGAACATGAAGCACATCAGCAAGATGTTTTACCTTTCCATCCTCCATCGATAGTGCTATGTTTCCTATATGCTCAATAGGATGTGACGTGTGATCACCTGTTTCAACATATCTAGGAACTAGCAATTTTTGCAAGGTACTAAACCATTCCGAATGACTGGTCATGTGATTTGAAGCACCTGAATCAACATACCAAACATTGTCATTTGATTTTGAAACACCAGCAGACATCGTATTCATCATGTGATGTTGAACTATGAACAGCTTCTCAGAATCATATGCACTTGTGGATGCATACTTATTCTACTGCCTTCTATTATTTTGATTCTTCAACCTACAATCACGTTCAAAGTATCCAGGTTTACCACAATTCGAACATCATTTCTTTGGAAATTTTTGTGGCCTCTTTGGCTCCCCCTACCTCATGTTGGAGTTAGATGTCTACAGAAGCATGCGAACAACACAAGGAAGAAGAAGAAGCTTGGAGCACAACACAAAATACTGAATGTATTATTAGAGAATGTACAAAGATAAGTAGCCCATTAGGGCAATAGGCGTATATACGAGCCAAGGGAAGAAAACCTCCTAAAGAGGGAAAAAAGTGCCCCGGCGGTCCTAGTGTGTTCACACACATATCTACCTAAATATATCAACAAATCCCCCTTGGGAATGATGTGGTGAACAAGGAGCTGGCACTCATGTATAAGGAAGTGCCAAGCTATGTGCAAATCACTCCACAAAAGGAAGTAAGCCCAAAGCTTTGCGGAAAGCTTCAAACTTTTCCCTAGGCAGAGCCTTCGTGAAATGATCTAGAATGTTCTCCTACGTGGGCACATATGCCAAGCCAATCTCCCTAGAAGAGAACCTCTCCCTTACATAGTGATAATGCACCTCAATGTGCTTAGTGTGAGCATGGAACACAGGGTTCCTCGCAACTACCAATACGCTCTGTCTGTCAGTGAAGATGATGGTGGCAGAAGACTGGCCAACACCCAAATCAGTCATAAGGCGTCTGAGCCACACACACTCAACAGTCACTGTGAAAGCTGCCCTATACTCAACCTCACAACTGGAAGTGGCCACAATAGGCTGCTTCTTGCTCAACCAAGATATACATGAGCTACCAAGCATGAAGCAAAAACCAATGGTGGACACATGAGTGTCATAGCAACCAACCCAATTCTGAGTCAGAAAAAGCATGCAAATCTGGCAGTGTGATCCCCCCTTGGGATAAAACAACCCAAGTAGCCGAGTACCACTCAAGTAGCGAAAGATGCGCTTAATCGCCTTCCAATGTGTGACTCTTGGGCAATGCATAAACCTGCTCATCTGTGAGATAGCAAACTGAATATCTGGTTGAGTAATGCATAAGAAGGCCTATTCAGGAAATTTGGGAACTATTCAAGTCCCATTTATATTCCTTACTATGTTAACTTCTTGAGTTTTAGCCCAACCTTGATGCCTCATTTACAATACACTTATCCTTAATAATAAATTTTCAATCTAATATACACCAATCAAGAGATAAAAACATGTTCTAGTATGTATATGAGTCAAAAAGTAAAAGATTGGGACACAAAGAATTGTCTCAAAATCCTGTGTAATTCCCATTTTTCCTGAATAGGCCTTTAAGTAAATCACGCATCCAACAGCCTGCTGATAGAGAACAACATCAAATGCATCTCCAACATCATGAAGACTCAATCATAAACCTGTCTCCATAGGAGTGGCAATAGGCTTACAGTCTTCAAGGCCAAAACGCTGCAATAATGTGTCAATATATTTCGTTTGACACAAAGCCATTCCACCATCAACTTGCATAAAATGAATGCCCAAATAGTTATGCAAATGCCCCAAATCAGACATCTCAAATGAGGCATGCAAATCAGCCTTGAAATCAACAATATGCTTCTCAATAGGACCAGTGAGCAGCATGTCGTCAACATAGACAACAATGATCAGAAGCACATCATTAGCACGCTTAACATATAAGGTGCTTTCATTTGGATTGTTCTGAAAACCATGTGCAACCAGATAGGCATGTATCTTCTCATACCAAGCACGTGGTGCTTGCTTTAGACCATATAATGCCTTCTTTACCTTGCACACCTGGTTTTCATGCCCTTTTTGCACAAAGCCACGGGGCGAAAAAACATACACTTCTTCATGCAAGTCACCATTTAGAAATGATGTTTTAATGTCCAACTGATGCACATTCCAACCATGATGGGCTGCAAGTGCACAAATGCTCCGAACAGTAGTCATACGGCATGTAGGTGCAAAGGTCTCATCAAAATCAATGCCTCTTTCCTGCGCATAACCCTTTGCAACAAGCCTAGCCTTATACCTGTCAACTGTACCATCAGGTTTACGCTTCAGCTTGTATACCCACTTAGTGCCAATGGCCTTCTTGCCAGGAGGAAAGTCATATAAAGACCATGTACCATTCTTCATTATAGCATCATATTCAAATTGCATAGCAGCCATCCAATTTTCTTAATTTTGTGCTTCATCAAAAGAAACAGGCTCATTCTCATCACAGAGACTAGACGCAGCCATAGCATAGCAATTTGATGCAAAGGAGGCACTATGAGAGCCTGAACGAGTACGATATGACAAAGGCGCATCTAATTTGTTGTCATGCAAAGTCTGCACCATCCATTTTGGCATAGTTTTTGCTTGCTCAATATCAGCTCTCTCATCAACAAGTGCATCATGTAAATCTACATCAGAAATGGAATGATCTGCATCATCATATGAAACCTGCAAAGGCTGAGAAGTTACCTCATTAGGACCAGCACTAGATTGTCCACCTATAAAAAGAGGCATCAAAGTATCATACATGTCTTTGGAGCTAGCAGATGTCTCCTTAGTACATGAAAGCAATGGCTGAATAACATCTTCCACAAAGACAACATCACAGCTAACCAGAATGTGTTTAGTCTGTGGATGATATAGACGATAGCCTTTACTTTCAGAAATGTACCCAACAAAAATACATTTTACTACCTTATCATCCAATTTTCTACGATGTTGTTCAGGCACTAGTGCATATGCCAGACAACCAAAAACACACAGATGAGCAACAGATGGCTTGCGGTCATGCCAAGCCTCATATGGAGTGATAGATTGCAACGGTTTAGTGGGACACCTGTTCAGTACATATGCTGCACACATGACAACCTCAAGCCAGAAACTATGTGGTAAAGCCTAACTCTTGACCATGCACCTTGCCATCTCCATGAGTGACCTGTTCTTTCGTTCAGCAACTCCATTCTGTTGAGGTGTATACGGCACTGTACACTGATGTTTTATCCCACGTTCAGCCAAAAATGCATTAAAATCAGAAGACATATATTCCCCCCCTCGATCAGAATGGAGGGTGCCCATTTTACATGCTGACATATTTTTCAGCCGAAACCAAAAACTATTTAAAGCACATGAACACTTCGGACTTTGCTTTGAGTGGATATACCCATGCATTCCTGGAAAAATCATCAATGAAAGTCAAGAAGTAAAGGTAATTTCCAAAAGAGGGTGTCTGCATAGGACCACATACATCACTATGTATAAGCTGCAATTTCTATGTAGCCCGAACTGAACCATCTTTTGGAAAGGAGGAACGCTGCATTTTGCCCAAAATACAGCCTTCACAAACATGTTTTCCAGGTGCCTCAAGTTTCAGCAAAGAGGACACCATTTCAAATTTCTGTAGGCGTAGCAAACTAGCAAAATTCAGATGACCAAAGAGTGCATGCCAAAGCTTTGCATCTGACATAGCCTGAGAATCATTTACTGCACATGCCAAATCATTTTGAGATCTTTCATAGTCTATGAGCTTATACAGCCCACGACATTTAAAATGCCAGAAGCAATAATAACATCGCCATTTGACAGATCATGAAATGTACATCTATCATCAACAAATTTCATAACCAAGCCAATCTTGGCTAATGCAGAAACTGATAACAGATTCTTCTTGATCCCTGGCACAAATAAAGCATCTGACAAAGTGAAAGAACTACTATCAGAAGTAGTCAAAATGATCTTACCAACTCCCATAACAGGATAAGAGGAGTTGTTGGTGCATGTAACAGTATTCCCTATAGGGGCAGGCTCGTGTGAAGAGAAGAAACTGCACTACAAGGTAATATGTTTGGTCGCCCCACTATCAAAGTACCAAACATCTGATTCTACTACAGACATGCACTGCTCATGAGAAGATGGGTCAAAACTGCAAACAGTAGTGAACGCCCATTCTTCTTCCTGCACAAGATTAGCAGACTCCGTTTTTGGTGTAGAGGCTTCTGCAACAACCATTCCAGCCTCAATCTTCTTTGCATCTTTTGCAGCCAGTTTTGGACAGTTCTTTATGATATGATCATTCCCTTTACAGTACTTACAAAACAATTTCTGCTTTTCTGATTTTTTTTCTCATCTTTGTCTTGGTTCTTCGAATGTGCAACATTTGCAGATTTTTGCTTACTAGTAGAAGAACTCCATTTTCCTTTGCCCTTCTGACTAGCCAAGTGTTGAAGCTGAAGGTCAAGGACAAAGCACAGGATCACATCAAAGAGGTGGACACACAAGAAGAAGGAGCAAGTAGGGAGCTCCAAGAAGTGTATGTCAAATTTCCAGAAGAATCCCCTACAAAAATAGTGATTCTCATCACTAAAAACCATTGTAAATACCATTTTCTATTTTCCTAACTCCACTTTGTTCAAGCTGAGGAGTCCTCAAGCTTGAGGAGTATTAGAAGTATCATCCTACCAATTTTCATAATTTTTAGACTTTGTTTGAGCCCTCAAATAAGCCCTGGAACCTAATTTTTAACTAGGCCGGACACTAGGTCTGGAGAGGGCCAAAACTAGTCAAAAAACTATAAAAATAGCTAGAGAGCTCATTTTTGAGGTTAGCTTAATAGAGAATAGAGCTTTTGTAAGAGAACTCTTTTGCAATCTAAGCTTTCCATTGTTCCGCTCTTTGATCTTACCTTGTGCGCGTGTGTGTGTGTATGTGTGTGCATGTTTGTGTGCTTTCACTCACGCACTTGTGCCTTCACTTGCTCGTGGTCTTCATACTGGTCCTCACATCTCCGCGGATTGAAAAGTAAAGGAGGTGGTGCTTACGCTTGAGCTACACCAAATTTTGGCGCCGTTGCCGGGGAGAGAGCTTTGAGGACGAGCGTTGTGATGGTAAGATAAAATAGGAGACATGTGTGAAGGTGAAGAAGGTAATACTTATCTTCCAATCACCTATCAAGGTTACACAACCAAAGAAACCATAGATTCCGGTGCCGGTGTTGCCATTGCGACCACCTCCTTGTGGAAGCAATGGGGCAAACCCACATTAAGACCAACTAGAATGAAGCTTCAAATGGCTGATGGTCATTTTGAAAGACCTCTAGGATTGTTAGAAGGGATAACTCTAACCACTTGTGGTGTAGAGTTTGAACATACATTTGCTATATGTGACTTTGAGAAAAATAATGTTTATGAGATGATCCTAGGAAGACCCTTCCTACGACAATTGCAAATAGTACAGGATTGGGGAACCAACTCCTTGTACTTACAGCACTTAGGGGTCACCACCAAGGTCAATTTGAAGGATTACTCCTTCAGAGATGTACCACCCCTACAGTGGAATACTATACACAAAGTGAAAGAAGATTCCATCTCTGTGCATTCTGAAAGCTCACCTGATCCATCATGGTTGCATGAAGATACTCATTTGTGGATGTGCAAGGTCGCAGAGGAAGAGGAAAAACGCCTAAAGGCAAGAGACAAAGGAACGTTGCTAGGAGATAGACCAATTAAAGACCCAGCCTATACACCAATGATCTTTCCAGATGAGGAATTTGAGCCTCATGGCTAGCCAGAAATATTAGCTACCATGGACATTGCTGTCAATGAAGAACAATGGACACCTCATTGTGATGAGGAGGGTTATGATATTTCAGTGTTCATGTGTCAGCCCTTGCTAGAAGAATGTGACCCTAGTGATGTCATAGAAGAAGAAGAGAATGACGATGATATAGAGTGCATTGTGATGGATAGTTGCTTCAACTCAGAGCAGCACTATCTAGAAGATATAGGAGTGTTCACCGAGAAAGAAGAAGAACCTCTCACAAGTATTAAAACGGTAAAATCAAAGGATGGAAGTGAGAGCAGTCAAAAGAAAAAGAAAAGAAAAGCAGTGAAACAAGAAGAGGAGGAATCATTGTTTGAAGTACCAGAAAACTTCAAGAAATATGAAGTTGACGACCGCAAAATTCTGGTACGAATGCCTAAGAGAGAGGCCATCATATGATAATAAAGAAAAGACCAAGAAAATTTTAGTGACCATTGAAGAGAACGAAGAGAGATGCACATATATAGGAGATGACCTAAGTGCAAGAGAGGAAATGGAGCTCGTAGCTCTATTAAGGGAATATAGGGATGTGTTTGTGTGGCACTATAGAGACTTGAAAGGGGTAGATCCAAGAATTTTCTCTCATACTATCCCCATGACTGCTGATGCCAAGCCCACCAAACGGAAGCCCTACACATATAATGATACATATGCAGCCAAAATAAAAGAAGAAATTGATAGGCTGATTGAAGCTGGATTCATCTATGAGATTGAGCATACTGAATGGGTGTCCCCCATTGTAGTGGTGCCCAAGAAGAACGGGAAGTTACAAGTGTGTATTAACCTTAAAAAAGTTAATGCCGCTACGATCAGAGATAGTTACCCACTTCCAATCACGGAACACCTATTGGAGCGTGTTGTAGGCAAGGAAGTTTATAGCTTCCTTGATGGATTTTCAGGTTACAATCAAGTAGCCATTGCCCCAGAAGATCAACACAAAACTGCTTTTGCCACAGAGTGGGGAATCTTTGCATTTCGTGTGATGCCATTTGGGCTCACAAATGCACGTGCAACATTCCAAAGGCTCATGTGTCATGTCTTCAAAGAGTTCTTGTGAAAGAGCCTAGAAGTGTATGTGGATGATTTATGTGCTCACTCCCAAGAGAGAAGATTTCACATCCCTGAGCTCAGACAAATCTTCAACAAGTGTAGAGAATATCGAGTGTGTCTGAACCCAGAGAAGTGTGTGTTCATGGTGCGTCAAGGTAAAATCTTAGGTCATATTGTTTCTAAGAATGGAATCTCAACAGATGAAGATAAGGTACGAGCCATAGCGGAGCTTCCAAGGCCAAGAAATGTTAAAGAGGTACAAGCCTTTATGGGCCATTGTGGATATTACCGTAGGTTTATCCACATGTACGTGATCATAGCTAGAGCCCTTTATGCCTTGTTGTCTAATTTTGAGTGGAACGACGAATGCGAGAATTCCTTCAATGAGCTAAAAAGACGTTTGTGCACAACACCAATATTGACAACCCCAGATTGGAGTAAGCCATTCCATGTCCATGTGGATGCCTCCAATCATGCCATCGGATGTGTGCTAGCACAACCCATAGGTCAAGGGAATTTAGATTTGCCCATAGCGTATGCTAGTAGACAACCAAACCCAGCTGCAAGAAATTATACCACAACCGAGCGAGAAGGGTTAGGCATGGTATATGCTGTGAAGAAGTTTAGACACTACTTATTGGCTAACAAGTTCAAGTTTTTCACTGATCATCAAGCTTTGTTATATTTGGTCAATAAACCCTGCAATACTGGGCGCTTAGTAAGATGGTTCCTCTTACTAATGGAATATGACTTTGAAGTTGTTGTTAGGAAAGTTAGAACCCACCTTTGGGCAGATCACCTTTCTTGTATCACTTTAGGAGAGTCACCGCAAGGAGTGTCTGATGAATTACCCGATGCTTATCTGTTCAATTTAGAAGTTGTTCCTAAATGGGCAAATAAGTTGGTACCAGTCCTAACCTTTGGCCCTGCAAATAAGAATGTGAAAACATCACAAGAAGAAATTGTAAAATCACAAAAAGATCACATATTGGAAGGAAGCATGTAAAAACAAGATACTGAGGGTGTATTAGCTTGTTGTGTCGAGGATGATGAACATAGTAGTTGGTTGCAGCAAGCTCATGAAGGATTGTTAGGAAATCACTATTCTAAACAACGAACATTGCAGAATCTGAAGCATCTAGGAGTGTATTGGCCTAGCATGGACAAACAAATACATGAGTGGATTAAGAATTGTCGAATGTGCAGAGAGAGACCCCCAGTGGAGCATGCGACCCTTTATCAAGTGTCATTAATTCTAGATTGGAGTGCTCCATTGGTAGAGTTTATGAGGTCGGGAAGATTACCCAAAGAGGCTAGTCTAGCGAGAAGACGAAGCATGGAGCAAGAGGCTCAAGGCTATGCCTTAGTAGGAGAGAACCTGTACCGAAGAGGCAAAGATGGTTACTTAAGACTGTGCGTTCATGAATCAGACTATTTAAAGGTCTTAGAGACTGCACACAATGGTGTTGCAGGGGGACATTTTGGTCCTGACCGAGTGATCAAGACCATTCTATTCTCAGGACTTTGGTGGCCCACTCTTCATATGGATGCACATACCTATGTGAAGAAATGTGACACATGCCAATGTGCACAACATCCAGTTAAAAAAGACGAGATGCCTTTGAGGCCAATGATGGGAGGGCGTGCATTTTTGAAGTGGGGCATAGACTTCATAGGTCCTATTAACCCCCTAGCTAGAAACTCCCATGTAGAGTATATTATTGTAGCCATAGATTACCTTACAAAGTGGGTAGAAATGAAAGCCACAACAAAGAATGATGCTCAGACTACGACTAAGTTCTTATTCGAGAATGTGGTCACGAGATACCAATAGAGTTAGTGAGTGATAGAGGCACACACTTCTTGAATGAGGTCATTGAAAATCTTCTCCAAGAATTCTTGGTGATACATAAGAAGTCTGCCCCTTATCACCCACAAGCTAATGGACAAGCTGAGAGCACAAACAAGATCCTATGTAATGTCTTGACCAAGCTTGTAAACAAAAAACGCTCTGATTGGGATAAACAGCTTCATCATGTTGTTTGGGCTTATCGAGTTGCCTATAAAACAGTACTCAATGCCACCCCATTTCAGATGGTCTTTGGACAAAATGCTGTGCTACCTTTAGATTTCCGAATTCTAGCATTAAAAATAGCATAAGAGCATGAGTGGAATGGACATGAATTGTCCTCTAGGATCTTTGATCTAGAACTCTTAGGTGAGACAAGGCTACGAGCGGCAGCAGGCATCTATGCTGCAAAGAAAAGACAAAAGGTATACTTTGATGCACACATCAAGGATAAGGGACTGAAAGAGGAAGATCTAGTGTTGGTTTACACACTAAAACAACATGCCCGTAAGTTGGAGAAACGAGGATATGGACCCATGATCATTAACAGAATTTCCACTAGCGGTGCATTTCAATTGGCTACTTTAGAAGGTGATATCTTGCCCAACTATATTAGTGGATGTAGAGTCAAGCTATATCAAGAACCTCTTATTGAGGATATGCTTACGAGACTCAACACTGCTAAGAAGCGAAAAGAAGAGGAGTTAAGGGTGAGGGAAGAAGCACAGGCAGAGGCCAGAGAGTGTATTAGGCGAAATAAGTTAAGGCGACTAGGCCTAGATGTCAACTCAAAAGCCCCAAAATATCACATGGATATGTGCCAAAAATCAGGCATAATAACTTCTCAAGTCATTGACCGACGTCCCTTTGTGACCATAGAGATCGGACAAGGAAAGGGTGCAAGGACTCTGAAAGCATTGATTGATTCAGGTGCAGCAAGTAGTGCAGTTAGACTATCCTACTGCCAAGACTTGCAGTTGAACATCAATCCCATAGAAGCTTATCTCATAGGATTGGGAGGTGTGGAAACCCCTTGTTTGGGCGAGGTGGAACTTCCCATCTACCTTCAAGATGCTCCAATGAAAGTCAAAGCGCTAGTGTGTCAAGATGAGAACCTTACAGAACCACTTCTCTTGGGTCAAGATTGGATCTATGACCATGTAGTTAACTTAAACCTAAGAAGTCTAATTCTTCAAGTTTGGGTACATGAACAATGCATTACATTAGAATCAGGAGAACTGCATGCTCCTAGATCATGGCACCACACACTCTCTTAGTTCTTCTAAGACTAATCATATGGAAGAAGATGTTGTATGTGTCAAGAGCTCTATGATGCAGAAGGAGTCAATCGTGGAAGAACAGGTTCGAAGGCGGGTGGATCTTTCTTCTTCTCCAAAGAATCAAGTAGCCACAATAGTGAGTCCACCACACAGGCAAACACAACTGTTCACGACAACTGCTACATCAAATAGAAAGACACCATTCGATAAGAAAGTAGTTCCGAGCATGAAGCAGATCTGGGTACGCAAAGGAGAGCAACCACCAGTCTTTCCCCCACAAATCCCATATAGGCAAGCCAACCAAGCCAGAAGACGAAGGAAGCTGCTCGCACAAACTCAATTACAAGGTATCCAACAAGTTTGGGTGCCTACGAAATTAGCTGCAGCTCAACAAGGGCAATTACAGATGTGGGTACCTAAGAAGCTCTTATATCCACAACAACCTATGTTCTCCCACATGCGAAAGGTCTCAACAAAGAAGCCAAAAAGAGAAAAGGGTAAGAACCACGTACAGAGACTGAAAGAAGATCAAATCAGCTCTTCAACAATAGTAGCAAGACGTGCAAAAAGGATATGGGTTTGGAAGCCAAAAGTACAAGTAGCCTCCACCGAACCAAAGCACCAACCACACTGGATACCACAGTTCAGAAAGCATCCAAAGAGGAATACGCCTGAAGTAATCTCTACAGTGCCAAATGCTGTTCTGAAATGGATCCCTATAAGGAGGAAGGATCAGTTGTCATCTCGAGATCCAATGGATACCTCCAACAAAGATGACATCAATATCTGCAAGTGACATCAGGCCTCGACGAGCGACAACCATGTGCTCCTTGCATAACCCTGTCTTTTGCACCATTTAGCTCATGCATTTCCAAAGTATGCATTAACATAGGGCCACATTACATGGCCAGACATAGACACATTTGAGAGTCCCATGCACAAGAGCACATTGACATAGGTCAGATACTAATATCTGTCTTCTTGTTTTGTGACATTGTTCCTCAAAAAAAAAAAAGGGAGAGGAAGAATTTGTTCCCAAGTTTGGGTCATGAAACATGAATGAGTCATGCTTAGTTGAAGGTAGAATTGTTGATTACTGGGCACTTATCAGTTTGGATAGAAGTGTGTCTCGGCTAGCAGATATAACTGCTCCCTTATCTGGTAGAGGTCAATAACTTGGCATGAACATGGCATCCACCACTATGGTTTCCTCTTACCATGGTAGGAGTGAAGAACCTCAAGGTCCGCAACTTGAGTGATGCTTAACTACTGCATGTACGAGAGCATCCAGGGAGATATCTGCAAGAGGTAGTTTGGTACCCTGAGAATCCTTGTCCGTATACTGGGTGAGAAGACTCCTACTTATGGTGAGCTAAAGAGAATATGTGAAACTAAGCTTGGTGTAGTTACCCAATGTTGTTTGCCAAGGAATATAAAGAAATTCTATTCTCAGTATTTGGCAAATGTTGTTGTGAGGAGAGCAGACATGACCAGGCACTCAAAGAATTTCATCAGTGGATCCTCAACACGGACATTCATCAACAATGTCCATCACAAATGCCGGGAGCACAACAGGACGAGATAAACATCGATCGATGCTTCATCATGGTAAGTATCCTTACTTGGGAAACACCATAACCATGATAGGTTAAGAAACCTCTTCGTCGGTATACCCTTGAGCACTTAGCTCAAGACCCCCAATTTTTGCACCATTCTTCCTCCAATGCATTTTCCAAGTACGCATGCATAGGGCTACATTACAAGGCCGTGCACAAGGCACATATTTTCCTCAACCCATGCACGAACACACTTACCCATCATTCATTATGGGTTATGAGTACTTGGCATGACTATTATGAACATCAACTTTGGAAGATCTAGAGGACATCAACAAAGACTCATAATGACACAGTCAGACTGGAATCCAAGGAAGAAGCACATACCAAGGGACTACAACTTGCAAAGGCTCGTAGTGACTGATGAAGAACCGGACAACCAACCCTGCCACATCTGGCAACCAGACGACTTTTGTTCATACAGAAGGGACACTCCCTCTCAAAGCACTACTTGGAACAACCACTACAACAAGGGTCTGTCAGGGACGACAGACTCGAGAGGGGGAGGAGTGTTGAAGCTGAAGGTCAAGGACAAAGCACAGGATCACATCAAAGAGGTGGACACACAAGAAGAAGGAGCAAGTAGGGAGCTCCAAGAAGTGTATGTCAAATTTCCAGAATCCCCTACAAAAATAGTGATTTTCATCACTAAAAACCATTGTAAATACCATTTTCTATTTTCATAACTCCATTTTGTTCAAGCCAAGGAGTCCTCGAGCTTGAGGAGTATTAGAAGTATCATCCTACCAATTTTCATAATTTTTAGACTTCGTTTGAGCCCTCAAATAAGCGCTGGAACCTAATTTTTAACTAGGCCAGACACTAGGTCTAGACAGGGCCAAAACTAGTCAAAAAACTATAAAAAGAGCTAGAGAGCTCATTTTTGAGTTTAGCTTAATAGAGAATAGAGCTTTTGTAAGAGAACTTTTTTGCAATCTAAGCTTTCCATTGTTCCGCTCTTTGATCTTACCTTGTGCGTGTGTGTGTGTGTATGTGTGTGCATGTTTGTGTGCTTTCACTCACGCACTTGTGCCTTCACTTGCTCGTGGTCTTCATACCAGTCCTCACGTCTCCACGGATTGAGAAGTAAAGGAGATGGTGCTTACGCTTGAGCTACACCACCAAGAAAGCTTGATCTGCAACATGGATAATGGACCTGTTCTGCCTGGACTGATCTTCCTGCAATAGAACTGAGACTAACTCCTCAAATGACAAGGCATTTGGATTGCCTTTCATCATCAACTGAAGAGTAGAACCGAAACTCTGATATGAATTAGGAAGACCATTCAAAACGGTCTGCAGAAGTGAGCTATCTGGTATAACCTCATCAGCAGAAATCAATTGTTCAAGTCTTTGATCTTTGTTAGTAAACTGTCCATAGAATCACCTTCATTCATGGGCTCACTCTCCAACTATTTTCGGAGGTAAGCAACACAAGCCTCATTCCTAGCTTGGTACAATGTGGTAAGTGTATCCCACGCATCCTTAGCTGTTCTGCAAGAGCAAATATGAGGAATAATGGAACGTTTGACAGACAAAGCTGTCAATGCATGTGCATGGGCATCTCTACCATCCCAACAAATCTGCTCTGTAGTAGGTGCAGCAGAAACAGCAGCACGAACAAGAATCTGCACAATATCATCTTCGATACCATCTTCATCAGCTCAAGCACTTGTATTTGTAGTACCTGTTGTTACAGGTGTAACAGGACGTCTTTCAACACCCTGCACAATGTTCCACAATGTACCTGTAACAGGACGTCTTTCACAGTGTTACAGGTACTACAAATACAGGTGTTGGGTGTTGAAAGACGTCCTATTACACTTGTAACAACAGTTACTACAAATAGAGGTGTAACATGACGTTTTTGCAACCAATACATGTCGCATCATATAAGCCCATAATGGGTAGTTGGTACCATCCAACTTATCCTCAACAGCCAACATATGGAATACATCACTGCTTTCAGCCATGGTCGGTGATTAAAATACCTTGATGCAAAGAATTGATTGTATTTCAAAAAGTTAAATAGAACTGCCGAGACAAATTCTCCTAGACCTGTAGTAGACTCGGAGACACTTATACTGGCGAACAGAAACTGGTATATACCTTTGGCACAAAAAGACAAAATCCTGCACAAGTGCTGTGATAGTGCGTTCGGAGGCTGAAACGAGCTCAGATCGCGATTTTAGCACCACACAAGGAAGCTGTTTTGATCTCTGAAACACCTTGAGTATGCTCTCCAAATTTCCTGTGAATCTGAGACTGCAAACGGAGGAGTGTCGATGGCACCCTAGATGAGGCGATGACCTGCTCTGATACCAATTGTTGGAGTTAGATGTCTGCGGAAGCACGCGAACAACACAAGGAAGAAGAAGAAGCTTGGAGCACAACACACAATACTGAATGTATTACTAGAGAATGTACAAAGATAAGTAGCCCATTAGGGCAATAGGCGTATATACAAGTCGGGGGAAAAAAACCTCCTAAAGAGGGAAAAAAGTGCCCCTTCGGTCCTAGTGTGTTCACACACATCACTACCTAAATATATCAACACCTCAAAACTATCCTCTTCCTCCTGCATGGATCTGTATTTGACTTTGGTCTTGGTTACTATTTCCTCTTCCACTTCCAAAACATCTACCTCTGCCTCTTCCTCTACCAGAGTAGAATACCTACTCAGAACTAGATTTTCCTTGGGAGTTTGAGTCCTCACCAAGATTCTTTTCTTCAATAATCAGCATAGATACCAGATCAACAAAATTCGAAATATTTTCCCAGGTATGTTATGCAGCTCGTTCTTGAGTTGCAATTTCCATGCCTTTGTATTGGTCTCATACAATATGAACAAACTGTTCCAAGCCTCTTTTGGAGTCTTGGCATCCTGTATGTGTCCAATCATGCTATCATGTATGCTAACAAATAGCTAGTACATTACCTTTCATGCTCCATAATTCCATTCCTCATATGCTCTTACCTCATCTACAGTTCGATTCCTTTCTGGTAACTGTGGAGCATTTTCATTCTCTCCTTCGATGTACTTCTAGTAGCCTTTCCCATCAAGAAATTCATCATTCTGAATCTCCAAGCATGGAAGTTGTTCTTGTCCATCTTATCGCTCATAAGCTGACTCATTCCATCTGTGTTTGCAATTTTTGCAGCAATTCACAACACTGCAAAACACTACAAGCAGCACTTGTGCTTGAACACTGTCGCACTATGACGTGACAGTTCAATCTTAGAAAAACACAATTTTCGTGTATCAACAGTACACATAATCACTTGAAATTTTGGAGCTAGAATATATGAGTGTTTCCGAACACAACGCAAGTTACAGTTTTGAAACTGACCTGGTTTTTCTACGGGCCCCACCTTTCGGGCTCGAAACAGAGGTCGACATGGCTCCAAAATTTTGATCTGACAAAAACAAGTGACCCTGAAGGGATAACTCTCGAAAATATTTTGAGGTTTTCTAGCTTCATGCCGATTTTCATAGCAAATGGAGGTCGTTTGTGAATCATGTTTTCTCCATGCCTTGTTGCGTACTCTTCACCATCGCCTTCTCCACGAGCTCTCTACAGCCACACTGGCTCTGATACCTGTGAAGAGATGGATAGGTATGTGTTGAAGATGAAGAGGTGTTGCAAAATCTTTGCTCTACACCAGCCAAATGAACTCCAGGAGTAGATGGTGGGCCCTTTTAGCTTGCCAATGGATGTATTATACACCCTATGTACCTTGGAAGATCACTCTCAAAAAGATAGATCAAAACAGATAAGTTGGAGTTAGCTCAGAGGTGAAAACTTGCTATTCTTGGTTGATACACCTGTCCAGTGTTTTACATAATTCTCTGAGCATAGCAGCAATTAGATTAATTCCTCTTGGGGAAGGCTAGGTAGCTTAAAGAGCTAACTTTAGAGAGTAATCTCATCAAAAATAACAAACCACACACTGAGAATGACTTTTAACAAGTGATGGCATCATCCCGATTTTCACGGGCTGCTACAGAAATAGACCAGTGAGTAGAAAAATTAACATAACTCAAGATGTAAGAATCCAATGATCATGAAAATTTGTATGCTTATACTAGACAGTAAGTTGAATCCAACAAGCTTAAAATCACTGAATTTGGATGAGTAAACACGGAGAACTGACTCTGACAAGATGACTGAAAAAGTCGGGTACCTGACAGAGAAGTGAAGATGAACATACCCTGTTGACTTCAAATGAACATAACTGATGATTCCAACATCCAAATGACATGAAAATTTGTGAGCATATAGTAGACTTATAGAGCTAACTTTACCAAGTTAAATCACTGAAAATGATGAATCAAGTGCAGAGAAACAATCTCTGCAAGTTGACTGAGAAAAACTGAGAGTAATGGGAGTGAGTAGTACACTTCACAAGAACATGGAAAGATGAACTCAAATAATCATGAAAATGAAAGTATATTGCTTGTACAATACAATGACTTACTGATACATATGTGTGCCTTGTAATCACACCTTGATATGGCATAAAGCTCAGCTCTTGGAGGTCTTCACATAGGTCTCTCTAACCACGACTAAAACTGCCATCTATTTATAGTTGAGTTTGGGAGGCTAACTTCCCTCAATCACTCTCCAATCAATCAATGATTGATTTGATTCTCTACCTACCACAAATCACGAATTCGTGGCTCCTCTTTCCATTCTTGATCATGTGGACTCAACCACTTAAGATTCTCTTACTTTTACATTAAGTAAACTCTTCAAAAGTTACAAGAGGTAGTTCACAAGTGAACTTTACATAGTCTTCATTTTAAAGCTTTTTCTAAGACTTTGTGAGACTCAAGCCAATACTTAGGCTTGTCATAGACTTGCTCCAATAGCTCCCCCTCAAGCCAAGTATGCTTGAGGTCTTCAATCTTCCAAGATTACCTGCAAACCAATCATAGCCTTGAATTTGCAAAGCTTTGTACCATCCAATGCTTTAGTTAGAATATCTGCACATTGTTGATGAGTGGACACATATGATATTTGAATCTCCTTGCTTAGGATCTTCTCTCGTACATAATGATAATGAACTTCAATATGTTTAGTCCTTGCATGAAAAATAGGATTAGCAGCCAAGTGAATAGAACTCATATTGTCACCAAAAATAGTTGGAGTTCCAAACTCCAATCCAAGATCTTTGAACAATGTCTTCATCCACATAGCTTCCTGAGTAGCTATGGCAAGACCTCTATATTCAGCTTCAGTAGAAGAGAGAGCAACTGTGGGTTGCTTCTTGGATGACCATGAAATAAGCTTTGAACCTGCAAAGGTAAGATAACCTGAAGTGCTCCTTCTATCTTCCTTGGAGCCAGCCCAATCTGCATCAGAAAATAGCTTCAAACCTAAATCAGATACATAAGGATAATAAAGTCCTTCATTTATGGTTCCTTTGAGATACTTGAGAATCCTTTTGGCAGCATCCATATGTGGTTTCCTTGGTGTGTGCATAAATTGACTTAGCACACTCACACTGTAACATATATCTACTCTTGTCAATGTGGCATAGTTGAGACTACCCACTAGACTTTGATATGATGTGATGTCCTCTATGAGTTCACCTTCATGTGAGCTCAATTTGTGATTGACCTCCATTGGAGTACCTGCAATCTTACAATCTTGCATCTTGAATTTTGCCAACATGTCCTTAATGTACTTCCTTTGAGTGAGAAACAAACCATGATCTTTGTAGACAACTTCCAAACCTAGGAAGTAGGTAAGTGAACCCAAATCACTTATCTTGAACTCTTCTCTCATCTGATCTTTGATCTTCTTCATACCATCTGCATCATTTCCTGTCAATATAATATCATCTACATATACACATAGATAGATGACCTCAGAATTACTCTTTTTAATAAAGAGTGAAGGATCTGCCTTGCTTGGTTGAAAGCCTTTGTCCTGCAAGAATGAAACAAGCCTGAAACTCCAAGCTCTTGGAGCTTGCTTGAGACCATACAATGCTTTGTTAAGTTTACACACATAATCAGGATAAACTTGATTCTCAAACCCAGGTGGTTGTGCCATATATACCTCTTCTGTTATCCAACCATTCAAGAATGCATTCTTTACATCTAGTTGAAGTATCTTCCAATTCTTGGAAGAGGTAATACTAAGCAAAACCCTAATAGTAGGCATCTTTGCCACAGGAGAGAAAGTCTCCTCATAATCAATTCCCTGAGTTTGTGCAAAGCCTTTTGCTACAAGCCTTGCCTTATACCTGTTAATGGAACCATCAGAATTCTTCTTGAGTTTATAGACCCATCTTGAGCCTATTACCTTCATGGATGAAGTCTTGGGCACCAAATCCCAAGTGTTGTTTTCCTCGAGTGCTTCAATCTCTTCCTTCATTGCATGCTTCCATTCTGTTTTTGCTTTGGCCTCTTCAAATGATGATGGCTCCTCTTGGTTTATGTCCTGTGCTATGTAGATAGAATGTTTAGTTACTAATGAGGTGTCAAACCCATACCTTTCTGGTTTTTTCTTTTCCCTCATAGATCTTCTTAGGCCATGATGTGATGATTCTGCCTCATGTCCAAGTTCCTGCAATTTTGCTTTACCTTTAGACTTCCATGCTTTGATCTTTTCCATCTGACATTCTTCATCATCCTCTGAGGTGTCTTGTTCTTCAATCTTTGATTGTTCTCTACCAAGCTTTGGAAAATCTTCTTCAAGATCATATGGTAAATTGATCTTCCTGCATGAATCTTCATACCATGAATTGTTCTCATCAAAAACTACATCTCTGCTTACCAAGAATCCTTTGTTGGTAGGGTTGTATAACCTGTAGCCCTTTTGATTGTTGTCATATCCAATAAATACACACCTTTCTGCTTTTGGATCCATCTTGCCTCTAACCTGTGAAGGAACATGAGCAAAAGCAATACATCCAAAAATTTTACAATGATCTAAGCTTGGTCTTCTTCCATTCCAAGCCTCATATGGAGTCATCCCATCAAGGGATTTTGAAGGCAACCTGTTAATCAAGTAAGTGGCTGTAGATACAGCCTCAGCCCATAAGTAATTAGGTAAATGCTTTTCATTTAACATAGACCTTGCAGCTTCAACAATTGTCCTATTCCTCCTTTCTGCCACTCCATTTTGCTCAGGAGTGTACCTTGTAGTTACCTCTCTTTTGATTCCTCTTTCTTGAAGAAAAGAATCAAAATCATGGGAGAAGTATTCTCCCCCTCCATCTGACCTTAGCCTTTTTAGTGATTTACCTGTTTGATTCTCCACAAGAGCCAAATATCTTTTGAAACATGAAAAAACTTCATCTTTGTGTTTCATAAAGAATAGGATAGTCCATCTGCTGCAATCATCAATAAAGGAAACATAATACCTTGATCCTGATATTGAAGCTTCCTTGCTTGGTCCCCATACATCTGTATGAACCAACTCCAAGAGATCTCCATGCATATAACCTTTCTTCATGAATGGTAACCTGTGAGACTTTCCAAACTGACATGCACTACACTTATAAATCATATGTTGTTTTGACAAGTTAGGGAGTCCAAGTACACTTTGGTCCCTGCAAATTTGCTTTAATGACCTTTCACCAATATGTGCTAACCTTTTGTGCCATACTTCCAATTCTGTGAGTGTCTGACTACCATAATTAAAGAGAGCAATGTTTCTAGTGTCCTGTAATTCAAATGTGAACAATCTACCTGTCTTTTCACCTTTTGCAATTCTTCTGAATCCCTGACTTGGATCTTCAACAAATGCTCCTGCTTTTGTGAACCTGACTTGCAACCCTTTCTCTACTATCTGCCCAACACTTATCAAATTCTTTGTAATGGTAGGGACATAGAGTACCTTACTGAGTAGGTTGATGTTTCCATCAGGTGCTTTGACATTGCCTATTTTCTCCACAGGATGTTTTGTATCATCTCCTGTTTGTACCTCATGCTTATTCCTTGGATCTTCTAAATCTGATAGGAGTGCCACATTTCCTGCCACATGATTTGAACAACCTGAATCTATGTAGAAAATATGCTCATCAGATTTACCTTGTGGCATAGCCATGTTCATGATCAATAATGAATCCTCTTTGTTTGAGTCTTCTGTGTAGTTATTGTAGTCTCTCCTTCCTTTGTAGCCTCCTTGATAGTTTGAATGATTGTAGTTGTTGTAGTTGCCATGGTAGTTGTTGAACCTTCCTCTTGAGTAGCCATAACTTCCTCTATTGTATCCTCTGCCTCTTTGATTCCTGGAATTCCTAAAGCAATTTTCAGTTGTATGATTAGTTAATCCACAAATAGAACATGAGTTGGAGTCTTGGGATCTCCCCCTGCCTTGTCTACCTCCTCTTCCTCTACCTCTGCCATGTCTTCCTCTACCTGCATAGTTAGCTTGATATGTACCTGCTTCATCATCCACTTTCTTTGCCTTTCCTTTGTTATCTTTAGACTTGCTTTTATCCGTGTATAAAGCTGAGGATTGATTACCTTTAGAGCTTTCTCCATTTTTGATAAGCTTTGCCTCTTGAGTAAGTAGTTGTCCAATGAGTGTGTTGAAATCAGGTACATGCATGTCCATGTACAAATCCATAGCTGTGGTGAATGCTTCCCACTTATCATCTGCCTTCAATCCATTGATGACCTGCCTTACAATTTGCTCTTCATCTATTACCTCTCCAATGCTTCCCAACTGATCCGCTATGTCCTTGAGCTTTGTGACAAAATCAATCACATTTTGTTTGGGAGCCTTCTTGAGAGTTGTGAACTCCAGCCATAGTTGATGCTTCCTAGCTTTAGTACTTGAAGAAAAGAAAGCTTCAAGTGCATCCCACACTTCCTGAGATGTCTTACAACTTCTAATGTGAGGCAACAAAAAATCTGAGATAGAGTTGAGGAGATAAGACCTTGCAAGTGCATCCTTGGAGCACCATGTGCTCAATCTTTCTTGCTCTTCTTGTGTTGGTTGACTTTTGTTCCTGAAACTTGGCATAACTTCATCTCCAGCCACATAACCATATAAACTTCTACCTTGGAGATAAGCTTCCATCCTTAATGACCAAGCTCAGTAGTTACCTCTGTCCAATTTGTCAATTGATGAAGGAAATCCATCTGCCATGTTGTCCAACCTTGCTCTGATACCACTGTGAAGAGATGGATAGGTATGTGTTGAAGATGAAGAGGTGTTGCAAAATCTTTGCTCTACACCAGCCAAATGAACTCCAGGAGTAGATGGTGGGCCCTTTTAGCTTGCCAATGGATGTATTAGACACCCTATGTACCTTGGAATATCACTCTCAAAAAGATAGATCAAAACAGATAAGTTGGAGTTAGCTCACAGGTGAAAACTTGCTATTCTTGGTTGATACACCTGTCCAGTGTTTTACATAATTCTCTGAGCATAGCAGCAATTAGATTAATTCCTCTTGGGGAAGGCTAGGTAGCTTAAAGAGCTAACTTTAGAGAGTAATCTCATCAAAAATAACAAACCACACACTGAGAATGACTTTTAACAAGTGATGGCATCATCCCGATTTTCACGGGCTGCTACAGAAATAGACCAGTGAGTAGAAAAATTAACATAACTCAAGATGTAAGAATCCAATGATCATGAAAATTTGTATGCTTATACTAGACAGTAAGCTGAATCCAACAAGCTTAAAATCACTGAATTTGGATGAGTAAACACGGAGAACTGACTCTGACAAGATGACTGAAAAAGTCGGGTACCTGACAGAGAAGTGAAGATGAACATACCCTGTTGACTTCAAATGAACATAACTGAAGATTCCAACATCCAAATGACATGAAAATTTGTGAGCATATAGTAGACTTATAGAGCTAACTTTACCAAGTTAAATCACTGAAAATGATGAGCCAAGTGCAGAGAAACAATCTCTGCAAGCTGACTGAGAAAAACTGAGAGTAATGGCAGTGAGTAGTACACTTCACAAGAACATGGAAAGATGAACTCAAATAATCATGAAAATGAAAGTATATTGCTTGTACAATACAATGACTTACTGATACATATGTGTGCCTTGTAATCACACCTTGATATGGCATAAAGCTCAGCTCTTGGAGGTCTTCACATAGGTCTCTCTAACCACGACTAAAACTGCCATCTATTTATAGTTGAGTTTGGGAGGCTAACTTCCCTCAATCACTCTCCAATCAATCAATGATTGATTTGATTCTCTACCTACCACAAATCACGAATTCGTGGCTCCTCTTTCCATTCTTGATCATGTGGACTCAACCACTTAAGATTCTCTTACTTTTACATTAAGTAAACTCTTCAAAAGTTACAAGAGGTAGTTCACAAGTGAACTTTACATAGTCTTCATTTTAAAGCTTTTTCTAAGACTTTGTGAGACTCAAGCCAATACTTAGGCTTGTCATAGACTTGCTCCAACAATACCATGTCACGAGGAAGGAGATAAGGAAGAGAGCTCACACACACACTCTCATTCTCAAGGAGAACCACACACACACAATTGAGGCAAGCAAGAATAATCTTCTTCTTCTTCTTCTTCTTCTATTACATAAAAGGAATGTACAAGAATGACCTAAAAAACAAGAATACAACAAGTGCAATATATAAAGATCCGTACATAAGGAAAAACCTAATGTCCATGAATGAGTGAGGTGGCAAGGAACAAATGTGCCATCACTCTCGGTAGATAAATCTAATAAATCTCAATGAAGTATCCTTGACATATACCGGTGTGACCACTATACATGTTAGAGAAACGAAAAACTAGTACGTGTCATCCTAGATCATCACATGTTGACCTTGATATCTCAATAATAGGCTTCACATAGCTCTTGATAGCGTGTGTTAAGGGAGGCGTTCTCGATGGTTAGTGACTTTAATTTTAACTATAATTCTGTAGTGGTTTGTTGTAGTGTTTGGTAGTTGGTCCCGAGAGATGCAAATTCATCTCGGACTTGTGTCATGCAAGAAAACATTCGATGAAATGCAGTGTCCATTGTGGGTGACAATATTGATGGTGAAGTGAGTGTAGATGTTGTGGGTGTGATTTTTGAAGCGAAAGTGGATGTAGTGGTGATCGTGGAGAAGTGCAATGTGCCCAAATGTGGTGGTGAAAGAGGTGAGGTGAGTGATGGCGGGGTGGGTGGTGAAATGTCCATGTCATTGGATGTGGTGTCAAGTGCACTGACTGTGAAGAGTGGGGTAAGAGTGGGTGTGAATACAGGATTTACAAAGGTTGACGAATAAATTAGAGATGGTGTATCTCGGATGGCTTAGTGGAGAGGAGAGGAGAAAGGGAATACAGTGGGGCGGGGAGGTGAAATGGGTGAGAAGATCATGGGAGGGGAAATGGGAATAGAGGTCGTGGAGTGATAGGGAAAGAAGGAAAGGATGGAGTGAGAAATGGGTTGGATGGAATGGTGGGAGCTAGGGAAGGGAGGATAGGTGGGAGGGTTGCAAGAAGAGTTTGTGGGGTTGAGGCAACTAGGGCTTCTGCTATAGCATCATCAAGAAATGTGGATGGTCCAAGAGAGGTAGGGTATACAGGAGAGACTGGAGGGGCGGAAGGTGAAAGAGGAGCAGGTGGAGTGGTGGGTCTGTCGACAAGGGTAGTGGTAGTTACAGTAGAAGGATGAGGTGGGGAGTCGATCACTATGGTTGCTTCTTCAATAGGGTCTTTCAGAAGAATTCGTGCTTCTCTAGCCTATTGTGAGGATTGGGCATCCGTGGGTACGCGAATATATTGACCCGATTTTGAAAGCAAATGGATTCGTCGTGGGTCAAACTTTGGTAGCGGTTTCCTCTGCAAATAGCATAGGGCTTCATTGGTTCTGATTGATTTAACCAATTCTCTGAAGCCTTGAATGTAAGCCTCTTTGAATCCTCCTGTAGCGAGTTCCTGTTCAAAAATTGCTTGAATTTCTTCTTTAGAGAGTTGTCTATATGCCCGAACTACCTGTATAGTTTCTTGATTGCCAATGTGTAAGCACCTGCTTCAAACGTGTCATCTTCATGCGTACTTGTGTCGCCTTGTGTCTGAGTTTGTTGTTCTTGTTCATCATTCTGCACATCTTCTTGAGAGTCGTGGTTGTCTTGACTGGCTTCATCATCACCGTCTTCATTGCCAGTTTTTGTCTTCTCTTCTTCTGAGCTGGAGACTACTTGCTCTTGTGGTTGATCTGGGGGTGTGGTAGGGTAACTCGGATGTTCATACTCCTATGAGACGAGTTGCCCTTCTGAAAAATTGGAATTCACTCGAGAAAGCATCATGCATTTCGAATTCAAAGGTGGTGTTTGTTGGTTTTGCTTCCAAGTTAGGTATAGGGAAAGTGAACGCTTCTGCACTGATGGTGGTGGGAATTTCTTCTACTATAGTGGTGGGTTCTTGAATTGTGGTGGCTTGAGAAATCACCATACTGGTAGTACCTTCTCTAATAACAAGTCGTGATAGGTGTATACAAATGGGTTTTACAGGTGTAGGGGGTTCCGTTGGTGATTGTTTTGGGGATTGCTGAGGCGACGTGGACTCTGGAACTTGTAAGCATGGGATAGAACCGTGCATGTGTTTTCCTGCCCCTTCCTTGCTAGCTTTCCTGGCCTTTTCATTAAAATATGAGCCTTGCATGGGCCTTGTAAGGATTCCTAATTTTTAGGGATAAAAATGCTTAATCTAGTGGATTAGGGAGGCACACAAAACCACTAGTGGTATTTTCAAATAAAATAGTATTTGGAACCTTTTGTAATTTGAACTATAAAATGAGAATTTTTTGAGGCTTTGGATGCATTAAATGGATGGCTAAGATTAATGCGCATGCTTCTCTAGAGAGAGAGTGTCATGAAGTTCGTGGGAGTTTTGGCTTCTTGTGCACAGGCTTTTTGGTCACCTTCTATAGAACTTTAGGCCATTAGATGGAGGCTAGATCCAATGTTCATCCACGATTGGGGTTGATATTGTCTCACGCAGTGTCCTCAGCCATTCGATTAGGAGTTCATCCAAGGAAGGAGGATAAAAGGTGTCATTTGAATGTGCTCATTCAAATTGGGCCCTTAGATTCATGATCAATCCAATGGTAGAGAATGCAAGCGTTGTTTACTTTTTGATAATCAATAACTACCATCCGATTCGATCTCACATCCAATGGTTCTTAACTTGACTTTTGGCACTCAACCTCATCCCTTGAATAGTTGAGCCAATCGAAGGGTCACAATTCATTTGGAAGGCTTTCAAAACCATTTAGCAACCAAAAGCACTTCTTATAGATGGTTTTATACCTCTTTGACCACACAAAAACAAGGGAACCCTATGCCTAGCCTATGTGATTAAGGGACTAGACTGTGTCCACCACCCTCCTCTCATTGATCCATTGCTAATCGCTACTTAATCCAAAAGCCCCATGCTGGGTTCATGTTTTTCTCTAATGTTGGTCGTTCCTTTGAATGCTTTTAATTCCTCGCTAGTCATTGCGCATTCTATAGGCAAATCGTATGCCAAACACATGTAAACAATTTGAGTGAGAGCATAACAACCATGGATGATAGGTTTTTGTTCCCATTTGTGCAGAGCTAAATACAACTACTCGATAATCCAACTAGCTAGATCTATTGTTTGGGGCCCAATACAAGCTAAGTATAATCCTAACCAAATATTCATTGTGAGGAATAGTGAAGCGATCCTGAGCTGGGAATGCAAAGTGTTGTCAATATATGCGTAATGGCTTAGACAATTCCGGTGTAATGGCCGAAATGTCTTCCCATTTCACAACATCACCACGCTTCATAGGCTCTAGAATCAGCCCTTCGTGCTCTGTGGGTGTGTGAGTTCCATGGATCTTAATTGCTGCCCTAATGAGATCTTTTGAAAGATAGAACTTCTTGTACGGTGGGTCATTTACCAAAGATGAGAGAATGAAAGTTCCAAGCAATTCCTTGTTATCGGAGGCCTGAAGTGTAGTTATTAGATAGTAGCATATATAAAAATCGGGTTTGGGCAATGGAACACTGAAATATTCCATAAAACGTGCTCTATCCCAAACGTGCTTTAACTCTTCTGAGTTTTGAAGTGCTTCAAATTCTCTAGAGAAAAATTCATACTTAACCCACTTATGATTGTCAAAGTCAACATGGAACCAAAAATAAAATTTGCATCTGCCAAAGGTCGTGCTAAACCTTGAAACCAATGAGAATTACGGTGAACTCTTTCAGTGTATCCCCTAGGAGGGTCATCAATTGGCATTGGTCCTAGGAATCCTTGAAATTCAGGTGGTTGGGACATAGGATGTGGCTTAGCTAGCAAGTTGCCCACATTGACCACAGGTACACTGGGGCCAGCCTTAGATGGTCCTTCTTTTTGCATGATGAGTGATGGGAATGTGAAGGAGATCAGCTACAAAAGATTAGCACATTAGTATGGAAATTAATCATGATCCCATTAAAATGAGACCGCAATCCCTTTCCATAACCGATGTGTAACCCGTGTAGCTGAGTGTTGTGAGGTGGTTTATGGAATGATTTTTGCAAAACTAATGCAAGTCTCTAAACACCTACATGCTTTAGATCTTGCATACATTGCTTGATGAGATGTTATTATAAGTGATGTTGGGTTAGTGTGGGTGATTTTATATAAAGTTTAGTTGTGAAAGAATTACTACAAGGGAGTTGGTTTTCCGGGATGGGGGTATTGTTAGACAATGGGTCATGAGAAGGCTTCTGGATACATTTCGGTATCCATTTCCTAAGGGTTGCTGAGTGGGTAGTATGCTTCTGCTGAGGGACAATAGGTGATATTGGATGTTGTGGTGTTGAGGGATGAGGAGATTTCTGAGGGGTATATGTTACATGGCTTGAGTGTTGGGCTATAATACAATGTTTGGGTACCCAAATCTGTGTGGGTGTGGGTCGGTGGGTTAAGTGTTGCTTGGTGATCCAAATATGTTGAAGCTTCGTTGAGGTCGAAGAAGGTTGAGGAGAGGTTGGATGTTGACTCTGCTTCTACCTTAACTTCTTCCTATCATTGTCTGCATTGTTGAAAACTGTCAATGCTTTCTGTCCTTTTGGCACCCATACTTGTTTCATGCTGCTTTCTTTGTGATGTTGATACTGCTGCTTGTTTTGTGTCATCTGGTATGATCGTTGGTTTGGGTTCCTCCGTTGTGGGTGATGCTGAGAGTTCCATGCTACACCCTTTTGTCCAAACCTAGATTCATTCTCACGCAAGCACATATATCCCACATGCAAGGGAATTCTCCCAAACTCCATATAAGCAAGGCCTCCCTTCGCTCCTCACAAGCCATTCCACTCTAGCTCCTTGCCAAAAGTGTGCATCCTCTCCTCATGGAGTTAGCATGCTCATAGAGCATCACTTGTAAGTTCTTTCCATTTTAATTTATTCATCATGTTTTCATATCTTTTGTTCCTTCCTCTTTAGCTTGTTAGATGTGTGCATGTGAGTAGGGTAGGAGTATTCCTTTGTTATTTCAACATGGTATCAGAGCACAGGTTCATTGTTTGTTTCCTTTTGCATTATGATTTTTTTTTTACTCATCTTTAGCATGTATGTTATTCTTAATCCTTCCCTCCCTGCCTTTCACATCTTTCTAATAAAGTGCTTCTAAGCGCTATTTCCATCTTTCTTTTTTATCCTTATTTTTTTCTGTTGCACACTATTTTCAACTATAAGGTTCACCACTATGATAGAAGCTTCACTATCTCCCTTTAATCATTCCCCATTTGTTGATTGTTTATTAATTAAGTTAATTTGATAACATCTTTGCAATATTAGCCTGCGATTTTCATAGGTTTCTCTTTCCCCTATTTTATTCTACTCCTCAATCTGTTCTTTGAGTTTTCTGGAGATTGCAGTCCATAGAATCATGGAAGAAGATTATGTTCTCTTTTGCCTACACTCAAATCTATGATGAATGTGCTTTTAAGCACACTAGCTTAAGAACTGCACTACACTCTCCCTTGGTGAATAAATTATGCATCTCACAAGTTGAGAGCAACAAATAGAACAAAGCTGTTGAAAGGAGGTTGTGGACGAAGCAAGCCACTCTCATTCTATCTGCCACCATTGCATCATCTAGCAGAGTGTAGCTCAAGCGTAAGCACCACCTCCTTTACTTGTCAATCCGCGGAGACGTGAGGACCGGTATGAAGACCACGAGCAAGTGAAGGCACAAGTGCGTGAGTGAAAGCACACAAACATGCACACACATACACACACACGCGCACAAGGTAAGATCAAAGAGAGGAACAATGGAGAGCTTAGATTGCAAAAGAGTTCTCTTACAAAAAGTTCTATTCTCTAACAAGCTAACCTCAAAAATGAGCTCTCTAGCTCTTTTTATAGTTTTTTGACTAGTTTTGGCCCTGTCCAGACCTAGTGTCCGGCCTAGTTAAAAATTAGGTTCCAGGGCTTATTTGAGGGCTCAAACGAAGTCTAAAAATTACGAAAATTGGTACGATGGTACTTCTAATACTCCTCAAGCTCGAGGACTCCTCGGCTTGAACAAAATGGAGTTACTAAAAATAGATAATGGTATTTACAATGGTTTCTAGTGATGAAAATCACTATTTTTGTAGGGGATTCTTCTGAAAATTTGACATACACTTCTTGGAGCTCCCTACTTGCTCTCTCTTCTTCTATGTCCACTTCTTTGATGTGCTTCCATGCTTTGTCCTTGACCTTGAGCTTCAACACTCCCCCCCCTCTCGAGTCTGTCGTCCCTGACAGACCCTTGTTGTAGTGATTGTTCCAAGTAGTGCCTTGAGAGGGAGTGTCCCTTCTGTATGAACACAAGTCGTCCGACGTTCTTCATCTATCACTGTGAGTCTTTGCAGGTTGTAGTCTCTTGGTATGTGCTTCTGCCTTGTATTCCAGCATGACTGTGTCGTTGTGAGTCTCCGTTGATGTTTTCTAGATCTTCCAAAGTTGATCTTCATAGTAGTCAAGCCAAGTACTCATAACCCATAGTGAGTGATGGGTAAGCGTGTTCGTGCATAGGTTGAAAAAAGTATGTGCCTTGTGCACGGCCTTGTAATGTAGCCCTACGCATGCTTACTTGGAAAATGCATTGGAAGAAGTATGGTGCAAAAATTGTGGGTCTTGGGCTAAGTGCTCAAGGGTATGCTGACGAAGAGGTTTCCTAAACTATCATGGTTATGGTGTTTCCAGAGTAAAGATACTTACCATGGCGAAGGTTGATGGATGTTTGCCTCTTCGTGTTGTACACTCGGCCTTTGGGATGGAACCTTGTTGATGAATGTCCATGTTGATTGTCCACTGATGAGATCTTTTGAGTGGTGGATCCCCTCTCCTCTTTTCAAAGCAACATTTGTCACTAACAATGTGCATTTCTGAGCTTGGGCTCATGCACGTTCACTTCCCTATATTGACACTCAGAGGAATATTGGACACGTGCCGGTTTCTAAGAGATTACCATGCCGATTGACATAGACCATTCACCAGTGCTACTGTTCCATACTGGTTCAGGAAATACTGAGAATGGAATTGCTTTATATTCCTTGGCAAGCAACATCGGGTAACTACACCAAGCTGTGTTTCACATATACTCTTTAGCTCACCATATGCAGGAGTCTTCTCCTCCAGAACTACCTTTTGCAGATATCTCCTTGGATGCTCGGGTACATGAAGTAGTTAAGCATCACGCAAGTTGCCGACCGTCAAGCTCTTCATTCCTACTATGGTAAGAGGAAATCATAGCTGTAGATGCCATGTTCATGCCAAATGCTTGTCCTCTACCAGATAAGGCAGCAATAATCTCACTGCTGGCCGAGACACACTGGGAACAAGCTCTTTCCCACTTCTCTCTTTTTTTTTTTTTTTTTTTTTTTTTTTTTTTTTTTTTTTTTTTTTGGAACAGGATATCACAAAATAAGAACACAAAAGTTAGTATCAATAGAAATGTTCGACATATGTCACTGTGCTCTTGTGCATGGGAATCTCAAGTGTATCTATGCACGGCCGTGTAATGTAGCCCTATATTAATGCATACTTTGGAAATGCATGACCTAAATGGTGCAAAAGACAGGGTTGTGCAAGGAGCACATGGTTGTTGCTCGTTCGAGGCTTTCGATGTTATTTGTGGAGGTTGATGCCGGCCTTAGTGGAGGTATCCATTGAGTCTCGAACTGATGTAATCCTCCTTATTGGAGTCCATTTTAGAACATCATTTGGCACTGTAGAGGTCACTTCAGGCGTCTTTCTCTTTGGATGCTTTCTGAACTGTGGTATCCAGTGTGGTTGATGCTTTGGTTCGGTGGAGGCTACTTGCACTTTTGGCTTCCAAACCCATATCCTTTTTGCGTGTCTTCCTACTAATGTTGAAGAGCTGATTTGATCTTCCTTTGGTCTCTGTACGTGGTTCTTACCCTTTTCTCTTTTTGGCCTCTTTGTTGAAACCTTTTGCATGTGGGAGAACAAAGGTTGTTGTGGGTGTAGGATCTTCTTAGGTACCCACATCTGTAATTGCCCTTGTTGAGCTGCAGCTAACTTCTTAGGCACCCAAACTTGTTGGGTATCTTGTGACGGAGCTCGTCTGAGCTGCTTCCTTCGTCTTCTGGCTTGGTTAGTGTGCATGGATGGGATTTGTGGGGGTAAGGCTGGTGGTTGCTCTCCTTTGCGTACCCAGATCTGCTTCATGCCCGGAACCGCTTTTTTATCGAATGGTGTCTTTCTATTTGATGTAGCAGTTGTCATGAACGGTTGTGTTTGCTTGTGTGGTGGGCTCACTACCGTGGCTACTTGAGTCTTTGGAGAAGAAGAAAGATCCACCCGCCTTCGAACCTGGTCTTCCACGATTGACTCCTTCTGCATCATAGAGCTTTTGACACATACAACATCTTCTTTCATATGATTAGTCTTGGAAGAACTAAGAGAGTGTGTGGTGCCATGATCTAGGAGCATGCAGTTCTCTAATTCTAATGTAATGCATTGTTCATGTACCCAAACTTGAAGAATTTGACTTCTTAGGTTTAAGTTAACTGCATGGTCATAGATCCAATCTTGACCCAAGACAAGTGGTTCTGTAAGGTTCTCATCTTGACATACGAGCGCTTTGACTTTCATTGGAACATCTTGAAGGTAGATGGGAAGTTCCACCTCGCCCAAACAAGGGGTTTCCACACCTCCCAAACCTATGAGATAAGCTTCTATGGGATTGATGTTCAACCCCAAGTCTTGGCAGTAGGAAAGTTTAACTGCACTACTTGCTGCACCTGAGTCAATCAATGCTTTCACCGTCCTTGCACCCTTCCCTTGTCCTATCTCTATGGTCACAAAGGGTCTTCGGTCAATGACCTGAGAAGTCGCAATGCCTGACTTTTGACACATATCCATGTGATATTTTGGGGCTTTTGAGTTGACATCTAGGCCTAATCGCCTTAACTTATTTCGCCTAATACGCTCTCTGGCCTCTACCTGTGCTTCTTCTCTCACTCTTAGCTCTTCTTCTCTTCGCTTCTTAGCAGTGTTGAGTCTCATTAGCATATCCTCAGTAAGAGGTTCTTGATATAGCTTGACTCTGCAGCCACTAATATAGTTTGGCAAGATATCTCCTTCTAGAGTGGCCAACTGAACTGCACCACTAGTGGAAATTCTATTAATGATCATGGGTCCATATCCTCTTTTTTCCAACTTACGGGCATGTTGTTTTAGTGTGTATACCAACACTAGATCTCCCTCTTTCAATCCCTTATCCTTGATGTGTGCATCAAAGTATGCCTTTTGCCTCTTCTTTGCAGCGTAGATGCCTGCTGCCGCTCGTAGCCTCGTTTCACCTAAGCGTTCGAGATCAAAGATCCTAGAGGACAATTCATGCCCATTCCACTCATACTCTTGTGCTACTTTTAAGGCAGGAATTAAGAAATCTAATGGTAGCACAGCGTTCTGTCCAAAGACCATCTGAAATGGGGTGGCGTTGAGTACCGTTTTGTAGGCAACTCGATAAGCCCAAACAGCATGATGAAGTTGTTTGTCCCAATCAGAGCGTTTATTATTTACCAATTTTGTCAATACGTTACAGAGGATCTTATTGGTACTCTCGGCTTGTCCGTTGGCTTGTGGATGATAGGGGGCGGATTTCTTATGTATCACCAAGAATTCTTGGAGAAGATTTTCAATGACTTCATTCAAGAAGTGTGTGCCTCTATCGCTCACCAACTCTATTGGTAGTCCATATCTCGTGAACACATTCTCGAATAAGAACTTAGCCGTAGTCTGAGCATCATTCTTTGTTGTGGCTTTGACTTCTACCCACTTGGTAAGGTAATCTGTGGCTACAATAATATACTCTGCATGGGAGTTTCTAGCAGGGGGATTAATAGGACCTATGAAGTCTATGCCCCACTTGGAAAATGCACGCCCTCCCATCATTGGCCTCAAAGGCATCTCGTCTTTTCTAACTGGATATTGTGCACGTTGGCATGTGTCACATTTCTTCACATAGGTATGTGCATCCATATGAAGAGTGGGCCACCAAAGTCCTGAGAATAGAATGGTCTTAATCACTCGGTCAGGACCAAAATGTCCACCTGCAACACCACTGTGTGCAGTCTCTAAGACCCTTAAATAGTCTGATTCATGAACGCACAGTCTTAAGTAACCATCTTTACCTCTCCGGTATAGGTTCTCTCCTACTAAGGCATAGCCTTGAGCCTCTTGCTCCATATTTCGTCTTCTTGCTAGACTGGCCTCTTTGGGTAATCTTCCCGATCTCATAAACTCTACCAATGGAGCACTCCAATCTGGAATTAATGATACTTGATAAAGGGTCGCATGCTCCACTGGTGGTCTCTCTCTGCACATTGGACAATTCTTGATCCACTCATTTATTTCTTTGTCCATGCTAGGCCAATACACTCCTAAACGTTTCAAATTCTGCAATGTTCGTTGTTTAGAATAGTGATTTCCTAGCAATCCCTCATGAGCTTGCTGCAACCAACTACTATGTTCATCATCCTCGACACAACAAGCTAATACACCCTCAGTATCTTGTTTGTACATGCTTCCTGCCAATATGTGATATTTTTGTGATTTTACAATTTCTTCTTGTGATGTTTTCACATTCTTATTTGCAGGGCCAAAGGTTAGGACTGGTACCAACTTATTTGCCCATTTAGGAACAACTTCTAAATTGAACAGATAAGCATCGGGTAATTCGTCAGACACTCCTTGCGGTGACTCTCCTGAAGTGATGCGAGAAAGGTGATCTGCCCGAAGGTGGGTTCTACCTTTCCTGACAACAACTTCAAAGTCATATTCCATTAGTAAGAGGAACCATCTTACTAAGCGTCCAGTATTGCAAGGTTTATTGACCAAATATAACAAAGCTTGATGATCAGTGAAAAACTTGAACTTGTTGGCCAATAAATAGTGTCTAAACTTCTTCACAGCATATACCATGCCTAACCCTTCTCGCTCGGTTGTGGTATAATTTCTTTCGGCTGGGTTTAGTTGTCTACTAGCATATGCTATGGGCAAATCTAAATTCCCTTCGCCTGTGGGTTGTGCTAGCACACATCCTATGGCATGATTGGATGCATCCACATGGACATGGAATGGCTTATTCCAATCAGGAGTGGTCAATATTGGTGCTGTGCACAAACGTTTCTTCAGTTCATTGAAAGAATTCTCGCATTCGTCGTTCCACTCAAAATTAGACAACAAGGCATAAAGGGGTCTAGCTATGATCGCGTACATGTGGATAAACCTACGGTAATATCCACAATGGCCCATAAAGGCTTGTACCTCTTTAACATTCCTTGGCCTTGGCAGCTCCGCTATGGCTCGTACCTTATCTTCATCCGTTGAGATTCCATTCTTAGAAACAATATGACCGAGGATTTTACCTTGACGCACCATGAACACACACTTTTCTGGGTTCAGACACACTCGATATTCTCTACACTTGTTGAAGATTTGTCTGAGTTCAGGGATGTGAACCCTTCTTTCTTGGGAATGAGCACATAAATCATCCACATACACTTCTAAGCTCTTTCGCAAGAACTCTTTGAAGACATGACACATGAGCCTTTGGAATGTTGCAGGTGCATTGGTGAGCCCAAATGGCATCACACGAAATGCAAAGATTCCCCATTCGGTGGCAAAAGCTGTTTTGTGTTGATCTTCTGGGGCAATGGCTACTTGATTGTAACCTGAAAATCCATCAAGGAAGCTATAAACTTCCTTGCCTGCAACACGCTCCAACAGGTGTTCTGTGATTGGAAGTGGATAACTATCTCTAATCGTAGCGGCATTAACTTTTTTAAGGTTAATACACACTCGCAACTTCCCGTTCTTCTTGGGTACCACAACAATGGGGGACACCCATTCGGTATGCTCAATCTCATAGATGAATCCAGCCTCAATCAACCTATCAATTTCTTCTTTGATTTTGGCTGCATAGGTATCATTATATGTGTAGGGCTTCTGTTTGGTGGGCTTAGCATCAGCAGTCATGGGGATAGTATGAGAGCAAATTCTTGGATCTACCCCTTTCAAGTCTCTATAGTGCCATGCAAACACATCCCTATATTCCCTTAATAGAGCTATGAGCTCCATTTCTTCTCTTGCACTTAGGTCATCTCCTATATATGTGCATCTCTCTTCGTTCTCTTCAATGGTCACTACAATCTTCTTGGTCTTTTCTTTATTATCATATGATTCTCCTATGATGGCCTCTCTCTTAGGCATTCGTACCAAAATTTTGCGGTCGTCAACTTCATATTTCTTGAAGTTTTCTGGTACTTCAAACAATGATTCCTCCTTTTCTTGTTTCACTGCTTTTCTTTTCTTTTTCTTTTGACTACTCTCACTTCCATCCTTTGAGTTTACTGTTTTAATACTTGTGAGAGGTTCTTCTTCTTTCTGGGTGAACACTCCTATATCTTCTAAATAGTGCTGCTCTGAGTTAAAGCAACTATCCATCACAATAGACTCCAGATCATCGTCATTCTCTTCCTCTTCTATGACATCACTAGGGTCACATTCTTCTAGCAAGGGTTGACACATGAACACTGAGATATCATAACCCTCCTCATCACAATGAGGTGTCCACTGTTCCTCATTGACAGCAATGTCCATGGTGGCTAAGATTTCTGGCCAGCCATGAGGCTCAAATTCCTCATCTGGAAAGATCATCGGTGTGTAGGCTGGGTCTCTAACTGGTCTATCTCCTAACGGAGTTCCTTCTTCTCTTGCCTTTAAACGTTTTTCCTCTTCCTTTGCAACCTTGCACATCCACAAATGAGTATCTTCATGCAGCCATGATGGATCAGGTGAACTTTCAGAATGCACAGAGATGGAATCTTCTTTTGCTTTGTGGATAGAATTCTACTGTAGGGGTGGTACATCTCTGAAGGTGTAATCCTTCAAATTGACCTTAGTGGTGACCCCTAAGTGCTGTAAGTACAAGGAGTTAGTTCCCCAATCCTGTACTATTTGCAATTGTCGTAGGAAGGGTCTTCCTAGGATCATCTCAAAGACATTATTTTTCTCAAAGTCACATATAGCAAATGTGTGCTCAAACTCTACACCACAAGTGGTTAGAGTGATCCCTTCTAGCAATCCTAGAGGTCTTTCAAAATGACCATCAGCCATTTGAAGCTTCATTCTAGTTGGTCTTAATGTGGGCTTGCCCCATTGCTTCCACAAGGAGGTGGTTGCAATAGCAACACCAGCACCTGAATCTATGATTGCTTTGGTTGTGTAACCTTGGTAGGTGATGGGAAGATAAGTATTACCTTCTTCACCCTCACACATGTCCCCTATTTTGTCTAGAGGTATCTCTGGTACCCTTTGCTTGGAGCCTGCTTTTGGCATGTTGGAATCAAGTTCTGGAACCTGATCCTTCACATGATTCCAGAGCTCAGGTTTTGCTTTGAGCAGCTCTTCTACAGTGAGATGACACTGAACCTTAGTGTTCTTCACGACATCCGTGTTCCTTGGAACCACTGAGTCTTCATTTCTTACTAGTATTGTGGGAGCTCTAATCTGGAGAGATTCAGATTCCCATGGGCCTGGAAATTGAGGCAGTTCTTCTAAGGTATTAGATTCAAAATCTAATCTTTCGTCTTCTTGTTCTGCTTCATCTTCGTAAATAGATGGAATGTCTTGGGGAAATTGATCATGAAGTTCATCAATCTCAGGAATAGGAGGGGAATTACCCTTCTCCTTGGCCCATTTCTCCTCTTGTATTTCCCGCAAGAACTCTTGAGAGTACTGTTGAATAGAAGGAGGTATTCCAGCATCCGTGGAATTAGGAACATAAGCTCCCCTTGGTGGTGAGCTTCCTCTTTCAATAACTGGTTGAGCCTGTGGAGGTAGAGAAACTTGTGGTTTGTTTACCAACTGCTCTAATCGTTCTAGTAAGCCCTGGAAATGCAAATCCGATTTGATAGAGTTTGTCTGATTGAACTTTTGACTAGTCTCAAGTATGGCTTGAGCTTGTTCTACCATTTTCATGCACATTTTCATCCGTTCAATCTCTAAATCTGCTCTAGGGTAACTCTTGTCTAGGTTTGCCACTGTAGGCCCTTCTTGAAGTCGAGCCTGGTAGGCCTTGAACATCATGTCCAAGCCTTCTGGGGTTGGATCTGCAAGAACAGACCCTGGTTGCGGTCTATTTACAGTGGGTGGTGGGGTGGGATGAGGTGGAGTGGATGGAGTTTCGGCATGCGAGGGGCTTTGAGATGCAATGTCTTCTATTTTTGTTTTCGCTTCTTTTAAGCTTTCTTCTAGTTCCGATAACTTTTTATTCCACTTGCGATTGGCCTTCTCTCTGGTATCCTTCCATGTTCTTGTTTTCCTCTTACTAGGCTCTCCCGATTCACTCGACTCTGATTGTTCTACTGGTTTATCCTGTTTTAAGGCTTGTGCTCTAGTGACAGCTTGTATAGGAGCCACATTGCTACTACTTGAACTTGGATCTGCCACTAAGCCTACCACATTAATGGGTGTAATCTTGGGTGCACTAGAGGGGTTTCTTGGACAATCTCTGGGGAGATGGTCTTTGCCACAATCAGGACAAAAAGCCTGTATTGTGATAGCCTGTCCTTGACTCGGAGATGGTGGGTGGGGACAGTCACGAATGAAATGGTCACCATGACATCTGAAACAAGATCCTCTAGGGGCTTGTGGTCTCATTTGTCTCAACTGGGGCCTAGGGTTAGGATTTGTGTACATGACATTGGAGTATTCTGGCTCCCAATTTTGCTCCATAGGCGGTGCCTCATATTGATACGAGTAAATCTCACTATGTTCAGGTGACTCTGTGTAATAAGCATGTGGACTACCTTCATGGGAGTAGTCTGAACTATGAGCATGAGAGTCATTATCTGGTATCAATGGGGTTAGTGGCACCAAAGCTCTATTTGGATTTTCCTCTCCCACAGCATACTTGACTGGAATCACGTTGGCTGGAGCTGGTGGTTGGTTTACCAAGACAGGTTGTGGCCTATATGGTACCTGATATTGTTGTTGTGGTCTGTAATATGGCTGTTGGTATTGATTCTGATACCTACCTTGTGGGTAAGGTTGCTGATAATTTTGTCTAACAGCCTGCCTATTGTAGGGACAATCTTGAGCCGTGTGGTTTGTGTATTTTCTCTCAATAGTGCAATATGGAGCATTCCTTTCTCTAATGTTTTGGTTTTGCATTGGGCATACGTTAGCCATGTGGTCACCTCCGCAAGTATAGCACCGATTCAATGAAGTGACTCTCTGTGTTTGTTTATTTTGGACTCCCAGCTTCTTGGCAACTTGCTCAGCTATCTCTTCTATTTCTGTGGAGGTCTTTGAGGTATGACTGGTAGAACTATCCGAATCTTTGTAGAGTTTGGACAATCCTAACTCCTCACCCAAGTTATCTTCTATGTCTATGCACGTCCGCACACACTCTTCAATGGATCTAGGATCTTTCAAGTATACATAGGATCTTAACTTTGTGCTCAATAAGCCATCTAAAAACAAAGCCACTTGTTTGGCTGGTGTGGGTAGCTCTGGAGCAGGGCATCTTTCTAGGTACTGTCTGAACCTTCTACCTGCTAGTCGCACTGTTTCTTGGGGTGTCTGCTTGAAACTATGGATCAGGGACGATGTGTTATGCCTGATACCACTCTTGGAAAATTCTACAATGAATTCGTCTAGCAGTTGACCTATATCGCGATAGCTGCTTCTACTCAATGGTTGAAACCAAGCTAAGGCCGTGCCTTTAAGGGTCAAACCAAATGCCTCGTACTGGGTGAACCAGTCCTCAATTTGTTCGGCTCTCAGCACTTGTTTGTACTCGGCCACATGATCATAAGGATCCCCTGTCCCATCGAAATAGTTCTTCATTGCCTTGATCACGTGACTGGGTTTAAGGGTTCTTGGGTACTCCCGGGGTTTAGGCAATGGAAAATCCTGTTCATCTCTTTGTTGCCTATGTGCTTGATGTCTCTCTCTTTCAGGTCTTTCATTTTCAAATCCTGACCTATTCCTGCCCACGGTGTGTGCAAAACTTACCTCAGGTCTCTCTCTAGTTCTTTCTCTCTGGGCTTCATGAGCCTGGGATGATCCTACCCCTTGGAGGCCATGGGAAACATTGGATCTTGATGGGGGGAAAATCATTTCATTCTTCCAAGTATATGCATGTCTATCATGTTCTGTTACCAAGAAAATTTTCTCTGATGTGTTATCCAGGTAGACAACTTTACCTGGTATCTCAGGATCTTTGAATTCATAGATGATCACTATGCCCAATTGGCTAGGTTGATCTGGCTTGAACCTCCAAAAGGCTTCCTCTGTTTCTCTATTCAAAAATAGTTCTATGCTTTTGTTGTCTTGAGGGATCCAGTCCGGAGTGATCACTCGGGTCAAAACTGACTTACCTCTAGGAGTCTGGGGTCCTTGTCCTACGTTTCCTTGTTCTAGGTCTCCTATCTCATTCTCATGAATGATATTTCCAAACTCATCGGTCCTATCTGGTTGGTTGGTAACCACATACATGGTTCCTTCCTTATCAATGTATGAACCCTCTTCGAACTTGACCACCGGGTGTTCAAGTCCAAGGGATTGATCTGGATTTTTGAGTTGGACCACTGATCGCCTCAGACCATCCTCATAGATGCGAGCACCTAATTGGTTGGTCCGAATATATTCCAACTGTGTCTTATAGGGACCTTCCGGTGTTTGTAGATGGGCAGTCCCTGAGCCACCTGCAGGTTTTCCCATACTAAAAGACATTTCTGAATCACTTGTGTCTGATCTGAGTAAAAGATGACCACTTAGTTGTTGTGCCCAAGACTTGGATGTATGGTTGACACTAGCCTCAGAAGATCTAATGCTTTGTTTATCCTTGCCTAAGTGTCTACCAGATCTCAGGTTCATAAGCTTTAGTCAATAGTCCAAATTTTCCCTTTGGTATGGTTCACAATTCTTTGGAGTCCCCTTGGTTCCCTAGTCCCACCTGAGGGTCAACTTCAAATTATCCTATCTCAAAATCAACGCATTATTCTTGAAAAAAAACAGTTGAGATCGTGTAGGATTTGAAACGAGCTTTCCAACGAGCTATAGAGCTCAAAAAATGGACTTTGGATGAGAAAGTTATGTCAAATCAGGCTCCTGGGGGTCAAAACAGGCAAACAGGACCTTTGGAGAAAATCGCGATTTTGTGAACTTTCTGAAAATCGCGATGCTGTGAAGTCAAAAAAATCGCGATGTTGAGCACAAAATCGTGTTTTTGAAAATCGCGATTTTGAGCAGAAAATCGTGATTTGAAAATCGCGATGTTGATCACAAAATCGTGTTTCTGAAAATCGCGATTTTGATCACAAAATCGTGTTTCAGAGAATCGCGATGTTGATCACAAAATCGTGTTTCAGAGAATCGCGATGTTGATCACAAAATCGTGTTTCAGAGAATCGCGATGTTGATCACAAAATCGTGTTTTTGAAAATCGCGATGTTGACTCAGAGAATCGTGATTCACAAAGTCGTGTTTTTCACAAAATCGTGTTTTTGACATGAAAATCGCGATTTTGTCCCACAGAATCGTGTTTTTCTCAAAATCGTATTTTTGGCTGAAAATCGTGATTTGTGAGAATCGCGATTTTGAGCAGAAAGTCGTGTTTTTCACAAAATCGTGTTTTTTTGCTAAAAATCGTGATTGGTGAGAATCGCGATTTTGAGCAGAGAATCGTGTTTTTTGAAAATCGTATTTTTCACATGAAAATCGCGATGTTGAGCACAAAATCGTGTTTTTGAAAATCGCGATTTTGAGCAAAAAATCGTGTTTTCACAGAATCGCCTTTTTCACAAAATCGTGTTTTTGCTGAAAATCGTGATTGGTGAGAATCGCGATTTTGAGCAGAGAATCGTGTTTTTCAGAGAATCGCGATTTTGAGCAGAGAATCGTGTTTTTTTTTTTTTGAGAAAAACACAGAATCGCGATTTTTTCAACCAACTTTTAGGCGGGAAAACTGAAACTCGTGATTTTTCAAAAAATTTTGAATTTTCACAGAATCGCGATTTTCATCACAGAATCGCGTTTTTTGGCGGGAAATTCAAATTTCTGAGCGCCGACTATGGCGAGCTCCGTATGAGCAGAAAATCATGAAAAAAATACAGCGCTTGCTCTCCCTTGCACCTCCTAACTCCTTCCCACACAATAATGCATGAAAAATGGTATGAAGATGGTGAAAATGCACTAAAAAAAACAAGAATTTTCTATGAAGAAGAAGATGGAAGAAGGTGGAGATGATGATGATGATGAAGATGAAGAGGAAAAAACAGAAAATGAACTGAAATGACAGTTTTTTTACCTTCCAACGTCGCAAATCTACGATCTTACCATCACAACGCTCGTCCTCGAAGCTCTCTCCCCGGCAACGGCGCCAAAATTTGGTGTAGCTCAAGCGTAAGCACCACCTCCTTTACTTGTCAATCCGCGGAGACGTGAGGACCGGTATGAAGACCACGAGCAAGTGAAGGCACAAGTGCGTGAGTGAAAGCACACAAACATGCACACACATACACACACACGCGCACAAGGTAAGATCAAAGAGAGGAACAATGGAGAGCTTAGATTGCAAAAGAGTTCTCTTACAAAAAGTTCTATTCTCTAACAAGCTAACCTCAAAAATGAGCTCTCTAGCTCTTTTTATAGTTTTTTGACTAGTTTTGGCCCTGTCCAGACCTAGTGTCCGGCCTAGTTAAAAATTAGGTTCCAGGGCTTATTTGAGGGCTCAAACGAAGTCTAAAAATTACGAAAATTGGTACGATGGTACTTCTAATACTCCTCAAGCTCGAGGACTCCTCGGCTTGAACAAAATGGAGTTACTAAAAATAGATAATGGTATTTACAATGGTTTCTAGTGATGAAAATCACTATTTTTGTAGGGGATTCTTCTGAAAATTTGACATACACTTCTTGGAGCTCCCTACTTGCTCTCTCTTCTTCTATGTCCACTTCTTTGATGTGCTTCCATGCTTTGTCCTTGACCTTGAGCTTCAACACAGAGGTGTTGTTTCACTGCGCATATTGGAGAGAAAACAATGACAAGCCAAATTCGGAGGAGATTAAATGTTCAGGTAACTGGCTACTAGACTCGAGAGAAAGTGAATACATCTACGAGACGTGGAGGGAGAGCAGTACAGACTGAGTCATTCTTCCAAGAAGCTACACCTTGAGGAAAACACAGAACTGCAACATCATTCTTTGGAATAAGAGAAAGAGTGCAAAGCTCTTTGTTATAGCTACCACACTTCAGAGGCAACTACACTATTAGGCATCAGACCTGGCCAACTCTGACAACATAATTCTGATGATCTAATGGGCAAAGAAGGATCAACAACCTATTGCATCACCTACAAAAGCATCACTCTTCATTAACCAAGACCCACAAAACTTTGGTGATGGTGCACATGGAGGAGACAGTGAACATAACAGGTGACTTAAAGGGGAAGAATGCATCTCCTCATAGATACAGCAGCAGATGCATCATCAATGCTTCCATAGAAAGAGAGGGCTATGGAATCCTTTATCAAGTAGCTCTTAACTCCGAGAAAAATACAGCTTCATTCTCCCACTAAAATTTGGCCAGAGAAGATGGCAACTCAAAATTTAGCAGGAAAGACAGAGCACAAAATGGAGTGCTACCTCTCACTTCAGCGCCCGTGTACTCCAAACTGGATTTCATCGTTCACTTGTACTTGCTTCAGTGCCTATAACAACTCATGATAGAGGGGTCTTCCAATTCCAACCACTGCAAACAAGTCGAGCTCCTTCTAACATGTGCATGATGTTGGTGCATGACAATCATCAATTGAAGGATTATGGAGAAATGAAGTCAAGGAGTCAAGAAGGAAACAAAGTCAGATGGTTGAAGGAAGGACATTTTCAGAAAACTCAAAGATATGTACACATATGTACATTAGCTGACTTATACCCTTGTTTAAGTCATACACTTGTATATATTCATCTATAAATATGTTTGAAAATGTCGGGCAAGTAGAGCAGAAAAGATTTGAGAATAGGAAGAGAGAAATTAGTGTCATTAGACACATGAAGAGTGAGTGAATTGTCCATCCTCACTTAGATGTAAATTTTCTGAGAAATCGAAAAATTTTGCGCCCGATATTTTGCTGTCTGCTCCCTCTGTGTTTAATCTTTTGAGAAATCCTTTTGCACGTATCTAAGTCCATAGCTAATCCATCTATGGCTAGAATTTGAGAGGTTAATTGTAATCAGGCTGTGAGAATTTTGATTAGGAACATTCATATGTAAGAATGTTCTAACAGTCGAGAAATCTGGCGCACATTTCATCTTCAATGAAATGATCATTGCTCAGTCTACAGTGTAAAGTTTTACACAAATGAGGGCTTAAAATCTAAGTTGGAAGGTAAGCTATCTATGGCTAAAAGATCTTGATCAAACGGGATTTACTTTGGGAGAACCAGTGCTAAGAAGTTGTAGGTGTCAAAGTCGCCATTGCAGAGAAGCATTTTCAGACATAGGTAAAGTGTTTCACACATTTCTCAGTGTGTACTTAATCTTTTTGAGAGATTTAACTTGGCAAAGTTGCGCAACCTTAAGGCGAAGTGTTGTGCAAAGTTTTATCAAAAACTTTACAGGATTGATTAGTCAATGAGTGACTAATCTGCAGCAGACTTTTCTGAAGAAACTGAAATTTTCAGAATAATCAATTTTCTGATAATTTGGTGAAGATTCTCTAAATTAGGTGGAGTCTAAAGTTGATCTTGATATAGAGGTGATCTAAATTCAAGGTTAACTTGTTCTTTTGGAGATTAACACTCTCCATCAGTGGTATCAGAGCAGGTTGTGTCAAAATTGAAGTGAAGAAGACTCCGACTATTGCAGAAATACAAAACTTTACATTTTGAAGGTGCAGAAGGGTAAAGGTTGAAGAAAGATCAAAGGAAGACATACAAAGAGCATCAAAAGGATCAGAAGGAGCAACATTCGAAGTAAAGATACATTTATTATCTGTAAAGGTTAAAGATTTGAAGCTACAGGTGAAGTAAAGATGGGAGATAGTCTCCAAATTGAAAAATTGGATAGAGAGAACTATCCTGCATGGTCTATGAGGATGGAAGCTCACCTTATGAGCAAAGATCTGATAGGATACATCACAGGAGATGAAGAAAAGCCAGAATTCAGAGATCCTAGTGTTCCAACTAGGGAGGAGCTTGCAGATTTGAAGAATTGGATGAAGAAGGATGCTCAAGCAAGAAGCATCATCTACATGGCAGTCAATGACTATTTGCTTCCTCACATTAGAGGACTTGAAAGTGCTTGTGATATTTGGAATGCTTTGGAAGAGCATTTCCAAAATACAACCAAATCAAGGAAGGCTTCACTATGGGCAGAGTTTACTACCTTCAAGAAGAAGGCCTCACAATCAATTTCTGATTATGTGACAAAGATGAAGGACATTGCAGATTCTTTAGGTGCAGTTGATGAAGATATTGAAGAAGACAAATTGGTAAGACAAATACTCACAGGACTAAGAGGAGATGAGAAATGGAAGCCTTTCATTTTATCTACAGAACTTTCATTAGATCACTTTACTCCTGATTTGAATCAATTGTTAGGACATATGCTAACTTTTGAGAATGATATCAAAGGAGATGTTGATAAGAGTGCAGGTCATGCAATGTATTCTAAAGACAAGAAGAAAGCCAACAAAGGGAAGCAACAATCAGGTGAAGAAGAAGGTACATCAAACCAAGCAAACTTCATAAGAGGAAGAGGAAATGGCAGAAGTAGAGGAAGAGGCAGAAACAACAAAGATAATGCAAGAGCTTGTTGGATATGTGGTAAGACCAATCATCTATCTCATGATTGTTGGCACAATAATCAAAACAATGGTAATTATCAGAACTTTAATCAAAGAGCAAGAGGAGGTAGATTTCAGAGAGGAAATTTCAGAGGTAGAGGTGGAAGGAATTCTTTTGGAAGAGGTGGTGGAAGAAACTTCCAAAGTCAATCCTATAATAACACCTACTACAACTATGCATCAGATCAAAAGGAGGATTCGACTCTCATTATGAATACATGTGAAACCTCACATGAGGACATGAGAGTGTTCTATATTGATTCAGGATGTAGTAATCATTTAAGTGGAAATATTGCTTTGATGACTGACCTAGATCATAATGCAATTAATCATACAGTGCAGACAGGTGATAATACAAAGCATAAGGTAAAGTCAATTGGTTCAGTCAAAGCTAAGGATGGGAGCACTCTTCTGAGTAAGGTACTTTATGTTCCCACAATTCCAAAGAATTTGATCAGTGTAGGTCAAATTGTGGAAAAAGGATATGAGGTAAGGTTCACAAATGATGGAGTTTATGTGGAAGACCCTAGTCAAGGGTATAAACAAGTTATTGCAGGAAAGAAAGAAGGAAGGCTTTTCACATTGAAGGTACAAGGAAATGTTGGACATGCTATGTTCACATATGGAGAGCAGAAGGTGTCAGAATTGGATCTTTGGCACAAAAGACTTGGACACTTTAATGAAAGAGGTATCAAAGAAATGATTAACAATGATTCAGTGCTTGGAATGCCTAACATTGCAGGTCAACACATGACATACAGATGTGAGGCATGTCAATTAGGTACGGCTCATAAGCAATCCTATTCCAAGCATGGATCTATGTATTCAGAAAGACTTGAATTGGTGCATACAGATGTGTGGGGTCCTTCAAAGGACTTTAGTATAAATGGTTCAAGATATTATGTCATATATGTTGATGATGCTACCAGGTGGATCACAATTTATGTGATTAAGGAAAAGTCAGAAGTGTTTAATACATTTAAACACTATCATGCATATGCAGAAAGGATTACAGGTCAAAAATTGAAGAGACTAAGGTCAGATGGAGGGGGAGAGTATTTTTCAAATGAGTTCAATGATTATTTGTGGAATGCAGGTATAAAGAGAGAAGTTACTTGCAGGTACTCTCCTCAACAAAATGGGGTAGCAGAAAGAAGAAATAGGACTCTTGTTGAGTTTGCAAGGTCCATGATGAAAGAGAAGAATTGCCCAAATTATTTGTGGGCTGAGGCTGTTAATACAGCTACATATTTGGTTAATAGATTGCCTTGTAAAGCTTTGCAGGGTATGACACCATATGAAGCTTGGTGGGGTAAGAAACCTACCTTGGATCATTGCAGAATATTTGGATGCTTGGCATATGCATATGTGCCATCTCAATTGAGGCATAAGTTGGAGCCTAAGGCAGAGAAGTATGTATTCATTGGTTATGATGATAAGCAAATGGGATACAGGTTGTGGAGTCCATCCACAAAGCAATTTATTGTATCCAAGGATGTTACATTTGATGAGCAAGGTACTTGGTATGCAGGTAAATATAATGTACATGCAGATGATGAAGAAGTAGTGGAACAAAGAAAAGGTAAAGCAAAGGTTCAATTACTTGATGAAAGTGAGAGTAATGAAGTGCAGATTGAAGTTGAAGAGAGGCCAAGGTTTGATCCAGAATGTGATGAACCAGAGACCTCAAGAAGTGCAGAAGTTAGGAGATCATCTAGGCACAAATGGCAACCTACAAGGTATAGCTATGACACTTCATTCTTGACTACTAAAGATTATGCTTATTTGGTAAAAGCAGATGAAGACCCTTCTACATATGAAGAAGCCAAAGGGAAGAAGAATTGGGAAGATGCTATGCAAGAGGAGTATGATGCATTGATAGAGAATCAAACATGGGATTTGGTTCCTAAACCTAATAGTCAGAAGATTATTGGATGTAAGTGGGTTTACAAGACTAAAAGATTTGCAGATGGAAGTGTGTCTAGGTACAAAGCTAGACTTGTTGTGAAAGGGTATGCACAGACATATGGAGTGGACTATGATGAGACTTATAGTCCTGTGGCAAAGATGACAACCATCAGGACACTCATTGCAATTGCTGCTTGTAAAGGTTGGAAGTTGTCTCAATTAGATGTTAAAAATGCTTTCTTGAATGGTTACATTTCAGATGAAGTCTACATGGAGCAACCAGATGGATTCAAAGATCAAGTGAGTCCAAATTATGTGTGTAAGCTCAAGAGAGCTTTGTATGGGTTGAAGCAAGCCCCAAGGGCTTGGAATTATAGGCTTGTAAAATTCTTGAATGATCTTGGATTTCAAGCATCAAAGGCAGATAGTAGCTTGCTAGTCAAAGCAAGTGAAGATGGGTTTATTTATGTGTGTATTTATGTTGATGACATAATACTTACAGGAACAGATGATAAGGGGATACAAATGATCAAAAAGCAGATGGAGAAAGAGTTCAAAATTAGTGATTTGGGGAACCTATCATTCTTCTTGGGAATGGAGATCTCTTATACTCAACATGGAGTATATGTGACCCAAGAAAGGTATCTTAAAAATTTGCTAACCAAATTTAAAATGGAAGATTGCAGGGTTGCACCTACACCTTTGGAAGTGAACCATAAATTGTCTAGGTTTGGAGGAGAAGAGTTCAGAGATATGAAACTCTATCAAAGTTTGGTTGGTAGCTTGATTTATGCTACATTGACAAGGCCTGACTTGTCATATGCAGTTGGTGTGCTTTCACAATTCATGCATTGTCCTAGAAAGGAACATTGGATTGCAGGACAAAGAGTACTTAGGTACATCAAGGGTACACTCAAAGAAGGATTGTACTATGGGTTTACTTCAGATACAAGAATCAAGATATATAGTGATGCAGATTGGGCAGGTAATGTGGATGATAGAAGATCAACACATGGATACTTGTGCTATGTAGGAGACAAATTGATTTCATGGTGTTCCAAGAAGCAACATACAGTTGCTTTGTCATCTACAGAAGCAGAATATAAAGGTATGGTGGAAGCTGCAAAAGAGGTAATATGGCTAAAGACACTTTTGAAAGTTTTTGATGTGATTCAGAGTACTCCTATTATTTGTGGAGACAATATGAGTTCATTATACTTGGCAGCTAATCCTGTATTTCATGCTAGAACTAAGCATATTGAAATACAGTATCATTTTCTGAGAGAGAAGGTCATTGAGAAAGACATTGAAGTCATACACACTCCCACAAAAGATCAAGTTGCAGATATGATGACTAAAAGTCTAGATGGACCAAAACTACAAAGATTCAAGGATATGGCTGGAGTAAAGAAGATAGAAAAGAACCTCAATTAATGATTGAGGGGGAGCTGTTGGTGCATGACAATCATCAATTGAAGGATTATGGAGAAATGAAGTCAAGGAGTCAAGAAGGAAACAAAGTCAGATGGTTGAAGGAAGGACATTTTCAGAAAACTCAAAGATATGTACACATATGTACATTAGCTGACTTATACCCTTGTTTAAGTCATACACTTGTATATATTCATCTATAAATATGTTTGAAAATGTCGGGCAAGTAGAGCAGAAAAGATTTGAGAATAGGAAGAGAGAAATTAGTGTCATTAGACACATGAAGAGTGAGTGAATTGTCCATCCTCACTTAGATGTAAATTTTCTGAGAAATCGAAAAATTTTGCGCCCGATATTTTGCTGTCTGCTCCCTCTGTGTTTAATCTTTTGAGAAATCCTTTTGCACGTATCTAAGTCCATAGCTAATCCATCTATGGCTAGAATTTGAGAGGTTAATTGTAATCAGGCTGTGAGAATTTTGATTAGGAACATTCATATGTAAGAATGTTCTAACAGTCGAGAAATCTGGCGCACATTTCATCTTCAATGAAATGATCATTGCTCAGTCTACAGTGTAAAGTTTTACACAAATGAGGGCTTAAAATCTAAGTTGGAAGGTAAGCTATCTATGGCTAAAAGATCTTGATCAAACGGGATTTACTTTGGGAGAACCAGTGCTAAGAAGTTGCAGGTGTCAAAGTCGCCATTGCAGAGAAGCATTTTCAGACATAGGTAAAGTGTTTCACACATTTCTCAGTGTGTACTTAATCTTTTTGAGAGATTTAACTTGGCAAAGTTGCGCAACCTTAAGGCAAAGTGTTGTGCAAAGTTTTATCAAAAACTTTACAGGATTGATTAGTCAATGAGTGACTAATCTGTAGCAGACTTTTCTGAAGAAACTGAAATTTTCAGAATAATCAATTTTCTGATAATTTGGTGAAGATTCTCTAAATTAGGTGGAGTCTAAAGTTGATCTTGATATAGAGGTGATCTAAATTCAAGGTTAACTTGTTCTTTTGGAGATTAACACTCTCCATCACATGAGCATTGACTCTGCAAGTGCCAGAAATAGAAATGCCCAACCACTCTATAGATATGAGATTGCCTCGCGGGATGACCGTCTGAGAAGTGCTAAAATGAAGGAGTGCTCAGTGGACTCATGACAAATTCAAAATGAACTTGTCACACTTGCATTGCATCATAATGTAGAGGTCAGACCTAAGACGAGATTCTTCAACAAGATTCCTCAATTAAGTGGATCTGTAATATTTCTCTCTTTTCTGTCAGTCGTCTTCAATGTTTTTGTATTAAAAGAAGTAGCACACTCTCTCTATATTTTCACGTGATCAATGACTCGAGGCAGACAGCTATTTGATCGTTTCTAAACTGAACTTGGTAGTTCTTTGTCTACAAACTGAATGTGCACAAGTTTCGATAAGGTTTAGCAGAAAAACTGTTTGCTTTTGGAATCAACTAGGTCAATGAGATAATCACCTATGTCATAGTACATATCTTCACTTGAGTTACTCTCACGCATTTAGTATGAAAAATTCCTTAAGTGGCTGGTGACAATGTTCTTTTAAAAAATCAAGTATGCTTTATAAATGGTTGCATAGGTATCGTTCAGATAATGGAACACCTTGTCATGCTCACTTTGATTGTAATTTGTAAACATACGCTATGAGATACACTTTTATGGCCATTTTTGTAATGGGATTAGACACCACCATGTGCAAACATGGTAGGACCTTCCCAAAGCCATCAATTCTTGAAGCCATGTATATCCCAAAATGAAAATCCACTCTCTCTCCAAAGAGTTAATCTCATTGAGCTCCAAATCATTCCAAGCCCCATGTAAAGGGACTAGACACTGCTCTTTAAAAGAGTAAGACCTTCCCTATGGCTTGAACACATCACACTAAAAGTCCAAGGACATGCTCAACATGAACAACAAGGAGCCCACAAGAAGGAAGAGGACCCTACCAAAGATCCCATCAATGGATCCCATGAAGACTAAAACAACAAAAAAAAAAGAACAATGCTCAAAAGGTGGCAAATGGTTCCATAAGCACCACCTACCCCATGATCTAAACCCTTGTACATGTCAAGGGATCCCATATGTCCCTAGATCCCATTAAAAACCACTTGGATCCCAAATGCCCAAGTATATGTCTTGGGATCCCATATGTCCCAAGATCCTAGGGATGCCATATGTCCCACACTTGGATCCCATATGTCCTAGTTATGTCTAAGGATCCCATATGTCCTTAGATCCTAAAAACCAATGAACTAAGTGATCGCATATGTCACTAGTCCCCCATATTAAAAACAAAAGGGTCATCACATGAAGGGGGGGTGTTGAGAGTTCCATGCTCCACCCTTTTGTCCAAACCTAGATTCATTCTCATGCAAGCACATATATCCCACATGCAAGGGAATTCTCCCAAACTCCATATAAGCAAGGCCTCCCTTCACTCCTCACAATCCATTCCACTCTAGCTCATTGCCAAGAGTGTGCATCCTCTCCTCATAGAGTCACCATGCTCATAGAGCATCACTTGTAAGTTCTTTCCATTTTCATTTATTCATCATGTTTTCATATCTTTTGTTCCTTCATCCTTAGCTTGTTAGATGTGTGCATGTGAGTAGGCTAGGAGTAGCCCTTTGTTATTTCAACAGGTGACTCCTTCATGGTTGAGGGTGAGAAGTCTAGTGGAAACTCTTCTTTGGAAAAGAAGGGAGGTCCAACACTTGCGAAACTTGCCCATTAGGAAGTGCAACATTTTGTACCATAGGTCTAGGCCAGTCCACAGTAAGTGTGGAAGGATGGGCACTACAGGGTATTGTGCCCAGTTTTCCACTGATGTAGTCCACCTGACCGCTGATGCAACCCACCTGAATGCTAATGGTCCCCATTTGTCCCAGCTATTGGGTGGTGATCCCTTCTAATTTGCAAGTAGACCAGGTGTTGCAGCTCAAGATCAAGGACAAAGCATGGAAGCGCATCAAGGAAGTGAACACACGAGAAGAAGGAGCAAGTAGGGAGCTCCAAGATTCACATGTCAAATTTTCAGAAGAAATCCCTATAAAAATAGTGATTTTTATCACTAAATATCATTGTAAATACCATTTTCTATTTTTACAGCTCCATTTTGTTCAAGCCAAGGAGTCCTTGAGCTTGAGGAGTATTAGATGTATCATACTACCAATTTTCATAATTTTTAGATTCCGTTTGAGCCCCCAAATAAGCCCTAGAACATAATTTTTAACTAGGCCGGACACTAGGTCTGGACAGGGCCAAAACCACTCAAAAACTATAAAAAGGGCTGGAGAGCTCATTTTTGGGGTTAGCTTGTTGTAAATTTCAGCTTTGTAAGAGAGCTCATTGATAATCGAAGCTTTCCATTGTTCCACTCTTTGCTCTTACCTTGTGCGCGTGTGTGTGTATGTGTGTGAATGCTTGTGTGCTTTCACTCACGCACTTGTGCACTTCACTTGCTCGCGGTCTTCATACCGGTCCTCACATCTCCACGGATTGACATTTATGAGGTGTATCTCCTCACGTTGGTACTCACCATTGTGCTAGAGTGACACCAAATTTGGCGCCGTTGCCGGGGAGAGAGCTTGGAGGACGAGCGTGTGACGGTAAGACGTAGAGTAGCGATGTTGGAAGGTAAAAAATCACCATTTTCAGTTCAGTTTCTGAGTTTTTCTTCTTCTTCATCTTCACCATCATCATCATCTTCTTCCCTCTTTATATTCTCTGATTTTTTTCCCATTTTCGCCACGACATTCACTTCCTATTTCACTTTCGGCTGTGAGGAACATGAGCAGAGCGTGCGCAGAGAAGAAGCGCTGAAGAAACACGCGTGAAAACCTCTCAAAACTTCAGAAAATTTGATTCAGTATTGCGGAGTGACAAGAACAGCATCTGGTATCGCACGGGTGGTATCGCCGGCTTGGAGATAGATTTTTGCACCTACAGGCTGATAGGAGTGACAAGGAGGACACAAGGTACTCATATTTGCAAAAAATTTTGAATTTGGGTGTGAAAATCTCCAAGTATTGTGTCCGGTTGAGTTTTGGTATCGCGATACTAGAATTCCCGTGTATCGCGATACTTGTCGAGGTATCGTATCGTGCATGCCCACTTGAGGTATCGCGATACCATTTTGGTATCGTATCGTCAAGTGCTGGTATCGCGATCTCGGTCGCCCCGGTGGTATCGTATCGTGGTCCACCTGGTATCGTATCGTGCCATTTTGGTATCGTATCGTCAAGTGTTGGTATCGCAATCGCAGTTGCCTCAGTGGTATCGTATCGTGACGGTCACAGTATCGTATCGCTGACCAAGTGGTATCGTATCGCCTGAGATTCTGGTATCGTATCGTGCCAGTCTTGGTGTCGCGAGCGTCTAAATTTTGGTATCGTATCGTGCCAGTCTTGGTGTCGCGATCGTCTAAATTTTGGTATCCTATCGTGCCAGTCTTGGTATCGCGATCGTCTAAATTTTGGTATCGTATCGTGCCAGTCTTGGTATCGCGATCGTCTAAATTTTGGTATCGTATCGCCTGGAAGGTATCGTATCGTCTATTAAGCGGTATCGTATCGCTTGTAAACTAGTATCGTATCGTGGCCCAACCAAGATCGTATCGTGAGATTCCCAGTATCGTATCGTGAATTGTTGGTATCGTATCGTGAGCAATCTGGTATCGTATCGTGTGATATTCAGTATCGTATCGTCCACTAATTTGGTATCGTATCGTTAAGTGCTGAGGTATCGTATCGTGCGATTTTTGGTATCGTATCGTTGACTTGGTGGTATCGTCTAGTGAGTGGTATCGTATCGCGGCCATTTTCGGTATCGTATCGTGTGGTTTGGTATCGTGATCTTGGTCCACTCAGTAGTATCGTATCGTGTAAAACACAAGTATCGTATCGTGGAAATCTGGCATCGTATCGCCTGTCCTGAGTTCCCAGAGAGATCCTGTTTCCCTGTTTTAACCCCCAAAACCCTGAACTGGCATAACTTTCTCATACGAAATCCGTTCGGGGTGATCTTGGGTTTGTTGGAAAGCTCGTGAGGAGTACAACAAAAACATCGACTGGTTATGTTAATATTAATACCAGGATTATTAGATAGGGTATTTTTAAGTTGACCCTCAGGTTTGACTAGGAAGCAAGGGGTTCCACAAGATTTTGAGAAAATCAAAGGATAATTGTGGACTTGTAGACAAGGCTTATGAACCTAAGCTCAAGTTGATACCTAGGAAGAGATAGATAAAGTACCATATCACTTGAAACTAAGATCAACCACACAATCAAGTCAGGGACTCACAACTCAGGGGTTAACACTACGTGCTGAGTTCATAGACAAGTGAGTCAAAAATGTCATTTAATTGGGAGAGACTCTTGGCCTCTGAAGACATGCAAAGTTCAGTGCCTAGGAAAGATTTTATGTCCATAGTGGAAGGGGAATATAGGATGTCTCTTCAATACATATTCACTAACCTGCAAGGAATACCCATCTACCTCGATGGTCTACACAGATCAGTAGCAAGAATGATAAACACCATAGAATCTGAAATAATTCCAAGACCAGTTGTCAAGTACGAAGACGGAGTCTACATGGACAAGATGGGCCAGATCTATGTAGTAACTGAAAGTTCTGATCAGATTAATGAAAGAGGTGAGTTAGCTCGAGATCATGCAGCTCCCTCACAAAACCCATTCGAGACCCAGGAAAGAACAGAAAATGTAATGTTAGGACAAATGAGCCAAGGTCCTAGACCCGATAGACCACATGAACAATTCACCATGCCAGGAATCAACTCCCACAGCCACACTAGTCAGAGAATGGGAAACATGAATAGACCTACGGTTAGGACAGAGCCGCCCCAAGGTGTCCCCATCATAATGCAATCTCCAGAGCCAGACAAAAGAGTGAGACCAATCCAATTGGCCAAATGTATGCGAAATCGTTACGACGGCACAGGAGAGCCCTATGACCACATAGCAGAATTCAAGCAAGTGTTACGAGCGGAGCAAGTGGATGACTTTTTCATGCAATATGAATCCTTTGGGCTAACACTTACAGGAATAGCCTTAACTTGGTTTCAATCTCTGGATCCAAATTGCTTTGAACATATTGAACAATTCTTCCAAGAACTTATTTGGGAATTCACGAAGCGCGGGATCAAGCACAATTCGTCATCCTTACTACATAGTTTCAAACAAGCTCCCAATGAGACAATCAAAAATGCAGCACGAAGATTTAAGCAATACGTAGCCTGATGCCCTCTAACAGAGAGACCTTCTCAGCAAAAAATGATATCTTTATTTCTAGAAGGTCTAACCAACGGAACATTGAGAATGTTAGTATACATAAAACGGCTGCAAACTCTGAGTGAGTGTCTTCAGGAGTGCATGGATTTGGAAGACAACTTAGCAGAGGACCTCAAAATCCCACAAGACCCTACCAAATCCGAGGATATGATAAGCAATGAAAATTCTAGTTTGAGTTATGTGGAGAAAGTGACAGAGTTAGTGGCCAAGAGATTAGGGGTACAAGGACAAGGGAACTACCAAAACTCCTCCTTGAGAGTGCCAATGTTAGGAAGTTGCACACTTTGCGGTGGGGATCATCCATCTCATGTCTGCAACCAAGAAGCATTAGGATTATCACAACCTTACCCGTACGATAGATGACCAACTCAAGCGCCTAACATGTACTCTTATAGTGAGCAGAAGCACGTCAACTACAATGCTGAAAACTATCCAATGAATAGACAACCACGACCATTTGTACCCCAATGTAGACCATATGGGTACCCTCCTGCAGAACAAGGCAGAGAAGTTCCTAGGCATAATCCATGTCCAGGACCACGAGGAGCAACTAGACCATATGAACATGAAGGATATAGCCAACCTCAACCTATGCCAAGACAAAAACCACCCCACACACTAGCTTCGACACAAGGGCAGAACATCACGATACAAGTCGTTTGTCTAGAGTGTGGCAAAGAACAGCTTTTGAGAGATTGTCCCGGACATCCCGCTAGTGTACCAAAGGTTACACCCATTAATGTTGTCGGCCTAGCAAGGGATTCAAGTTCCAGAAGTGATAATGTGGCTCCTATACACGCAGTTACTAGGGCACAAGCCTTACAACAAAATAAACCAGCTGAGCAATCAGAGCCAAGTGAATCAGGAGAGCCTAGTAAGAGAAGAACAAGAACATGGAAGGATACTAGAGAGAAGGCCAATCGTAAGTGGACCAAAAAGTTATCCGAACTAGAAGAAAGCCTAAAAGATGCAAAAACAAAAATAGAAGATATTGCCTCTCAAAACCCCTCACTAGTCCAAACTCCATCCACATCACCTCATCCCCACTCACCAACCACGGTAAATGAACCACCACAACCGGGGTCTGTTCTTGCAGATCCAACCCCAGAAAACTTGGACATGATGTTCAAAGCATACCAGGCTCGACTTCAAGAAGGGCCAACACCTGCAAACCTAGACAAGAGCTACCCTACAGAAGATTTAGAGATTGAACGGACAAAGATGTGCATAAAAATGGTGGAACTGGCTCAAGCTATGTTCGAGGCCAATCGATCATTCAATCAGACGAATGCTATTACGCCGGGTTTGCACTTCCAGGGCTTACTAGATCGATTAGAGCAGCTGGTAAATACACCTCAGGTTTCTTTACCTCCACAGGCTCAACCTACTGTTGAAAGAGAAAGCTCATCACCACAGAAAGTCTATGTTCCTGACTCCATAGATGAGGGGGAACCTCTTTCAATTCAATAGCACACTCAAAAGTTCTTGCGGGAAATACAAGAAGAGAAATGGGCCACGGAGAAGGATGTTTCCCCTCCTATTCTCGAAATTGATGATCGTCATGATCAATTCCCACAAGACATTCCATCTATTTATGGAGACCAGGTAGAGCAACAAGAAGAAGAAAGTTCAAGATTTGAATCCAATTCTTTACAAGAGTTGCCACAGTTCACAGGCCCATGGGAAGCTGAATCTGTCCAGATTAGAGCTCCCACAATAGTGGTAAGAAATGAAGACTCGGTGATTCCAAGAAACACTGACGTCGTGAAGAACACTAAAGTTCAGTGTCATCTCACGGTAGAGGAGCTGCTCAAAGCAAAACCTGAGCTATGGAATCATGTGAAGGATCAAGTTCCCGAACTTGATTCCAAAATGCTAGAAGGAGGCTCTAAAGAGAGAGTTCCAGAGATACCTCTTGATAAAATAGGGGACATGTGTGAGGGTGACGAAGGTAATACTTATCTTCCAATCACCTACCAAGGTTACACAACCAAAGCAATCATAGATTCAGGTGCTGGTGCTGCTATTGCAACCACCTCCCTGTGGAAGCGATGGGGCAAGCCCACATTAAAACCAACTAGAATGAAGCTTCAGATGGCTGACGGCCATGTGGAAAGACCTCTAGGATTGCTTGAAGGGATAACTCTAACCACTTGTGGAGTAGAGTTTGAGCACACATTCGCTATATGTAACTTTGAAAAAAATAATGTCTACGAGATGATCCTAGGAAGGCCCTTCCTACGACAACTACAAGTGGTACAGGACTGGGGAACCAACTCCTTGTACTTGCAACGCTTAGGGGTCACAACCAAGGTCAATTTGAAGGACTACTCCTTCAGAGATGTACCACCCCTACAGTGGAATCATATCCACAAGGAGCAAGAAGATTCAATCTCTGTACATTCTAAAAGTTCATCTGATACATCTTGGATGCATGAAGATACTCATTTGTGGATGTGCAAGGTCGCAAAGGAAGAGGAGAAACGCTTAAAGGAAAGAGAAAAAGGAACTTCTCAAGGAGATAGACCAGTCCGAGACCCAGCCTATACGCCGATGATATTTCCAGATGAGGAATTTGAGCCTCATGGTTGGGCAGAAATCTTAGCTACCATGGACATTGCTGTCAATGAAGAACAATGGACACCTCATTGTGATGAGGAGGGTTATGATATTTCAGTGTTCATGTGTCAGCCCTTGCTAGAAGAAAGTGACTCTAAGGACATTATAGAAGAAGAAGAGAACGATGATGATCTAGAGTCCATTGTGATGGATAGTTGCTTTATTTCAGAGGAGCACTATCTAGAAGACATAGGAGTATTTACCCAAAAAGAAGAAGAACCTCTCACAAGCATCAAAACGGTAAATTCAAAGGATGGGAGTGAAGGTAGTCAAAAGAAAAAGAAAAGCAAAGTAGGTAAACAAGGAGAGGAGGAGGAATTATTTGAAGTACCAGAAAATTTCAAGAAATATGAAGTGGAAGACCGAAAAATTTTGGTACGAATGTCTAAGAGAGAGGCCACAATAGGAGAAGCATATGATAATAAAGAAAAGACCAAAAGAATCATAGTCACCATCGAAGAGAATGAAGAGAGATGCACATACATAGGAGATGACCTAAGTAAAGAAGAGGAAGCAGAGTTGGTAGCCTTGTTAAGGGAATATAGGGACGTGTTTGCATGGCACTATAAAGACTTGAAGGGAGTAGATCCAAAAATTTGTTCTCATACGATTCCCACGATAGCAGATGCCAAGCCCACCAAACATAAGCCCTACACATATAATGACACTTATGCAGCCAAAATAAAAGAAGAAATTGATAGATTGATTGAAGCTGGATTCATCTATGAGATTGAGCATACTGAATGGGTGTCCCCCATTGTAGTGGTGCCCAAAAAGAATGGAAAATTGCGAGTGTGTATTAACCTTAAAAAAGTTAATGCTGCTACAATCAGAGATAGTTATCCACTTCCAATCACTGAACATTTATTGGAGCGTGTTGCAGGCAAGGAAGTTTATAGCTTCCTTGATGGATTTTCAGGTTACAACCAAGTAGCCATTGCCCCAGAAGATCAACACAAAACAGCTTTTGCCACGGAATGGGGGATCTTTGCATTTCGGGTGATGCCATTTGGGCTCACCAATGCACCTGCAACCTTTCAACGGCTCATGTGTCATGTCTTCAAAGAGTTCTTGCGAAAGAGCTTAGAAGTATATGTGGATGATTTATGTGCTCATTCCCAAGAAAGGAGATGTCACATTCCTGAGCTCAGACAAATCTTCAACACGTGTAGACAATACCGAGTGTGTCTGAACCCAGAAAAGTGTGTGTTCATGGTACGTCAAGGTAAAATCTTAGGTCACATTGTCTCTAAAAACGGAATATCAACAGATGAGGACAAGGTAAAAGCCATAGCGGAGTTGCCGAGGCCAAGGAATGTTAAAGAGGTACAAGCCTTTATGGGTCATTGTGGATATTACCGTAGATTTATTCACATGTATGCAATCATAGCTAAACCTCTTTATGCCTTGTTGACAAATTTTGAGTGGAACGACGAATGCGAGAAGTCATTCAATGAGCTGAAGAGACGCTTGTGCACAGCACCGATACTGACCACTCCTGATTGGAATAAGCCATTCCATGTACACGTGGATGCATCCAATTATGCAATAGGATGTGTGCTGTCACAACCAACTGGTGAAGGGAATTTAGATTTGCCTATAGCATATGCTAGCAGGCAATTGAATGCTGCTGAACGAAACTACACCACAACCGAAAGAGAAGGTTTAGGCATGGTATATGCTGTGAAGAAATTTAGACACTATTTATTGGCCAACAAGTTTAAGTTCTTCACCGATCATCAACTTATTATACTTGGTCAATTAACCTTGCAGTACTGGACGCTTAGTAAGATGGTTCCTCTTACTAATGGAATATGACTTTGAAGTGGTTGTTAGGCAAGGTAAGACCCACCTCAGAGCGGATCACCTTTCTCGCATCACTTCAGGAGAGCCACCGCAAGGAGTGTCGGATGAATTGCCCGATGCTTATCTGTTCAATCTAGAAGTTGTTCCTAAATGGGCAAATAAGTTGGTACCAGTCCTAACCTTTGGACCCGCAAATAAAAAGGTGAAGACGGACAGGGATGAAATTGTGCGGTCACAAAGCTATCAAATATTGGCAGGAAGCATGTATAAACAAGACACGGAAGGTGTTCTAGCTTGTTGTGTCGAGGATGATGAGCATACTAGTTGGTTGCAACAAGCCCATGAAGGATTTCTAGGGAATCACTATTCTAAACAACGAACACTGCAAAATCTAAAACGTTTAGGAGTGTATTGGCCTAGTATGGATAAAGAAATTCATGAGTGGATAAAGAATTGTCCAATGTGCAAAGAGCGAACCCCAGTGGAGCATGCTACCCTTTATCACGTGTCGTTAATTCCTGACTGGAGTGCTTCATTGGTAGAATTCATGAGATTGGGAACATCCCCCAAGGGGGCAAGTCTAGCAAGAAAACGAAGTATAGAGCAGGAGGCTAAAGACTATGCCTTAGTAGGTGATAACCTATACTGAAGAGGCAAAGATGGCTATTTAAGATTGTGCGTTCATGAATCAGATTATTTGAGTGTCTTAGAAACTGCACATAGCAGTGTGGCAGGCGGACATTTTGGTTCTGATCGGGTAATTAAGACTATTCTATTCTCAGGACTTTGGTGGCCCACTCTTCATATGGATGCACATACCTATGTGAAGAAATGTGACACATGCCAACGTACACAATATCGGATTAGAAAAGATGAGATGCCTTTGAGACCAATGATGGGAGGACGTGCATTTTCGAAGTGGGGCATAGACTTTGTAGGTCCTATTAACCCCCCAGCCAGAAACTCCCATGCCGAGTACATTATTGTAGCCACGGATTATCTCACAAAGTGGGTAGAAGTCAAAGCCACAACAAAGAACGATGCTCAAACTACAGCTAAGTTCTTATTTGAGAATGTGTTCACTAGATACGGATTACCAATAGAGTTAGTAAGTGATAGAGGCACACACTTCTTAAATGATGTCATTGAAAATCTCCTCCAAGAGTTCTTGGTGATACATAAGAAGTCTGCCCCCTATCATCCACAAGCTAACGGACAAGCTGAGAGCACGAATAAGATCCTATGTAACGTATTGACAAAACTCGTAAATAACAAACGCTCTGATTGGGACAAACAACTTCATCATGCTGTTTGGGCCTACCGAGTTGCTTATAAAACGGTACTCAATGCCACCCCATTTCAGATGGTCTTCGGACAAAATGCTGTGCTACCATTGGATTTCCTAATTCCAACTTTAAAAGTAGCACAAGAGCATGATTGGAACGGACATGAGTTATCCTCGAGGATCTTTGATTTAGAACGCTTAGGCGAGACAAGGCTACGGGCAGCGGCAGGCATCTATGCTGCAAAGAAAAGGCAAAAAGCATACTTTGATGCACATATCAAGGATAAAGGCTTGAAAGAGGGAGACCTAGTGTTGGTTTATACACTAAAGCAACATGCCCGTAAATTGGAAAAAAGAGGATATGGACCCATGATCATTAATAGAATTTCCACTAGCGGTGCAGTTCAATTGGCCACACTAGAAGGCGATGTCTTACCAAACTATATCAGTGGTTGTCGAGTCAAGCTATATCAAGAACCTCTTACAGAGGAAATGCTAATGAGACTCAACACTGCTAAGAAGCGAAAAGAAGAGGAGTTAAGGGTTAGAGAAGAAGCACAAGCAGAGGCGAGAGAGCGCATCAGAAGAAATAAGTTACGACGATTAGGCCTAGAGGTCAACACAAAAGCTCCAAAATATCACATGGACATGTGCCAAAAATCGGACCTAACTGCTTCTCAAATAATTGATCGACGTCCATTTGTGACCATAGCAGTAGGGCAAGGGAAGAATGCAAAGACTGTGAGAGCATTAATTGACTCAGGTGCAGCAACTAGTGCAGTTAGACTTTCATACTGCCAAGACCTGCAATTGGACATCAAGCCCATAAAAGCCTATCTCATAGGATTGGGAGGTGTGGAAACCCCTTGTTTAGGCGAGGTGGAACTTCCCATCTACCTTCAAGATGTTCCAATGAAAGTCAAAATGCTAGTGTGTCATGATGCAGACCTTACAGAGCCACTTGTCCTAGGTCAAGATTGGATCTATGACCATGCAGTCAACTTGAACCTAAGAAGTCAACTTCTTCAAGTTTGGGTACATGAACAATGCATTACATTAGAATTAGGCAAGTGCATGCTCACAAATCCAAAGGTCACACATTCTCTGAGTTCTCCTGAAACTAATCTTCATAAAGAAAATTTTGTGTGTGTCACCGACCCTCTGACGCACAAGGACTCAATCATGAAAGCCAAAGCTCAAAGGCCAGCACACCTCCCTTCTCCTTCACATACTAATGCAAGTGTAACCCAACCAAGGAGGCAAGCAAAAATGACATCTGCTATATCAACTCGACAGACAGAATTCAAGAAGAAAGAAGTTATGGGCATGAAGCAGATCTGGGTAAAGAAAGGAGTGCAACCATTGATGTTGCCTCAGAGATACCCACCCAACCAGATCGACCATGAAAACAGAAGGACCAAGCACCTACGACAGGCTCAAGCACGAAGAATCCAACAAATTTGGATACCGAAGCTATCAAAGAAGGCCGACCACAATCATGTACAAATTTGGGTGCCTAAAAAATTAGCTACAGCTCAACACGGGCGATTACAGATGTGGGTACCCAAGAAGCTCTTACATACACAACGGCCTATGCTCCCCACCATGCAAAAGGTCTCAACAAAGAAGCCAAGGAAAGCAAAGGGGAAGAACAAAACACAAAGAACAAACGAAGATAAACTCAACCTTTCTGCAAAAGTAAGCAGGCAATCATCAAGGATATGGGTTTGGAAGCCAAAAGCACCAACAACATCCCCAGAACCAAAAGGCCAACCACACGGGATACCAAAGTTTGGAAAGCATCCAAAGATGAAGTGGCCTGAGGTGATCTCTACAGTACCAAACCCTATTCCAAAATGGGTTCCAATCCGGAGGATTACATCATTTCGAGATCCAATAGACATCTCCAATCAAAGACTTCATCCAGTACGCAAGTAACATCAAAAGCCTCGACCAGCAGCAACCATGTGCCTTTGGCATAACCCAGTCGTTTGCACCATTCAGGTCATGCATTTCCAAAGTATGCATCAATATAGGGCCACCTTACATGGCCGTGCATAGACACAAATGAGAAATCCCAGGTACATGAGACACAATTTTCACATGCAAAATATGTTATTGATACTAACCTCTTTCTTCTTGTTTGATGCCATCGTGTGCATTAAAAAAAAAAAAAAAAAAAAAAAGAGAAGGGGCAAAGAAGAGGACTGTGCTTGAAAATGCTCATCAGCGAACTTTCAGCAAGGACATCCATCAACAAATGAACAAGCCGATGGTCAAACACCATGATGGAATACAACACGAAGAGATGAAGATCAACGGACCCTTCACCATGGTAAGACGTGTATGCTTCAACAACACTATAACCATGATCGATTAGGAAACCTCTTCGTCAGCATACCCTTGAGCACTTAGCTCAAGACCCAATCTCTTGCACCATACTTCTTGCCATGCATTTTCCAAGTACGCATACGTAGGGCCACATTACAAGGCCTTGCACAAGGCACATGTTTTGTTCAACCCACGCACTAAAGCACTTACCCATCATCATTTCTGGGTTACAAGTACTGGGCATGAAAACACGGAACCCCATCTTTGGACGAACCAGCGGACATCACGGTGACAACAACAAGCGTAGAAGCAATGCACCATGAGAGTTACTCATAATCCACAGTGATAACCCCTTTTGAGTAGCTCACAATTTTTGAAAGCTCACAAAGACAATAGCAAACTGGAATACAAGGAAGAAGTCCATGCAAAGGCAGCAATGACAAAGTGAAGAACCAGACAAATGACCAAGCTGCATTCAAACGATGGACCGGTGCTGTTGACACATGGAACAACCTCTCAATGTAATACATGGAACAACCACTACAACAAGGGTCTGTCAGGGACGACAGACTCAAGAGGGGGGAGAGTGTTGCAGCTCAAGATCAAGGACAAAGCATGGAAGCGCATCAAGGAAGTGAACACACGAGAAGAAGGAGCAAGTAGGGAGCTCCAAGATTCACATGTCAAATTTTCAGAAGAAATCCCTATAAAAATAGTGATTTTTATCACTAAATATCATTGTAAATACCATTTTCTATTTTTACAGCTCCATTTTGTTCAAGCCAAGGAGTCCTTGAGCTTGAGGAGTATTAGATGTATCATACTACCAATTTTCATAATTTTTAGATTGCGTTTGAGCCCCCAAATAAGCCCTAGAACATAATTTTTAACTAGGCCGGACACTAGGTCTGGACAGGGCCAAAACCACTCAAAAACTATAAAAAGGGCTGGAGAGCTCATTTTTGGGGTTAGCTTGTTGTAAATTTCAGCTTTGTAAGAGAGCTCATTGATAATCGAAGCTTTCCATTGTTCCACTCTTTGCTCTTACTTTGTGCGCGTGTGTGTGTATGTGTGTGCATGCTTGTGTGCTTTCACTCACGCACTTGTGCACTTCACTTGCTCGCGGTCTTCATACCGGTCCTCACATCTCCACGGATTGACATTTATGAGGTGTATCTCCTCACGTTGGTACTCACCATTGTGCTAGAGTGACACCAGGGGAAAATCTGTTGACATTCTTTTGAATGGCATCTCTCTGTTGCCAAGCCCTCGTGGGTTGGTCGAGATGTAATGTGACTTATCTAGCCAAAGATCTTCTGGTCCTCCTTTGCATGCCATTCATATGGTTTGGGTTTACATACCTCAGGGGGAGTGTTGTTAGGGAAGTCAAGCGGTATCACTTGCTACTGGTCTAAGGTTCCAATCTACAAGAAGCCTTGTCTAAGCTTTAGGTCCACTGAGTGATCGTATAGCCAATCTTGGCCAAGGATTAGGGGTTCTATTAGGTCATCATCATGGCACACTAGGAGCTTCACTATCATGGTCACTTCATGTACGAAGATAGGAAGTTCCACCTCACCCATGCAAGGGGTTTCCATGCCTCCTTGCCCTATGAGGTATGCCTCAATTAGCCGCATTTCTATTCCTGATTCCTTATAGTGGGACCATCTAATCGCACTAGTCGCAGCAACTGAATCAATCAAAGCCTTGAGCTCATGGCAAGGGTTGCCATGCTCTAGCCTGACTGTAATGAATGGTCTCCTATCCACTATGCTAGGATGGGTAATTGACTTTGCTTGACACATGGCCATGGGGTATCTGGGTGTTGTTTCCATATGGTTATAATGTTCTCTCCCTAGTCCTTGTCTTCTTAGCTTCAGGCACTTAATGTGTTCTATAGCTTCTGCCTGAGCTTCCGCGCATATTCTCTTTTCTTCCTCCTTACACTTCTTTGCCAACGTGAGTCTTCTAAGCATATCCTCTGTAAGAGGTTCCTGATAAAGCTTGACTATACACCTACTAATTTAATTAGGCATTATCTCTTCTTCTAAGGTGGCTAATTGTATCCCTCCACTTATCAAAAGTCTGTTAATGATCATAGGTCCATAACCTCGCTTCTCTAATAACTGTGCATACACTAAGACCAAATCTCTTTCTTTTAAGCATTTGTCTTTCACATGTGCTCGAAATAGGCTTTCTATCGCTTCTTTGCTGCATATATGCCCGCTGCTGCTTTCAGCCTGGTTTCTCCTAATCGTTCCAAGTCCATTATCCTTGAGGATAATTCATGGCCGGTCCACTGATGTTCTTGAGCAACCTTAAGGGTGGGTATCAAGAAGTCCAAAGGAAGCACAAAGTTTTGACCAAAAACCATCTAAAAGGGAGTTGTATTGAGTACGGTCTTGTAGGCCACTCGATATGCCCAAACAACGTGATGTAACTGCTTTTCCCAATCTAAATGTTTGTTGTTCATGAGTTTCGTCAATACAATGCAAAGGATCTTATTAGTACTTTCAACTTGACCATTGGCCTGAGGATGACAGTTTTCTTGTGAATCACCATAAAATCTTGTAACAAATATTCAATGACTTGATTTAGAAAGTGAGTTCCTTGATCACTCACTAACTCTATAGGCAGTCCATATCTTGTAAAGACATTTTCAAATACGAATTTTCCAGTCGTGTGTGCATCATTCTTTTTTGTGGCCTTAGCCTCAATCCATTTGGTAAGATAATCTATCGCAACTATGGTGTATTCAGCATGAGTACCTTTTGCAGGGGGGTTAATGGGTCCTACAAACTCTATACCCCACTTAGAAAATGAACGTCCTCCCATCATGAGTTTCAATGGCATTTCATCTCTGCAAGTAGGAAACTGAGTTCTTTGGCACACATCACATCTTCTAACATAGGTATTTGCATCCATGTGTAGAGTGGGCCACCATAATCTTGCAAAGAGTGTGGCTTTGATTATCCTATCAGGGCTAAATGACCTCAAGCGACACCTTGGTGTGCAGGCTCTAGTACACTCAAATAATCGCTCTCATGAACACACTCTCTTAGGTATCCGTCTCTTCCTCTCTTGTATAGGTTGTCACCAATAAGTGAATAGTCTTGAGCTTGCTGTTCTAGACTTCGTTGTCGTGCTAAATTCATTCCTTGAGGGAATGTTTTCGTCCTCAAGTACATCACTAAAGGTTCACTCCATTCTGGTGTGAGAGACATATGATATAACATGGCATGTTCTACGGATGGTCTTTCACAACAATCAGGGCATTCTCTACACAACTTGTAGACATCTTCTTCCATAGAAGGCCAATATACTCCTAGCCTATGCAAAGTCTGCAATGTATGATGTTTTGAATGATGTTGCGTTAATGCACCTACATGTGCTAATTGCAACTAGTGCGTGTGTTCTGGTTCGTCTACACAATAAGCAAGAATCGTCTGATTTATCATGTTTATATATACTTCTTGCTATTATGTGATATCTTTGTGACTTGGTAATCTCTCCTTTGATCCTTATCCTAAGATTCTTGGGTCCATATGTGAGAATAGGGACAACAGGTTTAGCCTATTTTGGTACTATCTCAAGGTTAAACAAATATGCGTCGGGTAGCTCATTTGCTATTCCTTGAGGAGCTTCTCCAAAAGTTAATCTTGAGAGGTGGTCCGCTCTAAGGAGTGTCTTTCCCTTCCTGACTACTACTTCAAAGTCAAACTCCATTAGTAGTAGAAACCATCGTATTAGTCTTTTGGTATTATAGGGCTTATTGACTAAGTACAATAATGCTTGATGATCCGTGAAGAACTTGAACTTATTTGCTAACAAGTAATGCTTGAATTTCTTTACTGCGTAGATCATTCCTAATCCTTCTCGTTCCATAGTGGTGTAATTTCTTTTTGTTGCATTCAACTGTCTACTTGCGTAAGCTATGGGGAAATTTACATTACCTTCATTCGTGGGTTGTGCCAACACACATCCTATGGCATAGTTGGATGCATCCACATGTACATGGAATGGCTTACTCCAATCAGGGGTTATCAATATTAGTGTTGAGCATAAGCATTCTTTAAGTTCATTGAATGAATTCTCACATTCATCTGTCCATTCAAGCTTGGTCAAAAGAGAGTACAGGGGCTTGGCTATGATAGCATACATGTGTATAGATCGTCCATAATAACCACAATGACCCACGAAGGCATGTACCTCGTTTACATTCCTTGGTCTAGGTAAATTTGCAATTACTTTCACTTCTTCTTCGTCCATAGAAATTCCATTTTTTGACACAATGTGTCCTAGAATTTTGCCTTGCCTGACCATGAAGAGGCACTTCTCTAGGTTCAGACAAACTTGATATTCTTGACATTTGTCAAATACTTGCCTTAATTCTGGGATATGTGTCTGCCTCATATTCGAATGAGTACATATATCATCGACATAAACTTCCAAATTCTTGCGTAAGAATTCCTTAAAAACATGGCACATAAGTCATTGGAAAGTGGTGGATGCATTTGTCAGCCCAAATGGCATCACACAAAATGCAAATATGCCCCATTTTGTGGCAAAAGCCATCTTTTGTTGATCTTATGGAGCAATGGCTACTTGATTATAGCCTAAGAAACCATGAAGAAAGTTGTAGACTTCCTTTCCCGCAACTCTTTCCATTAAATGATAGGAAGAGGATAACTGTCTCTAATCGTGGTGGCATTAAATTTTTTAAGGTTATAACACACACGCAATTTCCCATTCTTCTTGGGCACAACCACAATGGGGGATACCTCTATCTCGTCTTTAATTTTAGCAGCATAGTTATCATTGTACGTGTATGGTTTTTGTTTCGTAGGCTTTGCATCTGGAGGCATAGGAATTCTATGGGAGCATATATCCGGGTCTACTCCTTTATATCCGGGTCTACTCCTTTCAAGTCTTTGTAGCTCTAAGCGAATACATCTCGATATTCTCGCAATAGGGTAATTAACTCTTATTCTTCTTCGGTAGCCAAATCATGCCTTATGTATATAGATTTTTCTTCTTCTCCTTCTATGGTAACTATGATTTTTTTGGTTTTCTCTCGATTATCATATACCTCTCCAACATCCGCTTTCCTTTTAGGCATTCGTACCATGATTTTTCTATTTTCTATTCCATACTTATTGAAATTTTGCGGTACTTCCATGAGTGGTTCTTGGTCTTCTTCTTCTTCTGTCTTATGTGATTTATTTCTCTTCTTTTGTTTGCTTTCTATATCTTTTATGGGTGGCTCAAGTTGTTCCCTTTGATTTTCCTTTTCTTCTTTAGGGGTTTTAGCTTCTACAAAATAAAGATATTCCCCTTCTATAGATCTTTGCACTTACATGCCGTATGACTACTGTTCGGAGCATTTGTGCACTTGCAGCCCATCATGGTTGGAATGTACATCAGTTGGACATTGAAACATTATTTCTGAATGGTGACTTGCATGAAGAAGTGTATGTTTTTCAGCCCCGTGGCTTTGTGCAGAAAGGGCATGAAAACCAGGTGTGTAGGTTAAAGAAGGCATTATATGGTTTAAAGCAAGCACCACGTGCTTGGTATGAGAAGATACATGCCTATCTAGTTGCACATGGTTTTGTGAACAGTCCAACTGAAAGCACCTTATATGTTAAGCGTGCTAATGATGTGTTTCTGATCATTGTTGTCTATGTTGATGACATGCTGCTGCTCACTGGTCCTATTGAGAAGCATATTACTGATTTCAAGGCTGATTTGCATGCCTCATTTGAGATGTTTGATTTGGGGCATTTGCATCACTATTTGGGCATTCAATTTATGCAAGTTGATGGTGGAATGGCTTTGTGTCAAACGAAATATATTGACACATTATTGCAGCGTTTTGGCCTTGAAGACTGTAAGCCTATTGCCACTCCTATGGAGACAGGTTTACGATTGAGTCTTCATGATGCTGGAGATGCATTTCATGCTATTCTCTATCAACAGGCTGTTGGATGCTTGATTTACTTATGCATTACTCGGCCATATATTCAGTTTGCTGTCTCACAGATGAGCCGGTTTATGCATTGCCCAGGATTCATGCATTGGAAGGCGGTTAAGCGCATCTTTCGCTACTTGAGTGGTACTCGGGTACTTGGGTTGCTTTATCCCAAGGGGGGATCACTACCGCCAAATTTGCATGCTTTTTCTTACTCAGATTGGGATGTTTCTATGACACTCGTGTGTCCACCAGTGGTTTTTGCTTCATGCTTGGTAGCTCATGTATATCTTGGTTGAGCAAGAAGCAGCCTACTGTGGCCACTTCCAGTTGTGAGGTTGAGTATAGGGCAGCTTTCACAGCGACTGTTGAGTGTGTGTGGCTCAGATGCCTTATGGCTGATTTGGGTGTTTGCCAGTCTTCTGCCACCACCATCTTCATTGACAGTCAGAGCGCATTGGCAATTGCGAGGAACCCTATGTTCCATGCTTGCACTAAGCACATTGAGGTGCATTATCACTATGTCAGGGAGAGGTTCTCTGCTGGGGAGATCAGCTTGGGATATGTGCCCACGCAGGAGAACATTGCAGACCTTTTCACGAAGGCTCTACCTAGGGAGAAGTTTGAAGCTTTCCACAAAGCTTTGGGCTTACTTCCTTTTGTGGAGTGATTTCCACATAGCTTGGCACTTCCTTATACATGAGTGCCAACTACTTGTTCACCGCATCACTCCCAGCAGGGATTTGTTGATATATTTAGGTAGTGATGTGTATGAACATACTAGGACCGCCGGGGCACTTTTTTCCCTCTTTAGGAGGTCTTTTTCCCCCGGCTTGTATATATGCCTATTGCCCTAATGGGCTACTTATCTTTGTACATTCTCTGGTAATATATTCAGTATTGTGTGTTTGTGCTCCAAGCTTCTTCTTCTTCCTTGTGCTATTCGCGTGCTTCCAGAGACATCTATCTCCAACAGTTTTGGCCCTGTTGAGACCTAGCGTTTGGCCTAATTAAAAATTAGGTTCTAGGGCTTATTGGGGGGCTCAAATGGAGTCTAAAAATTATGAAAATTGGTAGGTTGATACTTCTAATACTCCTCAAGCTCGAGGACTCCTGGGCTTGAAACAAATGGAGTTAGAAAAATGGAAAATGGTATTCACAATGGTTTTTAGCGATAAAACTCACTATTTTTATAGGGATTTCTTATGAAAATTTGACATGTGCTTCTTGGAGCTCCCTACATGCTCCTTCTTCTTGTGTGTCCACTTCCTTGATGTGCTTCTATGCTTGTGCTTGACCTTGACTATCAACAAAGCTAGTACCCAAGAAAGCATCAATGAAGGTAATTGGTTCTAGATGGATCTACAAAATCAAGAGAAACTCAGATGGATCCATAAATAGGTATAAAGCTAGACTTGTGGCTAAGGGTTTTGCACAAACACAAGGAGTTGATTATGAAGAGACTTTCTCACCTGTGGTTAAAATGCCAACCATCAGAGTATTGGTAAGTGTGGCTGCATCTAGGAATTGGAATATGTATCAACTAGATGTGAAGAATGCTTTTCTCTATTGTTGGATTTCAGAGGAGGTTTACATGGCTCAACCTCTTGGCTATGAAGACACAAGCAAGGTAAATTATGTGTGCAAATTAAACAAAACTCCTTATGGTTTGAAGCAGGCACCTAGGACATGGAACCATGGATTAACTACATGCCTTCAAGATCAAGGAGTCATGATGAGCAAAGCAGATTCTTCTCTGTTTATCAAGAGAAATAATTTAGAGATGATATATTTATGTGTGTATGTTGGTAACATCATACTTACAGGTAGTGATGCCAATGGCATCAAACAAATCAAGAAACTAATGATGCAGGAGTTCAAAATCAGTGACCTAGGGTTTTTGAAGTATTTTCTTGGACTTGAATTGGTCTACAGAAATCCTTGAATTTACATTACTCAAAGCAAATATGTAGAGGACATGTTGAAGAAGTTCCACTTGGAGAATGCAAAGGTAACTAGCACCCCTATGGAGTTAAATCATAAATTGAGTGCTCATGAAGGTGATTTGCTTGAATAAATTGCAAGATATCAAAGCATAGTTAGGAGTCTAAACTATGCAACCTTGACAAGGATTGACATAGCTTATGGAGTAAGTGTTTTAAGTCAATTCATGCATAAACCTGGAGCACCTCACAAGCTGCCAAAAGGATTTTGAAGTGCCTCAAGGGTACACAAAATCAAGGTTTATACTTCCCATACACATCAGATTTAGACAGTCAGATGTAGATTGCGCAGGTTGTAAGGATGACAGGAGGAGTACTTCTAGTTATCTTTCTTTTGCACATGATAAGCCCATTTCATGGTGTTCCAAGAAGCAACCTATTGTTGCTCTATCTTCAACAGAGGCTCAATACAGGGGACTAGCCAATGCTACACAAGAAGCTATTTGAATTAGATTGCTATATACAGATTTGGGACTTCACACTCACCCACCTAGAATCTTTAATGACAATACTTATTTGCATCTTGCAGCCAATCCTATCTATCATGCAAGAACCAAGAATATAGAAGTACATTATCACTATGTTAGAGAAAAGCTATTGAGTAAGGAGATTCAAATTGCATATGTATCCACAAATATGCAATGTGCAGATTTGTTAACTAAAGCACTTGATGGTATGTTGGCAGTGGTTAGGGCACTCAAGGACTTACGAGACAAGGAAGCCAGCGAAGAGAATCAGAGCAAAGAGAAGGGCCAAGTAGGCAAAGCAGTCACGGAGATCCGGCAAATAGGCTTATCATTTTTCATGAATTAATATTTCCCAAATAGTGATTTTAGTCACTTCACCATTGTAAATATCATTTTTTATTATTCCTACTCCATTTTGTACAAGCCGAAGAGTTCTCGAGCTTGAGGAGTATTAGTAGTATTTATGCACCAATTTTCATAATTTTCAAAGCTCGTTTGAGCCTCCAAAATAGCCTTTAGAACCTAATTTTTAACTAGGCCGGACACTAGGTCTGGACAGGACCAAAGCTAGTCAAAAACTATAAAAAGAGCTAGAGAGCTCATTTTTTACGTTAGCTTGTTGTAGAATTGAACTTGTATGAGAACTCTTTTGCAATAGAAGCTATTCCATTGTCTCTCTCTTTGTTCTTGCCTAGTGTGTGTGTGTATGTGTGTGCATGTTTATGTACTTCTCACTCACACACTTGTGCCATCACTTGTTTGAGGTCCTCATACCATCTTCATGTCCTCCCCGATTGACATTAAAGGAGGTGCTACTCATCACTGAGCTACACCAAATTTTGGCGCCCTTGCCGGGGATCGAGCTTTGAGGACGAGCGTGTGATTGTGACGTTGGCATTGTAGGTAATTTCTTCAGTTTTCCTTATTTTTCTCTTCCTTACTTCACCATCTCCCATCTCCATCTCCATCATCGCAAAAATTTCAGTTTTTTGGTCATATCACCTTTTCCCTTCCATTTCCCTCATTTCACTTGTGAGAGAGAGTGAGAGAGCGATTTGTGTGCGCTGTTTTTGCATGTTTCTTGACTGTTCTTGTAGGTTTTGGCTGTATCATCATCTAACAGGCTGTGTAGGTACAGAAAAATTCTACACAATCTCCGAGACATTGACCTTTGTCGATCGCGATCGATAGGAAACTTGGACTTTTGGTAAAACAAAGTGCACCACCATAACACACATGATGAGCACATTGCAAAACACTAATCAAAATTAAAAAATTATTTGTGATTGACAATATCAATCATGACCGACAACCACAATCGACAGAGCCTGTCAATCGCGACCAACAGAGCCTGTCAATCGTGACCGACAGACCATGACGGACTACCACGTAGGATTCAGCCAATCGCCATTGACACCATCGATCGTGACCAACTAAAATTTCACGATTGACACTAGAGTTCGTGTGCACACGTGTCCATCGTGATGGACACAACCCCGATTGACTGAAATTATGCCAGATTTTGTGAGAAAAGTGTCGATCGTGATTGAGACCATCAATCGCGATTGACAGACCCCACGACCAACTTTGACGATCGCGATTGACAATGTCAATCGCGATTGATGTGTCGATTGCGATTGACAGGCATTTTTGGCTAAATTTTTAGGGTTTTTATTCCAGATGTTGGGGTAATTTTGGCCATACCTATCAAATTATTAGCACTTTGTGAGGTCCCTACACTAGGAAATTGAGAAAAATCATGTTTGATTGATAGCCTGTTTGAACCCTGTTTTAACCCCAGAAAAATGAACAGTCATAACTTCGTCATACGAAATCCGTACGGGGAGTTATAGATAGGGTATTTTGAAGTTGACCATACCTTGGGGTAAGAAAACTGAGGGATCTTTAGGATTTTTTTCCATAAAGCCAAAGGAGAATTTGGTCTATGAATTACATGAATGAAAATGGTATGTTGTGTCAATTGAATTTAAATCTTGAGCTAATTTTGGGACTTTTACAGGGCCAGTGAGAGCATTGAAGGGCTTCCAGAGCACTAGCATACTGCAAGCTTCAGAAGGGGGTTCTTGAGCACCAATGAGCAAGGGATAAGCAACTTGAGGTTGGATTATTCTCAACTCCCTTTGTCAATTCCTAGCTTAGGCTAAGTGCGAGTTGTCCTAGAAGTAAGATAGGGAGAGGATAGGCATCTATCAAGTTGAAGACTCTTAAATACTCAAGTTCAAGTAGAAACATAATCTCTTTGTGATCGATAACTTAAAAGGAAAGAGAACTGAATGTGATACGAGCAATTGAAAGTGCCGAAAATTCACTTAAATATTCTTGATGAAGTAATATCAGACAAGATCATAAACACAATAATCAACTAAAAAAGAACCAAGTGACTGATATAAAGTGATCAAGTGACTGATATAAAGTGATCTACAATGAGGTTGTACTTGGGTAAAATTGGAGTTGTGAAATCAGGCATATGAACCTTAGATCAGGACGATATCTAGGGAGAGATCGATAAAACCTTAGGTCTTCAGAGGCTAGTGTCAATCACACTGCTAGGTCTTGGGCCCAACAGTTGAGTAATTACTCACACTATCCTAGCTCTGAAACTAGTGAATCAGAGATGTCTCAAGGAATGGAGAGACCAATAGGAATTTCAGGTATGGCTTACTTGCAAAAGGTTGAAGGTCCTTATAGGACTCAATTGGCATACCTTAGGACCAACCGATTAGGTGCTTGCATCTATGAGGATGGCCTAAGAAGAGCCGTGGTCCAAATTAAAAACCCTCACCAACCCATTGGACTCGAACATCCAGCAGTCAAGTTTGAAAATGGTGCATACCTGGACAAAGAAGGAACCATTTATGTGGTCACCACCTACCCAGATAGGACAGATGAATTTGGTAATGTGATCCCAGAAACGGACATAGGCGACCTAGAGCAAGGGAACATAGTTGGAGAGCCTAAAACCCCTTGAGGCAATCAGTTCTCACTAGAATTATCACACCAGAGTGGGTTCCCCAGGACAATAAGAGCATAGATCTGCTCTTAAACCGAGAGACCGATGAAGCCTTTTGGAGGTATAAGTATGATCAGCCGAATGAGGTAGGAATGATCACAATCTATGAGTTCAAAGATCCTAATAGCCCAGGCAAAGTGACCTATTTAGATAATACTTCTGAGAGGATCTTTGTGGTCACAGAGCATGGTAGGCATGCCTATAGTTGGAAGGGTGAATTTATTTTTCCCCAACCAAGATCTAATGTCTCTTATGGCCACCAGGAGCTGGAACATCCCAAGCTCATGGAGCTCAAAGGGGCAGAAGTAGAGACAGGCCAGAGGTAAGTTTTGCCAACCCCTTGGGAAGAGAAAGGATGAGAACACAGATGGATAGAGTGGAAACTAAGAGACCTAGGGACCCATGAAACCAAAGAAATGCTGATGTTTTTCCTTTGCCAAGGCCTAGAGAACACACTAGGACCATGAGGCCAACCCAACTAGTTAAGTCCATGAAGAATTACTTCGATGGCACTGGAGACCCATATGATCATGTGCCCGAGTTTAGGCAAGTCTTGAGAGCTGAACAAGTTGAAGATGTGTTCACTCATTATAATGTTTTTGGTCTAACCCTTAGGAACACAGCCCTTACATGGTTTCAACCACTAAATGAGAGACAGTTCAGGAACATCGACCAACTTCTAGAGTCTTTCATTACTGAATTCTCCAAGAGTGGTATATGGCATAATACTTCCTCACTAATTCATAGCTTCAAGCAGACACCTCAAGAGACCATTAGACTTGTAGGAAGAAGATTTAGGCAATATCTAGAGAGATGTCATGTTCCCGACTTACCCACACTAGCCAAACAAGTGGCTTTATTCTTAGATGGACTGCTGAGTAAAAAGTTGAGATCATATGTGTACTTGAAGGACCCTAGAACCATAGAAGAGTGTGTACGTATGTGCAACGACATTGAGGATAACCTAGGGGAGGAATTGGAACTTTCAAAAATCTACAAAGATTCAGATAGTTCTACTAGCCTCACATCCACACAATCCACATCCATTGAAGAACTTGTGGAGAAAGTAGCTCAGAAGTTAGGAGTCTTAAGCAAAAAAATACCAAGGTTTGCCCTAGTGAAAAGATGCTATACTTGTGGAGGTGACAGAACTACCCACAAGAATATCCCCAACCAAGTAGATATCTAGGCCAGTATAATGCTCAACCTCATTACTACAAACCTCCACAAAATTACCCTTATGAGACTCCACCAAGTCCTCAACCAGTCTTAGCTCAGCAGCCACCTCCCATAGCCAATGTAATTTCAATCGAATATGTTGCTGTAGAAGAAAACCTTAGAAGGGGCTTAGTGCCTTCTTCTCCACTTATCATAGAAAATGACCCTAATTACAACATCTTCATTTTCCACCCATGTAGATAGTCCACGTGCATATTACATTGAGTCACTCGAACACATGGAAACAGACCATTATGATAGTCCACCATTGGAACCCAACTGGGAGCTTGACTACACCAACGGAATTTATGTCAACCCTAACCCATGGCCCCAGTTGAGACAGTCAAGACCACAAGGCCCTAAAGGACCATGTTTTAGGTGCCAAGGAGATCATTTCATAAAGGAGTGCCCACATCCTCCAATAGTAGGATAGTCACAACATTACAACATCCAAGGTTTGTGCACACAATGTGGTAAAGAGCATGTCATAAGAGATTTTCCGAAGAAACCTGGTAATGCCTCTAAAGTAACACCCATAAACATGATAGGTATTGTGCATACCTCAGATTGATCCACACCTATGTATGTACCTATCTAAGCTATAAGAAGAGCCCAGGTGTTGTTACAAAACCAACAACCTAACCCAGATAAAATAGCTGAGATAAGGGAAATCGGAGAGTTGAGTGGAAGAAAAACTAAAACTTTGAAGGATTCACGAGAAAGAATTAAGAGGACATGAAAAGATAAGTGAGTTGGAAGGAAGTATAAAGGAGGCTAGAGCTAAAATCTTAGAATTCAGTTTGCAAGGATCAAACCAAGAAACCTAGAACCAATGACCAAGATCAGTTCTAGTTGAGCCCATACCTAAAAATCTAGACATGATATTCCGAGCGTACCAGGCAAGATTAAGGAAGGACCCAAGGTAGCTGAATTGAGTAAAAACTATCCAAGGGTAGACTTAGAAATTGAGAGAACTAAGCTCTGCATGAAGGTGGTAGAATCAGCCCAAATCATGTTTCAAGCCTCTCGATACATCAGTTGGAGTAACATAGCAAAACCAGAGCTACATTTTCAAGGACTATTGGAGAAGCTAGAATACTTGATTTCTAGCAGCAAAAAGAAGAGTTTCCAAAAGAACCCTACTGTCCCAAAAACACAAGAAGGTAATGCACCATCATTGTCTCAAGTGCCAAATACGGAGGGCGTAGAAAACCTTTCTTCCATACATAACTAATCACAAGGGTTTCTGAGGGAAATCCAAGAGGAGAAGTGAAGACAAGAGCTAGAAACCGATCCCCCTATTCAAGAGATAGATGACTTAGAGGAAGAATTTCCCCAAGACATACCCTCTATCTATGATGATGTAGAGGAAGAACAGCTTAGTGAACAAATGGAGTTTGAATCTAATTCCTTACAAGAATTACCCCAGTTCATAGGACCTTAGGAAGCCAAGTCTATCAGTATGAGAGAACCCACCATAATAGTCAGAAATGAAGAATCAGTAATTCCTAGAAACATAGAAGTGATAAAAAACACTAAAGTGTAGTGTCATCTCACTTTAGAAGAATTGTTGAAAATTAAACCGAAGTTGTGGAAGCATGTAGCAAACCAATTTCCACAGACCACTACCACTCACTCTCAAGGAGGATCACACAAAAAGGTACCAAAAATACATGTGGAAAGAATTTGAGATATGAGCGAGGGAGAGGAAGGTAATACCTATCTTCCAATAAACCACCAAGGCTAGACCACCAAAGCCATCCTAGATTTAGGTGCCAGAGTAGCATCCCTACCATTGCTTTATGGAAACATTGGGTTAAGCTAGCACTAAGACCCATAAGAATGAAGTTACAAATGGCTAAAGTACATATTGAGAAACCATTAGGCTTATTAGAAGGGATATCTCTCACCACTTGTGGTGTAGAATTTGAGCACACCTTCACCATTTGTGAGTTTGGAAAAATCATGCGTACAAAATGATATTAGGAAGACCATTCATGTGACAGTTGCAAATTGTTCAAGATTAAGGAACCAACTCCTTGTACCTTCAACATTTAAGAGTAATGACCAAAGTTAACCTCAAGGATTATTCCCATCACAATGTACCCCCAATATAGTGGAATACCATCCATAGGTCATGTAAGAAATCGAGTCGATGCAATCTATAGAATCAAACACTTCATGGTTGCATAAGGAAACTCATCCAGAAGAAGAACGATTAGAAGCGAGAGCTTTAGTTCAAAAAGATAGCCACAAACTCTTCAAGACCTTGCTTATGCACCGGTAGTGTTTCTTGACGAGGAATTCAAGCCTCATGGTTGGGCAGAGATATTAGCTACCATGGATATAGCACTAAATGAAGAACAATGGACCCCTCACTATGATAAGGACAGATATGAAATTTCAATCTTTATGATAGAACCCTTAGATGAAGAGCCTATCCTAAAATAATGCATGGATTTGGCTCAAAAACCAGATGAGATAAGTGACAAGGACCTAGAGTCTATTATCATGAAGCCCTTCTATTCAATAGAAGAGGAGTAACTTTACTTTGTGGAAGACACTACCCCTAAGTTAGAAAAGGATAATCAAACTAAACAACCCAAGTTACTCACAAAAGATACAAAAAATAGGCATAAGAAGGAAAGAAAGAAATCAATTAAGACAAAAGAAGAAGAACCCCTCATGGAAGTACTATAGAACTTTAAGAAATATGAAATAGAAGATAGACAAATCATGTTGAGATATCAAGACCAACATGTGATGATCTAGGATGACACGTATCACTTTTCATTTCTTTGACATGTATAGTGGTCATGTTGGTATATGTCAGGAACACTTCATTGAGTTTTATTAGATTTATCTACCAAGAGTGATGGTACATTTGTCTCTTGCCAGCTCACTCATTCATGGACATTAGGTTTTTCCCTATGTACTAGTCTTCATATATTGCACTTGTTGTATTCTTGTTTTTTTAGGTCATTCTTGTACATTCCTTTTTATGTAATAGAAGAAGAAGAAGAAGATCATTCTTCCTTGCCTCAATATGAGTGTGTGCTTCTCTTTGATTGTGAGAGTGTGTGTGTGAGCTCTCTTCCTTATCTCCTTCCTCATGACAAATCATGGTATAGATTCCTAAACGAGAAGCAAGCATTGGAGAAGTGTACGATAATAGAGAGAAAAACAAAAAACTAATAATTATGATAGAAGAAGGAGAAGAAAAATGTACATACATAGGGCATGATTTGACAAAGGAAGAAGAAGAAGAGTTAACTGCCCTATTGCGAGAATATAGAGATGTGTTCACTTGGAGTTACAAAGACTTGAAAGGAGTGGACCTAGATATATGCTCCAATAGAATTCCCATGACCCCAGAGGCCAAGTGTGGAGGGAGAATCAAGTAAGAAAAGAAGAAGAAGAAAATCAAAAAATAGATCAACTCGTTAAAAAGAATCACCCTCTGCCCAAAGCCCTGCAGGGGCATGCATCAGGCTACAATGCAAAAGAAAAGAAGGCCCCGACGAGTGAAAACAAAGAATTACAATAGGACCTTTCAATGGGAGGTTGTACACAAAGGATTTAGGATCGGATAACATAACAAATTTCTTGAGAGTCCTAACTACTTCCTCCTCCACCAGGTGCATGCGATGGAAAGAAATGAACACGCTAAAGAAAAGCATTAGGTCCCAAAGGATGTGAAAGAAGATTTAAACATAAAACCTTTGAAGCATCAACCAAAAGATAGAAATCGATGCAAGGCTAACCAAATTATGCATGCGAAAAAAAGAAGTAAACAGGCTCCATAAATAAAACATGGTCAGATGTGTGAGAACAAAGAAATATTCGAAGACCAAAAGTTAGAAAGAGGGAGAGGTTGAGAAGCGGAAATGTGTGACTAAGATAATCACATTCTTAGCCATTGGATGTGTGCATGGCAGCCCAAATTATCACCGCAACCCAGAGTTATGAATGTTAGGAATACCAAGGGGAGAACGGAAGCATTGGACTGAGGCTCAGATAAGGTAACAAATTCTCTGACAGTCCTAACCGCTTCCTCAACCACTAGGTGCATGTACTAAAGAACTATAAGCAAGCCGAAGACAAGAAGAAAAGATTGTCAAGTGATGACAGAGACAAATATGGGGAGAGTGTTGCAGAGTAAAGAAGCACAAAAGAGGAGCCCCAAAAAATTTCAAACTATGGGCACAAATTTTCTTCTTCGAATTCCTATGAAAATCCCTTGTAGCCATGTAAATGCACTAGTAGAGTCCTCTAGATGCATAAACCCCAATCATTGTAACATGATTCTTGTAGTATATTTGGAAGTTAGTGTTTCTTCAATAAAAGTGCCGATCTCTTGTGAAAAGATCAATTTTAGTGCACATGTATATAAGTCACTTGGTGACTCTTGTAAAGAAATTTTTTCTAGTGTGAGGATTTAAGCAAAATTTCGAATTTGCCTCTTTCCTGCTGAATTTATTCTTCTCTAAGAGGTTGTGTGTGTGTGCAATGCTTGAAATGTGTGTGTAGGACTATCATCCATCCATTCCCATTGCTTCTGAACTATTGTAGTGTGTGTGAGCCATAATAAGTTGTGGAATAAGTGTTGATGTTTCCTTCCATTCACTATTTTGATCATAAATCAAAGTATGTTTGTCAGGTTTGACTGAAAATAGATGTGTCTCTCATCAAGAGCTTCGAAACAAACCTGCTATTGACCATGTTCGGAGTCCGAAGTTGAGAGAAAAGTTTGACTTTGTGCTTACTACTGCAAATGGTATCGCGACGTGCATTTTCAGAGAGTTACTGAATTGGAGAGATAGTTGAGACAAGTCACATGCATTATAGCATTGATACTTCACCTATCGTCATGTGTACACATGTCTTCATACACCTGGTACATCTAATTTCATGGATTGATAATTAAATGTGTATTAATCCCCCACTATATGCACTTGTGGGACCATTGAGGTACAATCTCATTGACACAAGTCCCCAAGACTTCACAACTTAGGTACACACCTTTTTTGGCACCATTGTCGGGGAATAGCCTGAACAAGGTGCCTTCGTGATGGTTATAGCTATGGAGTGAATGAATCATACTTGTAGAGGTGAATTCAGTTAGTGGCAAGTCATTAAGTATTTCAACACTTGTTACTTCACACTTTAGGAGTGTGTGTAATGAGTTTTTAGGTTTAGGTTTAGGAGTGAGGATGTGAGGAAAGAGTTAGGGTTTAGGGAAGAGAGAGGAGTAAGGATAGGAGAGGTAGGACACCTTGAGAAAATCCCAAAATTTTCTAATTTAGTTCAATTCAGGAACTTGGTTAACCAAGGCCATAAAACCCAAAAAATAGTCATTTTCTAGTCACTTGTTTTGAGCAAGTACCGTGGAGACCAGCGATTGGTGTCACGGGAGTTATCGTGTGGCAAGTAGGTGCATATCTCACATTGTGAGCACAACGCTTAGGCAAGAAACTCTTGAAGGTGAGTTCTTCAACTCAAGAACCCCAAAAAAATCTAAAGAGCACTCATAAACGTGATTAAACACACATGCGGCATTGCGGGGTAGGATAGATGGTTTTGATGGAGTTTTGAGTGGCACAGTGAGCTAGAAGGGAAGGGGAGAGAAAGGCACATACTTTGCACTAAAAATTTCTAAATTTTGGTTACTTTTGGCTATAGTATCACGATCAGTTGAGTTTTGCTATCGCAATACAAAAATTCCCTAGTATCGCGATACTCACGTGGTAGCATATCATGCATACCACCTTGAGGTATTGTGATATCATCAAGGTATCATATATCACTAAGTGTTGGTATGGTGATCGTGATCCTTAGGTGGTATCGTATCATGGTCCACCCAATATCATATCATGCTCCTCTTAGTATTGTATCGCCATAATTTTGGTGTCATGTTGGACACAAGTATCATATTGTCTAGGTCAAGGTATTGTATCATCGACGAGACCAGTATCATATCATTCACATAGTGGTATCATATCATCCTAACTATCGGTATCGTATCGTGAGTTAATCTGGTATCATATGGTGAGGTTGGTATCCTATCTTCACCATTAGAGGTATCTTATTGAGAGAAAATCTAGTATCGTATCATCTTTCTCAGTAGTATCATATCGTGTCAATAATTGGTATCATACCATGGTGAGATCTTGGTATCATATCACCTCAAGTGCAGTATAGTATCGTCCGTGAGGTATCGTCTGGAGTGGTATCATATCATGTCTCCCAGTATCGTATCATGTCTCCCAGTATCGTATCATGTCTCCCAGTATCATATCATCCAAAGCAACCCAGATAGACTAAAAGTAAACTTTGAGTGATTGAAGATATAATTAAGGGAAAGAGGAGAGAAGATATAGACCTAGAAGGTGAATGAACTTAAGATCAGGATGGGTACTAAGTAGCCGAACAAGTGTCATCTCATCAGTAGGAAGTGAAGCCCAAGCAAGCCATCACTCAATCTACTCGGAGACATCAAGTGACTTAGAGGAGGAACTACTCATGGCCTCAGAGGACATGCATGGTTCAGTTTCGAGAGAGAAATTAATGTCAACCATAGAAGGCGAATATTGGACCTCTTTACAATATGTATCCACTAATCGATAGGGAGTCCCTATTTATCTTGATGGCATAAATAGGTCAGTAGCAAGAATGGTAAACTCTACGAATTCAGCAATAGTTCCAAGACCCGCAGTCAAGTATGAAGGTGGAGTTTACACGGACAAGTTAGGTCAAATTTATGGGGTAATTGAACACCTAGATCAGATCAATGAGAGAGGGGAACTAAGAGGACAAGGAATTTTTGGAAGACCTACTCATGAAGACATTGTGACTACCCCAAGGGGCAAGTCCGTAATGACTCAAGTCTTGAGAGGAGATCTGATACCTCAAGATGATTACCTATTGCATGTCTATCTGATCCATGGGTCAGAACTACTTTTACAAACCATTCACCCACACGAGGAGTAGAAGTAATCCTAGTGACTATCAATGAGCTGAAGGATCGGGAAGATGAGTCTAGAGCCACTTATCTAGACCAAAACCAAAGAAGGTATTGGCGAGTAGATGAAATGGATAGCTCAAGGTTGAAGTACATGGGGTTTCTTGTATTCCCTCCTCGAGAGCAGGCAACTACCTCGCACAACCCTTTCGGATCGCACCAACGAATGGAAAATACAATTCAAGACAAACGATTCAATGAAGTATCCCTAAATGCATGAGAAATCAATATGATGGCACGGTAGAACCTTATGCTCATATAGCAAAATTCAAGCAAGTGTTTCGAGCAGAACAAGAGGTTGACTTCTTTGTCCAATATGAGTCCTTTGGGCTAACTCTCACGGGAATAGCACTGACTTGGTTCGAACCATTGGATCCCACTCATTTTGGAAATATTGAAAATTTTTTCCAAGAGTTTATTGGGGAATTTACCAAGCAAGGAATTAAACACAACTCATCATCCTTAATTCATAGTCTCAAACAAAACCCAAATGAAACTGTAAAAACAATTGCCCGAAGATTTAACCAATATGTTGACAGATGCCTTGTAATAGAAAGACCCTCACAGTAAAAGATGATATCTTTGTTCTTGGATGGATTGACTAATGGAACACTGAGAACCTTAGTCTACATGAAACGGCTATAGACATTGAGTGAGTGCCCCCAAGAATGCATTGACCTAGAAGAAAACCTAGCTGATGACCTCAAAAACACAGAAAGCTCCACTAAATCAGAAGACACTAGGAGTACCTTGATTACTAGTTCTAATGATGTGGAGGAATTAGCAAAATTGGTAGCTAAGACATTAGGATTGCATGGATAGAGAAATTACCAAAACCCACCAATGAGAATGCCAATGCTGAGAAGATGCAGCTTGTGTGGTGGAGATCATCCATCCCATACTTGTACAAGAGAGTGTTTAGGCATAAAACAACCTTACCCATACAATAGGTAGCCACCTCAAGTACCCAACATGTATTGTCATATTGAGCAAAAATATACCAGCCGTACTACCAAAAATTGCCCATTTAACAAGCAACCAAGGCGAATAACTCAACCCTAGTATAGACGTTATGGATACCCTCCTAGAGAGCAAGGTAGAGAGATTTCTAGATCCAATCCATATCTAGGGCCACACAGAGTACCCAGACCTTATGAGCAAGGCGGATATGGACAACCACAACCAATGTTAGCACGACAACCACACCATCCACAGAATGTAGTACCAGTCAAATACACTCAACCAGAAGAAAACATGGAAAGAGTCATAGTACCAGTTACGCCTTTAGGTGGTGTAGAAATGACAAATCATGGATATGTGCAGAATCAGAGAGAATACTACCCTTATGATGCAAGTCTAGTCGAGTATGACCAAACATACGAACAACAATATTATGGCTAAAGGATACGACCATTCCTATGGACTTGAATATGCAAATCTAATGTACACTGCATCTAAAGCAACAGCCCCGATGAGACCACCTATTAGACCACCTCTACCAAGGGGACCATGCTATAGATGTGGTGGAGATCATTTCATAAGGGAATGCACATTGTCATACAACCGAGCACCTCCTAGAACATGGGAAGGGCACTACAATGAGTGTGGAAAGGAACATCTATTTAGAGACTTCCCAAAAAATCCCAATAAGACTCATAACACTACTCAGATCAGTGTAATGGAAGTGATTGAATCATCAAGAAGCGATAAAGAATACATAGTACCATTAAAAGCCATTACTCGAGCCCAAGCCAAGGGACAAATGATGAAAGAAATAGATTTTGAACATGAAATGGACAAGAGCCTAGAGCCAAAGATGGAGATAGTAGAAGATTCAGAAGACCCACGAGAAAGAAACCAAATGAAGAAAATGCAAAGTTGGAAGACTAGAAGAGAAAAACTCAGGACTAAATGGCTAAAGAAGAAAAATAAAGAGATTGAGAAAGATATGAAAGAAAGTAACAAACCTTAGGAACAAGAAGTGCAAGGAAACACCTCTCAAAAACCCAAACACAGAAGCGAGACAAACTAGAATCCATTCTAGCTGACCCAATGCCAGAAGAACTAAATATGTGGTTGAAAGCTTACCAACCCAGAATCACGATTGGACCAAACATAGAACAACATGAAAACTCTATCCAGAAGGAGAGCTAGAGAAGGAGTGATTGGAAATATGTCGGAGGCTCATAGAGATAGCTCAAACCACACTAGAAAAGACTATCTCGATCCTTCTAGAGACAAGAATATCTGAGAGCCAATTCAATGGGTGTATAGAAAATGACAATAAAAACAAAAAAGAGTACCTAAAGAGAAAAATAGTGAAGAGGAACAACTGAGTAACCACGCCGAGAAGATTTCTACAATTCCAGAACTTGGGGACAATTGGCTACAAGAGTTGTGGGCCAAGCTCTAGGAAGAACGATGGAAAAAGAATGAGAGTTCAAGACCACCCTTTGAAGAACTAGACATTGGGGAAACCCAACCTATACCAAGTTTAGAAGAAGTATATGAAGAAGCTTCCACGTTAGACCAAAATAGGGAAGAAGTGCACAGCTTTTCCATGCTACCAAATTATATGGGGGAATATGAGAAAGGATCTGTGATATTTCATGCTCCTACAATATGGGGCAAAGAAGATGGGTCTCTAGATAAGACATCACACAACCTAGTAGAGCTCAAGAAAACTAAGGTATCCTCTTGACCGTAGAAGAATTACTACGAGCCAAACCAAATTTGTGGAATTAGTTAGCTAGACAATTGAGAATAGAAACAAAAGATCCTACAAAGGAAAAAAGAGGAACTAAAGGTCCATCTACCATTCAAATCCCAATTGATAAAGTTGGAGAATTCAGTGAAGGAGATGAAGGAAATACATGCCTACCCATCACGCTTCATACCCATCATGCATATGAAGCTTCAACTAGCAGATGGCCATGTGGAAAGACCCCTAGGAATATTGGAGAAGATTAAGTTGACTACTTGTGGAGTAGAATTTGAACATACTCTAGCTGTATGTCAATTTGGAAAAGCCAATAATTATGAAATGATATTGGGACGGCCGTTTATGAGACAAGTCAAGGTAGTACAAGATTGGGGAAGAGATGCATTATACCTACAACATCAAAGGACCACTACAAAGATAAATTTACATACATTTTAATATAGGGATGTGCCCCCTCTACAATGGAATCATACATAGGGAGGAAGATGATCTATCCATTCACAATGTAGGATCAAGTGACCAATCATGGATGCAGGAAGATGTCCAGTTATGGATGTGCAAAGAGGCACAACGAGAAGAAAACAAAACTCAGTTATGGCCTATCGGACATTGAAATTACCAACTCATAGATGATCCCATGTATATGCCTCAAATTTCCCCTGATGAAGCATTTGAACCACACGAATGGATGGATATTTTAGCCACCTTAGATGTGTGCGTAAATGATGAAGTATTAACCATGAATGGATGTGTGGATGAAGAAGGCTACAATCTAAGTTTTTACATGGTAATCCTTCAGGAAGTGGAGGCAAGAGAATTACTAGAAAAGGAATGGAGGGAGGAGTACAAAAACATAGAGATGGAGCCAGAATTCGATTCAGAGGAACGGTATTTAGAAACAATCCAAGACGAGAACAAAGAAGAAACACCCAAGGTATTAGCTATAGAAGCAACTCAGGCAAGACCGGACGGTGAGGAAACATTAGATAAGGTAGAACAACCCTCAGATCTTTTTGAAGTTCTAGAGCACTTCAAAAAATACAAAGTAGAAGAGAGAAAGATAGCTATTCAAATTCCCAAGAGAGAAGCAACAAACAGAGAAGCTTAAACTAAGAAAGTGATAGTGACCATGGAAGAAGGAGAAGAGAGATGTATGTATATTGGAAAGGACATGTCATCAGAAGAGAAAGAAGAACCGATAGCAATAATTAGAGAATACCGGGATGTATTTGCATGGACCTACAAGGAACTCAAGGGAATAGATCCATCCATTTGTTCCCATAGAATCCCAATGACACCTTATGTGAAACCTTCGATGCAACACCCTTGCACATACAATAATGTCTATTCGGCAAAAATTAAGGAGGAGATAGACAAACTGTTAGTAGGCAGATTCATTTATGAGATAGAGCACACAGAATGGGTGTCACCATTAGTGGTAGTACCAAAGAAGAATGGAAAACAAAGATTTTGTATTAACTTAAAGAAAGTGAATGCAGCTACTATCCGTGATAGCTACCCATTACCAATTACTGACCATCTCTTGGAAAGAGTTGCACGCAAGGAAGTATATAGCTTCTTAGATGGATTCTCTGGGTATAACCAAGTAGCCATCACCACTAAGGATCAACATAAAATATCTTTCACAACTGAATGGCGAGTCTATGCTTTTAAAGTGATGCCATTTGGGCTCGCAAATGCCCCCGCTACCTTCCCAGGTTGATGTGTCATGTGTTTAAGGAATTCCTAAGGGAGAGTATGGATGTATACGTGGATGACTTATGGACCTATTCAGGCCAAAGAAGTGAACACATTCCATAATTACGAAGGATATTTGAGAAATGTTGACAATATCGAGTGTGCTTGAATCCTGAAAAGTACGTCTTTATGGTGAGACAAGGAAACATCCTAGTACACATTGTATATAAGAATGGAATTTCCACGGATGAGGATAAGATTAAAGTAATCCTAGAGTTACCTAGACCAAAAAATGCAAAGGAAGTACAAGCCTTTATGGGTCATTTTGGAGATTATCGTAGATTTATCCACATGTATGCCATAATCACTAAGCCACTATATGGATTATTAACTCAATTCACTTGGACGGATGAATGTGAAAAAGCATTAAATGAATTGAAATGATGATTAAGTACAGCACCTATATTGAAGATACCCTATTGGAATAAACCATTCCATATCCATGTAGGTGCATCTAATTATGCAATAGGATGCATCTTAACTCAACCAGCGGATGAGGCAAAATTTGATCATCCGATTGCATATGGAAGTAGACAACTCAGCCACGCAGAAAGAAATTATACCACCACAGAACCAAAAGGTTTAGGAATGGTGTATGTGTTGGAGATTCACTCACTAATTAGGGATAACGACATAAAGACAAAGGAAAACAGAAACAAAGCATTCAGAAGAAAAACCAAAGCCTTAGTGAAGGGACAAATTCACATCTGTAATATACAGCGTAGAAACTTCCAAAATTAGAGTTTGTTGAAACTGGATCAAATTGTATATAAGAGAGCTGAGATAGATAGATGATATGTGCGCATATAGAAGAAGAAGTTAGAGTAGACGACGCCAGAGATCGCGTATGTAGGGATGAATAACAAAACCTGAATAGTCAGGTATTCATCTAAGAGAGATGGTAAGGAATAACTACTCAGTGTAGGAGAGTTTTCCATAGATTTGAGCAGAGTGAGACCAAGCTATTTTGTACACATCTTCTCTAATAGAAAACAATGTTCATGTGGAAGTTGAGTGCATTCTTCGTATCTGAAGAAACTGAGTAATTTCATTTTACTGTGAAAGTTAGTTAACAGTTATAGTTTTCTTAGTAAATGTTTTTCGGTACTTCTACGAGTTAGATCTCGAAGTACAGTGTAAAGTTTTGTATGATATATAGCTTATCTTGTAGCTATAAGTCTCTACTATAAACTAATCAAAGATTTCAGTGAAATGAACATGTACACACAGTACAAAGTCTGACCGAAAAGAGGCATCCAGAACTGGAGAAGTTTTTCTTAAACTTCAGATAAGGTTCATTCAGTGAAGGAAGTTCACGTTTCACTTCCTTACTTCATGCACACACAGTTGAAGTAATCACAAACAGAATTGCAGTTGATTCCGGTAAGATTCCGTTGTAATTACGGTGACAATCCGGTGAAGTTCCGGTGGATTTTTTGGTGAGTTCAAAACACAGTTTTAACACAGTTAAGTGATGCAAAGATTACTTAACTATAAGCAAACACAATATTGTAAAGTCTGAAGTAAATTAGTTCAGAATTAAAGCTTGAAGGAAACACAAAGCTTTCTGTAAAGTGAATTTCAGTTTTCACTAATACAGTTATAAAGTTTTCAGTTTCAGAAAGTTTGCTAAGCTACTGATGATTATAGAGGTGTTCTAACATCACTCTAGCTTAGTTTTTGTGGTGTAAGCGAATTCTGCAATAAGTGCTGCACCAACAGTGGTATCAGAGCATAAAAAGATCAAGAAGTGGTACCATAACAGAAAAGGTTCTGAAGAGTAGAAAAGGTTTCTTAGAAGAAGAAACGGAAAGAGAATTTGAAGGATTCTCATAAAGGAAGGTGAAAGCTGAGGTGATCAACAACAAACGGCGTCAAGAAACGTTCCGAAGTCACTCTCAAAGATCAGGCAAATCATATCTCAATTGATAAATTGGACAGAGATAACTATCCTGCATGGGTAATGCGAATGGAAGCTTTACTTATGAGTAAAGAATTAATGAAATATGTGACCAGAGAAGAAAAGAAGCCAACTTTTGAAGATGACAGTCAACCAAAGAAAGAAGAGTTAGAAGCCTTGAAGCTGTGGTAGAAGAAAGATGCAACTGCAAGAGCGTATATCTATAATACTATTACAGATCATCTGCTACCGCACATTAGAGGTCTGGAGAAGGCAGAAGACATATGGAGAGCGTTGGAAGATCATTTCCAAAATACAACGAAAGCTAGGAAAGCTAGCTTATGGTCAGAGTTTACAACATTCAAGAAAAAGCAAAGTCAAAGCATTAGTGATTATGTCACTAAGATGAAAGACTTGGCAGACAGTCTTGGATCGATTGGAGAAGATATCGAAGACCACAGGTTAATAGCACAAGTGCTTACAGGTTTGAGAGGAGATGAAAGGTGGAAACCGTTCGTACTCTCAACTGAACTGTCTTTAAATCATTTTGTACCAGATTTAAATCAGTTGCTTGGACTAATGTTAACGTTTGAGCAAGATTTGCAGATAGAAGGAGATAAAGGATATAGCTCGGCTATGTATGCAAAGAATAAGAAGAAAGTTGATAAAGGTAAAGAAAAAGATGAAGAAGAAGTGATTGCTCAAGCAAATTTTGCAAGAGGACGAGGTAATGTCAGAAATAAAAGTAGAGGTAATACAAAAGGAAGAAGTAACAAGAAGGCTTGCTGGATCTGTGGATTAAGCAATCACTTAGCTCATGATTGCTGGCATAATTCCCAAGGATCAAGTCAAAATCAGAATAACAATAGCAGAGGCAGAAGCGGAAGATATCAAAGAGGAAGACAAAGCCAAAGAGGTGGATATGGTAGAGGTGGAGCAAGAAGTTGGGGACAAAATCAGTCTCACAACACTACCTACTACAACTATGCGAATGATACGCAGAATGACAGTCATACAACGTTGATGATGAACTCGATAAGTACATCAGAAAATGAAGAACTCAAGGTATTCTATATTGACTCTGGTTGTTCAAATCATTTGTCAGGAAATATAGAATTATTATCAGAACTTGAAGGAGGCATTTCAAATCATACAGTACAGATAGGTGATAATACAAAACATAATGTAAGATCAATTGGAAAAGTAAAGTGTAAGAACGGAGTTGACCTACTAACAAATGTTTTGTATGTTCCAACAATCCCGAAGAATCTGATCATTGTGGGTCAGATAGTAGAAAAAGGTTTTCAAGTTAGGTTTACAAATGAAGGAGTGTTTGTTGAAGATCCAGAGAAAGGATACAAACAAATTGTCCATGGTAAAAAGGAAGGTAGACTTTTTACTCTCAAAGTACAAGGCAATGTTGGTCAAGCTTTAATCACACATGGTGATAAAGCATTTACAGAATTGGACCTCTGGCATAAGAGGTTAGGACATTTTAATGAAAAGGGAATCAAAGTTATGGTGGAGAAACAATCCGTGAGAGGATTACCAAATATGAAGAATCAACATATGATTCACAAGTGCGAAGCCTGTCAGATGGGAAAAGCCCACAGGTTACCATTTCAGAAAAATGGTTACAAACACGATGGTGTGCTAGAGCTCGTACATACAGATGTATGGGGACCGACAAAAGAAGGATCTATCAGTGGATCTAGGTATTATGTTCTTTTTATTGATGATGCAACAAGATGGATAACTCTTTATGTTTTGAAAGAGAAGTCAGAAGTATTTGAAGCTTTCAGGCATTTTCATGCATATGCTGAAAGACTTACAGGACAGAAGCTCAAAAGACTAAGGTCTAATGGAGGAGGAGAATATTTTTCTCGAGAGTTCAATGATTATTTGTGGAATGCAGGTATCAAAAGAGAAATAACTTTGTAGGTATACACCGCAACAAAATGGAGTAGCAGAAAGAAGAAACAGAACTCTAGTTGAGTTTGCAAGAGCAATGCTAAAGAAGAAAAATTGTCCAAACTATCTTTGGTCTGAGGCTGTAAATACAGCTACATACCTGGTAAATAGATTACCATGTACAGTTTTAAATGGGATGACCCCTTATGAAGCTTGGTGGGGTAAGAAACCAACACTTGATCATTGCAAAGTGTTTGGATCAAAGTTGCGTATGCTTATGTGCCATCACAGTTGAGACATAAGCTTGAACCAAAAGCTGAAAAATATGTGTTCATCAAATATGATGAAAAACAGATGGGTTACAGGTTGTGGAGTCCTTTAACCAAACAGTTTATTATGTCCAGAGATGTGACATTTGATGAAGGAAAGAGCTGATATACAGATAAAGAGCATAGTGTTGAAACACTTGAAGAAGAGATAAGAAGAAATGAAAAAGGTAAATCACATATGCAGGTAAATGGAGATGAAGATCATATGCAGGTAAGTACGTCCGGGATCGGATCAGGTATGAGAAACGAAGAAGATCTGAGATTTGATGAAGATGTGTATTCAGATACACATGAAGAATATGAGCTAAGAAGGTCAAACAGAGTAAGGAAACAACCTACAAGGTATTCCTATGACACTTCTTATTTGACTCAGAAAAACTATGCTTATTTAGTAAAGGAGGATGAAGAACCTCAGAGTTACAGTGAACCAAAAGGTAAGAAACAATGGGAAGAAGTGATGAAAGAGGAGTTCAATGCTCTTGAGGAGAACAAGACTTGGGAACTTGTTCCAAAACCAAATGGTAAGAAAGTGATTGGAAATAAATGGGTTTACAAAGTTAAGAAACTTGCAGATGGAAGGATAGCCAAATACAAAGCTAGACTAGTGGTCAAAGGCTATGCTCAGACACATGGCATAGATTATGATGAGAAGTTTAGTCCGGTGGCAAAGATGTCAACCATAAGGACATTGATTGTTGTAGCAGCATCAAAAGGATGGAAGCTAAGTCAACTGGATATAAAGAATGCATTTCTGAATGGATATATATCAGATGAAGTCTACATGGAGCAACCTGAAGGGTTTGTAAGTTCCAGATACCCAGAACATGTTTGCAGATTAAGAAGAGCTCTCTATGGATTGAAGCAAGCTCCAAGAGCTTGGAATTACAGACTTGTGAAGTATCTCAATGACCTTGGATACCAAAGCTCAAAGGCTGATGCAAGTCTACTTATTAAGAGAACAGATGAACGTATGATCTACATTTGTATTTATGTAGATGACATAATAATCACAGATACGTCAGATGAAGGAATCAAGGAGGTAAAGAGATTGCTTGAAAAAGAATTCAAGATCAGTGACCTAGGAAAGGGAAGAAGTTTAACATGGAGAATTGTAGAGAAGCTTCAACACCGCTTGAAGTAAATCATAAACTCAGCAAATATGGTGGTGCAGAGTTTAAAGATATGAGAAAGTATCAGTCTTTAGTGGGAAGCTTGATTTATGCTACGCTAACAAGACCAGATCTTAGTTATGCAGTAGGAGTTCTCTCACAGTTCATGCATTGTTCGAAGGATCAACATTGGGTTGCAGGACAAAGAGTTCTTAGATATATCAAAAGAACTATAAAGGAAGGATTATATTATCCTTCCCAACAATTGGACCAAATCAAGAAATTACATGAGACTAGGTTACAAGCAGTGGCAGGAATTTATGCAGTTAAAAGGAGACAAAAAGCATATTATGATGCACATATAAAAGACAAGGGACTTAAAGAGGGAGACTTAGTCTTAGTATACACCTTAAAACAACATGCCAAGAAGTTACAAAAACGCGGACATGGACCTTTGATCATAAATAGAATATCAACTGGTGGTGCAGTCAATCTAGCCACCCTAGATGGAGATATCCTTCCTAACTACATCAGCGGATGTAGAGTGAGACGATTCATGGAGCCTTTGATAGAGCAAATGCTAGCACGATTAGTAGGTGCCCAAAATAGGAAAAGGGAAGAAGAACGAATTAGAGAGGAAGCTCGGCAAGAAGCACTAGAGCGTATTAGGAAACGGAAAGAGTGGATTAGGCAACGGGATGAACGATATCTCCAAGGAGAAGAGCCTATCCCTATGGCTAATTATCAAGTCAATAATCCTGATACCACGGGTGTGTGCAAGACGCAACCTTACCTAAACCTAGGGATTGGCAAGACAAAGTACAAGTTGATAGACGCCTTGATAGACTCAGGAGTAGGACTTAGTTGCATGCGAAATACAGTCATAAAAAATCTACAATTGAGTATGAGTTCCACAAGCGCCCGATTGATAGGAATCAGAGGTCAAACCCTCGAATGCATTGGAACAACAAATGTATCCCTCCACCTAGGAAATTCCTCCATGGAACAAAGAGTCTTAGTGTGCAAAGATGAGGATTTAATAGAAGACTTAATTCTAGGACAGGACTGGATCATTGAAAATGAGGTAAGCATCAAGCTAGCTCAAGGCTATATTTCTGCCAAAATAGGGAATAAGGAAATTTTCAGTTTGTTAGGAGAGAAGCTTTTAACTTCACCAAAGGTCATCGAGAGTTCGACGAGATACCAGGAAGAGACACTGAAAAATGGTCCCAGAGAGAATATCTCGAGAACCAATCTAGAAACAACAGAAACTTCAAGCCCAACGATGTCAGAAATAGAGTCAAAATCATCACATTCAGTTGAGGAAGAGCCAGCCACAAAAGAAACCAATCCTCGGACCTCCTCAACGAGCCAAAAGATCGCCATATTTGAAAACAACAAGGAGATACTCATATCAAGGACAACACAAATACAAATGGGTACGCAAGGATCAGATGCAGAACCAGGAGAAGTCAGCACCCACTCTTAAGAAGGAGGCGGAAATCACCAAGCCAGCGTGTTGCAGAGCTAAAAAGAGCACAAAGCAGAGAAAAAGACGGGTCCCAAATTTTTTCCGATTTGGACACCCAATTTTTGTATTATAACCATTCTTGTAATATATTTTCCGTTGTAAATGCACTAGAGGAGTCCTCTAGATGCATCCCTTCAGAAGATTAGAAACTTACCCATGTAAAATAGTAGGAAATTAGTCTTTTTTTGAATAAAGTGCCGGTCTCTTGTGTGAAAGGACCATTTTTAGGGCACAACTATATAAGTCAATTTCTGACTCATTGTAAAGACTTTTTGCCATTGTGAGAATAGAGAGCACAGAAATTCGAATTTGTGTCTTCTTCACTCTGTATCTTCTTCTTTGTGAGCTTGTGTGCATGTGTATTGCTTGGAAAGAGTGTTAGGAAGTGTTGTCTATCCATGAAAGTGTTTGTTTGCTGTTGTTGAGGTGTGTGCGAAGTGTAGGAAGTGCTGAAGTGTAGGAAGGTTTTCCTATGACTCAGTATTTTGCTCATAACTTGAAGTAGGAGTGTCAAAATTGAGTGAAACAACTACCATTGTATGCGTTTTCTCTAGAGCTTCGAAATGCATATCCTATTTGCTATATTTGGAGTTCGGAGCTGAGAGAAAAGTCCAAATTACTGACGGCTACTGGACCAAGTATCGTGACACCATAACTGTGAGTTGAAGCTTGTTTGGATTAGCCTTTGCCTTGTTTACACTCTTTGAGTAGCTCATTTGCATTGATCATCACTTGATTGCATGTCCTCATACACTCGGCTAGGTTTGTATACTCATCAGATTGATAATTAAAGCGTGAATCCCCACTATATGCACTTGAGGGGGATTGAGGTATAGTCTCTTTCTCCACAAGTCCCTAAGTTGGTACTTAGGTCAACACATTTTTTGGCGCCGTTGCCGGGGAGTGTCGAATCAAACCGAGGCATTCGTGTGATGGTAAGTAGCTTTTTGCATTGAAGTGAGAGGAGGAGTGGTGATTTTCTCTTCTTTGGTAAGTCATTTTCAGCCGCACTTACTACTTCTCATTCTTGGAGTGTGTGTAGTGAGTTGTTAGTTTAGGAAAGTGTGTGGAGTGAGTAGAATAGGAGTAGTAGGAAGTTAGACTAGATTCCATTCTCTTTTCTCTTTGTTCTTTCAGCCTTTTAACTAGGAAGAACTTTTCAAAAAAGTATAAAAACCCAAAAACTTGTCTTTTGTACTTCACTTGTGCCCAAAGCAAGTATCGTGAGATTCTGAGATCGAGTATCGTGGACGAGGAGTTGAGCAATCTGAGCTACGCAGAGCTAGTCAAGAGGGGTAGAGGGCTGAGATAGAGTCCTAAGGTAAGTTCTTGTATCATTCCATCAACTTCATTACATAAATCAAGTTTTTCAGAACAAAACGATCTGCGTCAGGTATCGTTTAGGACTTACAGGGGTAAAAAGGTGTGATTTGGAGGAATCAGAGAGTGAGGAGAGGGTAGAAGAACTTGTAGAACATCTGTGTGCAATCAAAACTTAAAAAATCTAGCAAAAATTTGAAAAAGGGTCAAGTATCGTGTTTCTCCCACGGTCGAGTATCGCGATACTTAGCAAGTATCGTGATCTCCTGTGGTTGAATATCGCGATATTTCCCAGATATCGTGTATCGCGTTGCAAAGATCGCGATACTTTGCAAAGATCGTGTATCGTGCTGTCACCGATCGCGATACCTACTGTGTATCGTGTATCGTGATATATCGATCGTGATACTTGAGAAGTATCGTGTATCGTTTGAGCCAAGTATCGTGTATCGTGTCTTCACAGATCGCGATACTCCTCACCGATCGTGTATCGTCTTTAATGAAGTATCGTGTATCGTGTGGTCCAAGTATCACGTTATCCAAGTATCGAGTATCGTTCCTCTTGAGGTATCCTGTATCGTGTAAGCTCAAGTATCGTGTATCGTAGTCCATCGATCGCGATACTTGCGAAGTATCGTGTATCGTGTAAGCTCAAGTATCGTGTATCGTAGTCCATCGATCGCGATACTTGCGAAGTATCGTGTATCGTTATAGTTGAATTATTGTGTATCGTGGACATCCAGAGATCGTGTATCGTGGTCCCTGATCAAGTATCGTGTATCGTTTGTGTTCAAAGATCGTGTATCGTGTAAAGTTGAGGTCAAGTATCGTGGCTTGAAAATTTCATTTTTCAGTCATTTCCCAGCTAAAAGTTTTCTAGAATTCTAATCCATAGTGAAGAGTTCTAGAAGCTAGAGGTTAGCAAGGACTTATCAGAGTTGTGAATTGGATGAACCTGAGATCCGAAAGAACCCTAGGAAGCCGAAGAAGTGTAATCTCTTCTGTAGGTAGTATAGCCGAGCCAAATAGTCGTTCACATTACTCGGAGACCTCCAGTGAGTCAGAGGAAGAAATTCCCATGGCTTCAGAGGATATGCAGAACACAGTACCCATGATTGGCATGATGTCAATCATTGAAGGAGAGTACAGGACCTCCGTGGAGTATGTGAACACCAACCAAAATGAGATCCCTATTTATTTGGATGGCCTAAACAGATCAGTGGCCAGGTTAAAGAAGGCATCAGAGGCTTACATAGTGCCTAGGCCTGCAGTCAAGTATGTAGGAGGACTTTACATGGACAAAAGAGATATCCAGTATGTTGTCACGGAACACCTGGAAAACATTAATGAACATGGGGAAGAAAATAATGCTTCAAACTTAAATGTAGGAGGGAATGAAGAGCAAGTAACTACTCCTAGAGGGAGATCTACTGTTGCTAGGATATGGAGAGGAGATCTGATTCCCCAGGATGACTCCCTAATAGATGTGTATTTGATCAATGGGATGGAGCATCTTCTTAGAGCACATTCTTCAATATGGGAAGCTGCCCCTAATCCTGTTACCATCTATGAGTTACAAGATCCTGATTTCCCCACCATTATCACATATTTGGATAAGAATCAGAGAAGATATTGGCCCGTAACAGACTTAGAAAGAGCTGAGCTAAAATATCAGAATATCCCAATGTTCCCCCCTAGGGACCAAGCCACTACTTCATGAAACCCACTTGGAACGTCGCAGAATGATTCATATCAACAATCGGGGCAAACACAACAAACACAACAAACCCAAATTCCGGTCCCACATGTGCAATTTGCAATGCCTACAAATAACCCTAATTACTGACCTCAACCACCTCTCGACCCAAGACATGGAATTCCTGCCCCAGTCAAACCACCGGTAGTAAGAGGACCAGGCATACCCATAGGAAGACCAATTTTCCCAGTAATGCCTAGACCGCCCGAAGCAGGAAGAAGATTAAGGACAATTCAAGTTGCCAAATGCATGAGAAACCACTACGATGGCTCTAGTGAACCTTACAATCATATAGCCGAATTCAAACAAGTAATCAGAGCCGAACAAGTAGAAGATTTCTTAATCCAATATGAGTCCTTTGGTCTTACTTTGTCAGACACTGCGTTAGCTTGGTTCCAACCATTGGACCCTAATAATTTTCAAAACATGGAACAAGTCTATCAAGAAATGATTAAGGAATTCACTAAGTCAGGAATTAAAAACAACTCGTCTTCATTGATCCATAGCTTTAAGCAAGCCCCTACAGAATCAGTAAGATTGGCAGCAAGAAGATTCAAGCAGTATGTGGACAGATGCCCAGTGGAAGAGAGACTTACCCAAAATAAAATGGTGTCATTATTTTTGGAAAGATTATTGAACGAACCATTAAGATCTCTGGTATATGTAAAGAGAGTTCAAACTTTGCAAGAATGCATGAAGGAATGTATAGACCTAGAAGACAACCTAGCAGAAGATTTGAAAATACCTCAAGGTAGCTTGAAAAGTGAAGATTCGGCTAGCAGCACATCAAACCCTAAAAACAATGTAGAGGAAATAGCCGATTTGGTAGCAAAGAAGCTGAACATTCAAGGACAGAGGAACTACCCCAGTAACCCTCTAAGAGTGGCCATGCTCAGAAGATGTATGCAGTGCGGAGGTGATCATCCTTCTCACTTGTGCACTAGGGGAGTAGTCCCACCACCTGCTTATGCTTATAATAGACCCACCGTCCCAGGACCTCTACAATATTGCAATATAGAACAGAAATACGCAAATCACAGTACGGAAAATTGCCCTTACAATAGGCAATCGAGACCAGCACAGCCATACATGAGACCTTATGGATACCCTTAGAGAGAGCAAGGAGGTGAAGCATGGAGGTACCCTTTTTATCAGAAGCAGGCTCCAGTGCCACGACCATATGCGTACCAAGGATACACCCAACCACAACCAGTACTAGGACAACAACTGCCCCATCCTCAGAACATTGTCCCAGTCAAGATAGCTCAACCTGAAGAAAACCTAGAGAGAGCGATAGTCCCAGCCACACCATTGGCTAGTAATGAACCATATGACTCATCTTACGACCATAGTCAAGGAGCATATCCCAGTTATGAAAGTTCTATGATAGAATATGGACAACTATACGAACCATATGCCTATGGCATGGAAGTACCCGATAGTTCTTACGGATATGAGTAGGACTATGTGTCATTAATGTACACGGCCCCTAGAGCAACCATACCACCCCGACCCATGAACAGACCACCTGTGCCCAGAGGACCATGCTACAGATGTGGAGGTGATCACTATATCAGAGAATGCACATTGCCAAACCCTCCACCACCACAACGAGTCTGGGAAGGCTACTGTAGTGATTGTGGTAAGGAACACCTTTTCAGAGATTGCCCCAAGAACCCCAACAAGGTTACATCCAACGTGCAAATCAATGTGATTGAAGTAATCGAATCATCAGGGAGCGATAAGGAATACACTGTACCATTGAAGGCGATAACAAGAGCCAAAGCTAGAGAGACCCTAGAAAAACCTAAAAAACACAATCAAAGTGATCTAGAGATAAATAACCCCACACCACAGAGAGTTGAAGACTCGGAAGAGCCTGAGAAAAGTGTTGTAAGTAAAAGAACACAAAGATGGAAGAACCGTAGAGATAGGATAAAAGAAAAGAAGTTACTGCAGAAAAAGGAAAATGAGAGGAACAAACAGAACCCAAAAGAGGAACAGAAAGTTGAAGAAGAAAACAAAAATGAAAAGTACAAAAAAGAAGAGGTTGGATCAGTCTTAGCAGATCCCATGCCTGAAGAATTAGCCATGTGGATTCAGGCATACAAGGCACGAATAAGAGCAGGACCTACCATAGAACAATATGAAAGAGAATATCCTAGAGGTGACCTAGAGAAAGAAAGGTTGGAGATCTGCAAAAAATTAATAGAAGTTGCTCAACAGACCTTAGAAAAACCTGCATTGCCATTACCCAATACCCGAATTTCTGAAAGAGAATTCCAAGAGTGTGTCATCACGCATGCTCACGAAAAACCCGAGGTAAGTAAGACACAGAATGGCGATGATTGGGAGGATAAAAGGGAAGGATCCATTGTTCCCGAAGTAGAAGGGGAATGGCCTAAAGATTTGTGGGCGAGAGTCCAAGAAGACAGATGGAAGAAAGTGGAAGGAATAGAACCACCCTTTGAAGAGATAGAGGCAGAAGAGGAAATAGAGGGTTCAATACCTGAATTAAATTCTGAAGAAATTCTACCATTGGATCCAAGTGACAAAGGAGATGATGGAGTAAAGGCTTTGCCCAATTACACAGGAGAGTACGAACATAATTCAGAATTGTACTGCATTCCCTCAATAAGGAAAAAAAACCGAACCCATCAGTCCAAACATCGGATATCATACAACACCTCAGAAAGGTAAAAATCCCTTGTACCCTAACTTTGGAAGAACTGTTGAAGGTTAAACCACATTTGAAGGAGAAATTAACCAGTCAATTGGAGATCAAGACGGAAGAAAAAGAGATATCTGATGAAGTAAACACAGTAAAGATCCCAGTGGATAAGGTAAGGAGATTTTAGTGAAGGAGATGAAGGAAATACTTGCCTTCCAATTTCTTATAGGGGTTATACCACCAAAGCCATCTTAGATTCCGGAGCTGGTGTAGGCATTGCAACTAGAGAAATCTGGGAGAAATGGGGAAAACCAGCTTTAAGACCAACGCGCATGAAGATAAAAATGGTAGACCGACACACAGAAAGACCCTTGGGATTATTGGAACGAGTAGTTTTTACCACATGTGGTGTTGAATTTGAACACACCTTAGCAATATGTCAATTTGAAAGGGCAAGCAACTATGAAATGATACTTGGGAGACCTTTCATGAGACAGCTAAAGGTTGTGCAAGATTGGGGAAAAGATGCAGTATACCTACAGCATGAAGGAACCACCACGAGAATAAATCTCCACACTTATACATATCAAGATGTTCCCCCCTTACAATGGAATCAAATTCATAAGGAGGAAGACGATCGGTCCATTCACAGCATAGGTTCTAGTGACCAATCTTGGATGAACGAGGACACTCATCTATGGATATGCCAAACTGCCAAAAAGGAAGAGGATAGGAGAAAGGGATGGCAGCAAAGGCAAGGAGTAGCTAGGTCTGTACAAGATCCCGCTTACATGCCTCAAGTCTTTTTGGATGAAGAGTTTGAACCTCACGGTTGGATGGAGATTTTAGCGACCCTTGATGTATGTGTTAACGAAGAAGTAATAACTATGAATGAATGTATTGATGAGGAAGGATATGACGTTAGTCTATATGTAGTAGTCCTTCAGGAGGCTGAAGAAGGAGAAGTGATAGAGAAAGAATGGAAGGAGGACTATGAGAGCATTGAGATGGAACAGGAACCAATGGAACCAGAGGATGAAAATAAAAAAATAGGTGTCACAGCTAACGAAAACAACCAGGAACCTATACAGGAAGAAGAGTTGGAGCTAGATAAAGAACCAGAAGGTGAAGAAAACAAGCCACAAGATCAGTTTGAAGTGCCAGCCCACTTCAAAAAATATGAAGTAGAAGAGAGAAAAATTGCTATTCAAATGCCTAAAAGAGAAGCACAGCCAAGAATAGCATATGACAATAAGGAACAAACCAAGAAGATAGTAGTAACCTTAGAGGAAGGAGAAGAACGATGTACTTTCATAGGACAAGATGTCTCAATGGAGGAGGAACAAGAGTTAATACGCCTCATAAGGGAATATCGGGATGTCTTCGCCTGGACCTATAAGGACTTGAAAGGAATAGATTCATCTATATGTGCCCATAGAATCCCCATGACATCCGAAGCCAAACCTTCTAAACAAAGACCATATACATATAATGATGTGTATTCAGCAAAGATAAAGGAAGAGATAGATAAGTTGTTAGATGCTGGATTCATATATGAGATTGAGCACACGGAATGGGTATCACCTTTGGTGGTCGTACCAAAGAAGAATGGGAAGTTAACAGTGTGCATCAATCTGAAGAAAGTAAATGCCGCAACCATAAGGGATAGTTACCCATTACCCATTATGGATCATCTGTTGGAAAGAGTGGCAGGGAAGGAAATTTATAATGTTTTGGATGGCTTTTCAGGGTATAATCAGGCAGCCATTGCTCCTGAGGACCAACACAAAACCGCTTTCGCAACTGAATGGGGAGTATACGCCTTTAGAGTCAAGCCTTTTGGTCTAACAAATGCCCCAGCCACCTTTCAAAGATTGATGTGCCATGTATTCAAAGAGTTCTTGAGAAAAAGTATGGAGGTATACGTGGATGATCTATGTACTTACTCTGTTATACGATCAGAGCACATCCCTGAACTAGAAAAGATTTTTGCCAAGTGTCGACAATACCGAGTATGCCTCAACCCAGAAAAATGTGTCTTCATGGTTCGACAAGGAAAAATATTAGGACATATTGTATCTAACAATGGAATTTCAACTGATGAAGACAAAATCAAAGTACTTTTGGATTTACCAAGACCTAAGACTGCTAAAGAAGTGCAAGCATTTATGGGACACTGTGGATACTACCGAAGATTCATACATATGTATGCCATAATTGCTAGACCTCTCTATGCACTCTTGACTCAATTTAATTGGACCGAAGAATGTGAAAAAGCCTTCAATGAGTTAAATAATCGATTGAGTTCAGCACCAATCCTTCGAGTACCTAATTGGAAGAAGCCATTTCACATTCATGTGGATGCTTCCAAGTTTGCCATTGGTTGCATCTTAGCTCAACCTGCAGATACAGGAAAGCTAGATCACCCTATAGCCTATGCCAGTAGACAATTAAATCAAGCAGAACGCAATTATACCACCATGGAGAGAGAAGGCCTAGGGATGGTGTACGCAGTAAAAAAGTTTAGACATTACCTGTTGGCAAACAAATTCAAATTCTTCATTGATCATCAAGGCTTATTGTTCTTAGCCAATAAACCTTGCAATACAGGAAGGCTAGTACGATGGTTCTTATTACTAATGGAATTTGATTTTGAGGTAGTAGTCAAGAAAGGAAATACCCACATAAGAGCAGATCACTTATCAAGAATGACCCATGGAGAACCACCCATAGGAGTACCCGATGATCTGCCAGATACATACCTTTTTAACTTGGAAGTATGTCCCCAATGGGCAAAAAAGTTGATCCCTATACTCACGCATGGACCTAAAGATGGGATCACACCAAACCGAACCCAAGACTTATGGAAGACTAAAAACCTTCATATCATTGCAGGAAGTTTGTATCACCAAGATTCAAGTGGATTGTTAATGAGATGTGTTGAAGAGGAGGAACAGGAAATGTGGCTTCAGAAAGCACATGTGAATCAATGGAAAAATCATTTGAATGCAAACGGAACATGGCAAACCCTAAGGAGGTTAGGCATATATTGGCCAACCATGCAGAGGGATGCGCATAACTATGTATCAGCATGCCAAATCTGTCAAGAAAAAAATCCAGACGAGAACTCTACTCTATGCTACTCCACAGTAGCACTGAGATGGAGCATGCCTCTGGTAAAGTTCTTAAAGACCCAAGAATACCCAGAAGGAGCCACTATAGCAAGGAAACGTGCACTTGTAGAACAGAGCAAGGATTATGCCATTATAGGAAAACAACTTTTCAAGTGAGGGAGAGATAATCAATTACGTTTGTGCATTCATGAAGACGAATATATTGCTGTTTTAGAGATGGCACATACAAGAGCTGCAGGAGGGCACTTCTCTGCAGATAAAACAGCAAAAATGATCCTCTTTGCTGGAATGTGGTGGCCAACTCTACATCAAGATGCCTTAACATATGTGCAACGATGTGATACTTGTCAACGAACAAAATATCCAATTAGAAGAGATGAGATGCCACTGAGACCCATGATGAGTGCCAGAGCTTTCACTAAATGGGGAATAGACTTCATAGGACCTATTAGCCCACCAGCGAAAGGATCCCATGCCAAATATATAATTGTAGCCACAGACTATCTGACCAAATGGGTAGAAGCCAAAGCAACCAAGAAAAATGACGCAAGAACTACGGCCAAGTTTCTCTTTGAGAACATTTTTACTAGATTTGGACTACCGATAGAAATTGTGAGTGATAGAGGTACACACTTTGTGAATGAAGTTATAGAAGCCTTACTGAATGAATTCTTGGTAATTCGTAAGAAATTAGCTTCCTATCACCCACAAGCCAATGGACAAGCCGAAAGCTCGAATAAAATCTTGTGTACAGTTCTCACAAAAATTGTTAACAATGGTGAATCTGATTGGGATAAGCAATTACACCATGCTTTATGGGCATTTAGTGTAGCCTACAAAACCGCCATAGGCACTACTCCTTTTAACTTAGTGTATGGACAAAATGCTATTTTGCCAATTGATTTCTTAATTCCCACTCTTAGAGTAGCAACTACTTACGAGTGGACGGGACATGAACTATCAGCTCAATTGGATCAAATAGAAAAGCTTCACGAAACTAGGTTACAAGCAGTAGCAGGCATTTACGCTGCTAAACGCCGACAGAAAGCCTACTTTGATGCTCACATTAAGGACAAAAATTTGAAAGAAGGAGATTTAGTCTTGGTATATACCTTAAAACAACACACTAAGAAGTTGCAGAAGAGAGGATATGGCCCATTAATCATCAATCGTATATCAACAAGTGGAGCCATTAGCTTAGCAACCCTAGATGGGGATGTATTACCAAACTATATCAGTGGATGTCGAGTGAAAAAATACCTAGAACCATTGACAGAAGAAACAATGTCTCGATTAATCAAGGGCAAGAATAGACATATTGAGGAGGAAAGGATACGAGAAGAAGCGAGACAGGAAGCCCTAGAACGAATTAAGAAACAAAAAGAGTGGATGAGAGAGAGAGATGAGAGATATCAACTAGGAGAAGAGCTCATCCCAATGGCTAATTTTAGAGCCACTAAAAACCTAGGTCCACAGAGAACACAACCATATTTGAATTTGGGAGCAGGTAAAACGGAGTACCACTTAGTGGATGCTCTCATTGACACAGGAGCCGCTATAAGCTGTATCAAACTTTCTTTGACTCAGAAACTCAAGGAGGAATTACGTCCATCAATGGCACAGTTGATAGGAATAGGAGGAACAATTACTCAATGTATAGGTGAAATAACTTTACCCTTACATATGGGAAACAACACTATGGAGCAGAAACTCTTAGTTTGTCATGATCAGGACTTACTTGAAGACATAGTGTTAGGGCAAGATTGGATATACGAATATGAAGTGACCATTCAGTTGGCTTTATGATACATCTCAGCAAGAATAGGACATCGAGAGATATTCAGCATGTTAGAAGAACGACCATTCAAAGCCATGGATATAGCCCCTAAAGCTCATCCAATCGAACACCGTGATGAATGCATGTTCGCTAACACTATAGAAACCCCTTCATTAAATACTTCATGTGAGGATACACTGAGTACTGCTTGCACCCCATCTCCTGATTCAACAAGTCACAAGAGAGGAAGTCCAATTGAAAATAGCGTTAACGAAGAACCACGCACAAGAGAGACTAATTTCCAGGATGAGCCCAAGTCTACATCTATTAGAATATACCCCATTCCATACACCAACTGGGCTTGGATAAGAAAGGATCAAAGGGACGCATATCTTCAACAACAGAAACATCTTCGACATCAGAGCAATCAATCAAAGAAGAAAGCAAATCATTTGGAGCACCAAAGTCAACAACGAAGTGCAAGGATATGGATTCCAAAGAAAGTAGTAGCCGCCCAACCGGATCGATCACAAATATGGATTCCAAAATCATGTGCTCCAAAGGCGCTAAACCGAAACTATGAACCATTGCAGAAGGAGAACCAAAACCAATATGGTATAAGGGCAAAACAACCAAAGAAGATTAGCTACAGGAAAGAAAAGAAGTCTGCAGTTGCAACAACAGCCAGTCCAAGATTCAAGAAGCAAATAGAGCAAAAGTACAACATGAGAAGCACCACATTCATCAGGAATGTTCGGGATACAATACGTCCCAACAAAATGAAGCAGATTTGGATGCCGAAAAACACGACAAGCTGCATGCATCAGACAAACACCTCCAGTTTCACACATCTAGAGTTACCAGAGTCCAAAGTATGCATGATAGGGCCACATTACAAGGCCAAGCATTCGACACATCTTTCTTCTATTTCAGGATAGTCGAGCACATTTTCCTACTAGGAAATAGGAGAGCGATTGTACATACATTAAGAAAATCACTCAGAAAATAATAACTGCTTCGGCTATGATCTAAATTTTCTATTTTTCCTTTCAGATGAAAATATAAAAATATCTAAAATATGGAAAAATCCAGGTATTACCCTTCTCACACCCAGGGAAAGGGACGACACCATTCACTCGGAGCAATGTCAAGCTTATGACAAACAAATAAAGGAGGATTTCTGACAACCAACCAGTGTCAGACCTCATTTTCATGGCCACCATAAAGATCATGGATAGGGATCACTATTTCCCCATTATGTTGCAGGACTTCAAGACTATAATACAAGGGTTATCGCATATCGAGGATGTATGGACAGAAGCAGGCATAGAGGCATTTCTCAAATTTCCTATTTACCTACCAGATTTTCAAAGATGCACGCAAGTAATGAATACATTGCAGCCTGCAGCGATGAAGATATCAGTTCCCGAAGCACAAGACTTGGATAAAGTAGGAACATGGAAAACTATTCAATTCACACATGAACTAATCAATAAAGCCTTCGGATGGACTCAAGACGAGATCACTAATGTCAAAGAGGAATGTCATGATCCTAAAAAGAGATCCTTTTTGGATATCAATAGGACTGATATTGAAGATGCTGTCCGCCTAGTGCACCAACATTTTTGTTTCCCAAGTATGCACAGATATACTGCTCCACAAAAGATTGTAGTACAACTACTCTCGCACGCAATGAGACAAGTGGGGAATAAAGTAAATATGACTGGCTATGTCTAAGAAAGATTATTTGAAGCTCAGAAGAAGTGGAGTCAGAAGAAATTTCTAAATGGGAGTTCAGCTTTGACATTACTTATATATGAAGCTCTTGAAATGAAAAACTGCTTACGGGAGATGCCAACCTCAGAAGGGCTAGCCAAATATGCCAAATCCGCTATAGTCCCCAAGAAAAAGAAAGCAGCTATTGTTGTTGAAGAAGCAGGAACCAGTTCACAAAAACCCATGAGGGGTACAAAGCGTCTAAGAGAGGAGGAAGCCCAAGCTACACCCCAATCAAAGTGGACACACATTCTTCCAAAGATTACGATGACCCAAATGCCTATTACCGAGAGAGACCTCTCTGCCGCCCTAGAAGAGACACATCAGTACATGCAAGGGTAGGTAAATTTGAATGTTCAAGGTCATCATTATAGACAAGCTAGTCAAGAGAAACAACAACGGAGTAAAGAAAAGACCCCAAAACAACCTGGGAGATACAAAGAACTGGGTCTAGATGATTCTAGTTTCGATGCAGAATCTAGTCACAAAAAAGACACTCTAGACACTGACATAAAGACAGAAACTCAAGAAGAAGAATGGAATGAGATCAATCAAGTCGAAGTGACGCCAGACAACCACGAAGAAAAGGAAAAGAACATAGAAGATTCCAATAAGCCTGAGCATGTCATTCAATTGAATGATACTACAAAAATCAGCATCAAAGAAGCTCCAACAATTGCTACCTCTGCAAAACCACCTATCAAAGAGGAAGTACAAACTCCAATGAACACGGATTCAGGGCTATTACAAAACAAAGAGAAAATTGTGATTGAGGTACCAGATGATACACCTCAAGGTAACGATGAAAACATGGTGGTTGAGTCAAGGATCGAGCTTCAGATTAGGCAGCCCCATGACACTACACTACATGTGGCACAGGGCAAAGATGTCACAACAGGCGAAGAACCAAGTATCCTGAAAACACGGCTCAACGTGGATGTCACTCAACTGAAGCCTGTAGTCAAGCAAATGATCAAGACGGCTATGGATACACAACAACAGATGATGGACATAGATGCAGATTATGATAAGGCCATGAGAGAAAAAAGTCAATTCCAAATAATGAGCGAACAATTGTCATCGCAATTAATTCAGGCTCAAAAAGAGATATCAGACAAAAACACGGAGTTGCTCGAAGTCAAAATGCAATATGACACATTAATCACTCAGCATCGCCAACTCCAAGCATAGCTCGCAGATTTACAAAGATTACATGATGCAAGCGAGGCTGACAAAGAGAGAATAAGAGCTAGAAGCACTTTGCTCGAAAAACAATTAAAGTTGTACATGGAAGAGAATGACACTTTACGAAGCAAGAATAAAGAATTGATGAAATCATTATTATATGATCAACCTATTGAACAGTAGGAGATATCAGAAACTAAAGCAAAAGAATTGAGAGATCAGGTATCACAATACGCAGATTTGCTGAGACCAGAGCGAGAAGTGAGAGAAGAATGGGAACGAAAGTACAGTCAGGAGATAAATGAACTAAAGAAGCAGTTGAATACAGCACATGGGAAACTTGCAGCAAGCTACAGTGAAAACATGGACAATATAGCTGAAATTGGTAATGAATTGCTTGCAGCAAAGGAAGCGCTCAGAGCAGCCATGCAAGATGATAAAGAGAAGACTGAACGTATAGCACAGTTAGAGCTCCAAGTAGAGCAGAAAACAACAATCGGGACACCAGTAGAGCCAGCCAAGGAAACTCCTACTGACGAGGTAGAGGTACGTCCTCTATCTTCCCCGATCTATAATTCTCCAATACATGAGCAGATGGCGGATATACATGATGATCATCCAATGCCATACACTGCAAAAATAAGTCAGAAGGAACGGGCACTAGTGGTGTCCCGATTGATGGAAAATTTTGAAAATGAAGTAATCAAAGTAATGAAGGAAGCCAAGATCAAGGATAAGGACTTGGAAAAGATCATGAAGCCTTTCAACATTCCGTACGGATTATTGAAAGAGAAAACAAGACAATATATAAAGAATATTACAAATAAAAGTCTAGATGAGCAGCTACATTTTAAACATGATACATTCTCATACAGTCAAGAAGAATTTGAAGCTGCATAACCTGTTTGGAGAAGGAAGTTTTTGGAGAAACATCCCACACTAAGAGTGCATTGGCAAGCAGCACCTTATTCATTACAGGTAAACCCTTCATTTTGTCCTATACCATGCCGAAGGGATACTAGAGAATTTTTGGACCTGCAAAGAAATGGCGCTATAAATAAACAATGGCTGAATTACCCTCTGCTTCCAAGCCCGCCACATAATTACTTGCCAACAGAAGATTATATGGTCAAAACCATCAAATTTTGGCTGCAGAATTATGCGACAGTACCCGACCTAACTGTCAAAATGACAAATAAAATACTCAGTATGATACTTACAGTGTTGAAGGTCTTCAAGCATGCGGCCTATACATTTTTGAATTTCATTGGTATTAGTCAAGGCACAGAGATTCTCATTTTTGACCTATCTGTTATGCCTAGCCGACCAACAATAATGGCTTATTATTCCAGATTGATGTTTTTGCCAAGTGTATATATGCAAAATTTTGAAGAAGCGTTCTTTACTGGATTTTTTGAAATTGATTCAGAAGTCTTTTTGAAGATGTCATCCAATTTGAATGTCAGATTAGTGGCATACAAACTTAGCTTCTTCGCAGATCACAGACAGCCATCAAATGACGGTGTAAAGGCAGAACAGTGGAAACAATTAATGATACGTGAAGCCAATTTTCTTAATGAAACAGAGCAAAAAATATATAGAACATATGCCCGTCGCTCGTCAAAGCCTGTCGAGGACGATAGAGTCCAAGAGGGGGGCAGTGTTGAGGGAGAATCAAGTAAAAGGAAGAAAAGAAGAAGACAACAAAAGAAGCTTCACTAAAAAGGAATATCTGAAGATATATCTCTGCAAGAAGCACCGCAGGGGTGCAACACCCATCTCTGCACAGAGCCCCGCAGGGGCACACACACCAAGGAAAGGACGCAGCCCACAAGGGTGCTTCAACCTCTTGATCTTTGGCAGGTCCAGATCGAAGACTGAAGCACCACATCCTCATACCTTCCACTGGTGGCGTGTGTGGCAACCCGACTTATCAAGCAAGACAAATGTATCAGGCCCAGAGGATGTAAAACAAGAATAAAGAAGAGGCCGTCAAAACTGAACACCTGTTTTACAAACAGGCACAACTGAGCAAGGGTTGCGTGCAGGGAAAGCAAGTGAACAGGCTTGAATAATACAGCAGGGTCCGATGTGTGCAACCAGGACAAATCAGAGGACCACTAAAACGTAATGCAAGATTGATGAACAGGCAAAATTGACCAAAAAATGCATGCGGACAACAAACTGAAGACAAGAAGTCAAGCCTATCAAGGGACGACAGAGACAAAGAGGGGGAGAGTGTTGCAGAGCTAAAAAGAGCACAAAGTAGTGAAAAAGACGGGTCCCAAAATTTTTCCGATTTGGACACCCAATTTTTGTATTATAACCAGTCTTGTAATATATTTTCCGTTGTAAATGCACTAGAGGAGTCCTCTAGATGCATCCCTTCAGAAGATTAGAAACTTACCCATGTAAAATAGTAGGAAATTAGTCTTTTTTTGAATAAAGTGCCGGTCTCTTGTGTGAAAGGACCATTTTTAGGGCACAACTATATAAGTCAATTTGTGACTCATTGTAAAGACTTTTTGCCATTGTAAGAATAGAGAGCACAGAAATTCGAATTTGTGTCTTCTTCACTCTGTATCTTCTTCTTTGTGAGCTTGTGTGCATGTGTATTGCTTGGAAAGAGTGTTAGGAAGTGTTTTCTATCCATGAAAGTGTTTGTTTGCTGTTGTTGAGGTGTGTGCGAAGTGTAGGAAGTGCTGAAGTGTAGAAAGGTTTTCCCGCGACTCAGTATTTTACTCATAACTTGAAGTAGGAGTGTTAGAATTGAGTGAAACTACTGCCATTGGATGCGTCTTCTCGAGAGCTTTGAAATGCATATGCTATTTGCTATATTTGGAGTCCGGTGCTGAGAGAAAAGTCCAAATTACTGACGGCTGCTGCACCAAGTATCGTGACACCATAACTGTGAGTTGAAGCTTGTTTGGATTAGCCTTTGCCTTGTTTACACTCTTTGAGTAGTTCATTTGCATTGATCATCACTTCATTGCATGTCCTCATACACTCGGCTAGGTTTGTATACTCATCGGATTGATAATTAAAGCGTGAATCCCCACTATATGCACTTGAGGGGGATTGAGGTATAGTCTCTTTCTCCACAAGTCCCTAAGTTGGTACTTAGGTCAACACAGTGGTACCAAAGTCCATGACTAAAGGAGCATTGCAAGTATGGATCCCCAAGCCTTTAATCAAAGCTCAGACAGGACGACATCAGATATGGATTCCCAAAAGAGTCACACACGCAGCCAAGCAAGCGAGAAAAACTCAAGAGGACGTAATACATAAAAAGAGACGAATAATGAAGCCAAAACAGACTCGTCCTCGAAGCAAAGAAGCAAACGTATATACAATTAGAACGCAAGAGGAAACAAAGACAACACCAACAGACGAACAAATCAATGGAACAAGACGTGTTGTTCAAGCGCCCATGAAATGGATTTGGAAACCCAAGAGACTACAAGGAGCTAAGCAGTGAAATGACAAAGATCTCAATTGCACTCATGAAGTATCCAATGCACCTAAAATATGCATGATAGGGCCACATTACAAGGCCACACATTCAACACATGATGCACCTGATGAAATTAGTGGTGTACATTCTCCACGAGAGATTAGCTCTTAGCTTCAACTCTCTTAGGAATGAACATACATCGAAAATAAATAAATGCTTCGGCTACACTAACACTTGTCTTCTTTCAGGATAAGTTATAAAGAACATGCGGTAAGAAATCTGACTCATGGAATGATGGGGAGACGGAGTGATGGACGACAATAATCACTACAATGCACTGCCAGTTGCATACCTTCTTTTGGAGCTAATGCACTTTTCCTGACAAGTGCAGATGGCTTCTAAGGACTCTGAAGCAACCGTACAAGAGGAAGTGATGGAGTTTCCACCCCAAAGTATCACCAAAGAAAAAGGACACTGGTTCCGTGAAGATCAACCAACTGGGGAGTACCTCTTCATCGCAACGATTAAAATTATGGATACTGATCATCAATTTCCAATCATGTCCCAGGATTTTCGAGTACTACATACACTCCCTTCCATCAAAGACATGATGAAGAAAGCGGGCATTTATAAGTATTTTGAATTGCCCATATATAAGCCCGACTTCCAAAGATGCACACAGGTCATGAATACTTTACAGCCAACGCTGCATGATCCCTTGGTGCCAGAGGCTTGAGTGATGTATAAAGGAGGCGAATGGGTAATCATCCAATTCACCCATGACTTGATTAAGGAAGCCTTTGAATGGGAAAAGGATGGGGCGATAGTGGTAAAAGAAGAAAGTCGAGGTGCAAAGACCAGAACATTTACCAACATTAATCGGGTTGACATAGAAGAGGGGGTCAGACTAATCCACCAGCATTTCTGCTTTTCGAACATGCACCGATACACGACACCCCAAAAGATTATTGTACAATTACTCTCCCATGCCATCAAGCAAATTGGGAACCAAATTAATTTGACTCCATACATTCAAGAAAGATTGTTTGAAGCAAAGAAACAATGGAAGAATAAAAAGTTTCTCAATGGCAGTGTGGCCTTGACCATTTTGATTTATCATGCTTTGGGCATGAGAGAACATTTACAGGAAATGCCATCTTCAACTGCTCTTGCGCAGTACGCCAAAGTTGCCACCGTCCCTAAAAAGAAAAAAGGAAGTAAGATTGGGGAAGTGGCGGAAACTAGCTCTCAACCCAAAATGAGAGGCACAAAAAGACTCCGAGAAGCACAGCAAGTGGAAGAGGAAGCCCCAAAGACATATACTACCCAAAACAACTATTGAAGGACAAAGACAAATAACAGAGGAAGACTTAACGAAAGCCCTGGAAGAGACCCATCAATATACAGAAGGGCAAATCAATTTACCGGTGCAAGGTCATCACTATCAGCAGTCACAACAGGATTTGAACACAAAAAGAAAACTCATCAAAGTCCATAGGTACCGAGAAATAGGATTGGAGAATTCTAGTTCATCATCGGCGGCCCAAGAAGAGCCAAATACTTCGTTATTAGATGTCGACATTCAAAGTGAATCGAAAGATGATGGACAATGGGTGGACCTGAATGAAGTCGACTACAACAAGGAAACAGAAGACCTTAAGACGGAAGATCAAGCCACCGGTGTTGATCAAAGCATCACAAGTGAGAAGGAAGAACAGGAAGGAAAGCAAACTAGACAATTTAATGAAACTTCAAACATCCAAGTCAAGGAGACTAAGGAAAACACAATAGAAGAAGAGGAACCTTTCACGCCTATCAGAGTAGTGGCAGAACCCTCCACAATGGATATCACATTCCAAGGGAGTGCCACCAAAGCTCGCAATCTGGATGAACAAACCAATGTACCAAACATACAATTACACATTCGGCAACCACACAACAAAACTATCCATGTAGAAAAAGGAAAAGATGTGCAAACGGGAGAAACCCCAAGCATACCAAAGACGTGGTTGAATGTAGATATCGCTCAGCTCAAGCCCGTGGTGCAAGACATGATTCGAATTGATGCTTGAAGCTGATGAAGATTATGACTAGGCAATGCAAGAATCTTTCTACAGAGTTACAAACGGTAAAGGACCAAGTTTTGAGGAAAGAAAATGAACTTCAAGAAGTCAAAATGAAATACAACATGTTAGAGATGGAGAATGCAAGATTGAAAGAACAGATTCAGGAATTCACAAGGAAATTAGAAGCCAATGAGACGGAGAAGGCACGAACAAACGCCAGAAGCAAAATCCTGGACTCTCAGCTAAAAGTGTACATGGAGGAAGCGAAAAGCTTACGGCAACGAAATAAAGAGCTCATGACAACTATTCTAAGTGATCAGCCCGTCGAAGTGCAAGCCAGACCAGAAACGAATATCCAAGCATTGGAAGAAAAGGTAGCTACGTATGAAGATCAACTCATAAAGGAGCAAGCAAAAATTACCGAATGGGAAAGGAGATACAAGGAAGACACCACAGCTCAGCATGCCAAATGGAAAAAGGCGGAAAATAGATACCTACTACATTGTAAAGAAGATACAGATCAACTCGCAATAGTAGCTGAGGAAATTCAAAAAAATAAAACAACAATTTTGCAGGCTCAAGAAGAGATTAAGCAAAAGAAGGAAATGATCAAACAGCTACAGGATCAATTAGCACAAACGGGAACCGAGGGGACACCAGTAGTTCCGAAATCCGTAGAGGCTACTGTGGAGACTGAGGTACGTCCTCTCTCTTCCCCCTCATATCATTCACCGATCAGTGAGGAACAGGAGGATCATATTGAACATAAGATTCGGGAAATTGCAGAACTAAGCCGATCGGAAAGGGCACTATTGGTGTCCCAGCTTACGGCTGAATTTGAATATCAGATCATCCAAGTAATGAAAGACGCGCAGATAGAAAGCAAAAGCTTGGACAAAATTTTGAAGCCCTTCAATGTACCATACGGATTACTTAAGGAACAAACGCGATATTATATAAAGTCTACGACAAATAAAGATCCGGACCACAATCTCCACTTCAGGCATGATACATTTAAATATACCCAAGAAGAGTTTGAGAAGGCGGATCCCAGATGGAGAAGAAAGCTTCTGGAAAAAAATCCTATGCTACGGGTACAATGGGAAGCATCACCTTACGCACTTCAAATAAACCCATCTTTTTGCCTAGTACCCCGTAGGAGAGCCTGGACGCAATTTTGGGAAGGTCAGTGCCAGGGAAGTATAAATAATCAATGGCTAAACTACCCATTGTTACCTAGTCCGCCACATAATTACCTACCGACGGAAGAATATATGGTAAAAACTATGGAATTTTGGATTGCCAGATATGCTACAGTTCCCGATTTAGCTGTCAAAATGACAAATAAGATATTCAGCATGCTCCTTACGGTAATCAAGGTGTTCCAACATGCAAAATACACATTTTTGAATTTCATTGGCATTACGCAAGGATCCGAAGCTTTAATTTTTTATCTATCTACTATCCCCAGCCGTTTAACTCTAATGGCATACTATTCCCGTCTCATGTTTTTGCCGTCGACATATATGCAAACTTTCGAAGAAGCATTTTTCACCGGCTTCTTTGAAATAGACTCTGAAATTTTTGTAAAAATGACTTCCAACCTAAACGCTCGACTGATGGCTTATGAAACGAGCTTCTTTGCGGATCATCGACAAGCCCCAGAGGACGGAGTCAAATCCCAGCAGTGGAAAGAATTCATGATTTGTCACGCTAATCTGCTGAATCAACGAGAGCAAGCGGCCATCCAGACATACACACGCCACCGAAAAAAGCCTGTCGGAGACGACAGAGTTCAGGAGGAGGGACGTGTAGAGGGACAATCAAGCAAAAAGAAAAGAAGAAGGAAATCAAAGTCCAAAACTGCTCATTAAAGATCAAAAGAACCACTCTCTGCACAGAGCCCCGCAGGGGCACACACACCAAGGAAAAGCACGCAGCCGGAAGGAGGAACCAGGTCCAACAAGTATCCATGAAGAAGTGCAAGAAGATATCAGGCGGTTCCATAGCCATGAGGGTGCTTCAACCTCTTGAGCAATAGAAGGTTCAGATCAAGGCTTAAGAGCTACATCCTCATATGTCTACTAATGGCGTGCGTGGCAACCAGATTTAACAGGCAAACCAAATGCATCAGGCCTAGAGGATGTCAAGACCAATATCGAACAGGGCCTTTAAAACGTAATGCAAGACGGATGAACAGGCAAAACTGACCAAGGGAGGTGTGCGATGACAGAGACAAACAAGAAGTAAAGCCTGTCAAGGAACGACAAAGACAAAGAGGGTGAGAGTGTTGCAGAGCAAAGGAGCACGTGAAGAGCCCCAAAATTTTCAAATTAACGGGCACAATTTTTCTTCTTCAAGGTCTTAGAGAATTCCCTGAAAACCATGTAAATGCACTAGAGGAGTCCTCTAGTTGCATAACCCCAACTTGTTGTAAAATACCCTTTATAAAGTGGTAGGAAATTTACTTTTTGGAATAAAGTGCCGGTCTCTTGTGTGAAAGGACCAAACTTAGGGCACATGTATATAAGTCACTTTGTGACTCTTTGTAGAGACTTTTTGCCATTGTGAAGAAGGAGCTCTTCTGAAATTTCGAATTTGCCTCTTCCTTGCAGATTTTGATTCTCTTTTTGGTCTCGTATGTGTGTGTATTGCTTGAAATGTGTGTGTAGGACTGTTGTCTACCCCTCCCCATTGATTTTGAGCTACTGTATTGTGTGTGCGAGCGAGTAGGAGTTGTGGCATGAGTATGGGTGCTTCCCACCATTCACCATGTTGGCCATAACTTGAAGCAGAGTTATCAGAATCGAGTGAAACCAGTTTCAGTACATGCGTCTTGTCGAGAGCTTCGAAACGAGTACCTATTGCCTATATTCGGAGTTCGGAGCTGGGAGAAATCCTTGATTTTCTAAAAACTGTTGTAAGAGGTATCGCGGCAGACACTTTCAGCATTTCAGTGAGTGTGAGAGGTGGATTAGTCTTTTCTCATGCATGCAAGCTTAGCCACTTCATTTTCCATCACGTGTGCACACGGCCTCATACACTTGGTTAGGTCGTTCGATCGGATTGACATTTAAATGTGTGTTAATTTCCCACTATATGCACTTGTGTTGCAATTGAGGTACACTCTCATTGGCACAAGTCCTTGAGTCTTCTTGACTCAAGTACACAGTGATTGAGGGGGAGCTGTTGGAGATTCACTCACTAATTAGGCATAACGACATAAAGACAAAGGAAAGTAGAAACAAAGCATTCAGAAAAAAAACCAAAGCCATAGTGAAGGGACAAATTCACGTCTGTAATATACAGCGTAGAAACTTCCAGAATTAGAGTTTGTTGAAACCGGATCAAATTTGTTGATATATTTAGGTAGTGATGTGTGTGAACACTCTAGGACCGCCGGGGCACTTTTTTCCCTCTTTAGGAGGTTTTTTTCCCCCGGCTTGTATATACGCCTATTGCCCTAATGGGCTACTTATCTTTGTACATTCTCTAGTAATACATTCAGTATTGTGTGTTTGTGCTCCAAGCTTCGTCTTCTTCCTTGTGCTGTTCGCGTGCTTCCGCAGACGTCTATCTCCAACAATTGGTATCAGAGCAGGTCGTCGCTTCTTCTAGGGCGCCATCGACACTCCTTTGTTTGAAGTCTCAAATTCGCACGAAATTTGGTGAGCATACTCAGGGTGTTTCTGAGATCAAAACGGCTTCGCTTTGTGGTGCCGAAATCGCGATCTGAGCTCGTTTCGGCCTCCGAACGCACTATCGTAGCGCTTGTGCAGGCTATTTTGTCCTTTTGTGCCAAAGGTATATACCAGTTTCTGTTCGCTAGTTTGAGCATCTCAAAGTCTTCTACAGGTCTAGCAGAACTCGTCTGGGCAGTTCCGTTTAGCTTTTTGAGATATAGTCAATTTTTTGCATCAAGGTATTTTAGTCACCGGCCATGGCTGAAAGCAGTGATGTATTCCGTATGTTGGTTGTTGAGGATAAGTTGGATGGTACCAACTACCCATTATGGGCTTATATGATGCGACATGTACTGGTTGCAAAAGGATTGTGGAACATTGTACAGGGTGTTGAAAGACGTCCTATTACACCTGTAACGACAGGTACTGCAAATACAGGTGTTGGAGCTGATGAAGATGGTGTCGAAGATGATATTCCGCAGATTCCTGTTCGTGTTGCTGTTTTTGTTGCACCTACTGCAGAGAAGATTCGTTGGGATGGCAGAGATGCCCAGGCACATGCATTGATAGCTTTGTCTGTCAAACGTGCCATTATTCCTCACATTCGCTCTTGCAGAATAGCAAAGGATGCTTGGGATACACTTACCACTTTGTACCAGGCTAGGAATGAGGCTGGTGTTGCTTACCTCCGAAAACAGTTGGAGAGTGAGCACATGAATGAAGGTGATTCTATGGACATTTTTCTTACAAAGATCAAATACCTGAAGGAACAATTGATTTCTGCTGATGAGGTTATACCAGATAGCTCACTTGTGCAGACCGTTCTGAATGGTCTTCCTGATTCATATCAGAGTTTTGCCTCTACTCTTCAGTTGATGATGAAAGGCAATCCGAATGCCTTGTCATTTGAGGAATTAGTCTCTGTTCTGTTGTAGGAAGATCAGTCCAGGTAGAACAGGTCCATTATGCGTGTTGCAGATCAAGCTTTCCTGGCTAGTCAGAAGGGCAAAGGAAAATGAAGCTCTTCTACTAGTAAGCAGAAATCTGCAAATGCTGCACAATCGAAGAACCAGGATAAAGATGAGAAGAAATCAGAAAAGCAGAAATTGTTCTGCAAGTACTGTAAAGGAAATGATCATATTATAAAGAACTGTCCAAAACTGGCTGCTAAAGAGGCAAAGAAGAAAGAGGCTGGAATGGTTGTTGCAGAGGCCTCTACATCAAAAACAGAGTCTGCAAATCTTGTGCAGGAAGAAGAATGGGCGTTTACTACTGTCTACAGTTTTGACCCATCTTCTCATGATCAATGCATGTCTGCAGTAGACTCAGATGTTTGGTACTTTGACAGTGGGGCGACCAAACATATTACCTCGCAGCGCAGTTTCTTCTCTTCACTCGAGCCTGCCCCTACAGGGAATACTGTCACATGCGCCAATAACTCCTCTTATCCTGTTATGGGAGTTGGTAAGATCATTCTGACTACTACTGATGGTAGTTCTTTCACTTTGTCAGATGCTTTATTTGTGCCAGGGATAAAAAAGAACCTGTTATCAGTTTCTGCATTAGCCAAGATTGGCTTGGTTGTGAAATTCGTTGATGACAAGTGTACAGTCCATGATCTTTCAAATGGCGATGTGATTATTGCTTCTGGCATTTTATGTCGTGGGCTGTATAAGCTCATAGACTATGAAAAATCTGTGAATGATTCGGCATGTGCAGTTCATGATTCTCAGGCTATGTCAGATGCAAAGCTTTGGCATGCACGCTTTGGTCATCTGAATTTTGCTAGTTTGTTACGCTTGCAGAAATCTGAAATGGTGTCCTCTTTGCCCAAACTTGAGGCACCTGGAAAACATGTTTGTGAAGGCTGCATTTTGGGCAAAATGCAACGTTCTTCCTTTCCAAAAGATGGTTCAGTTCGGGCTACGCAGAAATTGCAGCTTGTACATAGTGATGTTTGTGGTCCTATGCAGACACCCTCTTTTGGAAGTTATCTTTACTTCGTGACTTTCATTGATGATTTTTCCAGGCATGCATGGGTATATCCACTCAAAGCAAAGTCCGAAGTGTTCATGTGCTTCAAACAGTTTTTGGTTTTGGCTGAAAATCTGTCAGCATGTAAAATGGGCACCCTCCGTTCTGATCGAGGGGGGGAATATATGTCTTCAGATTTTAATGCATTTCTCGCTGAACGTGGGATGAAACACTAGTGTACAGTGCCGTATACACCTCAACAGAATGGAGTTGCTGAACGAAAGAACAGGTCACTCATGGAGATGGCGAGGTGCATGGTCAAAAGTCAGGCTTTACCACATAGTTTCTGGCTTGAGGCTGTCATGTGTGCAGCATATGTACTGAACAGGTGTCCCACTAAAGCGTTGCAGTCTATCACTCCATATGAGGCTTGGCATGACCGCAAGCCATCTGTTGCTCATCTGCGTGTTTTTGGTTGTTTGGCATATGCATTAGTGCCTGAACAACATCGCGGAAAATTGGATGATAAGGTAGTAAAATGTATTTTTGTTGGGTATAGTTCTGAAAGTAAAGGCTATCATCTGTATCATCCACAGACTAAACGCATTCTGGTTAGTCGTGATGTTGTCTTTGTGGAAGATGCTATTCAGCCATTGCTTTCATGTACTAAGGAGACATCTGTTAGCTCCAAAGACATGTATGATACTTTGATGCCTCTTTTTACAGGTGGACATGCTAGTGCTGGTCCTAATGAGGCAACTTCTCAACCTTTGCAGGTTTCATATGATGATGCAGATCATTCCATTTCTCATGCAGATTTACATGATGCACTTGTTGATGAGAGAGCTGATATTGAGCGGGCAAAAACTATGCCAAAATGGCTGGTGCAGACTTTGAGTGACAGCAAATTAGATGCACCTTTGTCATATCGTACTCGTTCAGGCTCTCATAGTGCCTCCTTTGCATCAGATTGCTATGCTATGGATGCATCTAGTCTCTGTGATGAGAATGAGCCTGTTTCTTTTGATGAAGCACAAAATTCAGAAAATTGGATGGCTGCTATGTAATCTGAATATGATGCTATAATGAAGAATGTTACGTGGTCTTTATGTGACTTGCCTCCTAGCAAGAAGGCCATTGGCACTAAGTGGGTATACAAGCTGAAGCGTAAACCTGATGGTACAGTTGACAGGTATAAGGCTAGGCTTGTTGCAAAGGGTTATGCACAGTAAAGAGGCATTGATTTTGATGAGACCTTTGCACCTACATGCCGTATGACTACTGTTCAGAGCATTTGTGCACTTGCAGCCCATCATGGTTGGAATGTACATCAGTTGGACATTAAAACGGCATTTCTGAATGGTGACTTGCATGAAGAAGTGTATGTTTTTCAGCCCCGTGGCTTTGTGCAGAAAGGGCATGAAAACCAGGTTTGCAGGTTAAAGAAGGCATTATATGGTTTAAAGCAAGCACCACGTGCTTGGTATGAGAAGATACATGCCTATCTGATTGCACATGGTTTTGAGAACAGTCCAACTGAAAGCACCTTATATGTTAAACATGCTAATGATGTGCTTCTAATCATTGTTGTCTATGTTGATGACATGCTGCTCACTGGTCCTATTCAGACACATATTGCTGATTTTAAGGCTGATTTGCATGCCTCATTTGAGATGTCTGATTTGGGGCATTTGCATCACTATTTGGGCATTCAGTTTATGCACGTTGATGGTGGAATGGCTTTGTGTCAAACGAAATATATTGACACATTATTGCAGCGTTTTGGCCTTGAAGACTGTAAGCCTATTGCCACTCCTATGGAGACAGGTTTACGATTGAGTCTTCATGATGCTGGAGATGCATTTGATGCTGTTCAGTATCAATAGGCTGTTGGATGCTTGATTTACTTATGCATTACTCGGCCAGATATTCAGTTTGCTGTCTCACAGATGAGCAGGTTTATGCATTGCCCAGGAGTCACGCATTAGAAAGCAGTTAAGCGCAACTTTCACTACTTGAGTGGTACTCGGCTACTTGGGTTGTTTTATCCCAAGGGGGGATCACTACCGCCAGATTTGCATGCTTTTTTTGACTCAGGTTGGGCTGGTTGCTATGACACTCGTGTGTCCACCAGTGGTTTTTGCTTCATGCTTGGTAGCTCATGTATATCTTGGTTGAGCAAGAAGCATCCTACTGTGGCCACTTCCAGTTGTGAGGCTGAGTATAGGGAAACTTTCACAACGACTGTTGAGTGTGTTTGGCTCAGACGCCTTATGGTTGATTTGGGTGTTGGCCAGTCTTCTGCCACCACCATCTTCACTGACAGTCAGAGCGCATTGGCAATTGCGAGGAACGCTGTGTTCCATGCTCGCACTAAGCACATTGAGGTGCATTATCACTATGTCAGGGAGAGGTTCTCTGCTGGGGAGATCAGCTTGGCATATGTGCCTACGCAGGAGAACATTGCAGACCTTTTCACGAAGGCTCTGCCTAGGGAGAAGTTTGAAGCTTTCCGCAAAGCTTTGGGCTTACTTCCTTTTGTGGAGTGATTTCCACATAGCTTGGCACTTCCTTATACATGAGTGCCAGCTCCTTGTTCACCGCATCACTCCCAGGGGGGATTTGTTGATATATTTAGGTAGTGATGTGTGTGAACACTCTAGGACCGCCGGGGCACTTTTTTCCCTCTTTAGGAGGTTTTTTTCCCCCGGCTTGTATATACGCCTATTGCCCTAATGGGCTACTTATCTTTGTACATTCTCTAGTAATACATTCAGTATTGTGTGTTTGTGCTCGAAGCTTCTTCTTCTTCCTTGTGCTGTTCGCGTGCTTCCGCAGACGTCTATCTCCAACAAAATTGTATATAAGAGAGTTGAGATAGATAGATGATATGTGCGCATATAGAAGAAGAAGTTAGAGTAGAAGATGCCAGAGATCGCGTATGTAGAGATGAATAACAAAACCTGAATAGTCGGGTATTCATCTAAGAGAGATGGTAAGGAATAACTACTCAGTGTAGGAGAGTTTTCCATAGCTATGAGCGGAGTGAGGCCAAGCTATTTTGTACACATCTTCTCTAAACACATGTTCATGTGGAAGTTGAGCGCATTCTTCGTATGTGAAGAAACTGAGTAATTTCATGTTACTGTGAAAGTTAGTTAACAGTTATAGTTTTCTCAGTAAATGTTTTCCGATACTTCTACGAGTTAGATCTCGAAGTACAGTGTAAAGTTTTGTATGAGATATAGCTTATCTTGTAGCTATAAGTCTCTACTATAAACTAATCAAAGATTTCAGTGAAATGGACATGTACACACAGTACAAAGTCTGACCGAAAAGAGGCATCCAGAACTGGAGAAGTTTTTCTTAAACTTCAGATAAGGTTCATTCAGTGAAGGAAGTTCACGTTTCACTTCCTTACTTCATGCACACACGGTTGAAGTAATCAAAAACAGAATTGCAGTTGATTCCGGTGTAATTACGATGACAGTCCGGTGAATTCCGGTGGATTTTTTGGTGAGTTCAAAACACAGTTTTAACACAGTTAAGTGACGCAAAGATTACTTCACTATAAGAAAACACAATATTGTGAAGTCTGAAGTAAATTAGTTCAAAATTAAAGCTTGAAGGAAACATGAAGCTTTCTGTAAAGTGAATTTTAGTTTTCACTAATACAATTATAAAGTTTTCAGTTTCAGAAAGTTTGCTAAGCTACTGATGATTATAGAGGTGTTCTAACATCACTCTAGCTTAGTTTCTGTGGTGTAAGCGAATTCCGCAATAAGTGCTGCACCAAGAGTATGGAGTCAAGAAATTTATACACTACCTCGTAGCTAACAAGTTCAAGTTCTTTATTGATTATCACACCTTATTATATCTAGTCAATAAACTTGTAATATGGGAAGGTTAGTGAGATGGTTTCTATTGCTGATGGAGATTGATTTTGAAGTAGTGGTCAAAAAATGGAATACCCATGTGAGATCAAATCACCTATCTCAAATGACTCATGGAGTACCACCCAACGGAGTGGCCAATGATCTCCTAGATACATACTTGTTCAACCTAGAAGTATGTCCAAAGTGGGCAAAAAAGTTGACTCCAACACTCACCCATGGACCACATCATAGAATCAGCAAAGATTAGGAAAGGATTTCTACAATCATGTAATTTGCACATTGTGGCAGGAAGTGTGTACTGTAAAGAGCCAAGTGGTGTATTACTGAGATGTGTAGAAGAGTCCAAATAGGATAACCTAATCGAGCAAGCTCATGTAAATTGATGGAAAATTCATAAAGGAACGCATGGAACACTAAGGGAATTAAAAAGATTGGGAGTGTACTAGTTAGATATGCCAAAGGACATACACAAACATATTGGTAATTGCCAAGAATGCCAGAAAAATACTTCAGAAGACCATACATCATTACAATTCTCTACCATAGCACAAGACTGGAGTAGGTCATTGGTCAAGTTCCTAAAAACATGCGAGTACAAGGAAGGAGCAAACCTAGCAAGGAAGCGGTCTCCCGAAGAAATGAGCAAGGAGAATACTATAATGGGGAAGCAATTATTCAAAAAAGGAAAGGAAAATCAGCTACGACTATGCATCCACGAAGGAGAGTATTTACCTATTTTAGAGATGGCACATGCAAGTGCTACGAGAGGACATTTTTCGACCGAAAGAACTGTAAAAATGATTCTCTTTACAGGCTTGTGGTGGCCAACTCTACATATGGATGCAGATACTTATGTACGAAGTTGTGAGGTGTGTCAAAGAGTCAAGTATCCTATTAGGAGAGATGATATGTCTCTAAGACCCATGATTTTCATGAGGGCCTTTTCAAAATGGGGCATTGATTTTATAGGACCTATTATCCCTCCCGCCAAAGGATCACACATGGAGTATATAATAGTGGCGACGGACTATCTAATAAAATGGGTAGAAGCAAAAGCAACAAGAAAGAATGATGCAAAAACTACATCTAAGTTTCTCTTTGAGAACGTCTTTACTCGCTTTGGATTATTGATAGAGATAGTGAGTGATAGAGGAATGCACTTCCTCAATGAAGTAATAGAGGCACTAATGAATGAGTTTTTGGTGATTCATGAAAAATCAACCCCCTATCACCCTTGAGCTAATGATTAGGCAGAGAGTTCCAATAAAGTGTTATGTACAGTGTTTGTTGGTGTAAATCACAAGCCTACACATTTGGCTTGGAAGAAATCATGAAGACTCCACATGCATGAAGAATCATAGGAACACATGCTAGTGGTTTATTACCACTTTACCTCATTGTAAAAGTCTAATTGGACTTAGAATCTTTTGTAATCACCTACCTAAGTAATTTGTGGAAAAGTAGATCACTTGATTGAGAGAATATCTCCAAACTTTTAGATGCTTGATCATAGGAAGCCAAAGATTTGAATTTGAATTCAAATCCTAAGTCATTTCCTATAAAATTGGATGTGAAAAAGTCACGGGCAGATCACTCCATTCTCGAGGCTCATTCTGTTGAGCTTGAGTGTGTGTAAGGACTATACCATAGCCTACACCTCTCTACACCATTTGGCAATGCTAGACATGCCAATGGGATTGTATACAATTGTTAATCAATACATACATTTACATCATTCATCTTTGTGTTCTCTGCTAGTCTACTCCAAAGTCTGTTAACTTGTCAAGGGCATATCTCGGTCAATACTAATCCAAATTTAGTGATTCAAAGCTTCTTGATTCAGCTCAAAGTCATCTACATGCTGACAAAGTTTGAAGTGATTTCATTCAGCCAATTTAGAGAAATCGTCATCGAGGTGCTCACTGGTCTATCTCTGCTACAGTCCTAAAAAGTCCGGGGGTATAGCTAATTTTGCTAAATCAATTTCTCTGAGTATAGTTTGTCATTTTACATCATTCCACTTGCAAATGGTAGCTTACTAAGCTAATTGAATACCCCTAGAAGGAATTTTATCAATTGCTATTGTGTTGGTCACACTGAGCAAAACATTGAGCAGGTGTCAAGACCAAAATAGAAGGTTTTCTTGAGTTTGTGACTTCCAAAGTTATCTGTTTTGATTCAATCATTGCACACATCATTTCCAAAGGACATAGGCCATTTCTTGGTGTCATTGGAAAGCTAAGGGAGTCTACTAATCAATTCTGAAGCTAAAGAGGGCTGGTACAAAGCAGGTTTTAGCAGTACCTACTCAATCTCTTGGATCATCCATCCATCTTTCCCAACAGTGGTATCAAAGCAAATAAGGTAAAATGGGAGATGGTTTTCCTTCATTCATTGATAAATTGGACAGGAACAACTATCAAGCTTGGTCTCTAAGGATGAAGACCTACTTACAAGGAAGGAGTCTCTATGGATACATCTCAGGAGATGAGGAATTGCACTCATTCAAAGCAAGAGGTTTACCAACCAAGGAGGAGCAAGAAAAACTCAACACATGGTGTGCAAGGGATGCATTGGCAAGGTCTTATTTACTCAACTCTATATCTGACTTTCTTTTACCTCATATCAGAAATTGTAAGACTTCCCAAGAGACTTGGGAAACCTTGTCATCATATTTTTCCTCTAATACAAGGGCTAGGAAAAATCAGTTGTGGATTGAATTCACAACACTAAGGAAGCAACCTAAACAAGTTGTTTCAGAATTTGTGACCAAGATCAAAGATGTTGCAGATCAGTTAGCAAGCATAGGAGAAGAAATTGAAGAAGAACAAATTGTAAGGCAGGTAATTAATGGAATCAAGGCTGATGACAAGTGGGAAAGCTTCACCACTGCAATGGATCTCTACATGGACATGCACACTCCAGATCTTACAACTCTCATGGGTCAACTATTCACACATGAAGCAAAGCTTACCAAGAGTGGAGATACTACCAAAGGTAACAACCCTTCTGCCCTATACACTGATAAGAAATCTAAGGATAAAGGCAAGAGTAAGAAGGTGGAAGATGAATGCTCTACCTCCCAAGCCAACTATGCAGGGAGAGGTAGATCTTCAAGAGGTAGGGTCAAAGGAGGTAAGCAAGGTAGGGGGAGACCCTATAACTCATCACCATGTAACATTTTTGGTTTGTCAAACCACACCATAGATGAGTGTTACAGGAATTACAAAAATCAGAGAGGAAGAGGCTACCAAAGAGGTGGATACTCTCAGTCTAGAGGAAGGTTCAACCATCACCAAGGCCACAACAACAATTATAACAAAAACTACAACAACAATTACAATGGCAACTACCAAGGAGGATTCAGAAACAGAGGACTACAACAACTACACAGAGGAGCAGATGACTCTCTCTTGATCATGAACATGACTTCAAAGTCAGGTACAAATGATGATCACTTATTTTATATTGATTCAAGGTGTTCAAATCATGTGGCTGGTATTGTGGCACTACTCTCTGATCTTGAGGAACCAAAAGGTAAACACCAAGTCCAAACAGGTGATGATACAAAGCATTCTGTAGTTAAAGTTGGAAATGTGAAAACTTGTTATGGTAATCAGAATTTGTTGAGCAGAGTACTTTATGTACCTACAATTACAAAGAACTTAATGAGTGTTGGTCAGATTGTAGAGAAAGGGTTGCAGGTCAGATTCAATCAGTATGGAGCATTTGTGGAGGACCCAAGACATGGATTCAAAAGGATAGCTAAAGGAGAAAAATCAGGTAGACTTTTCACTTTTGAGTTGGAAGATACAAAGAACACTGCATTATACAGTTATAAAGATCAAACACTTTCAGAGCTTGAGATTCGGCACAAGAGATTAGGGCAAATAGGAGAAAGGACCTTGAAGCAAATGTGCAGGGACCAATGTGTGCTTGGGATACCTAATGTATCCAAGCAACATATGATTTACAAGTGGTGCTTGTCAATTTGGTAAGTCTCACAGGTTACCCTTCTCCAAGAGAGGATATATGCATGAAGACTATCTAGAGCTTGTACACACAGATGTATGGGGACCTAGCAAAGACCCCTCAGTCTCAGGTTCAAGGTACTATGTGTCTTTTATTGATGACTATAGCAGATGGACTGTATTATACTTTATGAAGCACAAGGATGAAGTATTTAATTGTTTTAAGAAATATCTTGCATTAGTTGAAAATCAGACACGAAGGAATTTAAAGAGGCTAAGGTCAGATGGAGGAGGTGAGTACTTCTCCAATGAATTTGAGGACTTCTTGCAGGACAGAGGCATCAAAAGGGAAATAAACACAAGGTACTCTCCTGAATAGAATGGGGTAGCTGAAAGAAGAAATAGGTTAATAGTTGAGACAGCTAGATCTATGCTTAATGAGAAGAAACTACCTAACTATCTATGGGCAAAGAGTGTCTCTACTGCCACCTATCTCATAAACAGGTTACCATCAAAGTCACTTGATGGTATGACACCATATGAAGCATGGCATGGTAAGAGACCATCATTGGATCACTGCAAAATTTTTGGATGTGTAGCATATGTACACATTCCTTCACAGGTAAGAGGAAAACTAGATCCAAAGGCTGAAAAATGTATTTTCATTGGATATGATTTAAATAAAAAAGGTTACAGGTTTTATAACCCTACCAACAAGGGATTTATGGTAAGCAGAGATGTGATCTTTGATGAGAATGATTCTTGGTATGAGAATGAATGCAGAAAGGTCAAACTACCCTATGATTTGGAAGAGGAATTTCCAAAACTTACAAAGGAGGAATCAACTCAGAAAGAAGACTCAAGTTCAGATGATGAAGATACAATCAACCTTGAAGAGTTCAAGGCATGGAAGTCCAAAGGCAAAATGAAGATGAAGAAGCTTGAGGACATACCAGAATCTTCAACTCAATCAATCAGAAGATCTCAAAGAGAGAGCAAAAAACCTATCAGATATGGGTATGATACATCTCTTGTTACTAAACATTCAATTTATCTTGCAAAGGATTTGCTAAATGAAGAACCACGATCATATGAAGAAGCAATCACAAAATCAGAATGGAAGGAAGCTATGGATGAGGAGATTGAAGCACTCAAGGAGAGTGATACATGGGAGTTAGTACCCAAGAAGGACTCCATGAAGGTAATAGGATCCAGATGGATCTATAAATTGAAAAGAAATTCTGATGGCACAATTAACAGGTACAAGGCGAGATTAGTAGCCAAGGGTTTTGCACAAACCCAAGGCATTGACTATGAAGAAACATTTTCTCTTGTGGCCAAGATGCCAACAATCAGAGTGTTGGTGAGTGTGGCTACTTCAAAGAATTGGAACATGTACCAATTGGATGTCAAGAATGCTTTCTTGAATGGATGGATTTCAGAAGAGGTTTATATGTCACAACCTCCTGGCTATGAAGACCCTAAGAAGGTAACTTATGTTTGCAAATTAAAGAAGGCTTTATATGGATTGAAGCAGGCACCTAGGGCATGGAATTATAGGCTAACTACATACCTCCAAGACCAAGGTTTTGTCATGAGTAAGGCTAACACTTCTCTGTTCATTAAGAGAAGTAATTCAGAGGTAATCTATCTTTGTGTTTATGTTGATGACATCATCATTACAAGCAATGATGTCAATGGAATCAGAAGCATCAAAAGCCAAATGATGAAGGAGTTCAAGATCAATGATCTTGGGCTATTGAAGTATTTTTTGGGACTTGAATTAGTTTACACTAATTCAAGAATATACATTACTCAGAAGAAGTATGTGCAGGACATGTTGAAGAAATTTTACTTGCAGGATGCTAAAGCAGCAAGCACTCCAATGGAGGTGAACTTAAAGCTAAGTGCCCATGAAGGTGATGAAGTCCAAGACATTATAGGTTATCAAAGTATGGTAGGTAGCTTGAACTATGCTACCTTAACTAGAATTGACATTGTATATGGAGTTAGTGTGCTAAGTCAATTTATGCACAAGCCAAGGATACCTCACTTAGAGGCTACCAAAAGAATCTTGAAGTATCTCAAGGGTACACAGAACCATGGTTTGTACTTTCCTTACACTTCAGATATTGACATAAAAGTTTATTCAGATGCAGATTGGGCAGGATGAAAAGATGATAGGAGAAGCACTTCAGGATACATTTCTTTTGCAGGTGACAAACCAATTTCATGGTCTGCAAAGAAGCAACCAACTATTGCATTGTCTTCTACAGAAGCAGAGTATAGAGGGCTAGCTAATGCCACTCAAGAAGCAATTTGGATTAAGATTTTGTATTCAGAATTGGGCTTATATACTAGGCCTCCAATTATCTTTGGAGATAATACAAGTTCTCTTCACCTTGCAACTTTTGTATTCAGAATTGGGCTTATATACTAGGCCTCCAATTATCTTTGGAGATAATACTTGATTGAGAGAATATCTCCAAACTTTTAGATGCTTGATCATAGGAAGCCAAAGATTTGAATTTGAATTCAAATCCTAAGTCATTTCCTATAAAATTGGATGTGAAAAAGTCACGGGCAGATCACTCCATTCTTGAGGCTCATTCTGTTGATCTTGAGTGTGTGTAAGGACTATACCATAGCCTACACCTCTCTACACCATTTGGCAATGCTAGACATGCCAATGGGATTGTATACAATTGTTAATCAATACATACATTTACATCATTCATCTTTGTGTTCTCTGCTAGTCTACTCCAAAGTCTGTTAACTTGTCAAGGGCATATCTCGGTCAATACTACTCCAAATTCAGTGATTCAAAGCTTGTTGGATTCAGCTCAAAGTCATCTACATGCTGACAAAGTTTGAAGTGATTTCATTCATCCAATTCAGAGAAATCTTCGTCGAGGTGCTCACTGGTCTATCTCTGCTAATTTTGCTAAATCAATTTCTCTGAGTATAGTTTGTAATTTTACATCATTTCACTTGCAAATGGTAGCTTTCTAAGCTAATTGAATACCCCTAGAAGGAATTTTATCAATTGCTACTGTGCTGGTCACACTGAGCAAAACATTGAGCAGGTGTCAAGACCAAAATAGAAGGTTTTCTTGAGTTTGTGACTTCCAAAGTTATCTGTTTTGATTCAATCATTGCACACATCATTTCCAAAGGACATAGGCCATTTCTTGGTGTCATTGGAAAGCTAAGGGAGTCTACTAATCAAGTCTGAAGCTAAAGAGGGCTGGTACAAAGCAGGTTTTAGCAGTACCTACTCATCTCTTGGATCATCCATCCATCTTTCCCAACAGTGTTGACCAAGATAGTCAACAACGGAAAGTTGGATTGGGACAAACAATTGCATCATGCAATTTGGGCCTTCTGAGTGGCTTACAAGACAGCCATTGGAACTAATCCTTTTACCTTAGTGTACGGACAGAATGTGATCTTACCAATCGACTTTTTAGTACCTATTCTACACGTAGTACAACAGTATGAGTGGATAGGCCATGAACTATCCAAGCAGTTAGACCAAATTGAGAAACTACACCAAACAAGACTACAAGTAGTTGTGGGAATTTATGCTACCAAATGGAGATACAAAGAATATTATGATGCACGTATCAAAGACAAAGGCTTAAAGGAAGGAGATTTGGTCCTAGTACATACATTCAAGCAACATGCCAAGAAATTGCAGCAATGCAAATATGGACCATTATTGATAAATAGAATCTCAACAAGCGGAGCAGTGAATCTACTCACATTAGACAGCGATGTAATTCCCAACTACATCAGCGGATGTAGAGTGAAACGATACATGGAACCATTAGCAGATCAAATGTTAGCACGACTCATAGGAGCATAGAATCAAAAGAGGGAAGAAGAGAGGATTAGGGAAGAAGCATTCAAGGAAGCCTTAGAGCATATCAAGAGATGAAAAGATTGGATACGCGAAAGGGATGAACGATATCTACAGGGAGAGGAACCTATACCCATGGACAACTACCAAGTTATTAATACAAGCAATACGAGCTATAGCATCTCCCAACCATACTGAAACCTAGGAATGGGAAATACGGAGTATCAACTAGTGGATGCTCTGGCTGACTCAGGAGCGGCTCTAAGCTGTATACAAATGTCGTTAACCACTCATCTCCAAATGACCATAAGTCCCACTAAGGCATGTATGATAGGAATTGGAGGTCAAATCATAGAATGTGTCGGAGAAGCTCTAATGTCTCTTCACTTAGGTAATTCCACTATGGAGCAAAGAGTTTTGGTATGCAAGGATGAAGACCTGATTGAAAATCTGATCCTAGGACAAGACTGGATTATTGACATTGAAGTCAGCATACATCTGGCACAAGGATACATATCAGCCAAAATAGGGCATACAGAAGTCTTTAGTTTGTTGGAAGATAGGCAATCACAAATCCATAATGTCATCCAACATAGGGAATAAAACTCAAAGAAGGAAAGAGAAAATGATTTAGTAAAGAGTATATCCCAAGAGGGCCTTAATCTTGAAGTACCCACAAATAGAGAAGTGTTGCATGATTATGTGACCACTTCGCCCTTCAAACATGAACCTAAGAGAGATCGTGAGGACATTACTTCTCAGTCTATCTATCCTATCAGCAGAAAGCATACATGGATGCCAACTACCCGAACATCACACCCATGCAATACTCATCTACAATGGATATGTAAGGATCGAATGACTCAACAAGTCAACACAACACAGAAGTAGATCAACCATCCAGTAGAAACACAAAGAAAAAACCACTATTCAAAATTGTAAACAGATAAACCAAGACTTCTTTGCGTATGGCTTCCAAATTCATTAGTAGAAGCCTAGAAATCACAACAACGCATATGGATACCTGAAGAAGTCTGAATGATTGCAAGTCAAGAGATAGAAAAAGTCAACGAGATGTCATACATGCAATGTGAAGCAGAAAGGTCTATAAAGACTCACCAAGGATATCAAAAGACCACGATAGATAAAACTTAGTCCACAAATAGGAAGGATTCAAAGACCACAGAGAGAAGACCTCGATAGAAACAAATGCCTCAAGCACAAACTACCAAGTGGATATGGAGACCTAAAAAGCAACACGGACAGGAAGAACAGATTCAAAGAGATTCTACTTGCACTCATGAAGAATCCATTGCATCCATAGTATGCATGATAGGGTCACATTACAAGGCCATGCATTCAGCACATTGGCTCTTCAACAAATGTAGTGGTGCACATTTCTATCATTGGAATAGGACTTAGCTTCTACTATCATAAGAATGATCATACATTGTTGATAATTAAATGCTTCGACTAGTGTTAATATTTTTTTTTTCTTTCAAGATACATTACTTAAGAGAAGTGTGATAAGAGACATTAATTATTTATGCAAGGGGTAATGGAGCAACAAAAACAACATGTCAATAAAGCACACATAAACACACGAATTAATTTCTTCTGTAAGTTGATTCTTTCCTTTACTACAAGTGCAGATGGCTTTTGAAGATTCTGAGGCAACCATTCAAGAGGAAGTACTCAAATTTCCACTGTGAAGTGTAACAAAAGCTAAGGGCCATTGGTTTAGAGAAGACCAACCCATAGGAGAGCATCTATTCTTGGTGACCATAAAGTTCATGGACACAGATCATCAGTTCCCTGTGATGTCCCTGGACTTTAAAGTCTTACATGAACTCCCATCGATTGTTGATGTAATGACAAAGGTAGGAATTCATAAGTATTTTGAGCTACCAATCTATAAGCCAAATTTCCAACGATGTACACAAGTTATGAATACCCTTCAACTAGCTCTACATAATCCCTTACTACCAAAAGTGAAAGTTCTGGATGCGAAAGGCAAATGGGTGATTATTTAGTTCATGCATGAATTGATTAAAGAAGCATTCGGATGGGTGAAAGATGGGAACACTAACCTAAAAGGTGAAAGCCATGGAACAAAGACCCACACATTCATGGACATCAATGGCGTGGATATCGAAGAGGAGGTCATGCTAATACACCAACATTTCTATTTTTCCAACATGCACAGATACACAGCACCACAAAAAGTTATAGTACAACTACTATCTCATGCCACCAAACAAATTGGCAACCAAGTGAATCTGACGCCCTATGTCCAAGAACGCTTATTTGAAGCCAAAAAGCAATGGGGTTAGAAAAGTTCCTGAATGGAAGTGTTGCTTTGACAATCTTGATCTATCATGCATTAGGCATTAGGGAGTACCTTAAGGAACTGCCTTCATCAGTGGAAATGGCAAAGTATGCAAAGCCAGCCACTGTTCCAAGAAAGAAGAAAGGAGTGAAGGTGACCGATGAGGCAGGAACCAGCTCTCAACCAAGAATGAGAGATGCAAAGAGATTAAGAGAAGTATTGAAGGTAGAAGAAGCAATCCCTTCATAAAAAAGGATCCATGTACTTCCAAGAACCAAAATCAAACTGATCAATCTTATCATGGAGGAAGAATTAAAGGAAGCTATGTAAGAAACTCACATATTCATGGAAGGACATTTAAACCTACCAATACAAGGGCACCACTATCATCAAGATCATGCAAAGACCATGCACAGAAATAGACTAACAAATTTCCATAGATATAGAGAACTAGGATTACTTAACTCTAGTTCATCTTCTGAATTCCAAGAAGAATGTGAACCATCCTCTATGAATGTGGATATTAAAAGTGAATCAAACAACGATGATAAATGGAACGAAATCAACCAAATGAAGGACTCCACTGAAGCAGAAAGCAACAAGCAAGATCAAAGTCCTAACACTACACTCCAAGATAGACACAAAGGCAAGGCAAAAGAACAATAGGATGTACATATGTTGCAAATGAATGATGCAACAAAGATTCAATTCACGGAGACCCACATGGATGATAAAGCTACAGTTTAGATTCCAGAGGAAGAGAAGGAACAAGGGGACATGGAAGAACCCCAACCATTCACGCAATAAGGATTGTCGCAGAGCCTTTTCCACTAGATGTAACATTTCAAGGAAGCGCTACAAAGCCCACCACACATGAAGAAAAAGAAACACACATCCAACTACAAATTAGACAGCCACATAAAGAGACGATCCATGTGGAAAAGGGAAAGATGTGAATGCAAGTGAAGCATTGAGTATACCAAAAACATGGTTGAATGTAGATGTGACAAAGTTAAAGCCAGTGGTGAAGCAAATGATACAAACAACCATGGACACTCAATAAAAATTCATGGAAGCAGATAATGACTATGAAAAAGCTTTGATAGAGAAGAATCAATTCAAAACACTAAGTGAAGAGCTATCTGCATAGGTATTACAAGTTCAACAAGCACTTGCAACCAAGGAAAGGGAGACAAATGAAGCTATGGAAAAGTGCAACGTACTCATTGAAGCAAATCAAAAGCTACAAGACCAGATTACAGAGCTTCAAAGTAGGTATGAAGCTAGTGAGGCCAAGAAGGTATGCTTGATGAATCGTAGCAAAATCTTAGAAAGCCAAAACAAGGTATACATGGATGAAGCAGATAACCTAAGGAATAGAAATAAAGAATTGATGAATGCACTTTTACTTAATCAACCCATGGAGATATAGGCAAGCCAAGCAAATGATACACATGCATTAGAAGCTCAAATAGCGAAGTATGAAGATAAGCTAAAACAAGAGCAGATGCTAAGAGAAGAATCAGAAAAGAAGTATAGGTATGATACAAATGAGCTCAAAAAAAGGTGGAAGACTGTTGAAGCCAAACTTGTAGCACAATGTAATGAAGATGTAGATCAAGTCGCAACTCTAGGAGAAGAACTCCTAAAGAACAAGGAAGCACTCACAACAGCAACTAGTGAAATCATGAAAAAAGAAAAAATCATTGAAAACCTAAAGGCTCAATTAGCACAACAAATTCCAATGGGGACGCCAATAGTTCCATATTCCCAAGTGGCTACTGTGGAGAATAAGGTACATCGTCCTTCTCCCCCCATGCATCATTCACCTATAAAGGAAGAAGCAGAACTGAGCACTGACAGATATAAACTAGTTCTTGTAGAACTAAGTCGTAATGAGAGGGCACTACTGGTGTCCCAGCTTATCAAACAGTTTAAAGATCATGTAGTAAAGGTAATGAAGGAAGCAAGGATTGAAAGTAAGAGTTTCGAAAAAGTTTTGAAGCCATTCAATGTACCCTACAGATTATTAAAAAAGGAAACTAGATAGTATATCAAGAAAACTACACACAAGGAATTTGATCACAATCTCCCCTTTAAAATGGACACATTCTCTTATACACAAGAAGAATTTGACAAGGCAAATCCGGAGAGAAGGAAGCTTTTGGAAAAGAATCCAACGTTATGGGTGCACAGGGAGTCAACACCATATATACTCTAAATCAATCCATCTTTTTGCCCAATCCCTAGGAGACACACCTGGATGCAATTTTGGGAAGCACAGCGCCAGTGTATAGTTAATAATCAATGGCTAAACTATCCATTAGTATCATGTGCACTGCATAATTACTTACCGACGGAAGAATACATGGTATGAACAATTGAATTTTGGTTATCCAAATATGTTACAATACCAGACAAAGACATCAAAATGACAAATAAAATATTAAGCATGCTCCTTACAGTTTTGAAAGTATTTAAACATGCACAATATATGTTTTTGAACTTTATTGGCATCAATCAAGGAGCAGACACACTCAATTTTGACCTTTCTACTACGCCATGCAGACTTACCATTATGTCTATATACTCTAGGTTAATGTTCCTACCAAGTCCATACATGCAGACCTTCAAGCAAGCATTCTTTACACACTTTTTTGAAATGGATTCAAAGTTTTTTTGTAAAAATGACTTTGAACTTGAATGCTAGACTAGTGGCCTACGAGCTGAGCTTCTTTGCAGATCATAGAAAGACACCAGATGATGGAGTGAAGTTAGCATAGTGGAAGGAGCTAATGATAGGTGAAGCCAATTTGCTAAATCAAAGAGAGCAAAAAGTCATACAAACATACTCACATTACCACAAAAAGCCTATTGGGGACGATAGAATTCAGGAGGAGGGACATGTGGAGGGAGAATCAAGTAAGAAAAAAAGAAGAAGAAAATAAAAAAATAGATCAACTCATTAAAAATAATCACCCTCTACCCAAAGCCTCACAGGGGCATGCACCATGCTGCAACGCAAAAGAAAAGAAGGTCCCGAGGAGTGGAAACAAAGAATTACAACAACAGCTTTTAAGGGGAGGTTGTACACAAAGCATTCAGGATCGGATAAAGTAACAAATTCCCTAAGAGTCCTAATCGCTTCCTCACCCACCAGATGCATGCGATGCAAAGAAATGAACATGCTAAAGAAAAGCATCGTCCCAAAGGATGTTAAAGAAGATTTAAAGATAAAACCTTTGAAGCATCAACCAAAAGACAAAAACCGATGCAAGGCTGATCAAATGATGCATGTGGCAAAAAGAAGTAAACAAGCTCCAGAAATACAACAAGGTCAAATATGTGAGAACAAAGAAATATTCAAAGACCAATAGTTAGAAAGAGGGAGAGGCTGAGAAGCAAAAATGTGTGACTTAGATGATCACATTCTTAGCCATTGGATGCATGCATGACAGCCCGAATTATCACCGCAACCCAGAGTTATGAATGTAAGGAATACCAAGGGGACAACGGAAGCATTGGAATGAGGCTCAGATAAGGTAACAAATTCTCATACAATCCTCACTGCTTCTCTGACCACTAGGTGCGTGTACTAAAGAACTATAAGCAAACCGCAAACAAGAAGCAAAGCCTATCAAGGGGGCGATAGAGACAAAGAGGGGGAGAGTGTTGTAGAGTAAAGAAGCACAAAAGAGGAGCCCCAAAAATTTTCAAATTATGGGCACAAATTTTCTTCTTCGAATTCCTATGAAAATCCCTTGAAGCCATGTAAATGCAGTAGAAGAGTCCTCTAGATGCATAAACCCAAATCATTGTAACATAATCCTTGTAATATATTAGGAAGTTAGTGTTTCTTCAATGAAAGTGCCAGCCTCTTGTGAAAAGACCAATTTTAGGGCACATGTATATAAGTCACTTGGTGACTCTTGTAAAGAACTTTTTGCCAGTGTGAGAATTGAAGCAGAATTTTGTTTGCCTCTTTTGTGCTGAATTGCTTCTTCTCCAAGAGCTTTTGTGTGTGTGCAATGTTTGAAATGCATGTGTAAGACTGTCATCTATCCCTTTCCATCACCTTTGAACTACTCTAGTGTGTGTGTGTGTGTGTGTGTGTGAGCCACAATGAGTTGTGGCTCGAAGCACATTTGTGAGATTTGATTGAAAATACCACCGTTAGATGCGTCTCATTGAGGGCTTCAAAGAACTCGCTATTGACCATGTTCAGAGTTTGAAGCTGAGAGAAAATTTTGAATTTGTGCTTACTGTTGCAAATGGTATCATGACATGCATTTTTAGAGAGTAGTGAGTTGAGAGATAGTTGAGACAAGTCACATGCATTGTAGCATTAATACTTCACTTACCGTCATGTGTGCACATGTCTTCATACACTTGGTATGTCTAATTTCACCAATTGATGATTAAATGTGTATTATTCCACCACTAGATGCACTTATGGGGTGATTGAGGTACAGTCTCATCAACACACGCCCTTAAGACTTCACGACTTAGGTACACACCAAGCCTTCTAAGCAGAAACCACACACCTATAATGATAATTATGGTGCCAAGATTAAAGAGGAGATAGATTCATTGATAGAAGAAGGATTTCTTTACGAGATTGAGCATATTGAATGGTATCCCCCGTTGTGGTCATGCCCAAGAAAAATGGGAAATTGCATGTGTGTATCAACCTTAAAAACGTTAATGCTGCCACGATTAGAGACAATTATCCTCTTCCTATCACAGAGCATTTATTGGAAAGAGTTGTGGGCAAGGAAGTCTATAGTTTCCTTGATGGATTCTCAGGCTAGAATCAGGTATCCATTTCTCCTGAAGATCAACATAAGACAGCGTTTGCTATAGAGTGGGGCATATTTTCATTTTGAGTGATGCCATTTGGGCTGAAAAATGCACCCGCCACTTTTCAACAACTAATGTGTCATGTTTTTAAGGAATTCCTACGAAAGAAATTGGAAGTCTATGTGGACGACTTATGTGTTCATCCTAACATGAGACAGACCCACATCCCTGAATTAAGGCAGGTATTTGACAAATGTCGAGAATATCTAGTCAGTATTAACCCAAAAAAGTGTGTTTTCATGGTGTGAAGAGATGGATTGGTACTTGATGAAGATGAAGTGGTGCTGCAAAATTTTTGCACTACACTAGCCAAATGAACTACAAAGATATGTGGTAGGCTCTTTTGGCTTGCCAAAGGATGTATTATACACCTTATGTACCTTGAAAGATCACTCTCAAAAAGATGAAACAAAACATACAAGTTTGACTAAAAGTCAACTTGAGGAAACTTTCTATTTTGGTCATGTATGCTTCAGTATCTCACTCAGTGCTCATTCTTTGATTAAAATTGACCAGAGAGCTTTTAGATAAGTCTAATTAGGAAGCAGAGCAACCTATTGAGATTTATTTCATCAAAAATGACTGGCCATACTAGGAGAAATGAATTTAGCAATTCAAGTATGTAATCCCGAGTTTTTAGGAAGTTGAAGATGCAGATACACAGGTGACTTCTAATGAATGTTTCTCACAAGTGAGAAATCCAAATTCAATGAAACTATGAGATCTTATAGTAAACTTAGAAAGCTAAATATTATCAAGTCAAATCACTGAAAATAATGCACCATGCTTAGAGAAACCATCTCTGCAATCTGACTAAAAGATTGAGATGTATGACAATGAACAATACACTCACATAGGCATGACGATATGGTCACAAATGATTATGAAATCAAATGTATATTGAATGGAAATTACAATGGACTTACTGGTACATATGTGTGCCTTGAGATCACACTTTAATATGGCAAGAAGCCCAGCTAATGTGTGTACAAATCCCACTACTAAATATCATGTATATATAATCAAGATTGGAGCCAAGTTTTGAATGACTCTTGCTCACGTAAATCACTTTTCCTAACTCTTAGTGATTGATTCTCAACTAACTCAACCACAAATTTGTAGCTTCCCTTTACCTCATCATCAAGTGATTCCTCAACTTTTACATAAGGTAAATACTCAAAGAGTTACAAGGGTGAGTTCATAAGTGAATTCCTCAAATCTTTAGTGTTTGCTTCAAGTATAGCATAAGTTTCTATGACATTTGAAGACTCAAGCCAATTCTTAGACTTGCCATGTACTTGTTCCAATAGCTCCCCCTCAAGTCAAGTAAGCTTGAGTTCTTAAATCTTCCAAGATTACCTGCAAAACAATCATACCTTTGAATTTACTGGATTTGGTTCCTTCTAATGCCTTGGTTAGAATGTCTACACATTGTTGATGAGTTGAGACATATTATAGCTGAATTTCCTTGCTCAAAATCTTCTCTCTTACATAGTGATAATGTACTTCAATATGTCTAGTCCTTGCATGGAAATTTGTATTGGCAGCCAAGTGAATGGAACTCATGTTGTCACCAAAAATACTTGGAGTTCTAATCTCCAATCCAAGATCTCTAAATAGTGCCTTCATCCACATTGTTCCTTGAGTAGCTATAGCAAGACCTCTGTATTCAGCTTGTGTATAAGGGAGAGCAACTGTGGGTTGCTTCTTAGATGACCATGAGGCAAGTTTTGACCGTGCAAAGGTAAGGTATCCTAAGGTGCTCCTATCTTCCTTGGAGCCAGCCCAATCTGCATTAGAGAACAACTTTAGACTTAAGTCAGATACATAAGGGTAATATAACCCTTCATTTATGGTCCCTTTGAGATATTTGAGTATCCTCTTGGCAGCATCCATGTGAGGTTTCTTGGGTGTCTTCATAAATTGACTTAGCACACTCACACTATAACATATATCTACTCTTGTCAATGTGGCATAGTTCAAACTACCCACAAGTCTTTGATAACCTATGATATCTTCTATGAGTTCATCTTCATGTGAGCTCAATTTATGATAAACTTCCATTGGAGTACTTGCAATCCTACAATCTTGCATCTTGGAACTTTCTCAATAAGTCTTTAATGTACTTCCTTTGACTAAGGAATAGATCATGTTCTTTGTATACTACTTTGTTAGCAGTAGTCAAGGAACTGAAGGACTAACAAGACAAGGAAGCTTACGAAGGGAGTCAGAGCGAAGAGAAGGTACAAGCAGACAGAGTAGTCAAAGAAGATCGGGCAAGTAGGCCATTATTTTTTCAAGAAGCTAAAGCATATCAAAGAGGTGGACACATAAGGAGAAGGAGCAAGTAGGGAGCTCGAAGATGTGTATGTCAAATTGTTAGAGGAAATCCCTACAAAATAGTGATTTTCATCACTAAAAGCCATTGTAAATACCATTTCATATTTTTGTAGCTCCATTTTGTGCAAGCCAAGGAGTCCTTGAGCTTGAGGAGCATTAGAAGTAGCTACCTACCAGTTTTCATAATTTTTAGACTCCATTTGAGCCTTCAAATGGGACCTAGAACCTAATTTTTAACTAGGCCGGACACTAGGTCTGGACATGGCCAAAACCTAGTCAAAAACTATAAATAGAGCTAGAGACCTCATTTTTGGGCTAGCTTGTAATTGATTTGAACTTGTATGAGCATTTTGGCAGTAATCTAAAGAACTCCATTGCTTCTCTCTTCCTGATAGCCTAGGTAGAGTGACCTACTTAGATCATGCTTCAAAGAGGATCTTTGTGGTTACAGAAAATGATAGGCATGTTTACACTTGGAAAGGTGAATTTATTTTCCCCCAACCAAGATCGAATGTGTCCTTTGGTCACCCAGGAGCTGGAACATCCCAAGCTCATGGGGCTCAAAGAAACAGACATAGAGATAGACCTGAGGTAAGCTTTGCCAGTCCAGTGGGAAGAGAAAGAACGAGAACGGAAACAAATAGAGGGGAACCTGAGGGACTTAGAGCCCCAAGGAACCAAAGGAATGCGGATGAATTCCCTCTGCCAAGGCCTAGAGAGCACACCAGAACATTGAGACCTACACAGCTGGTTAAGTCCATGAAGAACTACTTCGATGGCACTGGAAACCCATATGATCATTTGGCCGAGTTTAGGCAAGTCTTGAGAGGTGAGCAAGTTGAGGACCTATTCATGTAGTATAATGCCTTTGGTCTAACCCTTAGGAACACAACCCTTATGTGGTTTCAACCATTGAATGAGAGACAGTTCAGGAGCATAGACCAACTCTTAGAGGCTTTCATCACTGAATTCTCTAAAAGCGGCATAAGGCATAATACTTCCTCATTGATACATAGCTTCAAGCAGATCCCTCAAGAGACCGTGAGACTTGTAGGAAGAAGATTTAGGCAATATCTTGAGAGATGCCTTGTTCTTGAGTTACCCACACCAGCCAAACAAGTGGCTTTATTCTTGGATGGAATACTAAGTACCAAATTGAGGTCATATGTGTACTTGAAGGACCCTAGGACCATTGAAGAGTGTGTACGCATGTGCATTGACATAGAGGATAACCTAGGGGAAGAGTTAGAGCTTTCCAAAATCTATAAAGATTCAGATAGTGCCTCTAGCTTTTCTTCCACACAATCTACATCTATTGAGGAACTCGCAGAAAAGGTAGCTCAAAAACTAGGTGTCTCTAGCAAACAAATTCCAAGATTTGCCCCAGTAAAGAGATGCTATACTTGTGGTGGTGACCACATGGCAAACGTATGTCCCATTATGGCTCAACCCGAAGTAAATCCTAGTAGCCAGTACTGCACCATAGAACGGAGGTACACAAATCACACCGCGCAAGATTGCCCCTACAATAAGCAAGCAGTTAGGCAGACGTACCCACAACCATACCCTCAACAAGGAAGATACCAGAACCAGTACCCACCGCAGCAGTGTGCTAGGCCTCAACAAACCTACCAACCATAATACCAAAACCAACAAAGGCCTCAACCTGTGTTAGCTCAACAACCTCCAACCCCGGCTAATGTGATTCCGGTAAAGTATGCAGCTGCAGAAGAGAATTTGAATAGAGCTATAGTGCCAGTAACACCATTGCTTTCAGAAAGTGATCCTAGTGACCATAGCTTTAATTCTACACATATTGATAGTCCCCAGGCTTACTACATGCAATCTCCTGAACATGGTGAGTCCTACCACAGTGAAGAACCAAGTGAACCTAGTTGGGAGCCAGAGTACACAAATGTAATGTACACAAACCCTAACTCTAGACCCCAACCTAGGCAGGTAAGACCCCCATTCCCTAGAGGACCATGCTACAGATGTCAGGGAGATCACCTCATTCATGGTTGCCCCTTACCTCCACCTACACAACCCCAGTTAGTGACAAGTCTTGCCAAGATTGTGGGAAGGAGCATCTCTTACGAGATTGCCCAAAGAACCCCAATAATATGCCAAAAATTACTCCTATCAATGTTATTGGGTTAGTAGTGGACTCTATAGGAAGTGTGACGTCCACTGCACCAGTACAGGGGGTCACTAGAGCTCAGTCATTGTAGCAAAACCAAGGGGTAGGCCAGGAGAAGAGCTCGGAGGCTAGTGAAACTGAGAGCATAACTAAGAAGATAACTAGAGCCTGCAGAGATAGTAGAGAAAGAATGAAGAGGCAATGGGCCGAGAAGATGAGTGAACTCGAGGAAAGCCTAAGGGAAACAAAAGCCAGGATAATTGAACTCACATCTCAAACTCCCTCTCACACTACCCCACCCCCACCATTCCCATCACCATCCGATCCAACACCTTCCAACCCACCTCACATAATCCCACCACCCCCTAGAGTAGGATCAGTATTAGCAGATCCCACTCCCGAGGACCTTAACATGATGCTTAAGGCATATCAAGCCAGAATCCAAGAAGGTCCAACCGTAACTGATCATGAAAAGTGTTACCTGAGAGCAGAACTAGAGCTTGAACGAACCAAAATCTGTGCTAAGATGGTGGAATTGGCTCAAACCATGTTTGAAGCCAGTCGCCTCTTTAACATCTCTAGTTCAGCTAAGATGCAGTTGCATTTTGATGGACTGCTAGAAAGATTGGAGAGGTTAATTGCACAATCAACCCACCCCTCCAAGTAAGGGCAAGGCCAGTATGAGGGCAAGCCTTCCCGCCCAGGAAGCCTATGTGCCTAACTCTACGGAGCCAGACACATCTTCTTCTATGAATCGGTTCACACCAGAATTCCTCCGAGAGATTCAAGAAGACAAATGGGCTAAAGAAAGTGAAGTCCCTCCTCCCATTGAACTTGTGGATGATGCACATGATCAATTCCCACAAGATATTCCCTCCATTTATGGACAGCAGGAGAGCACCCAGTCTCAAGAGAGATTTAGACTTTGAGTCTAATTCTTTACATGAATTACCCCACTTCACAGGCCCATGGGAAGCTAAGTCCACTTGTATGAGAGCACCCACAGTCATGGTCAGAAACGAAGACTCGATAATACCTAGGAATACGGAGGTAGTGAAAAACACTAAAGTGTAGTGTAACCTCACTTTAGAAGAGCTACTCAAAGTAAGGCCATAGCTATGGAAACATGTAGCCAAACAAGTACCAGAGATAGCAAAACCTCGTTCCCAGGTTGGATCTCATCGCAGAGTGCCAGAGATACCTTTGGACAAGATAGGAGACATGCGTGAAGGGGAAGAAGGAAACACTTATCTTCCCATCACCCATCAAGGATACACAACCAAGGGAATTCTGGACTCTGGTGCAGGAGTTGCAATTGCTACCACTACTATGGAAGCGTTGGGGCAAGCAAGCACTCAGGCCCACGAGGATGAAATTGCAGATGGATGATGGTCACATAGACAGACCCCTAGGTTTACTGGAAGGAATAACTCTCACTACATGTGGTGTAGAGTTTGAGCACACGTTTGCTATCTGTGACTTTAGCGAGAACCATGCCTATGAGATGATTTTGGGAAGACCATTTATGTGCCAGTTGCAAGTGGTACAAGATTGGGGAGCCAATTCCTTTGTATTTGCAACACTTAGGTGTTATGACTAAAGTCAATCTCAAAGATTACTCTCATAGAGATGTTCCTCCTATCCAATGGAATCCCATCCATAGAGCTAAAGATGATACAGAGTCAGTGCATTCCATGGGATCAGGATCCTCATGGATGCATGAAGACACTCACCTATGGATGTCTAAAGTGGCAGTGGAATAAGAGAAGAGAGAAAAGGCCAGAGAGATAGGTGCAAAAGAAACCCATAGATCCATTCAAGACCCAGCCTATGCACCTGTAGTATTTCCTGATGAAGAATTTGAACCCCACGGCTGGGCAGAGATCCTAGCAACCATGGATGTAGCCATCAATGAAGACCAATGGACACCCCACTTTGATGAGGATGGCTATGACATTTCAGTGTTCTCCATAAAGCCAATCATGGGAGATGCAGTTTTAGAAGAGTGCGAACCTAGCCCTGATGCATTTGAGGACGCAAGTGACTCCGATCTAGAGTCAATCATTATGGACCCACCTTTTGCATCAGATGAAGAATACTTCTATGAAGTAGAATTCCAACCTCAGAGACACGAAGAGATAACGAACGATGTACGATTAACCACACAAGTGACTGCTAATAATGATAGCCAGAAACGGAAGAAGAAAGAAGTCCCCCCGGAGGAAGAAGAATCTTTGTTTGAGGTCCCGGAAAACTTTAAAAAGTATGAGATAGACGATAGGAGAGTCATGATAAGAATGCCTAAACGAGAGGCACAATCAGGAGAGGCCTATGATAACAAAGAAACCACCAAAAAAATAGTGGTAGCCCTAGAAGAAGGAGAGGAGAGATGCACTTAATTGGACATGACCTAACAGAGGAAGAAGAGCATGCGCTAATACCCTTGCTTAGAGAATACAGAGATATATTTGCTTGGAGCTACAAGGATTTGAAGGGTGTTGACCCAGACATATTCTCACACACTATCCCCATGACCCCAGATGCCAAACCCTCTAAGCAAAAGCCATACACATACAATGATAATTATGCTGCCAAGATCAAAGAAGAGATAGATCGTCTGGTAGAAGCTGGATTTATCTATGAAATTGAACACACTGAGTGGGTATCCCCCATTGTAGTGGTGCCCAAGAAGAATGGAAAGTTACGTGTGTGCATTAACTTGAAAAAGGTTAATGCCGCCACCATTCGAGATAACTATCCGCTTCCTATCATAGAACATCTCTTAGAAAGAGTAGTAGGCAAGGAAGTGTACAACTTCCTTGATGGATTTTCTGGCTACAAACAGGTAGCCATTGCTCCCGAGGACCAGCATAAGACTGCTTTTGCCACAGAATGGGGCATATTTGCCTTTAGGGTAATGCCATTTGGGCTTACCAATGCTCCTGCAACCTTCCAAAGATTGATGTGTCATGTGTTCAAAGAGTTCTTGAGGAAGAATTTAGAGGTCTATGTGGACAATCTTTGTGCTCATTCCAACATTAGACATACACATATACATGAACTCAAGAAAATCTTTGACAAATGCAGAGAATATCAAGTCTGCTTGAACCCAGAAAAGTGTGTTTTCATGGTCAGGCAAGGCAAGATTCTAGGGCACATAGTGTCAAAGAATGGCATATCCACTGATGAAGAGAAAGTGAGAGCCATAGCAGAGTTACCTAGGCCAAAGAACGTCAAGGAAGTACAAGCTTTCATGGGGCATTGTGGTTATTACCGATGGTTTATACACATGTATGCCATCATAGCAAAGCCTCTGTACGGACTTTTGACCAAATTTGAGTGGACTGATGAATGTGAGAATTCCTTCAATGAGCTTAAACGGCGATTATGTTCAGCACCAATCTTGACCACACCAGATTGGAATAAGCCTTTTCATGTTCATGTAGATGCATCCAATTATGCTATTGGGTGTGTACTTGCACAACCTACGGGCGAAGGTAATATGGACCTTCCAATTGCCTATGCTAGTAGACAGTTGAATGCAGCTGAACGGAACTATACCACCACCGAACAAGAAGGATTAGGCATGGTGTATGCAGTTAAAAAGTTTAGACACTATTTGCTTGCAAATAAGTTTAAATTTTTTACCGATCATCAGGCATTATTGTACTTGGTAAACAAACCATGCAATACAGGCCGATTAGTAAGATGGTTTCTCTTACTAATGGAATATGACTTTGAAGTTGTGGTACGGAAAGGGAGGACCCACTTGAGAGCAGACCACCTCTCTAGGCTCACATCTGGAGAAGCCCCACATGGAGTATCAGATGACCTCCCTGACGCTTACTTGTTTAACTTAGAAGTTGTGCCTCAGTGGGCTAAGCCATTAGTGCTAGTATTGACATACGGGGCCTAATCACCCAGTCATAAACACTAAAGATAGAGAGGTAGTAAAGGCCCAAAAGTACCACATCATGGCAGGAGGTATGTACAAACAGACAGATCAAGGTATATTAGCCTATTGTGTGGAAGAGGATGAGTACGCAAAATGGTTGCAATTAGCACATGTAGGTGCATTAGAGCACCACTACTCAAGGCAACAAACCTTATAGACTCTAAGGAGACTAGGAGTGCATTGGCCGACTATGGAGGCTGATGTCCATAAGTTGTGCAAGCAATGCCCTATCTGCTGCTCTACCGTTGGACTTCTTGATACCTACATTAAAAGTAGCACAAGAGCATGAATGGACGGGTCATGAACTCTCCTCTAGACTCTTTGACCTTGAACGGTTAGGAGAAACAAGATTGAGGGCAGTTGCGGGGATATATGCAGTTAAGAAACGACAGAAGGCATACTTTCATGCCCATGTTAAGGATAAAGGCTTGAAGGCCGGAGACTTAGTGTTGGTGTATACCCTAAAACAACATGCAAGAAAGCTCGAAAAGAGAGGTTATGGACCTATGATCATAAATAGGATCTCAACCAGTGGAGCAGTTCAACTCGCTACATTGGAAGGTGATGTTCTCCCTAGCTATATAAGCGGATGCAGAGTCAAGTTATATCAAGAACCCCTGACAGAGGAGATGCTAAATAGACTCAACACTACCAAAAAACACAAGGAAGAAGAAAAACGAGTTCGCGAAGAGGCACAGGCGGAAGCATTGGAACGCATCCGAAGGATGAGGTTGCGAAGACTGGGTAGAGATCAGGCCAGGGTAGATGACTATGCGGACCCGGGTTATCATATGGCAATGTGTGAAGTCTCAGGAATAAGTTCTCATAGAATAATTGATAGACGACCTTTTGTAACCTTAGAGATAGGACAAGGAAAGAGTGCGAGGACTGTAAGAGCCTTGATTGACTCAGGTGCAGCCACTAGTACTGTTAAATAGAAGCATATCTCATAGGATTGGGAGGTGTGGAAACCCCTTGCATCGGCAAGGTGGAACTTTCCCTCTACATTCAAGACGAAGTAATGACAGTTAAAGTGCTAGTGTGTCAAGATGAGGACCTCACGGTGTGGAGGTGATCGCAATCCGGGTGGATCGGGTCCGGTCGTGGCACACACAGGGTGTATGAAGCTAATGAATGTTGGAAGGTTTAAAGATGTGAAGGTGAAATTAATGTTGAGTATGGAGAAGAGAGAGATGTTGAAATAATTATGGGAATAGGAATGTAGCTGTGCAAGTTAGATTGATGACATGAATGATAAGAATGAAAGAGAACCATACACACGAATCAAATTTGGAAGGAAGAATGGTCCATTGGAGGAGCTTCTTAAACACTTCCTAATTCTAATCCATATGTATAGCCTTCTTTGGATGATATGTATGCATGATGAGAATAGATGGAATCCTTACACATAAATCAGTTTCGAAAGGAAGAATGGTCCAATATTGGAGCTTCTTATACACTTTCAGAAACTAATAAATATGTATGGATTTGTATGGATTTGATGCATGCAAGTGAATTATGATGATGGATTTTACTCACAAGCTCAAAGAAACATCCTCACTGGTTCAACGCAATACTGCGGAGCCTTCTCACACAAAGAAGAAATAGAAGACATGTAAAAATACTTAAGAGACTGAGAGAGGAGACAAGAGACAAGTGACAAGTGACATGAATTAAAAGAATTTGAATTAAGTTACATGTAAAAGATCTTCGTGGTACGTCATGCTAAGCAGTCTACTGATCAAAGGTGGTTCCGACCCTCAAACCATGACAATTCAACCGAATGTCACACGTAAGAAGGTGAGTTCCACTCCAGTGACCCTATGTCTGTCTAGGCTCGTAACGTCTAACTAAAGAAGTCTAAGACTCATTAAAATCAGCTCTAACTCACTCACACGCTCCACCGAGGGTGAGTCAAGATAGAGATGCTGGTTTCAAGAGCCTATCCTAAATTGGAGTTCTAACTTAAATTTGAAACTAGGTTCTATACTCATACTAGCTCACCTTGGATCCTCACTCGCTCAACCGAGGGTGATCGTCTCAAGGAAACCGTAAGCTAGCATGAGCCCTATGGATGCCTAACAATGATCTCTAGGAGTTTGGAGGGGGGTTTATATAGTTTTTTGAATGAATTTGGGCCCTTGGATCTAGAGAAATCAAGTCTCAACTCTAGGATCACTACTTTTGATTACAACCATTTGATTAATCAAATCAATGGCTTGGAATTGTTCTTTCTATCAAATCTAGTGTAAAGGAGTGAAATTTAGGCGCCCTCATTCTCCACCATTGGATCTGGGGATGATCTGGACCGTCGGATCAGTGCTGACATCAATTCGGATAAGATAAGCCACTATTTTTGGAGAAATGCTGCATTATTGATCTTTGATTGTAAAAAAGGTCTTCTTTTATGGAAAAAATTCGTGGATCCTCCTTCCTTTATGCTTTAGTGCATCTCCACCCTTGAATATGAGCTCATCTTGACCGTACAACATGGTTCAATCATATTTTGACATGTGGCAGACATTCAAGCCTTCAATTTTCTTATTCTAGAAAACTGCGGTGACCTTGAAAACTGGACTTTGTGCTCTTTGACCCTCCAAAAAGTCTTTGATGAAGATGAAACATTGTAGGACTATGTTTCCAAAGATCTCCTTCAGGAATATGTAGAAATAACTCCCATCTGAATCTCTCTTGTACAAGTTTGACTACATTTGGAAGCTTGCAAGGTGGCATTAAGGTCTCTAGGAAACTCTGATGGCCTTGAAAATTTGTACAAATATGTAGCCACATATGATCTTTATACATGCCAAACCATATGGCTAACATAAATTTCTATACAAGAATTTGTAGGGTCAAACTAGAAAAAATACATTTTTACAAAATGAACATAGCATATCAATGTGCTACAAAATCCATTTTCTGCTGAAATTTGGGCTATAGACTGCCTTTGACAATCTTTACAAGTATATGGATTTTCATCTAATTTGGTGACAATGAAATTTTTACCCTAATTTCCCAACTTTGACCAACTTTGACCGCTACCATGGAATTTCTTGATTTCTTTGAAACTTTGTATGTGAGCTTCCTTTGACATCCTTGATGCATCCTGGACTTCTCGGGGAATTCCGGCTACCTTCACCAAATATGTTTTTTGTAGGCCTTCACAAGTGAGAGAGGAGAGAAAATCTCGACGACAACGGAGCCTCTTGTCTTGGGTCAAGACTGGATCTATGATCATGCAGTCAACCTAAACCTAAGAAGTGGACTCCTTCAGGTCTGGGTAAATCAGAATCGCGTTACAATTGAGTTAGAAAATGAAGCACTCAAGGAATTAGACAAGGCACACACTCCTGGTCCTTCCAGGGGTACACATGAAGATGACCATATTGTTCTTATCCAAAACTGTGTGATGCAGAGGAATGATGATGATTTCAATAAAGAAGTCAGGGGCGCAATGGAACTCCCTTCTTTTCCAGAGACCAGAGGGATGCAGCAACCAAAGTCAAATCAAATACTGATGGAGCAGAGTAATACCTATGCGGGAGGTCAAAAGAACGTGCGAAGCAGAATGTCTCAGCCATTGAAACAAGTGTGGGTGTGGAAAGGCGAACACCCTGTCGCGATCAAGCCAACCACACGGGCAAAACTTCTTATTAGTAACCAACAACACAACACTAATAAGAAGTCTTTCAGAAATTCTTCTGCGAAAGTAAAGTCTATTTGGGTACCCAAGAAGTCGATGAAGGCCAGCCCACAATCACGACAAATTTGGGTGCCTAAGGCTTGCTTGCGGGCTCAAATAGCTACACAGAAACCACATCCCGTACAACATGGTCCACTCACCCTAACATCTGATACCCATTTGTATACACCACGCACGAACACATATTCCCCCATGAGCATGAGTAGAATCACTTGTAAATGGGTCCCTAAAAAGCCTCATTTCCAAGCAGTTGCTCTCACCAAGCCCTCCAGAGTCTCCACAAAATGAAGACCAACAGCCATTCTGTTTGTTTGGCAGCCCAAAACGTGTAATAAACCCCCCGAACCTCATTTGTAAATTCATATCCACTTACTAACTTCATCACTCATACACCACACCTTTCCATTTATCTCTTAGGATTATCGATTCTCTAACTACACACGGTTACTGAGCACTTGTTGACCTACTAACCTCTCACTAAAATCATGTTAATGTTGTAATGGGGATGCATGAACGCTTGGTGTCCATTGGCAATGTTAACATTCATTTGTCTATTCTCACAGAACCGGTGACCAGTCTCTTCACCATGGCCAAGGCAGGAACTAGCTCCCAGGCAGGCACCAGCCCCCAAATCGTGGACATTGAGAGTCTTCCCATTGAAGAGGAATTGACGGAACGCCCTGTGGCATTGAGGGCATTACACGCCATACCAATTCAGAATCCTCTACAGGGGCACACAATGCCGGTCAGCAAAAACTCACATTGGTTCAGTGATGTGGCCGGATCTCTGGGTGAAGGCACTTACATGTGGGAGGCCGAGATAGAGTTCAAGGGGCGATGGGGCAGATATCATTTTTTCACCAGGGAATTTGAGAGGCTTCAAAATGATGAAGGTATGAAACCCATATGGAAGAAGGCTCGACTCTACGACTATTTCAAGGCTCAGTTACTCAAGCCAGATTTTCTACGGTGTTCCTACTTAATTAGCACTCTGACCCCTAGTAAAGAGAAAAAGGGATATAGTACCTTCGTTCTACCATCATTGACCACAGATAATGAATTAAAGCGTTTCAAATTGACGAACAACTTGGTGAGGGAAGCTCTTGACATGAAAGGCATGCATATCCCCACCGAAAAAGAGACGATGGTCCCGGATAACATGAAAAATAGGAACATGACTAAGCTCAAAGACATGGTAGCAATGACACCCACAATCGCCATCCACTTGCGAATGGTCATGCAACATTTCGCGTTCCCAGCTCAAGAGCGGTTCACCATGCCACCCAAGAAGATATGGTTCAGTCTGTATTTGGCAGATGCCTTCAATTTGACAATCAACATGCCGCATTGGATTATCGACCAAATCCACTTGGCACATCAACGGTGGTATAAAAAGCAAAAGTCGGTACTGTATGGATGTTGTGCCCTCACCAGGATTGTGTATAGATGTTTGGCTTATGATGTGCCAGTTCAAAGGGCATTAATTTGGACCAGGGTACAGGAATTTCAACGTAGACTATCAACCGTAGGGCCGCCATCAAAGAAAATGAGAGGCGCAGTTCAGATGCCCTGTGCACAAGCCCGTGGTGTGACACTGACACCTGAGACAACTCGACGACTTCCGAGGTGTGTACAACCCTTCACTATCAGATTACCAAGACACAACACTGATGGACCGAATCTGGTGTTTCCACCTGTATCAACCGACCTAGATTTTCCTCACGGATTCACATTAGAATACCTAACTGATGAGGAGGTAGCCAGGATAATCGAGGTTGTTAATGCGGAAGTCGAGGCAAAACAGGAAAGCGGCCAGCAGACAGTCGTAGACCAACCCCATCCAGTCCAACCAAGAGTAGTTGAAGTGGAGGATGAAGAAGAAGAAGAGCAGGAGGAGGAACGAGGAGGACAAACAGAGGAAGAAGAGCAGGAATAGGAACAAGACGTTCTACAGGAACTTGAGGGTGCCCCGGCTTATACGAAGGAATTGAAAAAGCTGTATGATACCATCAACAAAGTTCAAGAACAGCACAAACTATCCCTGGTAGCAGGAAAAGCCCTCATGAACCAAATCCTTGAAGAGGAAGGTGTGGATGAGCAATACCGAGCAACCTTGGATATGATCTCTGATGCGTTGGGGGTACCTGAGACGGTGCATATAGCTCTTGCACACTCGAGAAGATCGGAGCGACGATATGGCAGATGCCCCCCTCGATCAAGAAAACAAATGAATATTTTAGTATCAGAACCACAGGGCACCACATCCACAACCACGGGCACAGCTCATATCATTCAGGAAACTGAGGAAGCCAATACAACCAGTGCACCCCCATCACCCCCTTTACCACCCCTACTTCCAACTCCACCAACTTCACCTCCCACCACCAGTGTAACCACTACTGTCACCACCACAGATTCCATTGCCCATACCGAAGCACAAACTGTCAGTCAATCCACACAACCCACACACCCTATCACCACCTCACTTGTATACACTACCACTGATACTGTAATTCTAACTGCAGCCACGAAAAACCCCGTTCCCCCGATCACACTTCCTGGCGGTTCATATTCACAACTACACACATCACTTTACACTTTCACCACCATCACCGCACCCACAATTCCCATGTTCACAATCACTCCCACGACTGCATCCACTTTTGACCTCATGGACATATCACCCACCTCCGCACCTCTCCCTCCCCCCATACGTCCACAATCTCCCATTCCCCCACCATCCACTTCACCCTTTTCGAGCACAACATACTGTTGGAACTCAAGGTCAAGTATAAAACATGGAAGCACATCAAAGAAGTGGACATAGAAGAAGAGGGAGCAAGTAGGGAGCTCCAAGAAGTGTATGTCAAATTTTCAGAAGAATCCCCTACAAAAATAGTGATTTTCATCACTAAAAACCATTGTAAATACCATTATCTATTTTTATAACTCCATTTTGTTCAAGCCGAGGAGTCCTCGAGCTTGAGGAGTATTAGAAGTACCATCGCACCAATTTTCATAATTTTTAGACTTCGTTTGAGCCCTCAAATAAGCCCTGGAACCTAATTTTTAACTAGGCTGGACACTAGGTCTGGACAGGGCCAAAACTGGTCAAAAAACTATAAAGAGAGCTAGAGAGCTCATTTTTGAGGTGAGCTGGATAGAGAATAGAGCTTTTGTAAGAGAACTATTTTGCAATCGAAGCTTTCCATTGTTCCTCTCTTTGATCTTACTTTGTGCACGTGTGTGTGTATGTGTGTGTGCATGTTTGTGTGCTTTCACTCACGCACTTGTGCCTTCACTTGCTCGTGGTCTTCATACCGGTCCTCACATCTCCGCGGATTGACAAGTAAAGGAGGTGGTGCTTACGCTTGAGCTACACCAAATTTTGGCACCGTTGCCGGGGAGAGAGCTTCGAGGACGAGCGTTGTGATGGTAAGATCGTAGACTTGCGACGTTGGAAGGTAAAAAAACTGTCATTTTTGTTCATTTTCTGTTTTTTCTTCTTCATCTTCTTCATCATCATCATCTCCACCATCTTCCATCTTCTTCTTCATAGAACTTTCTTGTTTTTTAGTGCATTTCCACCATTTTCATACCATTTTTCATGCATTATTGTGTGGGAAGGAGTTAGGAGGTGCAAGGGAGAGCAAGCGCTGTGTTTTTTCATGATTTTCTGCTCATACGGAGCTCGCCATTGCCGGCACTCAAAAATTTGAATTTCCCGCCAAAAAATGCGATTCTGTGATGAAAATCGCGATTCTGTGAAAATTCAAAATTTTTTGAAAAATCACGATTTTCTGTTTTCCCGCCTAAAAGTTAGCTAAAAGAATCACGATTCTGTGGTCATTCTCAGAATCGCGATTCTGTGATTGTGCTTAAAATCGGGATTCTCACAAATCACCATTTTCAGCCAAAAACACGATGCTGTGAGAACACGATTCTCTAAAACACGATTTTGTGAAAACACGATTCTCTGAGACTAAATCGCGATTTTCATGTCAAAAAACACGATCTTGTGAAAAACACGATTTTGTGAAAAACACGATTTTGTGAAAAACACGATTCTCTACTCAAAATCGCGATTTTCAAAAACACGATTCTCTGCGCAAAATCGCGATTTTCAAAAACACGATCCTGTGATTGTGCTCAAAATCGCGATTCTCACAAATCACGATTTTCAGCCAAAAAATACGATTCTGAGAATCACGATGTTGTGAAAACACGATTCTGTGAACCACGATTATGTAGTTGTGCTCAAAATCGCGATTCTCACAAATCACGATTTTCAGCCACAAACACGATTTTGTGAATCACGATTCTCTGAGACAACATCGCGATTTTCAAAAACACAATTTTGTGCTCAACATCGCGATTTTCAAAAACACGATTCTGTGCTCAAAATCGCGATTTTCTAAAACACTATTATGTGCTCAACATCGCGATTTCTAAGACACGATTCTGTGCTCAACATCGCGATTTTCTAAAACACGATTCTGTGCTCAACATCGCGATTTGCAAAAACACGATTTTGTGCTCAAAATCACGATTCTCTGATTTCACAAAATCGCGATTCTCTTGATTTCACAACATCGCGATTTTCTCTAAAAGGTCCTGTTTGCCTGTTTTGACCCCAGGAGCCTGATTTGACATAACTTTTTCATCCAAAGTCTATTTTTTGAGCTCTATAGCTCGTTGGAAAGCTCCTTTCAAATCCTACACGTGGGACTAGGGAACCAAGGGGGCTCCAAAGAATTTTGAACCATACCAAAGGGAAAATTTGGACTCTTGACTAAAGCTTATGAACCTGAGATCTGGTAGACACTTAGGCAAGGATAAACAAAGCATTAGATCTTCTGAGGCTAGTGTCAACCATACATCCAAGTCTTGGGCACAACAACTAAGTGGTCATCTTTTACTAAGTTCAGACACAAGTGATTCAGAAATGTCTTTTAGCATGGGAAAACCTGCAGGTGGCTCAGGGACTGCCCATCTACAAACACCAGAAGGTCCCTATAAGACACAGTTGGAATATATTCGGACCAACCAATTAGGTGCTCGCATCTATGAGGATGGTCTGAGGCGATCAGTGGTCCAACTCAAAAATCCAGATCAATCCTTTGGACTTCAACACCCGGTGGTCAAGTTCGAAGAGGGTTCATACATTGATAAGGAAGGAACCATGTATGTGGTTACCAACCAACCAGATAGGACCGATGAGTTTGGAAATATCATTCATGAGAATGAGATAGGAGACCTAGAACAAGGAAATGTAGGACAAGGACCCCAGACTCCTAGAGGCAAGTCAGTTTTGACCAGAGTGATCACTCCAGACTCGATCCCTCAAGACAACAAAAGCATAGAACTATTTTTTAATAGAGAAACAGAGGAAGCCTTTTGGAGATTCAAGCCAGATCAACCTAGCCAATTGGGCATAGTTATCATCTATGAATTCAAAGATCCTTAGATACCAGGCAAAGTTGTCTACCTGGATAACACATCAGAGAAGATATTCTTGGTAACAGAACATGATAGACATGCATATACTTGGAAGAATGAATTGATTTTCCCTCCACCAAGATCCAATGTTTCCCATGGCCTCCAAGGAGTAGGATCATCCCAAGCTCATGAAGCCCAGAGAGAAAGAACTAGAGAGAGACCTGAGGTAAGTTTTGCACACACGGTGGGCAGAAATAGAGAAGGATTTGAAAATGAAAGACCTGAAAGAGAGAGACATCAAGCACATAGGCAACAAAGAGATGAACATGATTTTCCATTGCCTAGACCCCGAGAGCACCCAAGAACCCTTAGACCCACTCAAGTGATCAAGGCAATTAAGAATTATTTTGACGGGTCAGGAGATCCTTATGATCATGTGGCCGAGTTCAAACAAGTGTTAAGAGCTGAACAGGTTGAGGATTTGTTCACCCAGTACGAGGCATTTGGTCTGACTCTTAAGGGCACTGCCTTAGCTTGGTTTCAACCACTGAGTAGTCGCAATCATCGTGACATAGGTCAACTGCTAGACGAATTCATTGTAGAATTTTCCAAGAGTGGTATCAGGCATAACACATCATCTTTGATCCACAGTTTCAAGCAGACACCCCAAGAAACATTGCGACTAGCAGGTAGAAGGTTCAGACACTACCTAGAAAGATGCCCTACTCCATAGTTACCCACACCAGCCAAACAAGTGGCTTTGTTCTTAGATGGCTTACTGAGCACAAAGTTAAGATCATATGTGTACTTGAAAGAGCCTAGATCCATAGAAGAGTGTGTGCGGACGTGCATTGACATAGAAGATAACTTGGGTGAGGAGTTAGGATTGTCCAAACTCTATAAGGACTCTGATAGTTCTACTAGTCATACTTCAAAAATCTCCACGGAAATAGAGGAGATAGCTGAGCAAGTTGCCAAGAAGCTGGGAGACCAAAATAAACAAACACAGAGAGTCACTCCATTGAATCGGTGTTATACTTGCGGAGGTGACCACATGGCTAACGTATGCCCAATGCAAAACCAAAACATGAGAGAAAGGAATGCTCCATATTGCACTATTGAGAGAAAATATACGAACCACACAGCTCAAGATTGTCCCTATAATAGGCAGGCCATTAGAGAGAATTATCAACAACCTTACCAACTAGGTAAGTATCAAAACCAATACCAACAGCCATATTATAGACCACAACATCAATATCAGGCACAATATAGGCCACAACCAGTCTTGGGAAACCAACCACCAGCTCCTGCCAATGTGATTCCAGTCAAATATGCTGTGGGAGAAGAAAATCCGAATAGAGCATTGGTGCCACTAACCCCATTGATACCAGATAATGACTCTCATGCTCATAGTTCAAACTACTCCCATGAAGGTAGTCCACATGCTTATTACACAGAGTCACCTGAACATAGTGAGATTTACTCGTATCAATATGAGGCACCACCTATGGAGCAAAATTGGGAGCCAGAATACTCCAATGTCATGTACACAAATCCTAACCCTAGGCCCCAAGTGAGACAAATAAGACCACAATCCCCTAGAGGATCTTGTTTCAGATGTCAAGGTGACCATTTCATTTGTGACTGTCCCCACCCACCATCTCCGAGTCAAGGATAGGCTATCACAATACAGGCTTTTTGTCCTGATTGTGGCAAAGACCATCTCCCCAGAGATTGTCCAAGAAACCCCTCCAGTGCACCCAAGATTACACCCATTAATGTGGTAGGCTTAGTGGCAGGTTCAAGTTCAAGTAGTAGCAATGTGGCTCCTATACAAGCTCTCACTAGAGCACAAGCCTTAAAACAGGATAAACCAGCAGAACAATCAGAGTCGAGTGAATCAAGAGAGCCTAGTAAGACAAAAACAAGAACATGGAAGGATACCAGAGAGAACACCAATCGCAAGTGGAATAAAAATTTATCGAAACCAGAAGAAAGCTTAAAAGAAGCGAAAACAAAAATAGAAGACATTGCATCTCAAAGCCCTTCGCATGTCGAAACTCCATCCACTCCACCTCATCCCACCCCACTTCCCATTGTAAATAGACCACAACTAGGGTCTATTCTTGCAGATCCAACCCCAGAAGGCTTGGACATGATGTTCAAGGCCTACCAGGCTCCACTTCAAGAAGGGCCTATAGCTAGAGTTACCCTAGAGCAGATTTAGAGATTGAACGGATGAAAATGTGCATGAAAATGTGCATGAAAATGTGCATGAAAATGGTAGAACAAGCTCAAGCCATACTTGAGACTAGTCAAAAGTTCAATCAGACAAACTCTGTCAAACCGGATTTGCATTTCCAAGGCTTACTAGAAAGATTAGAGCAATTGGTAAACAAACCACAAGTTTCTTTACCTCCACAGGCTCAACCAGTTATTGAAAGAGGAAGCTCACCACCAATGGGAGCTTATGTTCCTAATTCCACACAGGCTGGAATACCTCCTTCAATTCAACAGTACTCTCAAGAGTTCTTGCGGGAAATACAAGAAGAGAAATGGGCCAAGGAGAAGGGTAATTCCCCTCCTATTCCTGAGATTGATGATCTTCATGATCAATTTCCCCAAGACATTCCATCTATTTTCGGAGATGAAGCAGAACAACAAGAAGATGAAAGATTAGATTTTGAATCTAATACCCTAGAAGAACTGCCTCAATTTCCAAGTCCATGGGAATCTGAATCTCTCCAGATTAGAGCTCCCACAATACTGGTAAGAAATGAGGACTCAGTGGTTCCAAGGAACACTGATGTCGTGAAGAACACTAAGGTTCAGTGTCACCTCACTGTAGAAGAGCTGCTCAAGGCAAAACTTGAGCTATGGAATCATGTGAAGGATCAGGTTCCAGAACTTGAGTCCAATATGCCAAAAACAGGCTCTAAGCAAAAAGTACCAGAGATACCTCTAGACAAAATAGGGGACATGTGTGAGGGTGAAGAGGGTAATACTTATCTTCCAATCACCTACCAAGGTTACACAACCAAAGCAATCATAGATTCAGGTGCTGGTGTTGCTATTGCGGCCACCTCCTTGTGGAAGCAATGGGGCAAGCCCACATTAAGACCAACTAGAATGAAGCTTCAAATGGCTGATGGTCATTTTGAAAGACCTCTAGGATTGCTAGAAGGGATAACTCTAACCACTTGTGGTGTGGAGTTTGAACATACATTTGCTATATGTGACTTTGAGAAAAATAATGTCTATGAGATGATCCTAGGAAGACCCTTCCTACGACAATTGCAAATAGTACAGGATTGGGGAACTAACTCCTTGTACTTACAGCACTTAGGGGTCACCACCAAGGTCAATTTGAAGGATTACAACTTCAGAGATGTACCACCCCTACAGTGGAATTCTATCCACAAAGCGAAAGAAGATTCCATCTCTGTGCATTCTGAAAGTTCACCTGATCCATCGTGGTTGCATGAAGATACTCATTTGTGGATGTGCAAGGTCGCAGAGGAAGAGGAAAAACGTTTAAAGGCAAGAGAAGAAGGAACTTCGCCAGGAGATAGACCAATTAAAGACCCAGCCTATACACCGATGATCTTTCCAGATGAGGAATTTGAGCCTCATGGCTAGCCAGAAATCTTAGCCACCATGGACAGTGTTGTCAATGAAGAACAATGGACACCTCATTGTGATGAGGAGGGTTATGATATCTCAGTGTTCATGTGTCAGCCCTTGCTAGAAGAATGTGACCCTAGTGATGTCATAGAAGAAGAAGAGAATGACGATGATATAGAGTCCATTGTGATGGATAGTTGCTTTAACTCAGAGCAGCACTATCTAGAAGATATAGGAGTGTTCACCCAAAAAGAAGAAGAACCTCTCACAAGTATTAAAACGGTAAATTCAAAGGATGGAAGTGAGAGCAGTCAAAAGAAAAAGAAAAGAAAAGCAGTGAAACAAGAAGAGGAGGAATCATTGTTTGAAGTACCAGAAAACTCAAGAAATATGAAGTTGACGATCGCAAAATTTTGGTAAGAATGCCTAAGAGAGAGGCCATCATAGGAGAATCATATGATAATAAAGAAAAGACCAAGAAGATTGTAGTGACCATCGAAGAGAACGAAGAGAGATGCACATATATAGGAGATGACCTAAGTGCAAGAGAAGAAATGGAGCTTGTAGCTCTATTAAGGGAATATAGGGATGTGTTTGCATGGCACTATAGAGACTTGAAAGGGGTAGATCCAAGAATTTGCTCTCATACTATCCCCATGACTGTTGATGCCAAGCCCACCAAACAGAAGCCCTACACATATAATGATACCTATGTAGCCAAAATAAAAGAAGAAATTGATAGGCTGATTGAGGCTGGATTCATCTATGAGATTGAGCATACTGAATGGGTGTCCCCCATTGTAGTGGTACCCAAGAAGAACGGGAAGTTGCGAGTGTGTATTAACCTTAAAAAAGTTAATGCCGCTACGATCAGAGATAGTTATCCACTTCCAATCACAGAACACCTATTGGAGCGTGTTGGAGGCAAGGAAGTTTATAGCTTCCTTGATGGATTTTCAGGTTACATTCAAGTAGCCATTGCCCCAGAAGATCAACACAAAACAGCTTTTGCCACAGAGTGGGGAATCTTTGCATTTCGTGTTATGCCATTCGGGCTCACAAATGCACCTGCAACATTCCAACGGCTCATGTGTCATGTCTTCAAAGAGTTCTTGCAAAAGAGCTTAGAAGTATATGTGGATGATTTATGTGCTCATTCCCAAGAAAGAAGATTTCACATCCCTGAAATCAGACAAATCTTTAACAAGTGTAGAGAATATCGAGTGTGTCTAAACCCAGAAAAGTGTTTGTTGATGGTGCGTCAAGGTAAAATCTTAGGTCATATTGTTTCTAAGAATGGAATCTCAATAGATGAGGATAAGGTACGAGCCATAGCAGAGCTGCCACGGCCAAGGAATGTTAAAGAGGTACAAGCCTTTATGGGCCATTGTGGATATTACCGTAGGTTTATCCACATGTACGCAATCATAGCTAGACCCCTTTATGCCTTGTTGTCTAATTTTGAGTGGAACGACGAATGCGAGAATTCTTTCAATGAACTGAAGAAACGTTTGTGCACAGCACCAATACTAACCACTCCTGATTGGAATAAACAATTCCATGTCCATGTGGATGCATCCAATCACGCCATAGGATGTGTGCTAGCACAACCTACAGGTGAAGGAAACTTAGATTTTCCCATAGCATATGCTAGTAGACAGCTCACTGCAGCTAAACGAAACTATACAACAACTGAGCGAGAGGGCTTAGGCATGGTTTATGCTGTGAAGAAGTTTAGACACTATTTATTGGCCAACAAGTTTAAGTTTTTCACTGATCATCAAGCTTTGTTATATTTGGTCAATAAACCTTGCAATACAAGACGCTTAGTAAGATGGTTCCTCTTACTAATGGAGTATGACTTTGAAGTTGTTGTCAAGAAAGGTAGGACCCACCTTCGGGCAGATCACCTTTCTTGCATCACTTCAGGAGAGTCACCGCAAGGAGTATCTGACGAATTACTCGATGCTTATCTGTTCAATTTAGAAGTTGTTCCAAAATGGGCAAATAAGTTAGTACTAGTCCTAACCTTCGGCCCTATAAATAAGAATGTGAAAACATCACAAGAAGAAATTGTAAAATCATAAAAATATCACATATTAGCAGGAAGCATGTACAAACAAGATATTGAGGGTGTATTAGCTTGTTGTGTTGAGGACGATGAACATAGTAGTTGGTTGCAACAAGCCCATGAAGGAATGCTAGGAAATCACTATTCTAAACAACGAACATTGTAGAATTTGAAACGTTTAGGAGTGTATTGGCCTAGTATGGACAAAGCAATACATGAGTGGATCAAGAATTGTCCAATGTGCAGAGAGAGACCACCAGTGGAGCATGCGACCCTTTATCAAGTATCATTAATTCCAGATTGGAGTGCTCCATTGGTAGAGTTTATGAGATCCGGAAGATTACCCAAAGAGGCCACTCTAGCAAGAAGACGAAGCATGGAGCAAGAGGCTCAAGGCTATGCCTTAGTAGGAGAGAACCTATACCGAAGAGGCAAAGATGGTTACTTAAGACTGTGCGTTCATGAATCAGACTATTTAAAGGTCTTAGTTGCACATAGTGGTGTTGTAGGTGGACATTTTGGTCCTGACCGAGTGATCAAGACCATTCTATTCTCAAGACTTTGGTGGCCCACTCTTCATATGGATGCACATACCTATGTGAAGAAATGTGACACATGCCAACGTGCACAATATCCAGTTAGAAAAGACGAGATGCCTTTGAGGCCAATGATGGGAGGGCGTGCATTTTCGAAGTGGGGCATAGACTTCATAGGTCCTATTAACCCCCCAGCTAGAAACTCCCATGCAGAATATATTATTGTAGCCACAGATTACCTTACAAAGTGGGTAGAAGTGAAAGCCACAACAAAGAATGATGCTCAGACTATGGCTAAGTTCTTATTCGAGAATGTGTTCACGAGATATGGGCTACCAATAGAGTTAGTTAGCGATAGAGGCACACACTTCTTGAATGAGGTCATTGAAAATCTTCTCCAAGAATTCTTGGTGATACATAAGAAGTCTGCCCCTTATCACCCACAAGCTAACGGACAAGCCGAGAGCACCAATAAGGTCCTCTGTAACATATTGACAAAATTGGTAAATAATAAACGCTCTGATTGGGACAAGCAACTTCATCATGCTATTTGGGCTTATCGAGTTGCCTACAAAACGGTACTCAACGCCACCCCATTTCAGATGGTCTTTGGACAGAACGCTGTGCTACCATTAGATTTCTTAATCCCTGCCTTAAAAGTAGCACAAGAGTTTGAGTGGAATGGGCATGAATTGTCCTCTAGGATCTTTGATCTCGAACGCTTAGGTGAGACGAGGCTACGAGCGGCAGCAGGCATCTACGCTGCAAAGAAGAGGCAAAAGGCAGACTTTGATGCACACATCAAGGATAAGGGATTGAAAGAGGGAGATCTAGTGTTGGTTTACACACTAAAACAACATGCACGTAAGTTGGAAAAAAGAAGATAGGGACCCATGATCATTAATAGAATTTCCACTAGTGGTGCAGTTCAGTTGGCCACTCTAGAAGGAGATATCTTGCCAAACTATATTAGTGGTTGTAGAGTCAAGCTATATCAAGAACCTCTTACTGAGGATATGCTAATGAGACTCAACACTGCTAAGAAGCGAAAAGAAGAAGAGTTAAGAGTGAGAGAAGAAGCACAGGCAGAGGCCAAAGAGCGTATTAGGCGAAATAAGTTAAGGCGATTAGGAATAGATGTCAACTCAAAAGCCCCAAAATATCACATGGATATGTGTCAAAAGTTAGGCATAGCGACTTCTCACGTCATTGACCGAAGACCCTTTGTGACCATAGAGATAGGACAAGGGAAGGGTGCAAGGATGGTGAAAGCATTGATTGACTCAGGTGCAGCAAGTAGTGCAGTTAGACTTTCCTACTGCCAAGACTTGCAGTTGAACATCAATCCCATAGAAGCTTATCTCATAGGATTGGGAGGTGTGGAAACCCCTTGTTTGGGCGAGGTGGAACTTCCCATCTACCTGCAAGATGTTCCAATGAAAGTCAAAGTGCTAGTGTGTCAAGATGAGAACCTTACAGAACCACTTGTCTTAGGACAAGATTGGATTTATGACACTGCAGTCAACTTAAACCTAAGAAGTCAAAATCTTCAAGTTTGGGTACATGAACAATGCATTACATTAGAATTAGAGAACTGCATGCTCCCAGATCATGGCACCACACACTCTCTTAGCTCTTCTAAGACTAATCATATGGAAGAAGATGTTGTATGTGTCAAAAGCTCTATGATGCAGAAGGAGTCAATCGTGGAAGAACAGGTTCGAAGGTGGGTGGATCTCTCTTCTTCTCCAAAGAATCAAGTAGCCACACTAGTCAGTCCACCACAGAGGCAAACACAACCGATCACGACAATTGCTACATCAAATAGAAAGACACCATTCGAAGCAGTTCCGAGCATGACACAGATCTGCGTACGCAAAGGAGAGAAACCACCAGCCTTGCCCCCACAAATCCCATCCCGGCAAGCCAACCAAGTCAGAAGACGAAGGAAGCAGCTCGGACAAGCTCAATCACAAGGTATCCAACAAGTTTGGGTGCCTAAGAAATTAGTTGCAGCCCAACAAGGGCGATTACAGATGTGGGTACCTAAGAAGCTCTTACATCTACAACAACCTATGTTCTCCCACATGCGAAAGGTCTCAAGAAAGAAGCCAAAAAGAGAAGAGGGTAAGAACCACGTACAGAGACCGAAAGAAGATCAAATCAGCTCTTCAACAATAGTAGGAAGACGTGCAAAAAGGATATGGGTTTGGAAGCTAAAAGTACAAGTAGCCTCCATCGAACCAAAGCGCCAACCACACTGGATACCACAGTTCAGAACGCATCCAAAGAGGAAGACGCCTAAAGTAATCTCTACAGTGCCGAAGGCTGTTCTAAAATGGATCCCTATAAAGAGGAAGGATCAGTGGTCATCTCGAGATCCAATGGATACCTCCAACAAAGATGACACCAACATCTGCAAGTGACATCAGGCCTCGACGAGTGACAACCATGTGCTCCTTGCACAACCTTGTCTTTTGCACCATTCAGGTCATGCATTTCTAAAGTATGCATTATATAGGGCCACATTACATGGCCGTGCATAGACACAACTGAGAGTCCCATGCACTAAAGCACATTGACACATGTAAACCACTTTTTGATACTAAACTTTGCCTTCTTGTTTTGTGACATTCCTCAAAAAAAAAAAAAAAAAAAACAAAACAAAACAAAAAAACAAAAAAAAAAAGAGGGAAAGAACTTGTTCCCAGGTTTCGCTCATGGAACATGAATGAGTCATGCTTAGTTGAAGATTGAACCATCGATTACTGGGCATTTATCAGTTTGGATAGAAGTGTGTCTCGGCTAGCAGATGATGTAATTGTTGCCTTATTTGGTAGATGTCAAGAACTTAGCATGAACATGGCATCCACACCTATGGTTTCCCCTTACCATGGTGGGAGTGAAGGTCTTGAAGGTCCACAACTTGAGTGATGCTTAACTACTGTATGTATGAGAGCATCCAAGGAGATATTTGCAAGAGTTTGTTTGGTACCCCGAAAATCCTTGTCTGTATACTAGATGAGCAGACTCCTGCTTATGGTGAACTAAAGAGAATATGTGAAACTATGCTTGGTGTAGTTACCCAATGTTGTTTGTCAAAGAATATAAAGAAATTCAATTCTCAGTATTTGGCAAACATTGCTTTGAAACGAGAAGATAGAACCAGGCACTCAAACAACTTTTCGGTGGACCAGCAACATGGACATTCATCGACAATGTTCCATCACAAATGTCGGGTATACAACATGAAGAGATAGACATCAATCAACCCTTCACCACGGTAAGTATCTTTACTCTCGCAACACCATAACCATGATAGATTAGGAAACCTCTTCGTCAGCATACCCTTGAGCACTTAGCTCAAGACCCGCAATTTTTGCACCATACTTCTTCCAATGCATTTTCCAAGTAAGCATGCCTAGGGCTACATTACAAGGCCGTGCACAAGGCACATACTTTTTTCAACCCATGCACGAACACACTTACCCATCATTCATTATGGGTTATGAGTAGTTGGTATGACTGCTCTCAACATCATCTTTGGAAGAGCTAGCGGACGTCATGGGAACAACATCCATATCTCGGAAGCAAATTGAAGCCAGTAGTTGCTCCAAATCAATCTTGACAACCTCTTTTGAGCAACTTGTAGTTTTGAAAGCTCACAACGACACATTCTTGCTGGAATCCAAGGAACAAGCTCATACAAAGGATGGACACCACCTCTCAAAGCACTACATGGAACAACCCTTACAACAAGGGTCTGTTAGGGACGACAGACTCGAGAGGGGGGGGAGTGTTGGAACTCAAGGTCAAGCATAAAACATGGAAGCACATCAAAGAAGTGGACATAGAAGAAGAGGGAGCAAGTAGGGAGCTCCAAGAAGTGTATGTCAAATTTTCAGAAGAATCCCCTACAAAAATAGTGATTTTCATCACTAAAAACCATTGTAAATACCATTCCATGTGCATGTGGATGCATCCAACTATGTCATAGGGTGTGTGTTGACACAACCCACAAATGAAAGAATCTTCCCATAGCTTATGCAAGTAGATAGTTAACCATAGCGGAAAGAAATTACAGCGCCATGGAGCACAAACGATTAGGAATGATTTATGCAAAAAAAATTAGGCATTACTTATTGGCGAATAAACTCAAGCTCTTCACAAATCATCAAGCATTGTTGTATGTTGAAGCTCAAAGTCAAGGACAAAGCATGGAAGCACATCAAAAGGTGGACACACAAGGAAAGGGAGCAAGTAGGGAGCTCCAAGAAGTGTATGTCAAATTTTCAAAAGAATCCCCTACAAAAATAGTGATTTTCATCACTAAAAACCTTTGTAAATACCATTATCTATTTTTATAACTCCATTTTGTTCAAGCCGAGGAGTCCTCGAGCTTGAGGAGTATTAGAAGTACCATCGTACCAATTTTCATAAATTTTAGACTTCGTTTGAGCCCTCAAATAAGCCCTGGAACCTAATTTTTAACTAGGCCGGACACTAGGTCTGGACAGGGCCAAAACTAGTCAAAAAACTATAAAAAGAGCTAGAGAGCTCATTTTTGGGGTTAGCTTGTTAGAGAATAGAGCTTTTGTAAGAGAACTCATTTGCAATCGAAGCTTTCCATTGTTCCTCTCTTTGATCTTACCTTGTGTGCGTGTGTGTGTATGTGTGTGCATGTTCGTGTGCTTTCACTCACTCACTTGTGCCTTCACTTGCTCATGGTCTTCATACCGGTCCTCACGTCTCCACGGATTGACAAGTAAACGAGGTGGTGCTTACGCTTGAGCTACACCAAATTTTGGCGCCGTTGCTGGGGAGAGAGTTTTGAGGACGAGCGTTGTGATGGTAAGATCGTAGATTTGCGACGTTGGAAGGTAAAAAAACTGTGAGTTTAGTTCATTTTCTGTTTTTTTCCTCTTCATCTTCATCATCATCATCATCTCCACCTTCTTTCATCTTCTTCTTCATAGAAATTTCTTGTTTTTTAGTGCATTTTCACCATTTCCATACCATTCTTCATGCATTATTGTGTGAGAGGGAGATAGGAGGTGCAAGGGAGAGCAAGCACTGTGTTTTTTCATGATTTTCTGCACATACGGAGCTCGCCATTGCTCGGCGCTCAAAAATTCGAAGTTCCCGTCAAAAAACGCGATTCTGTGATGAAAATCGCGATTCTGTGAAAATTCAAAATTTTTTGAAAAATCACGATTTTTTGTTTTCCCACCTAAAAGTTGGCTGAAAGAATCACGATTCTGTGGTCATTCTCAGAATCGCGATTCTGTGATTGTGCTCAAAATCGCGATTCTCACAAATCACGATTTTCAGCCAAAAAATACGATTTTGAGAATCACGATGTTGTGAAAACACGATTCTGTAAAAACACGATTCTCTACTCAAAATCGCGATTCTCACCAATCACGATTTTCAGCAAAAAACACGATTTTCAGCAAAAACACGATTTTGTGAAAACGCGATTCTGTGGTTGTGCTCAAAATCGCGATTCTCACAAATCATGATTTTCAGCCAAACCACGATTCTGTGAAAACACGATTTTCTGTTGGCAATCGCGATTTTCATGTCAAAAATGCGATTCTGTGAAAACACGATTTTGTGAATCACAATTATCTGAGACAAAATCGCGATTCTCAAAAACACGATTTTCTGCTGGCAATCGCGATTTTCATGTCAAAAACACGATTCTGAGAAAATACGATTTTTAGCGGGCTCAAAATCGCGATTCTCACAAATCACGATTTTCAGCCAAAAACACGATTTTGTGAAAACACGATTTTGTGAAAATGCGATTTTCAAAAACACGATTCTGTGCTCAAAATCGCGATTTTCAAAAACACGATTCTCAAGGCTCAAAATCGCGATTTTCAAAAAAACATGATTCTGTGCTCAAAATCGCGATTTTCAAAACACGATTTTCTGTTCAAAATCGTGATTTTCAAACCACGATTTTCTGCTCAAAATCGCGATTTTCAAAACACAATTTTCTGCTCAAAATCGCGATTTTCAAAACACGATTTTGTGAAAACACGATTCTGTGAACACGATTCTCAAGGTACAAAATCGCAATTCTCTTAAAGTTCACAAAATCGCGATTTTTTCCAAAAGGTCCTGTTTGCGTGTTTTGACCCCTAGGAGCCTGATTTGACATAACTTTTTCATCCAAAGTCCATTTTTTGAGCTCTATACCTCGTTGGAAAGCTCGTTTTGAATCCTACACGGCCTCAACTGTTTTTTATAAGAATAATGCGTTGATTTTCATATAGGACATTTTGAAGTTGACCCTCAGGTGGGACCAAGAACCCAAGGGGACTCCAAAGGATTTGTGAACCCAAGGGAAATTTTGGACTCTTAGCCAAAGCTTATGAACCTGAGATCTGGTAGACACCTAGGAAAGGATATACAAAGCATTAGATCTTCTCAATCCAGTGTCAACCACACAGCAAAGTCTTGGGCACAACAACTAAGTGGTTGTCATTACGTAGTAAACTCTGACACAAGTGACTCAGAAATGTCTTTTAGCATGGGAAAATCTGCAGGTGGCTCAGGAACTGCCCATCTACAAACACCATAAGGACCTTATAAGACACAATTGGAATATATTCGGACCAACCGATTAGGTGCTCGCATCTATGAGGATTGCCTGAGGCGATCAGTGGTCCAACTCAAAAATCCAGATCAATCCTTTGGACTTCAACACCCGGTGGTCAAGTTCGAAGAGGGTTCATACATTGATAAGGAAGGAACCATGTATGTGGTTACCAACCAACCAGATAGGAACGATGAGTTTGGAAATATCCTTCATGAGAATGAGATAGGAGACCTAGAACAAGGAAAGGTAGGACAAGGACCCCAGACTCCTAGAGGCAAGTCAGTTTTGACCAGAGTGATCACTCCAGACTGGATCCCTCAAGACAACAAAAGCATAGAACTATTTTTGAATAGAGAAACAGAGGAAGCCTTTTGGAGATTCAACCCATATCAACCTAGCCAATTGGGCATAGTCATCATCTATGAGTTCAAGGATCCAGAGATACCAGGCAAAGTTGTCTACCTGGATAACACGTCTGAGAAAATTTTCTTGGTAACAAAACATGATATACATGCATATACTTGGAAGAATGAATTGATTTTCCCTCCACCAAGATCCAATGTTTCCCATGGCCTCCAAGGAGTAGGATCATCCCAAGCTCATGAAGCCTAGAGAGAAAGAACTAGAGAGAGACCTGAGGTAAGTTTTGCACACACGGTGGGCAGAAATAGAGTAGGATTTGAAAATGAAAGACCTGAAAGAGAGAGATATCAAGCACCTAGGCAAGAAAGAGATGAACATGATTTTCCATTGCCTAGACCCCCAGAGCACACAAGAACCCTTAGACCCACTCAAGTGATCAAGGCAATGAAGAATTATTTTGACGGGTTAGGAGATCCTTATGATCATGTGGCTGAGTTCAAACAAGTGTTAAGAGCTGAACAGGTTGAGGATTTATTCACCCAATACGAGGCATTTGGTTTGACTCTTAAGGGCACTGCCTTAGCTTGGTTTCAACCACTGAGTAGTAGCAACTATCGCGAAAGCTGGGAGTCCAAAATAAACAAACTCAGAGAGTCACTCCATTGAATCGGTGTTATACTTGCGGAGGTGACCACATGGCTAATGTATGCCCATTGCACAACCAGAACATGAGAGAAAGGAATGCTCCATATTGCACTATTGAGAGAAAATATACGAACCACACGGCTCAAGATTGTCCCTATAATAGGCAGGCTCTTACACAGAATTATCAACAACCTTACCAACCAAGTAGGTATCCAAACCAATACCAACAGCCATATTATAGACCACAACAGCAATATCAGGCACAATATAGGCCACAACCAGTCTTGGGAAACCAACCACTAGCTCCTGCCAACGTGATTCCAGTCAAATATGTTGTGGGAGAGGAAAATCCAAATAGAGCATTGGTGCCACTAACCCCATTGATACCAGATAATGACTCTCATGCTCATAGTTCAGACTACTCCCATGAAGGTAGTCCACATGCTTATTACACAGAGTCACCTGAACATAGTGAGATTTACTTGTATCAATATGAGGTACCACCTATGGAGCAAAATTGGGAGCCAGAATACTCCAATGTCATGTACACAAATCCTAACCCTAGGCCCCAATTGAGACAAATGAGACCACAAGCCCCTAGAGGATCTTGTTTCAGATGTCAAGGTGACCATTTCATTCGTGACTGTCCCCACCCACCATCTCCAAGTCAAGGACAGGCTATCACAATACAAGCTTTTTGTCCTGATTGTGGCAAAGACCATCTCCCCAGAGATTGTCCAAGAAACCCCTCCAGTGCACCCAATATTACACCCATTAATGTGGTAGGCTTAGTGGCACATTCAAGTTCAAGTAGTAGCAATGTGGCTCCTATACAAGCTGTCACTGCAGCACAAGCCTTAAAACAGGATAATCCAGCAGAACAATCAGAGTCGAGTGAATCAAGAGAGCCTAGTAAGAGGGAAACAAGAACATGGAAGGATACCAGAGAGAAGGCCAATCGCAAGTGGAATAAAAAGTTATCGGAACTAGAAGAAAGCTTAAAAGAAGCGAAAACAAAAATAGAAGACATTGCATCTCAAAGCCCCTCGCATGCCGAAACTCCATCCACTCCACCTCATCCCACCCCACCACCCATTGTAAATAGACCGCAACCAAGGTCTGTTCTTGTAGATCCAACCCCAGAAGGCTTGGACATGATGTTCAAGGCCTACCAGGCTCGACTTCAACAAGCTCAAGCCATACTTGAGACTAGTCAAAAGTTCAATCAGACAAACTCTATCAAATCAGATTTGCATTTCCAGGGCTTACTAGAAAGATTAGAGCAATTGGTAAACAAACCACAAGTTTCTTTACCTCCACAGGCTCAACCAGTTATTGAAAGAGGAAACTCACCACCAATGGGAGCTTATGTTCCTAATTCCACAGATGCTGGAATACCTCCTTCAATTCAACAGTACTCTCAAGAGTTCTTGCGCGAAATACAAGAAGAGAAATGGGCCAAGGAGAAGGGTAATTCCCCTCCTATTCTTGAGATTGATGATCTTCATGATCAATTTCCCCAAGACATTCCATCTATTTACGGAGATGAAGCAGAACAACAAGAAGATGAAAGGTTAGATTTTGAATCTAATACCTTAGAGGAACTGCCTCAATTTCCAGGCCCATGGGAATCTGAATCTCTTCAGATCAGAGCTCCCACAATACTGGTCAGACATGAAGGATCAGTGGTCCCAAGGAACACCGATGTCGTGAAGAACACTAAGGCTCAATGTCATCTCACTGTAGAAGAGCTGCTCAAAGCGAAACCCGAGCTATAGAATCATGTGAAGGATTAGGTTCCAGAACTTGATTTCAATACGCCAAAAACAGGCTCTAAGCAAAACATACCAGAGATACCTCTAGACAAAATAGGGGACATGTGTGAGGGTGAAGAAGGTAATACTTATCTTTCAATCACCTACCAAGGTTACACAACCAAAGCAATCATAGATTCAGGTGCTGGTGTTGCTATTGAGACCACCTCCTGGTGGAAGCAATGGGGCAAGCCCACATTAAGACCAACTAGAATGAAGCTTCAAATGGTTGATGGTCATTTTGAAAGACCTCTAGGATTTCTAGAAGGGATAACTCTAACCACTTGTGGTGTGGAGTTTGAACATACATTTGCTATATGTGACTTTGAGAAAAATAATGTCTATGACATGATTCTAGGAAGACCCTTCCTACGACAATTGCAAATAGTACAGGATTGGGGAACTAACTCCTTGTACTTACAACACTTAGGGGTCACCACCAAGGTCAATTTGAAGGATTACTCCTTCAGAGATGTATCACCCCTACAGTGGAATCCTATCCACAAAGCGAAAGAAGATTCCATCTCTGTGCATTCTGAAAGTTCACCTGATCCATTATGGCTGCATGAAGATACTCATTTGTGGATGTGCAAGGTCGCAGAGGAAGAGGAAAAACGTTTAAAGGCAAGAGAAGAAGGAACTTTGCCAGGAGATAGACCAATTAAAGACCCAGCCTATACACCGATGATCTTTCCAGATGAGGAATTTGAGCCTCATGGCTGGCCAGAAATCTTAGCCACCATGGACATTGCTGTCAATGAAGAACAATGGACACCTCATTGTGATGAGGAGGGTTATGATATCTCAGTGTTCATGTGTCAGCCCTTGCTAGAAGAATGTGACCCTAGTGATGTCATAGAAGAAGAAGAGAATGACGATGATATAGAGTCCATTGTGATGGATAGTTTCTTCAACTCAGAGCAGCACTATCTAGAAGATATAGGAGTGTTCACCCAGAAAGAAGAAGAACCTCTCACAAGTATTAAAACGGTAAATTCAAAGGATGGAAGTGAGAGCAGTCAAAAGAGAAAGAAAAGAAAAGTAGTGAAACAAGAAGAGGAGGAATCATTGTTTGAAGTACTAGAAAACTTCAAGAAATATGAAGTTGAGGACCGCAAAATTTTGGTACGAATGCCTAAGAGAGAGGCCATCATAGGAGAATCATATGATAATAAAGAAAAGACCAAGAAGATTGTAGTGACCATCGAAGAGAACGAAGAGAGATGCACATATATAGGAGATGACCTAAGTGCAAGAGAAGAAATGGAGCTTGTGGCTCTATTAAGGGAATATAGGGATGTGTTTGTGTGGCACTATAGAGACTTGAAAGGGGTAGATCCAAGAATTTGCTCTCATACTATCCCCATGACTGCTGATGCCAAGCCCAGAAAACAGAAGCCCTACACATATAATGATACCTATGCAGCCAAAATAAAAGAAGAAATTGATAGGTTGATTGAAGTTGGATTCATCTATGAGATTGAGCATACTGAATGGGTGTCCCCCATTGTAGTGGTGCCCAAGAAGAACGGAAAGTTTCGAGTGTGTATTAACCTTAAAAAAGTTAATGCCGCTACTATCAGAGATAGTTATCCACTTCCAATCACGGAGCACCTTTTGGAGCGTGTTGCAGGCAAGGAAGTTTATAGCTTCCTTGATGGGTTTTCAGGTTACAAACAAGTAGCCATTGCCCCAGAAGATCAACACAAAACAGCTTTTGCTACAGAGTGGGGAATCTTTGCATTTCGTGTAATGCCATTTGGGCTCACCAATGCACCTGCAACATTCCAAAGGCTCATGTGTCATGTCTTCAAAGAGTTCTTGCGAAAGAGCTTAGAAGTGTATGTGGATGATTTATGTGCTCATTCCCAAGAAAGAAGGTTTCACATCCTAGAGCTCAGACATATCTTCAACAAGTGTAGAGAATATCGAGTGTGTCTGAACCCAGAAAAGTGTGTGTTCATGGTGCGTCAAGGTAAAATCTTAGGTCATATTGTTTCTAAGAATGGAATCTCAACAGATGAAGATAAGGTACGAGCCATAGTGGAGCTTCCAAGGCCAAGGAATGTTAAAGAGGTACAAGCTTTTATGGGTGATTGTGGATATTACCGTAGGTTTATCCACCTGTACGCGATCATAGCTAGACCCCTTTATGCCTTGTTGTCTAATTTTGAGTGGAACGACGAATGCAAGATTCTTTCAACGAACTGAAGAAACGTTTGTGCACAGCACCAATACTACTCTTGATTGGAATAAACCATTCCATGTCCATGTGGATGCATCCAATCATGCCATAGGATGTGTGCTAGCACAACCCACAGGTGAAGGGAATTTAGATTTGCCCATAGCATATGCTAGTAGACAACTAAACCCAGTCGAAAGAAATTATACCACAACCGAGCGAGAAGGGTTAGGCATGGTATATGCTGTGAAGAAATTTAGACACTATTTATTGGCCAACAAGTTCAAGTTTTTCACTGATCATCAAGCTTTGTTATACTTGGTCAATAAACCTTGCAATACTGGACGTTTAGTAAGATGGTTCCTCTTACTAATGGAGTATGACTTTGAAGTTGTTGTCAGGAAAGGTAAAACCCACCTTCGGGCAGACCACCTTTCCCGCATCACTTCAGGAGAGTCACCACAAGGAGTGTCTGATGAATTACCCGATGCTTATCTGTTCAATTTAGAAGTTGTTCCTAAATGGGAAAATAAGTTGGTACCAGTCCTAACCTTTGGCCCTGCAAATAAGAATGTGAAAACATCACAAGAAGAAATTGTAAAATCACAAAAATATCACATATTGGCAGGAAGCATGTACAAACAAGACATTGAGGGTGTATTAGCTTGTTGTGTTGAGGACGATGAACATAGTAGTTGGTTGCAACAAGCTCATGAAGGATGGCTAGGAAATCATTATTCTAAACAGCGCACATTACAAAATCTAAAACGTTTAGGAGTGTATTGGCCTAGCATGGACAAAGAAATACATGAGTGGATTAAGAATTGTCCAATGTGCAGAGAGAGACCACCAGTGGAACATGCGACCCTTTATCAAGTGTCATTAATTCCAGATTGGAGTGCTCCATTGGTAGAGTTTATGAGGTCGGGAAGATTACCCAAAGAGGCCAGTCTAGCAAGAACACGAAGCATGGAGCAAGAGACTCAAGGCTATGCCTTAGTAGGAGACAACCTATACCGAAGAGGCAAAGATGGTTACTTAAGACTGTGCGTGCATGAATCAGACCATTTAAAGGTCTTAGAGACTGTGCATAGTGGTGTTGCAGGTGGACACTTCGGTCCTGATCGAGTAATCAAGACCATTCTATTCTCAGGACTTTGCTGGCCTACTCTTCATATGGATGCACATACCTATGTGAAGAAATGTGACACATGCCAACGTGCACAATATCCAATTAGAAAAGACGAGATGCCTTTGAGGCCAATGATGGGAGGGCGTGCATTTTCGAAGTGGGGCATAGACTTCATAGGTCCTATTAACCCCCCAGCTAGAAACTCCCATGCAGAATATATTATTGTAGCCACAGATTACCTTACAAAGTGGGTAGAAGTGAAAGCCACAACAAAGAACGATGCTCAGACTACGGCTAAGTTCTTATTTGAGAATGTGTTCACGAGATATGGACTACCAATAGAGTTGGTGAGCGATAGAGGCACACACTTCTTGAATGAAGTCATTGAAAATCTTCTCCAAGAATTCTTGGTGATACATAAGAAGTCTGCCCCCTATCACCCACAAGCTAACGGACAAGCTGAGAGTACCAATAAGATCCTTTGTAACATATTGACAAAATTGGTAAATAATAAACGCTCTGATTGGGACAAACAACTTCATCATGCTGTTTGGGCTTACCGAGTTTCCTACAAAACGGTACTCAATGCCACCCCGTTTCAGATGGTCTTTGGACAGAATGCGGTGCTACCACTGGATTTCTTAATCCCTCCTTTAAAAGTAGCACAAGAGCATGAGTGGAATGGACATGAATTGTCATCTAGGATCCTTGATCTATAACGCTTAGGTGAGACAAGGCTACGAGCGGCTGCAGGCATCTACGCTGCAAAGAAAAGGCAAAAGTCATACTCCGATGCACACATTAAGGATAAGGGACTGAAAGAGGGAGATCTAGTGTTGGTTTACACACTAAAACAACATGCTCGTAATTTGGAAAAACGAGGATATGGACCCATGATCATTAACAGGATTTCCACTAGCGGCGCGGTTCAATTGGCTACTTTAGAAGGTGATATCTTGCCAAACTATATTAGTGGTTGTAGAGTCAAGTTATATCAAGAACCTCTTACACAGGACATGCTAATGAGACTCAACATTGCTAAGAAACGAAAAGAAGAAGAGTTAAGAGTGAGAGAAGAAGCACAGGCAGAGGCCAGAGAGCGTATTAGGCGAAATAAGTTAAGGCGATTAGGCCTAGATGTCAACTCAAAAGCCCCAAAATATCACATGGATATGTGCCAAAAGTCAGGCATAGCGACTTCTCAAGTCATTGACCGAAGACCCTTTGTGACCATAGAGATAGGACAAGGGAAGGGTGCAAGGACGGTGAAAGCATTGATTGACTCAGGTGCAGCAAGTAGTGTAGTTAGACTTTCCTACTGTCAAGACTTGCAGTTGAACATCAATCCCATAGAAGCTTATCTCATAGGATTGGGAGGTGTGGAAACCCCTTGTTTGGGCGAGGTGGAACTTCCCATCTACCTTCAAGATGTTCCAATGAAAGTCAAAGTGCTAGTATGTCAAGATGAGAACCTTACAGAACCACTTGTCTTGGGTCAAGATTGGATCTATGACCATGCAGTTAACTTAAACCTAAGAAGTCAAATTCTTCAAGTTTGGGTACATGAACAATGCATTACATTAGAATTAGAGAACTACATGCTCCTAGATCATGGCATCACACACTCTCTTAGTTCTTCCAAGACTAATCATATGAAAGAAGATGTTGTATGTGTCAAAAGCTCTATGATGCAGAAGGAGTCAATCGTGGAAGACCAGGTTCGAAGGCGGGTGGATCTTTCTTCTTCTCCAAAGAATCAAGTAACCACAATAGTGAGTCCACCACACAAGCAAACACAACCGTTCACGACAACTGCTACATCAAATAGAAAGACACCATTCGATAAGAAAGCAATTCCGAGCATGAAGCAGATATGGGTACGCAAAGCAGAGCAACCACCAGCCTTGCCCCCAGAAAGCCCATCCTGGCAAGCCAAGCAGGCCAGAAGACGAAGGAAGCAGCTCGGACAAGCTCAATCACAAGGTATCCAACAAGTTTGGGTGCCTAAGAAGTTAGCTGCAGCTCAACAAGGACAATTACAGATGTGGGTACCTAAGAAGCTCCTACATCCACAACAACCTATGTTCTCCCACATGCGAAAGGACTCAACAAAGAAGCCAAAAAGAGAAAAGGGTAAGAACCACGTACACAGACCAAAGAAAGATCAAATCAGCTCTTCAACATTAGTAGGAAGACATTCAAAAAGGATATGGGTTTGGAAGCAAAAAGTACAAGTAGCCTCCAACGAACCAAAGCGCCAACCACACTGGATACCACAGTTCAGAAAGCATCCAAAGAGGAAGATGCCTGAAGTGACCTCTACAGTGCCAAATGATGTTCTAAAATGGACTCCAATAAGGAAGATTACATCGGTTCGAGACTCAATGGATACCTCCACCAAGGTCGGCATCAACCTCCGCAAATAACATCGAAAGCCTTGAACGAGCGACAACCATGTGCTCCTTGCACAACCCTGTCTTTTGCACCATTCAGGTCATGCATTTCCAAAGTATGCATTAATATAGGGCCACATTACACGGCCGTGCATAGACACACTTGAGAATCCCAAGCACAAGAGCACAGTGACATATGTCAAATATTTCTATTGATACTAACTTTTGTGTTCTTGTTTTGTGATATATTTTTCCTCTATTAAAAAAAAAAAAAAAAGAGGAAGCACTTGTTCCCAGGTTTGGCTCATGAAACATGAATGAGTCATGCTTGGTTAAAGGTGGAACTGTTGATTATTGGGCATTTATCAGTTTGGATAGAAGTGTGTCTTGGCTAGCAGATGATATAATTGCTGCCTTATCTCATAGATGTCAAGAACTTGGCATGAGCATGGCTTCCACAACTACGGTTTCCTCTTACTATGGTAAAAGTGAAGAGCTTGAAGGTCTGCAACTTGAGTGATGCATAACTATTGCATGTACGAGAGCATCCACGGAGATATCTGCACGGGGTAGTTCTGGTACCCTGCAAACCTTTGTATGTATACTGGATGAGAAGACTCCTGCTTATGGTGAGCTAGAGAGAATATGTGAAACTAAGCTTGGTGTAGTTATCGAATGTTGTTGGTCAAGGAATATAAAGAAATTCAATTCTCTGTATTTGGCAAATGATGCTTTGAAAAGAGGAGACATGATCAGCCATTCAAAAGATCTCATCAGTGGACCATCAAGACGGACATTCATCAACAATGTTCCATCCCAAAGGCTGAGTGTACAACACGAAGAGATGAACATCCATCGACCTTCTCCATGGTAAGTATCTTTACCTTGGAAGCATCATAACCATGATAGCTTAGGAAACCTCTTCGTCGGCATACCCTTGAGCACTTAGCTCAAGACCCCCAATTTTTGCACCATACTTCTTCCAATGCATTTCCCAAGTAAGCATTCATAGGGCTACATTACAAGGCCGTGCACAAGGCACATATTTTCCTCAACCCATGCACGAACACACTTAACCATCACTCAATATGGGTTATGAGTACTTGGCATGACTACTATGAACATCAACTGTGGAAGATCTAGAAAACATCAACGGAGACTCATAACGACACAGTCATGCTGGAATCCAAGGAAGAAGCACATACCAAGAGACTACAACTTGCAAAGACTCGCAGTGATAAATGAAGAACCAGACACATCTGGAAGTCAGACGACTTTTGTTCATACAGAAGGGACACTCCCTCTCAAGGCACTACTTGGAACAACCACTACAACAAGGGTCTGTCAGGGACGACAGACTCGAGAAGGGGGGGAGTGTTGAAGCTCAAAGTCAAGGACAAAGCATGGAAGCACATCAAAAGGTGGACACACAAAGGGAGCAAGTAGGGAGCTCCAAGAAGTGTATGTCAAATTTTCAGAAGAATCCCCTACAAAAATAGTGATTTTCATCACTAAAAACCTTTGTAACTACCATTATCTATTTTTATAACTTTGTTTGAGCCCTCAAATAAGCCCTGGAACCTAATTTTTAACTAGGCCGGACACTAGGTCTGGACAGGGCCAAAACTAGTCAAAAAACTATAAAAAGAGCTAGAGAGCTCATTTTTGGGGTTAGCTTGTTAGAGAATATAGCTTTTGTAAGAGAACTCATTTGCAATCGAAGCTTTCCATTGTTCCTCTCTTTGATCTTACCTTGTGCGCGTGTGTGTGTATGTGTGTGCATGTTCGTGTGCTTTCACTCACTCACTTGTGCCTTCACTTGCTCATGGTCTTCATACCGGTCCTCACGTCTCCACGGATTGACAAGTAAAGGAGGTGGTGCTTACGCTTGAGCTACATTGTACTTAACCTTGTAACATCGTACGATTAATTTGATGGTTTCTATTGTTAATGGAGTACAACTTCAAAGTAGTAGTCAGGAAGGGAAAGACCCACCTTAGAGTCGATCACCTCTCACACTTGACTATAGAAGATGCCCCTCAAGGAATAGCATATGAACTACCAAATGCCTACCTGTTTAATCTTGAGATAGTACCCAAATGTGCCAAGACTATTGTCTCTATTCTCACATTTGGACCAAAGAATCCTAGGATTATGATCACAGAAGGAGAGATTACCAAGTCACAAAGATAAGAGATAATAATAAGAAGCACATATAAAAAAGATAATAAAAAAATTCTCGCTTTTTGTGTAGGCAAAATAGAATACAAGAATTGGTTGCAAGTAGCACATGTAGGTGCATTAAGGCAACATCATTCAAATCATTGTACATTGTAGACTCTGCACAAGCTAGGAGTGTATTGGCCTTCTATGGAAGCAGATGTCTATAGGCTATGTAAAGAATGCCCAATTTTTTGTGAAAGACCACTTGTGGAGCATGCCACACTATATCAAGTGTCTCTTACACCAAAATGGAGTGAACCAATGGTAACATACTTGAGGAAGAAAACATTCCCTCAAGGCATGACTTTAGCAAGACAATGAAGTCTAGAGCAAGACGCTCAGGACTACACACTTATTGGTGATAGCCTATACAAATGCGAGAGATGGATACCTCAGACAGTGTGTTCATGAAAGTGATTATTTGAGCATATTAGAGATTCCACACCAAGGTGTTGCAGGAAGTCATTTTGGCCCTGACAGGATAATCAAAGCCATACTATTCATAGGATTATGGTGGCCCACTCTTCACATGGATGCACATACCTATGTTAAGAGAAGTGATGTGTGGCAAAGAACCGAGTTTCCTACTCGTAGACATGGAATGCCATTGAACCCATGATGGTAGGACATGCATTCTCTAAATGGGGTATAGAATTTGTAGGACCCATTAACCTCCTTGCTAAAGGTATGCATGTTGAATACATCATAGTAGCGATAGATTATCTCACCAAATGGGTAGAAGTTGAGGCCACTGAAAGGAATGATGCACACACGACTGCAAAATTCTTATTTGAAAATGTCTTTAGGAGATATGGTTGTTTGTATCATTTGCTTTACTAAGGGTTTGAGTTGAGCCACATCTACAACTAGCCATGTTTTAGGGATGCTTGGTGCCTCACCTATGAGTACATATTTTCCCTTGTCCACATGTATCATTTTATGATGTGGCTGTCTAATTTGGAGGTGGATCTGATTTTCTTTGTCTGCATGTATTGTATGCTTTGTAGCACTTCCTTGGAATGTTACATCTAGTGGAGAAGGCTCTGCTACAATCCTTATGGGCATAAATGGTTCAGGATCTTACACCTCCTCATGATCTTTTTCTTCCTTTGGCATATTTATCGTGGTTTCACCATCCAAGTGGATTTTTGTGATTTGAACCTTGGTCTCATCATTTATCTTTAGTGTATGGACCTCTCCTTGTGATGATCCTTTCTTTGGTATCTCTATGATTGTCTTGTCCTATTTTTTATCCAATTTTGTGTCTTCCACTTCAAAGGAATCCTTTACTTGATTTATGTCATCCCACTTACCATCTTCATTTGATTCACTTTTAATATCCATATTTATAGGGGATGGTACATGGTCTTCTTGGAGTTCAGAAGATGAACTAGAGTTCACCAATCCCAAGTCTCTATATCAATGGAATTTTGTTAGTTTATTTCCCTGCATGGTCTTTGCATGATCTTGATGATAGTAGTGCCCTTCTACTGGCAGGTTTACTTGTCCTTCCATGAATCTATAGTATCCTACATAGCTTTCTTTAACTCTTCTTCTGTGATAGACTTAGTCTATTCAATTGTGGTTCTCCGAGGTACATGTATTCTTTTGGATGAAGGAAGTGCTTCTTCTGCCTTTTCAACACTTCTCTTAATCTTTTTGCACCTCTCATCCTTGGTTGAGAGCTTGTTCGAGCCTCCTCAGTCATTTTCATGCCTTTCTTTTTTCTTGGAACGGCGGCTGGTTTTGTGTACCTTGCCATTTCCACTGATGAAGGCATTTTTTTAAGGTACTCCCTAATGCCTAATGTATGATAGATCAAGATTTTCAAAGCCATACTTCCATTCAGGAACTTCTTCTCACCCCATTGCCTCTTGGCTTTGAATAAACATTCTTTAACATAGGGTGTCAGATTCACTTGCTTGCCAATTTGTTTGGTGGCATGAGATAGTAACTGTACTATGACCTTTTGTGGTGTTTTGTATCGATGCATGTTGGGAAAACAAAAATGTTGGTGTATTAGCCTGACCTCCTCTTCGATATCCATGTGATTGATGTCCACAAATGTGTGGGTCTTCATTCCATGGCTTTCGTCCTTTAGGTCAGTGTTCCCATATTTCTCCCATCCAAATGCCTCTTTAATCAACTCATGCATGAACTAAATAATCACCCATTCACCTTCCGCATCGAGATCTTTTTCTTCTGGTACTAAAGGATTATGTAGAGCCGGTCGAAGAGTGTTCATAACTTGAGTACATCATTGAAAATCCGGCTTATAAATTGGTAGCTCGAAGTACTTATGAATTCCTGCCTTTGCCAATACATCCAAAGTTGATGGAAGTGCATGTAAGACTTTAAAGTCATGGGACATCATAGGGAATTGTTGATCTCTGTCCATGATCTTTATGGTCACTAAGAATAGATTCTCTCCTGCCGGTTGGTCTTCTCTAAACCAATGGCCCTTAGCTTTAGTTACACTTTACAGTGGGAATTCGGGTACTTCCTCTTGAATGGTTGCCTCAGAATCTTTGAAAGCCATCTGCACTTGTAATAAAGGAAAGAATCAGCTTACAAGCGAAACCAAATCATTTGTTTATGTGTGGTTTAATGATATGTCATCTTTTTGTCGCTCCATTCCCCCTTGCATAAGTAAGTAATGTCTCTTACCACACTTTTCTTAATTTGTACTCCTGAAAGAAAACAAAAGATTAATGCTAGCCAAAGAATTTATTTATTTACAATGTATGATCATTCATATGACAGTAGAAGTTAAGTCCTATTCCAATGATGGAAATGTGCACCACTACTTTTGTTGAAGAGCCAATGTGTTGAATGCATGGCCTTGTAATGTGGCCCTATCATGCACACTCTGGATGCACTGGATTCTTTATGAGTGCATGTAGAATCTCATTGAATTTGTTATTCCCATCCTTGCTACCTTTTTGGTCTCCATATCCACTCGCTAGTTTGTGCTGGAGGCATTTGTTTCTGTCGAGTTCTTTGTTCTCTGGTCTTTGACTCCTTCCTACTTCTGGTCTGAGTTTTATATGTCGTGGTCTTTTGGTATCCTTGGTGAATCTTTATGGACCTTTTTGCTTCACGTTGCATGGATGATATCTCGTTGAATTTTCATAGTTCTTGATTTGCTACCAGTCAAACTGCTTTAGGTATCCATATGCATTGTTGTGTCCTCTGGGCTTCTATTAATGACTTTGGAAGCCACACACAAAGAAGTCTTGGTTTGTCTGTTTGCGATTGCAAATAGTGGTTGTCTCTTTGTGTTTCTATTGAATGGCTCATTTGCTTCTGTGTTGTGTTGATTGATTGAGTCATTCAATCCTTACATACCCATTGTAGATGAGTATTATATGGACATGATGTTTGGACAGTGGAAATCCATGTAGGTTTTCTTCTTATAGTGTAGATAGACTTAGAAGTAATGTCCTCACGATCTCTCTTAGGCTCATGTAACAAGGGCAAGGTGTTCACACAATCATGCAACACTTCTTTATTTGCGGGCAATTCAAGATTAAGGCACTCTTGGGATATACTCTTTATAGAATCATCTTCCTTTACCTCCTTTGAGTTCTCTTCCCTAGGTTTGATGACATTACAAATTTGTGATGACCTTTCTTCCAAGAAAGTAAAGACTTCTTTATGCCCTATTTTGGCTGATATGTATCATTATGCAAGATGTATACTGACTTCATTGTCAATAATCCAGTCTTGTCCTCGAATCAAATTTTCAATCAGGTCTTCATCTTGGCATACCAAAACTCTTTGCTCCATAGCCGAATTGCCTAAGTGAAGGAACATTAGGGCTTCTCTGACACATTCTATGATTGGACCTCCAATTCCTATCATACATGCTTTAGTGGGACTTATGGTCATTTGGTGATTGGACTTATTGTATGATTGGACCTCCAATTCCTATCATACATGCTTTAGTGGTTAACGACACTCGTATACAGCTTAGTGCCGCTCTTGAGTCAATCAGAGCATCCACTAATTGATACTCTGTGTTCATGATTCCTAGGTTTAAGCATGGTTGGAAGATGCTATAGCTCGTATTGCTTGTATTATTGACTTGGTAGTTGGCCATGCGTATAAGTTCCTCTCCCTATAGATATCATTCATCCCTTTTTTGTATCCACTCTTTTCGTCTCTTGATATGCTCTAAGGCTTCCTTTAGTGCTTCTTCTCTAATCCTCTCTTCTTCCTTCTTTCGATTATGTGCTCCTACTAGTCCTGGTAACATTTGATCTCTTAATGGTTCCATATATCAATTCACTCTACAACCGTTGATGTTGTTGGGAAGTACATCTCTATCTAATGTGGCTAGATTCAATGCTCCGCTTGTTGAGATTCAATTTATTAGTAATGATCCATATCCGTGCTGCTGCAGTTTCTTGGCATGTTGACTCAATGTATATACTAGGACCAAATCCCCTTCCTTTAAGCCTTTTTCTTTGATATGTGCATCATAATATGCTTTCTACCTCAATTTAGGAGCATGAATTCTTGCAAGTGCTTGTAGTCTTGTTTCATGTAGTTTCTCAATCTAGTTTGATTGCTTGGATAGTTCATGGCATGTCCACTCAAACTGTTGGTGCTACACGTAGAGTAGGAACTAAAAAGTCTATTGGTACTAAGTTAAAAGGAGTAGTTCCAATGACTATCTTGTAAGACACTCGGAATGCCCATATTGCATGATGCAATTTTTTGTCCCAGTCTGCCCTTTCATTGTTGACTATCTTTGTCAACAATGTACATAACACTTCATTAGAACTCTCTACCTAACCATTACCTTGAGGATGATAGTGATTTTTTATGAATTAATAGGAATTTGTTCATCAATGTTTCTATTACTTTGTTGATGAAGTGTGTTCCCCTATCGCTCACTATCTCTATCTGTAATCCAAAGCGAGTAAAGATGTTCTCAAAGAGAAACTTCATTGTAGTTTGCGCATCATTCTTTTTTTTTTTTTTTTGCTTCTACCCATTTTGTTAGATAGTCCGTTGCCACTATTATATACTCCGCACGTGATCCTTTGGCTCGAGGGTTAATACGTCCTATTAAATCAATGCCCCATTTGGAAAAGGCTCTCGCACAAATCATGGGTCTTATTGGCATATCATCTCTCCTAATAGGATACTTGGCTCTTTGGCACACCTCACAACTTCATACATAGGTGTCTGCATCCAAATGTAGAGTTGGTCATCACAAACCTGCAAAGAGAATCATTTTTACCATTCTTTTGGCCGAAAAGTGTCCTCTCACACCACCTGCATGCAGGTTGTTGCATAATTGGAAGCATCTACATGGATATGGAAAGGTTTATTCCAATTGGGTATCTTCAATATAGGTGTTGTACTTAATCATCATTTCAGTTCATTAAATGCTTTCTCACATTCATCCGTCCAAGTGAATTGAGTTAATAATCCATATAGTGGCTTAATGATTATGGCATACATGTGGATAAATCTACGATAATATCCAGAATGACCCATAAAGGCTTGTACTTCCATGTGTCCTAGGATCTTTCCTTGTCTCACCATAAAGACACATTTTTTAGGATTCAGACACACTCGATATTGTCGACATTTCTCAAATATCCTTCGCAATTTTGGAATGTGCACACTTCTCTAGCCTGAATAGGTGCATAAGTCATCTACATTACTTCCATAATCTTACTTAGGAATTCCTTAAATACATGACACACCAACCTTTGGAAGGTAGTGGGGCGCTTGTGAGCCCGAATGGAATCACTCTAAAAGCATAGACTCCCCATTCAGTTGCGAAAGTTGTTTTATGTTGATCCTCACTAGCTACTTGGGTATACTCGGAGAATACATCTAGGAAGCTATATACTTCCTTGCCTGCAACCCTTTCCAAGAGATGGTCAGTGATTGGTAATGGGTAACTATCACGGATAGTAGCTACGTTCACTTTCTTTAAGTTAATACAGACTCTTAATTTTCCATTCTTCTTTGGTACTACCACTAATGGTGACACCCATTTTGTGTGCTCTATCTTGTAAATGAATCCGGATAGCTAACAGTTTGTCTATTTCCTCCTTGATTTTTTCCAAATAGACATCATTATATGTGTAAGGGCATTGTTTCGATGGTTTTGCTTCAGGTGTCATTGGGATTCTATGGGAGCAAATGGATGGATCTACACCCTTGAGGTCCTTGTAGCTCCATGCAAATACATCCCGGTATTCTTTGATTAGGGTTATCACTCCTTCTTCCTCTTTAGGTGACATGTCTTTTCCAATATATGTACATCTCTCTTCTCCTTCTTAAATGGTCACTATCACTTTCTTAGTTTGCTTCTTCTTATCGTAAGCTTCTCCTTCTCTGGCTTCCCTCTTTGGCATTTGAATAGCTATCTTCCTCTCTTCTACTTTGTATCTTTTGAAGTGCTTTGGAACTTCAAAGAGATATGGGGGTTGTTCTACCTTATCTAATGTTTCCTTGTCATCCAGTCTTGCCTGAGCTGCTTCTATAGCTAACACCTTGGGTGTTTCTTCTTTGTTCTTGACCTGCATTGCTTCTAAATACCATTCCTCTGAATCAAATTCCAACTCCATCTCTATGCTCTCGTACTCCTCCTTCCATTCCTTTTCTAGTAATTCTCCTGCCTCCACTTCCTGAAGGATTACCATGTAAAAACTTACATCATAACCTTCTTCATCCACGCATCCATTCATAGTTAATACTTCCCCATTTATGCACACATCTAAGGTGGCTAAAATCTCCATCAATCTGTGTGGTTAAAATGCTTCATCAAGGAAAATTTGAGGCATATACATGGGATCATCTATGGGACGATAATTTCGATGTTCGATAGGCCATAATTGAGTTTTACTCTCCTCCTATTTTGCCTCTTTGCATGTCCATAATTGACCATCTTCGTGCATACATGATTGATCACTCGATCCTGCACTATGAATTGACAAATCCCCCTCCTCTTTATGTATAGGATTCCATTGTAGTGGGGGCACATCCCATATGAAAATGTATGTAAATTTATCTTTGTAGTGGTCATAATGTGTCTCTTCCCTAATCTCGTATTACCCTGATTTGTCTCATAAAAGTTCGTCCTAATATCATTTCGTAATTATTGGCCTTTCCAAATTGACATACAACCAGAGTGTATTCGAATTCTACTCCGCAGGTGGTCAGCTTAATCTTCTCCAATATTCCTAGGGGTCTTTCCACGTGGCCATCTGCTAGTTGAAGCTTCATACATGTTGGCCCTAATGCAGGCTTTCCACATTTTTCCCAAATCTCTTTGGTAGCTATGCCCACACCCGCTCCGATGTCTAAATAGCTTTAGTTGTATATCCATTAAATCTGATGGGTAGGCATGTATTTCCTTCATCTCCTTCATTGAATTCTCCAACTTTATCAATTGGGATTTGAATGGTAGATGGAACTTTAGTTTCTCTTTTTTCCGTTGCAGGCTCTCTAGTTTCTATTCTCAATTGTCCAGCTAACTTATTCCATAATTGTGGTTTCACTTGTAGTAATTCTTCTAACTTATTCCATAATTGTGGTTTCACTCGTAGTAATTCTTCTACAATCAAGAGGCATTGTACCTTGGTCTTCTTGAGCTCTGCTAGGTTGTGTGATGTTTTATCTAGAGACCCATCTTCTTTGCACCATAGCGTAGGAGCATCAAAGGTCACATATCCTTTTTCGTATTCCCCCATATAATTTGGTAGCATGGAAAAGCTATGCACTTCTTCCCTATTTCGGTCTAACATGGAAGCTTCTTCATATGCTTCTTCTAAATTGGGTATAGGTTGGGTTTCCCCAATGTCTAGTTCGTGAAAGGGTAGTTTTGAACTCTCATTCTTTTTCCATCATTCTTCCTGGATCTTGGCCCATAAGTCTTGTGGCCAATTGGCCTCTACTTCTGGAATTGTACAAGTCTATTCGATCTGGTTACTTTGTTGTTCTTCTTCATCATGCTTCTCTTTAGTCATTGTTGGTTGTTTTCGATTGTCATTTTCTATACACCCCTTGAATACACTTTCAGATATCGTTATTTCCACAAGGATTGGGATAGTCTTTTCTAGAGTGGTTTGAGTTATCTCTATGAGCTTTCTACATATCACCAATCTCTCCTTCTCTAGCTCTCTTTGTGGATAGAGTTTCTCATGTTGTTCTATGTTTGGTCCTGTCGTGATTCTAGATTGGTAAGCTTTCAACCACATATCCAAGTCTTCTGGCATTGATTCAGCTAGAATGGACTCTGGTTTGCCTGGCTTCTGTGTTTGGGTCTTCTTATCAATGTTTCCTAGCACTTCTTGCTCCCGAGGTTTCTTACTTTCTTTCACATCTTTCTCACTCTCTTTATTTTTCTTCTTTAGCCATTTATTGTTGAGTTTTTCTCTTCCATTCTTCCAACTTTGAGTTTTCTTCATTTGGTTACTTTTTCATGGGTCTTTCGAATCTTCTACTATCTGTATCTTTGGCTCCAGGCTCTTATCCATTTCCTGTTCAGAATCTAATTCTTTCATCATTGGTTCCTTGGCTTGGGCTTGAGTAATCTCTTTCAATGGTACTCTATATTCTTTATTGCTTCCTGATGATTCAATCACTTCTATTACATTGATCTGAGTAGTGTTATGGGTCTTATTGGGATTTTTTGGGCATTCTCTAAATAGATGTTCCTTTCCACACTCATTGCAGTACACTTCCCATGTTCTAGAAGGTGGGGGGTTGTATGGCAATGTGCATTCCCTTATGAAATGATCTCTACCGCATCTATCGCATGGCCGCCTTGGTGTAGGTGGTCTAATAGGTGGTCTCATCGGGGCTAGTGCTTTAGGTGCAGTGTACATCAGGTTCCCATATTGAGGTCCATAGGAATTGTCGTATACTTCATAACCATAATATGGTTGTTCATATGCTTGGTCATACTCTACCAAACTGGTGTCATAAGGGCAGTATTCTCCCTGAGTCTGCTCATATCCCTAATTTGTTGTTTCTGCACTAGCTAAAGGCGTAGCTAGTACTATGGCTCTTTCCATGTTTTCCTCTGGTTGAGTGTATTTGATTGGCACTACATTCTATGGATGGGGTGGTTGTTTTCCTAGTACTGGCTATGGTTGTCCATATCCCACTTGCTCATAAGGTATGGTTGCTTCTTGTGGGCCAGGATAAGGATTATATCTTGGCATCTCTCTACCTTGCTCTCTAGGAGGGTATCGATAAGGTCTGTACTGGGGTTGAGTCATTAGCCTTGGTTTCCTGTCAAATGGGAAATTTTCGGTAATATGGTTGGTATATTTCTATTCAATGTGACAATACAGGTTGGGTCCTTCGGGTGGTTGTCTATTGTATGGGTAAGGTTGTTGCATGCCTAAACCCCTCTTGTACAATTATGAGATGGATGATCTCCACCACACAGGCTACATCTCCATAGCATTGGCATTCTCATTGGTGGGTTTTGATAATTCCTATGTCCACACACACCTAATTTCTTAGCTATCAATTCTATCAATTCCTCCACACTACTAGAACTAGTCATCACTGTACTCCTAGTGTCTTCTGATTTAGTGGAGCTTTGTGTATTTTTTAGGTTGTCAACTAGGTTTTCTTCTAAGTCAATGCATTCCTGGAGGCACTCACTCAACATTTGTAGCCGTTTTACATAAACTAAGGTTCTCAACATTCCATTAGTCAATCCATCTAAGAATAGTGATATCGTTTTCTGTTGGGAGGGTCTTTCTGTTACATGGCATCTATCAACATATTGGTTAAATCTTCGGGCAACTGTTTTTACAGTTTCATTTGAGTTTTGTTTGAAACTATGAACTTGACCTATCCATTTCATCTAATGGCCAATACCTTCTTTGGTTTTGGTCTAGGTATGTGACTCTAGACTCATCTTCCAAATACTTTAGCTCATAAATAGTCACTAGGCTTAATTCTTCTCCTCATGTGGGTGAATCAGTTTGTAAAAGTAGGTCTAACCCATGGATGAGATAGACATCTAACAGGTAATCATCTTGACATATCAGATCCCCTCTCAAGACTTGATTTGTTACAGAATTGCCCCTTGGGGTAGTCACAGTGTCCTCATGGTTAGTTCTTCCAGAAGTTCCTTGTCCTTTTGGTTCCCCTCTCTCATTGACCCGGTTAGGGTTTTCAGTCATCACATAGATCTGATCTAACTTGTCCATGTAAACTCCTCCTTTGTACTTGACTGCAGGTCTTGGAACGATTGTTGAATCTGTAGAGTTTACCTATTGACCTATTTATGCCATCAAGATAAATAGGGACTCCGTGTTGATTAGTGGATACATCCTACAAAGAGTTCTAGTATTCCCCCTCTATGGTGGACATAAAGTTCTCTCTCGAAATTGAACCATGCATGTCTCCTGAGGCATGGGTAGTTCCTCCTCTGAGTCATTGGATGTGTTTGAGTGATGGCTCGCTTGGGCTCCACTTCCTATCGATGAAATGACACTTCTCCATCTACTTAGCACCCATCCTGATCTTAAGTTCATCCAGCTTCTAAGTCCATATCTTCTCTCCTCTTTCCCTTAATTATATCTTCAATCACTCAAAGTTTACTTTCAGTCTGTCTGGGTTATTCTAGATGATACGGCTCTAGGCAATACCTCACTCATGATACGATATCGCACTTGACATGATACGATACCAAGAGCTCACCACAATAGAATACTACTTATTGGCGTGTGTTGGCATACAAGTCAGATGAAGAGCATACTAGCGCAACGGAGCAGTCATGCACAATACGGCAACAAGGCCCAATCATTTTTTCCATGGACCATTTACAACTCAAGTGATTTTAATCACTACACAAACATTGTAAATTCCGTTTTTGGTAGAATAGACTCTATTTTGTGCAAGCCGAGGAGTCCTTGAGCTTGAGGAGTATTAGAACTAGCTACATATCAATTTTCATAATTTTTAGACTCTGTTTGAGCCCTCAAATAGGCTCTAGAACCTAATTTTTAACTAGGTCGGACACTAGGTCTGGACAAGACCAAAGCTAGTTAGAAAACTATAAAAAGAGCTAGAGAGCTCATTTTTAAGGGGAGATTGTTTGTGAATTGAGCTTATGTAAGAGACTTTTTGACTAAGGCAAAGAACTCCGTTGTTCCTCTCCTTGTTCTTGCCTCGTGTGCGCGTGTGTGTGTATGTGTGTGCATGCTTGTGTGCTTCTCACTCACACACTTGTGCCTTCACTTGCTCATAGTCTTCATACTAGTCTTCACGTCTCCACGGATTGACAATTATGAGGTGAATCTTCTCACGTTGGTACTCACCATTGTGCTAGAGTGACACCAAATTTGGCGCCGTTGCCGGGGAGAGAGCTTCGAGGACGAGCGTGTGATGGTAAGACGTCGAGTTGAGACATTGGAGTTATAGGTAATATCTTTCCTTTTCTTTATTTTTCTTCATTTTTTTCCTTACTTTCGCATCACCATCATCACCATCATCATCCCCACCATCTCCCACCTCCATCTCCATCTCCACAAAAATTTCAGTTTTTTGGTCATATTACACTCCCCACCTCAATTCCCTCATTTCATTGTGAGAGAGTGCGAGAGAGAGCTTGCATGCTATCTGTTTTTGGTGTGTTTTTGAGCTTTTGTTGCAGGAACTAGCTATACCATCATCTCCAGCAGCTTGCATAGGTACGACAGACTCTGCACAGGTCCCGGGACGATGACCTCTGTCTGTCGTGACAGACAGAAAAACTTAATATTTTATGAATGCGTGTTTGGCACGGTAACCTACACCATTAGAGCACTCCGAATCACTAGAAGTTTCTCAAAAATTTGCGTTTTTTTAGTCTATCGCGACAGACACCATCTATCGCAATAGACACCGTCTATCACGACAGACACAGTATATCGCGACAGACCACTCTATCGTGACAGACACCGTCTATCGCGACAAACCACTCTATCACAACAGACACCGTCTATCGCGACAGACCACTCTATCGCAACAATCACCGTCTATCGCGACAGACATCGTCTATCGCGACAGACCACTCTATCGCGACAGACACCGTCTATCGCGACAGACCACTCTATCGCGACAGACGACTCTATTGCGACAGACACCGTCTATCGCGACAGACAGCCGCCCACGACAGTTTGTTTCTATCGCAACAGACACCGTCTATCGCGATAGACAGACATTTTCGGCAAAAATTAAGGGGTAAATTTTTTGGAAATTTAGGCTAACTTTTGGGCATATTTGCACTCTCAAATACTCACACACTTGCAAAGGCCTTAGAAAAATGCATTAAAACTCCTCAAAGGTTCTGTTTGTCTGTTTAACCCCCTAAACCCTGAACGGTCATAACTTTTTCATACGAAATCCATTTTTTGAGCTCTAGGGCTTGTCGAAAAGCTCGTGGCATATACTACACGCCCTCAGCTGTTTTTTATAAGAATAATGCGTTGATTTTCAGATAGGATATTTGGAAGTTGACACACTGAGGGGTAGGAACACCAAGGGAGCTCTAGAGGAAATTTTTAGCAATACAAAAGGGGGAACAAGGGTCATTAAAAAAGTGTTTGAAATAAATTGTCTATCAATTGAAGGATCAAATTGAAGCTAAACTTGGGATTCTTACAGGATCATCGAGAGCTCTTGGAGAAAGCAAAGTAAGTGCCAGGGCGAACAAGCTTGGGAACGTGCTTCCTGGGTAGACCAGCATCGCCAGGAGGAGCGACTTGAGGTTGGAACATCACTTAACCCCTTCAGTCTATTCTTAGCATAGGCTAAGTGCGAGTAGTTGTTTTGATTGACTAGGGATACGATAGGAACAGTCAAGTTTGAAGAGCCCTTAATTTCTCAAGTGCAAGGGTAGGCTAAACTGTAGTCAAGGGATAACTTAAAGGAAAAGAACTTAAACTAAGCGGACGCAGAACATCAAGTACGACACGCGAAAGTGCTCCTGATGACGCTTAATTAAAAACAAGAAAACCCATCCAAAGGAACTTAAAAGGAACAAGTGACTGGTACCAAAGAATCAGCAACGTACAAAGGGCATATGAACCTTAGGTCAGGTAGACACCTAGGGAGAGACAGACAAAGTCTTAGATCTTCAGAGGCTAGTGTCAATCATACTGCTAGGTCTTGGGCCCAGCAGTTGAGCCATCATTCGTATTACCCTAGTTCTGAGACTAGCGAGTCTGAGATGTCCCACGGTATGGAGAGACCTACAGGAAGTTCTGGGGTGCCATATTTACATAGGGTGGAAGGCCCTTACAAGATGCAACTCGAGTACCTTAGGACCAACCGATTAGGTGCTAGCATCTATGAGGACGGCCTAGGAAGAGCGGTGGTCCAGATTAAAAACCCTTACCAATCCATTGGACTAGAGCGCCCAGCTGTCAAGTTTGAAAATGGAGCATACTTGGACAAGGAAGGGACAATATATGTAGTCACCAGTCATCCCGATAGGACAGATGAATTTGGGAATGTGGTCCCGGAAACGGACTTAGGTGACCTAGAGCAAGGAAACATGGGCGAAGAACCTAGAACCCCCCGAGGCAAATCTGTTCTCACGAGGATTATCACACCAGAGTGGGTTCCCCAAGATAATAAGAGCATAGATCTCCTCTTGAACCGAGAGACGGAAGAAGCCTTTTGGAGATATAGACCTCATCAGCCGAGTGAGGTAGGAACAATCATGATATACGAGTTCAAAGATCCTGATATTCCAGGAAGAGTGACCTATTTGGATCACTCTTCAGAGAGGATCTTTGGGGTTACAGAAAATGATAGGCATGCTTACACTTGGAAAGGAGAATTTATCTTCCCCCAACCAAGATCGAATGTGGCCTTTGGTCTCCAAGGAGCTAGAACATCTCAAGCTCATGGGACTCAAAGAGAAAGGAGTCGAGAGAGACCTGAGGTAAGCTTTGCCAACTCTTGGGGAAGAGAAAGAAGGAGAACGGAAACGAATAGAGGGGAACCTGAGGGACATAGAGCCCCAGGGAACCGAAGAAATGCCGATGATTTCCCTTTGCCAAGACCGAGAGAGCACACGAGGACCTTGAGACCGACCCAGCTAGTTAAGTCCATGAAAAACTACTTCGATGGCACTGGAGACCCCTACGATCATGTAGCTGAGTTTAAGCAAGTCTTGAGAGGTGAACAAGTTGAAGACCTGTTCACGCAGTACAATGCCTTTGGTTTAACCCTTAGGAACACCGCCCTGACATGGTTTCAGCCACTAAATGAGAGGCAGTTTAGAAGCATAGATCAACTTTTAGAGGCATTCATTATCGAATTCTCTAAAAGTGGCATAAGGCATAATACTTCCTCATTGATATACAGCTTCAAGCAGATCCCGCAAGAGACTGTGAGACTTGCAGGAAGAAGATTTCGGCAATATCTTGAGCGATGTTCTGGTCCTGAGTTACCCACGGCCGCTAGGCAAGTGGATTTATTCTTGGATGGATTGCTAAGTACCAAATTGAGATCATATGTGTACTTGAAGGACCCCCGGACTATAGAAGAATGTGTACGCATGTGCATAGATATTGAGGATAACCTAGGGGAGGAGTTAGAGCTTTCCAAAATCTACAAAGATTGAGATAGTACCTCTAGCCTCTCTTCCTCACAATCCACATCAATTGAGGAACTTGCAGAAAAAGTAGCTAAAAAACTAGGTGTCTCTAGTAAACAAATTCCTAGATTTGCTCCAGTAAAGAGGTGCTATACTTGCGGTGGTGACCATATGGCAAACGCATGTCCCATCACGGCTCAACCCCAAGTGAATCTTAGCAACCAATATTGCACCATAGAGCGAAGGTACACAAATCACTCAGCACAGGACTGCCCATACAATAAGCAAGCGGTTAGGCAAACCTACCCTCAGCCATACCCTCAACAAGGCAGATACCAGAGTCAATATTCACCACAACAGTATATTAGGCCTCGGCAAAATTACCAACAACAATATCAGGCCCAACTGAGACCCCAGCCAGTGCTAGCACAGCAACCACCTGCTCCTACTAATGTGATTCCGGTCAAGTATGCTGCTGCAGAAGAAAACCTGAATAGAGCGATAGTCCCAGTACCACCATTAATCTCAGAAAGTGATCCGAGTGACCATAGCTTTGATTCTACACATGTTGATAGTCCCCAGGCTTACTACATGCAGTCTCCTGAACATGGTGAGTCTTACTACAGTGAGGAACCGAGTGAACCTATTTGGGAGACAGAGTATGCGAATGTCATGTACGTGAACCCCAACCCTAGACCTCAATCTAGGCAGGTAAGACCTCCATTTCCTAGAGGGCCATGCTACAGATGTCAGGGAGATCATCTCATTCGTGATTGTCCCTTGCCTCCACCTACACAACCCCAGTCAGTGACAATCCAAGGCTATTGCCAGGAGTGTGGAAAGGAGCATCTCTTACGAGACTGCCCAAAGAATCCTAATAATATGCCAAAAATCACTCCTATCAATGTGATTGGCTTAGTGGTAGACTCCACAGGAAGTGTGACTTCCACAGCCCCAGTACAAGTCATCACGAGAGCCCAGACACTTAAGCAAAACCAAGACTCAGGCCAGGAAAAGAATACGGAGGTTAGTGAGAGTGAGAGCCAGAATAAGAAGAGGACAAGAGCTTGGAGAGATAGCCGTGAACGTATGAAAAGGAAATGGGCAAGAAAGATGAGCGAACTTGAGGAAAGCCTACGAGAAACCAAAGCCAAAATCATAGAAATCACATCTCAAACGCACTCTCACACATCCCCGCCACTACCATCCCCTTCACCCTCCATTCCTCCACCCACCAATCCACCACACGTAACCCAACCACCACCCCGAGTAGGATCAGTCTTAGCCGATCCCACTCCTGAAGATCTAGACATGATGCTTAAAGCATATCAAGCCAGAATTCAAGAAGGGCCCAATGTAACAGATCTTGAGAAATGTTACCTTAGAGCCGATCTAGAGATAGAGCGAACAAAGCTTTGTGCTAAAATGGTCGAATTGGCGCAAGCCATGTTTGAAGCCAGTCATTTGTTCAATGGCTCTAACCCCATCAGAACACCATTGCACTTTGATGGTCTATTGGATAGATTGGAGGGGTTACTTGCAAAGTCTGGAAAAGGAGCCACCTCCCAGGCTAAGGAGAGGGCAAGTGATAGAATAAGCATTCCTCCCAAGGAAGCTTATGTGCCTAACTCCACTGAACCAGACACCTCTTCTTCTATGAATCAATACACACCAAAATTCTTGCGAGAGATTCAAGAAGAGAAATGGGCTAAAGAGAGTGAAGTTCCTCCTCCCATTGAACTGGTGGATGACACACATGATCAATTCCCACAAGACCTTCCTTCCATTTATGGAGAGCAGGAGAGTGCCCAATCTCAAGAAAGATTAGACTTCGAGTCTAATTCTTTACAGGAACTACCCCATTTCACAGGCCCATGGGAAGCAAAGTCCACTTGTATGAGAGCACCCACGGTCATGGTACGAAATGAAGATTCAGTCATACCTAGGAACACAGAGGTAGTGAAAAACACTAAAGTGCAGTGCAACCTCACCTTAGAAGAGCTGCTTAAGGTTAGACCAGAAGTGTGGAAACATGTAGCCAATCAAGTGCCCGAGATAGCAAAACCTCGTTCCCAGGTAGGATCCCAGAGAACAGTGCCAGAAATACCCTTAGACAAGATAGGAGACATGAGTGAGGGTGAAGAGGGAAACACATATCTCCCCATCACTCATCAGGGATACACAACCAAGGCCATTTTGGACTCAGGTGCAGGAGTTGCAATTGTTACCACTTCCTTATGAAAACGATGGGGCAAGCCAGCTCTCAGGCCAACGAGAATGAAATTGCAGATGGCTGACGGGCACATAGAAAGACCCTTAGGACTACTAGAGGGGATAACTCTCACTACTTGTGGTGTAGAGTTTGAGCACACATTTGCTATCTGTGACTTTAGCAAAAATCAAGCCTATGAGATGATTTTGGGAAGACCATTTATACGACAGTTGCAAGTGGTACAGGATTGGGGAACCAATTCCTTGTATCTGCAACACTTAGGTGTTACAACCAAAGTCAATCTCAAGGATTACTCTCATAGAGATGTCCCTCCTATCCAATGGAACCCCATCCATAGAGCCAGAGATGATACGGAATCAGTGCATTCCCTAGGATCAGGATCCTCATGGATGGATGAAGACACTCACTTATGGATGTGTAAGGTAGCAGTAGAAGAAGAGAAGAGAGAAAAAGCCAGGGAGATAGGTGCAAAAGAAACCCATAGATCAATCCAAGACCCAGCCTATGCACCTGTAGTTTTTCCAGACGAAGAATTTGAACCTCAGGGCTGGGCAGAAATTCTAGCAACAATGGATGTAGCCATCAATGAAGAACAATGGATACCCCACTGTGATGAGGATGGCTATGACATTTCAGTCTTCTCCATAGAGCCCATCATGGGAGAGGCAGTTCTAGAAGAGTGCGAACCTAGCCCTGATGCATTTGAGGATGCGAGTGACTCCGATCTAGAGTCAATTATTATGGACCCACCTTTTGCATCAGATGAAGAATACTTCTATGAAGTGGAATTTCAACCCCAGAGGCACGGAGATCTTACAAACGATATAAGGCTAGCCACACATGTAACCCCTAAGGAAGAAGGAAAGAAAAGGAAGAAGAAAGAAGTCACACCAGAAGAGGAAGAATCTTTGTTTGAGGTCCCAAAAAATTTTAAGAAGTATGAGATAGATGACAGGAGAGTCATGATTAGAATGCCTAAATGAGAGGCGCAATCGGGGGAGGCCTATGATAACAAAGAAACCACCAAGAAAATAAAGGTAGCCATAGAAGAAGGGGAAGAGAGATGCACGTACATAGGCCATGACTTGATAGAAGAGGAAGAACAAGAGCTAATAGCCTTGCTAAGAGAATACAGAGATGTATTCACTTGGAGTTACAAGGATTTGAAAGGAGTGGACCCGGACATATGCTCACATACAATTCCCATGACTACAGAGGCCAGACCCTCAAAACAAAAGCCATACACATACAATGACAACTATGCTGCCAAGATCAAAGAAGAGATAGACCGCTTGGTTGAAGCTGGATTTATCTATGAAATTGAGCACACTGAATGGGTATCCCCCATTGTAGTGGTGCCCAAAAAGAATGGTAAATTACGTGTATGCATTAACTTGAAGAAGGTTAACACAGCCACTATCAGAGATAGTTATCCGCTTCCTATCACCGAGCATTTATTAGAAAGGGTAGCCGTCAAGGAAGTGTACAGCTTCCTAGATGGGTTCTCTGGCTACAATCAAGTGGCCATTGCACCAGAAGATCAACATAAAACGGCCTTTGCCACAGAGTGGCGCATATTCGCCTTTAGAGTAATGCCATTCGGGCTTACCAATGCTCCCGCAACCTTCGAGAGATTGATGTGCCATGTGTTTAAAGAGTTCCTAAGAAAGAATTTGGAAGTCTATGTTGATGATCTATGTGCTCATTCCAACATTAGACAAACACATATACCTGAACTCAGGCAAATCTTTGACAAGTGTAGAGAGTATCAAGTCTGCCTGAACCCAGAAAAGTGTGTTTTCATGGTCAGACAAGGCAAAATTCTAGGACACATAGTGTCAAAGAATGGCATATCTACGGATGAAGAGAAAGTAAGAGCTATAGCCGAATTACCTAGGCCCAAGAATGTCAAGGAAGTACAAGCTTTCATGGGGCATTGTGGTTATTACCGACGATTTATACACATGTATGCCATCATAGCAAAGCCTCTCTATGGACTGTTGACTAACTTCGAGTGGACTGATGAATGTGAGCATTCCTTCAATGAGCTTAAACGGCGATTATGTTCAGCACCAATCTTGACCACACCAGATTGGAATAAGCCTTTCCACGTTCATGTTGATGCATCCAATTATGCTATTGGGTGTGTACTAGCACAGCCTACCAGTGAAGGTAATATGGATCTTCCAATTGCCTATGCCAGTAGACAGTTGAATGCAGTTGAACGAAATTACACCACTACTGAGAGAGAAGGCTTAGGCATGGTATATGCGGTTAAAAAGTTTAGACATTACTTGCTTGCAAACAAGTTTAAATTTTTTACTGATCATCAGGCATTGTTGTACTTGGTAAACAAACCTTGCAACACAGGTAGATTAGTAAGATGGTTTCTCTTACTAATGGAATACGATTTTGAGGTTGTGCTAAGGAAAGGGAAGACTCACTTGAGAGCAGATCATCTCTCTAGGCTCACATCAGGAGAAGCCCCACAAGGAGTATCGGATGATCTTCCTGATGCTTACTTGTTTAATTTGGAAGTAATACCTCAGTGGGCTAAGCCATTAGTGCCAGTATTGACATACGGGCCTAACCACCCAGTAATAAACACTCAAGGTAGAGAGGTAGTAAAAGCCCAGAAGTACCATATCATGGCAGGAAGCATGTACAAACAGACAGATCAAAGGATCTTAGCTTGTTGTGTAGAAGAGGACGAGTACACTAAATGGTTGCATTTAGCACATGTAGGTGCATTAGAGCAACACTACTCAAAGCAAAGAACCTTATAGACACTAAGGAGACTCGGAGTGCATTGGCCGACTATGGAGGCTGATGTCCAAAAGTGCAAGGAATGTCCAATCTGCTGCACTAAACCACTTGTGGAACATGCCACTCTTTATCAAGTGTCCATAGTGCCAGATTGGAGTGAACCACTAGTATCCTTCTTAAGGACGAAAACATTCCCTCCAGACATGACTCTAGCTAGGCAAAGGAGTTTAGAACAAGAAGCCCAGGATTATTCACTCATTGGTGATAATCTATACAAGCGTGGTAAAGATGGTTACCTGAGACTATGTGTCCATGAGAGTGAATATCTCAAAATCTTGGATACTACTCACCAAGGTGTAGCAGGGGGACACTTTGGACCAGATCGGGTAATCAAGGCAATACTATTTGCGGGCTTTTGGTGGCCAACCCTTCACATGGATGCACATACCTATGTGAAACGGTGTGATGTTTGTCAGAGAACTCAGTACCCTATACGCAAAGATGAGATGCCACTGAAGCCTATGATGGGCGGACGTGTGTTCTCTAAATGGGGAATAGACTTTGTTGGTCCTATTAATCCCCCAGCTAAGGGTTCACATGCTGAGTATATCATCGTGGCCACAGACTATCTAACCAAGTGGGTAGAAGTGAAAGCTACTACAAAAAATGATGCTCAAACAATAGCAAAGTTCTTATTTGAAAATGTATTCAGGAGGTACGGATTGCCAATAGAGTTGGTGAGTGATAGAGGCACGCACTTCTTGAATGAAGTAATTGAAAACCTTCTCCAAGAATTCTTGGTGATACATAAGAAACCGGCCCCCTATCATCCACAAGTTAATGGCCAGGCGGAGAGCACTAATAAGATCTTATGCAATGTGCTAACTAAACTAGTGGACAATAAACGCTCTAATTGGGACAAACAACTACACCATGCTGTTTGGGCATACCGAGTAGCCTATAAAAGGGTACTCCAAGCCACACCCTTTCATATGGTTTTCGGGCAAAATGCAGTGCTACCACTAGACTTTTTGATACCTACGTTGAAAGTAGCACAAGAGCATGACTGGACAGGCCACGAGTTGTCCTCTAGAGTCTTCAATCTTGAACGATTAGGTGAAACACGATTGAGGGCTGCAGCAAGAATTTATGCAGCCAAGAAAAGGCAAAAGGCATATTTTGATGCACACGTCAAGGATAAGGGCTTGAAAGGAGGAGACCTAATCCTAGTCTACACCTTGAAGCAACATGCACGGAAGTTAGAGAAGAGAGGTTACGGGCCAATGATTATCAATAGAATCTCCACAAGCGGCGCAGTTCAACTAGCCACTCTAGAGGGTGATATTCTACCGAGTTACATCAGTGGATGCAGAGTCAAGTTATATCAAGAACCCCTCACTGAAGAGATGCTAAATCAACTCAACACTGCCGAGAAACGTAAAGAAGAAGAGAAACGAATTAGAGAAGAAGCACAGGCAGAAGCTTTAGAACGCATCCAACGAATGAAATTGAGGAGACAAGGCAGAGACCCGCCTATGCCTGACACTCAAGAATCTGTAGGCTATCCTATGGCCATGTGCGAGGCTTCAGGTGGAGGTTCCCATAGAATAATCGATCAACGACCTTTTGTAACCCTAGAAGTAGGGCAAGGAAAGGGTGCAAAGACTGTAAGAGCTTTGATTGACTCAGGTGCATCCACTAGTGTTGTCAAATTGTCTTACTGCCAAGAATTGAATTTAACTGTCAATCCTATAGAAGCATATCTCATAGGATTGGGAGGTGTGGAAACCCCTTGCAGGGGCGAGGTGGATCTTCCCATCTCCATTCAAGACGAAGTGATGACAGTCAAAGTACTAGTGTGTCAAGATGAGGACCTCACTGAGCCTCTTGTCTTGGGTCAGGACTGGATCTATGATCATGCAGTCAACCTCAACCTAAGAAGTGGACTTCTTCAGGTATGGGTAGATCATAGCCGAATTACAGTTGAATTGGAAAATGAGGCACTCAAGGAACTAGGCAAGGCACAAACTCCTGGTCCTTCCAGGGGCGCACATGAAGTTGACAATGCTATTTTTGTCCAAAATTGTATGATGCAGAAAGAGGCTTGTCTCAACAACGGAGCCAGGGAGAGGACGGAACTCCCTTCTTTTCCAAAGACCAGAAGGTTGCAACAACCAACGGCAGATCAAATACAGAAGAAGCAGAACACCACCGATACTGGATGCCAAAAAAAGGAGCAAAGCAGATTGTTTAAGCCATGGAAACAAGTATGGAGGCGAAAAGGCGAATACCCTGTTCAGACCAGGCCGACCCCACGGCCAAAACCTCTTATTAGTAGTCAACAACACGACACTAATAAGAAGTCTCATTAATCCTTGCGCAAAAGTGAAGTCTATTTGGGTACCCAAGAAGTCAATGAAGGCTAGCCCACAATCACGACAAATCTGGGTGCCTAAGGCTTGCTTGCGGGCTCAAATAGCTACACCAAGGCCACAACCGGTACAACATGTTTCACTCACTCGAACATCTGAGGCACAGTCTTACACATCACGCACGGACACATATTCTTCCATGCGCAAAAGTAGAGCAGGAGGAGCTGAAGGGGTAGCTTGTGTCGTAGTTTCAGATCCAGACCTGGGTATCCTAATGGTAAAGGGAGGTACAGTGGCCTCCCCTCGTGGCGATACTTCAGGAGTAGTCAGAACTTCCCTTGTTTGGACACAAGGGATGGCACCTCTCATGCGCTTGGATTGATGTGTGGACGTCTTGAGCTTCTTGAACATTTGTAATTGTGCCCAAGTTAAGGCACGTTCAATGGGAACATCGTATGCTAGGCACCGGTAAATAATGCATGTGATTGCACAACAACCGTTCACCACTAATTTCCTAGAAGACCTTTTATTTGCTTCATACAATTGATCTATAATCCATACAGGCAGCTTAATTGGTAACGCACCTGTCTCCGCTAAGTAGAGAGCGAACCAGATTCTTTTGTGTGGTTGTGTGAAGCGGTCTTGGCCGGGGAAAGCAAAATGTTGCATGCACATACGGAGAGGGATGGACACGTTTGGTGTGAGTGCTGCCATGTCTTTAAGCTTCAGTAGTTTCCTATCCTTCATGTTAGTAGGAACGAGAGCATCCTTCTCAGAAGGTACATGTGTGCCGTGCATATTCAAAGCAGAGCTCACCAACTCCAAGGTAAGTTCAAACCTCTTTAACTCGTTGTTGCCCAGCAAAGAAGGAAGAACAAATGATCCTGGTTTGTCCTTTTCTTCATTAGCTTGTAATGTGGAGACCAAATAATAGCATCGGAGGAGATCCGGTTTAGGTAGTGGTGCTTCAAAGTATTCTGCTAGCCCTGCACGTTGCCATATGGTATGGAGATCCTCTGTGTTCTGTAGAGTCTCAAACTCCTTGGAGAAAAATTGGAATCGAACCCATGATCTGTCATACTCGCACTTAGACTCCCATATATACTTGGCCTCTCCTAATGGACCTGGCATGCCATTGAACTAATGAGAATTGGCATGGACTCTTTCTGTGATCCCTGTGGGTGGATCCGGTACCGGAATCTGCTGAAGGTATTGCAACTCCACAGGTCGTTCAGTTGGTGGCACATCCACAGGTAGACTATCCACATCGATTCCTGCAGTAAGTATTCCTACTTGTGAACTCGGACCTGTCGCTTCTGCCATGTTACTTCTTGCCTCCTGATTCTGTGAGAATATAGAAACATGTGTTAACATTGTAAAGGACAAGATAGAACCGTTTTTGTCCCCATTACAACATTAACATGAGGTTGGGAGAGATTAGTAGGTTAAGAAGTGCTCGGTGCTTGTGTGTGTAGTTAGGCATTGGGTAGACCTAAGAGCTGAGTGGGATGATGTAGTGTGAGAGTGACGTAGTTAGTGTATGGACATGGATTTACAACTGGGATCAGGGGGTTTATTACAAGTTTGAGGTTGCCAAATGCAGTGGATGGGCTTTGATCTTGATTTTGTGGAAGCTCTAAAGAGTTGGATAGGGGTATCTGCTTGAGAATGAGGCTTTTTAGGGACCCATTTAAGAGTGATAAGTACACAACTCTCTGATGTAGAGTTTTATTCAGATGCAGAAGAACAAGGCACATCTTCACAAAGAAGAAGAAAATCTACAGACGGCCGCCATGTACATTGGAGTGACGCTCAACAAGGTCAACAACAAGGACACCTAGAAGAAGAAGGAGCATATGAAGAGGAGACCATTGAAGCCCCAGCCTATACAGCAGAACTCCGAAGGCTGTATCAAATCATGGAACGAGTGCGATCGCAACAACTGCTCACCGAACAGAGCAGTAGAGTACTCATGACTCAGCTGTTGGAAGAAGCAGGAGTTGACTCAGAATATAGTGAAGGTCTCTTATTGATGGCAGAAACATATGGGGTAGTAGAAGCAGTGCGGACCGCCATTAGGAGGTCTCCAGTTCAATATGATCCACGAAGATTCGAGACACGACCACGATCAGGTAAGAATATCCAGATACCCATTACAACGGCAGAAGGGCCAATTATTACATCCGAACCCATCGGGACAACCTCCCAAGCAACAGAAACTGCTAGCCAAGAGCACCCAGTCACCCATGAGGAATCCACCGAGCAACTACCACCCACGCCCCCACCATCGCCTCCTAGAGCAGAAACCGTGGAAATCACCTCGACCACTCAACCCACCGAACAAACCTTCATCTTCCGTACTCCCATCTCTAGTTCAACCCTATTCTCCACCTCTGATACCCCAATCTATGAAGCAACCACCATCACTACACAATCCACCGAATCGCTCATAGAGCCTGCCCTAGGACAACCATCCCCCATGCCCTCAACCATAGGTCATCCTGACCCTAGATCCATATTCATGGGTTTCCCTGCTACCACGCAACCCTTCATGCCCTCCTCAACTCTACGACCTCAACCCCCAACCTCCATCTCTCCACTTCTCCAATCCCTCCATAACTTCCTTGCTAGAACTTTTCAACCCAGGTCTCAACCATTCCCTTTATTTTCAGCTCCCCACCCCACTTCTCATCTATTCACCACTTTCACACACACACCACCTACCATTCAATGTATATGGTAGACCCCACACTCGCACCCACTCCTGAAAGTATGGACATTTCACCACCCACGGCACCTCCCCCTCCCCCCACGCTTCCACCTCCTCCCATTCCCCCTCCACCAATTTCACCCACACACACGTCTTCAATAGACACATCATTCACTCTTCCCCTTCCCCAATTCCCTTCCCATGCATCTTCCATTGTAAACACCCCCCCCCCTCATCTATAGGCAATGCATTGGACACCATGCTAGCTTGTATATCAAACTTAAGGACAGATTACAATCAGCTCCAGCAACAGAATGAACGCCTGCAAGAGCACTCGGAGACACTACAACACCGCCTTGCTGCACTAGAAGAGGAAAATGTTTGCCTCCACACACAATTCCAAACTCTCCAAGAGGCTCATAGCATATTGGAGGTACAGTGTTGCAGAGTGTTGCAGAGCTAAAGAGCGCACAAAGCAGAGAAAAAGACGGGCCCCAAAATTTTTCCGATTTGGACACACAACTTTTGTATCATAACCACTTTTGTATATATTTTCCGTTGTAAATGCACTAGAGGAGTCCTCTAGATGCATCCCCACAGAAGATTAGTGATTTACCCATGTACAATAGTAGGAAGTTAGTCTTTTAGTGAATAAAGTGCCGGTCTCTTGTGTGAAAGGACCAAACTTAGGGCACTAGTATATAAGTCAAAAGTGACTCATTGTAAAGAACTTCTTGTCATTGTGAAGAAGGAACACTTCTGAATTTTCGAGTTTGCCTCTTTCTTGTTGATTTTGATCTTCATTTTGCTCTTGTATGTGTGTGTGATGCTTGAAATGCATGTGTAGGACTGTTATCTACCCCTTCCCCCTTGTTTTGAGCTGCTGTAGTGCGTGCGTAAGCTAGGAGAAGGGTTTGTGACTCCCGTAATTCACTGTTTCTGCCATAACTTGAAGCAGAGTGGCCAGAATTGAGTGAAACCACTACAGTTGGATTCGTTTCGTCGAGAGCTTCGAAACGAGTACCCTATTGCCTATGTTCGGAGTTCTGGGCTGGGAGAAAACCTCAAAATACCAAAACTGCTGAAAAGAGGCTTGCGGCAACACTTTCAGTATTTCAGTAGGTGTGAGTAGTAGTAGTCTTTTCTCATGTGTGAATAGCTGAACCACTTCATTTTCTATCACGTGTGCACACGTCTTCATACACTTGGCGAGTCACTCCTTAGGATTGACATTTAAATGTGTGAAAAGGATCCCACTATATGCACTTGTATGGCAATTGAGGTATAGTCTCATTGGTACAAGTCCTTGAGTCTTCGTGGCTCAAGTACACACGTTTTTGGCGCCGTTGCCGGGGAGTCACTCTACCAAGGTGCCTTCGTGATAGTTATAGAGCGAGTGTGATCGAATCGTACTTGTAGACGCAAATTTGTCCATTGGCAAGTAGTCCACCATTTCAGCACTTGTCACTTCTCATCTTTGAGGTGTGTGTGATAAGTTTTAGGTTTAGGTTTAGGAGGAGGGAAGAGAAGAAGGAGTTAGGGTTAGGTTAGAAGGAGAGGAGAAGTAAGGAGAAGAGGAGTAGGAGTAGACCAAAATCCCAAAAAAATCACCAAAAAATTCCCAAATTTCAAGTTCTGTCCAAAAAAGTATAAAAACCAAAAAATTTGTTTCATTTGACACTTCACTGCTCACTGGTATCGTCTGCGACAGCGACTGGTATCGTCAGAGTGGTATCGTGCAGGATAGAGCCTCAAAGCTTGTGCAAGAGATCAAGAAGCAAACTAAATAGACCCAAGGTGAGTCCCCATTAAGATTCAATACCAAAAACTCTTTAAACTTGCACAAACGAATGATTAAAAGGAATGCGCAGTATCGCGGGGGGGAAAATTTTTGAGTAATTGCATATTTTGTGAGAGACAGAGGCTTAGGAGTGAGGAGAAGGGTGAGAGGTGCAAGGGGGTGCAAAAATTTTCAAGTTTGGAGACCTTTTGGCTTGAGTATCGCGATCGGTTGAGTTTTGGTATCGCGATACCAAAATTCCCTTGTATCGCGACACTCGCCAGAGGTGTCGTATCGTTGGATACCTGCCTTGGTATCGCGACACTATTTCGGTATCGCGACACTGAGTCGGTATCGCGATCGTGCTCAATCTCTAGTATCATATCGTCTGGTACTAACACTTGGTATCGCGACACCATTGTGGTGTCGTATCGCCTAAGGTTTAGTATCGCGACCTCACTTTACCGGGTGGTATCGTATCGCTTGATACTTTGGTATCGCGACACTACGTTGGTATCGCGATCGGGCCCTCCCCAAGTGTCGTATCGCTGGTTACATATCTTGGTATCGCGACACCATAGTGGTATCGTGTCGCCAAGATTGGTATCGCGATCGCACTTATCTCGGTGAGATAGTATCGCCTGTGACCTCAGGTATCGTATCGTCGATTTTGCCAGTATCGTATCGTGGTGTTTCCCAGTGAAGTATCGCGACACTATCTCAGGTATCGTATCGTCAGTCTTTTTGAGATCGTATCGTGTCTCGAGAATTCTGGTATCGCGACACCACTGTGGTATCGTATCGCCTGTTCATCAGGGCAGTATCGCGACACTGTCATTAGTGTCGTATCGCCGAGCCTTTTAGGTATCGTATCGTACATAGTCGAGGTGTCGTATCGTTTTTCTTCCAGGATAGTATCGCGACACCAGATTGATATCGTATCGTCTGGGTGTCTGGTATCGTATCGCGGTCAGTGCAGTATCGCCGAGAGTAGTATCGTCAGGAAGTGGTATCGCGCAGATTGAACCCTTCTGTTGGCAGACAAATTGAGTCATTGGGAGAGCTACCCAAGGGGAATCTAAGAAGCATAAAGAGAGGCTTAGGAGAGTGAATGAACTTGAGGTCAGGAAGAGTTCTAAGTAGTCGAAGGAGTATCATATCTTCAGTAGGAAGTACTGCCCAGGCTAGTCATCATTCCGTTTACTTAGAGACCTCTAGTGACTCGGAAGAGGAATTACACATGGCTTCGGAAGACATGCAAGGTCCCACACCAACGAGAAGCTTCATGACTACTGTGGAGGGGGACTACCGTACTTCCTTGCAATATGTGTCCACCAATGCCCAGGAGATTCCAATCTACCTGGATGGCTTAAATAGGTCTGTGGCCAGGATGGTAACTTCTCAGAATGCCACAATAGTACCCCGACCAGCTGCCAAATACGAAGGAGGTGCATATGTTGACAAAGTTGGCCACATCTACATTGTAACCGAATTCCCTGAAAGGATCAATGAAAGAGGGGAACTCTCAGACCCTGAAAACCTAGGAAGGACACAACCAGAAGAGTTTGTGACCACCCCTAGAGGCAGATCCCGAGTGTCACGAGTCTTGAGAGGTGACTTGATACCTCAAGACGACTATTTGTTAGAAGTCTATATGACTCACGGATCAAACTTACTGTTGCAAACCGATTCACCTGTCCCAGGGAGAGAAGAGAACCCTATGACATTCTATGAATTGAAAGACCCGGAGGATGAGACTAGACTCACATACCTAGATAAAGATCAAAGAAGGTATTGGCCTGTGAGTATCTTAGACAGGTCTCGATTAAGATATATGGGTACACCTGTGTTTCCGCAGAGAGAGCAAGCAACAACCTCACAAAATCCATTTGGAAATCAAGAAGAAACAGAAAATACTGCATCAGGACAGACCCAGCCATAGGAGCGTACCTAATCATGCTCATGTACAATTTGCCACGCCAGGAGTACAAGCACACCATCAGACCCAACCAGGGATAGGAAACCAGTACAGACCACTTGTAAGACCACAACCACCTATAGGAAGACAACCTGGAATGCCACCAATACGACCAGCTGTCCCTATTCTTCCGGTGTTGCCCAGACCACCTGAACCAGTTAGAAGACTGAGGCCTATTCAAGTGGCTAAGTGTGTAAGAAACCCTTATGATGGATCAGGAGAACCATATGATCACATTGCTGAATTCAAGCAAGTCCTAAGAGCGGAGCAAGTGGACGACTTCTTTGTACAGTATGAGGCGTTTGGACTCACCCTCATAGGAACAGCTCTGACCTGGTTCCAACCCTTAGATCCCAATCAGTTTGGAAACATGGAACAATTTTTTCAAGAATTCATAGGAGAATTCACTAAGAGGGGAATCAAACACAATTCAGCTTCGCTAATCCACAGCTTCAAACAAAATCCTAATGAAACGGTGAAGAATGCCGCCAGAAGGTTCAACCAGTATGTGGATAGATGCCCAGTAACAGAGAGACCGACTCAACAGAAAATGATTTCATTATTTTTGGACGGGCTCACTAATGGAACCTTGAGGACGCTAGTGTACGTGAAAAGACTACAAACTTTGAGTGAGTGTCTTCAGGAGTGTATTGATTTGGAAGATAACTTAGCTGAGGACCTCAACAGCAAGTCCAGCCACACTAAATCGGACGACTCCAGGAGTGCTATTTCTTCCAACTCCAGTCACGTGGAAGAATTAGCAGAGCTATTAGCCAAGAAATTAGGAGCACAGGGGCAAAGAGCTTATCAACCCCGAGTTCAAAGATTGCCTATGCTACGGAGATGTAGCTTATGTGGAGGAGATCACCCCACTCACTTGTGTGTTCGAGGAGGGGGCGGTGCACAACCAGCTTATCCATACAACAGGCAGCAACAACAAGGGACTTCTTGGTATTGTCACATAGAACAGAAATACACTAATCACACTACTGAGAACTGTCCATTTAATAGGCAAACACGCCCTTTCCAACCACCTCAGTATCGACCGTATGGATATCCACCTAGAGACCCGAACAGAGAGATCCCAAGATACAACCCTTATCCAGCACAGACGGGAGTACCTAGACCAATTGAACAGACACCATACCCACCACCACAACCAGTGCTAGGACCCCAACCGTCGCAACCTCAACAAGTAGTGCCAGTAAAATATGCGCAACCAGAAGAAAATCTAGAAAGAGCTATAGTACCAGCCACGACAATGACCCAGATAGAATCAACAAACCTTGGATACGAAGCCCTACCAAGTGAGTACTATCCGTATGAAGCCTACATGATGGAATACGAACCGGCATATGAGACTACATACTATGGGTATGAAGGCTATGATCAGACTTATGGAGCAGAGACTTCCACTCTAATGTATACAGCTCCTAAAGCACCACAACCCATGAGACCACCCAGTAGACCACCAGTACAGAGAGGACCATGCTTTAGATGTGGAGGAGACCATTTCATTAGAGAATGCCCTCGACCATACAACCCTCCACCACCTAGAATCTGGGAAGGATATTGCAATGATTGCGGAAAGGAACATCTTTTTAGGGATTGCCCTAAGAATCCGGTAAAAAACCAAGGTTCTGCACCAATCAATGTAATAGAGGTCATAGAAGAATCGGGAAGTGATAAGGAGTACACAGTGCCACTAAAAGCCATCACTAGAGCCCAAACAAAACAACAAAAAGAACAGCAACCAGAAGAGGAACAAAAAAACAACACAAAAATAAGTCCTTCAACTCCGATAGTGGAAGATTCCGAGGACCCATGTGAAAATTCCCGCAACACAAAAGCTCAGAAATGGAAAGAACGACGAGAGAAACTCAAGGACAAATGGACAACGAACAAGAGTACAAACAGTAAAAAGCAAATTGAAAAATCAAGTAAATACAAAGAACTAGGGAAGGCTAAGGAGACTCCTGAGCTAATCGAACCTAGCTCAGATAGGGAGAAGCCCGGATCAATTCTAGCAGACCCAAAGCCAGACGACTTGGATATGTGGCTAAAGGCGTACAAAGCTAGAATCAAAATGGGACCGAACATAGAGCAACATGAAAAAATCTACCCTAGAGGGGAATTAGAAAAGGAAAGACTAGCTATATGCAGAAAACTCATAGAAGTAGCACAAACAACCCTAGAAAAGACTATCCCAACTTTACCAGAGACAAGAATTGCACAGGAACCTTATGAAGAATACATCAAACCAAAGGATAAAGAATTGAGAAAAGAAGATTCCCATGGTGAACAAGAAACAGCACAAGATGGCCCTGTGTCAGCCATACTAGACTTAGAAGCAGAATGGCCCAAGGACTTGTGGGATAGAATCAGAGAAAAACAATGGAAGAAGAATGGTGTCGATCCACCACCATTTGATGAAATAGATGTGGAAGACTGTCAACCCCATCCTAACCTCGAGGAGGCCTACGAGGAGATTTCAAGACTCGATAGAGGTAGAGAGGAGACCATAAGCATTTCAACATTGCCTAACTATATGGGAGAGTACGAAAGAGGGTCAGTGATAGTACGAGCACCCACGGTGCATGGAAAAGGAACAGGAAAAGGAAAGGAGAGTTCGCATAACTTAACAGAGTTAAAGAAAACGAAAGTACAATGCCAATTAACGGTGGAAGATTTGCTTCGACTCAAACCCCAGTTGTGGAAGCAAATGGCAGAGCAATTGAAACCACTGCCAAAGATTGGAGGATCAAAAGAAAAGGAACTGGAAAATAAGTCCACAATACAGGTCCCAGTCGATAAAGTAGGAGAGTTCAGTGAAGGAGATGAAGGGAATACCTGTTTACCTGTCATCTACAATGGGTACATGACCAAAGCTATCTTAGACACAGGAGCTGGGGTAGGAATTGCAACGAAGGAGATTTGGGAAAAGTGGGGAAAACCAGCCTTACGACCCACTCGCATGAAACTCCAGTTAGCAGACGGTCATGTGGAGAGACCCCTAGGAATATTGGAAGGAATTAAGTTAACCACGTGTGGAGTGGAATTTGAACACACACTAGCCATATGTAAGTTCGAAAAGGCAAACAATTATGAGATGATATTAGGACGACCCTTCATGAGACAGATGCGAGTCGTACAAGATTGGGGCAGAGATTCATTATATCTCCAACATCAAGGGAACACTACCAAGATAAATTTGCACACATTCACTTATCGGGATGTCCCTCCATTACAATGGAATCCAGTCCACAAAGATGAAGATGACCTATCCATTCGCAGTGCTGGATCAAGTGACCAATCTTGGATGCACGAGGATGCCCAGTTGTGGATGTGCAAAGAAGCAAAGAAGGAGGAGTGTAAAAAACAAATGTGGCCAATAGGGCACCCTAACTATCGATCGATAGAAGACCCCGAATACATGCCTCAAATCTTTTCAGATGAACTCTTCGAACCACATGGCTGGATGGAAATCCTAGCCACTTTAGATGTGTGTGTGAATGAGGAAGTATTGACGATGAATGACTGTATAGACGAGGAAGGATATGATGTGAACCTCTACATGGTTGTCCTCCAAGAAGTAGAAGCAGGGGAAATTGTAGAGGAAGAGTGGAAAGAAGAGTACGAAAGCATAGAAATGGAACCAGAGTTTGACTCTGAGGAACAATATTTAGAAACCATGCAAAAAGAATCAAAAGAAAGATCAACAAAAGTCTTAGCAATCGAAACCATCCCAAGAATACACGAGCATAGAGAGGACACGAGTAAAGTGGAACCGGAACCAGACCATTTCGAAGTTCCAGAACATTTTAAAAGATACGAAGTGGAAGAAAGGAAAATAGCAACTCAAATGCCTAAACGAGAGGCCCGGGAGGGAGAAGCCTATGACAACAAGGAACAAACCAAGAAAGTTGTTGTAACGATAGAAGACGGAGAAGAGAGGTGCACGTATATTGGGAAAGACGTATCGGAAGAGGAAGAAGAGGACCTCATACGACTCATCCGAGAATATCGAGACGTGTTTGCTTGGACGTACAAAGACCTCAAGGGTGTAGAACCCAGCATATGCGCTCATCGAATCCCTATGACATCAGATGCAAAACCTTCTAAACAACGCCCTTATACGTATAATGAAGTTTATGCAGCAAAAATAAAGGAAGAAATTGACAAATTACTAGCGGCAGGATTCATTTATCAGATTGAACACACAGAATGGGTATCGCCACTAGTAGTAGTGCCCAAGAAAAACGGAAAACTAAGGGTGTGTATCAACTTGAAAAAAGTAAATGCAGCAACCATACGTGATAGTTTCCCTTTACCCATCACAGACCATCTTTTGGAAAGAGTTGCCGGCAAGGAGGTCTATAGCTTCTTGGATGGATTCTCTGGTTACAACCAAGTAGCTATTGCAACTGAGGACCAGCATAAAACCGCATTCGCGACTGAATGGGGAATCTATGCATTTAGAGTGATGCCTTTCGGGCTCACTAATGCGCCAGCCACCTTCCAACGACTGATGTGTCATGTATTCAAAGAATTTCTGAGAAAAAGTATGGAAGTATACGTAGATGATTTGTGTACATACTCAAATCAACGAACAGACCATATACCGGAACTGAGAAAAATATTCAATAAATGTAGACAATATAGAGTCTGTTTGAACCCTGAGAAATGTGTCTTCATGGTGCGACAAGGAAAAATCCTAGGACACATCGTTTCAAAGAATGGAATCTCCACGGACGAAGAAAAGATTAAAGTTATCTTAGAGCTACCAAGACCCAAGAATGCGAAGGAAGTACAAGCCTTTATGGGACATTGTGGATATTACCGTAGATTTATTCACATGTATGCCATAATTGCTAAGCCTTTATATGGTCTATTGACTCAGTTCACATGGACAGACGAGTGTGAGAAGGCCTTCAACGAGCTTAAGAAGCGGCTGAGTACAGCCCCAATTCTAAAATCACCCAACTGGAGCAAGCCTTTTCATATTCATGTTGATGCTTCGAACTATGCCATTGGATGTATCCTAGCTCAACCGGCTGACGAAGGGAAGCTTGACCATCCAATCGCTTATGCGAGTAGACAATTAAACCAAGCAGAAAGAAATTATACGACTACTGAAAGGGAAGGCCTAGGAATGGTTTATGCAGTGAAGAAGTTTAGACACTACCTCTTAGCAAACAAATTCAAGTTCTTCATTGACCATCAGGCTTTATTGTATTTAGTCAATAAGCCTTGCAACACGGGAAGATTGGTACGATGGTTCTTGTTATTAATGGAGTTCGACTTTGAGGTAATAGTCAAAAAAGGAAACACACATGTAAGAGCAGATCACCTTTCAAGGCTAACGCATGGAGAACCACCTAGCGGAGTACCGGATGATTTACCAGATACGTATTTGTTTAATCTTGAAGTATGTCCGAAGTGGGCGGAACGATTAATTCCCATACTCACTCATGGCCCTCAACACCCAATGAATAGAGATAGCAAAAAAGAGATTCTCCAAACAAGAAATTTACACATTGTTGCTGGAAGCATGTATTATAAGGAACCCAACGGTGTCTTATTAAGATGCGTTGAGGAGGACGAACAGAAGCAACTAATCCAGCAGGCACACGTAAACAAGTGGAAAACCCATCAAGGGATGCATGGAACAATTCGAGAATTGAAAAGGTTAGGCGTCTATTGGCCTGACATGTCAAAAGACGTTCACGATTATGTAAGTAATTGTGTGGAATGCCAAGAAACTAGCCCCGAGGATCACGTGTCCTTACCTTTTTCGACCATAACGCCTAATTGGAGTAAAACATTAGTTCAATTCCTCAAAACGAAAGAGCATGAAATAGGAGCTAGTTTAGCAAGAAAGCGATCCCTAGAAGAAATGAGCAAGGATTATGTGATAATGGGAAAACAATTGTTTAGAAGAGGAAAAGACAATCAACTCAGATTGTGCGTGCATGAGGGAGAATATCTTCCCATATTAGAAATGGCACATGCAGGAGCTGCGGGAGGACATTTTTCAGCAGACAGAACGGTCAAGATGATTCTCTTTGCAGGCTTGTGGTGGCCAACTCTACATATGGATGCGGAGACATATGTGAGAAGCTGCGAAACATGCCAGAGAGTGAAATATCCCATTCGAAGAGACGACATGCCTTTAAGACCCATGGTTTGTGCAAGAGCATTTACCAAGTGGGGTATTGATTTCATAGGACCTATCAATCCATCGGCTAAAGGATCACATGCGGAATACATCATAGTAGCCACCGACTACTTAACCAAGTGGGTAGAAGCAAAGGCCATTAGAAGAAATGATGCTCAAACTACAGCAAAATTTCTCTTTGAGCACATCTTCACACGCTTTGGACTACCAATTGAGATAGTGAGTGATCGAGGAACGCATTTCCTAAACGAAGTCATTGAGTCGCTAATGAATGACTTTCTAGTGATTCATAAAAAATCAGCCCCATACCATCCTCAAGCTAACGGACAAGCTGAAAGTTCCAACAAGGTACTATGCACTGTATTAACAAAGATTGTCAATAATGGAAGGTCAGATTGGGACAAACAATTGCATCACGCAATTTGGGCCTTCCGAGTGGCATATAAAACGGCCATTGGAACCACACCTTTCAATCTAGTGTATGGGCAGAATGCAATTTTGCCAATTGACTTCTTAGTACCTACATTGAAAGTGGCTCAGCAATATGAGTGGAACGGTCATGAATTGTCTCAGCAACTAGATCAAATTGAAAAGTTGCACGAGACTAGATTGCAAGTTGTAGTAGGCATTTATGCTGCTAAACGGAGACAAAAGGCATATTATGATTCACATATAAAAGACAAGGGACTTAAAGAAGGCGACTTAGTCCTAGTATACACCCTAAAACAACATGCAAAGAAGCTACAAAACGCGGATATGGACCCTTGATTATAAATCGAATCTCTACTAGTGGTGCAGTCAACCTCGCTACACTAGACGGAGACATTCTTCCCAACTACATCAGTGGATGCAGAGTAAGACGATTCATGGAGCCTTTGACTGATCAAATGCTAGCGCGACTGTTAGGAGCTCAAAATAGGAAAAAGGAAGAAGAAGGAATTCGAGAGGAAGCCCGACAAGAAGCACTAGAACGCATTAGGAAACGGAAAGAGTGGATCAGGCAAAGAGATGAACGCTATCTCCAAGGAGAAGAGCCCATCCCTATGGCAAACTATCAGGTCAAAAATCAAGATACAACGGGTATGTGTAAAACGCAACCTTACCTAAACCTAGGGATTGGCAAGACAGAGTATAAATTGATAGATGCATTGATAGACTCAGGAGCAGGCCTTAGTTGCATGCGAAAGAGAATAGCAGATGAGCTGCAATTAGAATTGAATCCCACAAAAGCCCAATTAATAGGAATTGGAGGTCACACCTTAGAATGCATTGGAACCACGAATGTATCCCTCCACCTAGGAAATTCCTCCATGGAACAAAGAGTCCTAGTATGTCAGGATGACGATTTGATAGAAGACTTCATTGTAGGACACGACTGGATCATTGAGACAGAAGCGTGTATCCATCTAGCTCAAGGATATATTTCAGCTACGATAGGACACAAGGAGATTTTCAGCTTGCTTGAAGAGAAACCATGTAACCAAACCATGTTAAAACCAAGATCGGAGGAAGTTCAAAAAACGACCGAAGAAAGTATCAACTATGCTCACCACTCAGAAAGCAAATGCATCGAAGCTGAAACTTCAATCTTAGCGACATCCCCTTTAGAGTCGAAGTTATCCAATGCAAGTATGGAAAAGCCAATCAATGAAGAGACGTGCTCTCCTAAACAGGCTCAAAACATCCAAAGATCGAAGTGGAACCCGATAAGCAGATACTCGAATCGAGAACCACCCAAATACAAGTGGGTACGCAAGGATCAGTTACAGAGTCAAGAAACGTCCACACCCACTCTGAAGAAGGAAACAGGCATCACCAAACCCGCTACAAAGAACTACAGACGGAAAAAGCCAGTGCAAGTATGGATTGCCAAGCCCTTGCTTGAAGCGCAAAGATCTCGACATCAGATATGGATACCCAAAAAGGTCATACAAGCAGCTAAACAGAATGTAAGGACAAAGGAGGAAATACCACATCATACAAGGAAAAAGTCAACAACACATAAGAATCTTCAGAGAAAATCGCAAAGCAATGCCAAATTCACTCGGACAATGGATAAAGCAAATGGAACACGAGCAGCTGCACGAATCGAGAAAACCCAGCGACCTCTCTCAGTGTTCTCAAAATGGATCTGGAAACCAAAGCTACCACGAGGAGCGGATGATCGAGGAGATAAAACACCCGATTGCACTCATGTAGTGTCTGATGCACCTCAAGTAAGCATGATAGGGCCGCAATACAAGGCCAAGCATTCGGCACCGGATGTACATTATCAAACTAGTGGTGCACGATCTCCAAGTGAGACTAGATCTTAGCTTTAACCTGATAGGAATGGACATACTATGTACATAAACTATGCTTCGGCTATACTAATGATTGTCTTCTTTCAGAAAAAAAAAAAAAAAAAGGCGGTAAGAAATCCCACTCTCGCAATAATGGGGAACGGAGTGACGAGCTACCATAATCACAACAATACACTGTATGGTCTCATGAAAGCCTTTCAAGCTAATGAACTTTTCCTTGTAAGTGCAGATGGCTTCTGAAGACTCTGAAGCTACAATCCAAGAGGAGGTCCAAGAATTTCCTCCCCAATGTCTTACGAGAGCAAAAGGCCATTGGTTCAGAGATGAGCAGCCAGTGGAGGAATATCTTTTCTTGGCCAACATAAAGATCATGGACACAGAGCATCACTTTCCGATCATGTCCCAGGACTTTAAAGTGTTACATGGATTGCCATCCACAATCGACATCATGAAGAAAGCAGGAATTCATAAGTATTTTGAGCTACCTATCTATAAACCGGATTTCCAACGCTGTACACAAGTCATGAACACTCTACGACCAGCACTACATGATCCATTGGTGCCAGAAGCCAATGTGATGGATAAGAATGGAGAATGGGTAGTCATTCAATTTTCCCACGATTTAATTAAAAGAAGCATTTGGATGGGAAAAGGATGGTGTCAACACGGTCAAGGAAGAAAGTCGTGGAGCCAAAACAAGAACTTTCGTCGACATTAATAGGGTGGACATCGAAGAAGAAGTCAGATTGATTCACCAACACTTCTGCTTCCCGAGTATGAACAGATACACGGCCCCTCAAAAAATCATTGTTCAATTATTGTCTCATGCCATAAAACAGATTGGCAACCAGGTAAACCTTACACCCTATGTGCAAGAAAGATTGTTCGAGGCGAAGAAGAAATGGGAAAATAAAAAATTCCTCAATGGGACCACTGCCCTAACAATTATGATTTACCACGCATTGGGCATGCGCAAGTACTTAAAGGAGATGCCATCTTCAATGGAGTTGGCTCATTTTGTCAAAGCAGCTACTGTACCGAAACAAAAGAAAGGCAGCAAACAAGTAGAAGAAGCAGAAACAAGTTCGCAACCCTGAATGAGAGGCACAATGCGAGGCACAAAACGACCTCGAGAAGTCCAACAAGCAGAAGAGGAAGTACCAAAAACAAAGAGAGTACATGTACTGCCTACAACCACTACTCAAGGAACCAGAAAGATCACGGAAGAAGACTTAACCCAAGCACTGGAGGAGACTCACAAATATACAGAAGGACAAATTAATCTACCAGTGCAGGGTCATCATTATCAACAGTCCGCAAAAGCTCAGGAACCAAAAGGCAAACTTACTAAGGTACATAGATATCGAGAAATTGGGCTAGACAACTCTAGTTCTGGATCCGACGGCCAAGAGAAGCCCAATACATCATTATTGGATGTAGACATTCAAAGTGAATCGAAGGATGATGGCCAGTGGGCCGAATTAAATGAAGTAGACTATGGCGAAGACCAAGCAGGCCACACGAAAAAAGCTCAATCACCACTGGTAGACCAGAGTACCACCAAAAAGCAGGCAGAAGAAGAAGGGCAACACCCTATTCCACCGAAAGATGCCTCCACCACCCACAACAAGGAGAGAAAATTTGATGATGAAAAACATTTAATGTTATCAGAGGATAAGCCTCAGGAAGAAGGACAAGATGACGAAGAACCCTTCACCCCACTAAGGGTTGTGGCAGAACCGTCCCCAATGGATGTCACATTTCAAGGGAGTGCCACGAAGGTTCGTAAGGAGATGGAAGATGACGCAGAACCGCAAGTCCAACTACAGGTCCGACAACCACATAACGAAATGATCCACGTCGCAAAGGGACAAGATGTACATACAGGAGAAACCCCAGACATACCAAAGACATGGCTGAATGTTGATATAGCTCAGCTCAAGCCTGTGGTGCAGGATATGATTCGCACTGCACTAGACACTCAACAGTTGATGCTTGATGCTGATGAAGATTACGACCAAGCCATGCTCGAAAAGCAGGAGCTTCGAAAAGAAGGTATGAATCTGGCTAAGAAATTATCCAAAGCAGAAGCTCAAGTTTTGAAGAAACACGAGGAGATAAAAACGACAAAAACACAGTGCAAAATATTAGAAACGGAAAATGCCCAACTAAAAGAGCAAGTTTTGGAGCTCACAAAGAAACTAGACATGACAGAAAAAGAGAAAACAAGGATCCATGCACGTAGCAAGGTACTCGAATCACAGCTCAAGGTGAGCATGGAAGAAGCAGACCACTTAAGGGACAGGAACAAGGAGCTCATGACAGCTCTCCTCAGTGATCAACCACCGACAGATACTGACAAATCGAATGAGGATATAAAAGATATGGAAGAAAAGTTGACCAAGCTGGCAGATCAGCTCAAACAGGAGCAAGAGACAATTGCAGAATGGGAACAAAGATATATGAATGACACTGCAGCTCTACGCAAAAAATGGAAAAAAGCAGAGAAAGATTATTTCCGACAGTGCAAAGAAGACACAGATCACATGCACATAGTCGCACAGGAATTAATCAAACATCAAGAAAAGCTTACAAAGGCTGAAGAAGAACTTAAGAATAAAGATGAAATCATCAAACGACTTCAGGAGCAGATAGAGCTAACAGGAAAGCAGGGGACACCAGTAGTTCCACCAGAAACCACGGCTACTATGGAGGAAGAGGTACGTCCTCTCTCTCCCCCCTTGTATCATTCACCAATAAGGGCGGAAAAGGAGGTTCCATTAGAACCTAACACACGAGAAATTGCAGAACTGAGCAGACCAGAAAGGGCACTACTGGTGTCCCAGCTCACTGCAGATTTTGAAGATCAAATAATACAAATAATGAAAGAAGCTCGAATAGAAAACAAACAATTAGATCAAATTTTGAAGCCATTCAATGTACCATATGGTCTACTTAAAGAACAGACACGCATGTATATAAAGTCTGCAACGAACACAGATCCGGACCACAACCTTCAATTCCAGCATGACACTTTCAAGTATACTCAAGAGGAATTTGAGAAGGCGGATCCGATATGGCGCAGAAAAATTTTGGAGAAGATTCCGACATTGCGGGTACAGTGGGAAGCATCACCATATGCACTTCAGGTAAATCCATCTTTTTGTCCTGTACCCCGCAGACGCTCTTGGACGCAATTTTGGGAAGGACAGCGTCAAGGCAATATCAATAATCAGTGGCTTAACTATCCATTACTACCTAGTCCGCCACATAATTACTTACCTACAGAAGAATATATGGTGAAAACAATGGAATTTTGGATTGCAAGGTATGCTACAGTTCCGGACTTAGCCGTCAAAATGACCAACAAAATATTTAGCATGCTCATTACAGTGTTGAAGGTGTTTCAGCATGCTAAATATACATTTTTGAATTTCATCCGCATTACACAAGGGTCTGAGGCTCTTATTTTTGATTTATCAACCATTCCGAGCCGACTCACCATTATGGCGTACTATTCTCGCCTTATGTTTTTGCCATCGACATATATGCAAACTTTCGAAGAAGCATTCTTTACAGGCTTCTTTGAAATGGATTCAGAGATTTTTGTGAAAATGACTTCCAATTTAAATGCAAGGCTGGTGGCCTATGAAACAAGTTTCTTTGTTGATCATAGACAAGCGCCAGAAGACGGAGTGAAGTCAAAGCAATGGAAGGAATTCATGCTATGTCATGCAAATCTGCTGAACCAACAAGAGCGAACCGCAATTCAAACATACACGCGTCGCCTCAGAAAGCCTGTCGAGGACGACAGAGTTCAGGAGGAGGGACGTGTAGAGGGACAATCAAGCAAAAAGAAAAGAAGAAGAAAATCAAAGTCCAGAACAATTCATTAAGAAAGGAAAAAGAATATATCTCTGCAGGAAGCCCCGCAGGGGCGCATTACCCATCTCTGCACAGAGCCCCGCAGGGGCACGCATCAGGCAAAAAGAGAAATCATCCAGGTCATGCACGGAGGAAAAGAAGTAAACAGCCTCAAAGCAATACAACAGGGTCAGATGTGTACAACCAGGACAAATCAGAGGACCAAAAGTTACAAAGGGGTAGAGGCTGAAAAGTTTAAGAGGGTGACTAAGAACAGCACATTCCTAGTCACTGATGGCGTGTGTGGCAACCCAAGTCAACAGGCAAGACAACTACATCAGGCTCTCAAGTTGTAGAGCTTGAATCAAGAAGGCCATCAAATTTGCATGTCTGTTTAACTGCAGAGAATACTGACCAAGGGGAGCGTGCGGAGAAAAGCTGAAGCGCCTCTAAAACATAATGCAAGATCAAGATTCAGGCAACACTGACCAACGGACGCGTGCGCGAAGCAAAGTCTGTCAAGGGACGACAGAGACGAAGAGGGGGAGAGTGTTGCAGAGTGTTGCAGAGCTAAAGAGCGCACAAAGCAGAGAAAAAGACGGGCCCCAAAATTTTTCCGATTTGGACACACAACTTTTGTATCATAACCACTTTTGTATATATTTTCCGTTGTAAATGCACTAGAGGAGTCCTCTAGATGCATCCCCACAGAAGATTAGTGATTTACCCATGTACAATAGTAGGAAGTTAGTCTTTTAGTGAATAAAGTGCCGGTCTCTTGTGTGAAAGGACCAAACTTAGGGCACTAGTATATAAGTCAAAAGTGACTCATTGTAAAGAACTTTTTGTCATTGTGAAGAAGGAGCACTTCTGAATTTTCGAGTTTGCCTCTTTCTTGCTGATTTTGATCTTCATTTTGCTCTTGTATGTGTGTGTGATGCTTGAAATGCATGTGTAGGACTGTTATCTACCCCTTCCCCCTTGTTTTGAGCTGCTGTAGTGCGTGCGTAAGCTAGGAGAAGCTGTGGCGCGGGTGTTTGTGACTCCCGTAATTCACTGTTTCTGCCATAACTTGAAGCAAAGTGGCCAGAATTGAGTGAAAACACCACCGTTGGATTCGTCTCGTCGAGAGCTTCGAAACGAGTACCCTATTGCCTATGTTCGGAGTTCTGGGCTGGGAGAAAACCTCAAAATACCAAAACTGTTGAAAAGAGGCTTGCGGCAACACTTTCAGTATTTCAGTAGGTGTGAGTAGTAGTAGTCTTTTCTCATGTGTGAATAGCTGAACCACTTCATTTTCTATCACGTGTGCACACGTCTTCATACACTTGGCGAGTCACTCCTTAGGATTGACATTTAAATGTGTGAAAAGGATCCCACTATATACACTTGTATGGCAATTGAGGTATAGTCTCATTGGTACAAGTCCTTGAGTCTTCGTGGCTCAAGTACACATACAGTTACAGAACACAGATCAGGAAGCAATACAAGTGGTAGAAGGTCATCTACGGACACAGCTGGAACGCAATTTAAAGCTTCAGCGAAATATGGCCCTACTCAAGCGACATCTTGCTGTCGCTCATGAAGAGAATCGACGCCTGCAATTACAAAATCAGGAAAACCTAAAAGCAGCTATCGAAAGCACACCTGGGGCACCCATCAACCCATCAAAGTTTCAAGCAGTGACCCCCGACAATATCAAGATCATATTGGAAGACTATGCCATGCTGCTTGAAGCACATGACCAGCTATCAGAGGAACTGGGTCAACTGAAGCAGAAACACCAAAAAGAAACAACAGCAGCCTCTCGAGCCACCTCCTCCGCGGCTTCACTTCTCACAGAATCAGAGGCCTTAAAAGATCTCCAGAAACAGGTCACCGAATGGCAAGCACGTCTACTACAATATGAGAGACCACCTTCCCCTCCAGAGGCTCCCACCGACGAAGAAGTAGTACAAATTCCTATGGAACAAACATTTGAAGAAGAATACGACCCACAACCCTTCCCAGGAGGCCAACAAACGGAAGAAGCTCATGACACATTCGAAGCACCACGGCCTCCATGGCTACGTCAAGTGGAGGAAATCGGGAGTTCACACGAAGAGCGCACAGTAGTGCAAAATCAGGCCATGAGGGTCATAGAGGAAATTGTGCTACAATCTGCTTACTTCAAGAACCTGTCATCGAGACCCCTTATCCTCTCATCTGAACTCCAATACAGGCCTTATTATATTATTCTGGCTGATTATAATGCAGAAATACAAAGAGTCACGGGTAAGATTCCTACCTTTGCTACCCAATTTCAACCCGAAGACCTTCCTCCAGAGGTGCAAAAAGGCAAAATTCGTCAACCCACCTGGCGGCAGAAAGCCAATGCCTCATGTACATGATCCACCACTTCAAGGGCAGGTCAAGGCACTTAATGAATGGATAGAAAGGGATAGGATTCTATCCAAACATATAAGCAACAGCATGATAGGGCATATACAAGACTTGGACACATCCAAGAAGGTTTGACAGACCTTGGTAAGATTGTACTCTTCATCAACCAAGGCAAGGAAGATTCAGCTCAAGAATGAGATAAATAATCTTAGAAAAGCACCAAGTATAACATAAATGAGTACATTTGAAGGTTAAGGAGCTTGCATATGCCCTAGGCTCAATTGGGAGCCCAATCAAAGATAACTCTTGTTGCGCACACTCTCAATGGCTTGAGCGAGGATGAAAGGTGAAAAGCATTCGCCACATCAGTTTATGTGAGGGATTCCCTACCATAATTTGATCAATTAGTCACATTGATGGTGACAGTGGAGATGAACCAAGGAGCTTCACAATCAAAGGGCAACCAAGCCGAAGTTTTCTATGCAGGTAGAGGCAAAGGCAAAAGAGGTGGACAAAACTCCACAGATAGAGAGAGAGGAAGGTCAAAATCAAGCTCAAGCAACCAAGAAGGCTCCAACCAAAGCTATGGATCAAGAGGAAGAGGAAGGAGTAGAGGAAGAGGAGGAACATCACATGGAAGAGAAGCATCCAATGGAGAATGCTACAATTGTGGAAAACTGGGCCATTATGCAAGAGATTGTTGGTCCAAAGGAGGAGGCAATCAAGGATACAAAAGGAACCAAGGTAATTCTTCTAGTACTTCAGCAAATTCAGAAAATGAGAACTTGCTTATGATGTATGGGTCAAGTGAAAGAGTAGATTAAGATTTTACATGGTACATTGATAGTGGTTGTAGCAACCATATGAGTTGCAATTAAGATGTTTTCTCTAATTTACACTCACCCATCACTCAAGGACATGTAGAGACAGGGGATGCCACTGAGCACAAGATTACACATGTGGGAGATGTTGCATTGAATGGATCTCAAAGCTCCAAGGTGTTGAAGGATGTGTTGCATGTGCCAACCATCACAAAGAACTTGGTTTCAGTAGGTCAAATGGTTGAAAGAGGTTATGAGGTGAGGTTCAATGATCAAGGATGTTTTCTTGAAGACCCCATGCAAGACTAAAAGCTCATAGCAAAAGGAAAGAAGCAAGGAAGACTCTTCACCATGGAGGTAAAGCCATCAACCCCTCACACTGTCTACTTGTCAATTGGAAATAAACAGATTGCAGAAATCGACTTATGGCATAAAAGAATTGGGCACATAAACTTACAAAGGATGAAGGACATGCAAAGGAAGGGCTTGGTGAGTGGTCTACCTAATCTTAGATCTCAGAATATGCAACATTTGTGCCATGCTTGTCAATTAGGGAAACAAAGCAGATTGCCATTCAAGAAGGGAACACATGTGAGCAATGAAGTGTTGAATCTCATACACACAGATGTATGCGGACCTACAAAGGAGCCATCCATCGGAGGTAATAGATATTTTGTCACATTATAGATGATCATTCAAGGTTTGTTTGGATGTATTGCATGAAGTCAAGGTCAGAGGTGTTTTACCACTTCAAGAGGTTCAAAAACCTAGTGGAGAAGAAAACAGGGAAGTATATAATACTCTCAGATCGGATGGAGGGGGAGAGTATTTTTCAAATGAATTTATAGACTTTTTACATGACCATGGCATCAAAAGGAAATTCACTTGTAGATATACACCTCAAAAAAATGGGGTGGCAGAGAGGAAGAATAGATACATAGCAGAAGTGGCTAGAGCTTTGTTAAATGAAATGAATGTTCCTAACTCTTATTGGGCTGATGCAACAAATATAGCCATATACATTATGAATAGGTGTCCAACCTCAGGAGTACATGGAGTTACACCTTATGAAGCTTGGTGTGGTAAGAAACCCAACCTTTCACATCTCAAAGTATTTGGTTGTGTGTGTTATGTTCACATACCTCAAGAATTGAGACACAAGTTAGACCCGAAGGCATATAGATGTATATTTCTTGGATATTCTTCAGAGAAAAAGGGTTTTAGATGCTACAACCCTTGCACCAAAGAGCTTAAGGTATCTAGGGATGTAATACTTGATGAGTTGCCTTGGTATGGTAGCAAAGATGTGTTACAGGTTGACGATGCATATGAAGCCGAGAAGAAGTTCAAAGAGCAACAACACAACATGGGGATAAGTGGTCCAAACACTTCAAGCACACCATCAAAGGATAGTACTACATCATCTTGCCATGGAAGGACAAGGAATGAAGCTCATTCAAGTAAAGGAAGTAGCAACGGAAAGGAAAAGGCAAACTCCTACCACCTAATGGTGAGGTAAGGTCATCCAATAGGGTTAAATACCCTGTTCAAAGGTTAAGTTATGATTCATTCATTGCAAGACACTATGCCTACATGAGTCAAATTATAGCTTGTGAAGAACCTAACTGTTTCGAAGAAGCAAATAAGCATAAGGAATGGATTGAAGCCATGGAGGAGGACGTCAAAGCACTTGAAGAAAATGATACTTGGTCATTGGTGCCAAGAACAAAGGACATGAAAGTCATTGGAAACAAATGGGTTTACAAGGTAAAGAGGCATGCAAATGGGAGCATCTCTAGGTATAAAGCAAGGCTAGTTGCCAAAGGTTTTTCTCAAACCTATGGCATTGAATTTGAGGAAACATTCAGTCCAGTAGCTAAGATGTCCACCATAAGAAGTTTTATTGCAATTTCAGCCTCAAAAGGTTGGAAGATGTACCACTTGGATGTGAAGAATGCTTTCCTAAATGGAGAGCTTGAAGAGGTAGTCTTCATGGAGCAGCCCCAAGGATTTGAAGATGAGAGGTTTCCACATCATGTATGTAGGATAAAGAAGGCTCTTTATGGATTCAAGCAAGCCCCACGAGCTTGGAACCAAAGATTTGTGGACTACTTGGTAAAATGTGGATACAATCAAAGTCATGCAGACCAATCACTCTTTGTGAAGAAGGAAGGTAGCAAAATTGTTTTCATTTGTATATATGTTGATGATTTGATCATTACAGGGGATGATGAAGCCAACATCAAGGAGATAAAGAGGAAGCTTGGACATGAGTTTAAAATCTCAGATTTAGGGATTTTAAGGTACTTCCTTGGGATTGAAGTACTATATAAAGAGGAAGGTATATACTTGATGTAAAGGAAATAGATTCTAGATCTTTTGAAGAAGTTTGGCATGTGTGATTGCAAGCCCATTTCAAATCCATTAGAAGTAAATGTTAAACTAAGTTCTCATGAAGGTGAAGAAGTGAAGGATGTCACCGTGTATAGGTCAATAATTGGCTCTCTCTTGTATGCTACTATGACAAGTCCAGATAGTGCACATGTAGTTGGAGTGTTATCTCAATGTTTGCAAGCACCAAGAGTACCTCATCTTGTTGCAACCAAAAGGGTACTTAGGTACCTGAAAGGATCAATGAATGAAGGTATATATTATGCATTTGATGATGGATTAAATGTACAAGCTTATTGTGATGCTGATTGGACAGGTTCCAAAGATGAAAGGAGGAGCACTAGTGGATATGTTATCATGCTAGGGAAGAAGAACATCTCATGGATGTCAAAGAAACAAGCAACAATGGCTCTCTCATCGACTGAAGCTGAGTTTCGAGGCTTAACACAAGTCTCATGTGAGCTTATGTGGCTCAAGAAGTTGTTTGTTGATTTTGATTTGCAGGTTAAGCAAGTACCTATTTTTTGTGACAACATAAGTAGCATATGTTTGTATCGAAATCGGGTGTTCCATGCAAGGTCGAAGCATATAGAAGTGCAGTACCACTTTATTAGAGAGAAGATCATGTCAAAGGATGTCAAGGTAAAGCATGTCAATACAAAGGACCAATATGCAGATATGTTTACCAAAGCATTGGATGGAGTAAAGCTACAACACTTCAAGGCATGCATTGGAATGAAGGACCTAGGCATTAAGACTTGAGGAGGAGTGTTGAAAATCAAGCCTCAATCATGCAAAAAGGCTCAACCATGAGTTTCGCAAGTGGAACAATAAAAAAGGAGGACCCAAAGTCGCGGAATAAAGTAAGAAGCTCCACCAAACTCAATCAAATTCAAATCTCATCAAATCAACCACCAAAAAGTGCACCTAAACTGATTGGTGGGTGGTTAGCTAGATTGCAGGAAAAGTAAAACTCTATATAAGCATCATCCCCCCTTTCTTTATTGAGTTGTATGCATTCCACGAGTTTCCCACTTAGTTTGGTGAATTCATAAACTCCAGCAAGCAGCCCCCTTTCTTGCTTACCTCATTTTCTCATGATTTTGCTCCTCTCTATCTAGAGGTATAGTTAGGCTTTTCCAAATCTGATTGTACCTGATTGTAGAGCATTGTTTGTTCTCTTGTTGTACTCATTTTTATTGATTTCGAGCTTCATTTTGGCTTTTATATAGTGCCCTGAATGTTGCCAAAGTTTCAAGTTATTTGACTGAGTGAGTTGTGAGAAATTGCCAATTTTGTGAAGGTATCTCTCTGCACATAGGTAGCGAGTATTGCAAACAGGTAGCATGTTTTGCAGATGGTGGTTTTCCTAGTTAGAATATCCATTTGGGATGATCTAAAGCCTGCTGGGTAGACCTTATAGTCTACTACAAGTCTAAAAAAGTTCATTTTAAGACTCTATAGTGGTGCAGAGAAAAGCTTAGAACAGTGAACATGTATCCTTGCTTGTGTTCCTAGCGGAGGGCAACCATCTTCCATTTTTGCATTGGGATGTTAGAATCATCCCCCATCATCATGAATATAAATCAAAATCAAAGAAAATATGGCAAGTAAAATCTTTCACTCATGACAAAAAGATAATGAAACAAATATGGAGACCCAAGGAAAGATTGACAAATCAAACTGCAAGAGTAAAGCAGATTTGGAGAACCAAACAATTAACAACCAAAGAGAATCAAGAAGATTCATCAAATGTACATAGAAGAAACACAATAAAACAAAGTGAAAAAAAGGACAAATCAAGCTTGTACTGGAGAAGAAAGACAACAATGAACATATATGAAATTAAAAAACAACATGAAAAGATGAACAATCATAATCAAGCCTCATAATTAGAAAACCACTTAAGTACATTACTGAAGACCTAAAGCTTGCACCATAAAGAGGATAAATTATAAATTATGTATTTGTAAGGCTACACTATAAAGCCCTGCATTCACTAGGCACAAGAGAGTTAAACCCATGCACATATAAAAGCTCATTTCACTTTAGTAAAAAGACTTGGGAGGGAATACAAATCAGAGTAAAAACTTGGACCTCTAATGACCTCTCATTATTAATTTTTGATTCTTCATCAAGAAGAAAAAGGGAAAGAAAGAACAATAAAAAAACATTTATATACGTCTATATGTACATAAATATCTTATTACTTCCTAAGTTTTGAACAATTCTCTAGCCACAACAGCAATTAACTTAATTCCTTTAAGGGAACTCTTACTAACTTAGTAAGCTAACAATCAATAGTTATCTCAACAAAAATGATGGACTACACAAGGAGAAAGAAGTTTAGCAAGTTATAGGATGTGTTAAACGCTTGTTCTAACTGTCAGAAGCGCGTTTAAACGAGAATTGAGTTCTTGGGAGTGGAAGGGGTCTGTAAAGACAGAGGCCCATGCTTGTTTCCCAAAATTATGTCACAACACACAATATACCAACATTCAAGATTTTATCAAGAATTGGTATCTCATTCTCAATCTTTACGGTTCATCATTTTAACTCTATCAGGGTCTACCGAACACATTGTACCAGACTATCAGTATCGTAATACCGAATTACCTCAAAACCCTTTTTCCGAATACACACTACTGTAACATTTAACAGTAGTTCAACCTTCATCGAACAACGCTCACAATCAGACAAACCAAAGACACCGAAGACTCAACGGTTCAGACACACAGTGCTTGGAAGACTAATACACACTGGGGATAACCATTATTGTAGCCTAATCTCACCGAACAAGTACACATGCTCAATATTGGGAAGAATACAATCCTGCACAGTGTCTTAGGGACACTACCACAGTTGCACAGATTTCAAAATTATCCGAACATTCCAAGAAAGAGGGTCACCACGATATACGTAATTCACAGAACAATCACCACAGAGACCCGCGGACGACTCTCTCAGGCAACAGTTCGACAACCCACTAGATGTAAACAAAACTGCCAGCCGCAACAATGATCGATAGACAACGAATACGGATACGCACAGTATACTAAGAATACTCAGAAATTAGAAAAACAAACACTACAACAACCCGAACAAGTGTCGATAATACAACATAGAAACGGACACAGTACTCCAAATTAGCTAACTCAACACACAATAACGACCACGACAATCACCCAGACAGATAGTCTGATGATTCCACGAATCGTCACCCTGCATCTCTTTTACATTGGTATATATAAAGATTACGGATGTCTTTGTAACAACTTTTCACGCGTGCGAAATAAGATTCAGTTATACAGTTGCCAATCCGGCGGTTGACTAACACTCTGGCACGCACGGTGGACTTGAACCCGCAGGTTTTTACAAAATTACTGCTCGTCTATAATGCCTTCTAAATACATGCTTCTGGCTAACCTAAAGGTTCGGGCAATTTTCTTCTTTAAAGTTTCTAACATCTGTTTGATAGTGTCCAGTTCTACTAGTTGTGCATCTATTCTTGCAGAACTTAATGAAATAGCTTCGGTCAGCAAAATTTCTGCTTGCGTCTGCAGAAAGGCTTCTTGTAAATAAAAGTCATTCGAGAGCGCTGCATCTCTGGAAACTTTCATTTCTGCCACTTGTTCCTCCATTTTGCTTATCCTTTCTTTCTGATTTTCCAGCTGATTCTCCCTTCTTTCGATTTCTTGATTCTGAAAATTTATGGTTCTGGAGTATGCATCCTTTTCGCTTTGGAGGTGTGTTATTAACTTATGTGTTTAAGCTTCCTTGGTCAAATAGTGTTTGAGCATGTTGTTGACATCTAATAAGTTTTCATTTGTTCTTTGAAGTTCTTCTTCTGTTTTCCTAGCCTGCCTCTGCTGTTCTTGGCTTTGCTGTAATACTTCATGTAGCTGAACTCTAGTTTCTTCTAATAAATTGCCTAAGGTGACTCTGGCATCTTCTTTATCTTGTAGGTCTTGCTTCAGCTGAATTATTTCGGCATTTGCAACATCTATTAACTTATCTTTTTCTTTGAGCTCCACCAGCGTTGCATCTCTCTGACTGATAATCACTTATTGTTCGGCAATTATGGCCTGTAATTCTCTAATCTGTTCATGTAGAATATGGTTTTCTGATTTGATTGCATCAATCTCTTCCTGTAGTGGAGTGATGTCTACTTCTAGCATATCGACCTTATGTTGGAAATCATTTTTGATAGTATTGGTTGCCTCTTTCAATTGTATTGGTAATTGTTGCGATAGATTGATCAGCATCTGTCCCATATTTGCAAGCTCCAAAAATACCGGGAGTGTTGGAAGCGAAAGAAGAGGACGACGTTAAGAAGAGGATTCGGTGAGCAGCTGTTGTGAGTTCGGTGGACAATAGTTTGGGGATGAGGAAGAAGAGGCAGTGGGTTCTTCAGTGAGGATGGGTGGAGTAGGGATAATGGGGTTAAGCGGAGGTTTTGGTGGTGGAGTGGGGAGAACAGTGTGAGGTTCTGTTACCTTTTCTGTTACTTGTTGTGTTTCAGCATTGTCGGCAGCTATGGACTCGACTGCTTTCAGAATTTTGTCGAAAACGTCTTTAACGATCTGTTCTTCATTTCTTTGGTTTTCTGGCTCCGATTGTTGCTGCGATGCCTCTTGTGATGAGCTTGTTTTGGATTCAGTGTGATCTTCCTGTTCTTGTTGTCCTTCAGAAGATTGTGCAGATGATTCGTGCTGCATAGACGTTGCGGTATCATGGAAAGTGTCTTCGTCCTGCTTCTCTTCTTCTTGATCATCTTCTTTATTTCCTTCGGCTGAACCCTGTGCTTCACTTTCAGAGGAACTGATTCTAATTCGTTTTCGGCGAAAGAGTTGATTGAGTTCCTCTTCGTCTTCTTCATCATCTTCTAATAATTGGGCCGATTCTTCATGGTGCAGGACCGGGCCTCTGGGTGGTGGTTGTGCTGCAAGTATGGCCGGAAAAAGGAAAGAAATGATGTGTGGCAATCGCGACTTGGGCATTCCTCCCTTGTTTACCTGTTTGATTATTGAAACACATTCCTTGTGAATGCGGTGGAAGAAGTAGGATGCAAAATTGATGGGTTCTCGAGCAGCTAATTCAATAGCAGAGTAGAAAGGCCTAGAGATGCCATAAGTTCGCTTCTGGAGGTTAAGAATGGCTACGAGGAATTGCAGTGCGGATCTCTCAAGTTTCGATCGACATAGGATCGCATATTTGTTTGATGAATACCTAGGAAACAATTCTATCATTGTGGCGATTGGCAGACTCGGGCCATTTTCCCGACCTTGCCGAGGGAGTCTAAACGCTTCAGCAAAAGCTTGGAAGGTGATTACGGTTCGGGAGGGTAGGAATGTGATAGCCCAACTTTGCTCGTTGGCAGGTGTTTTAGCGATAGCGGCGATAATCTGGGCAAAAAACGGGTGGGATTCCACTAAATGCCATGGCAGTTCAGCGAAATTGGATAACCCATGTGTGCGCAAAAACTCTCCTACTTCGGTAGGGAATCCATCACGAAAAGCGGCATAGTTTGCCAGAGCTTCCATGGCGCACACAGAAAACGCAAGCACAAGACACGAAGCACAGGGTTTATAGACTCACACAAATCACGCAAACACAATAGCGATTTTTGGCGAAATGAAGAAGGTTAAGTAGATGTTCGGCAGTGGGGAGCAATCAAAATCACTAATAATCGTTCGTCGTTGAGATGATATCTTCTTAACTTCGGTGTGCATGTATGAGTAGCTGGAAAGGGCAGGGCGGCTGTTGACATAATTAGGTATCAAAATGCGGATATTTACAGGCTTATTTTATTAAGTGCGCAAAACAAAAGGAAAGAAAAAGAAAATAAAAGGAAAGAAAAGAGAACACCAAAAGACGCGGCCAATCGCGAAACATTTTAGTGCGGGTTAGATGTTTGTTGATACGGCGGCAGCTTCGAACCGTTGATAACTTTCGGAAGAAGACTTTCGGTCAAAGTAGTAAACCGAAATGTTGCGGGGCCAACTTGTTCAGAAATCCGGTAGGGGCCAAACCATCATAACTTGAATTTGCTAGCAGAGCGATTCGACTTTGCATTGTAAAATAGTACAAGTTGTCCCACCATAAAAACTGGGGTCTTTAGATAGCGATCATGTGTTCGAGCTTGTCTTAGCTGTACTTCCTGCATAGTTAAAAAACTTTGCCATCGGTGCTCATCCAGTTCTCTGAGTGTATCTAGCCAAAATGATAAAGAATCTTCTGGTATTAATTTCTGAGTGAGAGCCACACGTAAGCTTGGCACAATAATTTCCATGGGTGCTATGGCTTCCAGTCCATAAGCTAGTTTGAAGGGTGTTAGACCTGTTGCTACCTTATAGGTAGTTCGGTATGCCCACAGGACTGCAGGTAATAGTTGGTCCCATCTTTTCGGTGCTTCCAAAATGAGTTTTCGAAGCATATTTAGCAGGGTCTTGTTTGTACTCTCAGCCAAACCATTTGCACGAGGATAATATGGTGAACTGAATTTATGCGTGATCTGAAAAGAATATGTGAGTACTTTCATTAGATTGTTAACAAAATGAGTGCCCTGATCTGTAACAAGCTCCAGAGGTAAGCCAAAACGCAGAAAGACATCTTTCATTAGACACTTTTCCACCGAAACAGCTGTGGCAGATTTTAAAGCTCATGCTTCTGCCCATCTGGTTGCATAGTCTGTACAGGTTAGAATATAACGATTATTGCTTAGTATTGCTGGCGGTGTAATAGGTCCGATAAAGTCTAGACCCCACTTCTGAAAAGGTTCTAATGGCAAGATAGGTTGTAGAGGGAAAAAATGACGTTGTAGGGGCTGTCCAGACCTCTAACAATTATCACATTTTTTGACAAACTGCAATACATCCCTGTACATAGTAGGCCATCGAAGTCCACTCTGCAGAATTTTCCGGTGTGTTAAATCTGTAGCAAAATGTCCATCGGATGGAATTGAATGAGCCAACATAATGACCGAGTTAACTTCATGTGGTGGAATACAACGTAGTAGAACTCCTGTGTAATCCATATAGTATAATTCTCCATCAATTAACCGAAAGTTGCGACTGTACACTGCAATTTTCCTACGCATTGCAGGAGAAGCCTGAGAAGGAAGGTATCCATCAGTAAGGAATGTCAATATCTAATCATAATATGTAGATGGCATAGGTGGGTATGCAATTTCATCATTGGTTGGTTCAAAAACATAAATTGCTGGTGTTGTGTCATCTATACCGACTGGAGCTTCACCGGAATCTAAATGAGAAAGGAAATCTGCTAAGGCATGTGAACTACCTGGCCGATGAATAACTTCGTAATCAAATTCTTGTAAAAGCAGAACCCATCGCGCTAATCGACCACCTAAATGCTGTTGCCGAACTAGATAGACAAGTGCAGCATGATCTACATGAAAAGTAAATTTGCGGCCAAGTAAATAATGCCTGAATTTCTTGACAGAGTATACTAAACCCAGACATTCCCTTTCAGTTACAGAGTAATTCTTCTCAGCACGAGCAAGCCTTCGGCTGGCATAGTACACATGCCGAAACCACTTATCGGTGTGTTGCATTAGAACGCTCCCAATTGCTATATCTGAAGCATCAACAAATATATGAAATGGACGATCCCAATCAGGAGGCTGTAGGATTGGAACCTGTGTTAGTAATCCCTTTAGACGATCAAAAGCAATTTGACATTCCTGAGTCCATTCAAATTGTCGAGGAGTCTTGGTTATTAACTTGTTCATTGGTATTGCCAAATGAGCAAGCCACCGTAAGTGCCGACCATGCCATCTTACTTGGCCCATGAAGCGCATCACTTCCTTAGGTGTAGTGGGCACAGGTGCTTCTAACACAGCTGTAATTTTATCTGGATCCACCTGTATACCTTGTGCAGATACGATGTGGCCAAGTAGCCTTCCACAGGAAACCGCAAACACGGATTTGTTTGGGTTCAAACAGAGTCTGTATTCTCTGCACTTCTCAAAGCAACACCGTAAATGGAACAAGTGTGCTACCATTTTTCCAAATAACGAAAAATCATCAAGATAAACTTGCATAAACAAGGTAAGGTAAGGGGAGAATACTTCCTGCATACACCTATGAAAAGTACTTGGGGCATTTCTTAATCCAAACCACATTATGGTACAAGCAAAAACACCCCAATTGGTAATGAAAGCGGTCTTAGGTATATCCTGTTCAACCATTCTAACTTGATTATATCCACTGTATCCATCTAGGAATGAATACATTTCATGTCCTGCTACTCTATCAAGCATCGTGTCAAGAAAAGGTAGAGGAAATGGATTAGGCACTATAGCTGCGTTCAGTTTCGGTAGTCCACACAGATTCGTAGTTGCTTATTTTTTTTAGGAACAATGACAATTGGCGAGATCCATTCAGCATGCTCTACTAGTACAATGAATCCGACTTTGAGTAGCCTATCAAGCTCTGCTTTTACCTGTGATGCATAGTTAGGATTCATCCGGTAGTTGGGTTGCTTGATTGGTTTTGCTTCCGGCTTCAGCATGACCCTGTGTTGATAAATGTGCGGGTCCAAACCCTTCATATCTTTGTAATCCCATGCAAAGATGTCAGAGAATTCTCGGAGTAGCTGGATTAAGTCTGCTTGAAATACTCCTGGTAGGCTTTCCTTTATCTTGACAGGACGCGGATGGTCCTCATCTCCTAAATTATAGGTGATCAATTGATCCTCTGGGACATAAAATTGTCGGGGCCTCTCTGTATCGACTGCTGGCTTAAAAAGTTGTTGTAGCTCAGCGTCATCTGTAGCAGTGGTATCTTCTTTCTTATCTTCTTTTGTTACAGACATCACCGTACAAACTGCGGGATTCCAATTATCTACAACAGATTGTAGATCAATTATTCCTAGGGAGATTAAGTTAATGTTGTTCTTTAAAAAATCTTCTTCTTCATCATCTGACAACCCATCTAACATATGAACTGGTTCTGCAAAATACGGTCTAGCATGCAATTCGCAAGGCTGTATAGCATCTAGTTTTACAATATAACTACGATTATTATCTTTGAAAGTGAGTTCCTGTGCAGACCAATCTTGTATGGCCTTAGCTTGCTTCAGCCAAGGACGGCCAAAAAGAAGATTATAATCAAGGGTGGATTCCGGTAATTCTAGGACGACAAAGGTCATCTTAAATGTGGTACCCTGCAAAGTTATTGGTACATTCCGTACAAGTCCTACTAGATGGACTCTTGACTGGTCAACCATTCTGACAAAGAACTGAACTGGTTCGATTTCAGTCCATCCTAACTTCTTACACAGTGTAGCAGTAGCAATGTTGACACCAGATCCTCCATCAATTAGTACCTGTGTAATTTTATGATTTTTATACCATATCGTAATTAAAGGAACCGAATGATCGACCGTAGAATCAGGTTCCGGTTGCACTGTGGCTGTTGCTGGAATACAGGCAGACTCAAGACTAAACTGTTGCTGGAATTGTTGTCGAACTCCTGGTACTAGTGCAAGTAATTGGCCAAGAGGAAGAGTAATGGACGCTTTAGATAAAATCTCCCAGGCCTTATGTGATTGAATTGTGCTTTCCACGGATTCTGAAGATGATGCGCCGGCTGAAGAGGATGTATCTGCTGAAGATGATGTGCCTGCTACTGAATTAGAATCTTTTTTTTGTGTTCCTTCCTTGGTTAGCGGAGCCTGGGTCACCGGAATAGGATCTTGAAACACTGGAGGTTCAGCGGTGGTCCATTGACTTGCCTTATCATACATCCTTTGTTGTTCACATATGCCTGGTTCAAAGACTTCTGCCGCTGGTTGTAGTTGCTTACCGGATCGGGTTTGAATTACTGTAGCTTGCGTTTCTATGGGTGTGATTTGTACCATATTAGTCATTAGGTTTTGTCGTTCTTTCTTCCTTTGATCATACTCAGCTGCATCCTTACAAAATCTTCTAATGTGACCAAATTCACCACAAAAATGGCAGCGCGGTGGTGGCAAATTAGTATTTTCTTGGGCTTGTCCGACCTGCCAGCGATTTGCATTGTAGTTATTATTTCTCTGTCCTCTGTAATTTCGATAGCCTTGTTGCTGGTTGTTTCTCATTTTCGGGGGTACATAATGATTGGCTGGCTGTCCTGGTTCCTGTATAATAGCATTGACAGTTGCGGTTCCCTGCACTTTGGCGTTGTATGCACAGTTTTCGGTAGTATGTCAAGTCGTGTTGCAGATAGCGCAAAACAACTAATTAAGTGCACAAGTGTGCCCTGAATTCTTGCATGTGGTGCAGAACATTTGTCTGGTCGGGTCTTGTGCAACATTTTTATTTGCTTTTAACCATTCCAAGTCTTCTGTAAATCCTCCAACCTTGTTTTCCAGCTACAAAGCCATTGCAATCACTGCATCTAGCATCATAGCTCCTACATAGCATATGATCATAATCTGTTTAAGTTGCGGAGTCAATCCATTGATAAACCATTGAGTGATAAAGTCATCCGGTAGGTTGGCATGTGCTGGTGGTAACTGCCTCAAATGAGTCCTGAATAGAGTGGCGTATTCCTGCACTGTTTGATTTATCTTCTGTCTATTGTTTTGCAGGTAGTCAAAAATTTCGGCTGGATTCTTCTTTAGCCTGAATCTCTGCAAAAATGCATCCCTTATTGCTTCATAGGTGCCAAAGTGGTTAATATCATATTCTGTAAACCATCTGGCTGCTTCGTTAACCAATGTCGACTGGAAGACAATAGCCTTATATGCCGGATCAGGTGGATGGTTGAGCACTACGTAACTTATCTCAAATGTGCGTACATGAGCATCAGGGTCATCTCCTGGAAATCCACCGAATTTAGTGTACATTACTCCGGTTGGAGTTGGCCTTGGTGGGCATAGTTGTTGTTGTTGTTGTTGTTGTTGTTGCCCGTTCATGGTGCTGATGGTTGTATTGTGACTATCTTCTGTACCCAGAGGCTGAATATCTGGATCGTCAAAATCTGTATCGTCAGCCTGTGCACTTTTCGGTTCGATAATCTTGTTCAGTATGTTTCGAATCTCAGTTTCGAACAAGCTACCTTCCTTCTTGATGTCAAATGTAGGAAAGCTAACTCCCAATAACGATGACTGGACTGAAGATTCACCAAGAAAAGGCAAATCGTCACCAGAAAATTGTGAACTTTCAACAACTGGTACCAGAATAACACCGGAAGGTGTCGAATTTTCACCAAAACAAGGTGCTTTTTCTCCTTCACAGATTTCTTTGACTAAGGCGTTTCTAGTCGTATACAAATTCGAATCTTGACCCAATGGTGCTAAATTAACTTCATGCTGCGTCCCGGTAGATTCTGAAGTTACTATATCTTCGACAGACTGTGCCAAAATCGCACCGGAATCTGCCAGAAATGTAGTACGTTCCACTGGAATATGGCCGGAATCACTACTAACGTTCTTCACTTTCTTGACAACTCGGTTAGACCTATCTGTACTTCTACCTCCTAGAGGCGTCCTTAGCAAATTAGGTACCCAAGGTTGTCGGTTCTTCGGATACGTTTCACCGGATCTAGTAACCGGCATGTATCATCTTTTGTACTAATCGCGTACTATTACTGTCGATTTACAATCTACAGTCACCTTACCACAATCGATTTTGCAACAATCTGATCTGTTGCCACCTTCCCACAGATGGCACCAGTGTTAAACGCTTGTTCTAACTGTCAGAAGCGCGTTTAAACGAGAATTGGGTTCTTGGGAGTGGAAGGGGTCTGTAAAGACAGAGGCCCTATGCTTGTTTCCCAAAATTACGTCACAACACACAATATACCAACATTCAAGATTTTATCAAGAATTGGTCTCTCATTCTCAATCTTTACGGTTCATCATTTTAACTCTATCAGGGTCTACCGAACACATTGTACCAGACTATCAGTATCGTAATACCGAATTACCTCAAAACCCTTTTCCCGAATACACACTATTGTAACATTTAACAGTAGTTCAACCTTCACCGAACAGTGCTCACAATCAGACAAACCGAAGACACCGAAGACTCAACGGTTCAGACACACAGTGCTTGGAAGACTAATACACACTGGGGATAACCATTACTATAGCCTAATCTCACCGTACAAGTACAGATGCTCAATACTGGGAACAATACAATCCTGCATAGCGTCTTAGGGACACTACCACAGTTGCACAAATTTCAAAATTATCCGAACATTCCAAGAAAGAGGGTCACCACGATATACGTAATTCACAGAACAATCACCACAGAGACCCGCGGACGACTCTTTCAGGCAACAGTCCGACGACCCACTAGATGTAAATAAAAATCGCAGCCGCAACAACGATCGATAGACAATGAATACGGATACACACAGTATACTCAGAATACTCAGAAATTAGACAAACAAACACTACAGCAACCCGAACAAGTGTCGATAATACAACACAGAAACGGACACAGTACTCCAAATTAGCTAACTCGACACATAGTAACGACCACGACAATCACCCAGACAGACAGTCTGGTGATTCCACGAATCGTCACCCTGCATCTCTTTTACATTGCTATATATAAAGATTACAGATGTCTTTGTAACAACTTTTCGCGCGTGCGAAACAAGATTCAATTATACAATTGCCAATCCGGCGGCCGACTAACAGATGACCCCGATTTTCTCAGGCTGCAATAGTACTCAGACCCGTGTGCAGCAAAATGAAGATATCTCATGATTAAAGAATCCAATGTTGATGAAAATTTGTAGGCATATACTAGACAGTATGAGAATTCTAACAAGCTTTAAGTCATGGAAAATGGTGAAGTACACACAAAATTATTTCTCTGACAAAATGACTATTATGAGAAACAACTATGACAAAATGACTGTTCTGAGAGAGTGCTAGCAGAGAAGAAGAAAATGAGGTGACAAAATTGAATTCAAATGATCATAAAAGAAGATTGAAACATCCAAATGAAATTAAAATTGGTGAGCTAACATTACCAAGTTGAATCACTGAAAATGATGCACGAAGCTCAAAGAAATCATCTCTGCAATCTGACTGAGAAAACTGAGAGATAGGGTAGTGAACAGTACACTTCACAAGAACATGAAACTATGAACTCAAATGATAATGAAAATGAAAGTATATTGATTGTACAATACAATGGACTTGCTGATACATATGTGTGCGTTGAAACCACACCTTGATATGGCATAAAGCTCAGCTCTTGGAGGTTTCTTCTTAACCATGACTAAAATTGCCATGTGTTTATAGTTGATCTTGGGAGCCTAACTTCCTACAATCACTCTCCAATCTATTAGAGATTGATTTGATTCTCCAACTACCTTCAATCACGAATTGGTGGGTTCTCTTTCCTCCTTTGATCAAGTGGACTCAACCAGTTAAGATTCTTTCACTTTCACAGTAAGTAAAGACTTAAAAATTACAAGAGGGAGTTCACAAGTGAACTCTTCAATTTTCATATATAGTCTTCACCTTAAAGCTTCTCCTATGAGCTTGTGAAACTCAAGCTAATACTTAGGCTTGTCATACACTTGCTCCAACAAATTGCACTATGATAATCTTGCTATAGTGTGATTAGAACAAAGTTTTTGGAAAATATAGTAATATTAATATGTGATGTTGAGTGGTGTGATTTTTTTTTATCTTTTGGTGATTGATGCAAAGTGATTTCTTGAGTTTTTTTTTATTAACGTGTGTGGAGTGTTGGTGTGATTTCTTTTACATGATGACTAAAGGGCTTCCAATAGCTGAATTGGAGGTGGATGCAATATCTCTATTTAGGGGACATTGGTTCTTGGATAGTGTCTTAGCATATGAAGTGGTGGAATCGGAGTCAGACCAAGAGGAAGTTCCATAATAGGAACAAATAGAAAAAGAGTTGAAAGAATTTTTGAAGATAGTCAACAAACACATCTTCACTGTGGAAAAAGGAAAGAATAAGTACACTATGCTTTGCCAAGAGTTCTATAGTTTCCAAAGATCAACAACAACATACAAGAGGTGAAAAGAAATTGGTCTCCACAAGCTTCTTGAGAAACCTATGGTTTTATTGATTTTGAGAGATGTGGGTAGGTGATGTCCTTCTTACAAGAATTGAAAAGAAGTACAAAAGCTTATTTTGTTTACAAAGTTAAAAATTTGGAAAATGAAATAGTGGACATCACTATCAAGCCACAACACATCAAAGCTACCCTAAATTTCTATCCAATAGGGACCAAAGTGGATGTTAGTTTTGTCAAGAAGAACTCAAACACAAATGCTAGATTCACAAAGTTCTTTGGCTTCAAGGATAAGGTCAATGAAGAGTTGGCTATCAGATTTTTTTTTATTTTTTTTTACAACTCCTATGTTTTCCAAGGCTTCCTGGATACATTATGCCACATAAGCCAATCACTTTGGTGATGTTGAAGAAGAAAGATAAACCAAAACCCTTTGGAGTGGTGGACATGTCACCATACATCCATGAGCAATTGAAGGAAGAAGCTAAGCACTGGGACTCCAAGAAATTCTTGAATGGAGCCCAATTGCTGACAAAGATAATATATCATGTCTTGGGTATTGAAAACAAGTTACTATTAGCCCCTTGAAGCTCAGGTGTTTAGAGAAACTATTACTAGAGTAAGAAGTCCACTTAAGATTGTATCTATTAAGGAGATAGGAAGAAAAAGAAAAGAGATTGTAATGGAAGTATCATAATCAATAAAGAAAATAAAAGTAGATGCAAGAAAGAGAGACTTGGAGGTGAAGGAGGCCATTGAGGAGGAAATAAAAATGGAACAAAGAATAGTACATGCTTATAAAGAGCCACATCCTCTTCCTTGCCTTGGTACTTGATGAGAAGAATGCTTCAAGAGCATCCCATGTCTCTTGTGAAGTCTTGCAACTCCTAATGTGTGGAAGTAAAAAATCAAAGATAGAGTTAAGAATGTGTGACCTTGCTAAAGCATCCTTTGAGCACCATGTATTCAACTTGTCTTGTTCTTCTTGCCCCTTGCTTCTGAGGATTGGCATCATCTCATCTCTAGATATGTAACCATAGAGGTTCCTCCCTTGAATATAAGCTTCCATTTTGAGTGAAAAAGCTGAGTAATTACCTCAATCCAATTTTTCTATGGATGAGTGAAATCTATCACCCATGATGTCTAGTTGCTTTGATACCATTGTGAAGAGGTGATGGCTTGAGTCCAAAGATGAGTTGGTGTTGCAACAAACCTACTCTACACCATCCAATATAACTTCAAGGATGCTTAGTAAACTTCCTTAGCTTTTGATATGTGCATTAACAACCATCATTTCCTTTGGAACATCACTCATAATTGTTTGCATCAAAATAGATAACTCCTTTGTGCTAGCAATGTGAAGAACTATCTATTTTGGATGAGAGGGTCTCAATATTATGCTTAGTGCTCACATCCTCATATGAATTGACCAGAGAGATTTTGCACACGTCTAATTGAAGTATCTAGCAAACTAAATCAAGTTATCTAATCATTTTATCTGCACCATATAAGAAAAAATAAATAACAAGTCAGGGGGATCACCCTGACTTTTTAGGAACTAGAAGATGTGCAAACATAGTCAGCTTGAGAGATTTATATCTCAAGATCTATTAGATTAAACCTACTTAAACTTGATACATAGATAATAGATACTCTACTCTAACTATCCCAAGTTACATTATAGCAAACAGATACTTACACACAACGAAATTGATTGAACAAGTTCACTATATACATGAAAGTACTGAAGGAGAATGTAGAGAAGAACTTACTCAATGAAATGTATCCAAATCTGAACAATATTGCACATATGATATAGAGGGAGTGTAGAAGGCTCCACTTAAACAATGAGAGCTCAATGTAGAATTGGAGCTGTAGCTCAATCTCACTCAAATCTGATGCACTACCCGCATATGAGTATTTATTCTCAAATTTGAATTTGAACTTGGTAGATAGCTCACCTAAAAGCCATACTACATTTGGGTAATGCTTTGAATTAGATTCCAACTGCTAGATTCATGGAATGGGATCTCTGATATCATGAGATTCCTTCATCTCACTTTAGCTTTTACATTAATCCAAGGTAAATACAATGAATATCAACAAGCATGCACCTTGCCATCATCATGGGATACATTTTGCACTGCTATTAGCAATAGTGAACCTGGTGGTAAACTGGTCTATGATTGACACTTAGAGTGAAGATGCATATAATGTTTGTGATTCTTACCAAGGAAAGAATTAGCAACGTGGCAGGAGCAAGAATACGGAAAAGAATGGTCAACAAAATAAGAGTAGACGAAAATCAAGGAAGAGGGATATTGAATGCCATTATTGTCATAAGAAAGGACACATGAAGAAAGAATGCTATGCATTAAAGATTGCTAAAGGCAAAGGGCAAAATGTTGATGGGCATGTTAAACAACTACTTGCACCATCTACTCCGACTATGAAGATTGAAGAAATAAATGCCATTTCAGACAATGTTGATGTCTTGATAGTTGACAATATTATGCCTACTTATGGCTGATTCTATTTCCCACACATGGCTGCTAGATTCTAGAGCTTCTTTCCACGTGACACCACATAGAGAGTGTCTCTCTACTTATGCAAAAAATTCTCTTGGTACTATGATACTTGGTAATTCTTATCAGTGTGACATTGTCGGGATTGGAGATGTGGTTGTGCAGTTCATTGATGGTTCAAAATTTACTATGCATAATGTATGCCATGTACCTCAATTATAATGCATTTTGATGTCGGTTGGTCAACTTGATGAACTTGGTTACAAGGTAGTCTTCTATGCTCAGTCCTTGTGCATATAAAAGGGCAATATAGTTATTACAAAAGGAAGCAAAGTTGCCTCACTTTATCCTTTATTTGTATCACAAAAAGAACACTTGTTAGCTGTTATTGAGTAGCCTATGGATTGTATTTGGCATGGCCATTTGGGCCATATATCACATAGTAGAATGGAAAATCTTTCTTATTCTGGCTAATTATCTATGTTATCTTTCTTTGTTTTTTCATTTTGTGAGCATTGTCAATATGCAAAGTGAACTAGGAATGTGCACAAGATGCACATTGGCTCTTCAATTCAGCCTTTAGATCTCCTTCATACAGATGTATGTGGTTCTATGCCCACAAGGTCATTAGGTGGCTCTCTTTACTTTGTCACTTTCATAGATGATGCTACTAGAGAAGTATGGGTATATCCTATCAAAGCAAAGGATGAAGTATTCCCTACTTTCAGAAAATGGCTTACTTTAGTTGAGACTAAAAAGGGAACTAAGATTAAGGCTTTACGTTTAGATAATGGGGGTGAGTATACCTCACATGAATTCAGCCTTTTTTGTCAATCTAGAAGGAATTTGTAAAGAGTTTACAACTCCTTATACCCCAGTACAAAATGGTGTAGCTGAAAGGATGAATAGAACTATTCAGGATAGAGTAGTTTCTATGTTTCATCATGCAAACCTTTCACAAGGCTTTTGGTAGAAGTAGTATTAACTATAGTTCAAACTACACGTACATTGCGCCACCATAGGGACCACCGTCGGTAGCGTACATGATGGGAACAATTCGACATTGGATGCCGCGATTGAAGCCCATGCCAGATGTGGCAGCTCAAATGATGCTTAAGATTTTAGATATGATGCAGGTAGTCCTGAAAACCTTTAAAAATGCAGTCGCACCACAGGTACGTCTACCGGGGTTTACCAATGGAAATTATGATTTGGTGTATGACATGAGCACCACCCCCAGTATTCGTGTGGCTTACGCCTAGCATGCACGCATCAAATACCTCCCTGCATGTTACAAACAGACCTTTGAAGAAATGTTCAAATCAGGTTTCTAGGAGTATCACTCGGAGGTCTTCGCACCGAAGCCAACACACCTGCTCCATCTCTTTGCTTGTGAACAAGCAATGTACTCTGAGTACTACACCACACCGCAACCAGAGGTCCCTGGCGCAATAAATTGGGATGCATTGGAAGCTGATCTAGCAAGAGGCTTAAGGATAGGAGAACACGAACTTGCCACCAATGTCATCCAATACTATATCGACCACCCTATAGAACAGAGGTCTGTTAGGGGCGACAGACGCTAGGAAGGGGGGAGTGTTGGCATACAAGTCAGATGAAGAGCATACTAGCGCAACGGAGCAATCATGCACAATACGGCAACAAGGCCCAATCATTTTTTCCATGGACCATTTACAACTCAAGTGATTTTAATCACTACACAAACATTGTAAATTCCGTTTTTGGTAGAATAGACTCCATTTTGTGCAAGCCGAGGAGTCCTCGAGCTTGAGGAGTATTAGAACTAGCTACATATCAATTTTCATAATTTTTAGACTCTGTTTGAGCCCTCAAATAGGCTCTAGAACCTAATTTTTAACTAGGCCGGACACTAGGTCTGGACAAGACCAAAGCTAGTTAGAAAACTATAAAAAGAGCTAGAGAGCTCATTTTTAAGGGGAGATTGTTTGTGAATTGAGCTTACGTAAGAGACTTTTTGACTAATGCAAAGAACTCCATTGTTCCTCTCCTTGTTCTTGCCTCGTGTGCGCATGTGTGTGTATGTGTGTGCATGCTTGTGTGCTTCTCACTCACACACTTGTGCCTTCACTTGCTCATAGTCTTCATACTAGTCTTCACGTCTCCACGGATTGACAATTATGAGGTGAATCTTCTCACGTTGGTACTCACCATTGTGCTAGAGTGACAACGTGATACGATACCACTGAACAAGACAATACGATACTAGGTTTGCACTCGATACGATACCTCTGTCAGTCACGATATGATACCAACTTCACGATACAATACCATATTAACTCACAATATGATAATGATAGTTAGGACAATACGATACCACTCTGTGAACGATACAATACCGCTTGGTCGACGATACGATACCTTAACCTAGACGATATGATACCACTAAAATTATGGCGATACGATACTAAGAGTGGCATGATACGATAGTGGGTGGACCGCGATACGATACCACCTAAGGATCGTGATTGTGATACCAGCACTTGGTGATACACAATACCTTGATGGTATTGTGATACCTCAATGTGGTGTGCATGATACGATACTAGGCGAGTATACTGAGGAATTTTGGTATCATGATACCAAAATTCAATCGATCGCGATACTACATCCAAAAGTGAAAAACTTAGAATTTTTTTTTGCAAAGTGTGTGTTTCTATGTCCCCTTCACTGCTAGCCCACTATGCCACTCAAAAACTCACTCAAAAGCTCCTTTCTCACCCTACGATACCACATGTGTGTTTGGTCATGTCTGGGAGTGTTCTTTATATTTTTTGAGGTTCTAGAGTTGAAGAACTCACCTTCAAGAATATCTTGCCTAAGCTGTGTGTTCACAATGTCTGTTATGTGCCTTCTTGCCACGATATGGCTGCCGTGATACCAATCGGTACTCTCCATGATACTTGTTCAAAACACGTGATTTGAAAGTGACTATTTTTTGGGTTTTATGGCCTTGGTTAGCCAAGTGCCTGAACTGAATTAAACTAGAAAACGTTTTTTGGAATTTTCTCAAGATGTCCTACTCTATCCTTACTCCTCTCTCTTCCCTGAACCCTAACTCTTTCCTCACTTCCCCACTCCTAGACCTAAACCTAAAAACTCATTACACACACTCCTAAAGTGTGAAGTAACAAGTGCTAAAATATGTAATGACTTGTCACTAATTGAATTCACCTCTACAAGTATGATTCATTCACTCCATAGCTATAACCATCACGAAGGCACCTTGGTTGGGTCAATCCCCAGCAACAGTGCCAAAAACATGTGTACCTAAGTTGTTAAGGCTTAGGGACTTGTGTCGATGAAGGTATGGGTATTACCTTTCGATAGCTTTTCCCTTGAAAACCTTTGACTAGTTGAGATCTCGATCGACGTAGCCCCTTTTCGATGTCTTCTTGCTTTGATAAGTCCCCTTGTGCTTCCACGAGCTATCTTGATACCTTCAAGTCTTCAATATGCTGCCCAATGATGTCTCCAAGCCTCCAAAATGGCTCTGATACCACTGATGCGGGATGCTTCTAACACCCCAATGCAAAAATGGAAGATGGCTGCCCTCCACTAGTTCCACAAGCAGTGATATATGCTCATTGTTCTGAACTTTTCTCTGCATGAGTACAAAGACTTACAATGCAATTTTACAAACTTGTAATAGACTATAAGAGCTACCCAGCAAGCTTTAAATCATCCCAAATGGATATTTAAGATGCGAGAACCACCTCTACAAAACAGGCTACCTGTTTGCAACACTCCCTGCCTATGTGCAAAGATATACCTTCACAAAGTTGAAAATTTCTCACAACTCACTCAGTCAAATAACTTGAAAATTTGGAAAAGTTCAAGGAACTATATGAGAGACCAAATGAATCTTGAAAGCAATGAAAATGATTACAATTAGAGAGCAAACATTGCTCTGTAGTTTGGTACAATCAGATTTGGAAAAGCCTAACTACACCTCTAGATAGTGAGGAGCAAAATCATGAGAAAATGAGGTAAGCAAGCAAGGGGGCTGCTTGCTGGAGTTTATGACTTCATTAAACTAAGTGGGAAACTCATGGAATGCATACAACTCAAGAAACAAAGGCGGGATGATGCTTTTATAGAGTTTTACTTTTCCTACAATCTAGCTAACCACCCACCAATCAGTTTAGGTGCACTTTTTGGCGGTCGATTTAATGAGATTTGAATTTGATTGAGTTTGGTGGAGCTTCTAACTTTATTCCACAACTTTGGGTCCTCTTTTTTTATTGGTCCACTTGCAAAACTCATGGTTGAGACTTTTTGCATGATTGAGACTTGATTTTCAACACATAACACACAGTTACATGATCCTGTACGGATTCCCTCTTCACACCTTACTTCATATCTATTAGATTTTCATCTTATGGAAATTGGAAATTTTCCATTTTTAGATTGTGTGTGTTTTCTTCTGATTCCTGCACATCATCACTTACAAACAATACTCTCATTTTCTTTTATTTTTAACTTTTATACAAATCATCAATTTATCAAAGTCAATGGATACTTTGTTCTCTTTCATCCAAGACTAACCTAATATTAGTTTTTTAGGCATTAATTCATCAGTCCATTCTTAACATTCTAATGTGGATTCTTCTTGTCCTACCTTAAGAAAAAGAATTTGGGTTGATAATGTTGGAAGTGTTTTTTGATCAATTGTTCTAATCAATTTTGTAATATGTCTTCTCCTTCTCTTGAAGTGATTGAGCATTTCTGAACTAATTAGGTTTACTTGAGATCTTGTGTCTAGTAAAACCCTAATTTGAGTTTCCTTGTAATGCATAACAATGACTGGTAGAGGTCTATTTTTTCTTTTAGACTTTGTCTCACACACCATTAATTCCCTTGCTTCCTTGTATTTCCTAATCCTTTCTTTAACTTCTTTTTGAACCTCTTGTCTTATCTTTTCTTATTTTTGTCTTTTTTTGTATGATTTTTGTATTCTTCTCCATTCTAGAATTGTTAAGGGTTTCATATATCTTTTAATTCTACATCCACTCACATAATTTGGCATGATTTCCCCATCCAAATTTGCCAACTGAATTGCTCCATTAGGACTCGTGTTATGAATGATATATGGTCCATGTCCTATTTTTTCCAATTTGTTATCATATTCCTTGAGTGTATATGCTAGGACTAGGTCTCCTTCCTGTAAATTTTTTTCCTTGATGTGTATGTCCTGGTAAGCAATTTTTCTGTTTTTATTTGCATATATAGTCATAATTGTTTGCATTCTAGAAGATCGCAATTGTTTCGATTCTAGAATTCTATCAGATAGTTCATGTCCAGTCCATTGTAGTTGGTTCCCTATCCTCAAAGTAGGTATAAGGAATTCCATAGGTAGTAATGCATTTTGACCATAAAATAAATTAATTGGAGTGGTTCCAATTGTGGTTTTGTATGCTACTCTATATGCCCATAAGACATGATGCAATTGCATATCCCAATATGTTCTTTTGGTATTCATTAGTTTGGAAAGCACAGTGCATAACAGTTTGTTGGTACTTTCTACAAGACCACTAGCTTGAGGGTGATAAGGTACAGCTTTCCTATGTGTGATCATAAATTGATGTCAGTGTTTCAATTACTTGATTCAAGAAATGAGTCTCTCTAATACTTACCAACTCAATTTCTAATCCATATCTAGTGATAATATACTCATCTTTGCAATTGTATGAGCATCATTTTTTACAGTTGCTTTAGCTTCATCCCATTTGGTCAAATAGTTTGTTGCCACTAGAATACATTGTGCATGTGAGCTTTTAGCTGGGGGATGTATGGGTCCAATGAAGTCCAATACCCATTTGCTAAAGACTCTAGCAGATATCAAAAGTTTGAGGGCCATTTCATCTCTTCTTCCTAGTTGCTTTTTTCTTTGGCAAGTATCACATCTCTATGCAAACAATTTTGCATCTCGAAATAAGGTAGGCCACCAAAATCCTAAATATAGGATCATTTTAGCAGTTCGCTCACCAGAAAATGACCCGCTACTACACTTGATTGAGCCATCTCTAACATTTTTAAGTATTTGTCTTTAGGAACACATTCTTAAGTATCCATCCATACCTTCCTTGTATAATTGGTCTTTAATAAGCACAAAATCCTTACTTATTTCTTGCAGATTTCTTGTGTTTGAATTCTCTTCCTTTAAATTCTTAAGATTATCCTACTTTAGTTGTTCCACTATATGACTACTCCACTTAGGATTCTCTTGAAACTAAAACAATGTTATCAACTCACTTTGATTATTTATTTGACAATTATCACATTTAGCTATGTGTATTTCCACATCCTTTTCCTTTGTTGGCCAATGTACTCCCATCCTTGCTAAATTATTTAGAGTGACAACCTTGGAAGCATGACAACGTGGATTCCACAGATGTGCCTTCTCTAAATAATTCCCTTGTTCTTCTATAGGAACACAGTATTCCAATACTCCAATCTTATTCACATGGTCCAAATATCTTGATAAAAGAATAAAGTTTTTGCTTTGCAGAATTAAGTGTGTAGAAGTCAATTCTGATCTATCTAGTCCAAGTGACAAAATCGATACCAAGGAGCTCTCTCATCGTGGTATGCTTTCTACATTGAAGAGCTATGCATCAAGCCGCTCATCATCAATAAGATGTGATTTTTCTCCAGTGAGAATCCTTGATAGGTGATCTTCTCTCAAATGGTTTTTTCTTTGTCTTACTACCACTTCAAATTCAAATTCCATGAGAAGTAAGAACCATCTGACTATCCTTCTTGTTTGACAAGATTTTTTCACTAAATATAATAGAGCTTGATTATCCACAAAAGATTTAAACTTGTTAGCCAACAAATAATGTTTATATTTTTTTACAACAAACACCATTCCTAAACCTTCTCTTTCATTCATGGTGTGGTTTTTCTCAGCTTGATTCAATTTTCTGCTTGCACAGGCAATGGGAAAATATAACTTGCTTCCTTCTATGGGTTGTGTCAACACACATCCCAAGGCAAAGTTAGAAGCATCTACATGTACATAAAATATCACATCCCATTGTGGTGTTTTTAGGATAGGTGTTGTGACCAAACATGTTTTTAAGGTTTCAAAGGCTTTCTCACATAATTGGTCCGCTCAAATTTAGTGATCAATGCATACAAAGGTTTAGCAATATCTGCAAACTTGTATACAAATTTCCTATAATAACCACAGTGTCCCATAAATTTTTGTAATTCCTTCACATTTGTATGCTTTGACAGATTCACTATAGCTCTTATCTTTTCTTCATCAGTTGATATTCCATTCTTGGAGACTGTGTGCCCTAACATTTTTCCTTGTCTGATAACAAAAAACACATTTTTTTGGGTTTAGACACACTTTGTAAGTTCTACATTTTTTGAATATATTCTCCAGGCCTTGTAGATGATATACTCTTTGATTAGAAAAAGTTCAAAATAATCAACATAAATTTCCATTATGCTTCTTAGAAAATCTTTGAATACATGACACATCAACCTTTGGAATGTGGTTGGTGCATTTGTTTTGTTTTTGTGGATTTTTTGGGAAATATTTAATTAAGTGCTCTGCCACAATCCTTACAGTAAGCTCCTTCTACTCTGAGAGGTTATGTTTTGTTTTTTGTGGATTTTTTGGGAAATATTTAATTAAGTGCTCTGCCACAATCCTTACAGTAAGCTCCTTCTACTCTGAAAGTAGGTGGTTGAGTGCATTCTCTCACAAAATGGTCTCCCGCACACCTATAACAAGTCACCTTCTGTGTTGTTTTGAATTGAGGTTTTGGGTTTGACATATAATTGTTTGTTATATACATGAAGGTTGTGGTATCCATTTCAACTCTTCCATTCCCCAAATCTAATGCTTGAAGGTCAATTTCTTTATCATAATAATCCTCTGGATGACTATTGTACTCTTCATAATACTCCATAGATGGTACTAATGACCTTTCCAAATCTGGAGGAGAGGTAGGTGCTAAGCCTACCAAACTCCTAGATGCCACACTGGTCGTTGACTCCAAATTGCCAGTAGCATTCATGGGCATCCACATGTGCATAATTTATTCGTACTACATTAGTTGGTATATGTGGTTGTTGCCCTAGAATAGTTCTAGGTTGTTCCACAAAATCTTTGTCTTTATGTTGACTTGTTTGAACTTGGTAATCCCTTTCCCTCACATGTTGTTTGTTATAGAAACACTCATCCCTTGTATGATTTGTCCATTTTTTTTCTCTAGATTACAATACTTGAGTATTCTCCTATCTTGTAAATGTTGTGGCTTTTGATGATTACACATGTGTGTAGGATGATTCTATCAGCACACATAACATTTCTTAATATGTGTCATTCTAGGGTTAACTTCATCTGCTCTAGTTGTAGCTCCTAAAGCTTTAGCTATGGCATTGGCTAACTTTTCTATTGGTGGTGATTTGGTCTCATTGCCTCTTTGCTGGTCAAAAAATTGAAGATCATTCCCTCTATTGTCTTCCAGGCCAATAGCTTCCTTCACACATGAATCTAGGTCATGAAATCTTCTATAGTACACCATAGTCCTCAATCGTGCATTATTTAAACCCTCTATGAATAAAGGCACTCTTTTAGGCATTGATGGTTTTTTATCCTTAGGGCATCTATCCAAATATTGTTTGAATCTTCTTGCTGTCTCTCTTACAATTTCATTATTTTTTTGCCTAAATGTATGGATCAATGTAGCAATGCTATGTTTAATCCTTGTTTTAGAGAATTCTCCTATAAATCCCTCCAAATATCCTTCTATGTTTATGAACATTTCCTTTCTCAATGGTAGAAACCATGTCAAGGTAGGTCCTAATAGATTCAGTCCAAATGCTTCAAATTGTGTTTTATAATCTTGTATTTCTTTTGTATTCAGCTACATGGTCATGGGTATGTGAAGATCCATCATATTGATTTTTCATGCACTTTGCTAACTGATATGGTCTCATAATTTTGCCAGTGTTCTTCCACTCATGTCTCCTTCTTATGGGAAATTCATGCATAGCTTCTCCTTCCCTCAAGAAAGGATTAGGTGAATTCTACTGCTTTTTCTCCCTTTGTGACTCTACTAGAGTGTTATTCCTACTAGTTCTAGGAATCTCTAAGCATTAACCCAAGTCATTTGTATATCAAGATCATTTGTGAAGACATAAACACATCCTTGCCTATCCTCATACCTACCATTTTAAACTGAGCCATTGGCATCAAAATTAAAGATATTTCTAAGTTTCTCAATTTAATGAGTTCCTTATGCAAGCCATCTTGATACACATAGGCTCTATACAAGTACTTGAGAATGTTCCTATAATCTCTAGTGTTAGAGGTCTCTGCCTTACCATTTATTGTCAACAAGATTAGTTTCAACAGAGATTTCACAACTTCTATGGAAAATTATAGGTTTTCTTGTAAATATAACTAGAAGAAAGCTTTTTTAATGATTGTTATGCCTAAAGTGTACCATTTTTCATAAGGAAGAATTAGTAACATCAAACTTCAATTTTAGTACCTGTATCATAGAGACGAGACAATCCCGATTCTGATGGAACCACACAGTCAGCTTGAATAGCACTTTGCAAGATTGTAAAGACTCATTATGAAAATGAAATTGACTTAGATTATCATGAAACACTCAAAGAATAAATTATCACCAAGACGTATCCATTATAAACACTCAAAAAATCATCAATAAATCACCATTAAAGCTAAATGACAAGATTTAGAGAAGATAGACAAGAGCCCTCAAGTTCTCACTAATCATTCAAGTACAAAATGATCATCCCCCCAAAATAAGTCATAATTTAACTTATATACTTTTCCAAGTGTCCTCTTTCACACTTTGAAACCTCTAGACTTCTAATCTAATTTTCTACTCACTTGAGAGCTCTAAAAATTCTCAAAAAAATATGCAAGTTACTTCTACTCATGAGGAATAGTCTTCCTCATTTTTACATCCATTGGGACTTTCTATATTAAAAAATTACAATTTCACAAAACATTTCTATGGAAAAAAGGTGTTCTTCCAACATTCTATCTCTCACTCATATCTTTTTGAGTATTAAGGTGTGTATGCTAAGGTTCATCTGCTAAAAAATCCTCTAAACGTGTGATTAGTTGTTATTGAGGCCCACCCCACTTCTAACATTTGGCACCTTTTGAAAGTGTGATAGAGATCAACTTAGGAATATAAAGGGAAAAGGGAGTCTATGGTTTAAATTTTCAAAATCACATAACTTGTTTTTCAATCTACTCGTATCAAGTTCTATTTGACGGGATGGGAAGTTAGTTAGAAAACTAGACATGGCAAAAGAGAGGGATTTAAAAGATTGAGACTTAATAGAAGATGATTCAAACATGTAAATGAAAGTGTCCTCCTCATCATCCAATAACGAAAGATCAAGCAAAGAGTTAGAAATTTTAGGTTGGGACTTGATTACTATGGTTTTATTAGATAATGAATCGAAGGCAAATATCTTAATAACAATCTTAAAACTATGTTTGAAAACAAAGTACGATATCTAAAGCATCCAAATCTAATACGAAAAATAATAACCTATTTAACTCAATTAAAACATCACAACTAAAATCCTTAAAAAGGTTGTAAATTCTGATCAAACCGTTTTTTTATGCCACTATCGAAGCCTATGGAAGCTTCGAACATTTAGCAAAAGCCTCATATCTATTAGTTTCCTATGGAACACCAAAGACTCAAATGATACTAAGATCCATTGTGTTCCTAAAGCGGGTGTGATGATCCCAAGAATCTTCGAATATCCCAATATTGTGAGATCTTTGTTTTAAGTTGGGGATGTGGGCTCAAAAGAGCTATCCCACTCATTATATAGAATATATATGCCCACTTCACCTCTCGAAGAAGAATTATACATGACCTTCAACCACAAGGCCCATGGTTTATGAATTTGAGAAAACCATTGCAGTAAGATACGCAATGCCCCAACTCCCAATATTCTGAGAGCAAGAATCCAATCAATCTACGAAAAAAAAACATTTTCAAATCATTAATTATAAAAAAATATTTCTTTGGCTCTTATCTGATGGATTATTTAAGTACCCTTGTCAATAATTCCCCCAACCAAAAGAGGAAAGGGAAAAACAATTTACTATGCATGTATTTATTTTTGGATGTAAGAGAGAGTGAGGAAGCATGAATAGAAATACACACAATAGCGAAGAAGGAGATTGACACACAGCAAGAAAGGTGATGCTTGGAAGGACTCTTTGTTGATCGATGATTAGTAATATCCTAATGAGTGAAGTGAAAGCTATAAGTGAATCCTTAAGCAATCTATACCACCACATATGAGTACATCATGTATATGTGGTTAGATGGCTAAAAAACTCTAGCCAATATGTCCATATATAGGGAAATGGTTCACATCAAAGCTACTTGAGAGACACATAAATGTAACGAACAACCCTGCAACAAATGATCTGAACACATACAAAGGGTGATAGATCAACACCCATAAGGTAAAAATCATAAAGCTTGGTGAAAAGCTTCAAAATTTTCCCATGGAAGAACTTTGATAAATATGTATGCTACATTATTTTGTGTAGGCACATATACCAAATCAATATCCCCAACATAAAGACACTTTTTGAAATAATGATAATGAACCTAAATGTGCTTTGAGCATGCATGATGTTACACTTATGTGTTCCTCGTGTAGCTTTGATGTGAACCTTTTCCCTATACATGGGCACTTTTTACTCTAGTGCAGGCTGGAGGTTTTTTCCCCATGTTGCCACATACTTGATACTCTCATATGTGGTGGTACTTTGTACTTCGGGATATTATTCAGCTCTTACGTTAGTTCAGTTCATTGTTAATAGAGAGAGCTATTCGAGCCATCGTCTTCTCTGTGTGTCTTGCTGCATTTGTGCTCCTTGTGTGTGCTTCTTGTGTGTCTCTTGCGCTTCTACACACACCCAATAGTGGTATCAAAGCAGGTTCAACTCCTTCTCAAGTTTTGGTTTTTCACATCGCGGCGTGTGCGCACTTTTAACAGTGCAAATCGACTTCGAAGCATAGAAGAGTGAATTTCAGCAGCCAAGAAACATTTCCAACATGTGCGCTGGGGTTTTACCCCCATTTTGAAGCCATTTGTGCATCAGAATCGCCATCAGAGTGACGGTTTGTGAGCTGAAATTTCAGCTTTCGTCAAAGTGAAGATTTTGTCACATTCTTGTTCCTTAGTGAAATGGCAGGCAGCAATGACTTGTTTGGCATGCTTCAAGCTGAAGATAAGCTTGATGGGACCAACTATCCGATGTGTTCTTACATGATGAAGCATGTTCTTGTTGCTAAACAATTTTGGAACATAGTGGCAGATGTAGATCGAAGACCTGCAGGTTCTTCTACTTCACAGTCTACTGTCACAGATGGAGCTTCTTCTTCGAGTACAGTGGTTTCTCCTTCTCCACCTACACAGGAGAAGGTTAGATGGGATGGAAAAGATGCTCAAGCTCATGCTTTGATTGCGCTTTCAGTGAAGCGTCATATAGTTCCACACATTCGTTCATGTTCTACATCGAGACATGCATGGGACACTCTTGCTTCTTTGTATGCCGTGCATAATGAAGCACGTGTTGCATACTTGAGGAAGCAACTTGAGGATGTATGTATGGCTGAAAATGAGTCGGTGGATTTCTATGTGATATGCATCAAGGACTTGAAAGAGCAATTGGCAAGCATAGATGAGATCATTCCGGATGCATCACTCATTTCTACATTGTTGAAAGGATTACCAGAATCTTTTCAAAACTTTGCTACTACACTCCGTTTGACTGCAAAAGGAAATCCGAATATGTATGCATTTGATGAGGTTATGGCTCTTCTTTTGCAAGAAGGGCAATCTAGAGTGAATAGGAGTGGTTTGATTGAGGGAACACAAGCACTTGCTATCTCACAAAAGGGGAAAAGCAAGTATGGTTCAGCTTTGGGTTCATCAAAACCAAAGCCTCAAGCTTCCTCTTCCACTCATTCCTCTAATGATAGCGATTTGCAAAAGAAGAAGAGATGCAAATATTGCCGGAAGGCTGGTCATACTACTGATGGGTGTAGAAAGCTTGCTAAATGCAATGAAAAGAAGAAGGAATCCGACATGTCTATTGCTGAAAATTTAGCAAATGTAAAGAATGATGAAGCTAACATGGCTCAAGATTTTTGGGCATGTGTCGTTACATGTCATTATGATGCTTCCTTGCACTCTAAATGTATGGTTGTGAGTGAGGCTGATTCGGATTGGTTCTTTGATAGTGGTGCTTCAAAGCACATAATATCATGCAAAAGATTTTTTGCCTCTTTGAAAGATGCACCCAAAGGAGGACATGTGGAGTGTGCAAACAATGCCTCTTATCCTATCATTGGAGTAGGAGAAATTGAGCTTACGACTGCAAATGGAGGTGTGATTCTCTTGAAAAATGCATTGTATGTGCCCGGTATCAACAGTTCTGTTGATTGCCAAAGTTGGACTTCATGTACACTTTGTTGATGATAAGTGCATGGTTCATGATTTCAGCAATGGCGATGTTATCATGATGTCCGGTACATTATGTAATGGTTTGTATCGCATGGATACATATAAGAGGGCTACCTCGAATGCCTTGGTTGCTCATACTTCTTCCATGGCTGAAATGGAACTTTGGCATGCTCGTTTTGGTCACTTAAACTTCAATAGTTTGCTTTACTTGCAAAAGAAGGAAATGGTTATTGGCTTGCCTACACTTGAGTTCATTGAAAAGCATGCATGTGAAGGTTGCATTCTTGGAAAAATGCATCGTGCTTCTTTTCCAAAAGATAGTTATACACACACTACAAGAGAATTGTAGCTTGTTCATAGTGATGTATGTGGTCCCGTCAAGACTCCATCTTTAGGGAAGCATGTATATTACTTATGCTTGTCAGAGGTGCGAGGATTGGGCATACGTATCCACTGCAGGTACTTCATGTGAGAGACAGTCTCGTCTCAGTGGGAGTTCAGCCTTATGTGTGATGTGAGACTCGTCATGTCTCATTTTTTCTACCTACAGATAGGTCTATGGACATTCTTGATGCACATGTATGGCATGATTCAGATGCTCAGATGGATGCACATGTAGAGCATGTTTTGGATGCTCATGATGCTTATATAGAGCATGCTTTTATTGATCATATGGATGCTCTTATAGAGCACACTTTGGATGATCAGTTGGATGCTTTAGAGCATGATATGGATGCTCATGTAGAGCATTGTGATGATACTCAGTTAGAGTTAGATCATCAATTTGATCTTTGTGTTGATGTTGTGCAGTTAGCTCATGCGGAGCATGATGATACACTTGGTGTGGTAGAGCACGATAGCTCTCATGGTACACAGTGTATGGTAGAGCATATTAGCTCTCATGATGCACAGCTAGATACATCCTTGGTTATGAGCATGGCTAATTTAGATGTTGAGGATTCAGCAATTATGCAGTCATTCTTGGATTCGCTCATGCCAGATGTTGACACAGATATGTCAGGACATGTTGGTCTTGATGATGGTGCTTTGGATGCCTTGGATAGAGGCATGGCTGACATGCTTAGGTTAGCCAAGATAGCACATGTTTCGTCAGCATTCGGGAGTTTGATGTACGAGTTGTTATGCTCGAGACCAGACATTGCAGTTGCGATTGGAGCATTTGCACTTGGAGTTGTCAGTCGTTCGATGATTGACATAGGCATGGAGCGAGTGGGAGCTTTGCAAGAACTTCATCAGTTCTTGCATCAGTCATATGTGAGCTCGACTCTTATCGATATGAGTCTAGAGCAGTTTGATGTGCATGGATACACCTTGTTAGAGGCGGTTGGTGTAGGTTGATCTGGTATGGGTAGAGATCCGGACTCTTCCTATACATTATTGTATAGTCCTACATCATTCTTTGTATATGTTACCACTTATGGTCACATTGACCCTTAAGTGGGAGATTGTTGGGGATGTAAGGGTCATGTGACCTTACCCCCATATTCATATATATATACATCATATATAGAGCATTGCCTCAAGAGAGATCATTATGTGGGTTTCGAGGCTCCCACACATGTCCGCGTGTCTCCTCTCTTCTCTCTTCCTCCATCTCCTCCTTCCTCCTCTTGTTCTGCACACCAAAGCCCTTCAATTAGCTCACAAGATGTGTTCGATACACTCATGTCTTTGTTCCAAAATGGTGCGCTTGACTATGGCCATGTAGATCAGCCAACTGAGGTTCAAAGGGCTGAAAAATTCCAGCCAAATAGGGCTAAAATGTAGAGAATTTCAAGCCAAACATGGCTAAAAATTTTAGCCAAAAATTGTCAAAACTGCTGGAAATTTCCAACCACATATGGCTGAACATTTGCATCAAAGTATGGCTAAAAATGAGCATGAAATTCAGCCCACGTATGATATAAATGTTGATGATGTATTACATAATGACGCATGTCTATCAAGAGTGCACAAACTATGCCAAAGTGGTTGAAACAAACTTTGCAAGATAGCAAATTGACTGCACCTTTACTTGGTAGAACAAGATCAAGCTCTCACCATGCATCAAGTAATTTTGTGGATTATTCTCTTATTACTACAGCATGTAATGAAGAGCCACTTTGTTTTGAAGATGTATATGATGATCCACAATGGATGAGTGCTATGCAATCAAAAATGGATTCCATACATAGGAATGGTACTTGGGAGTTATGTGAATCGCCAAAAGGAAAGAATGCCATTGGTACAAAGTGGGTTTATAAGATTAAGAGAAAATCTGATGGTCGCATTGATCGCTAGAAAGCTAGATTGGTTGCCAAAGCATATGCTCAACAATATGGCATTGATTATGAAGAAACATTTGCACCTACTTCTCGCATGACTTCCATTGGTACCGTGGTTGCATTGGCTTCCCATCGAGGTTGGAAAGTGCATCAGTTGGACATAAAAACAGCCTTCTTGAATGGTGATTTGCAAGAAGAGGTTTATGTGAAGCAACCTCCTGGATTTGCTATGAAAGGGAAAGAGCATATGGTTTGTCACTTTCATAAAGCCTTGTATGGTCTCAAGCAAGCTCCACGTGCATGGTTTGACAAAATCCATAAGCACTTGATTGCTCTTGGCTTCACATGTAGTCTGATTGAAAGCACACTCTATGTACACAAAAATGGGGCTGATCTTACAGCGCTTGTTCTTGATGTCGATGACATACTCTTGACTAGGTCATGTGATGCAAAACTTGACATTCTTATGGCTGATTTGCAGCATACTTTTGATGTCACTTATCTTTGTCTTTTGAGCTACTATCTTGGCATCCAGTTTGTATCCATTGAGGGGGAAATTGTTATGCATCAAGCAAAGTATGTTGAAAAATTACTTCAGCGTTTTGACTTTGAGGATTGCAAGCTAGTTTCCACACCAGTTGAGACAGGATTCACATTCTTAGTCGAGGATTCCAGTGATGCATTTGACACTTCTCTTTATCAGCAAGCTATGGGATGTCTTATATATGCATGCAACACAAGGCCAGATATACAGTATGCAGTTTCCCAGTTGAGTCGATTCATGCATAGCCCTGACACTAAGCATTGGCAAGCAGTGAAACGTGTGTTTAGATATCTGCGAGGCACTTTGAGCTTAGGTCTCTTTTATGGCAGAGATATTCATCCGTGCTTGCATGCTTTTACAGATAGTGATTGGGCTGGTTGTTATGATACTCGCGTGTCCACTAGTGGTAATTGCTTTTATCTTGGAGACTCATGCATATCTTGGTTGAGTAAGAAGCAACCTATAGTGGTGACATCGAGTTGTGAAACTGAGTGCAAGACAGTTTTCACAGCTATAGTGGAGTGTATATGGCTGAGACGCCTATTGATGGATCTTTGCATGGAGATTGATGCTGCTACGCACATTCTCACTGATAGTCAGAGTGCTTTGGTTGTTGCACAAAACCCATTGTTTCATGCACGGACCAAACATATTGAAGTGCATTATCACTATGTGAGAGAGCGCCTTCATGCAGGAGATATTGATTTGGTATATGTGCCTACACAGGATAATGTGGCAGACATATTCACCAAACCTCTTCCACAGGAAAAGTTTGAAGCTTTTCGCAAAGCTTTAGGCTTATTACCTTGTGGGGAATGATCTATCACTCCCTGTATGTGTTCACATCATTCACTCCAGGGGGGTATGTTACACTTATGTGTTCCTCGCGTAGCTTTGATGTGAACCTTTTCCTTATACATGGGCACTTTTTACTCTAGTGCTGACTAGAGGTTTTTTCCCCATGTTACCACATACTTGATACTCTCATATGGAGTTGTACTTTGTACTTAGGGATATTATTCAGCTCTTACGTTAGTTCAGTTCATTGTTAATAGAGAGAGCTATTCCAACCATCGTCTTCTTTGTGTGTCTTGTTGCATTTGTGCTCCTTGTGTGTGCTTCTCGTGTGTCTCTCGCACTTCTACACACATCCAACACATGAAACACCAAATTTCGCGACAACCAATGTACTTTGACTGTCTATAAGAATGTGTAGGTGCATCAATCTCCACGCATAGATCCATCAATATGTGTCTCAACCATATACACTCCACTGTAGCTGTGAATACTACCATGTACTTAGCTTCATAACTTGATGTGGTCACGATAGATTGCTTATTACTCAACCAAGATATGTGTGGTCCTTCGGAGAAAAAGCAAATACCACTAGTGGACGCTCGTATATCATAAAACCAGCATAATTTATGTAAACTATCTATAAAAACATGCAAGCATGGTTGAACATCTCTACCATAAAAAGAGAACCAAACTCAAAGTGCCTTTGAAATACCTAATCACACATCTTACCGTTTTCCAATGGTTAGTGTCAAGGTTATGCATAAATTGACTCGACTGAAGAATTGCATATTGTATGTCTAGCCTTGTGTTACATGTGTATATCAAACATCCCACAAAATGTTCATAAAGATAAGTATGAAATGCATTATCTGCATCCCCAATTGAGAACCTACTTTTTGCTTTCATTGGTGATGCAATGGGCTTGCAATCCTCAAAATCAAAATATTATTGTAGTTTCTCAATATACTATGCTTGACGCAAAACAATTCCCCCTCAAACTAGTGCCAAAATAATCCTCCAAAGAATTAAGACGTAATGACATCAAAAGTATGTTGTAAACAATCCATAAACATGCCAATTTTCTCATATTCCCCCCTCAATGGATACAAACTAGAGGCCAAATAATAATCGAAAAGATCAAGATATATGACATCAAAAGTATGCTACAAAACAACAATAAACATGCCAATTTTCTCATCACATGAACCAATCAAGAGAAGCTATCAACATACCAATCAAGAGAAGCCATCAACATAAAGAACAAGCACTATAAGTTCAATCCCATCTTTGCATACATGAAGTACGCTTTTGATTAGACATGTAAAACGAGAGCAAAGAAGTGCTTATATATTTTACCATATACCTTGCACGTGGCTTGTTTAAGTCCAAACAAAAACTTGTGCAAACAACAAACCTATGTTCTTGATCTTTGATGGCAGATACAAGAGATTACTTAGCATAGACCTCTTCTTACAAATTATCATTCAAGAGCTATTTTTATATCCAATTACACTTTCTAACGACGATGGGCAGCCAATGCAATCACAATACAAATTGGTAGTGATGCATGAAATAGATGCAAAAGTCTCCCTGCAAATAATGCCATATTTTCGCGCATAACCTTTTGCAACTAATCTAGCTTTATAACGATCAATGTTTTCTTTTGATCTTGTAAACTCACTGAGTACCAATGGCATTCTCACCCTTTGGAAATTCACGTAACTCTCCAAAGTACAATTTTTATGAACAAATCTAATTCCGATTGCATGGCACTCATCCAATTTGAATCATCACATGCATCTTCATCTTCAAAAGTGAGTAGATTCATTACATGCAGTTGCAATAAAAAATACATCCACAAAGTCACTGGATGCATGGCAAGAGCTTGATCTTGTTCTACCAAGGGCACTCAACCTATTATGTTACATCTATTGCAGCCAAAATATAGATTATGCATCTTAGATAGATATATGTTTCTCATGTAAGTCATCTTTGCCTGAAATTTTTCAATCATCTTTCTTCGCAAATTTTGTAAATTATCAACCATGTTTGATCTGCCATTTTCCAACCATGTTTGGGTGAAAATTTCGGCTCATCTATCCTTCCTGCACTCTCTCTCATTCCTGAGTCCATTTGGAATCATTTCGTTCTCATGCTGTATGTCTGTATAGAAGCTGAACTCTAGTTCGTTGTGTTAATAAGCCATCTAACCTTCCATCGGGATTCTTCTCTCTCTCATTGCTGAGCACCGAAGTACAGCCCTAAATAGGCTCTACAAGGGTTCATACCTTCTAATGACATACATTTGCCCAAATTCCTCTTTCAAATCAAGTAGACAGCCAATAAACCCTTCTGAAGATTTACTTTTAATGACTCAGAAAATGAAATCCTTACTTTTACTCATACAACTCTTAGCAGGTATTCATACACACGAGATGTAGTCCAGAACTGGTAGGGTACCAGATAGAAGTGGTTCGCTACCCTTAGACACCTGTATAATATACCAAATTGATTAAATAGAAATGGTAGGAAATCACTAGATGCCCAAGCATGAAACAGTTCTAAAATTGTAGAGAATAGTTCTTGGGAAAGCATGAAACAGTTCTCCATGTACAAATGAAAAGAGACAGTTCTTGGTAAAGCAAAGAAAAAACTCTTCAGTTCCACATGAACCATCTTTCATTGCCCTTAAGAAAACCACCAAATCTGAAAGATATGAAAGCCTCGAACTATCAAAGTAATAACCAGTGTTGTTTATAACAAAGACACTATCAAAGTAATAACCAGTGTTGTTTATAACAAAGACACATAAGCAGAGAGGCCCAATAAGGTGTGTTTATGACGAGTATAAAACCATCAGCTACCCAGCTGTTACAACAATAAGTAAAATTGAGTTGAATACAGAAACGGGATCTGAGGACATATGCTAACAATAAATGACCAGTTTTGCACTGAAGCATCAGCTTCCTCAATCAGATACAGAAACACTTGTGACTTTCTTGTAACTTGTCTATATACTCCTGTAAGGGAATAGAATAGACCTTGCAAAATACATAGATTTACTCGATCTCGGAAAGCATTAAGAACAATTATCGATAGCTCTCCAGACTACAGCTAGCCAATCTAGATACAATCTGTACGAACTTGGAGCTGCAGGGAGGCCCACCACTCAGACCCCAGAAAATGTTTCATTATGACTGAAACAAGGACTACAGCCATGCATTCTGTAGGCTATTGCAAAAAGAACTTACTTGACTGAAATCAATGCAGCATAAAGTTCAATGTGGTCAATTCATTCCTCTACTATCTGTGCTCATGTTGGTAGCGGTACATCCTTTCCCAAAAACCTTCATTGTCTGGATCGAGAGCAGCTGCATGACTGCTGCTCTCTGTACTTTGATTATGCTGCAAAAGCTCTCCCCAAAGTCCCTGCACTGAGCTATTTGATCTCCGATGGCGCCTCAAAACTCCTCTGTAAGGTGGAAACGGTCTCCCCCCAGCAAAGGAGGGCACAGATCCAAACAATTGCAGTGACAAAAAGATTGTCAACAAGTGGCCCTCCTCGTACAGAAAGCTACGCTCTACATTATCAACAAAATCATTCTCACCATCTATTGCATAATCTCCAGCCACAGTGGCATGAGGCACTGAGGCTTGAATAACACTAAGCACATCTGCAAGCTCCCTCTGTTGTTCTATTCTTGCCCATTGTCGCTGACGAGCAGGATCAATCTCAGCAGGTCGAACCGAAGGATGTTCTTTCCTTGCATGTGCACGTAGCTCCTTGTAAGATCCAGAAAATGAGCAGGCCTCTCTTGCACAAACTCTTGTCTTTCTGTTTAAGGCAGCACGTGCTGCCTTGTCCACTTCACAACCTTTCACATCACCCCTACATAGGGGACAAATTGATCCCAAGAGGTCATTTCTGGAGATTCTTTGTGAGCAATAACCCCTGGATGTTTGTGGCTCTTGTCCTCTAGCACCATCCCCACCAATATCGTTCCTTAGGTGCTGTTCATCTAGATCCTGTACTGTGTTTCTTAAGTCCACAGTATCACTGACAAGATCTTCCCTTGGGAGATTTAGACTGACATCTGGCCCAGTATCATTGTTTCTGCTTTTCTGACAAGTCACGTGAGCCTTTAGGTACTGATCCAGGCAATTTGAGTGACGATAACTAGTATCACACATGTAAGGACGGCAACCCTTATCATATGAGCTGCATCGCAGAAGCACTGCATTATGAGGAATTTCCATGCATATTGGACACATCACATGGTCCCATTCGCTACTATCAGTAAAGGCGTTTCCATCTGCACTGTTGTCAGTCAGAGAAGCGGTCCTTGAATCAGGACTGGGGTACGGCCTGTATCCATAGCCTTCAGATTTCTCACTTGAGTGAGTATGGCAGCTCTTTTCCTTTGGCATGACGAGAATATGATTGCTATATAAACCTAACGTGAAAAAGGGAAAAAAAAACTCAGAGACTTCACGAAGTACAGATTGACGATTTTAGAGATCAGATTGTAACCAAACCTGGAAACCAAAAACAGATAATATGCAAGTCCCCCAAGCAATCGAAGAGAGGAACAAACAGGATCGAGCTGAAAAAAGCAATTCAACGTCGTAACTTCTCTCCATTTCCGAAAGAAAGCAAGCATCAACAAAATGGATGCGTGGCTAGTTAGATGCGAAATCCTGAACCAAACTCACGTGGATCAGTGCATGCGACTGCATCCTACTTTTAATGAAAGACCAGTTCAAAAATCCTGCATCTCCTACGCCTACGCCATTACCTGTCGAAAATTTTCTTCCGGAACAACTAATCCTCTCTCTCTCTCTCTCTCTCTCTCTCTCTCTCTCTCTCTCTCTCTCTCTCTCTCTCTCTCTCTCTCTCTCTCTCTCTGAGCGCGTTGCGCGTGCGCGACAGACGGAGAATTCTAAGAATACAAGAGAAGGAAAGGAGAAGCCGATACCTGCTGTTACGGGATCGCCATAGCCGCTCGCCAGCATGAAACGCTGGATGATCTTTGTTCCAGGCCGTCGTGTCTCTAGCTACAGGCCTACGCCTTCCGCCTCACAAGATTACGTGGCCCGGTCGAAACCCCTCGATTAGGCCATACTACAGATGGCACGCCGTTGATCAAAAGGAACAAAATAATTATAAGTGGAGTTCCTGTACATAAAGTCGGTTCCTGCGGCTGAGCTGGCCAGTCCTTATTGGTTGAATTTGCTTTATTGAACATCAAGAAAAATTAAGCATAAGTGTGGCTTCACACTGTGCGGTGGCACAGAGAAGTCCAGATGGCACGTAGACATTGGTTTATAAAAGTTCCTCGTTGTTCCGGGTCTACAAAATTCTGTACTGCCTTGGCCCCCTCGGAACAAAACAAATGGAGGCGGAACATGTAAGATCTACGGTGGGAAAGCTTTGCAATGCAAAATCGAAGGATTACAATCATTTCATTTTTGCGTGGAACTCCGCTCAGTGTGAATGAGGAAGGCGGAGGACACAACATACATACAAAAAATAGCTTTGTGCCACCAGCACAGTCTGAATTCACCCTAGCATCGGTCGGACATAGGAATGCCTTATGTGAAAATCACATAACCCCTAAGGTGGTGCTTTTGGACAATTGCAATGTCATCTTCTAGCCACTTCCTCTTTTTTTCTATGTCGCCACGCAAATTTGAGACACACTATTCAACGGGCATGGCCTAGTGGTTCATGCTTTGAACTGTCTGAGAGGAAGTCTCGAGTTCGATCTCCGGGTGGACATGTATAAGAGAGCTATAAGTTGATGGGCGCCTCTATCTTACGAGGTTGGATGTGTGTGTCTTTTCAAATCATTGTACCTTCACAAAAAAAAAACACACACACCCTTAGAAATTTTAGCTCAACCGCAAAGGGATCGAGACCCCCCATATCCCAAAAAAATAGGTGTAAGTGGCATGCCAAGCTAATGGAGATACTTCCAAGCGCATAAGCGCTTCACTTCTACACCACATCAACGAAAGCACTTCCTTCTTTTCCACTTTGTCATTTTGTAACTTTGGGTCCAAGCCATGTGCAACAATCTAAGAATTACGACCACCACAAGCTTGAGAGATGACTCTCCTCCCAACCTTATGCCTGTATATATAGCTGCTTGAACTAATGAGGACCACAAATGTAACTAGAGTCCACAAGTGCATGTGCAATCTCCTCCACTCCTTTCATATCCACCACTAGAGTCTAGTAGTGGCTTGAGTGATCTCGACCACTACTTTAGTACCTTCCACTAGAGTCCACTAGTGGTTGTTGTACTCACCTCTTGAGTTAAGTCCACTGGACTCAAGTTAACTCACGTTAACTTGAGTTAGAAGGCTCTAGAGCTCTTTGGGCAAAACTCTCTTCCCATGCTCCCCATGGGAGTTGAACCCAAGACCTCCTCCTTCACAACCATGAGACTTAACCACTAGGCTAAGTGGATTACTTGAATATGAGAGCACATGACTTATGCTTGAGTCTACTCTTGAGATCTTTGGTCCTACAGACGAGTGACCAAACGGTATCCGATTTCAGATCTGTCTGAAGCCATCGGATCCCTAGATCATAGACTTACTTTATTACATTCTTCCCCCCTTGGGAAAAGATTTTCGTCCTCGAAAATAAAGCTATATATATAACTGTAGGCAACCCCCGAGCCTCATGTTCTAAAACTGGAAGAACATGGTCATGTTCTAGAACTGGAAGAACATGTCTCATCTCTGTGGTGGCATCCTGGCCCAAATGATTCTAAACACTATCTCGCTTTGCACTTTGATAAACTAGTCAAAGTACAAAATAGTGAATGAATAATAAAGGTGGATCTAAACACATATCCCTGGCTAATTCACAGTTTCTGGATGTGCGATCTAGGCACAAACATGTGAATTAGGTGGATTCAAATTACTAGTCCATTTCTAGGCATAACTGGTGCATGGGCTTAGTAATGAAGGTGGGATTCTTATCCCTCGCAAGACTTTGAGAATTCTTGATTCACTTGAATTTGTTTTGGAGAACTTGAAGTGTGGTTGTCCCATACATCTAACTTTAGATGTTTGTTCAATGGTTTACTTTTATCTAACAGTTAATTGATTTTTTCACCCGACTAGAGGACTACTCCGTCCCAATGAGTTGAAAAAAATCCTATGTAAACTGTAGGAGAAAGTTTACCATTCCGGTGGAATCAACCATACTAACTTCACCAATTCAAATTCAAAATGAAAATTGTCCAACTTAGGACACTTTTCTCAAAGACTTTTAACTGAAAGTTCTTGGGAATTGTCAATCAAATGAGCAATTCCTAACTTCTTTATTCTAGAGTATACTGGACTCTAGGAAATTATTTATGCTATAACTTGAAGCAAACTCAAATGAATAAGTCTACTTAGACTTATCATCTTTTGAAGATTGAAAAGGTTCTTGTACATAACATCTATCTAGGATGTTCAAGTTAGTTATCTAATTCTAACCGGCTATCCCTGGTCTTTTGCAAAAGGAATCAGATACCATATCTGAGTCAATTCCAAAAGATTTGGAAAGCGGAAAGAGATAACTAAGACTTTGTACAAGCAGTTCAAACTTCGCACATACATAAACTTGCTATGAGTCAAAGTCTAGTTGACTCAGGGCTTTAACTTCTCAACGATCTATTTCAATAAGATATTGAAGCATTGACTTTATCTTTAAGAGAAATAAGCTAGCTTCTCAAAAAGATTCAAAGCAAATAAAAAACATCATCCAACCACAAGATACTAGTGTGGTAACCAACATCAGTGTGTCGACCCACTGAGGTTATGCTGATGAGTTTTGTATTCAAATAATGCTTCACTTGAGACTAAGTTCAGGTCACATTCAATCTTTTTGACTCGGTGAATGCAATTCTTGTGCATTTCTTTGAGTCGAAAAGAGTGAATTTATCAAGTTACACTAGGAACTTGATACTTGACTTAGTCAATTGAATCTTTAGTTGAAAAGATCAACTCAAAGTAAAAGTCCAACTTCTTTCAGAAAATTTATCAAATATTTCTGATCAATAACACTTAAACTTGAAGTGTTCTATGAAGATCTTGGAAGTTACTTACTTCATATCTTCAGTTTCCTTAATCTTGAAGTTACCTTGAAGTATCGTAAGATACTACTTTCATCCTTTACGAATTAAACTTTTCCTTGAAGTCTTAATTCCCTTGAGGATGAAACCTAACTTCAAAATCCAAACTAGGACTAAAAGATAATCATCATCCCACCGTCCGATGTCCCATTCCATCTTTCCTACATCAATCTGAGTATAAAATCTGGTGTCCCATTCCACCCTATTTTATATTCACATTAATGTGTGGGTGATTCTTATCCTAAAGTCTAAACATCTCTTGATAGAGTACCTTATTTCTTCAATTCTTTTACAAGAATTGGAAGTTTCAGGCATTACCTCTAACTAGATTTTCTAGGTTTTGATTCCTTCACATGATCGTCTCACAATCATGTGGTTTGCCTTGGAAACTTGAAAACCTCTTTGACAAAATAGCAATCAGAATTCCAAGTTCTTGAATTTCTCAAATTCAAGTTCAATTGGCTATTCTTGACCAATTTTGTAGCGACAAGAGCTTTTGACTTCTTGTCTTTAGATTCCTTGTACTAATGCTTTTAGGTACCTATCCCGGCCGGGGCTTTTTTTTTTTTTTACAGGAATCTCTCTACTGCTTAAGTCTAAGCTTCCGCTCATGCTTTCTGGATTTGTACCGAAATCCCTTTAAGGATAGGTAAACATTTATGTTTTACCTTCCACAGACTTAAGTACCGTTTGCACGGTTTGCAGACTACATTCTTGGAATTTCTTTACTTTGTTCAGACTTGGAACAGCTTACTTTTTTTTTTTTCACAATTTTCCATTCAATAAATGGAACATGAGTGAATAATTCCCAAAAGGAATTTTATTGCCAATACTTGGGCAATCGACAAAGTAGTTCCAATCGCACATTCTTTGGACAATCATGGCCAAATTTGATCAAGTCTGGTTGATACTTGCGACAAAAATAAAGACTTTAGTCTTTTTAAGATCTCTTCAACTATCTAAAGCTTCTTTGCTTACCTGCAGGATTTTTAGAGATCTTTCTCAAGTCCAAGCATACACTTATGCCTCTCAGATTCCGAAGCTAAGAATCTTTGATATACCTTTAGGTCATATCACAAATAGGACTTGAAATACCACTTCTAGTGGTTTGGAATGTCCGGGAACTACTTACTTATTGTTTAAAGAGTATGAAGAATTTCATTCTCAATACTTGAAAGAATGCCATTTCTTCAAAGACTTGAGATTCCTTCTAGGGAATCAAATAACTTGAGCAAATGATTCATCTTGGAATCTTTTGCAAAAAGAACATGTAAAAGAAATTCTTTCAAATGATATCCAAAAAATTTACTGATTCAATTGTATTCATTTCTTGAGTATCAAACTAAAGACAAAATATCACCTTTTGGAGATGGTTTCCCATGCCACTATGAAAGTTTAAGTTGAACTTTCATTTATGTGATATCTACTTCTATGCTTGAGTTTGATACAAAACTCATTATTATTAGTCAATCTTCAGATGTTACTAGAGTTCTTTAAACATATTTCACCAATCAAAATTATGTTTAAAGTCCAAGCATCTATTGATGATTGATCCAATAGTAATGTTACTGTGAACACAACTTTGAACTGTATAACTTGTTTAGGAGAAGTTCATGGATTGAAAATCCATTTCTTGGAACTTTCTATTCCTAAATGAAAAGTTCACACTTGCTTCAAGTCTTTAGGAACTTATAGTATTTCCTAAAGATTGCTTAGCTAGTTGCATCATTTACCAGAGATACAACTATAGAACCTAACATCCTTTTATTGATATCAAGGATCAATTGATGTTGAGGTTTAACCTTTTGATTTCCATCACCCCTTGGGATGAAATCAAATGAAAATTTATAAAAGCTTGATACCTTTATATCTTGGCAAAACATTTATATCCTAAAGAGGTTTTGCTTTCATCCTTCCTTGGACCTATCATATAATATGAATTTATGTGTATTTTGGGAAGAGTTCATGAATCAATTAAGATCCTCTACTTGGAACATCTTCCTTCCCAAAACTAAATTCATCTTGAACATAGTAGGAGAATGATGTCACATGAAATAGAAGGCTTGACTATTTCGTATCTCTATTCCAAAAAGTTACTTACCGAGGTTTCATCATGAGATACAAATCTTGAAACCACAAAGAAAACTTCTTTAAACTTTCGAAATCTTCTAAGTAGAAGAGTACTCAAGGAACTTGGCAATATAGTTGACGTTTTCATCCAACCTTGGGATGCTTGAGAAGTTACATAAAGTATGTAACTAATCAAGTAAAGCTTATCCGCATGACTTTCTAAGTACATCCAGGACTTAGGGTCATCATACATCACAAAAGAGTTTGCAAGTAATTAAATTTTCTTGGTCATCAAGGAAATTTATTACTTAACTTTCTCTTAGTGCTTACTCATACCTAGCAAGACATCTAACATACTTAATTATCATTAAGTATTTGTCTTTGATAGCGGAGTATCGACTTGGGAAGAAATTGACTAATTACTTGAGTTGCAAACTAGAACTAGTATGTCTTTGCAACTAACTAGTCCTTAGTCTTCCCTAATGTCAAACTGCGAGCTCTATAAAGTAAGCTAAGTACTAAGAGAGTACATTCTCATATCTACTTGTAAACAGCATTCCATTCTTCCATGCAAATGCATGTATCTACATGCAAAAGCATATGATCACATGCGTATGCATGCATGTTCTTTGCATGCTCAAAAAAATAATACAATAATCATGCATGAACTTGATGCACGATTTTTTTTCTTGTACTAAGAATGTATATCATGCAATCCTGATGCATGTATATCCTTCCCTTTGTCCTAATGCACTATGATAGAAAAACATACCCTTGAGGTGCAATAGAAAACTTACTCAATGGAAAGGAAATATGTATTTAAACTACCAAAATACATTCTTTGATGCACAAGGATCTTTTTGAAATCAAGTCTTTCCTTAATGCAAACTAATGCTTGGAATGAGAAATGGATTAATTCATTATTCTAATCTAGACTTAATCAATTGAAATCTTGGCTATTTCAATGTGCATCTAGGATTAAGTGTAGAATAATGAAAACAAAATAAATCAAGCATTAAGGCCAAGCAAAAACTGGAAAATACTTAGCTCCACATAGAGCTACGTCCTTCCCTTAATCCTTTGGAAGAGTGTTTCATCCTCTTGATCCTTGCCAGGAGCTATTCACCATTCTTGAAGCTTCCTCATCAAGAAATAGTCCCAAATGATTTGGTCCGTCAAGGTAGACGAAGTTAGGCCTCCGGATCTTCACTCCACAGCTCCACTTTGCTTGAACTTCTCCAAAGACTTGGTTGTCAAAGCTCTCTTGATCTTAGTTATTAAAGTGCTTCAGGTTGAAATCAGGGATTCGGAGTTAGCCTACTATCCTTTTCATCATCTGTTTCTGTGCAAAATGAGTTTAATCTTCATGCCACGGGCTGTTTGGCTTGCCGATAGGCAATCAGTTTTCCACAGTATAGACTAAGGTTCGATTCCTCTGTGTACAGTACAGAGGCTTCAATTTTGGTACTCTCTGAAAGTCGTCTTCAACGGGTCTGTACAGATAATATAGCTTATCAGATAATATATCTTATCCTCCAAGTTGAAGTCATGAACACCTCTAAGTTTTGCGGGTAGCGCAGCGCTCTGTAATTGGAAGGATGAGTATTCGAATCCCTCTGTTGCTCACGTTCGCGGTGATAATCCTTTTGGTATTCTCTCAGTCTGTGCGAATTCTTCGTCAGCGCAAATTTGAGAAGTATTATCTGCTGCCGATTACCGTTCTAGATGCGAACGTCTGTGTTTCTGGATAGACCAGCGCGTCCCGACCGAAAGGTTCTGGGTTCAATTCTCCTCTTGGATAAGGTGGAGGCGCAGTATATAGCAGGTCACTGGTTCGATCCCGCTCTGCGATCACAGCAGAAATGAGTTTATATATTTTGCTCGTGGATGCTTCGTCAGCCGAAAGCTCAGAACAGTAAAATAGCCGCCCCATCTTCTTCCGTGAGCGCCTTCGAGCTTGTGGATAGGCTGAAACGCTTCTAGACAGACGTCAAGAGTTCGATCCCGTCCTCGACCACAGCATGAAGAATCTTTTGTTAATCTTCTCCTTATGCTACGCCAGCCAAGAGAATGACGATTCGGGATGGCTTGATGCACGCCGAAGAGAAAAGGACTCCACGCATAGGCAGTTGAGAACATGGAAGCATGAAAAAGATGATGAGCTTAGCAAGGTCACCATGAAAGCTTGCCTAGAGCTCTGATACCAATGCAAGACCATCTTCCACCCCCCTCTTTTGAAGAAAGGGGTTACATTGAAGAAAAATAAATAGATAGCCACAACATAAAGTGAGCCTAGTATAATTTATTGAAATTCAAGATAAGATAAGATTGAAGTTGATAGAGTAAGTATAGTAGATCACCATGTGTTTCGAAGTGATCTAGGGTTAGATTTGTGCAAGAAAGGGGGGTGTAGTAGAAGAGTAAAATATGTAGTAGAAAGGGGGGTGTAGTAGGAGAGTAGAAATATTATGTTCATTTACATAGTCAACTCTTCTATGAACATACTTAATATATAGAGCTTGAGTTAAGAGGACTGAATAAGATGACACAATAAGCAAGGCAAGATGACACTATTGAATATTGATGTTCATTTAATTCAATAGGTGAGACATTATGTTCATCTACATAGTCAACTCTTCTATGAACATACTTAATATATAGAGCTTGAGTTAAGAGGACTGAATAAGATGACACAATAAGCAAGGCAAGATGACACTATTGAATATTGATGTTCATTTAATTCCATAGAAACTTACGAGGAGGGTAGTGGGTATCGCCAACCAAAAGTACCCATATTATTATTACATAAATACAAGCTCTAAATCTGTTTTTAATGTTTGTGGATGTTATTATTATTACTAAAAATAAGATGTAGATGGTGCACACATGTTTAAAGTTGGGATGAGAGTAGTGGTTTTTATTTTTAGAAGAGTTAGTCATTGTGTTGATAGCTTCTCAATAAAAAGAGTGGTCGTCTTAGCGTACCTTGCCAAATTGAGTGATTCTTATTGTATTATGAAGCTTACAACATGTACGATACGTAGAAAGTTTTTGCACAAAGATCAATAAAAAAACCGTGTGCAAATAGGTGTTTTCTTAGATCTTGTCTTTGTCGAGTATCCAGTGTCTCACTCGAGACATACCTCTATTCATACTTTCATATTGCAGTCAATATGAGGTCCTTTTTAGTGATTTAACTTGGAGGTGATCCCTGATCTTGCATACTTTCATTGTACACTAGAATTCATCATCAATTTTGTGGTTTTGTAAATGTAACAAGTACAACACACATTACATGGCTTTTTATAAGATTGGATTGGGGGAGTCAAGGGGGTGAGGTAGCTCCATCTTGTCATACTATAGTTTAGTTACAAGTAGAAATTGTCTTTGCATATATTTGGGGAATATATCTCTTCCCATGTTGCCTATTGGAGAGATACCACTTTTGCCACCATATCTTCAATGGCCTCAAGGTTGATGGTGTTGGAGTTGGAGGTCTATGGAAGCACGCGAACATCATAAGGAAGAAGAAGCTTGGAGCACAACACACAATACTGAATGTATTACCACTAGAATGTACAAAGATAAGTGACCCGTTAGAGTTATAGGCATATATACAAGCCAGGGGAAAAAGCCTCCTAAAGAGAGAAAAAAGTGTCCGGGCAGTCCGAGTGTGTTCATACACATCACTACCTAAATATATCAACAAATCCCCCCTAGGAGTGATGCCGTGAACAAGGAGCTGGCGATCATGTATAAAGTAGTGCCAAGCTATGTGGAATCAATCCACAAAAGGAAGTAAGCCCAAAGCTTTGTGGAAAGCTTTAAACTTCTCCCTAGGCAAAGCCTTTGTGAAAAGGTTTGCGATGTTCTCCTATGTGGAAACATATGCCAAACTAATCTCTCCAGCACAGAACCTCTCCCTGACATAATGATAGTGCATCTCAATGTGCTTAGTGCGAGCATGGAGCATAGGGTTCCTTGCAACTGCCAGTGCGCTCTGACTGTCAGTGAAGATGGTGGTGGCAGAAGATTGCCCAACACCCAAATCAGCCATAAAGCATGTGAGCCACACACACACTCAACAGTCGTTGTGAAAGTTGCCCTATACTCACCCTCAAAAATCGAAGTGGCCATAGTAGGCTGCTTCTTGCTCAACCAAGATATGCATGAGCTACCAAGCATGAAGCAAAAACCATTGATGGACATACGAGTGTCATAGCAACCAATCCAGTTAGAGTTAGAAAAAGCATGTAAATATGGTGGTAGTGATCCCCCCTTGGGATAAAACAATCCAAGTAGCCGGCTACCACTCAAGTAGTGAAAGATGCATTTAACCGCTCGCCAATGCTTAACACCTGGGCAATGCATAACCCTGCTCAGTTGTGAGACAGGAAATTGAATATCTTGCCGAGTAATGCATAAGTAAATCAAGCATCCAAAAGCTTGCTGATAGAGAATAGCATCAAATGCATCCCCAGCATCATGAATACTCAATCGCAGACATGTCTCCCTAGGAGTGGCAATAGATTTGCAGTCTTCAAGGCCAAAATCATGCAATAATGTGTCAATATATTTTGTTTGACACAAAACTATTCAGCCAACAACTTGCATAAACTGAATGCCCAAATAATGATGTTAATGCCCCAAATCTGACATCTCAAATGAGGCATGTAGATCAGTCTTAAAATCAACAATATGCTTCTCATGAGGACCAGTGAGCTGCATGCCATCAACATACATAGCAATGATCAAAAGCACATCATTTGCATGCTTAGCATATAAGGTGCTTTCAGTTGGACTGCTCTCAAAACCATGTGCAATGAGATAGGCATGTATCTTTCCATACCAAGCATATGGTGCTTGCTTCAAACCATATAATGCCATTTGTTTTTCATGCCCTTTCTACACAAAGCCATGGGGCTGAAAAACATACACTTCTTCATGCAAGTCACCATTCAAAAATGCAATTTTAATGTCCAACTAATGTACATTCCAACCATGATGAGTTGCGAGTTCACAGATGCTACAAAACAGTAGTCATTCGGCAAGTAGGAGCAAAGGTCTCATCAAAATAAATGCCTCTTTGCAAAGCATAACCCTTTGCAACAAGCCTAGCCTTATACCTATCAATGGTTCCATCAGGATTACGTTTGAGCTTGTATACCCACTTAGTTCCAATGGCCTTTTTGCCAGGAGGCAAGTCACATAAAGACCAAGTATCATTTTTGCATGATAGCATCATATTCTGATTCCATAGCATTCATCCAATTTTTTGAATTTTGTGCTTCATGAAACAAAACAGTCGTATTCTCATCACAGAGACTAGAGGCAGCCATAGCATAGCAATACGATGCAAAACATTTTTGTAGGCATAGCAAACTAGAAAAATTTAGATGACCAAAGCATGCATGCCAAAGCTTTGCATCTGACAAAGCTTGAGAATCATGTACTACAAATGTTGAATCATTCATAGATTATTCATAGTATATGAGCTTATACATCCCATGACATAAAATGCTAGAAAACAATAATGACATCGCCATTTGATAGATCATGAACCGCATATTTGTCATCAACAAATTTCACAACCAAGCCAATCTAAGCTAATGTTGAAACTGATAAGAGATTTTTCTTGATCCCTGGCACAAATAAAGCATCTGACAACGTAAAAGAACTACCATCAGTAGTAGTCAGAATGATCTTACTAACTCCCATAATAGGACAAGAGGATTTGTTGGCACATGTGACAATATTCCTTGTAGGGGCACGCTTGAGTGAAGTGAAGAAACCGTGCTTCGAGGTAATATGTTTGGTCTCCCCACTGTCAACATACCAAACATCTGAGTCTACTACAGACATACACTATTCATGAGAAGATGGTTCAAAATTGCAAATAGTGGTAAATGCCCATTCTTCATGCTGCACAAGATTAGCAGACTTTGTTTTGGGTGTAGAGGCCTCTGCAACAACCATTCCAACCTCTTTCTTCCTTGCCTCTTTAGCAACCAGTTTTGGACAGCTCTTTATGACATGATCATTTTGTTGGTGCAAATGTCCAAGCCTTCACATTTGGCTTAGCATGGAAGACTATATGTGGAAGCATTTGATGATTCATATGAACCATAGTTTGTAATTACTTGATCATTTACCATTGTAAAAGGTTTATACCTTGACAGAATCTTGTAAAACCTTATATCTCGTGGAGTTAGGAGAAGTATGAGCTACGAATCTCATTTGATGGAAAAGTTCACACAAAAAGGCTATAGGAAACTTGAAATGAGTGCAATATATGTGGACTCTCTAATCACACAACAAATGAGTGCTATAGGAACTTCAAGAACCGGAGAGGAAGAGGATTTCAAAGAGGTGTCTACTCACAATCAAGAGGAAGATTCAACTATAATCAAGCATACAACCATAGCTACAACAACAACTACAACAATAATTATTAAGGAGGATAAAAATCAAGAAAAGACTTCAACAATTATACAAAGGATCAAGAGGATTCTCTCCTCATTATGAACATGACCGCAAAACAAGGTATGAAAGATGAGCACCTCTTCTACATTGACTCAAGTTATTCAAATCATGTAGCAGGCAATGTAGATCTCCTTTCTGATCTTGAAGAGCCCAAGAGAAAGCACCAAGTTCAGAGAGGCGATGATACCAAGCATTCAGTTGTCAAGGTAGGAAATGTCAAAACTTCTGATGGAAATAGGAATCAGTTGAGCAGAGTTCTTTATGTACCTACCATCACAAAGAATTTGATGAGTGTTGGAGAGATAGTGGAAAAGGGTTTGCAAATTAGGTTCAATAAGTTTGGAGCTTTTGTGGAGGAACCTCAACATGGATTTAGAAGAATTCCCAAGGGAGAGAAAACATGTAGATTGTTTACATTTGAGCTTGAGGACACTAGAAACATTGCACTTTATAATTATAAGGATCAAACATTGTTTGAGTTAGAGATATGGCACAAAAGATTAGGGCACATTGGTGAGAGAACATTGAAGCGTATATGTAGAGATCAATGTGTACTTGGGATACCTAATGTATCCAAGCAACATATGATCTATAAATGTGGTGCATGTTAGTTTGGAAAATCACACAGGTTACCCTTTACAAAGAAAGGCTATATGCATGAGGATTATTTGGAACTTGTCCACACAGATGTGTGGAGACCAAACAAGGACCCTTCAATTTTAGGCTCAAGGTACTATGTGTCATTTATTGATGATTTCAGTAGGTGGACTATCTTGTATTTCATGAAACATAAGGATGAAGTGTTCAATTGTTTCAAGAAGTATCTTGTACTTGTGGAAAATCAAATAGGAAAAAGCCTAAAGAGGATAAGGTCAGATGGAGGAGATGAGTACTTCTCCAATGAATTTGATTCATTTTTGTAGGATAGAGGTATCAAGAGGGATATCACTACTAGATATACTCCTAAGAAAAATGGAGTAGCAGAGAGGAGGAACAGATTGATTGTGGAAGCAGCTAGATCAATGCTAAATGAAAAAAGGTTTCCTAATTACTTGTGGGCAGAGAGTGTTTCTACTGCCACTTACTTATCTTATTAATAGGTTACCTTCTAAATCCCTTGATGGAATGACCCCCTATGAGGCATGGCATGGTAGGAGACCATCACTTGAACATTGCAGAATATTTGGTTGTGTTGCTTATGTGCATGTTCCATCTCAAATCAAAGGTAAGTTAGACCTTAAGGTAGAGAAATGCATCTTTATAGGGTATGATATAAATAAAAAAGGATACAGGTTTTATAATCCATCCAACAAAGGATTTATGGTCAGTAGAGATGTTGTGTTTGATGAGAATCATTCTTGGTTTGAAAGTGAATGTAGGAAGGTCAAATTGCCATATCACTTGGAAGAAGAATTTCCAAGCCTCACCAAGGAGGAGCCAAGCACAATTGAAGAAATCAAATTAGATGATGAGGACACCATCAACTTGGAAGAGTTCAAAGCATAGAAATCAAAAGGCAAGGTCAAGATGAAGAGGTTGGACGAGATACCTGAGTCATCCAACCAAGCCTTAAGGAGATTACAAAGAGAGAGTAAGAAGCCAATCAGATATGGGTATGATACTTCATTAGTCACTAAGCATTCTATTTAAATTGCTAAGGATTCATCACTTGAAGAACCTTCTTCATATGAAGAAGCCAGTACCCAAGCAGAATGGAAGGAGGCTATGGATGAAGAGATAGAAGCACTCCAAAAGAATGACACTTGGGAGCTAGTACCCAAGAAAGCATCAATGAAGGTAATTGGTTCTAGGTGGATTTACAAAATCAAAAGGAACTGAGATGGATCCATAAACTGGTATAAGGCTAGGCTTGTGGCTAAGGGTTTTGCACAAACCCAAGGAGTAGATTATGAAGAACCTTTTTCACCTATGGCTAAGATGCCAACCATCAAAGTATTGGTAAGTGTAGCTGCATCTAGAAATTATGTATCAACTAGATCTGAAAAATGCTTTTCTCAATGGGTGGATTTTAGAGGAGGTTTATATGGCTCAACCTCCTGGTTATCAAGATCCAAACAAGGTAAATCATGTATGCAAATTGAACAAAGCTCTTTATGGTTTGAAGCAGACACCTAGGGCATGGAACCATAGGTTAACAACCTATCTTCAAGACCAAGGATTCATGATGAGCAAGGTAGATTCTTCTCTGTTTGTCAAGAGGAGTAATTCAGAAATGATATATTTATGTGTATATGTTGATGAAATCATTCTTACAGGTAATGATGCTAATGGCATTAAACAAATAAAAAACCAGATGATGCAGGAGTTTAAGATCAATGACCTAGGGTTTCTGAAATATTTTCTTGGACTTGAGCTGGTATATACTAACTCTGGAACCTACATCACTCAAAGGAAATATGTGCAAGACATGTTGAAGAAGTTCCACTTGGAGAATGCAAAAGTAGCTAGCATCCCTATAGAGGTAAATCATAAATTGAGTGCTCATGAAGGTGATTTGCTTGAAGACATTGCAAGTTATCAAAGCATAGTTCAGAGTCTAAACTATGCAACATTAACAAGGATTGACATATGTTATGGAGTAAGTGTTCTGAGCCAATTCATGCATAAACCTAGAGCACCTCACTTGGAAGTTGCTAAAAGAATTTTGAAGTATCTCAAAGGTACTCAAAATCAAGGTCTTTACTTCCCATACACATCAGATTTGGATATAAAGTTGTACTGAGATGCAGATTGGGCAGGATGTAAGGATGAAAAAAGAAGTACTTCTGGATATTTATCTTTTGCAGGTGATAAACCTTTCTCATGGTCTTCTAAGAAGCAACCAACTATTGATCTATCTTCAACAGAGGCTGAATATAGGGGGTTAGCAAATGCTACACAAGAAGCTATTTGGATTAGATTGCTCTACTTAGATTTAGGACTTCTGTAGCTCAAGCGTAAGCACCACCTCCTTTACTTGTCAATCCGCGGAGACGTGAGGACCGGTATGAAGACCACGAGCAAGTGAAGGCACAAGTGCGTGAGTGAAAGCACACAAACATGCACACACATACACACACACGCGCACAAAGTAAGATCAAAGAGAGGAACAATGGAAAGCTTAGATTGCAAAAGAGTTCTCTTACAAAAGTTCTATTCTCTAACAAGCTAACCTGCAAAAATGAGCTCTCTAGCTCTTTTTATAGTTTTTTGACTAGTTTTGGCCCTGTCCAGACCTAGTGTCCGGCCTAGTTAAAAATTAGGTTCCAGGGCTTATTTGAGGGCTCAAACAAAGTCTAAAAATTATGAAAATTGGTACGATGGTGCTTCTAATACTCCTCAAGCTCGAGGACTCCTCGGCTTGCACAAAATGGAGTTACTAAAAATAGATAATGGTATTTACAATGGTTTTTAGTGATGAAAATCACTATTTTTGTAGGGGATTCTTCTGGAAATTTGACATACACTTCTTGGAGCTCCCTACTTGCTCCCTTTCCTTGTGTGTCCACCTTTTGATGTGCTTCCATGATTTGTCCTTGACTTTGAGCTTCAACACTCCCCTCCCTCTCGAGTCTGTCGTCCCTGACAGACCCTTGTTGGAAGGGCTGTTCCATGTAGTGCTTTGAGAGGTGGTGTCCATCCGTTGTATGAGCTGGTTCCTTGGATTCCAGCAAAAATGTGTCGTTGTGAGCTCTTCAAAACTGCAAGTTGCTCAAAAGAGGTTGTCAAGAGTGATTTGGAGCAACTACTGGCTTCAATTTGCTTCAGAGATATGGATGTTGTTCCCATGACGTCCGCTAGCTCTTCCAAAGATGATGTTGAGAGCAGTCATGCCAACTACTCATAACCCATAATGAATGATGGGTAAGTGTGTTCGTGCCTGGGTTGAAAAAAGTATGTGCCTTGTGCACGGCCTTGTAATGTAGCCCTACGCATGCTTACTTGGAAAATGCATTGGAAGAAGTATGGTGCAAAAATTGCAGTTCTTGAGCTGAGTGCTCAAGGGTATGCTGACGAAGAGGTTTCCTAAACTATCATGGTTATGGTGTTTCCAGAGTAAAGATACTTACCATGGAGAAGTTTGATGGATGTTTTGTCTCTTCGTGTTGTACGCTCGGCCTTTGGGATGGAACCTTGTTGATGAATGTCCATGTTGATTGTCCACTGATGAGATCTTTTGAGTGGTGAATCCCCTCTCCTCTTTTCAAAGCAACATTTGTCACTAACAGTGTGCATTTCTGAGCTTTGGCTCATGCACGTTCACTTCCCTATATTGACACTCAGAGGAATATTGGACACGTGCCGGTTTCTAAGAGATTACCATGCTGATTGACATAGACCATTCACCAGTGCTACTGTTCCATACTGGTTCAGGAAATATTGAGAATTGAATTGCTTTATATTCTTTGGCAAGCAACATTGGGTAACTACACCAAGCTGAGTTTCACATATTCTCTTTAGCTCACCATATACAGGAGTCTTCTCCTCCAGAACTACCTTTTGCAGATATCTCCTTGGCTGCTCTGGTACATACAGTAGTTAAGCATCACTCAAGTTGTGGACCTTCAAGCTCTTCACTCCTACCATAGTAAGAGGAAACCATAGTTGTGGATGTCCTGCTCATGCTAAGTGCTTGACATCTATGAGATAAGGCAGCAATTAAATCATCTGCTAGCCAAGACACACTTCTATCCAAACTGATAAATGCCCAGTAATCGATGGTTCGATCTTCAACTAAGCATGACTCATTCATGTTCCATGAGCGAAACCTGGGAACAAGTTCTTCCTCGGTTTTTTTTTTTTTTTTTTTTTTTTTTTGAGAGGAACAATATCACAAAACAAGAAGACAGATTTTAGTATCATTCAATAAAAATCTTTGACATATGTCAATGTGCTCTTGTGCTTGGGATTCTCAAGTGTGTCTATGCACGGCCGTGTAATGTGGCCCTATATTAATGCATACTTTGGAAATGCATGACCTGAATGGTGCAAAAGACAGGGTTGTGCAAGGAGCACATGGTTGTTGCTCGTCGAGGCTTGATGTTACTTGCAGATGTGGACGCCATCTTTCTTGGATGTCTCCATGGGATCGCGAGATGATGTATTCCTTCTTATTGGAATCCATTTGAGAACAGCATTTGGCACAGTAGAGATCACTTCAGGCGACTTCATCTTTGGATGCTTTCTGAACTGTGGTATCCAATGTGATTGGCCCTTTGGTTCGGTGTAGGCTACTTGTACTTTTGGCTTCCAAACCCATATCCTTTTTGCACGTCTTCCTACTATTGTTGAAGAGCTGATTTGATCTTCTTTCGGTCTCTGTACGTGGTTCTTACCCTCTTCTCTTTTTGGATTCTTTGTTGAGACCTTTCGCATGTGGGAGAACATAGGTTGTTGTAGATGTAGGAGCTTCTCAGGTACCCACATCTGTAATTGCCCTTGTTGAGCTGCAGCTAACTTCTTAGGCACCCAAACTTGTTGGATATCTTGTGATGGAGCTTGTCTGAGCTGCTTCCTTCGTCTTCTGGCCTGGTTAGTGTGCATGGATGGGATTTGTGGGGGTAAGGCTGGTGGTTGCTCTCCTTTGCGTACCCAGATCTGCTTCATGCCCGGAACCTCTTTTTTATCGAATGGTGTCTTTCTATTTGATGTAGCAGTTGTCGTGAACGGTTGTGTTTGCTTGTGTGGTGGGCTCACTACTGTGGCTACTTGAGTCTTTGGAGAAGAAGAAAGATCCACCCGCCTTCGAACCTGGTCTTCCACGATTGACTCCTTCTGCATCATAGAGCTTTTGACACATACAACATCTTCTTTCATATGATTAGTCTTGGAAGAACTAAGAGAGTGTGTGGTGCCATGATCTAGGAGCATGCAGTTCTCTAATTCTAATGTAATGCATTGTTCATGTACCCAAACTTGAAGAATTTGACTTCTTAGGTTTAAGTTAACTGAATGGTCATAGATCCAATCTTGACCCAAGACAAGTGGTTCTGTAAGGTTCTCATCTTGACATACTAGCGCTTTGACTTTCATTGGAACATCTTGAAGGTAGATGGGAAGTTCCACCTCGCCCAAACAAGGGGTTTCCACACCTCCCAATCCTATGAGATAAGCTTCTATGGGATTGATGTTCAACCCCAAGTCTTGGCAGTAGGAAAGTCTAACTGCACTACTTGCTGCACCTGAGTCAATCAATGCTTTCACCGTCCTTGCACCCTTCCCTTGTCCTATCTCTATGGTCACAAAGGGTCTTCGGTCAATGACCTGAGAAGTCGCAATGCCTGACTTTTGACACATATCCATGTGATATTTTGGGGCTTTTGAGTTGACATCTAGGCCTAATCGCCTTAACTTATTTCGCCTAATACGCTCTCTGGCCTCTACCTGTGCTTCGTCTCTCACTCTTAACTCTTCTTCTTTTCGCTTCTTAGCAGTGTTGAGTCTCATTAGCATATCCTCAGTAAGAGGTTCTTGATATAGCTTGACTCTGCAGCCACTAATATAGTTTGGCAAGATATCTCCTTCTAGAGTGGCCAACTGAACTGCACCACTAGTGGAAATTCTATTAATGATCATGGGTCCATATCCTCTTTTTTCCAACTTACGGGCATGTTGTTTTAGTGTGTATACCAACACTAGATCTCCCTCTTTCAATCCCTTATCCTTGATGTGTGCATCAAAGTATGCCTTTTGCCTCTTCTTTGCAGCGTAGATGCCTGCTGCCGCTCGTAGCCTCGTTTCACCCAAGCGTTCGAGATCAAAGATCCTAGAGGACAATTCATGCCCATTCCACTCATATTCTTGTGCTACTTTTAAGGCAGGGATTAAGAAATCTAATGGTAGCACAGCGTTCTGTCCGAAGACCATCTGAAATGGGGTGGCGTTGAGTACCGTTTTGTAGGCAACTCGATAAGCCCAAACAGCATGATGAAGTTGTTTGTCCCAATCAGAGCATTTATTATTCACCAGTTTTGTCAATACGTTACAGAGGATCTTATTGGTACTCTCGGCTTGTCCGTTGGCTTGTGGATGATAGGGGGCGGATTTCTTATGTATCACCAAGAATTCTTGGAGAAGATTTTCAATGACTTCATTCAAGAAGTGTGTGCCTCTATCGCTCACCAACTCTATTGGTAGTCCATATCTCGTGAACACATTCTCGAATAAGAACTTAGCCGTAGTCTGAGCATCATTCTTTGTTGTGGCTTTCACTTCTACCCACTTGGTAAGGTAGTCTGTGGCTACAATAATATACTCTGCATGGGAGTTTCTAGCAAGGGGATTAATAGGACCTATGAAGTCTATGCCCCACTTGGAAAATGCACGCCCTCCCATCATTGGCCTCAAAGGCATCTCGTCTTTTCTAACTGGATATTGTGCACGTTGGCATGTGTCACATTTCTTCACATAGGTATGTGCATCCATATGAAGAGTGGGCCACCAAAGTCCTGAGAAGAGAATGGTCTTGATCACTCGGTCAGGACCAAAATGACCACTTGCAACACCACTGTGTGCAGTCTCTAAGACCCTTAAATAGTCTGATTCATGAACGCACAGTCTTAAGTAACCATCTTTACCTCTTCGGTATAGGTTCTCTCCTACTAAGGCATAGCCTTGAGCCTCTTGCTCCATATTTCGTCTTCTTGCTAGACTAGCCTCTTTGGGTAATCTTCCCGATCTCATAAACTCTACCAATGGAGCACTCCAATCTGGAATTAATGATACTTGATAAAGGGTCGCATGCTCCACTGGTGGTCTCTCTCTGCACATTGGACAATTCTTGATCCACTCATGTATTTCTTTGTCCATGCCAGGCCAATACACTCCTAAACGTTTCAAATTCTGCAATGTTCGTTGTTTAGAATAGTGATTTCCTAGCAATCCCTCATGAGCTTGCTGCAACCAACTACTATGTTCATCATCCTCGACACAACAAGCTAATACACCCTCAGTATCTTGTTTGTACATGCTTTCTGCCAATATGTGATATTTTTGTGATTTTACAATTTCTTCTTGTGATGTTTTCACATTCTTATTTGCAGGGCCGAAGGTTAGGACTGGTACCAACTTATTTGCCCATTTAGGAACAACTTCCAAATTGAACAGATAAGCATCAGGTAGTTCATCAGACACTCCTTGTGGTGACTCTCCTGAAGTAATGCGAGAAAGGTGATCTGCCCGAAAGTGGGTTCTACCTTTCCTGACAACAACTTCAAAGTCATACTCCATTAGTAAGAGGAACCATCTTACTAAGCGTCCAGTATTGCAAGGTTTATTGACCAAATATAACAAAGCTTGATGATCAGTGAAAAACTTGAACTTGTTGGCCAATAAATAGTGTCTAAACTTCTTTACAGCATAAACCATGCCTAACCCTTCTCGCTCGGTTGTGGTATAATTTCTTTCGGCTGGGTTTAGTTGTCTACTAGCATATGCTATGGGCAAATCTAAATTCCCTTCACCTGTGGGTTGTGCTAGCACACATCCTATGGCATGATTGGATGCATCCACATGGACATGGAATGGCTTATTCCAATCAGGAGTGGTCAATATTGGTGTTGTGCACAAACGTTTCTTCAGTTCATTGAAAGAATTCTCGCATTTGTCGTTCCACTCAAAATTAGACAACAAGGCATAAAGGGGTCTAGCTATGATCGCGTACATGTGGATAAACCTACGGTAATATCCACAATGGCCCATAAAGGCTTGTACCTCTTTAATATTCCTTGGCCTTGGTAGCTCCGCTATGGCTCGTACCTTATCTTCATCTGTTGAGATTCCATTCTTAGAAACAATATGACCTAAGATTTTACCTTGACGCACCATAAACACACACTTTTCTGGGTTTAGACACACTCGATATTCTCTACACTTGTTGAAGATTTGTCTGAGTTCAGGGATGTGAACCCTTCTTTCTTGGGAATGAGCACATAAATCATCCACATACACTTCTAAGCTCTTTCGCAAGAACTCTTTGAAGACATGACACATGAGCCTTTGGAATGTTGCAGGTGCATTGGTGAGCCCAAATGGCATCACCCGAAATGCAAAGATTCCCCACTCTGTAGCAAAAGCTGTTTTGTGTTGATCTTCTGGGGCAATGGCTACTTGATTGTAACCTGAAAATCCATCAAGGAAGCTATAAACTTCCTTGCCTACAACACGCTCCAATAGGTGTTCTGTGATTGGAAGTGGATAACTATCTCTAATCATAGCGGCATTAACTTTTTTAAGGTTAATACACACTCGCAACTTCCCGTTCTTCTTGGGTACCACAACAATGGGGGACACCCATTCGGTATGCTCAATCTCATAGATGAATCCAGCCTCAATCAACCTATCAATTTCTTCTTTGATTTTGGCTGCATAGGTATCATTATATGTGTAGAGCTTCTGTTTGGTGGGCTTAGCATCAGCAGTCATGGGGATAGTATGAGAGCAAATTCTTGGATCTACCCCTTTCAAGTCTCTATAGTGCCATGCAAACACATCCCTATATTCCCTTAATAGAGCTATGAGCTCCATTTCTTCTCTTGCACTTAGGTCATCTCCTATATATGTGCATCTCTCTTCGTTCTCTTCAATGGTCACTACAATCTTCTTGGTCTTTTCTTTATTATCATATGATTCTCCTATGATGGCCTCTCTCTTAGGCATTCGTACCAAAATTTTGCGGTCGTCAACTTCATATTTCTTGAAGTTTTCTGGTACCTCGAACAATGATTCCTCCTTTTCTTGTTTCACTGCTTTTCTTTTCTTTTTCTTTTGACTACTCTCACTTCCATCTTTTGAGTTGACTGTTTTAATACTTGTGAGAGGTTCTTCTTCTTTCTGGGTGAACACTCCTATATCTTCTAGATAGTGCTGCTCTGAGTTAAAGCAACTATCCATCACAATAGACTCCAGATCATCGTCATTCTCTTCTTCTTCTATGACATCACTAGGGTCACATTCTTCTAGCAAGGGTTGACACATGAACACTAAGATATCATAACCCTCCTCATCACAATGAGGTGTCCACTGTTCCTCATTGACAGCAATGTCCATGGTGGCTAAGATTTCTGGCCAGCCATGAGGCTCAAACTCCTCATCTGGAAAGATCATCGGTGTGTAGGCTGGGTCTCTAACTGGTCTATCTCCTAGTGAAGTTCCTTCTTCCCTTGCCTTTAAACGTTTTTCCTCTTCCTTTGCGACTTTGCACATCCACAAATGAGTATCTTCATGCAGCCATGATGGATCAGGTGAACTTTCAGAATGCACAGAAATGGAATCTTCTTTCACTTTGTGGATAGAATTCCACTGTAGGGGTGGTACATCTCTGAAGGTGTAATCCTTCAAATTGACCTTGGTGGTAACCCCTAAGTGCTGTAAGTACAAGGAGTTAGTTCCCCAATCCTGTACTATTTGCAATTGTCGTAGGAAGGGTCTTCCTAGGATCATCTCGTAGACATTATTTTTCTCAAAGTCACATATAGCAAATGTGTGCTCAAACTCTACACCACAAGTGGTTAGAGTGATCCCTTCTAGCAATCCTAGAGGTCTTTCAAAATGACCATCAGCCATTTGAAGCTTCATTCTAGTTGGTCTTAATGTGGGCTTGCCCCATTGCTTCCACAAGGAGGTGGTTGCAATAGCAACACCAGCACCTGAATCTATGATTGCTTTGGTTGTGTAACCTTGGTAGGTGATTGGAAGATAAGTATTACCTTCTTCACCCTCACACATGTCCCCTATTTTGTCTAGAGGTATCTCTGGTACCCTTTGCTTAGAGCCTGCTTTTGGCATATTGGACTCAAGTTCTGGGACCTGATCCTTCACATGATTCCATAACTCAGGTTTTGCTTTGAGCAACTCTTCTACAGTGAGATGACACTGAACCTTAGTGTTCTTCACGACATCCGTGTTCCTTGGAACCACTGAGTCTTCATTTCTTACTAGTATTGTGGGAGCTCTAATCTGGAGTGATTTAGATTCCCATGGGCCTGGAAATTGAGGCAGTTCTTCTAAGGTATTAGATTCAAAATCTAATCTTTCGTCTTCTTGTTCTGCTTCATCTTCGTAAATAGATGGAATGTCTTGGGGAAATTGATCATGAAGATCATCAATCTCAGGAATAGGAGGGGAATTACCCTTCTCCTTGGCCCATTTCTCCTCTTGTATTTCCCGCAAGAACTCTTGAGAGTACTGTTGAATAGAAGGAGGTATTCCAGCATCCGTGGAATTAGGAACATAAGCTCCCCTTGGTGGTGAGCTTCCTCTTTCAATAACTGGTTGAGCCTGTGGAGGTAGAGAAACTTGTGGTTTGTTTACCAACTGCTCTAATCGTTCTAGTAAGCCCTGGAAATGCAAATCCGATTTGATAGAGTTTGTCTGATTGAACTTTTGACTAGTCTCAAGTATGGCTTGAGCTTGTTCTACCATTTTCATGCACATTTTCATCCGTTCAATCTCTAAATCTGCTCTAGGGTAACTCTTGTCTAGGTTTGCCGCTGTAGGCCCTTCTTGAAGTCGAGCCTGGTAGGCCTTGAACATCATGTCCAAGCCTTCTGGGGTTGGATCTGCAAGAACGGACCCTGGTTGCGGTCTATTTAAAATGGGTGGTGGGGTGGGATGAGGTGGAGTGGATGGAGTTTCGGCATGTGAGGGGCTTTGAGATGCAATGTCTTCTATTTTTGTTTTCGCTTCTTTTAAGCTTTCTTCTAGTTCCGATAACTTTTTATTCCACTTGCGATTGGCCTTCTCTCTGGTATCTTTCCATGTTCTTGTTTTCCTCTTACTAGGCTCTCCCGATTCACTCGACTCTGATTGTTCTACTGGTTTATCCTGTTTTAAGGCTTGTGCTCTAGTGACAGCTTGTATAGGAGCCACATTGCTACTACTTGAACTTGGATCTGCCACTAAGCCTACCACATTAATGGGTGTAATCTTGGGTGCACTAGAGGGGTTTCTTGGACAATCTCTGGGGAGATGGTCTTTGCCACAATCAGGACAAAAAGCCTGTATTGTGATAGCCTGTCCTTGACTCGGAGATGGTGGGTGGGGACAGTCACGAATGAAATGATCACCTTGACATCTAAAACAAGATCCTCTAGGGGCTTGTGGTCTCATTTGTCTCAACTGGGGCCTAGGGTTAGGATTTGTGTACATGACATTGGAGTATTCTGGCTCCCAATTTTGCTCCATAGGCGGTGCCTCATATTGATACGAGTAAATCTCACTATGTTCAGGTGACTCTGTGTAATAAGCATGTGGACTACCTTCATGGGAGTAGTCTGAACTATGAGCATGAGAGTCATTATCTGGTATCAATGGGGTTAGTGGCACCAAAGCTCTATTTGGATTTTCCTCTCCCACAGCATACTTGACTGGAATCACGTTGGCTGGAGCTGGTGGTTGGTTTCCCAAGACAGGTTGTGGCCTATATGGTACCTGATATTGCTGTTGTGGTCTATAATATGGCTGTTGGTATTGGTTCTGATACCTACCTTGTGGATAAGGTTGCTGATAATTCTGTCTAACAGCCTGCCTATTGTAGGGACATTCTTGAGCCGTATGGTTTGTGTACTTCCTTTCAATAGTGCAATATGGAGCATTCCTTTCTCTAATGTTTTGGTTTTGCATTGGGCATACATTAGCCATGTGGTCGCCCCCACAAGTATAGCACCGATTCAATGGAGTGACTCTCTGTGTTTGTTTATTTTGGACTCCCAGCTTCTTGGCAACTTGCTCAGCTATCTCTTCTATTTCTGTGGAGATCTTTGAAGTATGACTAGTAGAACTATCCGAATCTTTGTAGAGTTTGGACAATCCTAACTCCTCACCCAAGTTATCTTCTATGTCTATGCACGTCCGCACACACTCTTCTATGGATCTAGGATCTTTCAAGTACACATATGATCTTAACTTGGTGCTCAGTAAGCCATCTAAGAACAAAGCCACTTGTTTGGCCGGAGTGGGTAACTCTAGAGCAGGGCATCTTTCTAGATACTGTCTGAATCTTCTACCTGCTAGTCGCACTGTTTCTTGGGGAGTCTGCTTGAAGCTGTGGATCAAGGATGATGTGTTATGCCTGATACCACTCTTGGAAAATTCTACAATGAATTCGTCTAGCAGTTGACCTATATCGTGATAGCTGCTTCTACTCAATGGTTGAAACCAAGCTAAGGCAGTGCCCTTAAGGGTCAAACCAAATGCCTCGTACTGGGTGAACCAGTCCTCAATTTGTTCGGCTCTCAGCACTTGTTTGTACTCGGCCACATGATCATAAGGATCCCCTGTCCCATCGAAATAGTTCTTCATTGCCTTGATCACTTGAATGGGTCTAAGGGTTCTTGGGTACTCTCGGGGTCTAGGCAATGGAAAATCCTGTTCATCTCTTTGTTGCCTATGTGCTTGATGTCTCTCTCTTTCAGGTCTTTCATTTTCAAATCCTGCTCTATTCCTGCCCACGGTGTGTGCAAAACTTACCTCAGGTCTCTCTCTAGTTCTTCCTCTCTGGGCTTCCTAAGCGTGGGATGATCCTACTCCTTGGAGGCCATGGGAAACATTGGATCTTGGTGGGGGGAAAATCAATTCATTCTTCCAAGTATATGCATGTCTATCATGTTCTGTTACCAAGAAAATTTTCTCTGATGTGTTATCCAGGTAGACAACCTTTCCTGGTATCTCTGGATCCTTGAACTCGTAGATGATGACTATGCCCAATTGGCTAGGTTGTTCTGGCTTGAATCTCCAAAAGGCTTCCTCTGTTTCTCTATTCAAAAATAGTTCTATGCTTTTGTTGTCTTGAGGGATCCAGTCTGGAGTGATCACTCGGGTCAAAACTGACTTGCCTCTAGGAGTCTGGGGTCCTTGTCCTATATTTCCTTGTTCTAGGTCTCCTATCTCATTCTCATGAATGATATTTCCAGACTCATCGGTCCTATCTGGTTGGTTGGTAACCACATACATGGTTCCTTCCTTATCAATGTATGAACCCTCTTCGAACTTGACCACCGGGTGTTCAAGTCCAAAGGATTGATCTGGATTTTTGAGTTGGACCACTGATCGCCTCAGACCATCCTCATAGATGCGAGCACCTAATTGGTTGGTCCGAATGTATTCCAACTGTGTTTTATAGGGACCTTCCGGTGTTTGTAGATGGGCAGTCCCTGAGCCACCTACAGGTTTTCCCATGCTAAAAGACATTTCTGAATCACTTGTGTGTGAACTTAGTAAAAGATCACCACTTAGTTGTTGTGTCCAAGACTTGGATGTATGGTTGACACTAGCCTCAGAAGATCTAATGCTTTGTTTATCCTTGCCTAAGTGTCTACCAGATCTCAGGTTCATAAGCTTTAGTCAAGAGTCCAAATTTTCCCTTTGGTATGGTTCAAAATTCTTTAGAGCCCCCTTGGTTCCCTAGTCCCACCTGAGGGTCAACTTCAAATTATCCTATCTCAAAATCAACGCGTTATTCTTGAAAAAAACAGTTGAGGTTGTGTAGGATTTGAAACGAGCTTTCCAACAAGCTATAGAGCTCAAAAAATGGACTTTGGATGAAAAAGTTATGCCATTCAGGCTCCTGGGGGTCAAAACAGGCAAACAGGGCCTTTGGAGAAAATCGCGATTTTGTGAACTTTCAGAGAATCGCGATTTTGTGAACTCAGAAAATCGCGATGTTGAGCACAAAATCGTGTTTCTGAAAATCGCGATTTTGAGCAGAAAATCGTGTTTTCACAGAATCGCCTTTTTCACAAAATCGTGTTTTTGGCATGAAAATCGCGATTTTGTCATAGAGAATCGTGTTTTTCTCAAAATCGTATTTTTCACATGAAAATCGCGTTGTTGAGCACAAAATCGTGTTTTTGAAAATCGCGATTTTGAGCAGAAAATCGTGATTTGAAAATCGCGATGTTGATCACAAAATCGTGTTTTTGAAAATCGCGATTTTGAGTAGAAAATCGTGATTTGAAAATCGCGATGTTGATCACAAAATCGTGTTTTTGAAAATGCGATGTTGATCACAAAATCGTGTTTTAGAGAATCGTGATTTTGACTCAGAGAATCGTGATTCACAAAATCGTGTTTTTGACTGAAAATCGTGTTTTCTCAGAATCGTGTTTTTGACATGAAAATCGCGATGTTGAGCACAAAATCGTGTTTTTGAAAATCGCGATTTTGACTCAGAGAATCGTGGTTCACAAAATCGTGTTTTTTCAGAATCGTATTTTTGGCATGAAAATCGCGATGTTGAGCACAAAATCGTGTTTTTAGAAAATCGCGATTTTGAGCAAAAAATCGTGATTACACAGAATCGCCTTCTTTTCACAAAATCGTGTTTTTGGCTGAAAATCGTGATTTGTGAGAATCGCGATTTTGAGCCCACTGAAAATCGTATTTTCTCAAAATCGTGTTTTTGACAAGAAAATCGCGATGTTGAGCACAAAATCGTGTTTTTGAAAATCGCGATTTTGAGCAAAAATTCGTGTTTTCACAGAATCGCCTTTTTCACAAAATCGTGTTTTTGGCATGAAAATCGCGATTTTGTCATAGAGAATCGTGTTTTTCTCAAAATCGTATTTTTCGCTGAAAATCGTGATTTGTGAGAATCGCGATTTTGAGCAGAAAGTCGTGTTTTTCACAAAATCGTGTTTTTGCTGAAAATCGTGATTGGTGAGAATCGCGATTTTGAGCAGAGAATCGTGTTTTTTGAGAATCGCGATTTTGAGCAGAGAATCGTGTTTTTTTGAGAAAAAACACAGAATCGCGATTCTTTTCAACCACTTTTAAGCGGGAAAACTGAAAATCGTGATTTTTCAAAAAATTTTGAATTTTCACAGAATCGCGATTTTCATCACAGAATCGCGTTTTTTGGCGGGAAATTCAAATTTATGAGCGCCGGCTATGGCGAGCTCCGTATGAGCAGAAAATCATGAAAAAAACACAGCGCTTGCTCTCCCTTGCACCTCCTAACTCCTTCCCACACAATAATGCATGAAAAATGGTATGAAAATGGTGAAAATGCACTAAAAAACAAGAAATTTCTATGAAGAAGAAGATGGAAGAAGGTGGAGATGATGATGATGATGAAGATGAAGAGGAAAAAACAGAAAATGAACTGAAATGACAGTTTTTTTACCTTCCAACGTCGCAAATCTACGATCTTACCATCACAACGCTCGTCCTCGAAGCACTCTCCCCGGCAACGGCGCCAAAATTTGGTGTAGCTCAAGCGTAAGCACCACCTCCTTTACTTGTCGATCCGCGGAGATGTGAGGACCGGTATGAAGACCACGAGCAAGTGAAGGCACAAGTGCGTGAGTGAAAGCACACAAACATGCACACACATACACACACACGCGCACAAAGTAAGATCAAAGAGAGGAACAATGGAAAGCTTAGATTGCAAAAGAGTTCTCTTACAAAGGTTCTATTCTCTAACAAGCTAACCTGCAAAAATGAGCTCTCTAGCTCTTTTTATAGTTTTTTGACTAGTTTTGGCCCTGTCCAGACCTAGTGTCCGGCCTAGTTAAAAATTAGGTTCCAGGGCTTATTTGAGGGCTCAAATGAAGTCTAAAAATTATGAAAATTGGTACGATGGTGCTTCTAATACTCCTCAAGCTCGAGGACTCCTCGGCTTGCACAAAATGGAGTTACTAAAAATAGATAATGGTATTTACAATGGTTTTTAGTGATGAAAATCACTATTTTTGTAGGGGATTCTTCTGGAAATTTGACATACACTTCTTGGAGCTCCCTACTTGCTCCCTTTCCTTGTGTGTCCACCTTTTGATGTGCTTCCATGATTTGTCCTTGACTTTGAGCTTCAACAACTTCACACTCATTCACATATGATCTTTGGTGATAACAATAGTTCCTTGCATCTTGCAGCCAATCCCATTTATCATGCAAGAACCAAGCATATAGAAGTGCACTATCACTATGTTAGAAAGAAACTCTTAAGCAAAGAGATTCATCTAGCATATGTATCTATAAATATGCAGTGTGCTGATTGTTAACCAAAGCACTTGATGGTACTAAACTTTGCAGGTTTAAAACCATGATTGGATTACAAGATATTCAAGAGGATTGATGAAGCTATGCAAGCCAAGATGTTTTGGCTTGAGGGGTTGGTGCAAATGTCCAAGCCTTCACATTTGGCTTAGCATGGAAGACTATATGTGGAAGCATTTGATGATTCATATGAATCATAGCTTGTAATTACTTGATCATTTACCATTGTAAAAGGTTTATACCTTGAGAGAATCTTGTAAAACCTTATATCTCATGGAGTTACGAGACGTATGAGCTAATAATCTCATTTGATGGAATAACTCCTAAATCAAAGGAGTAACTTTTAGTTGGAGCCAAGTTTGAAATTCAAATTCAAACTTGTAAGAAAACTTCTTATAAAAAGGCTTGTAAAAAACTCGTGGATATAGTGCCTCATTGAGAGCTCTCTTCTTGATCATTTGTAGGACTTGAGTAGCTTACACCATAGCTCACTAAGTTCATCATCATTGAGCATCATTTCTATGCCAATGATCTTGTACAATCACAATACATATAAATGATTGAACATCTCTATCTACTTGTCTGCTATGACTACTAAAAACAGTCAACTAATTTGCCTAGTCATATCTCAACGAGTTCTCAACCATTTTGCATGATCTATAGCTTATTGGAACCAGATTAAAGTCTAATTTTTGCTATCAAAATCTCAAAGTTTTTTGTTCAGCCATCCGGGAGAAATCATCTTTGATGTGCTCACTGGTCATATACTGGTTAGTCCCTAAAAAATCGGGGGTAAGCTTTGGATTGCTAAACTTATTTCTTAGAGCATAGTTTACCATTTTAGATGATTCCACTTGCAATGATTAGCTATCTAAGTTACTTGAATTCCCTCAAAAGGAATTTCATCAAGTGTTACTGTATTGTGAGCACTAAGGAAAAGAACCATCAGGTGCATAGACTAAAAAAGCAAGTTTTGTGACACTAGCTATTTATGAAGGACTGTTTTGATTCAATTGTCTCAAGCATCAACTCCAAAGTACATAGTTACTTTCTTGGTGTCATTTGCAAGCTAAAATGGCCTACTACATAACCCTGAAGTGTATTAGGGCTGGCACAAAGTAGATTTTAGTAGTACCACCTCACTTCCTTGAGGTATCCATCCAATTCTTCCAACACATTTCCTTTATAATATTTGCAAAACAATGTCTACTTTTCTATTTTCTTCTCGTCTTTGTCATCTTTCTTTGATAGAATTAGTAGATTTCTGGTTACTGGTAGAAGAGCTCCATTTACCTTTGCTCTTTTGACTGGCCAAGAAATCTTGATCTGCAACACACATAATGGACGTGCTTTGCCTAGACTGATCTTCCTGCAACAAAACAGAGACTAACTCATGAAATGTTAAGGCATTTGGATTTCCTTCAATCATCAAATGAAGAGTAGAAGAAAAACTCTGAAATGAATCAGGATGATCATTTAGAACAATCCGCATAAGTGAACTTTAAGGCAAGATTTATATCAATAGAAATCAATTGTTCCTTCAAATCTTTGATCTTTGTCAGAAAACTGTCCATGGAATCTCCTTCATTCATGTGCTCACTCTCCAACTATTTTCGAAGATAAGCAACACGAGTCTCATTCCTTACTTGGGATAAAGTGGTAAGTGTATCCTAGGCATCGTTAGCTATTTTGCAAGAGCAAATGTGAGGAATAATGGCATGTTTGATAGACAAGTCTATCAACGCATGTACTTGAGCATCTCTACCATCCCAATGAATTTTCTGTGTAGTAGGTGCAGTAGGAACCGCAACAAAAACAGGAACATGAAGAATATCACCATCTTCAATGCAGTCTGCGTCACCTTCAGCAATTGTGTTTGTAGGTGAAATATGACATTTTTCAACACCCTGCACAATATTCCACAATCCTTTTGCAACCAATACATGACGCATCATATAAGCCCACAATGGGTAATTGGTATCGTCCAACTTATCCTCAACAGCCAACATACAAAATACATCACTACCTTCAGCCATGGCCATTGACTAAAATACCCTAATGCAAAAAAATGATTGTATCTAAAAAAGTTGAACAGAACTACCCTAATGAGTCCACTAAACTTGTAGTAGACTTCAAGCTGCTTATATTGGCAAAGCAAAACTTGTGTATATCGTTGGCACAAAAAGACAAAATGGCCTACACAAGCATTGTGATAGTGCATTCAGAGGACAAAATGAGGTCAGATCACGATTTTGGCACCACAAAGCAAAGCTGTTTTGATCTCTTAATCACCTTGAGTATGCTTACCAATTTTCATGCGATTTTGAGACTATGATCGGAGGGGTGTCGAGGACACCTTGGATGAAGCAGCTACCTGCTTTGATACCAATTGTTGGAGTTTGAGGTCTACGAAAGCACATGAACAAAACAAGGAAGAAGAAGAAGCTTGGAGGACAACACACAATACTGAATGTATAACCACTAGAATGTACAAAGATAAGTGACCCATTAGGGTTATAGCCATGGGAAAAAAACCTCCTAAAGAGGGAAAAAAGTGCCCTGGTGTTCCTTTTGTGTTTACACACATCACTACCAAAATATATCAACAGATGGTGAATTGCATGATTGACTTCAACTCATCTTCATACATTGCATGGGCTTTCTTAGCCTTTGTGCCTTGTTATGTGAGTATTTTTTTGCTTCCATAGCATCTTCAACCTTCTACCACAGTGTCATCACTTCCTCCTCTAGCTTTGGCATTGATTTTTCTACTTCCACAATCTATGAAGTAGTTCATTATATTTGTCTTTTATTGGCCTTGACATGCTCGATTTGCTTGTTTTTCTTGTCATTTATAGCCTAATCACATTTTTCCAATCGTTTATAGCATTATTTTTACTATGTCTCAGTGTTCTTTGCTTGCTTCACCATTTTTGTATTATCCATAATGATTTTGTTCCCCTTTTTTTGTGGGTTCCTAATTCAATCTACTCAAAGTTTCACTTTCCTTTTTCAACCTTGCTATCTACTCGTGAGCAATTCTTCTTGGGACTAGATTTTGACCTATATTATCTCTAGGTCTTGCTAGTGTTCTTGCGTTCTCCATATTTTAATGCATTTGCAACTCATGCACTATTTTCTCTAATTCGTCTATTTTCTTATAATGCTCCATGTTTCCATGGCAAGAGTCCTCATGTTTTTGCATGACTATTTGGAGGTGCTCCTCCAATTCATTTAGTTTTTTGATATGGTCCCAAAGTTGGTTTGAAGAAGAGCTGGAAATTCGGTTGTGTCTCCAAGATGGCATTGCTAGAGGATGTAGTTCCAACCATTCCACATATAGTCAAAGTTTGATATTGTGACATCTTGAGACATTGCACCTTGGTTTATTGGTCCTCATTTGTTGGTGGTGGCTTAGGAATCTCATGATACTCATCCTCTACCAGCCTTGTGCCACAATCTTTCCTCTCTTTGTTTGTAGTCTTTTCTTCTCTTCCTCTTCCTTTTGTTTCAGCTCTTCGTCCCCTTTCCATTTTTGTTGTTCGTCATTAAAACATATGTTCCTATCATGTTCTTCCTATTTATATTCCTTGTTTGTAGTCTTTTCTTCTCTTCCTCTTCCTTTTGTTTTAGCTCTCCTTCCTCTTTCCTTTTTTGTTGTTCCTCATTAAAAAATATGTTCTCTATCTATTGCTGCTTGAATTGAGCCTCTTGCTTCCAAAGGTGTTGGAAAAATTTGGTTCAGCTCAAGATTGGTCTCTATCTTCACACATCCTTTGGGAAAATCCAGTTTTGTGACACATTAGAAAACTTGAATGGGGACTTCCACATTGTCTTGTTCTAGAAAGAAAAGGCTTATTAGGGGGCTAATTTTGGTATCAATTTGAATCTTCAACTATTTTCTCTCTACGTGCAATATTATCTTTGCTTACTTGTTAAACTACTTGTACATGTCAATCCATCATTTTGGTGGTAACTTCATGCAAGAATGATTAAAATGACACTTCAATACCAAAGTGTTTTATCTTTAGGTTTGAGGTTCCACCTACTAGGAATCTTCGGGTATGTGACAAAATAATAGATTGGTTTAGGTTATCAATTTTATATTTGTTCAAAAATAGGCATACTAAATAGTGTCTGTACGACTAATGCATCAAACTTTTGGGTGAATATGTAAGTGTCATAATTGGGAAAATGTAGTTGTACTATTATTCTAGTGATGGAAAGCTTGCTAAATCTACTTTTAGATATCTTAATTAGGAAAAATTGAGCATTGTGTGATGCTCTTGTTATTTGAGTTAGGAGTTCTATTATTCAAGGATGTGCAACCTCTTAGGTTTCTCCCAATGACACTTTGAGATGAAGCTCAATGTTGGCTAATAATTCGGACCTTGCATGGAGATTCTCTAACTTGAACTATCCTCTCAACTACGTACCATCAGAAGATAACTATTCTCTCTGTTTCCATAATACAAACTAGCATATGGCCTCTCACATGGGTGCCATGTGCAATCATGTGAGATCTCACATATGCTAACCCTTAAGAGTGGGTTCTCACACCCCTTATAGCTTTTGATGTGTCACCTAAAAGGCAACCATGTAACATTTACTTCCCTGTAAGTCCACTTTTGTCCTCAAAAATGGACTTGAAGGTCCTAATGAAAGAGAGATGCATATTGTGATAGGTATTCCCACCAAATCCCATGTATCCAAAGTACATGATCATAACTCCGTGGTGTTTCCCCGTGTACTTCCCCTTAAGAAGACACTTGGGAAGGCAATACAAAGTTGGGAAATTGTCTTTGAAGTGTGCTAACCCACTACCATGTAGCACTATCTTCTGAACTTTCTTTCCACTTTATTAGGCACTCTTTATATATGTGAATCCTCGTCCGTTTCTCTCGATTGTTGTATCCTCTCAAGCTCATGTGGAATATATTGAACAAAAATAGGCTCTACTACCTCACTATATGGAATGAGAAAACCAAGCTTAAGGCTACGAAAAGAGTTTAGAGGTTAGTGAGACTGAGAGCATAACCAAGAAAAGGACCAGAGCTTGGAAGGATAGTCACGAGCGAATGAAAAGGCAATGGGCAAAGAAGATGAGTGAACTCGAGGAAATTCTAAGAGAAATGAAATCCAAGATTATTGAACCCACATCTCAAACTCACTCTCACACTACTCCACCACCACCATTCCCATCTCCCTCCAATCCACCACCTTCCAACCCACCTCACACAATCCCACCACCCCCTAGAGTAGGATTAGTCTTAGCAGATCCCACTCCCGAGGACTTAAACATGATGCTTAAGGCATATCAGGCCAGAATCCAAGAAGGGCCAAACATAACAGATCATGAAAAGTGTTACCCTAGAGTGGAACTAGAGCTCAAGCGAACTAAAATCTGTGCTAAGATGGTCGAATTGGCTCAAACCATTTTTGAAGCCAGTCGTCTCTTCAACTTCTCTCGTTTAGCTAAGAAACAATTGCACTTTGATGGACTATTAGAAAGATTGGAGAGGCTAATTGCAAAAACTGAAAAAGGACCCTGCCTCTCAAAGTAAGGACAAGGCAAGTGAAAGGATAAACCTTCCTACCCAGGAAGCTTATGTGCCTAACTCCACAGAACCAGACACATCTTCATCTATGAATCGGTATTCACCAAAATTCCTGTGAGAGATTCAAGAAGAGAAATGGGCTAAAGAGAGTGAAGTTCCTCCTCCCATTGAACTTGTGGATGACTTGCATGATCAATTCCCATAAGACATTCCTTCCATTTATGAAGAACAGGAGAGTATCCAATCTCAGGAGAGATTAGAGTTCGAGTCTATTTCCTTACAGGAGTTACCCCATTTCACAGGCCCATGGGAAGCTAAGTCTACTTGTATGAGAGCACCCACGATTATGGTCAGAAATGAAAACTCAGTCATACCTAGGAACACAAACGTAGTGAAAAACACTAAAGTGCAGTGCAATCTCACTTTAGAAGAGCTACTCAAGGTTACGACAGAACATGTAGCCAATCAAGTTCCAGAAGTACCAAAACCTCGTTCCTAGGTAGGTTCTCATAGAGCAGTACCAAAAATACCCTTGGATAAGATAGGAGACATGAGCGAAGGAGAAGAAGGAAACACCTATCTTCCAATTACCCATCAAGGTTACACCACCAAGGCAATTTTGGACTCAGGTGTGGGAGTTGCAATTGCCACCACTTCCCTATGGAAGTGTTGGGGCAAGCCAGCACTCAGGTCAATGAGAATGAAATTGCAGACAGTCGATGGTCACATAGAAAGACCCTTAGGACTACTAGAAGGGATAACTCTCACCACATGTGGTGTAGAGTTTGAGCATACTTTTGCTACATGTGACTTTTGCAAGAATCAAGCCTACGGGATGATTTTGGGAAGACCATTCATGCGGCAATTGCAAGAGGTACAAGATTGGGGAACCAATTCTTTGTATTTGCAACACTCAGGTGTTACAACCAAAGTCAATCTCAAGGATTACTCCCACAGAGACGTACCCCCTATTCGATGGAATCCCATCCATAGAGCTAAGGATGATACCGAATCAGTGCATTCCATAGGAACAGGATCCTCATGGATGCATGAAGACACTCACTTGTGGATGTGTAAAGTAGAAGTAGAAGAAGAGAAGAGAGAAAAATCCAGAGAGGTAGGTGTGAAGAAACCCATAGATCAATTCAAAACCCAGCCTATGCACTTGTAGTATTTCCTGTCGAAGAGTTTGAACCTCATGGTTGGGCAAAAATTTTAGCAACAATGGATGTAGCCATCAATGAAGAACAATGGACACCCCACTGTGACGAGGATGGCTATGACATTTCAGTCTTCATAATAGAGCCAATCATATGTGATTTGGTTATTGAAGAATGTGAACCTAGCACTGATGCATTCGAGGATGCAAGTGACTCCGATCTAGAGCCAATCATTATGGACCCACCTTTTGCATCAGATGAGGAATATTTCTACAAAGTAGAAGTTCACCCTCAGAGAGATGAAGAGCTTATGAATGATGTGAGGTTAATCACACAAGTGACCGCAAAGAGTGAGGGTAAGATCAAGAAGAAGAGAGAAGTCACATCAGAGGAGGAAGAATCTTTGTTTGAGGTCCCTGAAAACTTTAAGAAGTATGAGATATAAGATAGGAGAGTCATAATAAGAATGCCTAAACATGATGCACAAGCAGGAGATGCCTATGATAACAAAGAAATCACCAAGAAAATTGTTGTAACCATGGACGAAGAAGAAGAAAAATGCACATACATTGGACATGACCTGACGGAGGAAGAGGAGCAAGAGTTGATAGCCTTGTTAAGAGAATACAGAGATGTATTTGCTTGGAGTTACAAGGACTTGAAAGGTGTAGACCCTGACATATGCTCACATATGATTCCCATGACCTTAGATGCCAAACCCTCTAAGCAGAAGCCATATGTCTATAATGACAACTATGCTACCAAGATCAAAGAAGAGATAGATTGCTTGGTGGAAGCTGGATTCATATATGAAATTGAGCACATTGAGTGGGTATCCCCCATCGTAGTGGTGCCCAAGAAGAATGGAAAGTTACGTGTATGCATTAACTTGAAGAAAGTTAACATAGACACTATTAAAGATAGTTATCCGCTTCCTATCACTGAGCATCTCTTACAAAGAGTAGCAGGCAAGGAAGTATACAACCTCCTTGATGGTTTCTCGGGCTACAATCAAGTGGCCATAGCTCGTGAAGATTAGCATAAGATAGCTTTTGCCACAGAGTGGGGCATATTTGCCTTTCCAATAATGCCATTTGGTCTCACTAACATGTCAACTACCTTTCAAAGGCTGATGTGCCATGTGTTTAAATAGTTCTTAAGGAAAAATTTGGAAGTCTATGTTGATGATCTCTGTGCGCATTCCAACATAAGCCAAACACATATCCCAGAGTTGAGAGCTATCTTTGACAAATGTAGAGAATATCAAGTCTGCTTGAACCTAGAAAAGCGTGATTTTATGGTCAAGCAAGGCAAGATTCTAGGACACATGGTGTCAAAAAATGGCATATCCACGGACGAGGAGAAAGTGAGAGCCATTTCAGAGCTACATAGGCCAAAAAATGTCAAGGAAGTACATGCTTTCATGGGTCGTTGTGGCTACTATTGCCGATTCATTCATATGTATGCGATCATTGCAAAGCCTCTATACTTCCTTTTGACTAACTTCGAGTGGACTGAAGAATGTGAAAACTCCTTTAATGAGCTCAAGAGAAGATTATGTTCAACACCAATCTTGACCACGCCAGATTGGAACAAACCCTTTCATGTTCATGTGGATGCATCCAATTATGCTATTGGGTGTGTACTGGCACAATCTACTGGTGAAGGTAACATGGATCTACCAATTGCCTATGCTAGTAGACAGTTGAATGCAGCTGAATGAAACTATACCACCACCGAACGGGAAGGATTAGGCATGGTATATGCTGTTAAAAATTTTAGACACTATTTGATTGCAAATAAGTTTAAATCTTTTACAGACCATCAAGCATTGTTGTATCTAGTGAACATGCCATGCAATACAGGTAGATTAGTAAGATGGTTTCTCTTACTAATTGAATATGACTATGAGGTAGTGGTGAGGAAGGTCAAGAATCACTTGAGAGCAGACTATCTCTTGAGGCTCACATCCGGAGAGGCCCCACAAGGAGTATCAGATGATCTCCCTAATGCTTACTTGTTTAATTTGGAAGGTATACCGCAGTGGGCCAAGACATTAGTGCCAGTATTGACATATGGACCAAAACACCCAGTAATGAACACTCAAGATAGGGAGGTAGTAAAAGCCCAAAAGTACCATATCATGGCAGGAAGTATGTACAATCATACAGATCAAGGGATATTAGCTTGTTGTGTGGAAGAGGAAGAGTACGTGAAATGGTTGCAATTAGCACATGTGGGTGCATTATATCAACACTACTCAAAGCAAAGAACTTTACAGAAACTAAGGAGACTTGGAGTGCACTGGCCGACATGGAAGCAGATGTCCATAGGTTGTGTAAGGAATGCCCAATCTGTCGTATTAGACCACCTGTGGAGCATGCTACACTTAAACAAGTGTCTCTAATACTAGATTGGAGCGAACCATGGGTAGCCTTCTTGAGGACAAAAACATTCCCTCAAGATATGACCCTAGCAAGGCAAAGGACAAGAAGCCCTAGATTATGCAGTCATTGGTGATAATCTATACAAGCATGGAAAAGATGTATATCTGAGTCCATGTGTCCATGAGAAAGAATATCTTAAGATCTTGGAAATTGCTCGCCAAGGAGTAGCAGGAGGACACTTTGGACCATACCGTGTGATTAAGGCAATCCTATTTTCAAGCTTGTGGTGGCCAACCCTTCACATGGATGCACATACCTATGTGAAGCAGTGTGACGTTTGTCAGTGAACTCAATATCCATACGTAAAGATGAGATGCCTTTGAAACCGATGATGGGTAAACGTGCATTCTCTAAGTGGGGAATAGGCTTTGTAGGTCCTATTAACCCTCTATTTAAGAGTTCACATGTTGAATACATCATTGTGGCCACAGACTATCTAACCAAGTGGGTAGAAGTGAAAGCCAAAACGAAGAATGATGCTCAAACGACAGCTAAGTTCTTATTTGAGAACGTGTTCATTAGATATGGGCTATCGATAGAGCTAGTAAGTGATAGAGGCACTCACTTCTTGAATGAATTCATTGAAAATCTTCTCCAAGAATTCTTGGTAGTACATAAGAAGTCTTCCACCTATCATCCACAAGCTAATGGGCAAGCCGAAAGCAGCAATAAGATTCTATGCAATGTGCTGACCAAATTAGTGAAAAATAAACGTTCTGATTGGGACAAACAGCTACACCATGCGGTTTGGGCATATAGAGTTACCTATAAAATGGTACTCCAAGCCACACCCTTTCTGATGGTTTTTGGCCAAAATGCATTGCTACCATTGGACTTCTTGATACCTAAGCATGAGTGGACAGGGCATGAACTCTCTTCAAGGATCTTTGATCTTGAATGGCTAGGTGAAATGGGACTGAGAGTTGCTGTAGGGATTTATGCAGCTAAGAAAAGACAAAAGGCAGACTTTGATGCCCATGTGAAGGATAAAGGCTTGAAGGTCGGAGGCTTAGTTTTGGTGTATACCCTGAAACAACATGCAAGAAAGTTAGAGAAGCGTGGCTATGGACCCATGATTGTTAACAAAATCTCAACAAGTGGGGCAGTCCAATTGGCCACCTTAGAAGCCGATATCCTGCCAAGTTATATTAGTGGATGTCGAGTCAAATTATATCAAGAACCCCTCATGGAGGAAATTCTTAATCGACTCAATAGTACCAAGAAATGCAAAGAAGAAGAAAAATGAATTCGAGAAGAAGCATAGGTAGAAGCTTTGGAATGCATCTGAAGAATGAAATTGAGAAGACAAGGTAGAGATCAGCCTAGGACAGATGCCTATGTAGCTCCAAGATATCACATGGCTATGTGTGAAGTCTTAGGTGGAAGTTCCCATAGAATAATTGACCGACGTCCTTTTGTGATCTATGCAAGAACAACATAGACTATCCTTGGCAGCAAGGAAGGCCTTAATGAACCTGATACTTGAAGAAGAAGGTGTGGATGATCAATTCAGAGCTTCCCTCGACATGAGCACTGATGCATTGGGGGTGCTAGAGACTGTGCACACCACCCTCGCACACTCTCAGAGGTTGGAGCAAAGACACGGGAGAGGCCCTCCAAGATCAAGGAAGCAGATACATATTATAATATCAGAACCACATGGCACTACCTCCACAACCATTGCCATAACACACTCCATTCAACACACTGAAGAAACCCATGCATCAAGTGCACCCCCATCACCACCCCTACCACCCTCCCCTCCAACTTCACCCCCCTCACCTCGTACCACCACTGTCACCACTACTATCACAGCCATGGTCTCCATGTCCCTTAGTGGAGCACACAATGTGAGTCAACCGTCACAACTCTCACAATCTGACACCATCACTGTTCTAACTGCCACCACAGGCAATGTAACTCTAACCTTGGTTTTCGGAAATCCAATTCCTCCAATCACACTTCTAGGTGGCCCACATGCACAATTAAACACACCATTGTACACCTTCACTACCATCACCACACCTACCATTCCCATGTATATGGTAACTCCCACGACTGCATCCACGCATGACCTCATGGACATATCACCCACATCTGCACCTCTCCCTCCCCCCATATTCCCACAATCTCCCATTCCTCCACCACCCACTTCACCATTCTCAAGCACAACATCCACCATCCCTTTCCCTTTTCCCTACCCCCCTACATTCCACACCTTCCTAGCATCCACTCCTGTAAATAATGTATTCAATACTTTATATCAATGTGTGTCTCAGTTACAACATAATTACCAACATTTAGATGCTCAACATACGAACATGTTCAACATCCATGAGACACTACAAGAACGACTCACAAACATGGAGAAGGGCAAGCGGCTACTACATCAGGATTATGATACTTTGCAGAGACAATATGAGGAATTGGTGGCCGATCCCCCCCAACCACATTCATAGGCACAACACCTCGAGGAAATGCTACGCGTCCAGCAAGCAGAAAACCTCAAAATCCGTCGCAACCTTGCGCTACTAAGGAAACACATGTCAACAGCACTAGAAGAAAATAAAAGGCTACAAAGACAAAATGAAGAAAATCTAGAAGTAGTGATGGAAGCATCACCAAAAGAGATCGACCCAGAGTGCTTCAAATCCATCCCGTGAGCAAACATGCAGACCATATTGGAGACCTGTGCTGACCTACTAGAGGCATATGATGCCTTAGAAAAAGAACATGATGACATACGGAAGCAATTGGCCAATCAACGCGAGCAACCAAAAGAAGCAGCACCTACAGACGTCGAATTTGAAGAGGTGAAAGAATTGAAAGCACAACTGACAGCTTTGCAAGACAAGATTCTCCAATATGAACATCAACCTTCTTCCTTGGTGGAGCCCGAGCCTGAAGAACTCGTTTTAATTGAGGTAGAGCAGACATTTAAGGACCCTTGTGAACCTATGCCTGCACCTGAAGGCAGACAAACAGAGGAAGGAATGTATGCATTTGAGATTGAAGCTCCAAAATGGATGCAAAGATTAGAAAAGGTAGGCCCAACGCATGATGACAACGTAGCAGTGCAGATGCAGTCCATGTCTCGGCTAGATGACGTTGTCATCAAATCCGCCTACTTCAATAACCTATCTCATCATCGATGGATTGGTGCTTCGGATGATTTGTATGTCCCTTTTTGTGTACTATTAGCAGATTATAATGTGGAGATCAAGCACCGTACCACAAAAGAGCCAACCTCCACAACCCAATTTGCCCCACACGACATTCCTGAGAGCACTGCACAGGGCAACATCTTTCAACCTACATGGAGAATACGGTTACTCGAAACCTACCCCGAAATGGTGTGCACATGGAACAACATGTCTGTTATACTTTATGGAATATTTGGAATGAAGGTGTAATGCCTTGAGGATTTAAATGTGTTTTGTGTTTTGATTTAGCAGGTGAAGATCCATGAGGGTGTGAACGCGCATGGACTTGGAGATATTTAGAAGAATACTTTTAGAAGATGGTTATTTTTAGAAGAAAGTATTTTTAGTTATTTTTGTAAAAATAATGGATCGCTTTAGAAAGGGACGTTTTTGTAAGAATAGAAAATTACAAACTTGTAAATAAAGCAAAAACACGCTTTTCGGAGCGCCGCCCTCATGTATCTTCTATTCAGGACGTAATATGAATTTACTATAAATACGCATGCTCTGATACCACTGTTGACGCCCAGATTCCGTAGACGCATGAACGCAGAGAATAATACACAAATAAATCACACAAAAAGTACTCAGAGATAGAAAGAGACAAGAGACGACACCAAATTGGGTACAATCTCCCCCCCACATACTCTGATGGACAACTCTATTTATTTGGAATGAAGGTTTAATGCATTGAGGATTTTAACGTGTGTTGTGTTTTGATTTAGCAGGTGGAGATCCATGAGGGTATGAACAAGTTCAAGTGTGAACGAGTGTGAACGCAAGAGGATTTATTCACATACTTTTTGGAGTTATTTTTAGAAGATAGTTATTTTTAGCTATTTTTAGCTATTTTTAGCTATTTTTGTAAATAAAGCAAAAGCACACTATTTTTAGTGTGGCCCTCATGTATCTTCCATCAAGGACATAATATGAATCACCTATTAATACGCATGCTCTCATAGAGTGTCCATGAGAGCATATGGGGGAAGATTGCACTCAATCTTGTGTCGTCTCTTTTCTCTCTCTTGTCCCTTGTCTATTTTCTGTGTATGTATATGCTCTGCAGGTTCCGATCGTCAACAGTGGTATCAGAGCTTGGTGTCCACAGAATTGAGTTTCGAATTTTTGGCATCATCGTCATCGAAGTTATGCAAAGCTTTCGTGGAGCAAAATATTGCATCCATACAGTCCACGAGACCACCCGTCTTGCCCCGATTTTCGTCCACATGCTCAGTTATTTGGCGTGCGTTTCAGGAGTCTGCTCGGCCCTCGCCATCTTGAGAGAAGAATTGGTCTCAGAGGACCCTGCTGAGAACCAGATTTCCCGGCCACCCGTCAGGCGCAAGCGATGGGTTTTGTTATTGTTTATGCTTTTTGAAATTTCACGCCTAGCTACACTCGTCTACGTACCCTGCTCAACTCTTCAGACGCAGCTGCGTTTTCAGCCGCCGAGCGAGCCATACATCGATGCTTCACGCTGTACGCACGCCCCTTACGGCAGGAGAGAGACTGTTCTTTTCAAGTCAAGCGAGATAAAAATTTGCCATGCACATATAGTATTGTTTGCAAGCATGTCATATGTGGGATATGAAGCTGACGCACGTACCTTCTTCAATTGACGACGACTTTCGACTTTCTTAGTTTGGAATCTATGGTGTAAGCTTTGATTTAGCCAACGTTAGAACACCAACTTTTTCTTCTTTTGGGCATAACTTGAGCATCTGAGTTCCAAATTTGGGGATTCCTCTTGGTATGGATAGCGTTCTCAGAGATCCTTCCATAGAGTAGCTACAAGCCATAGTTTGGATTCAGTCCGTGTCATCTTTAGAATTTTGAAGTTTGCCATACCTCTTCAACAATCCTCTTTCAAGCTTTGTTTTGAAGCATCGACTCTTGCGAGAGTGTTGGCATGCTATTACGACGAAGGTGGGAACATATTTAGCACCTCCATACACCTACAAATTACTTTTTGAACCTCCAGATAAGTCGTTTTGTCAATTTATATGCATCGTTGTTCTCTTTTTGCATCAAATTACATATATGACATGCAATTTTGCATCGTACCTAGAGCATATGCATAGTTTAGACATGGTTTGTTTTGTATGGTACATGTATTTTTCTTACAGGAATAGGTAAGTATTTTTTTTTTTGCAGGTTAGCGAAGAGACAATATATGAATTTTTCAGGGTGTGTAATCCCCTTTTGGTCTCTTTGTGCATAGATTGTGCCTATTGGCTCTATATCATGGAAATTGTTTGTCGGATTTTTTTCCGGTTTTCAAAATCACGCCGTTATGCTGCCGAAATTTTTACAAACTTCGTATGCACATGCATTCAAGTATAAATTCATGATTAATACATCAACTATTATTTTATCATATCAAGATATTCATTTTTTTTATCACTTTTGGATTGCATTTAGACTTTAAACCCTGCTTATCATTCACATTCACATTAAATTCCAGTTTTCCAGTTCCATGCATGTATTTTTACATGGAACATGCTTATGATTGTTCAGTGATGGGACATGTGATTTGGCCATCCATGTCTAGTTTATTCTTATCAACTGAGGTCAGTTGCTCGACAACTAGGGGGCATGTTATACTTTATGGAATATTTGGAATGAAGGTTTAATGCCTTGAAGATTTTAATGTGTGTTGTGTTTTGATTTAGCAGGTGGAGATCCATGAGGGTATGAACAAGTTCAAGTGTGAACGAGTGTGAATGCAAGAGGATTTATTCACATACTTTTTGGAGTTATTTTTAGAAGATAGTTATTTTTAGCTATTTTTAGCTATTTTTATAAATAAAGCAAAAGCACACTATTTTTAGTGTGGCCCTCATGTATCTTCCATCAAGGACATAATATGAATCACCTATAAATACGCATGCTCTCATAGAGTGTCCATGAGAGCATGTGGGAGGAGATTGCATCCAATCTTATGTCGTCTCTTTTCTCTCTCTTGTCCCTTGTCTATTTTCTATGTACGTATATGCTCTGCGGGTTCTGTTGACGATCGAAACCCGTAGAGCATATACATACGTAGAAAATAGACAAGAGACAAGAGAGAGAAAAGAGGCGACAAAAGATTGGGTGCAATCTCCCCCCACATGCTCTGATGGACAACTCTATCAGAGCATGCGTATTTATAGTAAATTCATATTACGTCTTGAATAGAAGATACATGAGGGCCGCGCTCCGAAAAGCATGTTTTTGCTTTATTTCCAAGTTCGTAATTTTCTATTTTTATAAAAATGTCGCTTTCTAAAGCGATCCATTATTTTTACAAAAATAACTAAAAATACTTTCTTTTAAAAATAACCATCTTCTAAAAGTATTCTTCTAAATATCTCCAAGTCCATGCGCATTCACACCCTCATGGATCTTCACCTGCTAAATCAAAACACATCAAAATCCTCAAGGCATTACACCTTCATTCCAAATATTCCATAAAGTATAACATACATATCTCATTCTTGTAAAAAAACTCTTTCTGCAACTCAAGCTGCTAAGTTATTTATTAAATGTATTTTTCCACATCATGGTTTTCCAAAAGTAATTTTATCAGATCGTGATGTCCGTTTTTGTAATCACTTTTGGGTTGCATTGTTTAAAAATTTAGGCTCTAAAATAGATTTTAGTTCTGCATTTCATCCTGAAAGTAATGGGCAAAGTGAAGCTACGAATAGTACTATTTTGGATATATTACGTTGCTATTCTTTAGATAATCCAACTAATTGGGATGAGAAACTTTCTTTACTACAATTTGCATATAATAACACAACCCATACCACTATTGGACGTGCACCATATGAAATTGTGTATGGTAAAAAGCTTCCTACTCCCATGTCTATCACTCAAACTGACATACCTATGGCTGATTCTTTTGCACAAGATCATATTTCTATACTTTATGAGGTTCATGAGCATATTAAAAAGAGTCAGGAATGTTATACGTGTAATAAGAAACGAGCAGCTAAACAATTTAATGAAAATGATTATGTATGGTTACGAATAATTAAAAGACGTCTGAAAAATATTCTACAACATCCTAAGGTAAAACTTGCACCACGTTATTATGGACCTTTCCGTATTATTCAAAAAATTAATGATAATGCTTTTAGATTAGATATACCTTCTCATTGGAATATTCATAATTCTTTTCATATCAGTTTATTGAAACCATTTAAAGGAACTTTACCACTCACTCCTATTTTGGATGATCCTCCATTGTTAGAAGAGGATGTTGAAATTTTAATTCCAGAAAAAATACTTGATTATGATGTTACTACTACACGCACAGGTAATCAATATCATAGATATTTGATTAAATATAAAAATCATTCATTTGAAGAATCGCAATGGATTCACAAAACATCACTAACTCCACATTATCATTATTTGATTTCTGCTTATCATTCACAATCACATTAAATTCTAGTTTTCCAATTCCATGCATGTGTTTTTACATGGAACATGCTTATGATTGTTCAGTGATGCGGCATGTGATTGGCCATCCATGTCTATTTTATTATTATCAACTGAGGTCAGTTGCTCGACAACTGGGGGGCATGTTATACTTTATGGAATATTTGGAATGAAGGTGTGTTGAAGCTCAAAATCAAGGACAAAGCATGGAAGCACATCAAAAGGTGGACACACGAGGAAAGGGAGCAAGTAGGGAGCTCCAAGAAGTGTATGTCAAATTTTCAGAAGAATCCCCTACAAAAATAGTGATTTTCATCACTAGAAACCATTGTAAATACCATTATCTATTTTTAGTAACTCCATTTTGTTCAAGCCGAGGAGTCCTCGAGCTTGAGGAGTATTAGAAGTACCATCGTACCAATTTTCATAATTTTTAGACTTCGTTTGAGCCCTCAAATAAGCCCTGGAACCTAATTTTTAACTAAGCCGGACACTAGGTCTGTACAGGGCCAAAACTAGTCAAAAAACTATAAAAAGAGCTAGAGAGCTCATTTTTGAGGTTAGCTTGTTAGAGAATAGAACTTTTGTAAGAGAACTCTTTTGCAATCTAAGCTTTCCATTGTTCCTCTCTTTGATCTTACTTTGTGCGCGTGTGTGTGTATGTGTGTGCATGTTTGTGTGCTTTCACTCACGCACTTGTGCCTTCACTTGCTCGTGGTCTTCATACCCGTCCTCACGTCTCCGCGGATTGACAAGTAAAGGAGTTGGTGCTTACGCTTGAGCTACACCAAATTTTGGCGCCGTTGCCGGGGAGAGAGCTTCGAGGACGAGCGTTGTGATGGTAAGATCGTAGATTTGCGACGTTGGAAGGTAAAAAAACTGTCATTTCAGTTCATTTTCTGTTTTTTCCTCTTCATCTTCATCATCATCATCATCTCCACCTTCTTCCATCTTCTTCTTCATAGAAAATTCTTGTTTTTTAGTGCATTTTCACCATCTTCATACCATTTTTCATGCATTATTGTGTGGGAAGGAGTTAGGAGAAGCAAAGGAGAGCAAGCGCTGTGTTTTTTTCATGATTTTCTGCTCATACGGAGCTCGCCATAGCCGGCGCTCAAAAATTTGAATTTCCCGCCAAAAAACGCGATTCTGTGATGAAAATCGCGATTCTGTGAAAATTCAAAATTTTTTGAAAAATCACGATTTTCAGTTTTCCCGCCTAAAAGTTGGTTGAAAAGAATCGCGATTCTGTGTTTTTTCTTAAAAAAACACGATTCTCTGCTCAAAATCGCGATTTTCAAAAAACACGATTCTCTGCTCAAAATCGCGATTCTCACCAATCACGATTTTCAGCAAAAACATGATTTTGTGAAAAACACGACTTTCTGCTCAAAATCGCGATTCTCACCAATCACGATTTTCAGCAAAAACACGATTTTGTGAAAAACACGACTTTCTGCTCAAAATCGCGATTCTCACAAATCACGATTTTCAGCGAAAAATACGATTTTGAGAAAAACACGATTCTCTATGACAAAATCGCGATTTTCATGCCAAAAACACGATTTTGTGAAAAAGACGATTCTGTGAAAACACGAATTTTTGCTCAAAATCGCGATTTTCAACAACACGTTTTTGTGCTCAACATCGCGATTTTCATGTGAAAGATACGATTCTGAGAAAAACACGATTTTCAGTCAAAAACATGATTTTGTGAATCACGATTCTCTGAGTCAAAATCGCGATTCTCTGAAACACGATTTTGTGATCAAAATCGCGATTTTCAGAAACACGATTTTGTGATCAACATCGCGATTTTCAAATCACGATTTTCTGCTCAAAATCGCGATTTTCAAAAACACGATTTTGTGATCAACATCGCGATTTTCAAATCACGATTTTCTGCTCAAAATCGCGATTTTCAAAAACACGATTTTGTGCTCAACATCGCGATTTTCTGAGTTCACAAAATCGCGATTCTCTGAAAGTTCACAAAATCGCGATTCTCTCCAAAGACCCTGTTTGCCTGTTTTGACCCCCAGGAGCCTGAATTGGCATAACTTTTTCATCCAAAGTCCATTTTTTGAGCTCTATAGCTTGTTGGAAAGCTCGTTTCAAATCCTACACGACCTCAACTGTTTTTTTCAAGAATAACGCGTTGATTTTGAGATAGGATAATTTGAAGTTGACCCTCAGGTGGGACTAGGGAACCAAGGGGGCTCCAAAGAATTTTGAACCATACCAAAGGGAAAATTGGGACTCTTGACTAAAGCTTATGAACCTGAGATCTAGTAGACACTTAGGCAAGGATAAACAAAGCATTAGATCTTCTGAGGCTAGTGTCAACCATACATCCAAGTCTTGGACACAACAACTAAGTGGTGATCTTTTACTAAGTTCAGACACAAGTGATTCAGAAATGTCTTTTAGCATGGGAAAACCTGCAGGTGGCTCAGGGACTGCCCATCTACAAACACCGGAAGGTCCCTATAAGACACAGTTGGAATATATTCGGACCAACCAATTAGGTGCTCGCATCTATGAAGATGGTCTGAGGCGATCAGTGGTCCAACTCAAAAATCCAGATCAATCCTTTGGACTTGAACACCCGCTGGTCAAGTTCGAAGAGGGTTCATACATTGATAAGGAAGGAACCATGTATGTGGTTACCAACCAACCAGATAGGACCGATGAGTTTGGAAATATCATTCATGAGAATGAGATAGGAGACCTAGAACAAGGAAATATAGGACAAGGACCCCAGACTCCTAGAGGCAAGTCAGTGTTGACCCGAGTGATCACTCCAGACTGGATCCCTCAAGACAACAAAAGCATAGAACTATTTTTCAATAGAGAAACAGAGGAAGCCTTTTGGAGATTCAAGCCAGAACAACCTAGCCAATTGGGCATAGTCATCATCTACGAGTTCAAGGATCCAGAGATACCAGGAAAGGTTGTCTACCTGGATAACACATCAGAGAAAATTTTCTTGGTAACAGAACATGATAGACATGCATATACTTGGAAGAATGAATTGATTTTCCCCCCACCAAGATCCAATGTTTCCCATGGCCTCCAAGGAGTAGGATCATCCCACGCTCATGAAGCCCAGAGAGGAAGAACTAGAGAGAGACCTGAGGTAAGTTTTGCACACACCGTGGGCAAGAATAGAGCAGGATTTGAAAATGAAAGACCTGAAAGAGAGAGACATCAAGCACATAGGCAACAAAGAGATGAACAGGATTTTCCATTGCCTAGACCCCGAGAGTACCCAAGAACCCTTAGACCCATTCAAGTGATCAAGGCAATGAAGAACTATTTCGATGGGACAGGGGATCCTTATGATCATGTGGCCGAGTACAAACAAGTGCTGAGAGCCGAACAAATTGAGGACTGGTTCACCAGTACGAGGCATTTGGTTTGACCCTTAAGGGCACTGCCTTAGCTTGGTTTCAACCATTGAGTAGAAGCAGCTATCACGATATAGGTCAACTGCTAGACGAATTCATTGTAGAATTTTCCAAGAGTGGTATCAGGCATAACACATCATCCTTGATCCACAGCTTCAAGCAGACTCCCCAAGAAACAGTGCGACTAGCAGGTAGAAGATTCAGACAGTATCTAGAAAGATGCCCTGCTCTAGAGTTACCCACTCCGGCCAAACAAGTGGCTTTGTTCTTAGATGGCTTACTGAGCACCAAGTTAAGATCATATGTGTACTTGAAAGATCCTAGATCCATAGAAGAGTGTGTGCGGACGTGCATAGACATAGAAGATAACTTGGGTGAGGAGTTAGGATTGTCCAAACTCTACAAAGATTCGGATAGTTCTACTAGTCATACTTCAAAGATCTCCACAGAAATAGAAGAGATAGCTGAGCAAGTTGCCAAGAAGCTGGGAGTCCAAAATAAACAAACACAGAGAGTCACTCCATTGAATCGGTGCTATACTTGCGGAGGTGACCACATGGCTAACGTACGCCCAACGCAAAACCAAAATATTAGAGAAAGGAATGCTCCCTATTGTACTATTGAAAAAAAGTACACAAACCATACGGCTCAAGAATGTCCCTACAATAGGCAGGCTGTTAGACAGAATTATCAGCAACCTTATCCACAAGGTAGGTATCAGAACCAATACCAACAGCCATATTATAGACCACAACAGCAATATCAGGTACCATATAGGCCACAACCTGTCTTGGGAAACCAACCACCAGCTCCAGCCAACGTGATTCCAGTCAAGTATGCTGTGGGAGAGGAAAATCCAAATAGAGCTTTGGTGCCACTAACCCCATTGATACCAGATAATGACTCTCATGCTCATAGTTCAGACTACTCCCATGAAGGTAGTCCACATGCTTATTACACAGAGTCACCTGAACATAGTGAGATTTACTCGTATCAATATGAGGCACCGCCTATGGAGCAAAATTGGGAGCCAGAATACTCCAATGTCATGTACACAAATCCTAACCCTAGGCCCCAGTTGAGACAAATGAGACCACAAGCCCCTAGAGGATCTTGTTTCAGATGTCATGGTGACCATTTCATTCGTGACTGTCCCCACCCACCATCTCCGAGTCAAGGACAGGCTATCACAATACAGGCTTTTTGTCCTGATTGTGGCAAAGACCATCTCCCCAGAGATTGTCCAAGAAACCCCTCTAGTGCACCCAAGATTACACCCATTAATGTGGTAGGCTTAGTGGCAGATCCAAGTTCAAGTAGTAGCAATGTGGCTCCTATACAAGCTGTCACTAGAGCACAAGCCTTAAAACAGGATAAACCAGTAGAACAATCAGAGTCGAGTGAATCGGGAGAGCCTAGTAAGAGGAAAACAAGAACATGGAAGGATACCAGAGAGAAGGCCAATCGCAAGTGGAATAAAAAGTTATCGGAACTAGAAGAAAGCTTAAAAGAAGCGAAAACAAAAATAGAAGACATTGCATCTCAAAGCCCCTCGCATGCCGAAACTCCATCCACTCCACCTCATCCCACCCCACCACCCATTGTAAATAGACCGCAACCAGGGTCTGTTCTTGCAGATCCAACCCCAGAAGGCTTGGACATGATGTTCAAGGCCTACCAGGCTCGACTTCAAGAAGGGCCTACAGCGGCAAACCTAGACAAGAGTTACCCTAGAGCAGATTTAGAGATTGAACGGATGAAAATGTGCATGAAAATGGTAGAAGAAGCTCAAGCCATACTTGAGACTAGTCAAAAGTTCAATCAGACAAACTCTATCAAATCGGATTTGCATTTCCAGGGCTTACTAGAACGATTAGAGCAGTTGGTAAACAAACCACAAGTTTCTCTACCTCCACAGGCTCAACCAGTTATTGAAAGAGGAAGCTCACCACCAAGGGGAGCTTATGTTCCTAATTCCACGGATGATGGAATACCTCCTTCTATTCAACAGTACTCTCAAGAGTTCTTGCGGGAAATACAAGAGGAGAAATGGGCCAAGGAGAAGGGTAATTCCCCTCCTATTCCTGAGATTGATGATCTTCATGATCAATTTCCCCAAGACATTCCATCTATTTACGAAGATGAAGCAGAACAAGAAGACGAAAGATTAGATTTTGAATCTAATACCTTAGAAGAACTGCCTCAAGTTCCAGGCCCATGGGAATCTGAATCACTCCAGATTAGAGCTCCCACAATACTGGTAAGAAATGAAGACTCAGTGGTTCCAAGGAACACGGATGTCGTGAAGAACACTAAGGTTCAGTGTCATCTCACTGTAGAAGAGTTGCTCAAAGCAAAACCTGAGTTATGGAATCATGTGAAGGATCAGGTCCCAGAACTTGAGTCCAATATGCCAAAAGTAGGCGCTAAGCAAAGGGTACCAGAGATACCTCTAGACAAAATAGGGGACATGTGTGAGGGTGAAGAAGGTAATACTTATCTTCCAATCACCTACCAAGGTTACACAACCAAAGCAATCATAGATTCAGGTGCTGGTGTTGCTATTGCGACCACCTCCTTGTGGAAGCAATGGGGCAAGCCCACATTAAGACCAACTAGAATGAAGCTTCAAATGGCTGATGGTCATTTTGAAAGACCTCTAGGATTGCTAGAAGGGATCACTCTAACCACTTGTGGTGTAGAGTTTGAGCACACATTTGCTATATGTGACTTTGAGAAAAATAATGTCTATGAGATGATCCCAGGAAGACCCTTCCTACGACAATTGCAAATAGTACAGGATTGGGGAACTAACTCCTTGTACTTACAGCACTTAGGGGTTACCACCAAGGTCAATTTGAAGGATTACACCTTCAGAGATGTACCACCCCTACAGTGGAATTCTATCCACAAAGTGAAAGAAGATTCCATCTCTGTGCATTCTGAAAGTTCACCTGATCCATCATGGCTGCATGAAGATACTCATTTGTGGATGTGCAAAGTCGCAAAGGAAGAGGAAAAACGTTTAAAGGCAAGGGAAGAAGGAACTTCACTAGGAGATAGACCAGTTAGAGACCCAGCCTACACACCGATGATCTTTCCAGATGAGGAGTTTGAGCCTCATGGCTGGCCAGAAATCTTAGCCACCATGGACATTGCTGTCAATGAGGAACAGTGGACACCTCATTGTGATGAGGAGGGTTATGATATCTCAGTGTTCATGTGTCAACCCTTGCTAGAAGAATGTGACCCTAGTGATGTCATAGAAGAAGAAGAGAATGACGATGATCTGGAGTCTATTGTGATGGATAGTTGCTTTAACTCAGAGCAGCACTATCTAGAAGATATAGGAGTGTTCACCCAGAAAGAAGAAGAACCTCTCATAAGTATTAAAACAGTCAACTCAAAAGATGGAAGTGAGAGTAGTCAAAAGAAAAAGAAAAGAAAAGCAGTGAAACAAGAAAAGGAGGAATCATTGTTCGAAGTACCAGAAAACTTCAAGAAATATGAAGTTGACGACCGCAAAATTTTGGTACGAATGCCTAAGAGAGAGGCCATCATAGGAGAATCATATGATAATAAAGAAAAGACCAAGAAGATTGTAGTGACCATTGAAGAGAACGAAGAGAGATGCACATATATAGGAGATGACCTAAGTGCAAGAGAAGAAATGGAGCTCATAGCTCTATTAAGGGAATATAGGGATGTGTTTGCATGGCACTATAGAGACTTGAAAGGGGTAGATCCAAGAATTTGCTCTCATACTATCCCCATGACTGCTGATGCTAAGCCCACCAAACAGAAGCCCTACACATACAATGATACCTATGCAGCCAAAATCAAAGAAGAAATTGATAGGTTGATTGAGGCTGGATTCATCTATGAGATTGAGCATACCGAATGGGTGTCCCCCATTGTTGTGGTACCCAAGAAGAACGGGAAGTTGCGAGTGTGTATTAACCTTAAAAAAGTTAATGCCGCTACGATTAGAGATAGTTATCCACTTCCAATCACAGAACACCTATTGGAGTGTGTTGCAGGCAAGGAAGTTTATAGCTTCCTTGATGGATTTTCAGGTTACAATCAAGTAGCCATTGCCCCAGAAGATCAACACAAAACAGCTTTTGCTACAGAGTGGGGAATCTTTGCATTTCGGGTGATGCCATTTGGGCTCACCAATGCACCTGCAACATTCCAAAGGCTCATGTGTCATGTCTTCAAAGAGTTCTTGCGAAAGAGCTTAGAAGTGTATGTGGATGATTTATGTGCTCATTCCCAAGAAAGAAGGGTTCACATCCCTGAGCTCAAACAAATCTTCAACAAGTGTAGAGAATATCGAGTGTGTCTAAACCCAGAAAAGTGTGTGTTTATGGTGCGTCAAGGTAAAATCTTAGGTCATATTGTTCCTAAGAATGGAATCTCAACAGATGAAGATAAGGTACGAGCCATAGCGGAGCTACCAAGGCCAAGGAATATTAAAGAGGTACAAGCCTTTATGGGCCATTGTGGATACTACCGTAGGTTTATCCACATGTACGCGATCATAGCTAGACCCCTTTATGCCTTGTTGTCTAATTTTGAGTGGAACGATGAATGCGAGAATTCTTTCAACGAACTGAAGAAACGTTTGTGCACGGCACCAATACTCACCACTCCTGATTGGAATAAACCATTCCATGTCCATGTGGATGCATCCAATCATGCCATAGGATGTGTGCTAGCACAACCCACAAGTGAAGGAAACTTAGATTTGCCCATAGCATATGCTAGTAGACAGCTCACTGCAGCTGAACGGAACTATACCACAACTGAGCGAGAGGGCTTAGGCATGGTATATGCTGTGAAGAAGTTTAGACACTATTTATTGGCCAACAAGTTCAAGTTTTTCACTGATCATCAAGCTTTGTTATATTTGGTCAATAAACCTTGCAATACTGGACGCTTAGTAAGATGGTTCCTCTTACTAATGGAATATGACTTTGAAGTTGTTGTCAGGAAAGGTAGAGCCCACCTTCGGGCAGATCACCTTTCTCGCATCACTTCAGGAGAGTCACCGCAAGGAGTGTCTGACGAATTACCCGATGCTTATCTGTTCAATTTAGAAGTTGTTCCTAAATGGGCAAATAAGTTGGTACCAGTCCTAACCTTTGGCCCTGCAAATAAGAATGTGAAAACATCACAAGAAGAAATTGTAAAATCACAAAAATATCACATATTAGCAGGAAGCATGTACAAACAAGATACGGAGGGCGTATTAGCTTGTTGTGTCGAGGATGATGAACATAATAGTTGGTTGCAGCAAGCTCATGAAGGATTGCTAGGAAATCACTATTCTAAACAACGAACATTGCAGAATCTAAAGCGTTTAGGAGTGTATTGGCCTAACATGGACAAAGAAATACATGAGTGGATTAAGAATTGTCCAAGGTGCAGAGAGAGACCCCCAGTGGAGCACGCGACCCTTTATCAAGTGTCATTAATTCCAGATTGGAGTGCTCCATTGGTAGAGTTTATGAGATCGGGAAAATTACCCAAAGAGGCTAGTCTAGCAAGAAGAAGAAGCATGGAGCAAGAGGCTCAAGGCTATGCCCTAGTAGGAGACAACCTATACCGAAGAGGCAAAGATGGTTACTTAAGACTGTGCGTTCACGAATCAGATTATTTGAAAGTCTTAGAAACTGCACACAGCGGTGTTGCAGGTGGACATTTTGGTCCTGACCGAGTGATCAAGACCATTCTATTCTCAGGACTTTGGTGGCCCACTCTTCATATCGATGCACATACCTATGTGAAGAAATGTGACACATGCCAACGTGCACAATATCCAGTGAGAAAAGACGAGATGCCCTTGAGGCCAATGATGGGAGGACGTGCATTTTCGAAGTGGGGCATAGACTTCATAGGTCCTATTAACCCCCCAGCTAGAAACTCCCATGCAGAGTACATCATTGTAGCCACAGATTACCTTACAAAGTGGGTAGAAGTCAAAGCCACAACAAAGAATGATGCTCAGACTACGGCTAAGTTCTTATTCGAGAATGTGTTCACGAGATATGGACTACCAATAGAGTTGGTGAGCGATAGAGGCACACACTTCTTGAATGAAGTCATTGAAAATCTTCTCCAAGAATTCTTGGTGATACATAAGAAATCTGCCCCCTATCATCCACAAGCCAACGGACAAGCCGAGAGTACCAATAAGATCCTCTGTAACGTATTGACAAAACTGGTGAATAATAAACGCTCTGATTGGGACAAACAACTTCATCATGCTGTTTGGGCTTATCGAGTTGCCTACAAAACGGTACTCAACGCCACCCCATTTCAGATGGTCTTCGGACAGAACGCTGTGCTACCATTAGATTTCTTAATCCCTGCCTTAAAAGTAGCACAAGAGTATGAGTGGAATGGGCATGAATTGTCCTCTAGGATCTTTGATCTCGAACGCTTGGGTGAAACGAGGCTACGAGCGGCAGCAGGCATCTACGCTGCAAAGAAGAGGCAAAAGGCATACTTTGATGCACACATCAAGGATAAGGGATTGAAAGAGGGAGATCTAGTGTTGGTATACACACTAAAACAACATGTCCGTAAGTTGGAAAAAAGAGGATATGGACCCATGATCATTAATAGAATTTCCACTAGTGGTGCAGTTTAGTTGGCCACTCTAGAAGGAGATATCTTGCCAAACTATATTAGTGGCTGCAGAGTCAAGCTATATCAAGAACCTCTTACTGAGGATATGCTAATGAGACTCAACACTGCTAAGAAGCGAAAAGAAGAAGAGTTAAGAGTGAGAGAAGAAGCACAGATAGAGGCCAGAGAGCGTATTAGGCGAAATAAGTTAAGGCGATTAGGCCTAGATGTCAACTCAAAAGCCCCAAAATATCACATGGATATGTGTCAAAAGTCAGGCATTGCGACTTCTCAGGTCATTGACCGAAGACCCTTTGTGACCATAGAGATAGGACAAGGGAAGGGTGCAAGGACGGTGAAAGCATTGATTGACTCAGGTGCAGCAAGTAGTGCAGTTAGACTTTCCTACTGCCAAGACTTGGGGTTGAACATCAATCCCATAGAAGCTTATCTCATAGGATTGGGAGGTGTGGAAACCCCTTGTTTGGGCGAGGTGGAACTTCCCATCTACCTTCAAGATGTTCCAATGAAAGTCAAAGTGCTAGTATGTCAAGATGAGAACCTTACAGAACCACTTGTCTTGGGTCAAGATTGGATCTATGACCATGCAGTTAACTTAAACCTAAGAAGTCAAATTCTTCAAGTTTGGGTACATGAACAATGCATTACATTAGAATTAGAGAACTGCATGCTCCTAGATCATGGCACCACACACTCTCTTAGTTCTTCCAAGACTAATCATATGAAAGAAGATGTTGTATGTGTCAAAAGCTCTATGATGCAGAAGGAGTCAATCGTGGAAGACCAGGTTCGAAGGCGGGTGGATCTTTCTTCTTCTCCAAAGACTCAAGTAGCCACAGTAGTGAGCCCACCACACAAGCAAACACAACCGTTCACGACAACTGCTACATCAAATAGAAAGACACCATTCGATAAAAAAGCGGTTCCGGGCGTGAAGCAGATCTGGGTACGCAAAGGAGAGCAACCACCAGCCTTACCCCCACAAATCCCATCCATGCACACTAACCAGGCCAGAAGACGAAGGAAGCAGCTCAGACAAGCTCCATCACAAGATATCCAACAAGTTTGGGTGCCTAAGAAGTTAGCTGCAGCTCAACAAGGGCAATTACAGATGTGGGTACCTAAGAAGATCCTACACCCACAACAACCTTTGTTCTCCCACATGCAAAAGGTTTCAACAAAGAAGCCAAAAAGAGAAAAGGGTAAGAACCACGTACAGAGACCAAAGGAAGATCAAATCAGCTCTTCAACATTAGTAGGAAGACATGCAAAAAGGATATGGGTTTGGAAGCCAAAAGTGCAAGTAGCCTCCACCGAACCAAAGCATCAACCACACTGGATACCACAGTTCAGAAAGCATCCAAAGAGAAAGACGCCTGAAGTGACCTCTACCGTGCCAAATGATGTTCTAAAATGGACTCCAATAAGGAGGATTACATCAGTTCGAGACTCAATGGATACCTCCACCAAGGTCGGCATCAACCTCCACAAATAACATCGAAAGCCTCGAACGAGCAACAACCATGTGCTCCTTGCACAACCCTGTCTTTTGCACCATTTAGGTCATGCATTTCCAAAGTATGCATTAATATAGGGCCACATTACACGGCCGTGCATAGACACACTTGAGAATCCCATGCACAAGAGCACAGTGACATATGTCGAGCATTTCTATTGATACTAACTTTTGTGTTCTTGTTTTGTGATATCCTGTTCCTCAAAAAAAAAAAAAAAAAAAAAAAAAAAGAAGTGGGAGAGAGCTTGTTCCCAGGTTTGGCTTATGAAACATGAATGAGTCATGCTTAGTTGAAGGTGGAACTGTTGATTACTAGGCATTTATCAATTTGGATCGCAGTGTGTCTCGGCCAGTAGTGAGATTATTGCTGCCTTATCTGGTAGAGGACAAGCATTTGGCATGAACATGGCATCTACAACTATGATTTTCTCTTACCATGGTAGGAATGAAGAGCTTGAAGGTCCGCAACTTGAGTGATGCTTAACTACCTCATGTATCAGAGCATCCAAGGAGATATCTGCAAAAGGTAGTTCTGGAGGAGAAGACTCCTGCATATGGTGAGCTAAAGAGAATATGTGAAACTCAGCTTGGTGTAGTTACCCGATGTTGCTTGCCAAGGAATATAAAGCAATTCAATTCTCAGTATTTCCTGAACCAGTATGGAACAGTAGCACTGGTGAATGGTCTATGTCAATCAGCATGGTAATCTCTTAGAAACCGGCACGTGTCCAATATTCCTCTGAGTGTCAATATAGGGAAGTGAACGTGCATGAGCCCAAGCTCAGAAATGCACATTGTTAGTGACAAATGTTGCTTTGAAAAGAGGAGAGGGGATCCACCACTCAAAAGATCTCATCAGTGGACATTCAACATGGACATTCATCAACAAGGTTCCATCCCAAAGGCCGAGTGTACAACACGAAGAGGCAAACATCCATCAACCTTCGCCATGGTAAGTATCTTTACTCTGGAAACACCATAACCATGATAGTTTAGGAAACCTCTTCGTCAGCATACCCTTGAACACTTAGCTCAAGACCCGCAATTTTTGCACCATACTTCTTCCAATGCATTTTCCAAGTAAGCATGCGTAGGGCTACATTACAAGGCCGTGCACAAGGCACATACTTTTTTCAACCCAGGCACGAACACACTTACCCATCATTCATTATGGGTTATGAGTAGTTGGCATGAATGCTCTCAACATCATCTTTATAAGAGCTAGCAGACATCATGGGAACAACATCCATATCTCGGAAGCAAATTGAAGCCAGTAGTTGCTCCAAATCACTCTTGACAACCTCTTCTGAGCAACTTGCAGTTTTGAAAGCTCACAACGACACATTCTTGCTAGAATCCAAGGAACCAGCTCATACAACGGATGGACACCACCTCTCAAAGCACTACACAGAACAGCCCTTCCAACAAGGGTCTGTCAGGGACGACAGACTCGAGAGGGGGGGGGAGTGTTGAAGCTCAAAATCAAGGACAAAGCATGGAAGCACATCAAAAGGTGGACACACGAGGAAAGGGAGCAAGTAGGGAGCTCCAAGAAGTGTATGTCAAATTTTCAGAAGAATCCCCTACAAAAATAGTGACTTTCATCACTAGAAACCATTGTAAATACCATTATCTATTTTTAGTAACTCCATTTTGTTCAAGCCGAGGAGTCCTCGAGCTTGAGGAGTATTAGAAGTACCATCGTACCAATTTTCATAATTTTTAGACTTCGTTTGAGCCCTCAAATAAGCCCTGGAACCTAAATTTTAACTAGGCCGGACACTAGGTCTGGACAGGGCCAAAACTAGTCAAAAAACTATAAAAAGAGCTAGAGAGCTCATTTTTGAGGTTAGCTTGTTAGAGAATAGAACTTTTGTAAGAGAACTCTTTTGCAATCTAAGCTTTCCATTGTTCCTCTCTTTGATCTTACTTTGTGCGCGTGTGTGTGTATGTGTGTGCATGTTTGTGTGCTTTCACTCACGCACTTGTGCCTTCACTTGCTCGTGGTCTTCATACCCGTCCTCACGTCTCCGTGGATTGACAAGTAAAGGAGGTGGTGCTTACGCTTGAGCTACAAGGTGTAATGCCTTGAGGATTTTAATGTGTTTTGTGTTTTGATTTAGCAGGTGAAGATCCATGAGGGTGTGAATGCGCATGGACTTGGAGATATTTAGAAGAATAATTTTAGAAGATGGTTATTTTTAGAAGAAAGTATTTTTAGTTATTTTTGTAAAAATAATGGATCGCTTTAGAAAGCGACGTTTTTGTAAAAATAGAAAATTACGAACTTGTAAATAAAGCAAAAACACGCTTTTCGGAGTGTCACCCTCATGTATCTTCTATTCAGGACGTAATAAGAATTTACTATAAATACGCATGCTCTGATAGAGTTGTCCATCAGAGTATGTGGGGGGGGAGATTGTACCCAATTTGGTGTCGTCTCTTGTCTCTTTCTATCTCTGAGTACTTTTTGTGTGATTTATTTGTGTATTATTCTTTGCATTCGTGCGTCTGCGGAATCTGGGCGTCAACAATGCCCTTGTAGATTAAGTATAACCCTTGCTATTGTCTTGTGTTTCGACGAAGATCATGGCTTGAGTTCACTCAAACAGTGAAGAACATCAAAGGATGTGATAAATGGTTGAACTATGTATATCTGGCACCGCCTCATGGCCCACCAACGATCGCATATATGATTTCAACAATTCGACATTGGGGTATTAGGTTCAAGAATGTACGAGACGTCATGACACAGATGTGCCTCAAAATCTTCAAACTAATGCTTGTCACATTTCGGACCTTCAAAAATATCAAAGCACCTCACCTCTCAGAATTAGGCTTTAATGAAGGCAACCTCGACCTCGTATATGATATGAGCACCACACCATTTGTCAATATTGTATATGCGTGGCATGCTCATATCAAATATCTCCCAACATGCTTCAAACAAACATTCGAAGAAATGTTTATCACAGGGTTCTGGGAGTATCACTCAGAAATATTCATACCCAGACCCTCTCATCTGCTACATTTATTTGTTGTGGAGCAGGCCCTACATTCAGACAAGCTGTGCATGCCACATTTGGAGGTACCCGGGCCAGACGATTGGGATGCCTTACTCACATATTTGGCCAAAGGACTGAGGTTAGAAGAGCATCACTTGGTCACAGATGTCGTTGAATACTATGTCAAAGGTTTAGCTCAGCAAGGGTCTGTCAGAGATGACAGACGCGAGAGAGGGGGGAGTGTTGGCAGCAGTCAGGGCATCTCAAGACAAGGGATTGGACATAAGGAATTAGAGCAAAGAGAAGGAACGATTAGGAAAAGCAGTCAAAGAAGGTCCGACAAGTAGGCCATTCAATTTTTCCAACCTAATCTCTTTTAAACATTGATTTTCATCACTACATGAACATTGTAAATACCATTTTTGGTAGATTCGACTCCATTTTGTTCAAGATGAGGAGTCCTTGAGCTTGAAGAGTATTAGAAGTATTTACATACCAATTTTCATAATTTTTAGAGTTCGTTTGAGCTGCGAAAATAGCCTAGGAACCTAATTTTTAACTAGGCCAGACACTAGGTCTGGACAAGGCCACTAGCTAGTCAAAAACTATAAAAGGAGCTAGAGAGCTCATTTTTGGGGAGAAAAAATTGTAGTTTGAACTAAAGAAGAGCTAATGTAATTGTTTTTGGATCTTAATCAAAGCTTCTATTGTCTCACTCTTTGTTCTTGCTTGTGTGCACGTGTGTGTGTGTATGTGTGTGCATGCTTGAGTGCTTCTCCATCACCACTTGTGCACATCACTTGCTCGAGGTCATCATACCATCCTCATGTCTTCCCCAGATTGACATTAAAGGAGGTGCTACTCATCACTGAGCTATACTCTCATGCTTAGGTGGCCATGACTTCCCCTTTGTCACTCTACAAAGGTAGGTGGCAGCATGGGCATCGACAGTAGTTTGGTCGGGAGTCTCGGTCAATGCATCAATGGAGGTTTGTTCCCATCAGAAACCATTTCATCACTCTCTAGGAGGACTCACCTATGGCCCCTAGTGTTGGCACCTTCTCCAAGGATTTCTACCTCGGTCCCTATCCTATAGTGTCCTTGTCTAGGTTGTCTACCTCACCATTACCCCTTTGAAAATGGGATAATTCTCCTCTTGGTCCTCAACAATCTCTTGATCATGACTTTCTAGTCAGTGGAGCAGTCCATGAGGATCAATCTCCCTCACACCCCCCTTTCTCATTGGGTATGTCCTCTTTGACTCTTATCCCACTGGGTTTAGTGAGCTTTGACTACCACCTACAAGGGGAGAGATTTTTCTATGAGTTCTTGAGGTTCTTTGGCTAGCAAGAGGACTTGCTCGCTACGCCTATTCAGGTCCATGTAGTGGCTCTTGCATCTTGCACTCAAATGGGACTAGAGTTGTTTGTTGCATTCTTCTTTCATCTCTACAGGGCCTCATAGACTGATTAGTATCTTGCAGAGGCTTTTCTTTTTGTCCATGCATAAGTCATCGAGTTCTCTCATTACCTTGGGGAGCTTGATCTCACTGACTTGTTCATTAGGGCTTAAGATACCTCTCAGTTCCTCTTCATTCATGACACTGAGAAGATCCAACTTATTTTGTATGTGATTATGGATACTCGGAATTCACCCTCTTGTATGAATATTCATGAGGAGGATCTTCACCAAGAGCAAGAATAGGTGCCATGTGAGTCCACTTGCCATCAGTGTATGCATGTTTCTATTGAGCAGTTGGATGCCTATCAAGGATGGTTGGACTTGGATTACTTCCCATTCACCAAGCAGCCTCAAAGATGGTCTACTTCACTACTGCTACATCATCTTGGTTTGCATCATCTCCATGAGGGTTCTTTCATGGAACGTTGAGGGACTAGGCGGGCCACAATTTTTATGCTACAGATCTCACCTTGGAAAGGAGCTCCACCAGTGCTTTGTTGGCAGGTCCATTGATGTTTTGATGCATCAAGAGCACCATCTTTTGTTGAGCCATATGCACTAGTGTAGAAAACTTATGCAACAACATGGCAATGTCTTTTGGTCCATTGGATACATTCCCAATAGCTCCCAAGGTCATGTATGCATTTCTATGGGGGAGTCCTCACAATCTAGAATATTGGATAGAGGGGAGATTATCTCATGCAGGGTCATTTGGCTAATCATGTAGCATAGGGGCATGAGATATAGGTTCATGAACCTGTATGCCCCAAACCATGAGACTGCATGTGCCACTTTCTAGTTCCAAGTCACTGATGTTGCTCCTTGTGCCAATGCATAATGTGTTGGGGGAGACTTCAACATTATTATGGCTCCTAAGGATCGCCAAGGGGTAGCCGGATTATTATGCATGGCTCTAAGCTTGCAACTTGGGAGCATCTTTGTATGACCTTGAAAGTGTGTGATGTATGGCACATTGAGCATTTTATTAGAGGGAGAGGGAGCCTTCATTCCTCCTATTCCAAAAGACAAATCAAAGGGATGAACCTATTGAGGATTGATTGCATGTACGTTAGGGATCTATTGGCTGACTATGGTGGTAGGAGATGCATTGTGGTGGGTTTATGGTCTTCTAGGCATGCCCTAGTGGTTGTCTCCTTTGAGGAAAAGGGTACCAGAGGGCCCATGGTGTTTCATATCCTTGAGAAAATTCAGCTTGATGGGAGTATGATTGAGCAAATTAAGATGATTTGGTCCCAACTGTCTTGGGCCAGGGGATGTCCGGCTGAGTACCATTGTAAGTGGCTTGCAGTAGATCATTTTTTTTTCTTGCATGAGGAGAGAAGCCAATACCGGGCTCATCTTTGAGAGAATGTGCATTGCCTCCATAGGGGTATTGCTTCCCTTCAGTGGTTCTTGAAGCATCATTTGGATTGTAAGCCAACTAACTCTCAACTTCCCTAGGAGCAATAGGAACTGGGGGAAATCGAGGATAGGTGGTATGCCTTCTTCCATCATAGAAGGGCCTCACATTGGACCCATGTTGGTGATCATATTTTTGAGGAGCTCTTCTTGACAGTTAGATCATGACATACATGGGTGGGCTCCGAAAGCTTCATCGAATGGATGGTTCTTATGCCACTGAGCCTGGGGAGCCGAGAGAGATTTCTATTAAGTTTTACTATACCTCCTTGTTGATAGAGACTCCCTACAATACTTGGCATGAGAGCCGATGTGGTGCATTATAGCATGTGAGACATTATGTGACTAGCAAGATGCACACTTGGCTTTCGGCCCTGCTCATTGATAACAAGCTTCTTGATGTAGTGTCTGGCACGGCTAGGGACAATTGTCCTAGTGACGATGGTCTTTCACCTATTTTTTTCTTAGATATTAGGGGATTATTGGGGATGGGATCAGATTTGCCTTCCACGAGATTATGGAGATGAGCCACCTCCCTCTTCGCTTATCAAGGTTCTGATATTCCTCATCCTCAAGGGAGGGATGCAATTGGATGATATGAGACACTAGTGTCCGATCACGCTTCTCAATTCAACCTAGAAAATTCTTGCAAGTGCTCTAAATTCGAGATTGGAGCCACTTGATTTGGAGACCCTGATTCACCTAACTTAAACTGGATTTGTTAAGGTTCATAGTATCCTTGACAACATCTTCACTTTTTGGGAAGCTACGTCCCTTCCTAGTTTGCACGATGAGCCTCTTGCAGTTCTTTCTCTGGACTTTGAGAAATTCTATGATCGCATTGACTAGGCTTTTCTTAGGGCACTATGCTTTGTTTGGGCTTTCTCACTCGCTAGCTCAGAGGTGTTGCTTCCCTCTACCGCTCCACCCATAGCCAAGTTATGGTGGAAGGGGATACTAGAGGAGAGTTTCAATATCTTGAGGTATGTTTGGTAGTTGAAATGAAAGAAACTACTCCTACTCTACAATTAATCAAAAAATCAATTAACTATGGAGGAAGGAACAAAAGATATGAAAACATGATGAATAGATTAAAATGGAAAGAACTTACAAATGATGCTCTATGAGCATGGAGACTCCATGAGGAGAGGAAGCACACTCTTGGCAATGAGCTAGAGTGGAATGAGCTTATGTGGAGTGAAGGGAGGCCTTGCTTATATGGAGTTTGGAACAATTCCCTTGTATGTGGGATAAATGTGCTTGCATGAGAATGAAAGTAGCTTTGGACAAAAGGGTGGAGCATGGAACTCTCAACACCCCCCCTCCATGTGATGACCCTTTTGTTTTTAATATGGGAGACTAGTGACATATGGGATCACTTAGTCCATTCGGGTTGTAGAATCTAAGGACATATGTGATCCTTAGACAAAACTTGGACATATAGGATCCAAGTTTGGGACATATGGCATCCCTAGGATCTTGGGACATATGGGATCCCAAGACATATACTTGGGCATTTGGGATCCAAGTGGTTTTTAATGGGATCTATAGACATATGGGATCCCTAGACATGTACAAGGGTTTACATCAGGGGGTTGGTAGTGCTTATGGAACCATTTGCCACCTTTTGAGCATTTGTCTTTTCTTGGGTCTTTTGTTGTTGGTGTAGCCTTTGTCTTGAGAGTTTCATGGCCTTGTAGTGGGCTTTGAGTGTCATTTCTTCAAGCCATAGGGAAGGCCTTACTCTTTTAAAGAACAGTGTTTATTCCCTTTACATGGGGCTTGAGGAAGTTCTTGCACATTATGAAAGGAACTAATGCATATATGGTGCCTTGGAGATATTACATGATACATATTTGATGTGTGAGAGCATGATCATAGCCGTGGAAAATTTTTCATGGCATTGGGAAGGTCCTACCTTAAATACTACTCAAGGTGGTGTCTAATCCCTTACAAAGAATGCATATGATAGAATATTTAGCATGTTCATCATTAATATTAAATTATCTCTTTTAAGAAAAGAAGACTTATTTTTCTTCTTTGTTTTCAAGTACACCAATGCGATCAAATACAAAGATAATAATTGATGGAGAGTGTTAATCTCCAAAAGAACAACCTACTCTTGTGATTAGAGCACCTCTATACCAAGAGTAAGTCAAAACTTCCACTAATTTAGAGGATCAATCTCCAACTTATCAAAATTGAGAAAATCTGTGAAGAAGTTAAAACACAGAAAAGTCTGCTGCACTATTTCTTCACATTGACCTATCAAACGTGTAAAGTTTTTGATGAAACTTTGTACGAATCATCTCCTAGAGATTGCGCATCTCCTCCAAGTTGAATTACTTCAAAAGCTTCAGTATAACTTGAGAAATCAACCTCACAAGTTACCTATGTCCGAATCTGTACTTCTGAGAAGTCGATTTGACACCCCTAACTTCTTAACTTTGGTTCTCACAATGTCGAACCTGTTTTACAAAATGCTTCTAGCCATAAGTAGCTTATCTTTCAACTTAAAGATTAAGCCCTCACTTATGCAAAACTTTAAACTGTGCTGGGAGAAATGATCAAAACATTAACTTTGAAATCTGCGCCTGTTTTAGGAACCTGTGAACACACTTCACATATGAATGTTCCTACACTTAATTCTCTAAGCCTGATTGCAATTAGAAGCTAAAACTTTGTACAGAGGTCAAGCACCTTCCAACTTAGACTTGTACAAAAGCATTTCATGATTGATCTACTGTAGAAGGAGAACACGCAGAAACATCGGGCGCAAGATTTCCAATTACTCAGAAAAGTTTACAACTGAGTGATGAGAGCTAACTCAACTAACTTTTTCTCTATCTCATGACTTCTAACTTCCTCAATCTTGGCTTCTAACTATTGTCACATATGCTCTCATACATGCCCCGACTTTTCTCAAAGTATTTATAGATAATTTGTACAAGATTCTTACTCAAGCAAAGATCTAAGTGAACTATGTAAATATGTGTACATTTCTCATATACTCTGAATGTGTCTTTCTTCCAAGCTTCAATAGTTGATCCTTCCTTCATCCTTTAATCTTCCAAGTCTTCAATTGGTGATTGGTCTGCACCAACAGCTCCCCCTCAATCATCAATTGAGGTTTTCTCTATCTTCTTTATACCTGCCATGTCCTTGAACCTTTGTAACTTTGGTCCATCCAAGCCTTTTGTAAGCATATCAGCTATCTGATCTTTTGTTGAAGTATGGATTACTTCAATCTCTTTATCCATCACCTTCTCTCTTAGAAAGTGATACTGAATCTCAATGTGTTTGGTCCTGGCATGAAAAACAGGATTAGCAGCTAAATACAATGAACTCATATTATCTCCATATATAATTGGTACCCCATGCATAATGTCAAGACTCTTCATCAAGGTCTTGAGCCAAATCACTTCTTTTGCAGCTTCAACCATGCCTTTATACTCAGCTTCTGTAGAAGACAAAGCAACTGTATGTTGCTTCTTAGAACACCATGAGATTAACTTATCTCCCACATAACACATGTATCCATAGGTTGATCTTCTATCATCTGGATTACCTGCCCAATCTGCATCACTATAAATTTTGATATTTGTATCTGAGGTAAACCCATAATACAAACCTTCATTGAGTGTACCCTTAATGTACCTCAATACCCTTTGTCCTGCAATCCAATGTTCTTTCTTTGGGCAATGCATAAATTGAGACAAAACTCCTACTGCATATGATAAATCAGGTCTAGTTAGAGTAGCATAGATAAGGCTACCAACCAAACTCTGATATTGTCTCATGTCCTTGAATTCTTCACCTCCAAACTTACTCAATTTGTGATTCACCTCCATTGGTGTAGGTGCTACCCTGCAATCATCCATTTTAAACTTGATTAACAAGTTCTTCAAATACCTTTCTTGGGTCACAAATACTCCATGTTGAGTATATGTAATCTCCATGCCCAAGAAATATGACAAGTCTCCCAAGTCACTTATCTTGAACTCCTTTTCCATTTGCCTCTTGAGTCTTTGTATTCCTTCTTCATCTGTACCTGTAATAATTATATCATCAACATATATGCACATATATATGAAACCATTTTCACTTGCTTTGATAAGCAAGCTACTATCTGCTTTAGACACCTGAAAACCAAGTTCTTTTAGGAACTTCACAAGTCTATAGTTCCATGCCCTTGGGGCCTGCTTCAAGCCATACAAAGCTCTCTTGAGCTTGCACACATGATCTGGATACCTTTTATCTCTGAACCCTTGAGGTTGCTCCATGAATACATCATCTGAAATGTAACCATTCAAAAAAGCATTCTTCACATCAAGTTGACATAGCTTCCAACCTTTACATGCAGCAATAGCAATGAGTGTCCTTATGGTTGTCATCTTTGCCACAGGACTATAGGTCTCATCATAATCAATACCATATGTTTGAGCAAAGCCTTTGACAACAAGTCTAGCTTTGTATCTAGACACACTTCCATCTGCAAACCTTTTTGTCTTGTAGACCCACTTGCATCCAATAATCTTCTGACTATTTGGTTTAGGAACCAAATCCCAAGTTTGATTCTCCAATAGTGCATCATATTCTTCCTGCATAGCACTCTCCCATTTTTCCTTACCTTTTGCCTCTTCATATGTAGAAGGGTCTTCATCTGTATTCACCATATAAGCATAATCTTTTGTGGCTAGAAATGAAGTATCATAACTATACCTTGTAGGTTGCCACCTATTTCTTGATGACCTTCTGAGTTCTCCACTCCTTGAGGTTTCTGGCTCTTCACATTCAGGATCAAATCTTGGTGTCTCTTCCACTTCAACCTGCACTTCATTATTCTCTTGCTCATCAAATATCTGAACTTTTGATTTACCTTTTCTTTGACTCACTTCTTCTTCATCACCTGTATTGATGTTGATTGTACCTGCATACCAAGTGCTTTGTTCATCAAATGTAACATCTTTAGAAACCATAAATTGTTTTGTTGATGGACTCCACAATCTATAGCCCATCTGCTTGTCATCATAGCCAATGAAAACATACTTTTCAGCTTTGGGTTCCAATTTGTGTCTTAATTGTGATGGCACATATGCATATGCCACACACCCAAATACTCTGCAATGATCCAAGGTAGGTCTTTTACCCCACCAAGCCTCATATGGTGTCATACCCTGCAAGGCTTTACATGGTAACCTATTGACCAAATAAGTGGCTGTATTTACAGCCTCAGCCCACAAATAATTAGGGCAATTTTTCTCCTTCATCATGGATCTTGCAAACTCAACAAGAGTTCTATTTCTCCTTTCTGCAACACCATTTTGTTGAGGAGAGTACCTGCAAGTAACTTCCCTTTTTATACCTGCATTCCATAAGTAATCACTGAACTCATTAGAGAAATACTCTCCCCCTCCATCTGACCTTAGTCTTTTCAACTTATGACCTGTAATTCTTTCTGCATATGCATGATAGTGCTTAAATGTATTAAACACTTCTGACTTATCTTTGATCACATAGATAGTGATCCATCTAGTAGCATCATCAACATAAATCACATAATACCTTGATCCATTTATACTGAAATCTTTTGATGGTCCCCACACATCTGTGTGTACCAACTCAAGCTTCTCTGAGTACATAAAACCATGCTTGGAATAGGAATGTTTATGAGCCTTACCTAATTGACATGCCTCACATTTGTATGTCATATGTTGACCTGCAACATTAGGCAATCCAAGCACTGAACCATTGTTAACCATATCTTTAATACCTCTTTCATTGAAATGTCCAAGCCTCTTGTGCCAAAGATCTAACTCAGAGATCTTATGTCCTTCATATGTGAACATAGCATGACCAATATTGCCTTGAATCTTCAATGTAAATAATCTTCCTTCCTTTTTCCCTGAAACAATCTGTTTATACCCTTGGCTAGGGTCTTCCACATATACTCCATCATTAGTGAACCTTACTTCATATCCCTTTTCAACAATTTGTCCTACACTTATCAAATTCTTAGGGATTGTAGGAACATACAAAACCTTACTCAATAAGGTGCTTCCATCCTTGGCCTTCACTGATCCAATTGACTTCACATTGTGCTTTGTGTTGTCACCTGTTTGAACAACATGATTAAAAACTTTACTCTCCAAATCAGTCATCAAAGATATGTTACCACTCAGGTGATTGCTACATCCTGAGTCAATGTAGAAGACTCTTTGATCTTCATTCTGCCTTTCACAAGTTGCATTCATTATCAATGTTGAATCTTCCTTTTGATCTGAAGCATAATTGTAGTAGGTGTTGTTGTATTGTTGACTTTGGAATCCTCTACCTGCATTTCTTCCAAAGTAATTCCTTCCACCTCTACCTCTATAATTACCTCTTTGATTTCTGCCACCTCTTCCTCTTGAATTATAATTTTGATTGTATCCACCATTATTCTGATTATTATGCCAACAATCATTAGCTAAGTGATTTGTCTTACCACAAATCCAGCAAGCTTTGCCTCCATCTTTGTTGTTCCTGCCTCTTCCTCTACCTTTGCCACCTCCTCTTCCTCTTAGGAAGTTGGCTTGAGTAGTTGTTCCTTCATCTTCACCTGCTTGTTGTTTTCCTTTGCTATTCTTCTTCTTGTCCTTTGAGTACATTGCATGACCTGTACTCTTGTCACCATCTCCTTTAACATCCTGCTCAAATGTTAGCATATGACCTAACAATTGATTTAAATCAGGAGTGAAATGGTCAAGTGATAACTCTGTAGACAAAATAAATGGCTTCCATTTGTCATCACCTCTCAACCCTGTAAGGATTTGCCTTACCAATTTATCTTCCTCAATGTCTTCATCAACAGCTCCTAAAGCATCTGCAATATCTTTCATCCTTGTCACATAGTCTGAAATAGATTGAGAGGCCTTCTTCTTGAAGGTAGTAAACTCTGCCCATAAGGATGCCTTCCTTGACTTTGTAGTGTTCTGGAAATGCTCCTCCAAAGCATTCCATATGTCAGTTGCACTTTCAAGACCTCTAATATGAGGTAACAAGTAATCATTGACTCCCATATAGATAATGCTCCTAGCTTGAGCATCTTTCTTCATCCAATTTTTCAGATCTGCTAACTCTTCCCTAGTTGGAACACTAGGATCTCTGAACTCTGGCTTCTCTTCTTCTCCTGTGATGTAACCAATTAAATCTTTGCTCATAAGATGAGCTTCCATCCTCATTGACCATGCAGGATAGTTTTCCCTATCCAATTTCTCTATCTGTAGAGCATCTCCCATCTTGTATCCACCTGTGTATTGAAATCTTCAAGCTTTACAAACAATGTATGTACCTTTACTTCGAATTAGACTCCTTTTGCCTTTCTTGATGTCGAGTAGACTTCTCCTCAGGCTTTTGACTCCAAGCTTTCACTTCTTAGTTCTTCAAGTGTTGAATTTCTTGAATCTGCAGCAGTCGGGATCCTCCTTTCCTTGATTTGATGTCTCCTGCTCTGATACCACTGATGGAGAGTGTTAATCTCCAAAAGAACAACCTACTCTTGTGATTAGAGCACCTCTATACCAAGAGTAAGTCAAAACTTCCACTAATTTAGAGGATCAATCTCCAACTTATCAAAATTGAGAAAATCTGTGAAGAAGTTAAAACACAGAAAAGTTTGCTGCACTATTTCTTCACATTGACCTATCAAACGTGTAAAGTTTTTGATGAAACTTTGTACGAATCATCTCCTAGAGATTGCGCATCTCCTCCAAGTTGAATTACTTCAAAAGCTTCAGTATAACTTGAGAAATCAACTTCACAAGTTACCTATGTCCAAATCTGTACTTCTGAGAAGTCGATTTGACACCCCTAACTTCTTAACTTTGGTTCTCACAATGTCGAACCCGTTTTACAAAATGCTTCTAGCCATAAGTAGCTTATCTTTCAACTTAAAGATTAAGCCCTCACTTATGCAAAACTTTAAACTGTGCTGGGAGAAATGATCAAAACATTAACTTTGAAATCTGCGCCTGTTTTAGGAACCTATGAACACACTTCACATATGAATGTTTCTACACTTAATTCTCTAAGCCTGATTGCAATTAGAAGCTAAAACTTTGTACAGAGGTCAAGCACCTTCCAACTTAGACTTGTACAAAAGCATTTCATGATTGATCTACTGTAGAAGGAGAACACGCAGAAACATCGGGCGCAAGATTTCCAATTACTCAGAAAAGTTTACAACTGAGTGATGAGAGCTAACTCAACTAACTTTTTCTCTATCTCATGACTTCTAACTTCCTCAATCTTGGCTTCTAACTATTGTCACATATGCTCTCATACATGCCCCGACTTTTCTCAAAGTATTTATAGATAATTTGTACAAGATTCTTACTCAAGCAAAGATCTAAGTGAACTATGTAAATATGTGTACATTTCTCATATACTCTGAATGTGTCTTTCTTCCAAGCTTCAATAGTTGATCCTTCCTTCATCCTTTAATCTTCCAAGTCTTCAATTGGTGATTGGTCTGCACCAACAATAATGACTTAACAAGTGCCTAGATATTTGATCTCACAATGAACTTTCCACTCAGACGCGGTAGATCTGGAATATCTCAGCCCGATGTGTTCTAGTAATGCAGGTTCAATGAATGCACAACTTGTAATGGAAACCAAGAAAGTGAGTGACATCATTGCTTATGACATAGTTGCTATATTATCGCTGATCATAGAAGTGGAGAGATGTGTGTGCTGCTTCATCCCCAAATCTACACGCAGGTCAGAGCACACGAATGAACTTGTGTCCATCCATTGCTTTAACGAGGCAGCAGACGCAGTGTTCGAGCTACCTTTGAGCTTGCGCTTATCTTCTTCTGTTAGGGGTTGTATTGCCAATACACACACACGATAGCATATCCATCTTTGGAAAAGTCGTGCTATCACTCTATGGGTGCATCTCCATCTGCCACACAGAACTATTCCGACAGCCTATTGTGTGAAGATAGCGCATGATGTAGTGGTTTATTTATTCCTTTGCCTTTTGTTGTTGCTTCATCTCCGAGGAGCTTCATCCACCTACTACAGTGATGCTTGCCATTCAACGTGTGATGTGATGGCCAAACGAATCCATCGTCTCTACTTTGCTGCTTGAAATACGTCTACTATGTCTTCTCACATGTTTCTACAGTGGCACATGTCTGTATATCGCTTCCTCATTTCGAATTCTCTTTTTTTATTGTCTCTCGCGTTGTAGTAGCTTGTTGTTTGACTTGTTCTCATGCCCAGCTTCTGCTGGCTCTCTTGCTTTGTGGATGCAGCAGGTACATGATGTCTGGCGCAGAAGAATTGGATTCTGGTCCGTGTGATTATTATAAGGGTAAGTGCAACGTGACATTCTACCACACATCTTTGTCAAGTGTGTAAGCACTGATGAAGAAGGTGGCTCACTATTGTGGAGTGATGTAGAGCACACCTTGTAAGGCTTGTCATGATTGTATATCGAAAGAACTTTGGTACTTTCTCTCTGTGTTTTCTTGATCCATCTCTCTTTGATACAGAAATGGCACAATGCCAAGATGTATTTTCCTCTGCAGCGCTAGACTAGCCATGTGCAGTCTCTCTTGAGCATATGATGAGCTGCTATCACGGAGCAGCATCAGACATCGATGCTTATGAATAGTTTGAAATCAAATATAGCCACTTGCTGTTCTTGTGTGCTAGGTGATGTGCCGATGGAGCTTCGAGAAGACGAGATTAGTCTTTTCCAATCAGATGAGGTGTGATGGAGGTCTTTGTTGAAGAGTAGCAAACATTGCCATTCTATGGATCCAAAGCTAAGTCAGGACTTCCATTGCTGCGTGACTTCCTGCTGCACTGTAGGCAAGATCACCATAGAGATCTGCAACTGCCAGCCATATTGTTAAGTTCTCTGTGCCCACAAAAGCTCTAAAGTTATGGTTTTTGCTGAGCAGTCAGCTACTCCAGCTTCTAACCTCTCTGAATGTAGCAAGAGACTCCAGTTGCTCTCCTAATCTCTAGATATGGTGATTGTTTTTCTTGATGACAACATTGGTTATTAGTTCCTTCTATAAAGATGCTCTAACAGAATGGCTAACGAGGAGCAGAAGTTCAAAACTATGTCCAAGCAGTACTCTAGCTGAAGATAACTTTCTAAATGAAAAGTACACTAAACTATGGAGATTATTAACTGAGCATGGTGCGCTTATAAGCATTAATTATTAAAGAAGACTCACAAAATATAATCATGTGTGGTTACTAAATAAACTAGTGCTTAGAAGCACTCTTATGGAAGAAAAGATGGGAGGGAGGGAGGGATTAAGAAAGACATGCTTATGAGGAAGATAAGAGAAAACATAACTCAAAAACAAAAAATGAACCTATGCTCTGATACCATGTTGAAATGAAAGAAACTACTCCTACTCTACAATTAATCACAAAATAAATTAACTATGGAGGAAGGAACAAAAGATATGAAAACATGATGAATAGATTAAAATGGAAAGAACTTACAAATGTTGCTCTATGAGCATGGAGACTCCATGAGGAGAGGAAGCACACTCTTGGCAATGAGCTAGAGTGGAATGAGCTTGTGTGGAGTGAAGGGAGGCCTTGCTTATATGGAGTTTGGGAGAATTCCCTTGTATGTGGGATAAATGTTCTTGCATGAGAATGAAAGTAGCGTTGGACAAAAGGGTGGAACATGGAACTCTCAACAGGGTTTCCTCTTGGATCCCACTTTGTTTCTTTTCTTTGCTAAGGCCATGAGTGCTTTCTTGGCTACTCTAGACACATGGCTTTAGGGCATTAGGCTATTGGTTAGGGATGAGTTTTTGTTGGATGCTGAGTTTGCTAATGACAATACCATACACTTGCAAGGCTAAGAGGCCAATCTGATGAGACTTCACCATGCTTTGGATAGATTTTGTGATGCATTGGGTGCCAAGATCAATTGACATGAGTGTTGTGATTTTTGAATTTTCTTAGATGATCTGCCTAGATGGATTCCTTATGAGCATTTTTAGTGGATTCCCCCCCCCCTAACACAACAAACCGATACCTTGGGTGCCATATTCATCTTGATCTTGCTCTTGAGCAATAGATCTCCCGTTTCTACTTGACCATCAAGAGGAAGTTATTGCATTGGAGCAGTACCCCATTGTCCTTGATTGGGCATGTTGTGGTGGCTAACTAGGTTCTCTTGGCTATGACGTGGTATTTCACCTCTTGTTGCATCTTTTTGAGCCCTTCCATTATCCAGATTCCACAGCTAGTAAATAAATTTTTATGGTCTGGTCAGGATGGTCGCCTTGCTTGGGCTAAGGTTGCTTCGTAGGTCATCACCCCTCCCCTGGAGCATGGTGGCCAGGGGATCATCGACCCTCCCTGTTAGAGTAGAGCCCTGATAAGTAAGTTTAACGTTCATGGTCTGCTTCTTGGTCCTTAGCCTTGGAAGGATTTTCTTTGTTAGAGATTGGGCCTCATTTCCCTTGCCAATAATGAGCCTTGGTAGCATGAGATCATATGGATTTTGGGTTAGATGAAGCATATGGGCTTTCACGATGTAGTGAGGACCAGTTTGTTGTAGTATTTTTGAGATCTTGGGAGCAGTTACATCCCACCCTTTTATAGATCTCTCCCTTATGTGTTGAGGAGCAGGTCCACTAGTGTATTACTTGGAATGCCCCCATTTGTTCATAGAGGGGGTTCATGATTAGTTACTGCCTACATGTTTCTTGGGGGGATTTTGCGAGGGGTTTTGGGTGTAGTGTGGATGATTAAATGAGCCTTGAGAGTCTCCTTAAGGTGTGGTACCAAGAATGATGCATGGGGATGTGTGGTCCATCCCAGATGATTAAGGATGGTGAGATAGTGATTCCGAGGGATTGGGGGACTCAGGTTGATCCCCTGCCTTAGGCGACCTAGTTGGGGGCCTTCACTCCGATGGAGATCTTGATTGCTGCTTAGGGCATCTCTCAAGATGAGATGCTTTTCCTTGAGATTGGTGAGGATGGGTGGATGATAAGCTTGATAATAAAGCATGAGATCATCATGGATTGCACCCTTTAGTAGATTCAAGTGGTTATGAATAATGGATGCACTCTTTAGTAGATTCACATGGCTTCTTGATATGAATAATGGATGCTATAACCTTCTCTCCTTTTGCAAACATCTCTGCTTCCAATTGATTTTCTAAAATTTGGATGCATGTTTAGTTTCTCACCTCATAGTGACTCCTCAATATATTCCATGCCTCAGTTGCCTTGGATGTATGCTGAATAAGACGTATAATAGAGTCCCCACAATTGTTCACTATACAATATAGTGCATTTGCATTCCTTATCTTCCAAGCTCGTAGAAGCTTTGCATCTGGAAGAATCACCATACTCGAATCCAATGGGTCAAAAGTAAGTTGTGTCTCTTGCTCACTTCCCATCACCATCTCCAAAAGATCATAATAATCACGGATAATTGTAATCTTGAACTTCCAAAGAAAATAAGTTGTACCATCAAACATCCCTTCACTGAAGGTTGGTGGATGAACCCATAGTGTTTGCATCCTCAAATCCATTGCACCAACTCAACTTCCACTTCCACTTCTAGATGCTAACACCTCCATAGTGTTGAAGCATCTGTATCCCATGAACTTGAAGCCTTGAAGCCTTTGCCTCTTGAGAACTCTAGTGTCAAATCCTTTAGCTCTTGAGATCTTTAGAATTGAAGCCTTTACCTCCCACAAGCTACAACATTGAAGCCTTTGCCTCCCAAGAACTCCAATGTTGAAGCCTTTACCTACCACAAAATTTGAAGTAGAAGCATCTACCTCTCACAAGATTGAATTTTGAAGCCTTCCTTCCACAAATGCTAGAGTTGATTCCTTGGCCTCCACGATCGCTTCAATTTTATATACCTTCCTGAGGTCTAATACCATGTAAGAAAAATCAAAGTGAATGATGAATGAGTTTTTGGCTAGTGCTCTAAATATTTTTCCATGTAGAGGTTACCACAACACACAGATAAGATCAATGTTAGATACAAAGAGAGATATTGCTAATCATGGGAATAGCACAAGAGATTTGGTTATAATGGAAGGTGGACTCAAGATGGGTAGAAGATGAAAACTCAACTCAATTCAACTGAAACTCATAACTCTAATACAATGGAACTCAAATGCTACACAATATATATATATATATATATATATATATATATATATATATATATATATATATATATATATATATATATATATATATATATATATATATATATATATATATATATATATATATATATATATATATATATATATATATATATATATATATATATATATATATATATATATATATATATATATATATATATATATATATATATATATATATATATGTCCATCTATAGTCTACTCTAGACCTCATGTGACCTCAAAGCCAAGAAAATACAATTGTCCAACACTCTAACATGGCTTCTCTTAATAATAGGGGCCTTACAAATAGAGTTTCATTGAAAAATGGTGGTATTACAAAAGAGAGAGGCATTGAACATATATAACAATAGCCACAACCAGCATAATTTAGAGGTCGCGCCCCAAAGTTTAGTTACGTGCCAACAACAATGCTCTTGTGGGCAACTAACCAATCAAAGAGGAAAACCTGGAAAGATTGTTGAGCACCCCAAATTCATCACCAAAAAGAAAAAAGAAACTCCTCTGTGTTCCCATCGTGCCGCTAAGACTCAACTGTAATAGGAGTGATCGGATCATGTGACTAAATGACCCACCACCCCAATGGAGTAGAGTACTAAAAGAAAAGAAATAGTGTGGGCCTCTCATGAGGAGAAAGGATTGCACCACTACCACTCCCCTGGGTCCTAAAGAAGGCGAGATAACGATCGAGAATGACTTGTGAAGGGATAGAGAAGACTAGCAAGGGGCTAGTTCAAAGGTGTCTCCAAAATTCTCCACCAATGTATGATGGAAGGGTAACTACTCTCAACACTCAATTGAGACCTCAAGCTTTGATATGAGCTTTATTCAGTACCAATGGAAGAGGATTTGCATCTTAAAGCCCAAGTAAGAACTAGCTAGGGAGATGCTACGTTCTCCACCAATGCATCAACTAAGGTGGTACCTCAACCAAAGGTAAGCATGCAAAGAGGAGTAGTAAGAAGAAGATTCAAGGATAGTGCTTCCATTGCAAAAGGAAGTGACATACAATTGCATATTGTCATATCAAGAGGATAAATGAAGTGTGTAAGGAGGAGAGGATAGATGCAACTCAAGCAAAGATGGTATATCCTTAACGCAAGAAGAATCAATTGTGGATTCATGAGTACTAGAAAATGATGCATCATGTCACATGAAAAATGAGATAGGTCAATCTAGTTCTATGCACCCTCAAGAAGAACCCATCATAGTTCTAGGGACAGTATGGAAGGAGATGCAAAAGTAAGGTATTGATCTTCATCATTTACCTACAATGAAGGGAATGCAAGAACTTTTATAGCTTGTATGATGGGCAAGCTATAAAGAGGCACATTCCCACAAGAAAGCAAGAGTAGGTCAAAGGCTCCTCCAGTGTTCACATATGCTAACTTGTGTGGTACGATGTCTATACAAGCCTTGGGAGGATCTTCCTACCTTGTGATCATCGACAAACATAACAAGAAGATGTGGATGCACTTTCTTCATGATAAAGCTCAACCTTTTGGTAAGATTAAAGAACAACCAAAACTTGTTGCAAATTAACTAGGTAAAAGTGTGAAGAATCCTTGAATAGGTGGTTGGTGAGTTCAACTTAGAGGATTTGGAAGTTTTTTGCAAGGGCAAATGGATAAATTTTCAACCAATTGCACCTCACACATCACATCAAGATGGCATTATGGAATGCAAGAGTCACACCCTTTTTGAGATGGTAATGTGTATGAGGGGAGGCATGTTGCTTTCCTAATCTAATCAGAAAGATTTGGCATAAAAATTATGTTTGTAAGCATCCATTTATCCCACAGTTTAGAATTTTTGAGAGTGTGTACTATGCTGTTGTCATAGGTCAAAGAAAGAACAAGTCAGAACCAAAAATCAAGAGATGCATCTTCTTATGTCATAATGTAAAGCAAAGGGATTTCATATTGTATGACCACAAGGCAAAGAAGATCAAAGGGAGTTGCGATGTGGTGTCTATGGAGTAGCTACATGCAGTGAAGGATCAAAAGAAAGTATTTTCCACTTTATCATCAAGTAGAGGAGTAATTTTCTATGTATCTATCCCAAGATTCATCCCTACCTATGACTAGGAGGAACCATCATCATCAAATGGCGAGAAGAGGGTCTACCAACCTAAAATCACCCAAAACAGATTGGTTGTCACTGTAATGGGTTAAGAAGAATCTCTATGTTCAAAGTAATCCTATGCCAAAAATTGTTCAAGAGAAGGCAAAAGGACAAAGGAGATCACATAGAATAGAGGAGCACAATTGGGCTTCTACTTGCATAGTCAATCTAGACATCATGGTTGAGATTATGAAGAAAGTAATGAAGCAATAACTGAAGATGAAGCACTTGTAGATCCTGAATGGAAGGAAGTTATGCAAACCAATTGTGACAACTTAATGACGAATGAAGAATGGAAGGTCACTAGCACCAAGTGGGTCTGGTAGGTGAAGAACATGATAGAAGGAATCTTGGAATGCTATCAAGATACACTGATAACACAAGGACTTTCACTAGTGGACGGTTTTGGTTTTCAATAGTACTCTTTTACTCTAATGATCACTATTTGCATCGTACTAATGGTAGTAGCTCAAATGAAATGGGAAGTTTTCATGTTACATGTCGAATCAAAACTTTTGGATGTTGACCTCAAGAAGGAGGTACTTGTGTCTCAGGCACTAGGATTTGAAGCTCCACATTCAATGAACATATTATGTAAGCTGAAGAAGGCATTGTATGTGATGAAATAAGCCTTAAGATCATTATACTAGTAGATTAACATTAGGAGCTACATGAAGCTCTTTGGTAGTCTTATCTGGAGTACCATATAGGATATCAATTTTACAGTGAGATGCTTGAGAAGGCTTAGTAATAGACCTCGTGAAGGACATTCAAGAGTTGGCAAGAAAGTCCACTTGAGAAGGATATTGGGAATAGTATGCTATCCAATCAAGAAGAATGCAATAGGTACCCTCACCAAAGTTCTTACAAATGATCTACTTGAGATACATCTTTAAAGACTTGGCGTTGGGCCAAGAAGGTAGTTCACCTTTGGGTGGACATTGGGGGGGGGGGTTGTTAGACATGGTCAATGCTCCACCCTCATCTAAGAATTGGCATCAGGCCGTTGATCTTACCTTTCTACCATTGGATTTACCCCATAGATCAATGGTGGAGATTATTTTTGGCATGGATCAAGCTATCATGACCCGGGAACATGGGTTGGTGAACTTAGGCTTGGAGGACCTTGTAAGGATGTTCCCCTCCCCATGTAGACTCATCATTTGTGGTGTTTGGAACGATGATTGTCTCCATCTTAGTATGCATTGTGTTGGTCTATAGCCCTTCACCTAGCTTATATCTAGGTCACCATCTAAGCTCCATATAAGGAGTGCATGGGTGGATAGAACCGCATATATATATATATATATATATATATATATATATATATATATATATATATATATATATATATATATATATATATATATATATATATATATATATATATATATATATATATATATATATATATATATATAGTGCAGTATTTGTGTTTGGTTATATTAGAGTTATGAGTTTGAGTTGAGTTCATCTTCTGGTCATCTTAAGTCTACTTTCCATTATAACAAAATCTCATGTGTTATTCTCATGTGTAGCAATATCTATCTTTCTATCTAACCTTGATCTTATATGTGTGTTGTGGTACCCTCTACATGGCATTAGAGTTACACCACTAGCCACCACTCATTCATCATTCATTTTGGCTTTTCTTATAGCTATCACTTGGAGTCCCAATTGCAGTGCCTTTTGGATTGCCAATTAGCACAACAGAATTGGTTATGGATCTTGAGACTTCTTACATGGTGGAGGGGCCTTAGACCATCACTCGAGGTGCAGCTACTTGGTGTTCCTGCACTGGCCACATCTTCAATTACAAGCATGAGGACACGCGCTACTGGGAGTTGATCTACAGCCTTACCATAGGGTTTATTTGGAAGGCAAGATGGGGGTGCATCTTCGAGCTGTGCACGACTCCTCTTGCCAAGGTTGTTCGTGACTTTTGGTTGGAGTTGATCCACACCTCACATGGACAGCTGGACCGTCTTCAAGGCGATTTTGATGGTACATCTCGTCGATGATAGACCTTTCTTCAGATGACAGACCTTTCTTGAGCTCTAGAAGAAAGGCCCCTTCTATATCATTTAGGGTGATACTATTCATTAGAGATACTTGTCACCTCCCTCGCTCTTCTCCCCTCCCTACATTTCTTCCTCTAGGAGCTAGATTTGTAGTCGGTTTGGGTGGATGCAGTAAGGGTGAGTTCTCCCCCTTGTATACATTTCATGTTTCCCGGCTTGGATTATAGCCCTTTGGGCGTCTCTATTAACTAATGAAAGGATATTTTTTGTGGGGAAAGAAAACTAAGGTTTTTGAACTATGTTTCGACGACCACAATTCATTTCAATGAGCCTTGCATAGACAAATGGAGGTGAAGTTTGGTATCGGAATATCTCTCTGTATATATATATATATATATATATATATATATATGCATCTTCACAGAAATGACACTTATTAGCGTATGATTAAGAGAGGGGTATGTGTGCGCGCGATTCACTTAATAAACGTAACAAACTGTACTTTTATCAACTTCTCTTTAAGCCTTCTGCCCACCGAATTATGCATTGTCACCGTTTCTACTTGTGAAGGGCAGTTTGCGTTGAAAGGGACTGCGTCGTCACTGCTTTTAATCTGCACATCCCCTCCCATGTTTCCTGTTTGAACAGGATTTCGATCTTTCTGTACGAGAAGATGATTCAGTTCGTTATTTTAATCTTTTCTTCTGAACAGCTCTTTCAAGCTTCGTAGCAGACTCATCTTCCTCAAATTACCTACAGTGGATAAGTGATGACACAGGCGACTACTTGTTAGCGTTCAAACATCAGTGCACATCTTCGCCTGTTTCACCGGAGTCTGGTTCTACTGTGTGTATGTTCTATACAAATGCTCGATTTTCTTCTTTAAACTAATCTATTCTGACTGTGATTAAGCTCCTTCTGCAGAAATGAGCCTGCGAATGAATTCTTTTTACTGAAAAGAAATGAAGGCTAGCCCCTTTCCTGATCGCCATGACTTGAACAGCAAACCCGCACATCTTGCGGATAAGTCTGGCAATGCTTCTCTTAAACTTGCGGGACCTGATCCCGAAAACCATTCTGTGTCATCTGCTCTCAGTAGCTTTGAACCTACTGCTCAGAACGTTCCTCGGTATCCACTTCATTCTAACGTAGCAGACGGCATCATAACGAGCTTGCATAGTTCCATCGGAGAACGTCGAGCCTCGTTTGCTATCCCGGAAGGCAGTTCACCAAGTGCATTGCGTCATTCGCCTTCTGCCCTTTCCACCCACGTGGCTGATGCTTCTTTCCGTGCCGAACAACCTTTTGCAGGCTGTGTCGTCGGTGGAAGCAGTTCATATTTCATTTCCCACCCTCGAGAGGAATGCAGCTGTTCCGACACGCTTTATAGCGTAACTAGTCGGGACAACCACCATTCTAGGGAGAGGGAGAGAAGTCATGAGCTTCAAGCATACCTGCTTCGCACAAGCGCTTCGAGAATGTCAACCCTGGTTGCAGATAGCCATTCTACGACCGGCGTTTGTATTAACAATAATTGCATTGGCCAAAGGGAGTCGCGAAAACCCTCCATGCAAGAAACGGACAGATTAAGTGAAGCTGTCGCTGGATTCGTTCGTCATAGGCGCGATCAAGATTTTCAGATGTACGACCCACCTGATACTCATTTGAGCTACCAGAGAGCTGCATCAACGTCATCGGTTAGCATAGCAAACCATGGGACTGAAAAGGCTGGGTTGGCGGAGGAGTTTTCCTATCAATGTAACATGCGAAGTTGCGTCGGCTTTGGGTCTCTACAATCGGGTAATCGGCATCTTACTTCTGCTATCATTTCAAAGGATATCACATGGATCAAGACAGTTCTCTTACGTCATTGCTTCTGCAGATTATGGCGGGAACATTAAGCCGGACTTTCCTTCACGGAATACTTCACCTTCAACTATGAACTTGAAGAGATCTTCAGTAAGTGAGCTACATGGCGACTTTTACAATCAAAGTCGTAGTTACTACGATGACTCTATGAATATTTTTACAAAAACCTCAGAGCAAGCCTCGGTAGGCCATTGTCCCTTATCATCCCATCCTCAAGCCGCTGCAAACGTTACCAATGGTGGTGGACTCGCGTACACAGTGGGAAATCTTGGTGCACTTAGCGCATCAGCATATGCTCGTAATGAACATAGTATACCTACGGTTTGTGAAGTCAGTGAGTCACAACCAGGTGCAAGCGCAAGTGAGAGCGACGTCCAAACATTTGAGGATCATAGCGGGCGGGTGGTCGCTGCTGAGTTAAGCAGGAATATTTCAACTTCTTCCTCGCCAAAAAAGCACGGATCCTCTAATATGCAGCCTTCGGGGTTTAACGTCATGCAGGTGCTTTTGATTGCCAGTCTTGGTTGGTATTTTGCATTTACATATATTTTTTTTCTCGAAGAAAGATTAAAGATCCATTTTATTTGCTTCTTCAGACAGCTTCGATGGAGCTGGAGGTTCATCGACACGAAGAAGTAACAGATTTGCTGAATGACAAACCTGATGGTTCCATGGAGCCAAATGGTCGGAAAGTTTCACCAGCGCCAAAAGCTGGAGGCAGTTACGGCGCCGATTTTCATTCTGATTTTTGGACTTTTAGAAAAGAAGCTCAAGAAGGCAATCTTGCCGATTCGCAGGTGCGAGAAACAGACAACTCCTTACAGCGATTTCTACCTTCAAACCAGAACGAAGACGTCGAGCTGTCGGAGGAGGAGTTTAATATGCAAGGACCTTTGTTTGGAAGCGATGAGTTCCGGATGTACGAGTTTAAGGTCAGGCTTTGCATGAGGGAGAGAGGTCATGATTGGACCGAGTGTCCTTTCGCTCACCCTGGCGAGAAGGCAAGGAGACGGGATCCTCGCCTATACCGCTATTCTGCAGTGCCTTGTCCCGACTATCGCAAAGCTGTCTGCAAGCGCGGAGATTCATGCGAGCTATCACATGGAGTCTTCGAGTGCTGGCTTCATCCCACGCGATATCGCACCCAAATATGTAAGGATGGAAAACTGTGTAAGCGCAAGGTCTGCTTTTTTGCACATTGTCCGTCTCAATTCCGGGGAATATCCTCTGGAGAGTTCTCTACAGCACAGATGCAGGATATGTCTCATCAATCCCGTTCGTATGCTCAAAACATCAATATACCGTCATCTCAAAGCTACAATTATGCATCTCAATTGCGATTGCTTCAACATCTCCCTTTCTACTACAACGCCCTGAAACAAGACCTTAGCAGATCATATATCTCAGGTCCTGGTCCAGATTTATCGCCAACCATGGATAATTTAATTAGTGACTACCTCAAACATCACTATATCAGCGGCGTGGGACCTGTGTCTGCTCTTGGCATGTCGAAGTTTGATAGTGTTCCTTTCGGTTTCTCCGCTCTAACATACGGTCTTCCAAGATCTGCACATGCAGCTTCCATCGACCACCCCGATAGAGACTATACGACTATGGCCAGTTCCCTTTTTCCGTCTCGCTGTGACTTTTCTAGAAATCCGGGCTTTTTACGACCTGCAACATCGCCTGAATATTTTTGTTGCAACTCTAGATCGACTATGAATTGTGCCGGAAATGTGGCTGATTCTGGCAACTTGCAGAGTTCTAAAAGCAGTTGCGGAGTCTCTCATTCTTTGTGTTGTCAGGAGAACGAGGTAGGATCACGATTGACGGCTTCACAAGGATCATCAACTGATGGCACTGCTGATGCTGTTGGGTCATTAACGAGTAACTCAGTATCTGGTTGCAACGGCTTCCTTCCTATGCGAGGTAGGAGCCAGCATATCGGTTTTCCAAGCTGTAGCCTTCAACAGTCGAACTTCCCCCATAGACCTACAGACTTGAAGTACGATTCAAGTCCACTAATGTCCAATTTTAATCTTAATCTCCATTCGCGAGGTACAACAGGTCCTCCTTCAGTATATGCTGTATCTCAAGCTCATCGTTTCTCAGCTCAAAATCAGCTACAAGAATATACAGTGGAATCCTCTACCAAAGTGCCCCAGCAAGAGAAATATGAGCATCAAGATTTGTTGCACATTGTCAGTCAAGGATCTCCATTATCTGCCTTGACTCCATTATCTGCAGTGGCCAGTATTCATCTGGACAGTACAGCAAAATACTTGAAAGAGCTAGAACAATTTAAACGTCATGTTGGAGGCTTGGAATCTCAAGAAACCGTGGCAGAACTCATGGAATCGATCCAAGAACTTGAATCTAGAAGTGCTAGAGCAGAGAAGAATCCAATGGTGATGAAGGAAGCGCATCGACAATCAGGTATCTTATGCGATTCTAGTGGGACACATTCTGAAAATCATCAAGCAAATCCTTGGGATCTAGCCGTTGTTCATCAGAGCAGCTCACCTGCTTATCAGATTGATGGAGCTGGGATCAGAAAAGGTATAAGAAACTGCGCAGAGGTGCCACAACACGATTTGTCCTTCATGTCGACAGAACACAAAGAAAACTGCGATATTAGGTGGATAGAGGACCTCATCTAACTAATAAAGGCAAACCTCCAATCATCTTATTCTCCCTTTTATAATTATTCCACGAGCAGGTTCTATTGGCTGACGGAACGCGCTCGGCCATATCTTTAGTTTCGAAGACTTCATGTTTCCTTTCTTCAGGGGGACTCAAATTTACGAAGCCATTACGGGCAACATAGTGCAGGAAAAACAGATGCTCATTAAAATTATATACATCCTCATTACAGCATTCTAGCATTTGTAGGGATCGAATTCACTAGTAAACATTAGGTCATAACCTCTGATTCTCAGAAGTTTGCTCGAAGTTATCAAAATTTACATGCACCTTTTTGAAGATACGAGCACCATAGTGCATGTCGACACAGTAGATTATTTCAAGTAGTTATTGGCTATGGTTGACATTTTTTCTATGTTCAGAGTTTTACTGATTAAAATGAACATACGGCCTCGCCATCAATCATCCAGATGTTCATAACAAATTGCTCTTTATGTTGCTAGTTATTATCTACTGTTTGAAAATGTGAGAAGCCAGGGAGTCAAACTGTATAATCGGATATCTCACCTGATTTTTGGAAGTTTTCACTGTCGAAATTGAAGAACCATCAAGAGCTACATCATTGCGTACAGCATGTTTCTAGAAGGAAAAAACATAACGCTAGATATAATCCATAGTAGCTGTGAATAAAAATTACCGTCTACAACAAAAGCGGGGCCTTCATACATTATAGTTAATTCGTGTGTACTACGCTGTTTCTGATCTGAACGACGCCCCCATCAAACAATATGCATGGCACTTCTCGACATGTTGCAGTAGTCGATTTCAAGATATCATTACAACATATATACCGGGGCTTCTATGGGATGCATGGTATTATTTTGCTCCGACGTTGGTGTAAACGCCGACATAAACGTCGGTATCAAAGCGCGCCTGTATAGGCTTCGATATGATTTACAAGGTCTTTCCAGACATTTCCAACAGTCATACGAACTCTGAAGCCTAACCGTCGGTATGACTAGTATCCGTATGCCTCTCATATGTTGTAGTATATATCTATAACATAGCTTTTTCAAGTGGTGATCATTATCCATCATTTCAAAATGTAAGAAGAGATTGGGATCTATCAGTAAGAGGCACCATGCATTGACGATCAAAAACTTAACATTGAAATTTGATTTACAGCAAACTTCTATGGACGTTATCACTATCATGATATTATAATTAGCAGACTTGGCACAACAATCAATGTACGTATTTTCATTGATGTTTATTGATCGTTTGCATTAGCTAAAAATTCTGCTTGCTCATGGATAACCGTTGATCTTAGTTTTTTTAAAGATGAAGCTGCAAGCGGCATGTCCCCTGTGGTATACAATCATCTAGAAAAGGAGCCTTTACAGGAAACTGGCGAACCTCTCCTAATTTTCAGAAAAGAAACCATTTACAGGAACATGGCGAACTTCTTCTAATTTTTATGGTGACTTTGCTTTGATGATATGGTGCGAATATACAGCATATTCTTGTTCTTTGTACCTATGATATGTGTACGTATGTGCGAGTCACGGCTTTGAACTCAAAACATATTAGAGTTATCAATGTGCTCTTTTGGAAAATCAATCTATTACATGTGATGTTTTGCTGTGTGTTTAAGTACCTGTTGCAGAGTCATCGGTTGTGTTTACCACGTCCAGCAGATAGCATCTTAGAGAGAAGGAAGGGTTATACAAATGAAGGTGAGGAGCTTCTGCTTTCATACCCATGCACCCAGCTGTACTCAAAACGTTTTGTTTTTTAATAAAAGGAACGAAATTGATACTAAAAAACCAAAGATACAAGCTGATTCAACCGTCACAAGTCTTACTGAACAGGAAAAGAAGGATGTCCCTCCGTTTAATGCAGGGAAGAGGACCCCTTCAGTGTGCATCCTATAAAACATGGACAGCATCGACCCTTGTAGCGAGTATTTGTCCTTGTAATCTCTTGTGGTGAACAATATTAGAAACGTGCCCCTTTGGTCAGAGTGGGGTTTCCTTAATTCTATTTGAAGATCTCATAGATGATTTCCTAATAAAGCTGAGAAGATGATTCTATATTTGAAATGTGCCTCATTTTGGTTGATTCAACAAATCGAAAGAAACTAATCCCTCCACAAGCCCCACAAAGCAACATCCAAATTCTTGCATTCTCCCAACAAGATTCCTTTCTGTGACCGTTTTTGTCAGAATATCTTTTGGCATAATACCTTTTGGCAGGTAATTGCCTTCTAGTTTTTCCAGGATTGCATGTGCAAAGCTTTATCTCAATCACCTTCTTGCCATACCAAACTTAGTGCCCAATGGAATATCTTCTTATATATATATATATATATATATATATATATATATATATATATATATATATATATATATATATATATATATATATATATATATATATATATATATATATATATATATATATATATATATATATATATATATATATATATATATATATATATATATATATATATATATGTATATATATATGATCTCTTTCAATGAAAATAAAAGGCACACTTTCATGTCCTATTTGTGTGTTTGAGCACCCCCTTCTCTCTCTATTCTCTCTCTGTTTTGAGCTCCATCGCCATAACTCTCCATTTGTTCATGTTAGGCTCAAGAAATGATGCGTAGGAGATGGTTGAACCGCACCCTAAGAGGAAGGATTAGGAAGTAATCCTCAACCATGGATTTTGCGGCAAGTGGTTAGCCCATCATACTCCTAGCTGGTAGTTCATGAGTTCAAATCCCACAATTTGTATTAGAGCTTAGGAGCTAGGTTTAGGCAATGTGAATGGAAGGTGCACGTGTCACTTTCAAAGATGAGCCCATCAAAGATTAGAGTGTATCTCCCAATCCATAGGTTAGATTTAGACATGTAAGATACCATTGGAAAGCTCTCGGAATGACCGTTCCAATGGAAGCATTAGCTTTAGGATCAAAGATACCTTGCATGGATGAGAACCAAGTTCAAGAGACCAAATTTGAGAGCAAGGCAGGCTTGTAAGCTAGTGACCAAGAAGTAGAAAGGCAAGGTTCAAGATACCAAGGAGCAATTAGGCAAGTCCATAGTGTGTATATGTTCATTTAATCATTTCTTCAAATGTATAAGCTTGTATAGTTTATTCATAATGCTTATCATTGGATGTATTTCAAGACTTGTCATAACTTGTATATTCATCATGTAAGCTTGTATAAGACATGGGGATTGAGTGAGGTTTATCTTTTTGTGGATGTGTGGGATGGAGAGAGGATTTCGAATAAACCTTTTTACCTCATGTTTCGCAAAAAAATCATTGATTAGAAATATTATTACTTAGGAATTGCATTTTGCATTCACATTACTCATCTATTATATTGTCTATTTAGAATGAATCCGGACGAGACTATATCTCCCATTAATGAGGACGAGCTTGAGCAGCCATACATTGAGGAGAGTATGGCTCGCAATGCCAAGGTTATAGGCATGGAGGATACTCTTCATATGATCCTCGAAGTGATTAGGAAACAGAGGTGCCACCTATTGGTACATCAACATGGATGGAAGTTCCATCTACTGAACCATCTAGTTCACAGATACCACTTACAGATGTGGGAAATCTACTAGTAGAGACATCAAGTGGCAAGTGAAGGACTTGAATCAGCCAAAGTACAACAAACAGGTTAGTGCGAAGAAGGAAGATGTAGAAGAGCAGTGGATTAGTACGTGGGAGCAGTGCTTTCGGCTTTGCAATATTTTTTATGAGAAATAGAGGATCCATCATGCCATTTATAGTTTGATGGATGTTTACCACCAATGGTGGAAGAAAATAGAGCGAGACAAAGTAGAACCCGCCACTTGGACAGAATTCAAGGTCATATTTTATAACAACTTTGTTCCTCTAGATGAGTGTACTAGGGCTTTAATGCCTATTTCTTCTTATAGCAAATAAAAATTATAGTGCAAGAATATGTAGATGATTATAGAGAAATCCTATTGAAGATACCATATCAAGTGCCTGATTTTCTTCAGTGACATAAGTTTGTGCTTGGGCTTAGGGAGACGTTGTGTCCACTTATGCACAAGGAGCACTTTCACACCTTAAACAAGGCAATAGAACTTTCCTTGGTGTAGGAGGATGGGCAACGTTGTCGACTGCAACCTTCATGACAAAAAACTACATGGATGAGATTTAGGAAGCCCACAGCTTCAATTCCAACACCTAACACACAAATGAATGTCATTCCAAATTCAAGCCACGGGAAGAGAAAAGTTAATACTTCCATGGCTGATAGAGATTTTCAACAATCTAGTCTGACACAACAACATAAAGAAAAGGCTTGTCATGAGGAACTTTGTTACGAATGCCTAGGTTAGCATGCTTATAGGTTGTGTCCTAAGAAGAAGAATAAGATTTCTACAACGATAGTGGTGGAGACATAGTAGTCCTCACCATCCACTCCATCTTCTTCAAATTTTGATTTTTTATCTGCAAACATTTAGATGGACCCTCCATCTAAAAGCAATCAATCCATTTTGAACATAACAGTCACCAGAAATATGGAAAATGTGCTAGATGTGGTGATATCCCTAGTTGCTCAGAAAAGGTATCAATTTTTGGACACTGAGCTCATTGTCATCAGTTGGGAGGTTAATTTTCATGTACTTAAAGTTTTTTTTGACACATAATTGACATAAATGTTATTAACTCTTCTCTAGTGAAGAAATTAAAATTGAAGAGTATTCCATATGAATACACCTACATAGTAGAGTTAGCAGATGGAAAGGGAGCTGAGACCTGGGATCAGTGAGTTATCGAATTACCAGTCCAGATTCGTCATACAAAGATGAGTTGGATTTCGATACTTTCAAGATGGCTAGATTTGATCTTTTTCTCAGCAAACAATGGCATGCAAGAAAAAAGCCGATTATAGATCTTTGGACCATATATATTAGTTTAATCGTAATGGTCATTGCATCATCATCTGTGGAGAGCTTGATGTTCACAAGTACAGATGGATGTCTATATCCATAAGGGTAAAATTAGAGTGTAAGTATCTTTATTTCCTACATTTTGAGCATAAAGAGTTATTACCTTTAGGTCTTATTCCTCACAAAAAAGTCGAGCACATGGTCGAGCTTGTACTAAGAGCTCATCCATTGACCAGACAACTATATCAAATTATTCTGCAAGAGGAGGTAGAACTATGTTGTACCATTGAGGAGTATCTCGACAAGGGACTTATTAGATTCGACTATTCACCTTTTTCGGCCCCAATGTTTTTGGTTCGCAAAAAGGATGGATCATTTAGGATGTGTATAGACTATAGAGCATTAAATAAAGTTACAATAAAAAACATATATCCGATGCCTTGCATCAATGATATTTTGGATGCACTAGGAGGCCCTATTGTATATAGTAAGATAGACTTAAAAAGTGGTTATCATCATATCAGAGTTAAGGATGATGATGTACATAGAACAATCTTTTATACTAGATTTGGTCATTATGAGTAACTTGCAATGCCTTTCAACTTAAATAATACTCCAACTACTTTTATGGTGCTCATGAATGATATTGTTTGTCCTTTTACTGGTGAGTTTCTGATTTCTTTTGTAGATGATTTGTTGGTTTATAGTAAGAGTTTAAAAGAACGTGAATGTGACCTATGTATAGTTTTTCAAATATAAGATGATAATACTTTGTACGTCGACCTTGAGAAGACACAGCTATGTATGTTTTACTTGTATCACAGAAAGAACACTTGTTAGCTATTACTAAATAGGCTATGGCTTGTATTTGGCATGACCATTTGGGCCACATATAGCATAGTGGAATGGAAAATCTTTCTCATTCTGGCTACTTGTGTTATCTTTCTCTAATTCTTCATTTTGTGAGCATTGTCGATATGGAAAGCAAACTAAGAATGTGCATAAAACACACATTGACTCTTCAATTCTGCCTTTAGATCTCGTTCATAGATATGTGTGTGGTTTGATGCCCACAAGGTCATTAGGTGGTTCTCTTTACTTTTTCACTTTCATAGATGATGCTACTAGAAAAGTTTGGGTATATCCTATCAAATCAAATGATGGAATATTCACTCCCTTTAGAAAATGGCTTGCTTTAGTGGAGACTGAAAAAGTAACTAAGCTCAAAGCTTTACACCTAGATAATGGGGGTAAGTATACCTCACATGAACTCAACCTTTTCTATCAATGTACAGGAGTTTGTATAGAGTTTAATAAAGCTCCTTATACCCCAATAAAGAATGGTGTAGTTAAAAGGATGAATTGAACTATTCAGGAGAGAGTAATTTCTATGCTACATCATGAAAATCTTTCACAAGTCTTTTGGGCAAACATAGTATTGAATGTAGTCACATGATTAACCTTTCACCTAGTATAGCTGCCTAAGGTCTGAAAGTTTCAGAAGAGTTATGGACAACTAAGCCACCATATTATGATTATCTTTGAGTTTTTGGGTGTGAAGCACATTTTCATATACCCAAGGATCTTAGACAAGAGCTAGAACAAAAGTCAAAGATATGCATTTTTCTTGGATATGGTCGAGTAGTAAAATTTGGATATTGCTTATGGGATCCTCCAACATGATCAGCGATCAACAGTAGTGATGTCGATTTCAATTAGCTTAACCATGTTGGTCCCGATAATAAGGGAAGACCAACATGGTCTTGTCTTGCTATATTCTAAGATGCATAACAAACCATTAAGGAGGTTGAAGTGAGAAGAGTGGTGTTTGAGGATACTAGTCCTGCAATTTCCATGCATAAAAATGATGCACATAGGGATGTTCAAGAGAATGTTTGATCAAATCATTCTGCAAATGTTCCTATTCAGCAACCATTGAGATGTTCTACACATGTCTCACATCCACCTGATAGATATGTTCTAGGTTTGGATTTTCTTATGCTAACAGATGTTGATGAGCATTCTTTCTACAAAGAGGCCATGCAAAAAAACGATCATGTCAAGTGCGAGCATGCCATGAAGAGTGAGTTGGATTCTATTCACAAGAATGGTACTTGGGATTTGGTACCTTTGCCAAAGGGCAGAAAAGCTTTACCATGTAAATGGGTATATAAGCTAAAATTTTACAACAGGTAGTGCTTCTCCAAAGTATAAAGCATGATTTGTTACAAATGGTTTTAAGCAACAACGTGGTGTTGATTTTGAGGAAATCTTCTCTTTACTAGTCAAGATGACTACCCTTCAAATGTTGCTTGGATTCATTGCAATGGAGGACTTAGAGCTAATCCAAATGGATGTGAAAACTGCTTTCTTGCATAGAGATCTTACAGATGAAATCTATATGGAACAACCAAAGGGTTATGTAGTTCTTGGCAAAGAAAGTGTAGTTTGTAAGTTGAACAAGAGCTTATAAGGACTTAAAAAGTCCCCTAGACAATGGTACCAAATGTTTGATGCTTTTATGAAGTCTCAAGGCTATTCTCGAAGCAATGAGGATCAGTCTCTACAGAAAGAGATGCTCAAATGGTAGCTTGATATGCTTGATACTTTATGTCGATGATATGTTGATTGTCGGGAAGTCCTCTTATGGCTTGTCAATTCTAAAAAAAAAAAGAGTTAGAAATATGATATGAAGGATTTGGGGGGTACCAAACATATTTTTGGCATGCGCATTACTCGTGATAGGAGTAAAAGATGCATATACTTGTCTCAAAGTGATTACATATCCAAAGTAGTTCATAGGCTCAATATAGAGGGTGGAAAGGCATTGAGTACACCTTTACCCACATATGTGAAATTGAACAAGGATGATTGCCCTAAATCAGATGACGGAAAGGAATTCATGACCAAAATTCCTTATCAATCTGCTATTGGTAGTCTCATGTATGCTATGGTAGGTACGAGACTAGACATTGCATTTATAGTGGGAGTTGTGAGTAGATATATGTCTAATCCTAGCAAGAAGCATTGGGAAGCGGTCAAGATGATTTTGAGATATCTAAGTGGCACTAAGGATAAATCTCTATGCTTGGGTAGAGGCAAAGAATCCATTATTGGTTACAAAGATTCTGATTGTGCTGGTCGTGTAGACAATCATAAGTCTACATCAGGACACATTTTTCATTTTGCTAGAGGTGCTATCTCTTGGAGATCTCGTCTTCAAGAATGTACAATTGTTTCTACAGAAGCAGAGTATGTTGTAGCAAGTGATGCATGTAAGGAAGCAGTGTGGCTTCCCCATCTTGCTTTTGATATAGGTCTATCTCAACATGTACCTTGTTTGCCTAGTGATAGTGAGAGTGTCATTGCATTGACTAAGAGTCCAATCTATCATGCAAAGAACAAGCACATTGAGGTATGGTATCACTTCATTAGAGAATGGTTAGCCACTAAGCCCATTATTTTTGAGAAGGTTCATACTCGAGATAGTGCTACAGATGCTTTGACTAAAGCTCTACCACATGATAGCTTTTGCCACTATTGTCACTTGATGGGGGTTAATTGATCCATGATCTTACATAGTTACTTGTATATTGTGTAACATGCCCATTAGGTGGGAGGTATAGCTTGTATACTTACACTTAGGTATTATTTATCACTATTTATATTTCTCCCATAGACACTTTGGCCATATTGGTGTTTAGTGGGAGATTGTTAGTGTTAGTGTCCATGTGAAATGTCAGATGTCCATTGGAAATTTTTGTATATATTCCTTAATAAAACATATAGTAGCCTAATCAGCCATAGACTATAAGTTCGATTGCATTTGTAACACCCAATAAATTTATGTTCGTGCTCTCTGTGTACTGTGTTTTCTGTGTATTCTGTAGGCTATGTGCGGAGTGTTGTGTGTGGCATCTAGATTTAGGTTTTCTACATTGAGGGTATCATCGTGGAGCTCTCGAGAAGGAGAGTCCATTGAGGTGCAGCGGCTAAAAAAATACTTCAGTGTTCAAGGTCTTTGGGTGTTGTGTAGTTTCTATGTATTCTACATGTCTGTGTAGTCTACCATGCATGTCTTTTAGAGATCAGTTTTCTATTGTGAGGGCATCTTAGCAAAGCTCATGCAAAGAGAAATCCGGCATGGTGCATCACCATTGCATTGCCATTGCACCACTTCAAGATGTTCTCACAATTCTTACAAGCACCTACTAGTGAAAATTTGATTGTAGCTAGAAAGAGATCGAGATGCATCAAAAACATGATTAGTTATGGTCTATTTTATCTTTATGATGATGAATTAAGTGGGAAAAGATTCAATGATGCAGATTGGGAAGGTTCAAAGGAGGATAGTTGGAGAGCATTGGGCTATGTGCTCTTACTAGGGAGCAAAGCTATATCATGGAAGTCCAAGAAGAAAACCACAATCACTTTATCATCAATAAAGGCACATTAAAGAGTATTAGCATTAGCCACTTGTGAAATTATGTGGCTTAAAAAGCTCTTTATTGATTTGGACGTTCAAAATCATTTTCATTATTTAGAGACAATATTTATAGCCTCTACCTAGAAAATAACCCTATGTTTCATGATAAAAGTAAACGTATAGAGGGTCATTTTTGTTAAAGAGAAGCTCTTGGCAAAGTACGTGGACAACAAAAATATGTGCAAATATTATGTCCAAGTTCCTTGTAGGATCAAAGCATATGAAGTTCATGGAAGATCTTGACATGATGGAAATAGTATAAAGCAACCATATGACTTGAGATTGATGGTGATTGTTGAAAGGTAAAGGGCAAGCTCAAGTAAATCAGAATATTTTCTCCACATCAATAAGAAATCAATTAGAGTCAAAGGATACGTAGATAAAAGTCATACCAAACAGATTTCAACTACCAAAGAGCTAGATAAATGTCTAGCAAGAAGCAGATGGAGAGCTATGGCAATGGAGCTCGAGATAGAGAGAGAATAGAGAGAGATCAGAAGGGGTTTCTCGTACACACAAATAGGACATGAAAATGTGCCTTTTATTTTCATTGAAAGAGATCACACACACACACATACATACATACATACACACACACACACACACACACACACACACACACACACATATATATATATATATATATATATATATATATATATATATATATATATATATATATATATATATATATATATATATATATATATATATATATATATATGCACACACACAAGAAGATACGCCATTGGCATTCATTTTGATTTTGAAAGTTGGTGATTGCAATCAGACTTTGCCCATGCATTGCTGAAGGAAGCACAAGGGAGTTATTTGCCAAAAGGTATTCTAACAAAAACGATTAGAATTACCCCCTTTTTCCAAGCATTGGAAAACACTAAGTTCTTACATACTTGAGTGCCATATTGGGCATGCCTCATTGGGCATTTTCATCGGGATTTTTAGTGTGCCCTATTAGACTACCACATTGGGTTTGTTCTACCAAATTGGGTTTTGTTTTGCCATATTGAGTGACTTGTGGAACTCAATGGGTTTTGTGTGAAAGCTAGTAATTATCACATTTTATTTATTGTGTTCCTTGAGCTTATCTAACATTGCATGTTTTTGTTTTTAAATTGCATTAGATTTCACCATGTTAGGCTAATGCCAAGTTATTTGGTCTTTGCCTTGATGACTGTCAAAAGGATTAACGATGTTAGATATGCAACACTTTGTCCACACTTGAATTTCATCCTTGATGATTGCCAAAAAGAATTATTGGAATATTGAGTTCTCTATTTATTCTTTCATTTGGCATATCCTTTGGCACTTGGAAAAGAAAAAGATAAACTATGGAAAGGTCTTACCATAGGTCATCACCTAGGCCATGTCTAATCCAGTTACATGTTTTTTTCTTTTGATAAGAGCATTTAATATAGCATATATATATATATATATATATATATATATATATATATATATATATATATATATATATATATATATATATATATATATATATATATATATGTGTGTGTGTGTGTGTGTATGTATGTATGTGTGTGTGTATGCTCATGTTCATACCTATAGTGATGCATTGACAACTTCCTTTTCACAAGTTGTACATAATTTTAACCAATTTTAAATCTTTCCAAAGATGAAGTCTACACATCTGTAGCTACTACTAAAATAGAAGCCACTAGGATGTGTGATTCTGCATTATGGTTCAACAAGGGGTTTAGACCATCCAAAGTTCTTAAAGTTTAGACCACCCAAGGGGTCATGATCAATAGGGCTAAATTATTTGATATAGGCTTTTGATTCCAAGGTTTCTCAAAGGAGGACAATGTGTTGTTACTTGAGACTTTGTTGGATTGGGTCTAGTTATCAATATAAGACTCATGCACATGCATGTGTTTCGCAAACGATCTTGTAACAGATGACTAAGGAATGTGCTCTAAGGTAGACGATATCACTTATGGTGGGTCCGATCCAATGGATCAATGCTTGCACATGAGGTTGCTCCCCCTAAGAGCATACTAGGATACTCCATTCACTAGGCCTCATTGTGTCTTGATCATAACACAATGTTTTATCACAAACTTGCATTAATTTTGGATCCATTTTAGGGGAGCAGATCATGGCATACATATGTGAGATACCTTTCTTATCATAAACATCATGTGAGAAATTGTGGAATGATGTTTTCTTGGAGAGGTGGCTCACGAGTACGTATATGGTGTTGCAAAGATTACATAAACAATGGAGATCTTCTATAGCTGAGAATGAACATCCAATGAATTTTTCAAGCCCGCCCATCTCTAGAAATAGGATTCAAGATGTGATTAGTGTTTTACAGTTAGCCTCACATTTTGCATAGAGCATGTAGCAACCTAGACCATTGTACATGGCTATTAGAAAGTGAAATCCCTATTGCTCAAATTGACTTTTTGCAAAAGAATGGCCTCTTCATCTAAAAAATAATTGAGGTTATTGAAATGTTTGGAAGGATCATCTTTCTCAAATGAGGGAATGTCCATAAGACAAGCGTCGAGATGAAGAGACACAAAATGCAATAAAGGAAGTGTGTCTCTCACTTCATAGAACTCAAAGATAATAAGAATACTTCACAAAAAAACACCATTTGAAGGTATCATGCACAAAGAACTATGGGATTTGAACTCATGACCAATCACATGGGCTAAAACACTTGCCCCAAAAGCCATGGTTGAGGATTACTTCCTAATCCTCCTTCTTAGGGTGTGATTCAACCATCTCTTGCTCATCATTTCTTGAGTCCAACACTCTCTCCCTCTTCTAGAGATCATTGTCCTCAATGATCAATCCTTCATCTCCCCTTGAATTTATGTCCTCACCTTTGCACAGTCTCTCAAACCTTCTTGTTCTCAACCTTGGTCTCTTGAACTTTTCATTTCCAGTTCTTGGCTACTTGCCTACAGACTTGCCTTGCTCTCAACCTTGGTGTCTTGAACCTTGCCTTTTGCCTTCATGGCCACTTGCCTATGGACTTGCCTTGCTCTCAAGCTTGGTATACTTGCCTTTTCGCTTCTTTCCCACTACCCTATGGAAATGAAAGATCCCCAATAAGCTACTTGCCACTCTCCTCCCAACCTTAAATAGCTCTTGCCCTTGGCACATCTAGAGTATTCTCTAAGGTCCAAAAACTCCTCATATGGCCACTTTGAGGAGATGAAATGACTTCAAAGACTCTTGCTAGAGCCTTGGCTCCACTGAGTTATGGTCCTTGATGTGGCTAGGGCCCTCAACCAAATGTACATAGACCATTGGTGGACCATAGATGTCTAAATAAATGTAACACTCTCTCCCTCTTCTAGAGATCATTGTGCTCAAGGAATGATCAAGGAAGGAAAGTGTTTGGGAATCAAAGCTTCTAATTCCCAAGTAGCATTTGTGAGTGGACCCAGATGGTCCCTTCTAATAAATACTCTAGTATGGAGCAATTACATAGCTATCGCTCCCTCTTATCAAGGGCTCTAAATGAAACATCTGGCTTAGATCTTCTAGCTTCTAAAGCAAATAAGCCATCCACACAATTCTCATCTTGAGAAATGTATGGTCTAAGCTTGCTAACATGGAAAACTAGGTGAACTTTGCAATCATCTTGCAATTGTAATTTGTATGTGACATCACTAATCTTCTTAATGACTATCCAAGGTCCACAAAATCTAGGGGATAACTTGGGCGTCTGACCAACTTTCAGTGACAAATGAAGTGCAACCTCTAAAATCACATGATCGCCTTCTTGGAATGTTCATGGTGTACGATGTTGATCTACAAATGTTTTCATCCTCTCAATATCTTGGAGAAGATTGAAATAAGCTATTTTCAAGTTAGCTTGCATATTTGAAAGAAACTGTGAATCACTTGGAGACCTTTTGGGTAACCCAATGGTAGCTGGACTGTGGGAAATAAAAACCATAAATCATCTCAAAATGTGATAGCTTAGAAGTATTGCGCTTCCAACTATTACAAGAAAACTCAACTAATGGGAGGAACATCCCAATCTATTTGTTCCTCTAAAAGATATGTCCATGGCATATCTTTCAATGTCTCATTAACTCTTTTGATATGACCATATGTTTGTGGATGCTCTCCACTACTCATCTTGAGTTGAACTTGAAGTTTATTAAACATGTGTTTCCAAAAATTTCCTATAAACTTTGGATCCCAATCTAAAACTATAGATTTAGGTAGACCATGCAGTCTAAAAATATTCTAAATAAATGGTTCCACAACTGTAGAGCTTCCACTAATTCCTTGGTAGGAATAAAGTGTCCCATTTTCCTCAAATGATCAACCACTACAAGATTAGCATTCTTTTGTCATGGTTTCCTAGGTAAACCCATTATGAAGTCCATGGAAATACTACCCCAATAGTACTTCGGTATTTCCTATGCTAGTAGTTGAGATGGATGATTGATCCTCTCTCCTTTATTCACTTGAAAGGAGAGAGGATATTATTGACTTACATAATTGTTCACATATTGACCATCTTTGGCCACCAAAAGGTGTGTCTAATGAACTACAAAGTTTCTCAATACCTAGATATCCTACACAAGGCACATCGTTGTTTTTGAAAATAACTTCTTTTTTGAACTTCCCTTCTTGGGAATTAGGCACACAAATCTTTCCTTTTCTTTTGAGAAAACCTTGCTCCACTTGAAAATTAGAGAATGCCTTATCCTCATTATTCCTGACAACTTGTTTATTATAGACTGATAGTAATAATCATCAATCTATAAATCTTTGATCTCTTGGATTAAAACAATGTCTAGAACTATGAAGCGATATATGAGATAATATTTGATGTAGAATACAAGATAATGCATCTAAAACTGTATTCATTTTTCCTTTTCTATATAAAATTTCCATGTGAATTTCTTGCATCAACTCAACCCAATTAGCTTGTCTCCCTTGAAGATCAGGCTAGGAATCAACAATGTGATCATATGGCTCTCCAGGACCATCATAATGATTTCTCATACATTTGGCTTCTTGAATGGGTCTTAGTCTTCTATCTTGCTCTGGTGGTTGAAGGACTATAGGGACAACAAGACATGCTGGTTGTCGTCCTGGTCCTCCTCCTTGTGGTGGTTTCATTGGGAAGGGTTGCCTATTCACATTTCCGCTTCCTGGTTTTGCATGATAGTTGGGATTGGTTCTTGGCATAGAGAAGAGCACTTGTGGCCTGACTAGCACACTTTGTTGACTAGTTTGCTCAAAGATTGGGTTTTCAATGCTCTAATATGTTCTAGGAGGGATCTGAGAAGTGGTTGTTTAATCTTTGGGAGGGAACACTGGTAACCCTAAATATCTCAATCTTGACTTGTCACGATCATCAACAAGACAATATCTCTGTTTATTCTAGTCTAGTTAAATAACTCTAGATGAGCCTTCTAGATCTTGTAGTTCATAGATAATGGTAGGGTTGATGCCTTCTCCTTGTATAGGTGATGTGGCTTGTAGCAATTTTTCTAGTCCACTTACCATATACACGTTCGTCAAGTCTTCATCTTGAGGGATTAGATATCCTCTCCACACATTAGTGATTACTAACTTTCCTCTAGGAGTGGTCATAGCTTCTCCACTACTGGGTCTAACAAGGTTTTCTAGTTCCTCAACTTCTTCTGTTTCATTCATTCTCTCTGGTTGCTCATTCACTGCATATATGTGTCCTAGTTTGTCCATGTAGAATCCTCCTTTATATTTTATAGTTGTTCAAGGCACAATCTCTGAGTCTATAGAATTTTCATTCTTGCCACCAACCTATTGAGGTCATCTAGGTAGATGGGTAGTCCATGCACATTAGCGAAAATGTATTGCAGGGATGTCCTATACTCCCCTTCAATTATAGACATGAGCCTGACCAATGTCACTGAGCTGTGCATCTCTTTTGAAGTCGTAATAGGATCTCCTTCTAAGCCACTAGATGTATCCGAAGAGATTGAATGGATACTCTTGTGTGTGATAGTTCCTACTGATGATATTACACTTCTTTGACTCCCTAGCACTCGTCCTGATCTTAGGTTTATTCACCACCTAGGACCTTCGGTCTCCTTGGGGTGATCTATCAAATCTAGGTATAACTTAGATCAATAATTAAGCACTATAAATTTTATTTTTTTCCTTCTAAGCCCTTTTGTAGCTCTTTATTTTTCCCACGATACATGATACTTGAGGTTTTTGGTAATAAATGATACTTGTAATCCCTCATGATACACAATACTTGGGAGACTCATGATACTTGATACTTCCACTACCAACAATACACGATACACGTTTGCATGATATGATACTAGACTCAATCATGATACATGATACTTTGATATGGCACGATACATGATACTCGAATATTCATGATACAATACTTGGGATCTCTACGATAAATGATACATAGGGTACATGATACGATACTTGGGATCTCTATGATACATGATACACAGGGGCATCAGCGATACATGATACACCCTAGTACGAGACATGATACCGATACCTTCTTGGGATACATAATACTTGGGAAGTATTGATGATACATGATAGTGGGCGATTGCAATACTCAATCCGGTGATACACGATACCCAGATATTGTGATACATGAGGATTATAAGGTATCAGTGATACACGATACTTTCCAAGTATCGTGACACGTGGGAACTTTGGTATCTCAATACCAAAATTTGATCGGTCATGATACTTAGCCTTTGTAAAGTCCAAATGGAAAATTTTTTGTGGATATGTGAACCTTGTGCCCTCTTTTTCACCGTTGTCTACCTATAGATGTAAAATCTCTATGCAACCCCACAATATAGCACTCATGATACTTGTGGAGTTTCATTTCACATTGGGCGAGTGATCGATCAAATTTTCAGTTTACTAATGGTGTAGAACTCACCTTCAAGATTATTTCCTCAAAGTTTCAACACTAAACTCTCTCTCTAAGCTCCACACTCTACGCAATACTCACTTGATGATACAAATCATCAGTGAAGTCCTCCACTCTTGCACAAACAAGTGACCAAATGTGGTGATTGTTTTGGTTTTTAGTCTTTGGATGTGACCTAAGACTCAAAGAAAACTTGAAGAAATAAATTTCTTGTTTGGTGAATTTTTTGGAAATAAAAAAAAATATACTAAACTTCTACAATAGCTTTGCTACTTCCTACCCTACTCCTTCCACTCTCACACCTAAACCTAAAAACTTGTCACACACACAACAAGTGTGTAGAGTAAGTGCAAGAAAAGCTTTGACTTTCCAAGCAACTGAAATCACTTCTTCACGCCCACTGCCTTCACCCCAATGCTTTAACCATCATGTAGGCACCTTGATCAGACTTGATCCCCAGCAACGATGCCAAAAACATGTGTACCTAAGCTCATGATGTCTTAGGGACATTGATGAAGGAGAATATACCTCAATCATCAACAAGTGCATATATTGGTGGATTTATACATGCGTTAAATTATCAATCCATGGACTTAGACCATATCAAGTGTATGAGTATGTGTGCTTTCTTAATGTTTAATGGATTGAATGTGCAAACAATGTATGAAAATTAGGTTTGACTACCTCTCATGTCACCTTTCTCACTGGAAGTGTGTATCATGATACTTGTAATAGTAGTAAGCACAAATTAAGCCATATGTCTCAGCTCTGATACCCAAATATGGTCAATCGTAGGTTTTTTTTGAAGCTCTTGACAAGAAGCATCAATGGCAATGGATTAATTTGACAAATGTACTTCAAGTTATGAGAAAAATATAGAGTGGCAAGAAACACCAACTCTTGCTTCAGAGCTCGACAAGCTTCATATACACATTACAATGGCTACAACAGTAGGGGAAGGGGTATACAACACCTATAGGCACACTTTTCATGCATCACACACACATACAAGTGCATGGAAAAGAAGATAGACATACAAGAAGAAGCAAATTCGAAATTTCAACTTGTTAGTTCTTCATAATGGCAAAACTTTTTTCACAAAGTGTCACCAAGTGACTTATATACATGTGCCCTAAAATGGTCCTTTCACATAAGTGATCAGCCACTTTCTCTAAAAATCACTAAATTCCTACTATTTTACAAGGCTAATATTACATTCTTTAGGGCATGCAACTAGAGGACTCCTCTAGAGCATTTACATGTCTTTTTGAAGTTTTACAAAGGATTGTTTATAATAAAATGGGCTTAAAAAATGAAAATTTTGGGGCCCACTTTTCTTCACTTCTTTCTCTTGCAAAACACTCCCCCTCTTAGCCTTTGTCATCCCATGATAGGCTTCTGTGGGTTTCCCTGATGCACAACAAGTGTCTGGAGATGGATCAATTATCTTAACATGTTCCCAATTGTTTATCTCCCACATGATGCTACAATTTCCATGTGTATATTTCTTTTAATCACATGCTACCAACGATGGAGGAAGCCTTGAAGACTTGGGGACAATTTGTTACCTTATCTGAGCCTCTGTTCATTACTTCCATCTTCCCCTTGATATTCCTTATATTCACACACTAGGGTTTCTATCTTAATTTGGGTTGCCATGCACGCAACAAGTGCCTGGTAAGGTATCACATTTTGTGACCCTTTTCAACTTCAACCTCTTTTTGTTGCTTAAAAGGTCTTGGTTTTAACTTCTTTGTTCACACTCTTCGGCACCTTGGTGAATTCTTCGCGCTTGTGTCTTTCCTCTCCTTGTACCTTCTTTCGCCTAATGCATGCCCCTACGAGGCTTTGGGCAGAGAATGAACTCCTTTATTGAACTGTTTTGTGTTTTGATTTTCTTCTTCTCCTTCCTATGTGTGTTTCTCCCTCCACAAAAGTATATGAAGAAAACTATTGAGCGGGATCCGGACCTAGACTTGAATTTCAAAGCCATTCCTTTCAATTACACACAAAAAGAGTTTGACATGGTGGACCTTGTCTGGAGGAAAAGATTTTTGGAAAAGAATCCAACTTTGCGAGTACACTGGAAGGAGGCACCATACTTACTACAAGTCAATCCGGCATTTTGTCCTATGCCATGGCTTTGACCATGGCCACAATTTTGGGAAGAATAGTAGAGTGGTAACCTAAATAAGCAGTGGCTCAATTTTCCCCTATTATTGAGCCCACCACATAATTATTTGCCAATAGAAGACTACATGGTTAGGGCCATTGAATTTTGTCTATCTAGATATGCTCATGTCCCAGATTTAGCGATCAAGCTAACAAATAAGATTCTCAACATGGTATTAATAGTCTTAAAAGTTTTCAAACATGTTGAGTACACATTTTTGAACATCATTGACATCAACCAAGGCACATATGCCTTGATTTCTTATCTTTCTTTCATGCCTCGTTGCTTAACTATCATGGCATATTATTCATGTCTCATGTTTTCACGGAGTCCCTACTTACAAACTTTCAAAGAAGCATTTTTTACAGGATTTGCTGAACTATACTCGCAAATAATTTTGAAGATTTCATCTAATTTAAATGTAAGACTTGTAGCCTATAAGCTCAGATTTTTTGTTGATCATCATCAAGATCCCCATGACGGAGTCAAATCTACTCAATGGTAGCAGTTTATGATAAGAGAATCCAATTTCATCAATGCGATTGAACAAAAAGTCTACCAAACCTACATGTGTCACCATCAAAAGCCTGTCGGGATGACAAAATTCAAGGAGGCTCAAACAAGGTGACAAATAACCTCTGAATCTTGAAGGCTTCATTGACCGTTGGTAGCATGCACTTAAAAGAATTGTACATAGGGAATTACAACATCACATCGAAGAGGAACAAGTTGGCAAGAGGCGAATGAGGATATCAAACCTCATTTACCATATTTATCCTAGGTTCAGCCACTTGTTGTGTGTCAGAAAAACCCATAGAAGCCTGTCAAGGGACGACAGAGACTAAGAGGGGGATAGTGTTGTAGAGGAGTGAAGACAAGGAAGCAAAAACAAAAAGAAGTAAAGAAAATCATGCCCCAATTTTTTCAAGAAATGGCTAATTTTTGTTTTCAAAAATCTATTGTATTATTGAGAAGCTTTGTAATTGCTCTAGAGGAGTCCTTGAGATGCATAATCCCTGAAGATTGTAACATTACCTTTGTATAATAGTAAGAACTTAGTGATTTATAGAGAAAGTGTTGGTCCCTTGTGTGAAAGGACCAAAATTCGGGTACATGTAATATAAGTCATTTGTGACTCTTTTGTAAAGAGTTTTTGCCACTTTGAAGAGCTAACTTGTAGAATTTTCAATTTTGCCTCTGCTTGCCTACGTATCTTCTTCTTCATGAGTTTGTGTGTGTGTTTGAGGCATGGAATGTGTGCCTCGAGGTTTTATCTCCCCCTTCCCAGTCTCTTTTTCTTGTTTTAGTGTGTGTGTGAACCATAGAAAGTTTAGAAGTGAGAGTCAGTGTTTCCCTTCACTCTAGTTTTTGGCCATAGCTTGAAGCATAGAGGTTTGATTGAGCTAAAAATCATTATTTAGATGTGTCTCATCAAGAGCTTTGAAATGAACCTGATATTCACTATGTAAGGCTATCGGAGCTAAGAGATATTGCTTGATATATGTTTGTGTTTATATATTTAGGTAGTGATGTGTGTGAACATTCTAGGACTGCCAGGGGACTTTTTTTTCCTCTTTAGGAGGTCCCCCCCCCGCCCCCCCCCCTTGTATATATGCCTATTGCCCTAACGGGCTACTTATCTTTGTACATTCTAGTGGTAATACATTCAATTTTGTGTGTTGTGCTCCAAGCTTCTTCTTCTTCTTCCTTGTGTTATTTGCGTGCTTCCGCAGATGTCTAACTCCAACAATTGGTATCAGAGCAGGTCTCCACTTCATCTAGGGCGTCGTCGGCACCTCTCCGGTTGCTGTCTCAAAATCACAGAAATTTAGTGAGCATGCTCAAGGTGTTTCAGAGATCAAAACACCTTCCGCTTTGTCATGCCAAAATCATGATTTGAGCTCGTTTCAACCTCCAAACACACCATCGCAATGCTTGTGTAGGCTATTTTGTCTTTTTGTGCCAAAGATATATACCAGTTTTGATTCGCCAGTACAAGTGTCTCAAAGTCTACTACAAGTTTAATAGAACTCATAAGGGTAATTCTGCTCAACTTTTTCAGATACAACCATTTTTCTGCATCAGGGTATTTTAGTCACTGGCCATGGCTGAAAGCAGTGATGTATTTCGTATGTTGGCTATTGAGGATAAGTTGGAGGGTACAAATTACCCATTGTGGGCTTATATGATGTGTAATGTATTGGTCACAAAAGGACTATGGAATATTGTGTAGGGTGTTGAAAAACGTCCTATTACACCTGTGAATATAGGTACTACAAATACATGTACTGAAGATGATATAGATGGTGTCGAAGATGGTGATATTCTACAGATTCCTATTTGTGCTGCTATTTCTATTGCACCTATTGCAGAGCAAATTCATTGGGATGGTAGAGATGCTCGAGCACATGCATTGATAGCTTTATTTGTCAAACGTGCCATTATTCCTCACATTCGCTCTTGCAGAATAGCTAAGGATGCTTGGGATACACTTATCGCATTGTACCAAGCTAGGAATGAGGCTCATGTTGTTTACCTCCGAAAACAGTTGGAGAGTGAGCACATGAAAGTTCACTTGTGTAGACTCATCTGAATGGTCTTCCCGACTCATATCAGAGTTTTTCTTCTACTCTTCGTTTGACGATGAAAGGCAATCCAATTGCCTTAACATTTGAAGAGTTAGTTTTTTTTTTGTTGCAAGAAGATTAGTCTAGGTAGAACATGTCTATTATGCATGTTGTAGATAAAGCTTTCCTGGCTAGTGATAAGGGCAAAGGTAAATGGAGCTCTGCTACTAGTAAGAAGAAATCTGGAAATGTTGCACATTTGAAGAAGGAAGACAAAGATGAGAAGAAATCAAAAAAGCAAAAATTGTTTTGCAAATACTATAAAGCAAATGATCATGTCATTAAGAGCTGTCCAAAACTGGCTGCTAAAGAGGCAAAGAAGAAAGAGGCTGTAATGGTTGTTGTAGAGGCCTCTACACCAAAAACAGAGTCTGCTAATCTTGTGCAGGATGAAGAATGAGGGTTTATTACTGTTTGCAGTTTTGACCCATCTTCTCATGAGCAATGCATGTCTGTAGTAGACTCAGGTGTCTGGTACTTTGATAGTGGGGCAACCAAACATATTACCTCGCAGCACAATTTCTTCTCTTCATTGGAGCCTGCCCCTATAGGGAATACTATCACATGCGCCAGCAACTCCTCTTATCCTGTCATGGGAGTTGGTAAGATCATTTTGACTACTGTTGATGGTAGTTCTTTCACTTTATCAGATGCTTTATTTGTGCAAGGGATCAAGAAGAATCTGTTATGAGTTTCAGCTTTAGCCAAGATTGGCTTGGTTGTGAAATTTTTTGATGACATATGTACAGATCATGATCTATCAAATGGCAACGTGATTATTGCTTCTCCCATTTTATCTCATGGGTTGTATAAGCTCATAGATTATGAAAAATCTGTGAATGATTTAGCATGTGCAATTCATGATTCTCAGGCTACGTCAGATGCAAAGCTTTGGCATGCATGGTTTAGTCATCTGAATTTTACTAGTTTGCTACACCTAAAGAAATTTGAAATGGTGTCTTCTTTGCCCAAACTTGAGGCACACGATAAACATGTATGTGAAGGCTCAATTTGAGGAAAAATGCAACATTCTGCATTTCCAAAAGATGGTTCAGTTCGAGCTACATAGAAATTGCATCTTGTTCATAGTGATGTTTGCAGTTCTATGCATACTCCCTCTTTTGGAAATTATCTTTACTTCATGAATTTCATTGATGATTTTTCTAGGTATGCATGGGTATATCCATGGAAAGAAAAGTCCGAAGTGTTTATGTGTTTCAAATACTTTCTAGTTTTGGCTGAAAATCTGTCAACATGTAAAATGGGCACCCTTTGTTCTGATCGAGGGGGGGATATATGTCTTCTGACTTTAATGCATTTCTGGCTGAACATGGGATAAAACATCAGTGTACACTACCGTATACACCTCAACATAATGGAGTTGCTAAACAGAAGAACATGTCACTCATGGAGATGGCGAGGTGTATGGTCAAGAGTTAGGCTTCACCACATAGTTTCTGGCTTGAGGCTGTCATGTGTGCAGCATATGTACTTAACATGTGTCCCACTAAGGCGTTATAGTCTATCACTCCATATGATGCTTGACATGGTTGCAAGCCATCTATTTCTCATATGTGTGTTTTTGGTTGTGTGGCATATGCATTAGTGCCTAAACAACATCATAGAAAATTGGATGATAAAGCAGTAAAATGTATTTTTGTTGGGTACAGTTCTGAAAGCAAATGCTATCATCTATATCATCCATAGATTAAACACATTTTGGTTAGCCATGATGTTGTTTTGTGGAAGATGTTATTCAACCCTTACTTTCATGTACTAAGGAGACATCTGTTTGCTCCAAACACATGTATGATACTTTGCTGCCTCTTTTTATAGGTGGACAGTCTAGTGCTGGTCCTAATGAGGCAACTTCTCAACCTTTGCACGTTTCATGTGATGATGTAGATCATTCCATTTTTGATGCAGATTTACATAATGCAGTCGTTGATGAGAGAGCTGATATTGAGGAGGCAAAAACTATGCCAAAATGGCTGGTGCATACTTTGCATGATAGCAAATTAGATGCATCTCTATCATATCATACTTGATCAAGCTCTCATAGTGCCTTTTTTGCATCAGATTGCTATGCTATGGCTACCTCTAGTCTCTATGATGAGACTGAACCTGTTTCGTTTGATGAAGCGCAAAATTCTGAACATTGGATGGCTCCAATGCAATCTAAATGATGCATATTGCTGATTTTAAGGCTGATTTGCATGCCTCATTTGAGATGTATGATTGGGGGCATTTGCATCACTATTTGGGCATTGAGTTTATGCAAGTTGATGGTGGAATGGATTTGTGTCAAACGAAATATATTGACACATTATTGCAACATTTTGGCCTTGAAGATTGTAAGCCTATGGCCACCCCTATGGAGAAAAGTTTACGATTGAGTCTTCATGATGTTGGAGATGCATTTGATGTTGTTCTCTATCACCAAGCTATTGGATGCTTGATTTACTTATGCACTACTTGGCCAGATATTTAGTTTGCTGTCTCACAGATGAGCAAGTTTATGCATTGCCTGGGTGTCAAGCATTGGCAGGCGGTTAAGTGCATCTTTTGCTACTTGAGTGGTAACGGGCTACTTGGATTCTTTTATCCCAAGGGGGGGATCATTACCGCTAGATTTGCATGCTTTTTCTAACAGTGATTGGGTTGGTTGCTATTACACTCGTGTGTCCACTAGTGACTTTTGCTTCATGCTTGGTAGCTCATGTATATCTTGGTTGAGTAAGAAGCAGACCATTGTGGCCACTTCCAATTGTGAGGCTGAGTATAGGCCAGCTTTCATAATGACTGTTGAGTCTGTGTGGCTTAGACACCTTATGGCTGATTTGGGTGTTGGTCGGTCTTCTACCACCACCATCTTCATTGACAGTGAAAGCGCATTGGTAGTTGCAAGGAACCTTGTGTTCCATGCTTGCACTGAGCACATTGAGGTGCATTATCATTATGTCAGGGAGAGGTTCTCTGCTGGGGAGATGAGCTTGGCATATGTGCCCACACAGGAGAACATTGCAGACCTTTTAATAAAGGCTCTACCTAGGGAGAAGTTTGAAGCTTTCTGCAAAACTTTGGGCTTACTTCCTTTTGTGGCTTGATTCCACATAGCTTGGCACTTCCTTATACATGAGTGTGATCTTCTTGTTCACCGCATCACTCCCACGTGGGATTTGGTTATACATTTAGGTAGTGATGTGTGTGAACACTCTAGGACCACGAGGGCACTTTTTTCCCTTTTTAGGAGGTTTTTTCCTCCCGGCTTGTATATATGCCTATTGCCCTAACGGGCTACTTATCTTTGTACATTCTAGTGGTAATACATTCAGTATTGTGTGTTGTGCTCCAAGCTTCTTCTTCTTCCTTGTGCTATCCGCGTGCTTTCACACACATTTAACTCCAACAATTTGTTGTTGCACTAAGTATCGTGATACACACTGTCATGTAAAAGGTGTCGTGTGAGGTGGATGTTCCCTTTTTGCATGTATTACTTGTCCCTTTCATACATTAACTATCATTTAAACACATGTATTCATACACTTGATTGGGATAAACTCTCGGATTGATAATTTAATGCATGTATCAATGCCACCACTATATGTTTTTGCTTGATGACTGAGATTTAGTTTTGTTTGTCGCAAATGCCTAAGACATTGTGAGCTTAGGTACACAAGGTGACACTTCAAAAGCTATAAGGGGCATGAGAATTCACTCTTATGAGATAGCATATGTGCTCTCACACGGGTGCCACATGGCACCCATGTGAGAGGCAGTATGGTGGTTTGTATTCTGGAAAGAGAGAGAATATTTATGTTGTGATGGTATGTAGTTGGGAGGATAGCTTGAGTTAGAGAATCTCCATGTGATGTCCAAATTATTAGTTGGCATCGAACTTCATCTTCATCTTCGTTGAAACTCGAGTCTATTAAAAAATGAGGAGTGTCATCGAGAGAAAGACCCATGTGCAAATGTGAATGCCCACACAATGCTCCTAGTTTAGACTACACGCTCATGTGCATGCAAGAGACCAAGGAGACTGTCCATAGCCTCTCCTCCCTCACCTCCTCCTCTTACGTAAAGAAGAATACATGCTCAAGTCTCTTATATAGGCCAAAAGCGACATTATTACCTACTTTATAGGATAAATGCACTCTGTGTTGATTGATTCATGCAAGCAAGGAACATAAAGACCTCTCCTTCACATTTATAAGGAGCTAAATTCAATAAATTTCAAATATTTTTCTTCGAATTCCCACCATCTAAGATTTATATTTTTTAGGAAATTCGGGGATCCAAGTATGCATATACATATTACGAGATCTGGATATTGGAGTGGGCAAGAAAACAGCTGAAGAGCTTTCATGGATGGACTCTTGCGCTTTCCAAAGAAGAACATTCCATCATTTTCCTCCTTTCACGTATCTCACCAACACCTATACCTTCACCGAACCCTAGCTTAACTCTTAGAGATATGATTGGAGCAATCTTGATCTTGATTGAAAGCCTATCTTCTGCTTCGCAACAAATGATACATTATTTGAACAAGATTTTACAAGTAAAAAAAGATTTGCAAAACCTTGGTAGGAACTAGAAGACATGTTTGGACCTCATTTAGGATCATTTTCTGTTCGATTTCACTGGTGTCACCTGGGTTTAGCATTGTGGACATGATATACAAGTGTTGGAGTACATTTTGAAGACTGGCAAGGATCGGAAAGAAGGTTAATTTTTTTACTTTTGCTTTGCCTTTGACTTTTCAGCACTTGGAGGTTGTTTTCATGTGTGATCCTATGACCACAAAGTCACTAGGTGGTTCTCTTTACCTTGTCACTTTCATAGATGATGCTACTATAAATTTTTGGGCATATCCTATCAAATTGAAGGATGATGTATTCCCTATTTTCAAAAAATGGCTTGCTTCAACAAAGACTGAGAAAGGAACTAGGATCAAGGCTTTACGTTAAGATAATGGGGGTGAGTATACCTCACGTTGATTCAGCCTTTTCTGTCATTCTAGAGGAATTGGTAGAGATTTTATAGCTCCTTATACCCTAGTATAGAATGGTGTAATTGAAAGGATAAATAGAAGATAGAGTAGTTTCTATGCTACATCATGTAAACCTTTCACAAGGCTTTTGGCCAAAAGCAGTATTGATTGCAATTCGTGTGATTAACCTTCCCCCTAGTATTGGCAAAGGTTTGAAAGTGAAACAAGATTTATGGACAAGGAAGCCACCATATTATAATCATCTTTGAGTTTTCGGGTATGAAGTGTATGTTGATGTACCCAAGAATCTTAGACAAAAGTTAGACCATAAGTCAAAGACATGCATTTTTCTTGGATATGGTCGAGAAGGCCGATTGGGATATTGCTTATTGGATCCTAAAACATAGTCAGTGATCAAAAGTCATAATATCATTTTTTATGAGTTTAAGATGAAATGGGAAGAGTGGTGTTTGAGGATATTATTCTTCCAATTGGCATGGATAAAAATGCTACACATAGGGATCCTAAGGAGAATGTTCAATCAAATAAATCTGCAAATGTTTCTATTCAGCAATCGTTGAGATGTTCTGCATGTGTCTCACATCCATCTGATAGATATGTTTGAGGTTTGGATTTGGTTATTGTTGCAGAGCTAAGAAGAGAAAAAGGCAGAGAAAAAGACGGGCCCCAAAATTTTTCCGATTTGGATACCTTATTTTTGTATCATAATCATTTTTGTAATATATTTTCCGATGTAAACGCACTAGAGGAGTCCTCTAGATGCATCCCCACAAAAGATTAGTAGCTTACCCATGTAAATTAGTAGGAAATTAGCCTTTTAGTGAATAAAGTGCCGGTCTCTTGTGTGAAAGGACCATTTTTAGGGCACATGTATATAAGTCAATATTTGACTTTTTGTAAGGAGTTTTTGCCATTGTGAGAATCAAGAGCACAAAATTTCGAATTTGTGTCTTGTCCTCTCTGTATCATCTTCTTTGTGAGTTGGTATGCATGTGTGTTGCTTGAAAAGAGTGTTAGGAAGTGTTGTCTATGGATGAAAGTATTTGTTTGCTGTTGTTAAGGTGTGTGTGAAGTGTAGGAAGGTCATTCCCACGACTCAATATTTTGCTCATAACTTGAAGTAGAAGCGTCAAAATTGAGTGAAAATAACCACCATTGGATGTGTCTTCTCGAGAGCTTCAAAACGCATATGCTATTCGCTATATTCGAAGTTCGGAGCTGAGAAAAAAGCTCAATTTATTGTTGACTGCTGCTCCAAGTATCGCGACACCATGACTGACAGTTGAAGCTTGTTTGAAATAGTCTTAGCCTTGTTTGCACTCTTGGGAAGGCACGTTTGCATTGATCATCATTTGAATGCATGTCTTCATACACTCGGCTAGGTTTTGATACTCCTCGGATTGATAAATAAAGCGTGAATCCCCACTATATGCACTTGAGGGGGATTGAGGTATAGTCTCTTTCTCCACAAGTCCCTAGGTTGGATCTTAGGTACACACATTTTTGGCGCCGTTGTCGGGGACTGTCGAATCAAACCGAGGCATTCGTGTGATGGTAAGTAGCTCTTTGCATTGAAGCGAGTAGAGGAGCTGTGAATTTCTCTTCTTTGGTGAGTCACATTCATATGCACTTATTACTTCTCACTCTTGGAGTGTGTGTAGTAAGTTGTTAACCTAGGGAAGTGAGTGGAGTGAGTAGAGTAGGAGGAAGAAGGGAGTAGCTAGGAGGTTCAAATAGCCATTAACCTTAGCTATGTTGAGTCCTTGTAGTTAGGAGAATTTTTCAAAAGGTATAAAAACCAAAAAGTGTCATTCTTCAAGTCACTTGATTCCTAAGCAAGTATCGTGGAAGCAAGCCATCGAGTATCGCCTTCAGGAAACTGAGTGATTTGAGCTGCGCAGGCAAGTAGGAGTGGTCGAGAAGTTGAAGAAGAGTTACCAAAGTGAGTACTTTAACCTTCTACTTATCAGTGCTAACTAAAATAATCATCTCAATAGAAAGACCTGTGGTAAGTATCGTGAAAGGTGGGCAAGGGTAAAGGGTGAGTATATTCTGTGATACAGGCTAAGGAAAGAGGGTAGAGGCAGTCTAAGAATATGTGTATGTACTCAAAATAAAAATAACACTAACAAGAAATCGGAAAAAGGCCAAGTATCCTGTTCTCCCGCAGTTGATATATCGTGATACCTAGGTATCATGAACTCCTGTGGTCGAGTATCGCGATATTTGAACTGGTCGAATATCGTATATCATCGAGAAATCCTCTCGATACTTGTCAATATCGTGTATCGTGAGGGTAACTCTTCGCGATACTTGTCGAATATCGAGTATCGTTTGAAATTTTCCACGATACTTGGGAAGTATCGTATATCGTGAAAATTCAGATCTCGATACTCATGGAGTATCATGTATCGTGAGTCTCTGGTCGCGATACTTAACTGATATCGAGTATCATGAGGTACAGCAAAGTCAAGTATCGTGTATCAAGTTCTTCAAGTATCGAGTATCATGTTCACCAAATATCGTATATCGTGTTCCCTGAAGTATCGTATATCGAGTTTCTGCAGATATCATGTATCGTGTCTAGTCAAGTGGTTGAGTATCGGGTATCGTTTGCTCAAGTATCAAGTATCGTGGTACCTTTTTAGTGTTAGATATCGAGTATCGTGACATACTGACCTTGTTGAATATCGTGTATCATGGATATTTTGTTGGGGTCAAGTATCGTGAATTGTGGACTCACTGTCTATCCTTCTCCTACCAAATTTTCTCTAGAATTCTGACCCTCAATAGGGAACTCTAGAATCTGGAGGTTGGTTAAGGATAATCAGAGTTTTTAAGTGAATGAACCTAAGGTCTGGGAGAACCCTAGGAAGTCGAAGGTGTGATTTCTTCTGTAGGAAGTATAGCCGAACCCAGTAGCCGCTGACATTATTTTGAAACCTCTAGTGAGTCAGAGGAAGAAATTCCCATGGCTTCCGAGGATATGCAGAACACTATACCAATGATTGGCATGATGTCAATTATTGAGGGAGAATATCGGACATCTTTGGAATATGTGAACAAAATGAGATATCTATCTACCTAGATGGTCTAAACCGATCAGTGGCCAGATTAAAGAAAGCTTCAGATGCATACATAGTGCCTAGGTCAGCAGTTAAGTATGCAGGAGGAATTTATATGGACAAGAGAGATATCCAGTATGTAGTTACGGAACACCCTGTAATTATCAACGAACACGGGAAAGAAGATAATGCTCATAACCCTGATAATTCATATCAGCAGTCTGGACAGACACAACAAACCCATAATCCAGTCAGACCACATGTGCAGTTTTCTATGCTGACAAATAACCCTAATTATCGGCCACAGCCACCTGTTGACCCAAGGAATAGAATTCCTGCCCCAGTCAGACCACCTTAGCAAGAGGACCAGGCATACCCATAGGAAGACTAGTTTTCCTGGTGATGCCTAGACCACCTGAAGCAGGAAGAAGGTTAAGACCTATTCAAGTTGCCAAATGCATGAGAAACCATTATGATGGCTCAAGTGAACCTTACAATCCATTTAAATAGTATGTGGATAGATGCCCTGTTGAAGAGAGACCCACTCAAAACAAGATGGTGTCATTGTTTTTAAAAGGGTTAGTAAATGGATCATTAAGATCTCTGGTATATGTGAAAAGAGTTCAAACCTTGCAAGAATGCATGAAAGAATGTATTGACCTAGAGGACAATTTAGCAGAAGACCTAAGAATACCTCAACTAGTAGCGAAGAAATTGAACATTCAAGGACAGAGGAATTACCCCAACAACCCAATGAGAGTGCCCATGCTTAGGAGATGTATGCATTGTGGAGGTGATCATCCCTCTCATTTGTGCACTAGGGGAGTAGTCCCACCACCTGCTTATGCTTACAATAGACCACCTATTCCGGGCCCTCTACAATATTGCAGCATAGAACAAAAGTACACCAATCACAGTGTAGAAAACTGTCCTTACAATCGGCAATCAAGACCGCTACAACCTGTTATGAGACCTTATGGATACCCTCAGAGAGATCAAGGAGGAGAAGCTTTTAGATATCCCACATATCAGCAACAGGGACCATTACCATGACCTTATGCTTACCAAGGTTACACTCAGCCACAACCGGTGTTAGGACAACAACCGCCCCATCCTCAGAATGTTGTCCCAGTGAAAATGGCTCAACCTGAAGAAAACTTTGAGAGAGCAATAGTTCCAGCCACACCTTTGACTAGTAATGAATCGTATGACTCATCCTATGACCATAGTCAAGGAAACTATTCCACTTATGAGAGCTCTATGATAGAATATGGACTGATGTACGAACCATACACATATGGCATGGAAGCACCAAATAATGCTTACAGATATGAGCAAGATTATGTGTCATTGATGTACACAGCTCCCAAAGCACCCATACCCCCCCGACCTATGAATAGACCGCCTGTAGCTAGAGGGCCATGTTATAGATGTGGAGGTGACCACTATATCAGGGAATGTACAATACCAAATCCTCCACCACCACAACGAGTCTGGGAAGGATACTGTAGTGATTGTGGTAAAGAACACCTTTTTAGAGAGTGCCCCAAAAATCCCAACAAAGTTAACTCGAACGTGCAAATCAATGTGATAGAAGTAATAGAGTCGTTAGGGAGTGATAAGGAGTACACGGTGCCATTGAAAGCAATAACAAGAGCTAAAGCTAGAGAGACCCTAGAAAAAACTAAAGAAAATAATCAAGGTGATAGAGGAATGAATATACCTGTAACCTCAGTAGTTGAAGACTTAGAAGAGCTTGGAAAGAGTATCACAAGCAAACGAACACAGAGATGGAAGAATCGTAGAGACATGATAAAGGAAAAGAAACAACAACAACAGATGGAGAAGGAAAAGGATGAACCAGATCAAAAAGAAAAAAAGAAAATGGAAGAAGAAAATAAAAAAGGAAAGCATAAAAAGGAAGATATAGGATCGGTTTTAGCAGATCCTATGCCAGAAGAGTTAGCCATGTGGATTCAGGCATACCAGGCACGAATAAGAGTAGGACCTACCATTGAACAACATGAAAAAGAATATCCTAGAGGTGACCTAGAGAAAGAAAGGTTGGAGATATGCAAAAAATTAAATGAAGTAGCTCAACACGCCTTAGAAAAACCTGTTCTTCGACTACCCAATTCACGAATTCCCCAAAGAGAATTCCAAGAGTGTGTCACCCCTAATGACCTCGAGAAGACCAAAGAAGGTGAGACACATAACGAAAATCATTGTGAGGATAAAAGGGAAGGATCCATTGTCCCCGAAGTCAATGGAGAATGGCCTAAAGACTTGTGGACAAGAGTCCAAGAAGACAGATGGAAGAAAGGGGAAGGAATAGAACCACCCTTTGAAGAGTTAGAAGTAAAAGTTGAATTAGAACATTCAATACCTGAGCTAAATTCAGAAGGATTATTACCCTTTGATCAAAGTGAAGAGGAAAATGACAGTGAAAAGGTTTTGCCTAATTATACAGGAGAATACGAACATAATTCAGAATTATACCGCATTCCCTCAATAAGAAAAAAAGAGCAGAACCCATCAGTCCAAACCTCTGACATCATGCAACACCTTAGAAAGGTAAAAATCCCTTGCACTCTGACATTAGAAGAACTGTTGAAGATCAAACCACATTTGAAGGAGAAATTAACCAGTCAACTGGAGATCAAGGCAAAAGAGAAGGAGATGCCTGATGAAGTAAACACAGTAAAAATCCCAGTCGATAAGGTTGGAGATTTCAGTGAGGGAGATGAAGGAAACACTTGCCTTCCAATTACCTATAGGGGTTACACCACTAAAGCCATCTTAGATTCTGGAGCCGGAGTAGGAATCGCTACTAAAGAAATCTAATGGAGAAAACCAGCTCTAAGACCAACGCGCATGAAGATACAAATGGCAGAGGGACACACTGAACGACCCTTGGGATTATTGGAAAGAGTAATTTTTACCACGTGCGGAGTTGAATTCGAGCACACCTTAGCGATATGTCAATTTGAAAGGGCTAGCAATTATGAAATGATACTTGGAAGATCCTTCATGAGACAGCTAAAGGTAGTGCAAGATTGGGGAAAAGATGCAGTGTACTTACAACATGAAGGAACCACAACAAGAATAAATCTCCACACATACACGTATCAAGATGTTCCCCCCTTGCAATGGAATCAGTTCCATAGGGAGGAAGATGATCAGTCGATTCACAATATGGGTTCAAGTGACCAATCTTGGATGAACGAAGACACTCATCTACGGATATGTCAAACTGCGAAAAAGGAAGAGGATAGAAGGAAAGGATGGCAACAAAGACAAGGAGTAGGTAGGTCTATACAAGATCCAGGTTACATGCCTCAAATATTCCTAGATGAAGAATTCGAACCTCATGGTTGGATGGAGATTTTAGCCACTCTCGACGTGTGTGTAAACGAAGAAGTGATAACCATGAACGAATGCATTGATGAGGAAGGATATGATGTTAGTCTATATGTGGTAGTTCTCCAAGAGGCTGAAGAAGGGGAAGTAATTGAAAAAGAATGGAAGGAGGATTACGAGAGCATTGAAATGGAACATGAACAAATGGAAATAGAAAGTGAAAATCAGGGAGTAAGTGTCATAGCTAATGAAATAAACCAAGAGAGGACACAAGAAGAAGGGCTTGGATTAGACAAAGCAAAAGATGATGAAGAAAACAAGCCTCAAGACCAATTTGAAGTGCCTACCCACTTAAAAAAATATGAAGTAGAAGAGAGGAAAATTGCTATTCAAATGCCAAAACGAGAAGCACAGCCAGGAATAGCATATGAAAACAAAGAGCAAACCAAGAAAATAGTAGTAACTTCAGAGGAAGGAGAAGAACGATGTACTTTTATAGGTCAAGATGTCTCAAAGGAAGAAGAGCAAGAGTTGATACGACTCATTCGAGAATATAGGGATGTCTTTGCTTGGACATATAAGGATTTGAAAGGAGTAGATCCTTCCATATGTGCCCATAGAATCCCTATGACATCTGAAGCTAAACCTTCCAAACAAAGACCATACACATACAATGATGTTTACTCAGCAAAAATCAAGGAAGAGATCGATAAGTTGTTAGATGTTGGGTTCATTTACAAGATCGAACATACGGAACGGGTGTCACCTTTGGTGGTTGTACCGAAAAAGAATGGTAAGTTAAGAGTATGCATTAACCTGAAAAAAGTAAATGCTGCCACCATAAGGGATAGTTACCCATTACCCATCACGGATCATCTCCTAGAGAGGGTGGCAGGGAAGGAAGTTTATAGTTTTTTGGACGGCTTTTTAGGGTATAATCAGGTAGCCATTGCTCTTGAGGACCAACATAAAACAGCCTTTGCTATGGAATGGGGAGTATACGCCTTTAGAGTCATGCCTTTTGGACTAACCAATGCCCCAGCCACCTTCCAAAGATTGATGTGCCATGTATTCAAGGAATTCTTGAGAAAGAGTATGGAGGTATACGTGGATGATTTATGCACTTATTCAGCTGTACGATCAGAGCATATCCGTGAGCTAGGAAAGATCTTTGCCAAATGTCAACAATATAGAGTATGCCTCAATCCAGAAAAGTGTGTCTTCATGGTGCGACAAGGAAAGATATTAGGACATATTGTCTCTAAGAATGGAATCTCGACAGATGAAGACAAAATCAAAGTAATTTTGGATTTACCGAGACCAAAGATTGCTAAAGAAGTGCAAGCATTTATGGGACATTGCGGATACTACCAAAGATTTATACATATGTATGCCATAATTGCTAGACCTCTTTATGCATTATTGTCTCAATTTAATTGGACTGAAGAATGTGAAAAGGCCTTTAACGAATTAAAGAGTAGATTAAGTTCAACCCCAATCCTTCCAGTACCTAATTGGAACAAACCATTTCACATTCACGTAGATGCTTCCAAGTTTGCCATTCGTTGCATCCTAACTCAACCCGCAGATATAGGAAAGTTAGATCACCCTATAGCCTATGCCAGTAGACAATTGAATCAAGCAGAACGTAATTATACTATGACTGAAAGAGAAGGTCTAGGGATGGTGTACGCAGTGAAGAAGTTTCGACACTACTTATTGGCAAACAAATTCAAATTCTTCATTGATCATCAAGCTCTATTGTACTTAGTCAATAAGCCTTCTAATACGGGACGACTAGTACGATGGTTTCTATTGTTGATGGAATTTGATTTTGAAGTAGTAGTCAAGAAAGGGGATACCCACGTTAGAGCAGATCACTTATCAAGAATGACACATGAAGAACCACCCATAGGAGTACTAGATGATCCGCCTGACACGTACCTGTTTAACCTTGAAGTATGTCCCCAATGGGTAGAAAAGTTGATCCCTATACTCACATATGGACCTAAACATGGGATCACATCGACTCGAAACCAAGATCTATGGAAAACTAAAAACCTCTATATCATTGCTGGAAGTCTATATCACCAAGACTCAGGTGGATTACTCATGAGATGCGTGGAAGAGGACAAACAAGAAATGTGGCTTCAGAAAGCACATGTGAATCAATGGAAAACTCATTTAAATGCGAACGGAACATGGCAAACACTGAAGAGGTTAGGCATATATTGGCCAACCATGCAAAGGGATACACATAACTATGTATCAGCCTGCCCAACTTGTCGAGAATGAAATCCAGAAGAGAACTCTATTCTATGCTACTCCACACTGGCACCAAGATGGAGCATTCCTCTTGTGAAGTTCTTGAAGACCCAAGAGTACCCAGAAGGAGCCACTCTAGCAAGGAAACGTGCACTTGTAGAACAAAGTAAGGACTATGCTCTCATAGGAAAACAACTCTTAAAGCGAGGAAGAGATAATCATTTACGAATGTGCATTCATGAAGACGAATATCTTGCTGTTTTAGAGATGGCACATACAGGAGCTGCAGGAGGACATTTTTCTGCAGATAAAACTGCAAAAATGATTCTCTTTGCTAGAGTGTGGTGGCCAACTCTACATCAAGATACATCCACATATGTTCAATGATGTGATACTTGTCAACGAACGAAATATCCCATTAGAAGAGATGAAATGCCATTGAAACCCATGATGAGTGCAAGAGCCTTCACAAAATGGGGAATAGACTTCATAGGACCTATTAACCCACCAGCTAAAGCATCCCATGCCGAGTATATAATTGTAGCCACAGACTATCTGACTGAATGGGTTGAAGCCAAACCAACCAAGAAAAACGATGCAAGGACTACGACCAAGTTTCTCTTCGAGAATGTTTTCACTAGATTTGGACTACTGATAGAAATTGTGAGTGATAGAGGTACGCATTTTGTGAATGAAGTGATAGAAGCCCTACTCAATGAATTCTTAGTAATTCATAAGAAATCAGCCTATATCACCCGCAAGCCAATGGACAGGCCGAAAGTTCAAATAAAATGTTGTGCACAGTTCTCACTAAAATTGTTAACAATGGTAGATTGGATTGGGATAAACAATTACATCATGCTTTATGGGCATTCACAGTAGCCTACAAGACCGCCATAGGAACTACTCCTTTTAACTTAGTGTATGGACAGAATGCTATTTTGCCAATTGATTTCTTAATTCCCACTCTCAGGGTAGCAACTGTGAAGAGATGGATAGGTATGTGTTGAAGATGAAGAGGTGTTGCAAAATCTTTGCTCTACACCAGCCAAATGAACTCCAGGAGTAGATGGTGGGCCCTTTTAGCTTGCCAATGGATGTATTAGACACCCTATGTACCTTGGAAGATCACTCTCAAAAAGATAGATCAAAACAGATAAGTTGGAGTTAGCTCAGAGGTGAAAACTTGCTATTCTTGGTTGATACACCTGTCCAGTGTTTTACATAATTCTCTGAGCACAGCAGCAATTAGATTAATTCCTCTTGGGGAAGTCTAGGTAGCTTAAAGAGCTAACTTTAGAGAGTAATCTCATCAAAAATAACAAACCACACACTGAGAATGACTTTTAACAAGTGATGACATCATCCCGATTTTCACGGGCTGCTACAGAAATAGACCAGTGAGCAGAAAAAGTAACATAACTCAAGATGTAAGAGTCCAATGATCATGAAAATTTGTATGCTTATACTAGACAATAAGATGAATTCAACAAGCTTTAAATCACTGAATTTGGATGAGTAACCACTGAGAAATGACTCTGACAAGATGACTGAAAAAGTCGGGTACCTGACAGAGAAGTGAAGATGAACATACCCTGTTGACTTCAAATGAACATAACTGAAGATTCCAACATCCAAATGACATGAAAATTTGTGAGCATATAGTAGACTTATAGAGCTAACTTTACCAAGTTAAATCACTGAAAATGATGAACCAAGTGCAGAGAAACAATCTCTGCAGCTGACTGAGAAAAACTGAAGTAATGGCAGTGAGTAGTACACATCACAAGAACATGGAAAGATGACCTCAAATAATCATAAAAATGAACCTATATTGCTTGTACAATACAATGACTTACTGATACATATGTGTGCTTTGTAATCACACCTTGAAATGGCATAAAGCTCAGCTCTTGGAGGTCTTCACATAGGTCTCTCTAACCACGACTAAAACTGCCATCTATTTATAGTTGAGTTTGGGAGGCTAACTTCCCTCAATCACTCTCTAATCAATCAATGATTGATTTGATTCTCTACCTACCACAAATCACGAATTCGTGGCTCCTCTTTCCATTCTTGATCATGTGGGCTCAACCACTTAAGATTCTCTTACTTTTACATTAAGTAAACTCTTCAAAAGTTACAAGAGGTAGTTCACAAGTGAACTTTACATAGTCTTCATTTTGAAGCTTCTTTAATGACTTTGTGAGACTCAAGCCAATACTTAGGCTTGTCATAGACTTGCTCCAACAGCTCCCCCTCAAGCCAAGTATGCTTGAGGTCTTCAATCTTCCAAGATTTCCTGCAAACCAATCATAGCCTTGAATTTGCAAAGCTTTGTACCATCCAATGCTTTGGTTAGAATATCTGCACATTGTTGATGTGTGGACACATATGATATTTGAATCTCCTTGCTTAGGATCTTCTCTCGTACATAATGATAATGAACTTCAATATGTTTAGTCCTTGCATGAAAAATAGGATTAGCAGCCAAGTGAATAGAACTCATATTGTCACCAAAAATAGTTGGAGTTCCAAACTCCAATCCAAGATCTTTGAATAATGTCTTCATCCACATAGCTTCCTGAGTAGCTATGGCAAGACCTCTGTATTCAGCTTCAGTAGAAGAGAGAGCAACTGTGGGTTGCTTCTTGGATGACCATGAAATAAGCTTTGAACCTGCAAAGGTAAGATAACCTGAAGTGCTCCTTCTATCTTCCTTGGAGCCAGCCCAATCTGCATCAGAAAATAGCTTCAAACCTAAATCAGATACATAAGGATAGTAAAGTCCTTCATTTATGGTTCCTTTGAGATATTTGAGTATCCTTTTGGCAGCATCCATATGTGGTTTCCTTGGTGTGTGCATAAATTGGCTTAGCACACTCACACTGTAACATATATCTACTCTTGTCAATGTGGCATAGTTGAGACTACCCACTAGACTTTGATATGATGTGATGTCCTCTACGAGTTCACCTTCATGTGAGCTCAATTTGTGATTAACCTCCATTGGAGTACCTGCAATCTTACAATCTTGCATCTTGAATTTTTCCAACATGTCCTTAATGTACTTTCTTTGAGTGAGAAACAAACCATGATCTTTGTAGACAGCTTCCAAACCTAGGAAGTAGGTAAGTGAACACAAATCACTTATCTTGAACTCTTCTCTCATCTGATCTTTGATCTTCTTCATACCATCTGCATCATTTCCTGTCAATATAATATCATCTACATATACACATAGGTAGATGACCTCGGAATTACTCTTTTTAATAAAGAGTGAAGGATCTGCTTTGCTCGGTTGAAAGCCTTTGTCCTGCAAGAATGAAACAAGCCTGAAATTCCAAGCTCTTGGAGCTTGCTTGAGACCATACAATGCTTTGTTAAGTTTACACACATAATTAGGATAAACTTGATTCTCAAAACCAGTTGGTTGTGCCATATATACCTCTTCTGTTATCCAACCATTCAAGAATGCATTCTTCACATCTAGTTGAAGTATCTTCCAATTCTTGGAAGAGGCAATACTAAGCAAAACCCTAATAGTAGGCATCTTTGCCACAGGAGAGAATGTCTCCTCATAATCAATTCCCTGAGTTTGTGCAAAGCCTTTTGCTACAAGCCTTGCCTTATACCTGTTAATGGAACCATCAGAATTCTTCTTGAGTTTATAGACCCATCTTGAGCCTATTACCTTCATGGATGAAGTCTTGGGCACCAAATCCCAAGTGTTGTTTTCCTCGAGTGCTTCAATCTCTTCCTTCATTGCATGCTTCCATTCTGTTTTTGCTTTGGCCTCTGCAAATGATGATGGCTCCTCTTGGTTTATGTCCTATGCTATGTAGATAGAATGTTTAGTTACTAATGAGGTGTCAAACCCATACCTTTCTGGTTTTTTCTTTTCCCTCATAGATCTTCTTAAGCCATGATTTGATGATTCTGCCTCATGTCCAAGTTCTTGCAATTTTGCTTTACCTTTAGACTTCCATGCTTTGATCTTTTCCATCTGACATTCTTCATCATCCTCTGAGGTGTCTTGTTCTTCAATCTTTGATTGTTCTCTACCAAGCTTTGGAAAATCTTCTTCAAGATCATATGGTAAATTGACCTTCCTGCATGAATCTTCATACCATGAATTGTTCTCATCAAAAACTACATCTCTGCTTACCAAGAATCCTTTGTTGGTAGGGTTGTATAACCTGTAGCCCTTTTGATTGTTGTCATATCCAATAAATACACACCTTTCTGCTTTTGGATCCATCTTGCCTCTAACCTGTGAAGGAACATGAGCAAAAGCAATACATCCAAAAATTTTACAATGATCTAAGCTTGGTCTTCTTCCATTCCAAGCCTCATATGGAGTCATTCCATCAAGGGATTTTGAAGGCAACCTGTTAATCAAGTAAGTGGCTGTAGATACAGCCTCAGCCCATAAGTAATTAGGTAAATGCTTTTCATTTAACATAGACCTTGCAACTTCAACAATTGTCCTATTCCTCCTTTCTGCCACTCCATTTTGCTCAGGAGTGTACCTTGTAGTTACCTCTCTTTTGATTCCTCTTTCTTGAAGAAAAGAATCAAAATCATGGGAGAAGTATTCTCCCCCTCCATCTGACCTTAGCCTTTTTAGTGATTTACCTGTTTGATTCTCCACAAGAGCCAAATATCTTTTGAAACATGAAAAAACTTCATCTTTGTGTTTCATAAAGAATAGGATAGTCCATCTGCTGCAATCATCAATAAAGGAAACATAATACCTTGATCCTGATATTGAAGCTTCCTTGCTTGGTCCCCATACATCTGTATGAACCAACTCCAAGAGATCTCCATGCATATAACCTTTCTTCATGAATGGTAACCTGTGAGACTTTCCAAACTGACATGCACTACACTTATAAATCATATGTTGTTTTGACAAGTTAGGGAGTCCAAGTACACTTTGGTCCCTGCAAATTTGCTTTAATGACCTTTCACCAATATGTGCTAACCTTTTGTGCCATACTTCCAATTCTGTGAGTGTCTGACTACCATAATTAAAGAGAGCAATGTTTCTAGTGTCCTGTAATTCAAATGTGAACAATCTACCTGTCTTTTCACCTTTTGCAATTCTTCTGAATCCTTGACTTGGATCTTCAACAAATGCTCCTGCCTTTGTGAACCTGACTTGCAACCCTTTCTCTACTATCTGCCCAACACTTATCAAATTCTTTGTAATGGTAGGGACATAGAGTACCTTACTGAGTAGGTTGATGTTTCCATCAGGTGCTTTGACATTGCCTATTTTCTCCACAGGATGTTTTGTATCATCTCCTGTTTGTACCTCATGCTTATTCCTTGGATCTTCTAAATCTGATAGGAGTGCCACATTTCCTGCCACATGATTTGAACAACCTGAATCTATGTAGAAAACATGCTCATCAGATTTACCTTGTGGCATAGCCATGTTCATGATCAATAATGAATCCTCTTTGTTTGAGTCTTCTGTATAGTTATTGTAGTCTCTCCTTCCTTTGTAGCCTCCTTGATAGTTTGAATGATTGTAGTTGTTGTAGTTGCCATGATAATTGTTGAACCTTCCTCTTGAGTAGCCATAACTTCCTCTATTGTATCCTCTACCTCTTTGATTCCTAGAATTCCTAAAGCAATTTTCAGTTGTATGATTAGTTAATCCACAAATAGAACATGAGTTGGAGTCTTGGGATCTCCCCCTTCCTTGTCTACCTCCTCTTCCTCTACCTCTGCCATGTCTTCCTCTACCTGCATAGTTAGCTTGATATGTACCTGCTTCATCATCCACTTTCTTTGCCTTTCCTTTGTTATCTTTAGACTTGCTTTTATCCGTGTATAAAGCTGAAGATTGATTACCTTTAGAGCTTTCTCCATTTTTGATAAGCTTTGCCTCTTGAGTAAGTAATTGTCCAATGAGTGTGTTGAAATCAGGTACATGCATGTCCATGTACAAATCCATAGCTGTGGTGAATGCTTCCCATTTATCATCTGCCTTCAAGCCATTGATGACCTGCCTTACAATTTGCTCTTCATCTATTACCTCTCCAATGCTTCCCAATTGATCCGCTATGTCCTTGAGCTTTGTGACAAAATCAGTCACATTTTGTTTGGGAGCCTTCTTGAGAGTTGTGAACTCCAGCCATAGTTGATGCTTCCTGGCTTTGGTACTTGAAGAAAAGAAAGCTTCAAGTGCATCCCACACTTCCTGAGATGTCTTACAACTTCTAATGTGAGGCAACAAAAAATCTGAGATAGAGTTGAGGAGATAAGACCTTGCAAGTGCATCCTTGGAGCACCATGTGCTCAATCTTTCTTGCTCTTCTTGTGTTGGTTGACTTTTGTTCCTGAAACTTGGCATAACTTCATCTCCAGCCACATAACCATATAAACTTCTACCTTGGAGATAAGCTTCCATTCTTAATGACCAAGCTGAGTAATTACCTCTATCCAATTTGTCAATTGATGAAGGAAATCCATCTGCCATGTTGTCCAACCTTGCTCTGATACCACTGTGAAGAGATGGATAGGTATGTGTTGAAGATGAAGAGGTGTTGCAAAATCTTTGCTCTACACCAGCCAAATGAACTCCAGGAGTAGATGGTGGGCCCTTTTAGCTTGCCAATGGATGTATTAGACACCCTATGTACCTTGGAAGATCACTCTCAAAAAGATAGATCAAAACAGATAAGTTGGAGTTAGCTCAGAGGTGAAAACTTGCTATTCTTGGTTGATACACCTGTCCAGTGTTTTACATAATTCTCTGAGCACAGCAGCAATTAGATTAATTCCTCTTGGGGAAGGCTAGGTAGCTTAAAGAGCTAACTTTAGAGAGTAATCGCATCAAAAATAACAAACCACACACTGAGAATGACTTTTAACAAGTGATGACATCATCCCGATTTTCACGGGCTGCTACAGAAATAGACCAGTGAGCAGAAAAAGTAACATAACTCAAGATGTAAGAATCCAATGATCATGAAAATTTGTATGCTTATACTAGACAATAAGCTGAATCCAACAAGCTTTAAATCACTGAATTTGGATGAGTAACCACTGAGAAATGACTCTGACAAGATGACTGAAAAAGTCGGGTACCTGACAGAGAAGTGAAGATGAACATACCCTGTTGACTTCAAATGAACATAACTGAAGATTCCAACATCCAAATGACATGAAAATTTGTGAGCATATAGTAAACTTATAGAGCTAACTTTACCAAGTTAAATCACTGAAAATGATGAACCAAGTGCAGAGAAACAATCTCTGCAAGCTGACTGAGAAAAACTGAAGTAATGGCAGTGAGTAGTACACATCACAAGAACATGGAAAGATGACCTCAAATAATCATAAAAATGAAACTATATTGCTTGTACAATACAATGACTTACTGATACATATGTGTGCTTTGTAATCACACCTTGAAATGGCATAAAGCTCAGCTCTTGGAGGTCTTCACATAGGTCTCTCTAACCACGACTAAAACTGCCATCTATTTATAGTTGAGTTTGGGAGGCTAACTTCCCTCAATCACTCTCCAATCAATCAATTTTGATTCTCTACCTACCACAAATCACGAATTCGTGGCTCCTCTTTCCATTCTTGATCATGTGGGCTCAACCACTTAAGATTCTCTTACTTTTACATTAAGTAAACTCTTCAAAAGTTACAAGAGGTAGTTCACAAGTGAACTTTACATAGTCTTCATTTTGAAGCTTCTTTAATGACTTTGTGAGACTCAAGCCAATACTTAGGCTTGTCATAGACTTGCTCCAACAGCAACAACTTATGAGTGGATGGGACATGAACTATCAGCTCAATTGGATCAAATAGAAAAGTTACATGAAACTAGGTTACAAGCAGTAGCAGAGATTTATGCTGCAAAAAGGCGACAGAAGGCATATTTTGATGCTCATATTAAAGATAAAAATTTGAAGGAAGGAGGTTTAGTTCTGGTATATACCCTGAAACAACATGCTAAGAAATTACAGAAAAGAGGATATGGCCCATTAATCATCAATCGCATATCCACCAGCGGAGCTATCAGTTTAGCAACCCTAGATGGAGAAGTATTGCCAAACTATATCAGCGGTTGTCGAGTGAAAAAATATCTAGAGCCATTGACTGAAGAGATAATTTCACGACTAATAATGGGTAAAAATAGACGCATAGAGGAAGAAAGAATACGAGAAGAAGCGAGGCAAGAAGCATTAGAACGAATCAGAAAAAGAAAAGAGTGGATGAGAGAGAGAGATGATAGATATCGACTAGGCGAGGAACTTGTCCCAATGGCTAATTTTAGAGCCTCTAAAAACCTAGGACAGCAAATCAAGCAACCTTATTTGAATTTGGGCGCTGGAACAGAAGAGGACCACTTAGTGGATGCTCTCATTGATACAGGAGCAGCTGTAAGCTGTATTAAGTATTCATTGACACAGAAACTCAAAGAGGAATTACGCCCATCTAAGGCACAGTTGATTGGAATAGGAGGAAAGATCACCAAGTGTATAGGAGAGATTATCTTACCTCTACACCTCGAAAACAACACTATGGAACAGAGACTTGTAGTATGTCAGGATCAGGACTTATTAGAAGAGCTCGTGTTAGGTCAAGACTAGATATACGAATATGAAGTAACTATTCAATTGGCCTTAGGATACATCTCGGCCAAGATAGGACATCATGAGTATTCAGCATGCTAGACGAACGACCAATCAAATCCGAAAGTATAGAACCAAGAACTCACTTAAATGAACACGATGATGAATGTATGTTCACTCGCACTATGGAAACTTCTTCATCGAGTAATTCATGTGAGGATACCCCGAATCTCGAGTGCACACAATCTTCTAATCTAGTAAATCACATGATTAGTGCTCTATCCAATAACAACCTCAGTGAGGAACTAAGCACAAGAGAGAATAGTCCACAGGACTATCACGAGTCTGCATACATTCGAATATACCCTATTCCTCACACTCGACAAGCTTGGATAAGGAAGGACCAAGTGGCAGCATATCTTCAACAAAAGAACTACTTGCTACATCAGAAGAACCCACAGAACAAGCATATCAATCGCTTTGGATATCCAGTTCCACAAAGAATTGCTAGAGTATGGATTCCGAAGAAGGTGATAGCTGCCCAGTCAGACCGAACACAAATATGGATTCCCAAGTCATGTAGTCAAATGACAATCCTCAAAAAGGACGAGTCAAGGCACAAGGAGAATCAGTATGATCTAAAGGCAAAACGATAGAAGATAAACTGCTACAGGAGAGAGCAGGAGTCTACATACGATTCATATGTCATTCCAAGATTCAAAAAGCAGACAAAGCAGAAGCACCATATGAGAAGCACCACATTCACCAGGAATGTTGGGAACACAATCTGTCCCAACAGATAAAGCAGATTTGGATGCCGACAGGCAAGACAATCTGTATGCACTCACCAAGTGATTCGAGTTGCACACATTTGGAGTTACCAGAATCCAAAGTATGCATGATAGGGCCACATTACAAGGCCAAGCATTCGGCACATTCTTCTTCTACTTCAGGATAGTGGAGCACATTTTCCTCTTGGGAAATAGGAGGGCACTTGTACATACTCTACGAAAATCACTCAAAAATTAATAACCGCTTCAGCTATGAACTAACTTTTCTGTTTTCCTTCGAGATAAAAACATAAAAATATCTAAAAGTATGAAAAATTCCAGGTATTACCTTTCTCATACCCACGGGGAAGAATGACACAATTCACGCAGAGCATTGCCAATCTAATGAAGGATGATTCTTAATACCATCTGGCCACTAATTACTACTCTATATTGAGTGCAGATGGCATCTTCTAATTCCGAGGCTATGCAAGAGGAAGAGATCCAGCTTCTTCCCTTGGAATCAATAACGAAAGCAAGAGGTCATTGGTTTCTAGATGACCAACCAGTGTCCGATCTCATTTTCATGGCAACCATCAAGATTATGGATAGGGAGCACTACTTCCCTATCATGTCACAAGATTTCAAGACTATCGTACAAGGATTACCGTGCATGATGGATGTCTAGACACAAGCAGGAATTGATGCATTCCTCAGACTGCCTATCTATCTGCCAGATTTCTAGAGATGTACGCAAGTGATGAATACACTTCAGTCCGCATCGAATAAGGCATCAGTTCCGGAAGCAAGGGTACTTGACAAAGTTGGTACCTGGAAAACAATTCAATTCACTCATGAGCTAATTAACAAAGCTTTTGGATGGAATCAAGAAGGACTCACAAATATCAAAGATGAGTGTCATGATCCGAAAAAGCGAACATTTTTAGAAATGAACAGAACGGATATTGAAGACGCTGTTCACTTAATTCACCAACATTTTTGCTTTCCAAGTATGCATAGATACACAACACCTCAAAAGATTGTTGTGCAATTACTCTCACATGCTATGAGGCAAGTTGGAAATCAAGTAAATATGACTCCATATGTTCAAGACTGCCTATTTGAAGCAAAGAAGAAGTGGGGTCAGAAAAAGTTTCTGAATGGGAGTTTGGCCTTGACCCTACTCATTTATGAGGCACTTGACATGAAGAACTGCTTGCGCGTGATGCCAACCTCAACAGAGCTAGCCAAATATGCCAAGTCAGCGACTGTTCCAAAGAAAAAGAAAACAACCATCTCTATTGAAGAAGTAGGAACCAGTTCAAAGAAACCCATGAGGGGAACTAAACGCCTAAGAGAGAAAGAAGCTCAAGAGACACCACAATCAAAGAGAACACATGTGTTACCAAAGATTCCTATGACACAACAACCAATAACCAAGAGAGACCTCTCCGCAGCTTTGGAAGAAATGCATGAGTACATGCAAGGGCAAGTAAACTTAAATGTCCAAGGTCATCATTACAGACAGGCAAGCCAAGGAACGAAACAGAAGGATAAAGAACATACTCCTAAAGTATCTTCCAGATACAAAGAAATAGGGTTGGAGGAATCAAGTTCCAATGAAGAATCCAGCCCAGAGAAGGACACATTAGACACTGATATACAAACCAAAACAAATAACGAAGAATGGACAGAAACAAATCAGGTTGAAGTCATAGTTGACAATCAACAACAAAAAGCACAGCACCAGGAAGTACAAACCGACCAGGAACACTTAATTCAATTAAATGATCAGTCAAAGATGAGCATCAAGGAAGCTACAATAACTAATAAAGATGCAGTGCCACCTATCAAAGAGGAAATACAAACTCCAGTGGACCAGGACTCAGGCCTACAACCAAATAAGGTGCCAATTGTGATCGAGGTACCTGATGATACACCTCAAGGTAAGACTGACCATAGGGAGGCTGAGCCAAGCATACAACTCCATATTAGGTAGCCCCATGATACTACGCTACATATTGCACAAGGTAAAGATGTTACAACAGGTAAAGAACCTAGCGTCCCTACCACATGGTTAAATGTGGATGTAACTCAATTGAAACCTGTTGTCAAGCAAATGATACAAACAGTCATGGATACACAACAACAAATGATGGAAACAGATGCGGATTATGACAAGGCCATGTAAGAAAAGAATCAATTTCAAGTCATGAGTGGACAATATTCCGCACAACTAATCCAGGCCCAACAAGAAGTTTCTGCCAAGGATATGGAAGTAACCGTAGTCAAGGCACAATGTGATACATTGATAAAGAAGCATCATCAACTCCAGGCACAACTGACAGATTTACAAAGACTACATGAAGCTAGTGAAGCAGACAAGGAGAGAATGAAAGCTAGAAGCAACTTACTAGAAACACAACTAAAGGTATACATGGAGGAAAATGATAGCTTACGCAACCATAATAAAGAATTGATGAAGGTATTAATATATGACCAACCTATAGAAAATCAGGAGACATCAGCTACTGACCAGAAGGAATTAAGAGATCAGATTGAGAAATATGCAAATTTGCTAATGCAAGAGCAAGCCCAAAGAGAAGAATGGGAAAGAAAGTACATCCATGAAACAAATGAACTTAAAATGCAACTGCAAAATGTGAACGCCAAACTTGTAAAAAGTTGCAGTGAAAACATGGATCATGTAGAAGAAATTGGCAATGAGTTGCTTACGACAAAAGAAGCACTAAGGGCAACAATGCAAGAACTAAAAGAGAAAACTAAACGACTTGCACAATTAGAAACCAAAGCAGAAGAAAAAGTATCCATCGGGACACCGGTAGAGCCAACACAAGAAAATTCTACTGACGAGGTAGAGGTACATCCTCTATCTCCCCCGATTTATAATTCTCCAATAAAAGAGTAGATGACAGACCCATGTGATGATCATCCAATGCCATACACTGCAGAAATAGGTCAGAAGGAACGGGCACTATTGGTGTCTCGATTTACAGAGAATTTCAAGAATGAAGTGATCAAAGTAATGAAGGAAGCAAAAATAAAAGGGAAAAACTTGGAAACCATATTGAAGCCTTTCAACATTCCGTACAGATTATTGAAAGAGAAAACAAGGCAATACATAAAGAAGATCACATAGAAAAATCCAGATGAACAGTTGCATTTTAAAGACGACACATTCAATTATACTCAAGAAGAATTTGAAGCGGCACAACCTATGTGGAGAAGAAAATTTTTGGAGAAAAATCCTACATTGCGGGTGCACTGGCAAGCAGCACCATACTTATTATAGGTAAACCCTTCATTTTGCCCAACACCACGTCGCTGAGAAGCCAGAGAATTTTTGGATATGCAAAAGAATGGTGTTATCAATAAACAGTGGCTGAATTATCTGCTACTTCCAAGCCCGCCTCATAATTATCTACCAACGGAAGATTATATGGTAAAAACCATTGAATTTTGGCTACATTGTTATGCAACAGTACCTGATCTGACTATCAAGATGACGAATAAAATACTCAGTATGATACTTACGGTATTGAATGTCTTCAAACACGCGGCGTATACATTTTTGAATTTCATTGGTATTAATCAAGGCACATATATCCTCATTTTTTATTTGTCTATTATGCCAAGCCGACCCACAATAATGGCCTATTATTCTAGGCTCATGTTTCTACCGAGTACCTATATGCAAACATTCGAAGAAGCATGTTTCACAGGGTTTTTTGAAATTGACTCGGAAATTTTCTTGAAGACGTCTTCCAACTTGAATGCCAGATTAGTGGCATATGAGCTTAGCTTCTTCACTGACCATAGACAGCCACCACATGACGGTGTGAAAGCAGAACAGTGGAAGCAGCTAATGATACGTGAAGCCAATCTGCTTAATGAAACAGAGCATAAAGTATACAGAACATACTCCCGTCGACTTCCAAAGCCTGTCGGGGACGACAGAGTTCAGGAGGGGGGCAGTGTTGAGGGAGAGTCCAGCAAAAAGAAGAAAATAAGAAGACAAAGAAAGAAGCTTCATTAAAAGATTACATTTGAAGATATATCTCTGCAAGAAGCCCCACAGGGGTGCAACACCCATCTCTGCACAGAGCCCCGCAGGGGCACACATCAAGGAAAAGCACGTAGGTGGAAGGAGGAACCAGGGCCAGGAAAGTATCCATGAAGAAGTGCAAGAAGATATCCAGCGGTTCCCGAACCACAAAAAGGTCCTTCAACATCTGGGTCTTCGGAAGGTCCAGATCGAAGACTGAAGGACACATCCTCATACCTTCCAGTAGTGGCATGTGTGGCAGCCCGACTTAACACAGAGAAGAAAAGAAAAGAAAAGGCAGCGACCAATGCAACAGGTTCCGAGTTATGATCTTGTTCCTTGACCGCTGATAAAACTATATCATTACAACTCTGACAAAAGCGGGCAGTGATCGACTTAACAGGCGACAAGAATGCATCAAGCCTAGAGGATGTAAAAGAAGAGTCAAGAAGAGGCCATTAAAACGGAATGCCAGTCTGACAAGTAGGCAGAACTGACCAAGAGATGTGTGCGGACAACAAGTGATAGACAAGAAGTAAAGCCTGTCAAGGGACGACAGAGACAAAGGGGGGGAGAGTGTTGTAGAGCTAAGAAGAGCAAAAGGCAGAGAAAAAGATGGGCCCCAAAAATTTTCCGATTTGGATACCTTATTTTTGTATCATAATCATTTTTGTAATATATTTTCCGATGTAATCGCACTAGAGGAGTCCTCTAGATGCATCCCCACAAAAGATTAGTAGCTTACCCATGTAAATTAGTAGGAAATCAGCCTTTTAGTGAATAAAGTGCCGGTCTCTTGTGTGAAAGGACCATTTTTAGGGCACATGTATATAAGTCAATTTATGACTCTTTGTAAGGACTTTTTGCCATTGTGAGAATCAAGAGCACAAAATTTCGAATTTGTGTCTTTTCCTCTCTGTATCATCTTCTTTGTGAGCTGGTATGCATGTGTGTTGCTTGAAAAGAGTGTTAGGAAGTGTTGTCTATGGATGAAAGTGTTTGTTTGCTGTTGTTAAGGTGTGTGTGAAGTGTAGGAAGTGCTGAAGTGTAGGGAGGTCATTCCCGTGACTCAGTATTTTGCTCATAACTTGAAGTAAAAGTGTTAGAATTGAGTGAAAATACCACCATTGGATGCGTCTTCTTGAGAGCTTCGAAATGCATATGCTATTCACTATATTCGGAGTTCCTAGGTGAGAGAAAAGCTCAATTTACTGTTGATTTCTGCTCCAAGTATCGCGACACCATGACTGACAGTTGAAGCTTGTTTGAAATAGTCTTAGCCTTGTTTGCACTCTTCGGAAGGCACGTTTGCATTGATCATCATTTGAATGCATGTCTTCATACACTCGGCTAGGTTTTGATACTCCTCGGATTGATAAATAAAGCGTGAATCCTCACTATATGCACTTGAGGGGGATTGAGGTATAGTCTCTTTCTCCACAAGTCCCTAGGTTGGATCTTAGGTACACAGTTATGCTTATATATGTTGGTGTGCCTTCTTGCTACAAAGAGGCTATGCAGACAGAGGACTATGTCAAGTGGAGCATGCCATTAAGAGTGAATTGTGTTCTATCCACAAGAATGGTATTTGGGACTTAATACCTTTGCCAAAGAATAGGAAAGCTTTAACATGTAAATGGGTATATAAGCTGAAATTCACATCACATAATGCTTCTCCAAAGTAGGAAACATGACTTGTTGCAAAGGTTTAAGCAAAAACATGGTGTTGATTTTGAGAAGATCTTCTCTCTAGTAGTTAAGATGACTACACTGCACATGTTGCTTAAATTTGTTGTAATGGATGACTTAGAGCTAGTCCAAATGGATGTGAAAATTGCTTTCTTCCATAGAGATCTTATAGATGAGATCTATATGGAACAACCAAAGATTTATGTAGTTCCTGGCAAAGAAATTCTAGTTTATAAGCTAAAGAATAGCTTATATGGACTTAAACAATCACCTAGACAATGGTACCAAACGTTTTATGCTTTTATGAAATCTCAAGGCTATTCTCGAAGCAATGATGATCATTGTCTCTAGACAAAGAGATGCTTAGATGGAAGCTTGATATGCTTGATACTTTATGTCGATGATATGTTGATTGTGGGGAAGTCATCTAATGATTTGTCATTTGATATGAAGTGGAGTGAGGCATTTGATATGAAGTATTTGGGGGATGCCAAGCGTATTCCTTGCAAACACATTACTCGTGATAGGAGTAAAAGATGCATATACTTGTCTCAAATTGAGTACATATCCAAAGTACTTCACATGTTCAATATGCAAGATGGCAAGGCATTGAGTACAGCTTTACCTACATATGTGAAATTGAGCAAGGATGATTGCCCCAAATAGATAAGAAAAAGGAATTCATGGCCAAAATTCCTTATCAATCTGATGTTGGTCTCATGTATGCTATGCTAGCTACGAGGCTAGACATTGCATTTGAAGTGAGACTTGTGAGTAGGTATATGTCTAATCTTTACATATCCCACTATAAACAAATCATCTTGAAGCTCAAGGGGCTTGATTATTTTCAAAAAACTAGGGGGTTTGTGAGAGGGATAGACAAGGTCATTAAGAGAGAGGCAAGGAGAAATACACCTAAAATATTTTAGGAGGCAATCAAGCATGCACATATATATGAGGACCATAATCATCCTTGTTGGAGACCTCTAAATCTCTAAAGGCTTGATCTATACTGATTTAAGAGCACCTCTATATCAGTTATAGACCAAACTTTACACAAATATTACCTTGATCTACCAAATCATTAACTATCATTTCTCTGAGTGAAAACTTTTCTTCTTCAAGAAGTCTGCTTCAGAGATTAACTTCATTACCTACACATATCTTCAAATTTCTTCAATCTAATGATACACATATCTCCATGCTACCTTTGCACAACCATATCAACCATTAGACCTTCAAAAGAATCATTAAAACTTTAATTTGATCTTTAAGATCAAAGGTATGTTAGAAAATGTCTTCCACATTAAGCGACTTTGATATAGTCAACTTCTAAGGTTGATTTCTCACAGCACAAGTCCCATTTTGCTAAATGCTTTTAGACATAGCTTCCTTACCTTCTAAATTAGATTTTGAATGCTCAATCATCAAAAAATTTACACTGTGCACTGAGATCCAAGCAAAACATTGACACGAAAAAATGTGCGACTCTGAGAGTTCTATCTGCAGACTTTACATACACATGTTCCTATTGATCATACACACGGCCTGAAAGGATTTAGACCATGAAACTTTGAACATAGCTTGATTAGCTTCTAGATTAGATGTGTACAAAAGATTTCCTGATCCACATGATCATGTTGAGAGAAATAAGAGAAAGACTCGATGCTAACTCCTGAAGATGATTCACTACACATCTATCTCATAGACACTTGGCTTCTAATGACTCTCTCATTAATTTCTTTACATCATTGACTCGTATACATATGATTCTAAACTCTTGCATCTATTACATTATTCCTTATCATTCTAATGATCATCTAATCTCATAGTTCAAGAATTTTCATCTGTAATGTACATATGTGTACAAGCTATCTTTCTGAGATATCTTCACTTTCTCAAATGACTTCTTTGGCTTCATTTTGATCCTTGAATTTCTTCAAGTTCTTCATAGTCATCAATTTGATTTTGTTTTGTTCCAAAAATCCTCAATATACTCCTATGGAGACGGATCGGCCCCTCAAACTAGTTAGCACCATAAACTTTAAGAAAAGGTTAGTAGTGGGGAAAAACAAGTTCTTTATAAAGAAACAAAAACCACAAGGTCCAAAAAATTATCCATTGAATAGTATGAGAGGGACAAAAGAGAAAACATGTGCTTTAGGTGCTTGCCTTCTAATCATGCAAAATGGAAATGTTCACTTCATAAGGGGGAAGAGAAGAAACGAGGTCCAGAGACAAGGACTACCCTTGAAAAGGGAAAAAAGATGGTCCATCTTGTGTAGACACTTCCAATGCATGGCAACTCTAGTTGCAAGGAGGTTAGTGATGCATGAGGACATAAAACATACATGTTGCTTGACTAAGTCATTGTGGTCATTGAAATTTGGACCACATGATTTAGCTAAGCTTCATAGTATTGTATAGGGGACTAGGATGAGAGTCATGGTAGATGACTTCGCCACTCATAATTACATTAATTATGCTTTGTTCAAGAAATTAAAGATTCCCCAACAACCCAAAAGGAGAGCAAACCTATCTTAGAGTTCCATCTAGGTTTGAAACCATGGAGATGGGACCTTGTCCAACAATATCTCCTAGGTATTGTGGACCATTCCCAAAACTAAAGAGAATAGGAAAGATGGATTACCAGTTCCAACTTCCAGAGGGTAGCTAGATCCATCCATTATTTCTATGTTAGCCGACTTAAGAAGAGATTGGGTGCAAAGTTGGAGCTCTAGTGACCACTTGCACTGGTGCAATAGAAGTTACACTTCCTGTAGAGTCTACTACTAACCCAACAACATTGATAGGAGTGATTTTTAGTGTATTTTTGGGGTTCTTAGGACAATCTTGGTGGGAAATATGGATGGACACTCCAAGAAATGAGTAGGTACTACCAAATCCTGCTTTGTACCAGCCCCTTCTTGATTCAGAGTTGCGTTGTAGGCCCTCTTAGCTTCCCAATGACACTATACAAGTGCCTATGTACTTTGGAAATGATGTGAGAAATGATTGAACCAAAACAAACTTCTTCCAAGTTGAAGGATCAATAAAAACCTTCTATTTTTATTCACACACCTACTACTTGTTATGCTCAGTGCTTCCAGTACAGTACGAATTAGAAACATTCTTCTTAGAGGTATTGCAATAGCTTAATGAGATACTGATTCCAAGTGGAATCACTTAAAATGATGCACTATACACATAGCAATCAATTTAGTAATCAAATCATTACCCCAAATTTTCAAGACCTCTATAGAGTTTGACCAGTAAGTGCTTCAAAGTGCTTTTCTCCAAATTGGCTAAATGGATTATCTTCAAATTTTGTGAGCATGTAGACAACTTGTAGAGGATTCCAACAAGCTATAGAACATTGAAAATGGTGAAGAAATGACTGAGATATGAGCAGTACAACTTGACTGTTATGAGTGACTATGACACAGAGACCATAGTGAGAAGTATTGATCTATTGTATTAGAACACAATGTTTTACAAGATCATTGGCATGATAATCAATGCCTAATGACAATGAGTAGTGTAGGCTATAATGTAAGCCTCACTCTCTTACAATGTGTTCAAGGAGAACTTGAAAATGGAGTCACTTATCCCGCGAGTTTTTCAAACATCTTTTATAAATAAGATATTTGAATTTGAATTTGAATCCTCCATTGGATCTCACTAAAAGTGATCTTCTTTTCTAGGAGATATTCTCTCAAGTAGAGTCGTGAATTTTCCAACTAACAAGTCCCATGAATTTATTGGTAGTTACAAATATTCTTTCAAGTAAAAAATGACTTTTATAAATGGTAAAGATAAAAGGCTTCCTAGCAATGGTTTCCATGGAGCTTCAATTGTACATAAACACTTAGCCAAATGTGTAGGCTTGGTATTTTCACCAAAAGATCCCCCTCAAGCAAAACATTATGGCTTGGTCTTCTTCTTCAATCCTCCTGAATGTCTTGCACTCCAATCATAGACTTAAACCTACAAAGTTTTGTACCATCTAATGCTTTAGTTAATAAGTCTGCGAATTGCATATTAATTGATACATAAGCCAACTGAATTTCCTTGATCAATAGATTCTCTCTCACATAATGATAGTGGACCTCTATATGCTTGGTCCTAGCATGATAAATACGATTTGCTGCAAGATGTAGTGAGCTTTTATTATCTCCAAAAATCATTGGAGATGTAGTACGCAAACCCAAATTTGTGTATAACAATCTGATCCATATGGCCTCTTGAGTAGCATTGGCCAATACTCTATATTCTGCCTCTGTGGAAGATAAAGCAACAATAGGTTGCTTCTTTGAAGACCATGATATAGGTTTATCACCTACAAAGGATAGGTATCTTGAGGTAATCCTTCTATCATCTTTGCAACCTTCCCAATCTGCATCTGAATATATCTTGATGTCCAAGTCTGAAGTATAACCCTTGATTTTGAGTGCCCTTAAGGTACTTCAAAATCCTTTTGGCAGCTTCCAAATGAGGTGCCCTAGGTTTGTGCATAAGTTGACTTAAAACACTTACTCCATAAGCAATATCAATCCTTGTCAATGTAGCATAGTTCAAGCTTCCCACTATGCTTTCGTAACCTGCAATATTCTCAAGCACATCACCTTCATGAGCACTTAACTTTTGGTTTACCTCCATTGGAGTACTTGCTACCTTGGCATCCTGCAACTGAAACTTCTTCAACATATCTTGTATGTACTTTCTCTGAGTAATATAGATTCCAAAGTTAGTATAGACTAACTAAAGTCCAAGAAAATATTCTAGTGATCCAAGGTCACTAATTTTGAACTCTTGCATCATTTGATTCTTAATCTTCTTGATGCCATTAGCATCATTACTTGTGAGTATGATATCATCACCATATACACATATGTATATTACCTTTGAATTACTCCTCTTAACAAATAGAGAAGTATCTGCTTTACTCTTGATGAATCCTTGATCTTGAAGGGATGTAGTCAACCTATGGTTCCATGCCCTAGGTGCTTGCTTCAATCCATAAAGAGATTTTTTCAATTTACATACATATGTTACCTTGCTTGGATCCTCATAGCCAGGAGGTTGAGACATGTACACCTCCTCTGAAATCCAGCCATTTAGAAATGCATTATTTACATCCAATTGATACATGTTCCAATTCTTTGATGCAGCCACACTTACCAATACCTTGATGGTTGGCACTTTTGCCACGTGTGAGAAGGTTTCTTCATAACCAACTCCTTGGGTTTGTGCAAAACACTTAGCCACACGTCTAGCTTTGTACCTGCTTATTGATCCATCAGAATTTCTTTTGATCTTATAGATCCATCTAGAACCAATTACCTTCATAGACTCCTTCTTTGGTATTAGTTCCCAAGTATCACTCTCTTGAGTGCTTCAATTTCCTCAACCATAGCTTCCTTCCATTCTGCCTTGGTCTATGCCTCTTCATATGATGATGGCTCTTCAAATGAAAAGTGTTTTGCAAGATAAAGAGAGTGCTTAGTAACTAAGGAAGTGTCATACCCATATCTGATTGGCTTCTTGCTCTCCCTTTGTGATCTTCTGATTTCTTGGTTGGATGATTCAGGTATATCCTCCGATTTCTTCATTTTGACTTTTCCTTTGGACTTCCATACCTTGAATTCTTCTAAGTTGATGATGTCCTCATCATCTGAGTTGTTGTCTTCAATCTGCTTGGGCTCCTCCTTAGTGAGGCTTGGAAATCCCTCTTCCAAGTCATAAGGTAGCTTTACTTTCCTGCGTTCACTTTCAAACCAAGAGTCATTCTCATCAAAGACAAAATCTCTACTGACCATGAATCCTTTGTTTGAAGGATTGTAGAACCTGTATCCTTTTTTATTCAAGTCATACCCTATGGAGATGCACTTCTCTGCCTTAGGGTCTAGCTTACCTCTTATTTGAGAAGGGATATGCACATAAGCAACACATCCAAAGATCCTACAATGATCAAGTGAAGGTCTTGTACCATGCCATGCTTCATATGGGATCATCCCATTAAGAGATTTGGATGGCAACCTATTTACAAAATAAATGGAAGTAGATACACTCTCAACCCACAAGTAATTAGGTATTTTTTTCTCATTTAACATTGACCTAGTTGTTTCAACTATTAATCTATTTCTCCTCTCTTCCACCCCATTTTGCTCAGGGGTATACCTTATTGTAATTTCTCTCTTGATTCCTCTATCCTGCAAGAATGCATCAAACTCATTTGAGAATTACTCACCTCCTCCATCTGACCTTAGTCTCTTTAGGTTTCTTCTTGTTAGGTTCTCAACAAGTGCAAGATACTTTTTAAAGCAACTGAATACTTCATTTTTGTGCTTCATAAAATATAAGACAATCCATCTACTGAAGTTATCAATGAAAGATACATAATGTCTTGATCGAGAAATTGAGGGATCCTTACATGGTCCCCATTCATCTGTATGGACAAGCTCTAGGTAGTCCTCATGCATGTAGCCTTTCCTTGAGAAGGGTAACCTATGAGATTTTCCAAACTCACAAGCACTACATTTATAGATAATGTGTTGCTTGGATACGTTAGGTATCCCAAGCACACATTGATCTCTACATATTTGTTTTAAAGTTCTCTCACCAACATGCCCTAATCTCTTATGCCAAATTTCAAGCTCTGATAGTGTTTGATCTTTGTAGCTATAAAGTGCAATATTCCTTGTATCTTCAAGTTCAAAAGTGAATAATCTACCTCTCTTTTCTCCTTTGGCAATTCTCTTGAATCCATGTTGGGGATCCTCGACCTATGACCCATATTGGTTGAACCTGACCTGCAAACCCTTTTCCACAATCTGTCCATCACTCATCAAATTCTTGGTTTTGTGGGTACATATAGAACCCTGCTGAATATATTCTTATTTCCATTAGAGGTTTCTCAAGGTCACAAAGAAGAGCTACATTGCCTGCAACATGGTTTGAGCATCCTGAGTCAATGTAGAGGACATGGTCATCATTTATACCTGGTTTAGTCTTATTCATAATCAGAAGAGAATCCTCTTGCTCCTCTCTGTAGTTTTTGTAATCTTTCCTTGATTTGTAGCCTCCTTGGTAGTTGCTATTGTAGTTGTTATTGTAACCTTGATGGTGATTGAATCTTCCTCTTGATTGTGTATATCAACCTCTTTGATATCCTCTACCTCTCTGATTCTTGAAGTTCCTGTAACACTCATCTGTAGTATGATTTGACAATCCACAAATATTACATGGTGAGGAGTTATAAGGTTTCCCCCTACCTTGCTTACCTCCTTTGACCCTTCCTCTTGAGGTTCTACCTCTCCCTGCATAGTTGGCTTGGGAGGTAGCTCCTTCATCCTCAATCTTCTTGTTCTTCCCTTTCTCTTTGGACTTACTTTTATCAATGTATAGGGCAGAAGAGCTATTAACTCTTGATGAATCTCCATTCTTGTTGAGCTTGGCTTCATGGGTAAAGAGTTGCCCCATGAGAGTGGAAGGCCCTGGAATCTGCACGTCCATGTACAAGTCCATGGCAGTTGTGAGGCTCTCCCATTTGTCATCAGCTTTAATACCATTGATTACTTGTCTTACAATCTGTTCCTATTCAATTTCTTCTCCTATGCTTGCCAATTGATCTGCTACATCTTTGACTTTGGTCACATACTCTGAGATGCCTTGCTAAGGTTGCTTTCTTTGAGTGGTAAACTCAATCCGTAATTGGTTCTTCCTAGCCCTTGTGTTGGAAGAGAAATATGAAGACAATGTTTCCCGATTCTCTTGGGATGCCTTACAGTTCCTAATGTGTGGAAGAAGAAAATCAGAAATTGAGTTAAGTAAGATCTTGCTAATGCATCCTTGGCACACCATGTGTTGAGTCTTTCATGTTCCTCTCTTGTAGGTTGTCCTTTGCTTTTGAATATGGGCATCTCTGTCACGAGGAAGGAGATAAGGAAGAGAGCTCACACACACACTCTCACTCTGAAGGAGAAGCACATACACAGATTGAGGCAAGGAAGAATGATCTTCTTCTTCTTCTTCTTCTTCTATTACATAAAAAGGAATGTACAAGAATGACCTAAAAAACAAGAATACAACAAGTGCAATATATAAGGATCAGTACATAAGGAAAAACATAATGTCCGTGAATGAGTGAGCTGGCAAGGAACAAATGTGCCATCAATCTCGGTAGATAAATCTAATAAAGCTCAATGAAGTATCCCTGACATATACCGGCGTGACCACTATACATGTCAGAGAAACGAAAAACTGGTACGTGTCATCCCGGATCATCACATGTTGAGCTTGATATCTCAACACTCCCCGTCAAGCTCAATAGCATATCATGTAATCCAAGCATCTCCCGAAACTTCTTCAACTTCTCAGCTCCAAGTGCTTTGGTGAAAATATCAGCAACCTGCTCATCTGTTCTCACATAAACAAGATCAATATCACCTACCAATACCTTCTCTCTGATGAAGTGATAATGTGCCTCAATATGCTTTTTTCTAGCATGGAAAACAAGGTTCTGTGCTAACTGTATGCTGCTAAGATTATCACAATAAATGGTGATAAGCTTTTGCACTTCCACACCTAAATCCACAAGTAGCATCTCCAGCCATGATGCCTCACATGTTGCCATTGCAACACCTCTATACTCAGCCTCTGTACTTGAGAAAGCAACAGTGGGTTGCTTCTTGCTGCTCCATGTAACAACTGCACTCCCAAGTGAGAATAGAAAACCACTAGTAGATATTCTATTTGGAGTGCTACCAACCCAATCGGCATCGGTGTATCCATAAACTTGCAAATCTACACCAACCTCATAAAACAATGCATAATCCAAAGTAGCACTCACATAACATAGAGTGTGCCTCAGAGCATCCAAATGTGGCTTCCTGGGAACCTGCATAAATTGACTTTCAAGTCCAACAGTATAGCTTAGATCAGACCTTGTAATTGTGAGATATATAAGACTTCCCACAATTTTCCTGTACAGAGTAGTATTTTCCAATGCTTCACCTAATGTAGTATCCAACTTCAAATTCTAATCTAATGGCATAGAAATTGGCTTACAACCAGCCATATCATACTTTTGCAGCATATTCAAGGCATATTGCCTTTGCGACATCCAATACCTGTTTCTGTATGTATAAACTCAATGCCCAAGAAATAACGCAACACACCAAGATCTTTCATGTCAAATTCTTGCATACGAAGTTGCTTTACCTCTTTGATGCTTGCTTCATTATCACCACCTACAATCAGGTCATCAACATAAATAGCCACAATAGTGATGCCATCATCAGCCTTCCTTGCATATAGTGAGTGATCTGCATCACACATAGAAAACCCAATGCTGGTTAAGTAATCAGCAATCCTTGCATGCCATGCACGAGGAGCTTGGTTCAGCCCATAGAAAGCCTTTTGCAACTTGCAAACATATTCTGGATGCTTTGAATCTTCATATCCTTGTGGCTGGTCCATATATACTTCTTCCTATAACTCACCATGTAGGAAAGCATTCTTCACATCCATCTGATGCAAAGTCCATCCTTTTGCTGTAGCTAATGCGACAAGTGTCCTGACAGTAGACATTTTAGCTACAGGGATGAATGTTTCCTCATAATCAATGCCATATGTTTGTGCATATCCTTTACCTACCATCATGCTTTATACCTGCTTATGCTACCATCAGCATTATGCTTTACCTTGTAAACCCATTTGCAGCCTATGGGTTTCTTTCCTTGCAGCAATGGAACCAGCTTCCATGTATCATTCCCATAAAGTGCAGCCATCTCCTCATCCATAGCTTTTTCCCAATCTGCAATTCCAATTGCATCTTCAAAGCAAAAAGGTTCAGCATCTTGTATTACCTTTGCCATGTAGGCAGAATGACGAGCCATATAACTGTCATATGTCAATCATTGCACTGAATTCGACATCCTCCCAGATCTTCTTAGTCCTTGGTCACTTCTCCTTGTATCATCTGCATGTGCCCTTCTTACTCTTGGAGTCTTCATAGAGGGCAATCCAAGTTCCTCATCAAGACTCTTTTTTGAACCACTTGAATCTCCATCAACGTCTTCAAAACCTGCACATGTTTTATGACCAGCAGAAAGCTTTTCTTTACCTTTCTTGGATGTATTTGATGAATTTGCTGGACTGAAATTTCCACGTAATCTTCCACTCCATGGATTTGAGTTGGAACTATTGCTCGGTGATGCATTCGGTCCACTCAAAACTTGAGATTTTGCACTTGATTTTTCAACATTTTCTTTGTCATTTGGTTCAAGACTCATTCCTTCTTTGGCATCTACATAGAAGCTTGACATTTCATCAAATACCACATCTCCGCTCACCTTTACCTGTCGTGTGAGTGGGTTATAACATTTATATCCCTTTTGCTCAAGGGAGTATCCAATGAAGACACACTTTTCTGCTTTTGGATCAAGCTTCGTCCTCAATTCATCTGGGACATGTACATATGCAATACAACCAAAAACTTTCAGATGTGATAAGTTTGGCTTTTTACCTGTAAACTTCTCTTCAGGTGTAACTTGATGTACAACAGAAGTCGAATTTCTATTCATGATGTATACAGCAGTATGCATAGCTTCTGCCCAATAACAATGAGGCATATTCTTCTCAGCCATCAAGGCTCTTGCTATTTCTGCAATATGTCTATTTTTGCGTTCAGCAACACCATTCTGTTGTGGTGTGTACCTGCATGAAAACTGACACCGAATTCCATGATTTTTTAGAAAACTGCTGAACTCATTTGACATGTATTCACCTCCTCCATCAGATCTTAAAGTCTGAATATACTTCCCTATTTGCTTTTCTACCATAGCTTTAAAATTCTGGATGTGAGTGAACACCTCACTCTTCTCTTTCATGAAATATACCCATACTTTACGTGTATGGTCATCAATGAAAGTAACATAAAACCTACAACCACCCATAGATGTGGTCTTTGTTGGATCCCAAACATCTGCATGTACTACTTCTAGTAAATTCTCACTAACATGCTTGTCATGTGGAAATGATGATCTTGACTGTTTACCAAATTGACATGCTGCACATACCTTTTGCATTTCTGCAACTTTGAAATTTGGTAGTCCATGGACAGTCTCCTTTGACTGCATCAATTTCAGCCTTCACAGATTTGTGTGTCCAATTCGTTTGTGCCAGATCTCTATATCAACAATAACTCCTGCACCTTTTGCAAACATGACTACATTCATTTCAGGAATCTTCACATTTAAGGTGAACATCCTACCCACTTTGTTTCCTTTGGAAACCAATCGCCCATCCTGCTTGTACTCTTCTACATATAATCCATCAACATTGAACCTGACTTGTAATCCCTGGTCAACCATTTGTCCAACAGAAACCAGATTCTTTGTTATATTTGGAACATGCAGCACATCAACAAGATGTTTTACCTTCCCGTCCTCCATAGACATTGCTATGTTTCCTGTATGCTCAATAGGATGCGATGTATCATCACCTATTTCAACATATCCAAGAACTGGCATTTTTTGCAAACTACAAAACCATTCTGCATGACTGGTCAGGTGATTTGAAGCACCTGAATCGACATACCAGACATTATCATTCGATTTGAAATACCAGCAGACGTCATATTCATCATGTGATGTGAACCATGAAGAACTTCTCAGAATCATCTGCACTTGTGGATGCATAGTTGTTTTGCTACCTTCTGTTATTTTGATTCGTCAACCTGCAATCACGTTCAAAGTGTCCAGGTTTACCACAATTCTAGCATCCTTTACTATCATTACCTGAATCATTTCTTTGGAAATTTTTGCGACCTCTTTAGCTCCACCTGCCTCAAAATTGTCCTCTTCCTCCTGCATGATTCTGTTGTTGACCTTCGTCTTGGTTACTGTTTCCTCTTCCACTTCCAAAACCTCTACCTCTGCCTCTTCCTCTACCAGAGTAGAATGCCTACTCAGAACTAGATTTTCCTTGGGATTTTGAATCCTCACCAAGATTCTTTTCTTCAATAATTAGCATAGATACCAGATCAATAAAATTTGGAATATTTTCCCTGCTCTGTATAGAAGTTCTGAACTGCTTATATGCAGCTCCTAAACCACGAAGACACACTTCCACCTTATCATCATCATCTACATTCATGCCAATAGATGCAAGTGACTCACATATGCTTTTGATTTTCAAGGTGTAGTCACTTACTGACATGCTCTTCTTCTCTAATGTATGCAGCTTGTTCTTGAGTTGCAATTTTGGTGCCTTTGTATTGGTCTCATACAATGTGACCACACTGTTCCAAGCCTCTTTTGGAGTCTTGGCATCATGTATGTGTCCAATCATGCTATCTTGTATGCTAGCAGATAGCCAATACATTACCTTTTATGCTCCTTGATTCCATTCCTCATATGCTCTTACTTGATCTGCAGTCCGATTCCTTTCTAGTAACTATGAAGCATTTTCATTCTCTCCTTCGATGTACTTCCAATAGCCTTTTCCCATCAGAAATTCGTCATTCTGAATCTCCAAGCATGGAAGTTGTTCTTGTCCACCTTATCGCTCATAAGCTGACTCATTCCATCTGTGTTTGCCATTTCTGTAGCAATTCACAACACTGTAAAACACTACAAGCAGCACCTACTAGAACACTATCGCACTATCACGTGATAATTTGATCTCAAAAAAACACCGTTTTCGTGTATCAACGGTACACGGAATCACTTGAAATTTTGGATCTGGAATATATGAGCGTTGTCAAACACAATGCAAGTTACAATTTCTGAAACTGACCTGGATTTTTTGCGAGCCCCACCTTGTGGGCTCAAAACAAAGGTCGAGATGGCTCCGAAACTTTGATCTGACAAAAACAAGTGATCGTAAAGGGATAACTCTTGAAAATATTTTGAGGTCTTCTACCTTCATGCCGATTTTTGTAGCAAATGGAGGTCATTTGTGAATCGAGTTTTCTCCACGCCTTGCTATGTACTCTTCACCATCGCCTTCTCCACGAGCTCTCTACAGCCACGTTGGCTCTGATACCATGTCACGAGGAAGGAGATAAGGAAGAGAGCTCATACAAACACACTCACTCTCAAGGAGAAGCACACACACAGATTGAGGCAAATAAGAATGATCTTCTTCTTCTTCTTCTATTACATAAAAAGGAATGTACAAGAATGACCTAAAAACAAGAATTCAACAAGTACAATACATAAGGATCAGTACATAAGGAAAAACATAATGTCTGCGAATGTGTGAGCTGGTAAGGAACAATTGTCCCACCACTCTTTGTAGATAAATCTAATAAAGATCAATGAAGTATCCCTGACATATACCGGAGTGACCACTATACATGTCAAAGAAACGAAACATTGGTACGTGTCATCCTGGATCATCACATGTTGAGCTTGATATCTCAACAATCTCCTCATGTCATGAGATATATCCATAGAGGCTCCTTCCTTGCAAGTATGTTTTCATCCTCAAGGACCATGCTTGATAGTTGTTCCTGTCCAATTTAACAACGAAAGAAGGAAAACCATCTCCCATTTTACCTTAGCTTTGCTCTGATACCACTGTTGGGAAAGATGGATGGACACTCCAAGAAATGATTAGGTACTACCAAATCCTGCTTTGTGCTAGCCCCTTCTTACTTCAGAATTGCATTGTTGGCCTTCTTAGCTTCCTAATGACACTATACAAGTGCCTATGTACTTTGGAAATGATGTGAGAAATGATTGAACCAAAACAGACTACTTCCAAGTTGAAGGATCAATAAAAACCTTCTATTTTTGTTCACACACCTGCCGCTTGTTATGCTCAGTGCTTCCAGTACAATAGGAATTAGAAAGATTCCTCTTAGAGGTATGAAATTAGCTTAATGAGCTAATGATTCCAAGTGGAATAACTTAAAATGATGCACCATACATAAAGCAATCAATTTAGCAATCAAATCATTAACCCCCGATTTTTTACGACCTCTGTATAGTTTGACTAGTGAGTGCTTTGATGTACTTTTCTCCAAATTGGCTGAATGGATTATCTTCAAAATTTGTGAGCATGTAGAAAAATTGAAGCTGATTCCAATAAGCTATAGAACATTGAAAATGGTGATGAAATGATTGAGATATGAGTAGTACAACTTGATTGTTATGAGTGACTATGACACAGAGACCATAGGTGAGAAGTATTGATCTATTGTATTAGAAGACAATGTTATACAAGATCATTAGCTTGATAATCAATGCCTAATGACAATGAGTAGTGTAGTCTATAATGTAAGCCTCACTCTCTTACAATGTGGTCAAGGAGAACTCGGAAATGCAGTCACTTATCCCACGAGTTTTTCAAACATCTTTTATAGATAGGATATTTGAATTTGAATTTAAATCCTCCATTGGCTCTCACTAAAAGTGATCCTCTATTCTAGGAGATATTCTCTCAACTAGAGTCGTGACTTTTCCAACTAACAAGTCCCACGAATTTATTGGTAGTTACAAATATTCTTTCAAGACAAAAATGACTTTTACAAATGGTAAGATAAAAGGCTTCCTAACAATGGTTTCCATGGAGCTTCAATTGTACATAAACACTTAGCCAAATGTGTAGGCTTGGTATTTGCACCAACAACTCCCCTTTAAGCCAAGCATTATGGCTTGGTCTTCTTCTTCAATCCTCTTGAATGTCCTACACTCCAATCATATACTTAAACCTGCAAAGTTTTGTACCATCTAATGCTTTGGTTAATAAGTCTGCACATTGCATATTAGTTGATACATAAGCCAATTGAATTTCCTTGCTCAATAACTTCTCTCTCACATAATGATAGTGGACCTCTATATTCTTGGTCCTAGCATGATAAATAGGATTTGCTGCAAGATGTAGTGAGCTTGTATTATCTCCAAAAATCATTGGAGATGTATTATGCAAACCCAAATCTATGTATAACAATCTGATCCATATGGCCTCTTGAGTAGCATTGGCCAATCCTCTGTATTCTGCCTCTGTAGAAGATAAAGCAATAGTAGGTTGCTTCTTTGAAGACCATGATATAGGTTTATCACCTGCAAAGATAGGTATCCAGAGGTACTACATCTATCATCTTTGCAACCTACCCAATCTGAATCTGAATATATCTTGATGTCCAAGTGTTGGGAGTAGCCAGAGGCACAGACGATGCAGAAGTATGTGAAGGTAGATCACAACGAAGTAGTGGGTGGCAAGACATATTATTTTTTCAAAGAATTATGTTTTATAATACTTGTCAAAACTCTCAATATTGATTTTCATCACTCTTGTACCATATGTAACATAGAACAACCACTTTTGTAATTCATAGCTCCATTTTGTGCAAGCCGAGGAGTTCTCGAGCTTGAGGAGCTTAGGTAGAACAAGCATACCAATTTTGGATATTTTTAGACATCATTTAGACCTTCAAATAGCGCCTAGAACCTATTTTTTAACTATGTCGGTCACTAGATGTGAAACCGGTCAAAACCAGTCTAAAAACTATAAAGAGAGCTAGAGAGCTCATTTTTTAGGTTAGCTAGTGTAGACTTGTATGAGTGAGTGTGAGCTTGAGCTTGTAATTGATATCTTGAGTAATAGAGTTTATTTTCCTACCTTCCATTGTATCTTGCTTGTCTCATACATGTGTGTGTATGTGTGTGTGCATCTCTATGCTTCTCACCTTCACTCTCACTACATTTCACATTCACGATCTTCATATCACTCCTATCTCTTCCGCGGATTGACGTTAAGGAGGTGGAGCTTCTTAACGTGGTACTTTCCATTGTGCTAGAGCAACACCAAAGCTGGCGCCGTTGTCGAGGATCGAGTCTAGGATGGATGTGCGATGGTAAGAGTATAGCAAGAAGTGGCGTTGGAAGGTAAAAATTTTAGTTTTTGTTATTGTTTTTAATTAGTTTTTTGTGTTTTTCATCTCCTCTATACTCCTCCTTCACCACAGCATCATCTTCTTCCACTCCAAAAAAAAAAAAAAAAATTCACCATATCCACCCATTCTCCTCATTTCCCCTCATTTGTGCATGTGAGAGAGAGAGAGAGCTTTTGTGCTTGTATGTGCATGTGTGTTTTTGAGTTTTCTTGCAGGTATAGAGCTCCAAAGCACCAGGAAAGCTTCGAAAAGGTAAGAAAACCACTTTCTGTCAGAATCTGCCATGTGCGTCAGACCATCGTGATGGTCTTCCAAACTCGGAATTTTTGGTAAGCAAGTTCACCACCATGTAGAGCACCCTTACGCACACACGAATCCATAGGTGCATTCTCAAAATTTGCATTTTGGTGGACCATCACGAGGGGCTCACGCCATCGCGATTGTGTCACACCATCGCAATTGGCTCAAGCCATCACGACGGCCTGGCCGGACCATCACGATGGTCTCACACCATCGTGATGGTTCAATTGAACCATTGCGACGGTCACTGACCATCGTGATGCTCTTGTCGACCCCATGCCATCGCGACGATCCCCCGCCACATGTCAAGACAGACCATCGTGATGATACTAGGTATGCCATCACGACGCTTCAAAGTTGGACCATCACGATTGGCTCAAGCCATCATGCCTCGTGACCAAAGCCCATCGTGATGGTTGCATTCACCGTTGACCACCACAATGGGCTCATGCCATCGTGATTGCTCGCTAGACAGACCATCGCAACGCTTCACTTGGACCATCGCGATGCCTCGCACGATCTGACCATCACGATTGTAGCATGCCATCGTGACGGTTCACCCTAAGCCATCGTGACAGCCCCAGACCATCGCGATTGTCCTAGACCCTCGTGATTGTTTACCCAAAATGCCAAATTTAGAGTTTCATTTTTGGGCAACTTTGAGGCTATTTTGAGAGAATTTTTGGGTGATTAAGCTCATTGGAGACCCCTTATCTCATATTTGAAGAAAAACCTAATTGTTAGTTTTCACCCCCGAGGGCCTAAACGCTCATCTTTTTCATTCGAAGTCCGTTTTCTGAGCTTGATAGCTGGTTAGATAAGATAATTTAGATAAGATAATTTGAGGTTGACCATTGTTGGGACTAGAACAGAAAGGGGGCATTAAAATTTGGGCAAAGGAAAAAGGGACCTAAAGGTTTATATATTCAAGTGCTTGATCATCAATTTGAGAATTGGTTTAAACATTGGATTTTTACAGGTCTAGCAAGAGCTATCAAGGGCAATCAAAGCAAGGCAGTGAAGAACACAAAGCTTGGGAAGCGCGACTTCTTGGGCATTAGGGCAATCAAAGAAGTGGAATTGAGGTTGGAAGAATACTCAACTCCCTCAGTCAATTATTAGCTTAGGCTAAATGTGTAGCATTGTGGATTAAAGACGATAGGAATGCACCAAGTTCAAGAGACTTAATTTTGCAAGTCCAAGACTAAGATAAAAGTGTGCGATACCAAAACCTAAAGGAAAAGAACTTAATTTGGACAGAATGAGAACTCAAAAAATACAATAGAAAGTCAATTCCTGACGTATGCATTGAAGACAAGACAAGAACTGCAAGGAATTAAAACGAAACAAGCAATTAAGAACAAAAGAACCATTGACGATCAAAGAGTGCCAGGAAGTAAATTCATGAACCTTAGATCGGGCAAGCATATAGGTAAGTCAGACCGACGAAGCCTTAGATCATCAAAAGCAAGTGTAGGAACTACTGCATGTTCGTGGGCTCAACAATTGAATAGCTATCCTTATGAGTTGGGCTCAAATACCAGTGAATCAAAAATGGCTTTTAGCATAGAAAGACCAGATGGAGGGTTAAACTTAGCATATCTGGAAAGACCCGAAGAACCATACAGAACTCAATTGGAATATGTCCAAACCAACCACTTAGGTGCTTGCATCTATGAAGATGGTTTGCGAAGATCAGTGATGCAATTGCACAATCCTGATCAACCCATTGGATTGGAATGTTTAGTGGTGAAATTTGAGAGAGACGTGTACATAGACAAAGAAGGAACAATGTACATCATAAGTACTCAGCCAAATCATACCAATGAGTTTGGTGTAGTGCAGCCAGATACGGAAGCAAGAACCCAAGGAAAAGAACCATTAGGAGAAGAACCTAGGACACCTAAAGGGAAATATGTATTGACAAGAGTATTGATCCCAGATTGGATCCCTCAGGATAATAGAAGCATAGAGTTGTTTTTGAATAAGGAAACTGACGAAGCATTTTGGAGGTACAAAATGGAACAACCTAGCGAGGTAGGCTCCATCATAATTTATGAATTCAAGGACCCAGATACTCCTGGAAAGGTGGTATACCTGGATGATACATCAGAACAGGTATTTGTAGTACCAGATCACGCAAGAAATACCTACACATGGAGAGGTGATTTAGTCTTCCCCCCATCTCGAACAAATGTAAACATGAGCCATCAGGGTGCTGGAACATCCTCAGCCCATGGCATTCAAAGAGAGAAGAACAAAGAGAGAAGAACAAAGAGAGACCACAAGTAAGTTTCACTCATCCCGTAGGGAGAGATAGAACCAGCATGGATGCCAATAGAGTGGAAAGCTAAAGGGAACCTAGAATACCAGGTGGTAGAGATGATTTTCCTCTACCTAGACCACGTGAACACCCAAGAATATTAATACCCACTCAATTAGTAAAGTCAATAAAAAATTACTTTGACGGGATAGGAGATCCATATGACCATGTTGCAAAATTTAAGCAAGTGCTCCGGGCAGAGCAAGTAGAAGACATGTTCACGCAATACAATGCATTTGGACTAATGTTAAACAACACGGTTTTAACTTGATTCCAACCATTGCAACAAAGGCAATTTAGGGATATCCATCACCTTTTAGAGTCATTCATCATGGAATTCTCTAAAAGTGGAATCAGACATGATACATCTTCGTTCATTCATAGTTTCAAACAAACCCCTCAGAAAATAGTTAGACTTGCAGGACGTAGGTTTAGACAATATGTTGAGAGATGTTCGATGCAAGAATTACCCTCATAGGCCAAGCAAGTGTCATTATTTTTAGATGGCCTCTTAAGCTCTAAACTACGTTCCTATGTGTACTTGAAGGAACCCAGAACATTAGAGCAATGTGTAAGAATTTGTATAGACATTGAGGACAACCTTGGAGACGAGTTGGAACTCTCAAAGGTCTATTAGGACTCAGATTGTTCATCTCTAGCATTCTCAAAACTTTCTAGCTCAATAGAGGACCTAGCAGAAAAAGTGGCCCAGAAACTAGGAGTTTCTAGTAAACAGATGCCTAGGTTAATGAAAAACAAGCGTTGTTACACCTGTGGTGGTGATCATATGGCAAATGTGTGTCCCAATGCAACACAACCGTAAGCAAACCCTAATGGCCAATACTGTACAATTGAGAGACGATACACGAATCATAGGGCTCATGACTTCCCTTACAACAAACAAGTAGTATGAAAGAACTACCCGCAAGCATACCCCCAACCAAGAAGGTATCAAGGTCAATATAATGCTCAACATCATTACTATAGGCCTCCTCAAAACTATACTTATCAGGCTCAACAGAGACCTCAACTTGTTTTAGCTCAGCAGCCACCCCCACCAGCTAATGTCATCTCAGTCAAATATGCTGCTGCAGAAGAGAACTAAATAGGGCATTAGTGCCTTCTTCACCCCTGATCACAGAAAGTGACCCTAATTCTAACAGTTTTGACTCTACTCATGTAGATAATCCACCTACATATTACACAGAGTCACCAGAACATGTGGAAACATATCAATACGATAGTCCACCATTGGAACCAGTTGGGAGCCCGACTATGCTAATGTGATGTACACAAACCCTAATCCATGGCCCCAGTTAAGACAGCAAAGACCACAGGGCCCTAGAGGACCATGCTTTAGGTGCGAAGGAGATCATTTCATAAAGGATTGTCCACATCCTCCTATAGCAGGACAATCACAATTCTATAACATACAAGACTTTTTTGCCGAGTGTGGTAAAGAGCATATCATCAAAGATTGTCCTAAGAACCCTGCGAATGCTTCAAAAGTGACACCGATCAACGTGATAGGTATTTTGCATAACACAGATGGATCCAACCCTACATACGTGACTATCCAAGCTATAACAAGAGCCCAGGTGCTCTTACAAAATCAACAGCTTAATCCTAAGAAAATAGCTGAAACTAGTGAAGTTGGAGAGTCTAGTAACAAAAAGACAAAATCTTGGAAAGATTCCAGAGAAAGAATTAAGAGAAAATGGAGCAAAAAGATAAGTGAGTTGGAAGGAAGTCTCAAGGAATCCAGAGCCAAAATCCTAGAATTGACTTCACAAGAGTCTAATCAAGATAACCTAGCTCAGAGATCAGGATCAATTCTAGCAAAACCCATACTAGAAAACCTAGACATGATGTTTCATGCATATTATGCTAGACTAAAGGAAGGACCCCAGATAGCAGAAATGAGTAAGAACTATCCACGAGCAGATCTAGAAATTGAGAGGACTAAACTTTTCATGAACATGATAGAATTAGCACAAACTATGTTCTAAGCCTCACGTTATCTTAACTGGAACAACATGGCAAAACCTGAATTACACTTTCAAGGATTACTGGAGAGGCTAGAATACTTGATCGATAGCAAGGAGCAGAGAGAGATTTTACAACAATCCACCTTGCAACATTTGTGGCCTTACCAACCACATCACAGAAGAATGCTTCAAGAACACAAGGAATCAAAGGGGAAGAGGCTTCCATAGAGAGAGTTATGGACAATCTAGAGGCAGGATAAACAATGGAGGAAGCAATTACAATCACAACTATAACCAAGGCTACAACAACAACAATTATCAAGGAGGTTTCAAAGGAAGAAGAGATTATAACAACCACACAAAAGACCAAGAGGATTCTTTACTCATCATGAACATGACATCCAAGCAAGGCAAAGATGATGAGCATCTTTTCTATATTGATTCAGGTTGTTCCAATCATGTGGTTGGAAATGTAGCATTGTTATCTCATCTTGAAGAACCCAAAGGGAAGCACAAAGTGTAGACCGGTGATGACACTAAACACTGCGTCAAGAAAATTGGAAATGTCAAGACTTATGATGGTAACATGAACCTCTTAAGTAAGGTCTTGTATGTGCCAATTATAACAAAAAACCTAATTAGTGTTGGACAGATTGTTGAGAAAGGCTTATAGGTTAGATTCACAAGGCATGGAGCATATGTGGAAGACCCTCAACAAGGCTTCAAGAGGATTGCAAAAGGTGAGAAATCTGGTAGACTCTTTACATTTGAGATTGAAGACACTTGAAAACATAGCACTCTTCAGCTACAAAGATGAAATTCTATCTGAACTAGAGATATGGCACAAAAGGCTAGGTCATATAGGAGAAAGAACACTCAAGCAAATATGCAGGCATCAGAGTGTTCTTGGCATCCCTAATGTGTCCAAGAAGCACATGATATATAAATTTGGAGCATGCCAATTTGACAAAGCTCACAGGCAACCATTCATCAAAAAGGGGTACATGTATGAAGACTACTTGGAGCTTGTACACACTGAGGTGTGGGGTCCTAGAAAAGATCCATCAATCTCAAGTTCAAGGTATTATGTTTCATTTATAGATGATTATAGTAGATGGACGATCCTTTATTTCATGAAACATAAGGATGAAGTATTTACATGTTTCAAAAAGTATTTGGCATTGGTTGAGAACCAAATAGGTAGAATAAGATCTGAGGGAGGTGGTGAGTACTTTTTCACATGAATTTGATTTATTCTTATAGGATAGAGGTATAAAGAGAGAATTCACAACAAGATATACTACTGAATTAAATGAAGTGGCAGAGAGAAGGAACATGTTGATTGTAGAAGCTACAAGGTCAAGGTTGAATGAGAAGAAGCCACCCAATTACCTATGGGTAGAGGTTGTTTCCACAACCACATATTTGGTTAACAAGCTCCCATCCAAATCCTTGGATGGAATGAAACCCAATGAAGCATGGAATGGCATGAGACCCCCATTGGACCATTGCAAAATATTTGGGCGAATTTCTTATGCACACATTCCCTCACAGATTAGAGGGAAGCTTGATCGTAAAGCTGAAAAGTGTATATTCATTGGGTATGACCAAAACCAGAGTGTTTATAGGCTATAAAATCCCACTAACAAAGGATTTATACTTAGTAGGGATGTAGTGTTTGATGAAAATAATTCATGGTTTGAAGATGATTGTAGGAACATCAAGTTACCTTATGATTTGGAAAGTGATTTTCCAACTCTCACTCAAAAAGAGCAACAATTACCAAAAGATATCAATTCAGAGGAGGAAGAGCAAATGGATTTCAGGGCATGGAAGTCAAGAGGAAAGACCAAGTTCAAGCAATTGGAAGACATTCCAGAGTCCTCCAATCAAGCTCTCAGATGATCTCAAAGGGAGAGTAAAACACCCATAAGGTATGGCTATGACACATCATTAGTCACCAAGCATTCTGTGTATATCACTAAAGACTCTATGACAGAAGAACCTTCTTCATTTGAAGAGGAGGAAATAATGGAGAGAAGACATGCACGAAGAAGTTGAAGCACTGCAGGAGAACACTACTTGGGACTTGGTTCCCAAGAAGCCAAGCATGAAGGTAATAGGATCTAGATGGATATATAAAATAAAAAAGAATTCAAATGGTTCTATAAATAGGTACAAACCAAGGCTAGTGGAAAAGGGGTTTGCTCAAACCTATGGAGTGGAATATGAGGAAACTTTTTCACCTGTGGCTAAGATGCAAACAATTAGGGTTTCGGTAAGTATTGATGCTTCCAAGAATTGGAATCTATATCAATTAGATGTCAAGAGTGCATTTCTAAATGGATGAATCTCCAAAGAAGTGTATATGGCACAACCACCAGGGTTTGAAGGTAAAGATAAACCAGGTTTTGTATGCAAGCTAAGGAAGGCACTCTATGGCCTAAAGCAAGCTCGTAGAGCTTGGAACCATAGGCTTGTTACTTATTTGTAGGGTCAAGGTTTTGTGGCTAGCAAAGCACATTGTTCTTTATTTATAAAGAAGACCAACTGAGAAGTAATCTACTTATGTGTCTATGTGGATGACATTATTATTATAGGGAATGATGCCTTAACATCAAGGAAGTTAAAGCCCAACTAATGGAAGAATTGAAAATAAGTGATCTTGGTTTGTTAATATACTTTCTTGGTCTAGAACGTGTATACAGATTCTGGTATGCTTATTACTCAGAGGAACTATATACATGATATGTTGGAGAACATCGCAGGAACACACTTAGAGCTTAATCACAAGCTTAGTTCTAATGAAGGAGAGATTCTTGAGGATATCAAAACTTATGAAAACTTATTGGGAGTCTCAATTATGCAAACCTAATAAGAGTAGACATTGCTTATGGAGTAAGTACATTGAGTCAGTTTATGCATGCGCCAAGGAAGCCTCACAAGGAAGCTACCAAGAGGGCATGAAAGTATCTAAAGGGTGCCGTAAATGAAGGGTTTTTTTACCCCTTCACTTTTGACTTAGATATAAAGATGTATTCTGATGCAGATTGGGCTGGCTCCAAGGATGAGAGGAGGAGCACTTTAGGGTACTTGTCTTTTGCAAGTTCAAAGCTTATATCATGGTCATCTAAGAAGCAACCAATGTGGCTTTAGCATCTACAGTAGAATACAGAGGCTTAGCAAATGCAACTCAAGAGGCTATGTGGCTCAAACAACTCTATGCAGATTTGGGGTTACACTCTTACACTCCAATAATCTTTGGAGACAACACTAGTTCACTTCATTTGGCTGCTAATCCTATATATCATGCAAGGACTAAGCACATTGAAGTGCACTATCATTATGTAAGGGAGAAATTTCTTAGCAAGGATATTCAACTATCTGTATCAACGCATTGACAATGTGCAGATATACTCACAAAGTCTTTGGATGGAACCCAGATGAAGAGATTCAAATTGATGATTGGTTTGCAGGAGATCAAGGAGAAATGAAGGCCAAGCTTGTTAGGCTTGAGAGAGAGTTGTTAATGCAAGAGAATCCAAGCCTATATACTTGGATGATTAGTATATTTCTCATGGAACCTTATATGATCAATCTCTTGTAAAATCAACTGCATTTACCTATGTAAAAGAATCTTACTTCCATGAGGAGTTAGGAAGCATCAAATCTCAATCCATGTGGTAGTTGATTGATGAGAGAATATATCCCATACTTCAGGATTCACTTTTAGGTGTAATTTTTGAGTTTGAATTCAAACATTGGCTCCAAACTCTACTACAAAAGTAGGATCAAAAGACCCACGTGATATCTCGACTACATGAGATCATTTTTTAAGGGATACATTGTGAATTTAGAGCTCACTTCATAACTTATTCACCTCCCACACATTCAGTAATAGATTATTGCCAATGACATTGTATCTGTGTATGATTTAATACATACAATTTGCATTACATCTTCACTTCACTTATCTGCCATGATCTTCTCAGAGCTTATTCTGAGTGTATGATTGATCATTTGTAGTGATTTAAAACATGATATATTCAGTATACTATCTACTATATTGCTACAAAATCACATTATCATTGCTTCTTTGGATCATCAGATATTAGATTTCTTTACTCTCCGGTCTGTACGTTGATGCATCCCGAAAATGTCGGGACACTCATATGATTTGCTAAACATCATATTCAACATGTAGTTCATCGTTTTTTATGAAATCACTCATGATCGGTAGCTATCTACATTAATTAATTATGAACAAAAGGAATTAGGCTAATTGCTAATGTGCTTATAGCACTGTTCAATATATTGAACACGTGTAGAGACAAGAATAACAAGTTTATGACCTTGGATTAATTTTCTACCCAGCAAGTATTAGAGCTAGGAAGAACCAACTATGGATGGAGTTCACCAGACTCAAGAAGATGCCCAAGCAAAGTGTGACTGATTTTGTCACCAAAATGAAGGATCTATTAGATCAACTTGGGTGCATTGGGGAAGTCATTGAATAAGAGCAGATCATGAGGCAAATAATCAATGGAATAAAGGCATATGAAAAATGGAAAGCCTTCACCACAACTGTTAGCTCACAAAATGGTTGGTTTTTATGCACTAATGTGGGTCTATTTGGCAGGAAAATACGTTTGATTTCAGGTACTTGAAGAGTGGATTTGATGATTGATGAGAAGTATTTGGAGTGTGTAGAGCCCCTCCTACGGACATGAGGCTTGGGGGATATTTTGTGTGGTCTGCTGCACTGGTGTATTGGATAGATGATGAGGACATTGAAATCTAGAAAGAAATGGAGAAATTGACCCGTTCGATCTGTTGGAAGCTTGTGGCAAAGTTTGTTGATGAGTCCACAGGCATTGGAGCTGCCATTTTCCGAAAGCCCACATCCAATGATTGCTACGAAAATCGAAACAAGAATTTTCCTCCCATGTGTGAAGAGGATGATTCAGCTAATGCTGCTTGAAGCTCCAGCATGGTTGAATAATTTCAAAGGTGTCAATGGCAAGACAGCTGCTGATGATTTCAGGGCCGATTCAGAAAAGTGGCAGAAGGCAGTAGAGAAGTCCTACTTGGAGGGACTTGGTATTGATTGGAAGCACATTAGGAATGTGATGGACATGAGGGCAGTATATGGAGGGTTTACAGCAGCTCTTTCATCCCTTTCGGTGTGGGTAATGAATGTGGTACCATCAGATGCACCAGATACACTTCCTGTTATATTTGATCGTGGTCTATTTGGAATCTATCATGATTGGTGTGAGTCATTCAGCTCATATCCAAGAACCTATGACCTTCTTCATGCTGATCATTTGTTTAGCAAGATAAAGAAGAGATGCAACATCAAATCTGTTATCGCAGAAGTGGACCGCCTGTTGAGGCCTAGTGGTTGGGTGATAGTTAGGGAAAATTCAGAATTTATAGGGAAAATGCAAAATTACTTCGAGTCCTTGCGGTGGGAAGTAAAAATGGCATTCTCAGAGGGAACAAAAGAGCTTGTGGCTGTGCAGAAAACGAAATGGAGGCCTGCAACATCTTTTTAAGCGGTTCTTTGTATTCCTGTCAATTGTTGAAAACTGTGGTACATGATCAACAGTGAATTTTTAGATTGTATGGACTAGAGAAGATGATTACAAGTAAGTTGGGGGGGGGGGTTTGTTTTTTCGTGGTTCTGACGAAAAAACGGAAAAGAGAAGTTGGGGGTTTGTGCATTGACTAAAACTGTTTAGGAAGCTTATAAGCTTTGGCATTCTGCATGCTTCAGAAGTAAGAAAGTTCGTACCTTCAAAAATTAAATACTCTGTGAATATCTTCTTCACAAGTTTTAAGGTTTGCACTCTCCAAATTGAATTGGCATATGGATGATATATGAGAGGGAAGCGTAGCCGTCCAATGCGCATTATTCAAGTTTGAACAAACATCAAACATGGTTATTTGTTGTGAATCCACTAGATAAAGCACATTTATATAAGCTCGATAGTGCTGCTTCTTAGTTGGCATATAGATTTTTTTCCACACAGAAACTCTTATACTCCCTCATGCCATGAAATGGACTCTATGTCATTCGGTGATGAACTGATATCGGTAATCTATAACCATCATGCTGGAAACACCTTTACAGATATTCATGCTATATGATTTGCATTCATCCTTTAACCAAGGCCCTTGATGGGATCACATGCGTTGCACACCTTAATGAACAAAAATATAAACTCTAGATCTATACGTGGGCCTACGAACGTGAGAGTGAAAGCGGGTGCATGAATTGCAAGGTGGAGAAGAGATGAAGTGAGAAAGGCAGCAAGAAAGAGAGAGAGAGCAAAATAGAGAGGGAGAAGGTGACGAAGGAAGAGAAAGGGAAGAGGTCGGGGGGTAAGGAGAATGAGAAACAAGTGAAAGAGTGCACGGGTATGAGAGTGAGAATGGATGCATACATGTGAGCATAGGAAAAGGTGTAAAAGAGATAGAGAGTGGAAGGAAGCATCGATGCATATATATGGGGGTGTGAATGGGTGGATGTGAGTATACATGCACTTGAGATTGAGGTCAAAAGAAGAAAAAGGGTAAAGGAGAGTGGGGATGTGTGCATATTTGAGTATAAGCTCAAGAGTGTGTTGGTGTCTATGTGTGTATGAAAGAGAGTGAGAGCGGTCGAGGGAAAAGAGAATTTGTGAAGGTAGGAGAAGACAGGGAGCATGAGTGAAGAGGCAACTGGGAGCTTATCAATTAGCGGTACAATTGAAGCATCCAAGCAATACAAGTTGACCAATTCCAAGAGGTTTAATGGGCAAAGTACGAGTATATCGAGCAAAACAAAAGCATGGATAAGGCATTTTCCCATGGGTTTAGGATCCGAATCATTTTGGTGCGTTTGCCGGGAATCCCAAGGTGGATAGACTTGAGGATAGTTGTGAAACAAAGTGACATAGTGTAAGAAAATCAGGCAAAATATCATTGAGCGTAGGCACTTTCCCTTGGACTAAGAGTGCCCAACAACCATGGACCTATACATGGACTTGCAGGTTCTTGATTTCAATACCCTCATGGGACAATTGTTCAGACATGAGGCAAAGCTATGAAGAATGGAGACAAATCAAAAGGTAATCAATCCTCAACCCTATATACAGATAAGAACAAGAGTAAGGATAGTAAAGGAAAAGGTAAAAGATTTGATGATGAAGGTTGCACCTCTCAAGAAAACTTTGCGGTAGAGGTAGAGGTTCAAGAGGAAGAGGTAGAGCAGGTAGAAAAGGCAAGGGGAGATTTCAATGTGACTCTCCATGTGCCATGTGTGGCCTAACTAATCATGCAATTGAGAATTGTTTCAGGAACCCCAAAAAACAAAGAGGAAGAGGCTTTAATAGAGGAGGCTATGGAAGTGCAAGAGGCAGATCAAATAAAATCAATGGCTATAACAACAACTTCAACAATACAAATCATCAAGGAGGATATAGAGGAACAAGAGATTACAACAATTACATTGAAGAGCAAAATCAAGAGGATTCACTTCTCTTGATGAACACGTCCATGACGGAAGGTAAAGCAAATGAGCATGTATTTTATATAGATTCTGGTTGTTCAAATCATGCAGTCCAGAATGTGGCTCTATTGTCATACTTAGAGGATCCAAGGAATAGACATGAGGTTCAAATAGGAGATGACACTAGGCACTCAATGGAAAAGATAGGAAATGTGAAGACTATAGATGGAAACATGAACCTATTGAGCAAGGTACTATATGTACCTACCATAACAAAAAATCTCATAAGTATTGGGAAAATTGTAGAGAAAGGATTGTAGGTAGGATTCACAAGGAATGGAGCCTTTGTTGAAGATCCACAATAGGGGTTCAAGAGAATAGCAAAAGGAGAGAAGAAAGGTAGACTCTTTACATTAAACTCCAAGACACTAGAAATATAGCTCTATTCAATTATGGTAGTGAGACCCTATCAGAATTAGAAATGTAGCATAAGAGATTCGCTCATATAAATGAAAGAAACTTGAAGAAAATATGTAGGGATCAAAGTGTACTTGGCCTACCAAATATTTCTAAGCAACACATGATGTATAAATGTAGTGCTTGTGAGCTTGGGAAATCACATAGACAACCCTTTATGAAGAAGGAATATATTCATGGAGACTTGTTGGAGCTGGTTCACACAGATTGTTTGGGGACCTAGCGAGGAGTCTTTAAATTCAAGATCCAGGTAGTATGTGTCCTTCATTGAAGATTATGGCAGATGGACCATACTATACTTTATGAAGCATCAGGATGAAGTCTTTTCATGTTTCAAAAGGTATCTTGCCCTTGTTGAAAATCAAACAGGTAAAACACTAAAAATGCTAAGGTCTGTTAGACGGCCGCCGAATAAGGACAATTGTACTTAGACAGAGGTTTTTAATGTAGAAAGAACTCTTCTGGAAGTACGCGGTAAAGAAAGATTCGCGCAAGCCTTGTAACAAAATTCTATTTAAAGCAATGAAAAGAGAACGGCAAAGAACCCCGGTTTTGGGAGTTGCGAGTGTACTGTGAGAGCCCTGATTTGGGATTAGCTCTTCTATTGTGTGTAGGTAGGTGTTAACGAGTAGAGTGTCTTGGCTCTATCCTGTTCTGCGTGCCTTATCTGTGTAACTGTCCGTCTGCGCATGCGCGATACACTGCGGTGTTACGAATCGGTACTGTGATTTTGAGATTCTGTTCAATAACGAGTTAAGATATCTTTGATTATGCGTAAGGTGTTAGTGTGTTGTCTATCTGCTAATTCTTCGGTGGAATAGGTAAGCGTGAAGAATAGATATGAGTTGCTATGATTCTCTGTAAGTGACTGAGTCGGTATTATAGTCTGTGTTCAAGGTTAATGCCGGTAATGTCTAAGTACGCGTAGAATGGTAATAATGTTGCGACACGTCTTGCTGTCAGTAGATATTACGGGTTGAAGGTAGATATACGGTAAGTCTGTGAACTGACAAGAAGGATTGTGTGTTATGGTCTTGTTAAGTTACTAAAAGTGTTGGACTGTCATCTCGGACTACTGTTCAACTACTATGGCAGGAACAGTCTGGGAGCTCTGAGTTCCAGTACGTTGGTCTAGTCAAAGTTGTTCAGGAGCAAAAACTGAGCTAAGACGTGAAAACCATAACTACGGTTGAGTGAGAAGTTGGGAAAATAGTATAGGGCCTCTGTTTAACAGACCCCTACCACTCCCAAGGACCCACGTGGCTAGAGTCAATTTATTTTGCGGTAAGATTGAGTACAGAAAAAGAGAGACTCGGAAATATCTGGTACGCAGGTGTGGAACCAGAATCTGGGTCTCCGAAGGATTGTTATTTTGGACTAGTGATTAACATCTACGACAGTCAGTTAACAGTTGAGTCAATAGTTGAGCGATTTCACCTTTAACATTTGGCGCCGTTTGTGGGAAAGTGGCAACTGTTTACCAGTCTCTACGGTAAAGTAGCATTTGATTACGAGTCACTTATGAGACAGTGGCATAAGAGTGCTAGCGGTTTGTAAGAAGCAAACATCCAGTAACATTTGATTCACTGACAGTAGCAACAGACCCAGATTGTTGCAAATTGCTCAGATAGTATCACTGGGCAATGATACATGCCGGTCACTCGATCAGGCGAAACATATCCTAAGAATCCTAAGGTTGATGCACGAAAATCACAAAAGATAGCCTCGGGAGAAGTAGGCATAATTAGATCTGACCCAGTAGTCAAGAAAAGTGGAGACGTTACGACTAATTCCGGTCATATTCCGGTGGAACGATCAACGCCTTCGATACATTCTGGTGCTACTTCGACCCAGCCTATCGAAGATATAGCAAGTCCAGACTCTATCAAAACACCGTTGGAACCTAGTTTAACAATATCAGATAAAGATTTAGAGTTATCCACGATCAGAAATACGTTAGGAAAATTCGGCAAAAGTAGTAAAACATGGCATTCTGGCACAATTTCGGTTCATTCCGGTGAGATTCCGGTGATAGAATCGCCGATCGCTGGCAAAGGTTTAGTCTTTTGTGCGGAATCATCCGCTCAACCTTCGTGTTTGGAAGAAAGATTTCGGATATTAGACATCCAGAAGGAAGGAAAGCTGTTCGAAACAGAGATCCAAAGCATCCTAAGTCGAAACAGCACACCGGAAAGCGCACCCTCCGGCGATACAAGTCCCGATAGTTCAACCAATCAATCCCGAGATACAGAAGGAAGCCCTGAAACATTCACAATGAGCGGACAACAACAACAACAACAACAACAGTTAGGTCAACCAAGGCCGCCTCCAACAGGAGTAACCTACACGAAATTCGGTGGATTCCCAGGAGATGACCCAGACGCTCACGTACGAACTTTTGAGATAAGTTATGCAGTCCTTAACCATCCACCAGATCAGGCGTATAAGGCCATTGTTTTTCAATCGACACTGATCAATGAAGCAGCGAGATGGCTCACGGAATATGATATCAATCATTTCGGTACTTACGATGCAGTACGAGATGCCTTTTTACAGCGATTCAGACTAAAGAAGAATCCTGCTGAAATCTTTGAGTATTTACAGAACAACAGACAAAAGGCAAATCAGACCGTCCAGGAATACGCTACTCTCTTCAGAACACATTTACGGCAGATACCACAGGCTCACGCTAATCTACCTGATGATGTCATATCTCAATGGTTTATCAATGGATTAACCCCACAACTGAAGCAGATCATGATCATAAGATGTGTCGGAGCTATGACCTTGGATGCTGTCATTGCAATGGCTCTGCAGCTAGAGTCCAAGGTTGGTGGATTTTCAGAAGACTTGGAATGGTTAAAAACAAACAAAAATATGGCTGAAGATATAACTAGGCAAGTATACTGCACCACATGCAAAAATTCAGGGCATACGAGTGCCAACTGTGCACTGAATCAAGCGTTTTGCGCTATCTGCAACAGTGCCGGACACACCACCGGAAACTGTGTCTACAACGCAAGAATAAAGGGGACAGCAACCGTCAATGCAGTCATCCAAGAACATGGCCAGCCAGTAAATCACTATGTGCCTCCGCAACTGAGAAACAATCAACAACAAGGATATCGGAACTACCGAGGACAGAGAAACAACAATTATAATGCCAACCGATGGCAGAATGGACCACCACCGGAAAATCCCAATCTACCACCTCCGCGCTGTCATTTCTGTGGCGAATTCGGTCACATTAGAAGGTTTTGTAAGGATGCAATGGAATATGATCAAAGAAAGAAGGAACGCCAAAATCCAATGGCCAACATGGTAAAAATTACACCGATAGAGACACAGACTGCTACAGTCCAGACCCGTTCCGGTAAACAACTTCAGCCGGCAGCAGAAATCTTTGAACCAGGGATACAAGAACAACGTAGGCTGTACAACAAAGCTAGTCACTAGACCACAACAGAACCACCAGTGTTCCCAGAACCTATTCCGGTGACTCAGGCTTCTTCATCAAGGGACGAAACAAAACAAAAGGAAGCATCAGCAGGGCCACCATCATCAGTAGAGACAACAGCAGACACTTCTGCGTCAGTAGAAACCTCAAGTCCAACAGAACAAGACATTCAAGCTCCACAAGCCTGGGAAATTTTGTCCAAAGCATCCATCACTCTGCCTCTAGGCCAACTTCTGGCCTTAGTACCTGGGATCCGACAACAGTTTCAGCAACAGTTCAGCCCAGTACCTGCTTGCATTCCGACGACATCCGCAGTTCAACCGGAACCTGATGCTGCGATTGATCATGCAGTGCCCTTGATCACAGTATGGTATAAGAATCAGAAGATCACGTAGTTATTAATTGACGGAGGCTCAGGCGTAAACATTGCGACCGCAGCATTATGCAAAAAGCTAGGCTGGACCGAAATTGAACCAGTTCAATTCTTTGTTCGAATGGCGGATCAATCGAGAGTCCATCCTGTAGGACTTGTGCGGAATGTACCCATCACTCTACAAGGTACGACTTTCAAGATGACTTTTGTCATACTAGAGCTACCCGAATCCACTTTGGATTACAACCTACTTTTCGGCCGACCTTGGCTGAAGCATGCGAAGGTAATACAGGACTGGTCTGCACAAGAGCTTACATTCAAGGATGCCAATCGTAAATATGTGATAAAACTAGATGCTATACAACCCTGTGAACCTCATGCCAGACCCTATTTTGCTGAACCAGTCCATATGTTAGATGGACTATCAGATGATGAAGAAGAACAATTTCTAAAAAATAACGCTGATTTAATGTCTCTAGGAACTGTTGATCTACAATCCGTCATAGATAACTGGAACACGTCAGTATGTACAGTAGTAGCTATCACCGGAAAGTCGGTCCAGGAAGATACTTCCTCAACCCATGACGATGAATTACAACCACTGTTCAAGCCAACAGACGATACAGAGAAACCTCAACAATTTTATGTCCCAGAAGACCAGCTGATCACGTACAATCTAGGAGATAGAAATCACCCACGACCTGTGAAGATAAGGCAGAACTTACCGGAAACATTTAAGGAGGATTTGATTAAACTTCTTCGCGAATTCGCAGACGTCTTTGCGTGGGATTACAAAGACATGAAGGGATTAGATCCGCGCATCTATCAACACAGAGTCATGTTGAAACCGGAAGTAAAACCAAACAGACAACCCAGCTACAGAATGAACCCCCATTATGCATCACAGGTAAAAGCCGAACTTGATAGACTATTAAAAGTCGGATTCATTGTACCAGTAGAACACGCTGAATGGATCTCACCCATTGTGATCGTGCCGAAGAAAAACAAGCAATTACGAATCTGTGTGGATTACCGGAAATTAAATGCAGCAACAGTACCAGATCCTTTCCCGATCCCCTTTTTGGATACCATGCTTGATAGAGTCGCAGGTCATGAAATGTATTCATTTTTAGATGGATACAGCGGGTACAATCAGGTTAGAATGGCTGAAGAGGATATACCAAAAACTGCCTTCATTACCAATTGGGGTGTCTTTGCCTGCACAATAATGTGGTTTGGATTGAGAAATGCACCAAGCACATTTCAAAGATGTATGCAGGAGATATTTTCTCCTTATCTCACTTCATTCATGCAAGTATATCTCGACGACTTCTCAATCTTTGGGAAGATGATAGCACATTTGTTTAATTTACGATGCTGTTTTCAGAAGTGTAGAGAATATAGACTCTGCCTTAATCCCAACAAATCCGTGTTTGCGGTTTCATGTGGCAAACTACTTGGGCATATTGTATCTGCTCAAGGTATCCAAGTGGACCCAGATAAGATTTCGGCGATTTTAGAAGCCCCGATACCCACGACTCCGAAGGAAGTAATGCGTTTTATGGGTCAAATACGGTGGCATGGCAGACACTTACGGTGGCTTGCTCACCTAGCAGTACCACTGAACAGGCTAATCACAAAAACTCCCCGACAATTTGAATGGACTGAAGAATGTCAAACTACATTTGATCGACTCAAGTATCTCCTGACGCAAGCCCCAATTTTACAACCACCGGACTGGGACACTCCGTTCCATGTTTTTGTCGATGCTTCAGATATTGCAATTGGTAGTATACTGATGCAGCAAACAGAGAAGTGGTTTCGCCCTGTTTATTACGCCAGTAGAAGGCTTGCACTGGCAGAAAAGAACTATTCCACCACTGAAAGAGAATGTCTAGGATTAATTTACTCAATCAAAAAGTTCAGACATTATCTACTAGGCCGGAAATTTACCTTTCATGTGGATCATGCTGCCCTTGTTTATCTAGTAAGACAGCAGCACTTAGGAGGACGATTAGCACGATGGGTGCTACTTTTACAAGAATTCGACTATGACGTCATTCATTGACCCGGAAATGCACATGCTTTAGCAGATTTCTTATCACGCCTAGATTTCGGTGAAGCTCCGGTAGGCATAGATGACACGACTCCTGCGATTTATAATGCTGAACCACTGCCCGATGAGACTGCCAAATTACAAACACCACATACATACTATGATCAGATTCTAACTTTTCTCACCGAAGGATGCTTTCCAGCCGAGACTGCCAAGGCAGTTCGAAGGAAAATTGCGGTCTTTAGCCGCCGATGTCGGTTAATTGCTGGCAAACTATATTATGCAGATCATACCGGAATACTACTTTGCTGTATTCCCCCACATGAAGTTAACTCAGTTATCACTTTGGCTCACTCCATTCCTTCCGGTGGCCATTTTGCAGCAGACTTAACTCACCGGAAAATTCTGCAAGGAGGACTTTGGTGGCCAACGATGTACAGGGATATCTCACAGTTTGTTAAACATTGTGATACTTGTCAAAGAGCTGGTCAACCTTTACAACGGCATCTTTTTCCTCTACAACCCATCTTACCATTAGAATCTTTTCAAAAATGGGGTTTAGATTTTATCGGGCCCATTACACCTCCAGCAGTATCCAGTAACAATCGATACATACTGACTTGCACAGATTACGCAACTAGATGGGCAGAAGCCTGGGCTTTACGGTCTGCTACAGCAGTTACGGTAGCAAAATGTCTACTCATGGATGTCTTCCCACGATTTGGCTTACCACTGGAAATTGTCTCAGATCAAGGCACTCATTTTGTAAACAATTTAATGAAGGCACTCACACAGTCATTCCAGGTCACACATAAATTTAGCTCTCCTTATTATCCACGTGCCAATGGATTGGCTGAAAGTACAAACAAATCACTGTTAAACATCCTCCGGAAATTGATCATGGAAGCACCGGAAAGATGGGATCAATTACTACCTGCGGTACTATGGGCATACCGAACTACATATAAGGTAACAACAGGCTTGACACCTTTCAAGCTTGCTTATGGCTTAGAAGCAATCGCTCCCATGGAAGTAGTCATCCCAAGTCTGCGTGTCGCAATCACTCAGAAGATGCTACCAGAAGATTCGCTGACAGCACGCATGGACGCACTCAGAAAACTTGATGAGCACCGATGGCTCAGTTTTTTAACTATGCGCGAAGTGCAACTAAGGCAAGCCAAGACACACGATCGATATTTGAAGACTCCAATCTTTTCGGTAGGTCAGCTCGTACTCTTTTATAACGCAAAGTCGGATAGAGCAGCAGGAAAGTTCAAATTACGGTGGTTCGGCCCTTTCAAGATCTCAGCACAACTCGGTCCGGCAACTTTTTGGTTGACTACGTTGACCGGAAATCCACTTCCAAAGGTAATTAATGGGTCGAAGCTGCGACCGTATTATCCCACTACTAGTACGCATTAAATTACTCAGCGGCGAACCGCGTTCTGTATAAATTTTTGCATTTTTCTTTCTTTTTGCCGTGTTTTGTACAAATCTTTAGGTTACCAGCCGCCCCTCCCTACCAGTTACTCAAGTACGCACGCCAGCACGCAAACAATATCATTCCCGCACTGCACAATGATACCTACCCCCCCCACTGTGTTCTCCTTCTTTAACCCTCTTAGCGCGCCAAGAAATGCTATTGTGTTTTTGTGATTGTGTGTGTTCTCTCAGTATTCTGTGTTTTCCGTAAGTGTGCTTGTGAACACCATGGAAGCACTAGCCAACTACGCTGCTTTCCGTGAAGGTATCCCTACAGACGTAGGCGAATACCTGCGTTGCCGAGGGTTGGCCAACTTCGCTGAGTTGCCGTGGCACTCAGTGGAAGCCCATCCCTTCTTCGCACAGATCATCCACGCCATCGCCCAACTCCCCATCACCGAACGACAGTGGGTCTTCCCTTCCCTCCCATCTAGAACCGTCATCACCTTCCAAGCCTTCTCTGCAGCCTACCGCCTCACCCCGCAAGGCCGCGAAACCGGCCCTAGCATTCCTGTCGCCCGCATGACCGCACTATTCCCCCGCTCCTCATCAAACGAATACGCCATTCTCTGCTGCCCGGAACCCGAACGATCCGCCCTACAGTTCCTCGTAGCAATCCTCAACCTGCAAAAACGAACATATGGCATCTCTCGCCCCTTCTACTCCGCCGTAGACTTAGCTGCCCGCGAACCTATAAATTTTGCCTCTTACTTTTTCCTTAGAATCCATAAGGAATGTGTAGCTATAGTAAAGCAGCTTCAAAAGGGTACCACCCCACGCTCTCGCCTTCCCCACATCATCTCCTTCCTCTTCCCAACCATTCTCGCAGCGCAACCCCCACCCACCGGCCCCACACTTAGGCACGAAGAATCCACACAACCGATCGAGGACACTGAAGAAGAAGACGAAGAGATTCATCAACTCTTCCGCACCAAGCGAATTCGGATCAGCTCCTCGGAAAGTGAAGTACAAGGAGCCGCCGGAAAAGATCAGGACACCAAGCAGGACGACCAAGAGGAGACATACCATGACACCGCCACTTCAATACACAACGACACCTCGACGGAGCAACCAGACCAGCAGGATCAAGCAGAGACAGAGATAGTGTCCACCGAAAAGGAATCCGAGCATCACCAGGACGAACAGGAATCGGCCACAAAAGCACTAGATCAACTCATCGAAGCCATCAATCATACAGAAACCGTACAACCAACAGTCGCCAAGGTAAACACCTCCGATACCGTTCTCCCTACACCACCTCCTGTCAACCCCTTCCCCCCACCGGAACCACCCCGCCAACCCATCACTGAACCCGCAGCATCCTCCTCTTCCTCCCCTAACTACTCTCCGCCAAACTCCCAACAACTACTCACCGACACATCCTCTCAACCTCGTCATCCTCCACCACCACCGCCACACAACGCATTTTCGGAACTAGCCGTCATGGGGCAGTTCCTCATGCAATTATCACACCAGCTGCCAGCAGATTTTAAGCAAGTCACGGACCACCTGAAGCTAGAATACCAGCACAAGGTCGACACCCTGGAAGCCGACATCACCCCCCTCCAGGAAGAAATTGATGCCGTAAAGGCCGAGAATCATCAGCTACAGACACAGCTAGCAGAACTCCAAGCAAGATTTTCGACAGAACAGACGCTAGTACAACAACGAGATGCAGCCCTGGAGCAGATAGCTGCCAAAGACCAACTCATACACGACGCACATGAGGAAATTCGAGCCGTGAAGGCCGCCCTTCAAGAACAAGAAGATATCAACGCATCTCTCGAAGAATTGATCGCAGACACGAAGACTCAATTACGAGAAACCACCCAGAAGATGTAGGACCAACAGAAAGAAGCCGACCAAGTCCAAGAGCAGTTACGGCGAGCTGAAGAATGCGCAGATGAGGTCAACCGTATTCTCAAACGCCAGTTGCTACGGGAAGCCCAATATCAAAAGGATATCGCCAACGCTCGTCGAGACCGAGATGCGTACCAGAAAACCCTCGCGTTCCAAACCCAGCAATTTGAACGCCTAGACAACCAAGTACGCAACCAGAAGGAATATATCACAGAGCTGCAGACCAAACTGACCGAAATGAAGACATCCCGAGATGCGGCACTCGCCAACGAATTTTACTTACAAGAGGCTTTCCTTCAAACCCAAGCCGAAATTTTGCTAAATCAAGCCATAGCCCTCAGTGCCGTCAGAACCGACGCCCAATTATTAGAACCTACCACCTTAGTGCAAATGTTAGAAACCCTCAAAAAGAAAATTACCCGAACATTTAGGCTCGCCCGAAGTATGTACTTAGAAGGTCTAGTCTCCGAACCATAGGTACTTGCGGGTTCGAGTCCACCGTGCGTGCCAGTGTTAGACGGCCGCCGAATAAGGACAATTGTACTTAGACAGAGGTTTTTAATGTAGAAAGAACTCTTCTGGAAGTACGCGGTAAAGAAAGATTCGCGCAAGCCTTGTAACAAAATTCTATTTAAAGCAATGAAAAGAGAACGGCAAAGAACCCCGGTTTTGGGAGTTGCGAGTGTACTGTGAGAGCCCTGATTTGGGATTAGCTCTTCTACTGTGTGTAGGTAGGTGTTAACGAGTAGAGTATCTTGGCTCTATCCTGTTCTGCGTGCCTTATCTGTGTAACTGTCCGTCTGCGCATGCGCGATACACTGCGGTGTTACGAATCGGTACTGTGATTTTGAGATTCTGTTCAATAACGAGTTAAGATATCTTTGATTATGCATAAGGTGTTAGTGTGTTGTCTATCTGCTAATTCTTCGGTGGAATAGGTAAGCGTGAAGAATAGATATGAGTTGCTATGATTCTCTGTAAGTGACTGAGTCGGTATTATAGTCTGTGTTCAAGGTTAATGCCGGTAATGTCTAAGTACGCGTAGAATGGTAATAATGTTGCGACACGTCTTGCTGTCAGTAGATATTACGGGTTGAAGGTAGATATACGGTAAGTCTGTGAACTGACAAGAAGGATTGTGTGTTATGGTCTTGTTAAGTTACTAAAAGTGTTGGACTGTCATCTCGGACTACTGTTCAACTACTATGGCAGGAACAGTCTGGGAGCTCTGAGTTCCAGTACGTTGGTCTAGTCAAAGTTGTTCAGGAGCAAAAACTGAGCTAAGACGTGAAAACCATAACTACGGTTGAGTGAGAAGTTGGGAAAATAGTACAGGGCCTCTGTTTAACAGACCCCTACCACTCCCAAGGACCCACGTGGCTAGAGTCAATTTATTTTGCGGTAAGATTGAGTACAGAAAAAGAGAGACTCGGAAATATCTGGTACGCAGGTGTGGAACCAGAATCTGGGTCTCCGAAGGATTGTTATTTTGGACTAGTGATTAACATCTACGGCAGTCAGTTAACAGTTGAGTCAATAGTTGAGCGATTTCACCTTTAACAGGTCACATGGAGGGGGAGAATATTTCTTCCATGATTTTGGGAGATTTTGATGCTTATCTCCAAGAAAGGGGTATCAAAAGAGAGATTACAACTAGGTATACTCCAGAGCAAAATGGAGTGGAAAAGAGAAGAAATAGGACCATAGTGGAAGTTGCAAGGTCTATGCTAAATGAAAAGAAGTTACCTAATTACTTGTGGGTAGAGGTTGTATCTACAGCTACCTACCTGATCAATAGACTCCCATCAAAGGCTTATGACCTAGAGGAGGACTTCCCAACATTGCAAAAAGGGAATGAACACATACGTGAAGACTCAACTGATTCTGATGATAATCAAAAGACACCAAGAAGAAATATTAATTCTTGGAACACCAAAGGTAAAATAAAGATGCAAGAGTTGAGAGATGTTGTAGAATCTTCTCAACAAACTATAACGAGATCCACTAGAGAGAAAAGGAAGCCAAAAGGTATGGATTTAACACTTCTCTAGTCACTAAACAGTCCATTTACATTGCTCAATATTTAAACTCAAAGGAACCGTCAACATTTGAAGAAGCAAAGAAGAAACCAGAATGGAGAAATGCAATGGCAGAAGAGATAGAAGCTTTTCAAGAGAATCAGACTTGGGAATTTGTTCCCAAGAAACCATCTATGAATGTGATTGGCTCAAAGTGGATTTACAAAGTAAAAAGGAATTTTGATGGCTCAATAAACAGGTACAAGGCAAGGTTTGTGGCTAAAGGGTTTGCTCAAACCTAAGGTATAGATTATGAAGAGACATTCTCACCTGTGGCAAAGATGCCCACAATTAGAGTACTCAGGAGTGTAGCTGCCTCAAAGAATTGGAACATCTATCACATGGATGTAAAAAATGCATTTTTGAATGGTTGGATATCTGAGGAGGTATACATGGCACAACCTCCTAGATTTGAAGATGAATCACTTCCTAATTATGTTTTTGGAATTTGGGGCCCCAGGATCTTCCAATGCTAAAAACCTTTTGAGCATATACACTTAATACACAAGGTGATAAGTGAGAGATAGAAAGAGGCTTGAGACAACACACAATGTAGCATAAGCAAATTGCTTACTCACACTATATACAATGTAGATGGCCAAATTACAAAGTGGGAGTACTACTCAACCATATGATAGTGCACTCACTGGATGGAAGAATAGACAATAAGATGATGAAGTACAAGAATCAGATTATGTTGTTATAATTTGAGTATGTGTGAAGCATATGAGCAACGGAGTGAACCTAAACTCTCAAGAAAGTGCAACAGATCTGAAAATCAGCAAACCCTAATTTTGGAATTAGGGTTTCCAAAACCCTAAAATAGAATATAGGATGAACTTACAAAAGATAGTTGCTCCAAACTTGTAGAAGACTCCTTGTTCCAAGAGAATAGTCTCTTCTTCAGCTCTCCTTAGCCTCCAAAGCTTCAAAACTCCAAAATTGACACTATAGCAACATCAACACAAGAAGTGAACTTCTCCTTGATCTCTTCAAGTGCTCCTTGATGTCCTCAAGTGTTGATATGACCTTTCTTATATAGAAATTTGAAGCCATGCAAAAAATACACAAAAAAAGCTGATTGCTGATTTTTAATCCTCATCGCTATTTTTAGCAAGATTTTTTTTCTATTGCTAAATTTTTGCATAGCTTTTTATTTATCGCTATATTTAAAGTTTCTTGTGCTTGCATTGCTAAATTTCCCATCTACTAATCATATAACCTAGCTTTTTATGTTTTGTACATCAATAACTTCATAAATATGCAAAATACCATTTTAGGGCAGAAACTAGGGTTAGAATTTTCTTGTGATTCTGACCTCTGATGATAAAATGATGCATATCAATAGATAGCTCTCATCAAACTCTAGCTATCTAGCCTAAGAAAATTTTAATCAAAATGTACAAAAAAATGGCTAAGTCCTAAGTTGGATTGCTGGAGATGTGGTTTGTGGATCATATGTGCATTGATTTTCCAACAATCCCTCCTTCAATGTCATATTGGTACAAGCTTTAGTAATCTTCCATCTTCTCATGAATATCTCTAGTCAATGCTTTGGTAAATATATCTGCAACATTCTCACTAGAAGGAATATAAACCAGCTCAATGTGCTTCTTTGCTATCTATTCTCGAATATAGTGGTAGTGAACCTCTATATGTTTTGTCCTTGCATGATGCACTGGATTCTTTGCTATAGTTATTGCACTCTAGCTATCTAAAAATATCTAAATGGGTTCATGTACTGTTACTTTTAGATAACTAAAAATCTTTTGCAACCAAACTGACTCCAAAGTAGCTGTAAAGGTTGCACGATATTCTGCTTCACTTGATGAAGTTGCAAGAGTGGGTTGTCTCTTTGAAAGCTATGAGATAAGACAATCTCCGACATAAAAACAAAAACACTAGTATTTCTTCTAGTGTCTCCATCTCCTACCCAATTAGAATCTGAAAATCCTTTTAGTAATAAATGTGTAGATTTAGAGAATACCATAGCATAATTTGAGGTTCCCTTCAAATATCTGAAAATCCGCTTTACTGCTTTCCAATGTACCTTTGATGGATTATGCATGAACCTTGATACTTGAGAAATTGCAAAATGTATATCTGGACATGTATTACAAAGATATATCAAGCACCCAACTGCTTGACAATATAAAGTAGCATCAAATGATTCTTCATCTACTACTATGTGTAAAGACACATTCTGATCTATAGGTGTTTGCATAGGTTAAGCTTCACTCATCTGAAACCTTTCTAATAGTTTCTCAATGTACTTTTGTTGTGTCATATAGATACACTCTTCTATTAATAGAAACTGAATCCCAAGATAATAATGTAAAATTCCTAAATCATTTACATCATAAGTCTACTTCAATTGTATTTTGAACATCTGCAAATCTTCATCTCTAGGACCTGTGACTATAATATCATCCACATAAATGATTGCTATAATCATCAAACCTATTTTAGTTTTGTCATAAAGAGTTGGAGCTGCATCTAAGTTATGGAAACCAATGGATACAAGATATGTGTGTATCTTTTCATACCATGCTGTAGGTGCATGTTTTAATCCATACAAAGCTTTTATAAGCTTACATACTAAATGTTATTTACGTGTTTCTTCAAAACCTTCTAGCTGCTGAACATATTCATCTTCATGTAAATCCCCATTTAGAAAAGCAGTCTTTATGTCAAGTTGATATACATTCCAACTAAAGTATGCTGCTAAAGCAAGTATTGATCTAATAACTATCATCCTGGAAGTAGGAGCAAATGTCTCATCATAATCAATACCTTTTTGTTGTGCATATCCTTTGACAACTAATCTTGCTTTGTACCTATCAATAGTACCATCTACTTTCCATTTGATTTTGAATATCCACTTTACACCTATAGCTTTCTTTCCTTCTGGTAACTCACATAACTGCCAAGTTTGATTCTTATGAATAGAATCAATCTCTTCTTGCATAGCTTTTCTCCACATAGGAATGTTAAGTTCATCTTTAACACATGCAGGTTCATCTTCAACTGTTGTGAGTACTAAAATATCATGAATCTCAAAGTCTTCAGCAAAATTTACATGATCTTTTTGTTGTTGTTGTTGTCTAGTTTGACTCCTTGTTCTTCCTATAAAAGTCTTTATACCACTATCCTTCAATTCTGATATAACCAAGTAGGTGTATCCTTAAATAGTGGTGATACTCTTTCTAACTCTTCACTTTCCACTGGTTCTGGAATTTGTCCTTCTGAGGTTCTAGGACTTTCTGGAACTCTAGTACTTTCTTCCATTTCTAGAACTAAAGTCTCATGTGGAACTGAATCTGTAGTGGGTTGTGAAATTCCTGTTTCTTCTTCAATCCTAGGAATTTGAGGAATTTTAGCTCCCTCCTGATATGGCTGAACATGTACATCCAAATTCCATCTAAAAAATCCATAGTCATTTTCACTAATGAACTCTTTCTGCTTCTTTATCATACATCTTATTTTCAACAATATATGCATTGCGTGAAAGGATAACTTCACTTGTCTCTGGAACATAAAACCTATATCCTTTACTTTTAACAGGATATCCAATAAAAATAGCTTTCCTTGCTTTTACATCTAGTTTGCCACGATCATTTTTCTTACTGTGAACATAAGATAGTGCTCCAAGCACTCTGAAGTAGCTCACATTAGGTTTCTTTCCATAATATGCTTCATAAGGTGTAACTACCTTTAAAGATTTTGTAGAAGACGTGTTCAAAATGTGATTTGTTGTATGTACTGCATCAAACTAGAATTTTGGTGAAAGCTTCTTGGATGCCATCATGCGCTGCATCATCTCCACAAGTACTCTATTCCTTCTTTCTACAACACCATTTTGCTAAGGAGTGTAAGCAATAGTAAGGTGTCGAGTAATACCTTTTTTTCAAGAAATGTCTGAAATTTATTTGATAAGTATTCTCCACCTCTATCACTTTTGAGAATCTGGATAGTTAACTGACTTTTATTTTCAACCATAGCTATGAATTTCTTGAATGTTGGAAAGACTTCTAACTTCAACTTAAGACCATAGATCCATGAATATCTCAAAAAATCATCAACATATAAAACAAAATACCTAAAACCTTGAATAGAGTCTGCTCTCATAGGTCCATTCACATCTGAATGTATTATTTGCAATTTCCTAGTAGCTCTAATATGACCATACTTCTTGAGAGGTAGTTTATGCATTTTACCTTCAAGACATCCTTCACATATATCTGAATCATCTGGTAGCTTGAATGAGGGTAAAATCTCAACCATACCTCTATCTTTGATACTCTTGAGAGCTCCATAACTAATATGACCAAATCTTTCATGCCATAACTTCATATCTTCCACTGGTGACAAAGATTTGACAACATATGCTTGACTGATTTTGGACAAAATAAAAATCCCTCCTTTGTGCTCACCATGCAAAATACACTTCTCTTCTTTGTGTGACAAAATCGTACAAAGATCTCTTTCAAATACAACTTTGTAACCATCACCTAAAAATGCAGATATAGCTAGCAGATTCTTCTTCATGTCAGGTACATATAAAACATATGAAATTTGGAAATTACCACCATCTCTTGACTATAGGGTTATTGTTCCTATTCCTACAACATCCAAATCATTGCCATCTGCAATAGTAACTCTTCTACCTGAAGAATAGGAAAGAGAAAAAAATACTTCTCTGCATCCTATCGTATGCTTTGTAGCACCTGAATCAAATATCCAAGGATAAAGAATCACCTTGAGATGTCCCTTTTTTATCATCTTCTACAACATTATGTGATGCCTTTTTCTTTTTAGCTGCAATCCTTTTCTGAAAAACTGCTATAAAATGTCCAGGTTTCTTGCAATAGTGACATAATGCTTCCTTCTTCTTTGAAGAATTCTCTTTAGTTGTAGTGGAAATAGAATCTGAAGTAGAAGGTAAAGGGGAATTACTCTCCTGCTTGGATTGTTTCTCATTTTTATCCTTCTTATTGTTTTTACCCTTTGATGAAGACACAAGTGCTTCTTCATTCTCTTCCATACCCTTTAACTGATCTTCATCTTGAAGTAACAAGAATTGTAACTCTTCAAATGTAATCTCTCTTTCTCTTGTTGTAAGGGTAAGATTAGTATTAAAAGAGCGATATGAGATAGGAAGTAAATTAATCAGCGTATCTACCATTTCTTCATCAAATATCTCAAGTCCTACATTTAGAAGTTGATCTCTCAAGTCAATGATCTTTGTAATGTGGGTTTTAATTGACTCACCAACCTTCATCCTTGTGTTTTCTAGTTGTCTCCTCAAGTGAGCTTTCCTAGCAGGATTTTTGCTTTGAAAAAAGATTCTCAAGCTTTAACCAAGCTTGTCTAGAATTTTTGCAAGATCTGATTTGTGGTAGAATATGCTTTTTGACACTCATTGCTATAAATGAGAGAGCTAAATCATCTCTAGCATCCCATCTTGCTTGTTCTTCAGTAGGAGGAACTCTAGCTAAGGATCTACCTGTGACTCTAGATGTAGAAGTGGTCAGTTCTTCTTCAGTTGGTTCTTGATGAGATGTGATTGCAACACCAGTTCCTCTTGAAGTTGATGTATCCTCCTCTTCTCCTTCTCGTCTTGGTCTTAAGAAGGTTCCATTGATGATACTCCATAAATCCTTTTTCACTAACAAATTCATCATCATGAAACTCCACATAGGATAATTTGATAATCCTTCTAACTTGTCCTCAATCTCAATTCTGTACTCACTCATCTTGACTAAGTGTGTATGTCAATTATGCTCTAATACCAAGTGTTGGAATTTGGGGCCCCAGGATCTTCCAATACTAACAACCTTTTGAGCATACACACTTAATACACAAGATGATAAGTGAGAGATAGAAAGAGACTGGAGACAACACACAATGTAACGCAAGAAAATTGCTTACTCACACTATATACAATGTAGATGGCCAAATTACAAAGTGGGAGTACTACTCAAACATATGATAGTGCACTCACTAGATGGAAGAATAGACAAGAAGATGATGAAGTACAAGAATCAGATTATGATATTATAATCTGAGTATGTGTGAAGCGTATGAGCAATGGAGTGAACCTAAACTCTCAAGAAAGTGCAATATATCTGAAAATCAACAAACTCTAATTCTGGAATTAGGGTTTCAAAAACCCTAAAACAGAATATAGGATGAACTTACAAAAGATAGCTGCTCCAAACTTGTAGAAAACTCCTTGCTCCAAGAGAATAGTCTCTTCTTCACCTCTCCTTAGTCTCCAACGCTTCAAAACTCCAAAATTGACACTATAGCAACATCAACACAAGAAGTGAACTTCTCCTTGATCTCTTCAATTGCTCCTTGATGTCCTCAAGTGTTGATGTGACCTTTCTTATATAGAAATTTGAAGCCATGCAAAAAAATCCACAGAAAAAGCGGATCACTGATTTTTAATCCTCATCGCTATTTTTAGCAAGAATTTTTTTCTATCGCTAAATTTTTGCATAGCTTTTTATTTATCACTGTTGCTTTTTCTTGCATTGCTAAATCTACCATGTACTAATCATAAAACCTATCTTTTTATGTTTTGCACATCAAGAACTTCAGAAATATGCAAAATACCATTTTAGGGCAAAAACTAGGGTTAGGGTTTTCTCCTGATTCTGACCCTTTGATGATAAAATGATGCATATCACTAGATAGCTCTCATCAAACTGTATTTATCTAGCCTAAGAAAATTTTACTCAAAATGTACAAAAAAATGGCTAAGTCCTAAAGTTGGATTGTTGGAGATGTGGTTTGTGGACCATATGTGCATTGATTTTCCAACATATGTGTGTAAACTCATGAAAGCTCTATATGGATTGAAGCAATCTTCTAGAGCTTGAAATCATAGACTAGTCACTTTCTTGCAGGACAAATGTTTTCAATCAAGCAAAGCAGATCCTTCACTTTTTATTAAGAAAAGTAAATTTGAAGTGATATACTTGTGTATATGTAGATGATATAATCCTTACGGCTGATGATGCTGATGGGATCAGGAAAGTCAAAGAACAAATGGAGGAGGAGTTTAAGATAAGTGATCTTAGATTGCTCACTTACTTCTTAGGATTGGAAGTAGTCTATTAGCCTTAAAGAAACCAAGGAAAAGATCGTAGAACTAACATCTTAGTCCAGAACAATATTCAAACCATACTTGAGTATGGTTTAGTACTTGCATATCATATCCTAGAAGACTTGGAAATGATGTTCAAAGCATATCAATCATGACTGAGAGAAGGAACCTAGTAGAATTAGAGAAGGGCTACCCTAATGCGGACCTAGAAGTGGAAAGGATGAAACTATAAATCAAGATGGTTGAGCTAGTTGAGGCCATGTTTGAGCCTAGCCAACTCTTTAACCTAAAGCAATGTACTCAAACTAGAACTGCACTTCCAAGGATTGTTAGAATGGTTAAAGCAAATAGCATCCAAACTTGAGGACTTGGTGCCTCAAAAGGCTCATTCTATCGAAAGTGAGAGAGAAGATTTCCTTCTATGAAATTCTTATATTCCTAAATCAATGGAGGGCAGAATCCCTCCTTCCATTAACAAGTATTCACATATATTCTTGAGAGAAATAAAAGAAGAGAAGTGGGGTATGCAACAGATGACTCCCCCACCCATTCAAGAGATTGATGATCTTCAAGAGCAATTCCCATCCGACATCCCCTCTATACACAGAGAGCAATAAGAAATTCAATTAAGCAAAAGGATGGACTCTGAATCCAATTCTTTATAAGAATTTTTGCAATTCATAAGCCCATGGGAATTGAAGTCCATTCAAATGCAAACTCCTATGATACTGATAAGAAACAAGGATTCAATTCTACCTAGGAACATAGAGGCTGTAAAGATCACTAAAGTATAGTGTCATCTCACTTTAGAAGAGCTCTTAAAAATGAAGCCCAAGTTTTGGAAACATGTAGCAAAACAAGTGCCTCGAGCTTGCTAGTTCTCATTCGAAGGTAGAATCCAATAGAAATTTCCTTAAGATCCCCATAGACAAGATAAGAGATATGAGTGAAGGAGAAGAAGGAAACACTTATCTTCATATCACTTATCAAGGGTATATGACCAAAGAAATCCTAGGTTCAAGAGCAGGAGTTGCCATTGCCACACGTCGTTAGAATAATGTTGGGGTAAACCACCTTTGCAACCCACAAGCATGAAGCATTAGATGATAGATGGACATATAGAAAGATCATTAGGACTATTGGAAGGAATCACTCTCACCACGTGCACTATAGAGTTTGAATGCACGTTTTCCTTATGTGAATTTGGGAAAAATCATGCTTACAAAATGAGCTGAGGTAGAACCTTTATGAGACAGTTATACATAGTGCAAGATTAGGGAACCTGGTCTTTGTACTTACAACACCAAGGGGTAACAACTAAGGTTAATCTTAAGGATTACACCCATAAAGATGTCCCACCCTTATAAGTCAACATAATCTATAAGTTCAGATCCTTCATGGATGCATGAGGACGCACACTTGTGGATGTGTAAGATTGCAGAAGAAGAGGAGAACAAATTAGAGGTTAGAAACATATGAGCATTTGAGAACTCTAGATTAACACGACCCAACCTATGCACCTATGATATTTCCAAATGAGTAGTTTGAACCTCATGGTTTTTGGGGGATGAATAAACACCCCTATGTAGCTTTGGAAGGTTTAGGCCCTCATATGTTGTTTTCCACAATGATCTAGAGTCACTATTTTGAATTTAACTCAAAATATAGATGTGGAAAAATATGGAAACTTTCCATTCTCCTTGAGGCCTTTCACCTCTTCTTGCATGGCATGGTTCCATTCTTCATGCTTGCTTGCATCCTCAAAACAATTAGGCTCTTCACATGAACTGCTTAACTCATGCATGCATAGTTTTGCAATGAAAGAGTCATAAGTTAAGCACTGAACTGGATATCTTTCTAGAGCTTGTTCTCTCTTGAGGGGATCGAATGAAAATTTTCTTCCTTGATTTTGATGCGTTTACACTTGGATTTTCTATCTCTTCAAACTCTGCTTCACTATTGCTATCTATCTCTATCAATGGATTGTCTTGAGTATCTTCTTCCTCCTTGACTTTGCTTCTTGTAGACCTTTCTTTGATTGAAGTAGGCTTGCTTATCAATATCCATTTCTCTAGAGATGTGTGGCTGCCCTATGATGTTTTACTTGAATTTGAAGGACCAAAAATGTCCACACTTTCTTGTTCTTCTACAGGTTTTGTCTCGATGTCAGGTATGTCTTCAACTTGCAATGAATCTTTCACACCATACCATGACAAAAATTCATCAAAGACAAAATTTCTAAATACCTTCGGCTTTTTGGTTCAAGGATCATAGCATCTAAATCCCTTTCTCACTTGAATACCCAACAAAACTACACCTTTTAGATTTTGCTAAATTCATAAGGCACATGCACATAACATAGACAACTAAAAATCTTGAGATGTGATAGATCCGATTTCTTACCATACCATGCTTCATATGGACTTAGATCATGTGACCTAAAGTGGGGCACCTATTCATGATATAGATAATTTTACTTTCCCCATCTACCCATAGCAATCAGGCACATTCATCTTGTTGAACATTGATCTTGCCACTTCAACTATGTGCCTATTTTTCCCCTTTGCAATCCCATTTTGTTGGGGTGTATAGCTACATGTATATTGCCTATTGAGGCCATTATGACTTATAAATTAAAAAAAACATTGAAGAAGTATTCTCACCTTTCATCACATCTAAGAATTATTTTGTACCTTCCCATCTCGTTTTCAACAAGTGCTTTAAAAATTTTAAAGTGACTAAACATTTCAACCTTTGACTTCATGCTATACAACCATGTCATTCTTATGTAATCATCAATGAAGATACAAAAATGCATATATCCTCTTGATGATGGCTCCTTGGTTGGTCCCCATACATCAATGTGAATGAGCTCCAATGGAAATTTGATCCTTTGTCTAGTCTTCTTGAATGGAAAATTGTTTGCTTCTCGCATTGACATGCTTCACACAAATGTTGCGTACTTTGAGAGTGGAAATTTTGGACAACCACTTACTACACCTATCTTTTGCATATCCTTTAGCTTTTGAAGGTTTATGTGGCCAATCCTCTTGTGCCACAAATTCGTCTGAGCTATTTGCTTGCTTCCAAATGACAAATAGACCATATGTGATACTACACATCCACTAGTACTTCTATTATCCTCCTTTGATCATGTTGAATCTGCATCAATGCAAGCTTCCACCTTTGTATTGCTCCATAAGGATACAGCAAGCCTTTATTTATTTTATACATTAAGTATCTAAGTATCCTCTTTGTTGCACTTAGGTTTGGAGCTCTAAGAACATTCATAAATTGAGACAACACTCCTATTGCATAGCATATATATGGTCTTGTAGTAGTTGCATATAACAAAGATCCAACAATGTAAATTCAAGTTCCCTCCCTTGTTTCCTTCTATTGATCTTATATTGAGGTTCATTTCCATTGTATCCTCAAAGGCTTGCCTTATCTTGTATCTAATATGTTCAAGTATGTACTTTGTTTAAAGCAAACGTATACCTTCTTGTTTGAACATCACTTCCGTTCTCAAGAAATACTTCAATCCTCTCAAATTTGATATCTTCAATTTTGCTCCAAGCTACTTCTTGCTCCAACTCCTCTTGATCATTTTATAAAAGAATTAAATAATCCACATAGTTACACATGTATACATCATCATCACCTTTCATCTTCATGTAGAGAGAATGACTTCGTGTTTTTGGATTTGATAGGCAGATGTACATAGAGACGATACATCTGAAATGCATAGAAATAGAGATGCATAGTGGATGAAACAATACATAGTATTGGGTACAATTTCCCCCCACACACTCTGTCAAATGAGTCTCCATAGTGCATGTAGTTATAGATTTTCATTACATCCAAATATAGAAGTTACAATGAGGGTGGGTGCTTTGAAAAGCGATCATGTGAGTAAAACATTTCTCACTTATATGGTGAACCTTAAATTCTATTTACAAAAGTTGTGATCTATAGTGATCCTTATCTTTAAGCACTATTTTTGTAACTTTCTAGAATCAACCCTCTATGTGGATTGTTTTATTTACAATAATTCCACGTATATGTTTTATTCTATTTATGTCCAAATGCATACAGATAAGTACACACCAATCCATACCTTCACAAACCTTCACTTGTTAAATCAAAGAACTGTAGAGAGAGATGGTGTACGCAATCTGAAGATGAGCTGGTGCTACTACAACTAACTTCACACCAGCCAACTAAGACTCCAGAGTTAGTTAGTAGACCCTTTGAGCTTCCTAAATCCACAAAAAAAATCACCCAAATGTTTTGGAACAAGTATCTCAAAAGTTTGAGTCAAGAAAGACTAGTTGCAAAATGACTAGCTCCAAAACTTCCTATTTTTGTACATACACCTGCTGGAAAAAATGAACAGTGCTCTTAACTTGATAGGAATTAGAAAAATTCCTTTTAGGCATAGCAAATAGACTTATATATCTTGATAATACAAGTAAAAAAACTTCAATTGATCAACTGAGCACTGAGAACAAAGTTTAAGAAAATCTGGAACACTCTTGATGAAGAGTTATTTGAATTCAAATAACTTCATCTAAAAGTGATGCTAAGAACTATGAGATATTATATCAGCTGATGGATTTGTGTTTTTAGGTAGTTAGAGCCACAAATTTCCTTTGTTACATCATGGATAAAATATACTCTTTTACAAGAGGTGTTCATATGTCTACACATATGACTACAAATGAACATAAATCAAATCATATCAAGCATGTAGGATTGGGTAAAATGCACCAACATCTCCCCCTCAAGCCTAACATGCTTGGCCTCCAAATAAATCTTCAATTGTCCTTGATTCTTGCAAGCCAATCATGAACTTGAATCTACTCAATTTTGTACCATCAAGAGCTTTAGCCAACATGTCTGCACATTGCATATCTGTAGAGACATAGGATGGTTGAATATCCTTACTCATTAGCTTCTCCCTTACATAATGGTAGTGGACTTTAATATGCTTGGTTCTAGCATGGTATACTGGATTAGCTGCAAGATGTAGTGAGCTTATGTTGTCACAAAAAATTTGAGGTGTTGAAGAATGAAGTCCAAGATCTGTATACAAAGATTTTAACCACATGATTTCTTGAATTGCATTAGCCAAATCTCTATATTCAAGTTCAGTAGAAGATAATGCCACTATTGGCTGCTTCTTGGATGACCAAGAAACGATTTTTGAACCTACAAATGATACATACCTGGATGTGCTTCTTTTATCATCTCTAGATCTAGCCAAATCTGCATATGAGTAGGCTTTTAGATCAATATCTTAAGTAAATGGATAAAACAAACCTTCATTCATGGTCCCCTTTAGGTACTTGAGGACTCTCTTGGCCGCTTCCATATGTGGTCTTCTCGGCTTATGCATAAACTGACTCAATATGCTAACACTACATCATATATACACCCTTGTGAGTGTTGCATAGTTCAAACTTCCAACCAAAGTTTGATAGCTTGTGATGTCTTCAATTGGATCTCCTTCATAAGCACTAAGCTTATGATTTTGCTCCATAGGTGTACCTGCACACTTGGTGTTTTCCATCTTGAACTTGATGAGCATATCATGCACATACTTCCTTTCTGTGATGTATGTACCTGTACTTTTGTAGATGAACTCCAATCCAAAAAAATAAGTGAGTTGTCCAAAATCACTTATTTTGAACTCCTCCTTCATTTGATTCTTTGCCTATTTGATTCATTCAAGATCATTCCTTGTGATAATAATATCATCAACATACACAAATAAATAGATCACTTCAGATCCATTCCTCTTTATGAACAAAGAGGTATCTGCCTTGCTAGCCTTGAATGCTTGGTCCTGCAAATAAGTCACCAATCTAAAATTCCAAGCTCTTGGAGCTTGCTTCAATCCATACAATGCTTTCTTCATATCCAAGACCATTTAAGAAATCCTTGTATGGATAGTTAGGATGATGTGCATCCTCATATCCAGGAGGTTGTGCCATATACACTTCCTCAGAAATCCATCCATTTAAGAAAGCATTCTTTACATCAAGTTGATAGAGCTTCCAATTTCTAGATGCAGCAAGACTAATGAGAACCCTAATTGTAGGCATTTTTGCAATAGGAGAGAAAGTCTCCTCATAATCAATACCATGGGTTTGAGCAAACCCTTTAGTAGCTAACCCTGCTTTATGTCTATTTATACTACCATGTGGATTCCTCTTGATTTTGTATATCCATCGACATCCAATTACCTTCATAGATGGCTTGTTAGGTACAAGCTCCCAAGTGTCATTCTCCTTCAAGGCTTCCATTTCTTCATCCATTGCATCTCTCCAAGCTCTCTTGCTTTGTGCTTCTTCAAATGTGGTAGATTCTTCATTGGTTGAATCCTTTGCAATCTAGATTGAGTGCTTGGTGACCAAAGAACTATCATAACCATACCTCTCTGGCTTCTTCTTCTCCCTTGAAGACCTTCTAAGTGGTTGATGTGAGCTCTCGGGTCCATATGTAGCATCTTGTAGCTTTGCTTTACCTTTTCTCTTCCATAGCTTTAGTCTTTCCAAGTCTTCTAGGTCAATCTCCGAATCACTTTCTTCAATCTGCTTTGGCTCCTTTGGTTGAAGTGATGGAAGATCTTCATCCAAGTCATAAGGTAGCTTCACTTTCCTATCATCATCAAACCATGATTTGTTCTCATAAAAAATTACATCTATACTCAGAGAAAATCCTTTATTAGTTGGATTATACAATCTATATCCTTTTTGTTCTTGTTCATAACCAATAAATATGCACTTCTCTACCTTGGGATCCGATTTCCCTCTTACTTGAGAAGGAATGTGAGCATAGGCTAAGCATCCAAAGATTTTACAATGCTCTAGACTAGGTCTTCTTCCATTCCACACTTCATATGGAGTGGTTCCATGTACTGACTTAGATGGAAGTTTATTTATGAAATATGTGAAGGGCTTTGGTGTGCAGAAGAAGAGGAGGAAGGAGGAGATGGAGGGAGAGAGAAGAGAGGAGAGACGCGCGGATATGCATGGGAGCCTCGAAACCCACATAATGATCTCTCTTGAGGCAATGCTCTATATATGATGTGTATATATGAATATGGGGGTAAGGTCACATGACCCTTACATCCCCAACAATCTCCCACTTAAGGGTCAATGTGACCATAAGTGGTAACACATACAAAGAATGATGTAGGACTATACACTAATGTACAGGAAGAGTCCGGATCTCTACCCATACTAGATCAGCCTACACCAACCGCCTCGAACAAGGTGTATCCATGCACCTCAAACTACTCTAGACTCATATCAACAGGAGCCGAGCTCATATATGACTGACGCAAGAACTGATGAAGTTCCTGCAAAGCTCCCACTCGCTCTATGCCTATGTCAATCATCGAACGACTGACAACTCCAAGTGCAAATGCTCCAATAGCAACTGCAATGTCTGGTCTCGATCATAACAACTCGTATATCAGACTCCCGAATGCTGACGAAACATGTGCTATCCTGGCTAACCTAAGTATGTCGGCCATGCCTATATCCAAGGCATCCAAAGCACTATCATCAAGACCAACATGTCCTGATATATCTATGTCAACATCTGGCATGAGCGAATCCAAGAATGACTGCATAACTGCTGACTCCTCAGCATCTAAATCAGCCATGCTCATAACCAAGGATGTATCTAGCTGTGCATCATGAGAGCTAATATGCTCTACCATACACTGTGTATCATGAGAGCTATCGTGCTCTACCACACCAAGTGTATCATCATGCTCCGCATGAGCTAACTGCACAACATCAACACAAAGATCAAACTGATGATCTAACTCTAACTGAGTATCATCACAATGCTCTACATGAGCATCCACATCATGCTCTAAAGCATCCAACTGATCATCCAAAGTGTGCTCTATAAGAGCATCCATATGATCAAAACAATCATGCTCTCCATAAGCATCATGAACATCCAAAACATGCTCTACATATGCATCCATCTGAGCATCTGAATCCTGCCATAAATGTGCATCATGAATGTCAATAGACCTATGTGTAGGTAGACAAAATGAGACATGACGAGTCTCACATCGCACATAAGGCTGAACTCGCACTGAGACGATACTGTCTCTCACATGAAGTACCTGCAGTGGATACCTGTGCCCAACCCTGGCACCTCTGACAAGCATAAGCTGTCCTAACCGCAACTGAAAATGATGCTCACCAAGGAATGCATAACATCTGCTCTCCTGTAACTGGCTAACTGAAATCAAGCTCATAGGGAATGAAGGTACATAACGTACATGTCTATGCATAAGTGATGCTCCACTAGGTAGCATAAGGCATAATCTCCTGCACCCTCAATGTCATATGTCGTACCATCAGACATGTGCACACATCCACGACTCTTACCTGAGAATCGACAAAACCACTCACGATGTGGAGTAATATGAAAACTGGCTAATGCATCAAGTAACCAAGCCATATGTGTGCTATCCAATGAACAAGAGGAATCCTGAGATGAACCATAGGAGAAAGTGATATCACCATCACTAGCATAATCAACTGTCATAGACTCTCCTGAAACCACTACCTGACCTGCATCACATGCATGTCTCTGACGTCGTCGTCGCATCCGCCTGAAGCAACGTCGTCGAATATGGCCCTCATGACCACAATGCCAACATCGAAGTCGTCGATGTAATCTATGTCTCACATGAGTCAATGGACTCGCATACATATCATGTAGGCTCTGCCATAATGCACTACTCGTCTCCTCATGCATAACAGACTCATATATAGAATCCACAAGCTGCCAAGTGAATGGAGATAGTCAATGATCCAAAGCTATCGCACAAGCTTCAAGATCCACTAGAGCTCTCTTCTAGCATAAAAGCCGATAAAATTTCGGCAGCATCTCCTCTGTGAAATGGACTCTAGAACCAAAATAACCATGTGGGAATCACCATCCACATATGCCAAGAATCACAGTGGCAAATATATATCAATCAATGACCAAACGCTAATAATGGTGACAAACAAATGTGTAACTGAGGCTCCAATCTGGATCATGTACCTGCAAAGAAAACAAAGATACAAGTACCAACTAAGATCCAATGTCAACTCTCACAAAAGTATGTGCAAGTAACTAAGTGGCATAAGCAAGGTATAGACAACAATGCCACTATACATCCATGATCAAACTCATAATGACCTAAACCTCAAAAAGAGTATACCACAATGTCATCTTACATGCCAAACATGTAACAAGATCATGCTCTACTCTCATATGGAGGAGCTAACACAATGATCATACATGTACAATGTCTTGAAGCTCTGAAAATAAGAGCTTGCACACCAAAAATTCTCTCTCGAAGAAGTTCCAAAGCAAATTCAACCTCCAAGTGCAATTAGGGTTGTTTGGGCAAAACTGTACTGCTCTGTGTTTTGCTGTTTCAGAGGTGATAATCTCTGAATCTGAACTTTTGGTCTTCAGCAAACTTGAAGATCTGCTTCTTGGCTACGTAACGACATAAAGAACACCTCAATCGGAGGTGTGTAGCTCAAGATATGCTTAAGACAAGCACCTGCTGTCAATTTCACTATCACTTGCAACAGTACTGCTCTGTATTCTGCAATTTAGGCAACCTAAAACTCAGAATCTGGATCTGAGTTCTTCTACAAAGTTGTAGCTATCTTTTCAAGCTACGAGCAGCAAGTTGAATCATCGAATTCCGAGCTGTAGAACTCAAGTTATGACTCAAAAACCGACCTGCTGTCTTACTCAATGTAGATTCGCCTTCTACAATTCTCTGCGTTTTTTCGAATTTTCGGCACTTCCGAAGTCCGAATCAGGTTCTGCGCCCTTCTGTGAAGTTGTAGCTCTCTTGTTAGCTACGCACAGAACTTTAAAACGCGTCAATCCGAGCTTCTTAGCTCGAGTTATGACCGAAATACTGAACAGCTGTCAAGAGATGCCGACCTGCACTTTCACCTCTTGTGACCTAAGCTTCCATTGAAGCTTCTTGCACACCAGCCTTCAACATGCTCTGATACCAATGAAGGGCTTTGGTGTGCAGAAGAAGAGGAGGAAGGAGGAGATGGAGGGAGAGAGAAGAGAGGAGATACGCGCAGATATGCGTGGGAGCCTCGAAACCCACATAATGATCTCTCTTGAGGCAATGCTCTATATATGATGTGTATATATGAATATGGGGGTAACGTCACATGACCCTTACATCCCCAACAATATGTGGGTGTAGACATAGCCTCTGCCCATAGGTAGTTTGGCAATCCCTTTTCATTGAGCATGGACCTTGCAGCTTCAGCAATAGCTCTGTTTCTCCTCTCTGCTACACCATTGAGTTCAGGTGTATACCTTGTAGTGACTACCCTTTTAATGCCTCTTTCATGCAAGTAAGCAGCAAATTCAAAAGAGAAGTATGCTCCTCCACCATCTAATCTAAGTCTTTTCAAAGTCCTACCTGTTTGGTTTTCAACAAGATCAACATACTTATTAAAGCAATTAAAACCTTCATCCTTGTGCCTCATGAAAAACAGAATGGTCCACCTGCTACAATCATCTATGAAAGAAACATAATATCTTGAGCTTGATATAGATGGCTCCTTACTAGGACCCCACACATTTGTGTGCACTAGACCCAAAAGATTTTAATACATATATCCCTTCCGATTGAAAGGTTGTCTATGAGCCTTGCCGAATTACAAGCTTCACACTTATAAATCATGTGTTGCCTTGTGATATTAGGCAAACCAAGTACACTTTGGTCCCTGCAAGTTTGTTTGAGTGTCCTCTCACCAATGTGAGCAAGCCTTTTGTGCCATATCTCCAACTCTATGAGAGTTTGAGATCCATAGCTAAATAAAGCTATGTTCTTTGTATCTTCCACTTCAATAGTGAAAAGCCTTCCTATATTCTCTCCTTTGGCAATCCCTCTAAAGCCTTGCCTTGGGTCTTCAACATATGCTCCAAATCTATTGAATCTAATATGCAATCTTTTTTCAACAATTTGGCCAACACTTATTAAATTTTTGGTAATCGTAGGGACATACAAGACTTTGCATAAGAGGTTCATATTCCCATCTGATGTCTTCACATTACCTATCTTCTCCACTAGGTGCTTTGTATCATCTCGTGTTTGCACTTCATGTTTGTTGTGAATATCTTCCAAATCAGAAAGTAACGCCATATTTCCTGCTACGTGATTTGAGCATCTTGAATCAATGTAAAAGATGTGATCATCATCCTTACCCTTCTTCACTGATAGATTTATAATCAATAATGAACTTCTTGACTTTCGTCCTCTACATAGTTATTGTAATCTCTTCTTCCTCTATGGCCACTTTGATAGCTGTTGTTGTTGTAGCCTCCATTGTATCTGCCTCTATTTGATCCATAGCCACCTCTATTGAATCCTCTTCCTCTTGAGTTCCTCAAGTTCGTGAAACATTCTTCAATAGTATGATTAGATAAGCCACATATATTGCAAGGTTGAGATGATTGGAATCTCCCCCTGCCTTGCTTTCCACTTCTACCTCTCCCTCTAGCTCTTCCTCTACCTGCAAAGTTTGCTTGGAAAGAGCTACCTTTATCTTCATTCTTCTTATTCTTTCACTTGTCCTTGACCTTAGCTTTATCAGAATATAAGCCAGAAATTTGATTACCTCTTGAGGACTCACCACCTTTGCTAATCTTTGCTTCATGAGTGAAGAGTTGGCCCATGAGTGTGTTGCGGTCGGGTACATGCATATCCATGTACAAATCCATGACTGTTGTGAAGGACTCCCACTTATCATCTGCTTTGATTCCATTTATGATTTTTCTAATGATTTGTTCCTATTCAATTGCCTCTCCAATGCTTCCAAGTTGATTTGAAATCTCCTTCATCTTTGTGACATAATCAGTCACACTTTGCTTGGGGTTTTTCTTCATTGTTGTGAACTCCATCCACAATTGGTTCTTCCTTGCTTGAGTGTTGGAGGAGAAGACATAAGAAAGTGCATTCCAAGCCTTTCTTGATGTCTTGAATACCTTGACATGAGGTAAAAGAAAGTCAGAGATTGAGTTTACAATATAGGACCTTGCAAGTGCATCCTTTGAGCACCAATTTGAAAGTATTTCCTCTTCTTCATGTGATGGTTGCCCTTTGTTCCTCATGGTTGGCATAGCTTCATCTCCAGATGTGTATCCAAATAGATTCCTGCCTTGAAGGTAAGCCTCCATCCTTAGAGACCATGCTGGGTAGTTGTTTCTATCCAATTTGTCAATTGTTGATGGAAATCTATCTCCCATGTTGATTGACTATGCTCTAATACCACTATAGAGAGAGATAGTGGATGCAATCTAAAGATGAGTTGGTGTTGCTACAATGAGCTTCACACTAGCCAAATGAGACTTTAGAGTTGGATAGTAGACCCTGAATCCACAAAAAAATCACCCAAGTGTTTTGGAACAAGTATCTCAAAAGTTTGAGCCAAGACAGACTAGTTGCAAAATGACTAGCTCCCAAAACTTGTTATTTTTGTACATACACCTACTGGAAAAATGAACAATTCTCTCAACTTGGTAGGAATTAGAGATATTCCTTTTGTACATAGAAAATAGACTTATATATCTTGCTAATCCAAGTTAAAAGACTTCATTTGATCAATTGAGCATTGAGAACAAAGTTTAGCAAGATCTGGAACACTCCAGCCATTTTGGGGGCTCTGTAGAGATTCAAATAGTGAGCCGAAAAACACAGATTTCTTACGATTGGTAAATCTAGTGACCATGAAATTTTAGGATCATAATTTAAACTTGGATTGCATTTCAATGCACTTTAAAGCTCTGAAAAAGAATACGTATACCTGAGATATGAGCTTCTGAAGTTACTATTCTAAGTGAGTATAGCAGAGAATAAAACACAGAAGAAGTAAATGATGAATGTATATATTCACATATAATTACAACCACATTGGCAATGAACACTTGCACAATGGGAGTAGAATGATTAAGCTATGGAGTAAGCTCTTCAATCTCTACAAATGAACATGAAGTGGGTATGAATCAAGCTCTCTTATGGCGACTTGCTTCTTGCTCTTTTAATAGCTACTTTTGGAGGTAGTTTAGAATTTGAATTCAAATAACTTCACCTAAAAGTGATGCTAAGAATTAGGAGATATTCTCTTAGCTGATGGATTTGTGGTTTTAGGTAGTTATAGCCACGAATTTCCTTTTTTACATCATGGATGACTTAAGCCATTCTTTCTTTCACAATTACAAGAGATAAAATATATTCTTTTACAAGGGGTGTTCATATGTCTACACATATGACTACAAATGAACATAAATCAAATCATATCAAGCATGTAGGCATGGGTAAAATGCACCAAAAAGAACAAAACACATTAAAACCATCATAAAATAAACTCCAATAAATAGACATAGATAAGAAAGAAAATTGACATGGATGGCCAGCCACATGCCCCATCATTGAACAATAATATGCATGTTCCACGTGAAAACACATGCATGGAAATGTATGTTTGGAGAGTAAATTCAATTATTGTGATTGTGTATGATATGCAAAAAAGATATAATGGGAAGTCAATGAAGTCTTATGGATCCACTTATATTCTTCAATATAATGATTTTATATTTTATAAAATATCAATGATATTGGGAACTTGTATGTGCAGTGGTTACATCATGATTGATTATTTTCTCAAGAATTAAGATTTTAGATTCTTCTTCAAGTAAAGGAGGATATCCAAGAATAGGAGTAAGGGGTGGAGTATTTTTAAATGGTTTATTTAATCACTATTAAAAGAGTTATGTATCTTCAATTAGGTGGTATGTGTAATCTAAAAGAATTTTCACTGATCTTTTGAATAATGTGAAATGGTCCATAATAGTGTGGTGCAAATTTTATCTTTAGGGGTTTTGTAGAATTTTTTCAAATGAAATTTATTGATATGCAATCATACCAAATTATTTCATTAAATTGTTTTTCTAGTCATTTACTACTAACATTTATGAGTGTAATGTTATTGGCTTTTCTTAATGTGCTTGTGAACTTTGTGAAGTATAGAAATGTGACCCTGTAAAATAAAATCAGCCATAGGAATATCAGTTTGAGTGAGTGACATGGGAATGGGAAGATTTTTACCATAAACAATTTCAAAAGGTGAATGACTAGTAGTAGTGTGTGTTGTGTTATTCTAAGAAAATTGAAGTAACAATAATTTCTCTTCCCAATTAGTTGGATTATCTAGTGAATAACAATGCAATAAATCAATAATAGCTCTATTTGTGGCTTCACTTTGCCCATTACTTTTAGGATGAAATACAAAAGCAAAATCCATTTCTGAACCTAAATTTTGAAATAATGCAACCCAAAAATGGTTGAAAAAATGAACACCACGATAAAAAATAACTTTTGGGAAACCATCATTCTTACTTTCTAAATGCTTTTCATGCTCACTTTAATTCTTACTATAAACAATTGTATCATCAAAGAAATCAAGAAAGATACTATTCATTATACTTGCAAATGTAGCAGGGGCATTTGTATTTCCTAAGGGCATTAGCATAGATTCATAATGACTAGTTTGAGTCTTAAAATCAATCTTGTAAATATCACTATGCATCATATGTATCTGATGCACCAAGATTGAGGAAAATCAAATAAACTAACTAGCCTAGCCCATAGGGGGTGAGGGATGCACATATCCACCCAACCAACTTCACCCATATATATACCTCTAAGCAAAGGAGGAAAATTTCAGGAGAGCTTGCCAAGTGTCTCTCCATGTGGATGCTAAACCAAGGCCTTCTCCCTTGGAAGTCACATAAAATCACATGGTCCTCATGTTGGGGAATGAATCAACACCCCTATGCAACATTGAAAGGTTTTAGGCCCTCACAAGTTGTTTTCCACAGTGACCTTGAGTCACTGTTTTGTCTCTAATGCCAAATCCTGATGTCGAAAACTTTGCAAGTTAGGCCTCGAAATTGTTGTTTGCCTATGTGTAGATACACACATTCATTGCTTAAAATTTTACTCAGAGATCACTCACAGAAACAACACGAAATTGAAACCACAATGAATAGACTCTATAAGCAATCAAATGCAAGTGAAATCAAGTGAAATGGATACCGGAAGAAGGAATTATAGCCAAAACAAAATGGTGCTGAAAACTACCTCACTCCTCAGAGCTATTTTTCCTCTCTATAACCCCATTTTGTTGAGGTGTATACCTACATGTATACTATCTCTTGATGCCATAATGACTTAGAAATTCATAAAACTCCTTGGAGACGTATTCTCCCCTCCATCAAAACTAAGCATTTTTATGTACTTTCCTATTTCCTTTTCAACAAGTGCTTTGAAAACTTTAAAGTGACTAAAAACTTCAGCTTTTGACTTCATACATTACAACCATGTCATTCTAGTATGATCATCAATGAAGATAACAAAGTATCGATTGTCACCCAATGAGGGTTCTTTGGTCGGTCCCCATATGTCAATGTGGATGAGGTCCAATGGAAATATGCTTCTTTGTGTACTCTTCTTGAATGGAAGCCTTGCTTGTTTCTTGAATGGACATGCTTCACACAAGTATTGCATACTTTGAGACTGGAAATTTGGAAGAACACTTACCACTCCTCTCATTTGCACATCCTTCTACTTTTGAAGGTTTATGTGGCCAATCCTCTTGTTCCACAAATCCACCTGAGCTAATTGGTTGTTGCCAACTCTCAAATAGACTGTATGTGATGAGAGTAGTTTTACCTCCATGGTGAATAGTCTTCCTTCCTTCTTTTCTTTAGCTATCAACTTGTAGCCTTGCTTTGGGTCTTCCACAAAACATCCTTTGTTGTTGAACTTGACTATATATCCTCTTTCAACCATTTGTCCAACTAATACTAAATTCTTTTTTATTGTTGGTACATGTAACACATCTTTAAGACACTTTGCATTCTGATTTCATCTAAATGAATAGCGCCTATGTGTGTGATCATATGCTCAGTATCATCCCCTATTTCTGGATGACCTTGTGTGCTTGGTTCATGCAAATTACAAAATATTTCCCTATTGTAGCTCATGTGATTTGAACATCCGCTATGGATGTATCATGTGGTTTCCATGCCTTCTCTTTTGCCATTTTTTTGCATCATGGCTAAGAGATCATCATTCTATCATGTATTTCAAGTATTCACATAGTTACCTTCATTCTTTTTATGGGATCCTTGGCTGTTTTTTGAGTAGCATGTTGGGCTATAGGATGTGGACAAACTTTCTCTTAGAGCATGTGAACCCTTTTTGTTCATTAAAATACCCTTTCTTGTATATTTGAGGGCTTGCACATAAGAACACCATCTTAAGACCTTTTTGATAGTTCTCCAAAGACTATGGTAGAGAAGATTTGTAAATAAACCACTTTTTGCACACATCTAGAAATCCCGCATTGAAGAAGTACACTCTAAATTATGTGAGTGCTACTTTAGATTATGCATTTTTTTATGAAGCTCATGTAGATTTGCAAGTTCATGGATACACCGATGTAGATTGGGCTAGTACCATTCTAGATAGAAGATCTAGTAGTGGCTTTCTATTCTCACTTGGGAGTGCAGCTACTACATGGAGCAATAAGAAGCAACCCACTATTGTTGTGTCGAGGACAAAGGCTAAGTATAGAGGTGCTGCAATGGGAGCATGTGAGGCATCATGTCTAGAGATGCTACTTGTAGATTTAGGTGTGGAAGTGCAAAAGCCTATCACCACCTATCATGATAACCTTAGCAACATATAGTTGGCACAAAACCCTATTTTTCATGGTAGAACAAAGCATATTGAGGTACATTATCACTTCATCAGAGAGAAGGTATTAGCAGGTGACATTGATCTTGTTTATGTGAGAATAGATGAGCAAGTTGTTGATATTTTCACTAAATCACTTGGATTATAGAAGCTGAAGAAGTTTTGGAAGATGCTTGGATTAGAGGACATGACATTGAGCATGAGGGGGAGAGTTGAGATATCAAGCTCAACATGTGATGGTCACAGATGACATGTATCACTTTCTAATTTCTCTGACATGTATAGTGGTCATGTCCGTATATGTCAGCAATACTTCATTGAGCTTTACTAGATTTATCTACTGAGAGTGATGGCACATTTGTTTCTTGCTAGCTCACTTATTCACGAACACAAGGATTTTCCTTGTGTACTTTTCTTTATATCTTGCACCTGTTGTATTGTTGTTTTTAGGTCATTCGTGTACATTCTTTTTATGTAATAGAAGAAGAAGAAGATCATTCTTCCTTGCCTCAATCTTTGTGTGTTGTGCTCCTCTTTGATTGTGAGAGTGTGTGTGTGAGCTCTCTACCTTATCTCCTTTCTCATGAGAGAAATAAGTAACCCCTTAGGGTTATAGGTGCATACAAGCTGGGGGCAAAAAACCTCTTAAAGAGTAAAAAAAGCTCCTCGATGGTCCTAAGTGTGTTCACACACATCACTACTAAAATATATCAAACAATCCCCCTTTAGAGTGATGTGATGAACACCGAGTTGGCATTCATGTATAAGGAAGTGTCAAGCTATGTGGAAAGAGATCAATCCACAATAGGAAGTAAGCCCAAAGCTTTGTGGAAAGCTTCAATCTTCTCACGAGGCAGAGCCTTTGTCAAAAGATATGCAATTTTATCCTATCTTGGCACATATGACAAAGTGATCTCTCTTAGAGTGGACCTCTCCTAGACATAATGATAATGCACGTGAATGTGCTTTGTGCGAGCATGCAACACAGGATTCCTCGCAACTGCCAATGAGCTCTGACTATCAGTGAAGATGGTGATGATAGAAGATTGACCAATGCCCAAATCTACCAAAAGACATATGAGCCACACACACTCAACAATCATTGTGAAAGATTCCCTATACCCAACCTCAAAACTAGAAATGGCCATAGTATGCTACTTCTTGCTCAACCAAGATATGCATGAGCTACCAAGCATGAAGCAATAATATGTCAATATATTCTGTTTTCCATAGAGTTGTTCCATCGTCAACTTGCATAAGTTGAATGCTCAAATAATGGTGCAAATGCCCCAAATTTATTACCTCAAATGAGGCATGCAAATCAGCCTTAAAATCAGCAATATGCTTCTCATTGTTGGAGAGATGGTGGATGGATTTCAGAGATGAAGTGGTGTTGCTAAATCCTACTTCACACCAGACAAGAACAAGTTGTGGGTATTGTAGTAGGCAAAAACCACCAAGCATGAAGCAAAAACCACTAGTGGAAACACAAGTGTCATACTAACCATCCCAATTAGAGTAAGAAAAATCATGTAAATCTAGTAGTAGTGATCCCCCCTTGGGATAGATCAATCCAAGTAGTCAAGTACCACTCAAGTAGCAAAAGATGCGCTTAACCACCTATCAATGCTTAACACATGAGTAATACATAAATCTACTCACCTATGAGACAAAAAATTGAATATCAAGCTGATTTATGCATAAGTAAATCAAGCATCCAACATCCTATTGACAGAGAACACCATCAGATGAATCTCCAACATCATGAAGACTCAATCACAAACTTGTTTCCATAGTAGTGGCAATAGGTTTGCAAGCTTCAACACCAAAATGTTGCAATAATATGTCAATATATTTTGTTTTCCATAGAGTTGTTCCATCGTCAACTTGCATAAGTTGAATGCTCAAATAATGGTGCAAATGCCCCAAATTTATTACCTCAAATGAGGCATGCAAATTAGCCTTAAAATCAGCAATATGCTTCTCATTGTTGGAGAGATGGTGGATGGATTTCAGAGATGAAGTGGTGTTGCTAAATCCTACTTCACACCAGACAAGAACAAGTTGTGGATATTGTAGTAGGCAAAAACCACCAAGCATGAAGCAAAAATCACTAGTGGAAACACAAGTGTCATACTAACCATCCCAATTAGAGTAAGAAAAATCATGTAAATCTAGTAGTAGTGATCCCCCCTTGGGATAGATCAATCCAAGTAGTCAAGTACCACTCAAGTAGCAAAAGATGCGCTTAACCACCTATCAATGCTTAACACATGAGTAATGCATAAATCTACTCACCTATGAGACAAAAATTGAATATCAAGCTGATTTATGCATAAGTAAATCAAGCATCCAACATCCTATTGACAGAGAACACCATCAGATGAATCTCCAACATCATGAAGACTCAATCACAAACTTGTTTCCATAGTAGTGGCAATAGGTTTGCAAGTGTTGGAACTGAAGGACTCACTAGGCAAGGAAGCTTAAGAAGGGAGTCAGAGAGAAGAGAAGGCACAAGCAGACAAGGGAGTTAACGACGATCTGGCAAGTAGGCCAATAATTTTCTTCATGAAGAAGCAAGTACGAGCATTCACGCAGATCTAGCACTAAGGCAACCTTTAATTTTTCAAAACCCTTACACCAATTAAAAGTGATTCTCATCACTAACAACCCCTATAGATACCATGTTCACCTTTTTGTGGCTCCATTTTGTGCAAGCCGAGGAGTCCTCGAGCTTGAGGAGCCTTAGAAGTAGTTGCTTACCAATTTTCGTATTTTTTAGATCTCATTTGAGCCCTCAAATAAGCCCTGGAACCTAATTTTTAACTAGGCCGGACACTAGGTCTGGACAGGGCCAAAGCTAGTCAAAAACTATAAAAGGAGCTAGAGAGCTCATTTTTGGGGGGTTAGATTGTAATTGAAATGAACTTGTAAGAGCTTTTTGAAAGTAATCTAAGAACTCCATTGCTTCTCACTCTTTGTCTTGCCGTGTGTGCGCGTGTGTGTGTATGTGTGTGCATGTTGGTGTGCTTCTCACTCACGCACTTGTGCCTCCACTTGCTCGAGGTCTTCATACCATCCTCACGTCTTCCCGGATTGACATTAAAGGAGGTGCTACTCATCACTGAGCTACACCAAATTTTGGCGCCGTTGCCGGGGATCGAGCCTTGAGGACGAGCGTGTGATGGTAAGACGTAGAGTTGACGCGTTGGAGTTGTAGGTATTTTCTTCACTTTCATCTATTTTCTTGTTTTTTCTTCACCATCTTCATCACCATCATCACCATCACCATCTCCCACCTCCATCTCCATCATCGCGAAAATTTTCAGTTTTGATCATATCACCATCTCCACCTCATTTCCTTCATTCTACTTGTGAGAGAGAGCGAGAGAGCGATATTGCTTGCACTGTTTTTGCATGTTTCTTGAGCATTTTGCAGGTTCTTGCTGAATCATCATCCCTAGCACTCTGCGCAGGTACGAAACTGTCTCTGTGTCTCCGGCGTTTGTCGATCACGATCGATAGAAAAAACGCCCATTTGGTAAAACAAAGTGCACCACTAAGATCAGCACAAAGAGCACATTCTAAATCACTAAAAACAGTTGAAAAATTCCGTGTTTTTCTGTCGATCGCGACCAACAGACCCTGTCAATCGCGACTGACAGACCCCACAACCGATTGACTGCCACGTAGGACCCTGTCAATCGCGATTGACATCGTCGATCGCGATCGACAGCCACGACCGACACCTCTGTCAGTCGCGATTGACACCGTCGATCGCGACCGACTGAATTTCAACGATTGATTGACTTTTTCGCGTAGCCACGTGTCCATCGCGACAGACACAGCCCCGATCGACTGAGTTCACGGCGAAAAACCCGGAAAAAGTGTCGATCGCGATTGACAGGCTTTTCGGCCAAAAAATTAGGGTTTTTTATTCTAAGCTTTGGGGATAGTTTTTGGGCATAATGGTCTAGCAATTAGTGAGTTGTGAGGTCCCTACACATGTGCTTTTGAGAAAAATCCTATGATCTGTTAGCCTGTTTGAACCCTGTTTTAGCACCAGAACCCTGAACTGACATAACTCTCTCATACGAAATCCGTTTGCTGTGATTCTTGTTTTGTTGGAAAGCTCGTGGGGAGCACAACCAAAACATCTACTGGTTATAGTTAAATTAAGATCAGGATTATTAGATAGGGTATTTTGAAGTTGACCATACCCAGGGGGAACAAAATTTAGGGATCTCTAGAATTGTTTTCCAAAAAATCACAGTGCAAATTGGTCTTGAGCTAACTTTGGAACTCTTACAGATCTATTGAGAGCATCGAAGGGCATTCTAAGCAAGAGTAAGTGCAAGCTTGGGAACACGCTTCCTGGGCACTCAAGGGCGACCAAGAAGGAAACAAAAGGTTGGAAATTCTCAACTCCCTTGTCAATTCCTAGCTTAGGCTAAGAACGACTAGTGATAGGAGTAAGCCAGGGCGGCGATAGGCATCTATCAAGTTGAAGACTACCTAAATACTCAAAGTTCAAGATAACTACATAATCTTTGTACGATTGAGAATCCTAAAGGAAAAGAATTTAATGTGGAACGATCAACTTAAAGTATGAAAAATACTCAAGTATTCCTGACGACGCAATATCAGACAAGATCATAAACATGATAACACACTAAAAACGAATCAAGTGACTGATACCAATTGATCGGCAACGAGGTTGTACTCTGGGCAAAAATCGGGCTACTTAACTAGGCATATGAACCTTAGATCAGGACGGCATCTAGTAAGGGATAGACAAAGCCTTAGGTCTTCAAAGGCTAGCGTCAATCATACTGCGAGGTCTTGGGCCCAGCAGTTGAGTCACCACTCGCATTACCCTAGCTCTGATACCAGTGAATCAGTGATGTCTCAAGGCATGGACAGACCTACGGGAAGTTCAGGAGTGCCATACTTGCACAGAGTAGAAGGCCCTTACAAAACACAGTTGGAATACCTTAGGACCAACCGATTAGGTGCTAGCATCTATGAGGACGGTCTAGGAAGATCCGTGGTCCAGATTAAAAACCCTGACCAATCCATTGGACTAGAGCACCCCGCTGTCAAGTTTGAAAACGGAGCATACTTGGACAAAGAAGGAACTATATACGTAGTCACCAGTCACCCAGATAGGACAGACGAATTCGGAAATGTGATCTCAAAAGCGGATTTAGGTGACTTGGAGCAAGGAAACATGGGTGTAGAACCTAGGACCCCTCGTGGAAAGTCAGTGCTAACAAGGATCATCACTCCCGAGTGGATCCCACAAGACAATAAGAGTATATGTCTGCTGCTAAACCGAGAAACCGATGAAGCCTTTTGGAGGTATAAATCAGACAAGCCAATTGATATAGGGACAATCATGATCTATGAGTTTAAAGATCCAGATAGCCCAGGTAGAGTGACCTACTTAGATCGTTCTTCGGAAAGGATCTTTGTGGTTACAGAAAATGATAGGCACGCTTACACTTGGAAGGGTGAATTTATTTTCCCCCAACCAAGATCGAATGTTTCCTATGGTCACCCTGGTGCTGGAACATCCCAAGCTCATGGAGCCCAAAGAGACAGACACAGAGATAGACCTGAGGTAAGCTTTGCCAACTCAGGGGGCAGAGAAAGAACGAGGACAGAAACAAATAGAGTAGAGCCTGAGGTACTTAGAGCCCCAGGACATCGAAGAAATGCCGATGAGTTCCCTCTACCACGACCTAAAGAGCACACAAGGACTTTGAGACCAACCCAGCTAGTTAAGTCCATGAAGAACTACTTCGATGGCACGGGAGATCCATACGATCATGTGGCTGAGTTTAGGCAAGTCTTGAGAGCTGAACAAGTGGAGGATTTATTCACGCAGTATAATGCCTTTGGTCTAACCCTTAAGAACACAGCCCTTACGTGGTTTCAACCATTGAATGAGAGACAGTTCAGGAGCATAGACCAACTCCTAGAGGCTTTCATTATTGAATTCTCTAAGAGTGGCATAAGGCATAATACCTCCTCATTGATTCACAGCTTCAAGCAAACCCCTCAAGAGACCGTGAGACTTGTAGGAAGAAGATTCAGGCAATACTTAGAGAGATGCCCTACCCCTGAGTTACCCACGCCAGCTAAGCAAGTGGCTTTATTCCTGGATGGATTGCTAAGTACCAAATTGAGATCCTATGTGTACTTGAAGGACCCTAGGACCATAGAAGAGTGTGTACGCATGTGCATTGACATCGAGGATAACCTAGGGGAGGAGTTAGAGCTTTCTAAGATATACAAAGATTCAGATAGTGCCTCTAGCCTCTCTTCCACGCAATCCACATCAATTGAGGAACTTGCAGAGAAAGTGGCTCAGAAATTAGGTGTCTCTAGCAAACAAATCCCAAGGTTTGTCCCTATGAAAAGATGCTATACTTGTGGGGGTGACCATATGGCGAACTTGTGTCCCATCATGGCTCAACCCCAAGTGAATCCTAGTAGCCAGTACTGCACCATAGAACGAAGGTACACCAATCACACCGCGCAAGATTGCCCATACAACAAGCAGGCGGTTAGGCAACCCTACCCTCAGCAGGGAAGATACCAGAATCAGTACCCACCACAGCAATATGCTAGGCCTCAACAAACCTACCAACCACAATACCAAAACCAACAAAGGCCTCAGCCTGTGTTAGCCCAACAACCTCTAGCTCCATCCAACGTGATCCCAGTAAAATATGCAGCTGCAGAAGAGAACCTGAATAAAGCTATAGCACCTGTAACACCATTGCTTTCTGAAAGTGACCCGAGTGACCATAGCTTTGATTCTACACATATCGATAGTCCCCAGGCCTACTACATGCAGTCTCCGGAACATGGGGAGTCCTACTATAGTGAAGAGCCAAATGAACCTAGTTGGGAGTCATATTACACAAACGTCATGTACGCAAACCCCAATCCTAGACCTCAACCTAGGCAGGTAAGACCCCCATTCCCTAGAGGACCATGCTACAGATGTCAAGGAGATCACCTCATTCGTGATTGTCCCTTACCTCCACCTACACAACCCCAGTCAGTGACGATCCAGGGCTTTTGCCAAGAATGTGGAAAGGAGCATCTCTTACGAGATTGCCCAAAGAACCCCAATAATATGCCAAAAATCACTCCTATCAACGTTGTTGGGTTAGTGGTAGACTCCACAGGGAGCGTGACTTCCACTGCACCAGTACAAGTAATCAGTAGAGCCCAAGCACTGCAGCAAAACCAGGGTGTAGGTCAGGAGAAAAGCCCAGAAGTTAGTGAAACAGAGAGCACGACAAAGAAGAGGACTAGAGCTTGGAGAGATAGTCGTGAAAGAATGAAAAGACAATGGGCAAAAAAGATGAGTGAACTCGAGGAAAGCCTCAGAGAAACAAAGGCCAGGATAACTGAGCTCACATCTGAAACTCCCTCTCACACTACCCCACCTCCACCATTCCCAAATCCATCCGAACCGTCACCTTCCAACCCACCTCATACGATTCCACCACCCCCTAGAGTAGGATCAGTCCTAGCAGATCCCACTCCCGAGGACCTTAATATGATGCTTAAGGCATATCAGGCCAGAATCCAAGAAGGGCCAAACGTGACTGATCATGCAAAATGCTATCCTAGAGCAGAACTAGAGCTAGAACGAACCAAGATTTGTGCTAAGATGGTGGAATTGGCTCAGACCATGTTTGAAGCCAGTCGCCTCTTTAACATCTCTAGTTCAGCCAAGACACAGCTACACTTTGATGGATTGCTAGAAAGAATAGAGAAGCTGATTGCACAATCAGAAAAGGAACCCGCCTCTCAACATAAGGACAGGGCAAGTGAAAGAGTAAGCATTCCTACCCAAGAAGCCTATGTGCCTGAAGCCTATGTGCCTAACTCTAGGGAGCCAGACACATCATCTTCTATGAATCGATTCACACCAGAATTCCTACGAGAGATTCAAGAAGACAAATGGGCTAAAGAGAGTGAAGTCCCTCCTCCTATTGAACTTGTGGATGATGCACATGACCAATTCCCACAAGCTATCCCATCCATTTATGAGGAGCAGGAGAGCACCCAATCTCAGGAAAGATTAGACTTTGAGTCTAACTCTCTACAAGAATTACCCCACTTCACAGGCCCATGGGAAACTAAGTCTACTTGTATGAGAACACCCACGGTCATGGTACGAAATGAGGACTCAATCATACCTAGGAACACAGAGGTAGTGAAAAACACTAAGGTTCAGTGCAACCTCACCTTAGAAGAGCTACTCAAAGTAAGGCCAGAGCTATGGAAGCATGTAGCCAAGCAAGTACCAGAGATAGCAAAACCTCATTCCCAGGTAGGATCCCAGAGAACAGTGCCCGAAATACCCTTGGACAAGATAGGAGATATGAGTGAAGGTGAAGAAGGAAACACCTATCTTCCAATCACCCATCAAGGATACACCACCAAGGCCATTCTATACTCAGGTGCAGGTGTTGCAATTGCGACCACTTCCCTGTGGAAGCGTTGGGGCAAGCCAGCACTCAGGCCCACGAGGATGAAATTGCAGATGGCCGATGGTCACATAGAGAGACCCCTAGGGTTGTTAGAAGGAATAACTCTCACTACATGTGGTGTTGAGTTTGAGCATACATTCGCTATATGTGACTTTAGCAAAAATCATGCCTATGAGATGATTTTGGGAAGACCGTTTATGCGACAGTTGCAAGTGGTACAGGATTGGGGAACCAATTCCTTGTATTTGCAACACCTAGGTGTCACGACCAAAGTGAATCTTAAAGATTACTCTCATAGAGATGTCCCTCCTATCCAATGGAATCCCATCCATAAAGCTAAAGATGATACAGAATCGCTGCATTCCATAGGATCAGGATCCTCATGGATGCATGAAGATACCCAGTTATGGATGTGCAAAGTAGCAGTAGAAGAAGAAAAGAGAGAGAAAGCCAGAGAGGTAGGTGCAAAAGAAACACATAGATCAATTCAACACCCAGCCTATGCACCTGTAGTCTTTCCTGACGAAGAATTTGAACCCCATGGCTGGGCAGAAATCTTAGCAAAAATGGATGTAGCCATCAATGAAGAACAATGGACACCCCATTGTGATGAGGATGGCTATGACATTTCAGTTTTCTCCATAGAGCCAATTATGGGAGAGGCAGTGTTAGAAGAGTGTGAACCTAGCCCTGATGCATTTGAGGATGCAAGTGACTCCGATCTAGAGTCAATCATTATGGACCCACCTTTTGCATCAGATGAAGAATACTTCTACGAAGTAGAATTTCAACCCCAGAGGTATGGAGAGCTTACAAGTGACGTAAGGCTAGCCACACAAGTGACCCTGAAGGAAGAAGGAAAGAAAAGAAGGAAGAAAGAAGTCACACCAGAAGAGGAAGAATCTTTGTTTGAGGTCCCGGAAAATTTTAAGAAGTATGAGATAGACGACAGGAGAATCATGATAAGACTGCCTAAACGAGAGGCACAGTCAGGAGAGGCCTATGATAACAAAGAAACCACCAAGAAAATAGTAGTGGCCCTAGAAGAAGGAGAGGAGAGATGCACGTACATAGGCCATGACCTAACAGAGGAAGAAGAGCATGCGTTAATAGCCTTGCTAAGAGAATACAGAGATGTATTCGCTTGGAGTTACAAGGATTTGAAGGGTGTGGACCCTGACATATGTTCACACACTATCCCCATGACCTCAGACACCAAACCCTCTAAGCAAAAGCCATATACATATAACGATAATTATGCTGCTAAGATCAAGGAGGAGATAGATAGACTGGTTGAAGCTGGATTCATCTACGAAATTGAGCACACTGAGTGGGTATCCCCCATCGTAGTGGTGCCCAAGAAAAATGGAAAGCTGCGTGTATGCATTAACTTAAAGAAGGTCAATGCCGCCACAATTCGAGATAACTATCCGCTTCCTATCACAGAACATCTCTTAGAAAGAGTAGCAGGCAAGGAAGTGTACAGCTTCCTTGATGGATTTTTGGGCTACAATCAAGTAGCCATTGCTCCAGAGGATCAACATAAGACAGCATTTGCCACTGAATGGGGCATATTTGCCTTTAGAGTAATGCCATTTGGGCTTACCAATGCACCAGCTACCTTCCAGAGGCTGATGTGCCATGTATTTAAAGAGTTCCTGAGGAAGAACTAAGAAGTCTATGTTGATGATCTTTGTGCCCATTCCAACATTAGGCAAACCCATATTCCTGAACTCAGACAAATCTTTGACAAATGTAGAGAATATCAAGTCTGCTTGAACCCAGAAAAGTGTGTTTTCATGGTCAGGCAAGGCAAGATTCTAGGACACATAGTGTCAAAGAATGGCATATCCACTGATGAAGAGAAAGTGAGAGCCATCGCAGAACTACCTAGGCCAAAGAATGTCAAGGAAGTACAAGCTTTCATGGGGCATTGTGGTTACTACCGCCGGTTCATTCACATGTATGCCGTCATTGCAAAGCCCATGTACGGACTTCTGACTAACTTTGAGTGGATTGATGAATGTGAGAACTCCTTCCAGGAGCTTAAACGAAGATTATGTTCAGCACCAATCTTGACCACACCAGATTGGAACAAGCCATTTCATGTTCATGTGGATGCATCCAATTATGCTATTGGGTGTGTACTCGCGCAACCTACTGGTGAAGGTAATATGGATCTTCCAATTGCCTATGCTAGTAGACAATTGAATGCAGCTGAACGAAATTATATTATACCACTATAGAGAGAGAAGGATTAGGCATGGTATATGCGGTTAAAAAGTTTAGACATTACTTGCTTGCAAATAAGTTTAAATTTTTTACTGACCATCAGGCACTGCTATATCTTGTGAACAAGCCATGTAATACAGGTAGATTAGTAAGATGGTTTCTCTTACTAATGGAATATGACTTCGAGGTTGTGGTAAGGAAAGGTAGGACCTACTTGAGAGCAGACCATCTCTCTAGACTCACATCTGGAGAAGCCCCACAAGGAGTGTCGGATGACCTTCCTGATGCTTACTTGTTTAATTTGGAAGTGGTGCCACAGTGGGCTAAGCCACTAGTGCCAGTATTGACATACGGGCCTAACCATCCAGTAGTAAACACACAAAATAAAGAGGTTGTGAAAGCCCAAAAGTACCACATCATGGCAGGAAGCATGTACAAGCACACAGATCAAGGAATCTTGGCCTGTTGTGTGGAAGAAGATGAGTACGCTAAATGGTTGCAATTAGCACATGTAGGTGCATTAGAGCAACACTATTCAAGGCAACGAACCCTACAAACACTACGGAGACTCGGAGTGCATTGGCCGACTATGGAAGCTGATGTCCAAAAGTTGTGCAAGGAATGCCCAATCTGTTGCACTAAACCACCTGTGGAACATGCCACTCTTTATCAAGTGTCCATAGTGCCAGACTGGAGTGAACCACTAGTTTCCTTCCTGAGGACGGGAACTTTCCCTCTGGATATGACCTTGGTTAGGAAAAGGAGTTTAGAACAAGAAGCCTAGGATTACTCACTCATTGGTGATAATCTATATAAGCGTGGTAAAGATGGTTACCTGAGGCTATGTGTCCATGAAAGTGAATATCTGAAGATCTTGGAAACTGCTCACCAAGGTGTAGCAGGAGGACACTTTGGACCAGATCGGGTGATCAAGGCAATACTATTTGCGGGCTTCTGGTGGCCGACCCTTCACATGGATGCACATACCTATGTGAAACGGTGTGATGTTTGCCAGAGAACTCAGTATCCTATACGTAAAGATGAGATGCCACTGAAACCTATGATGGGTGGACGTGCATTCTCTAAGTGGGGAATAGACTTCGTAGGTCCTATTAATCCCCCAGCTAAGGGTTCCCATGCGGAATATATCATTGTTGCCACAGACTATCTAACAAAGTGGGTAGAGGTAAAAGCCACAACGAAGAACGATGCTCAAACAACTGCTAAATTCTTGTTTGAGAATGTATTCACAAGATACGGGCTACCTATAGAGTTAGTAAGTGATAGAGGCACTCACTTCTTGAATGAAGTAATTGAAAATCTGCTCCAAGAATTCTTGGTAGTTCATAAGAAGTCTGCCCCCTACCACCCACAAGCTAATGGGCAAGCCAAAAGCACAAACAAGATTCTGTGCAATGTGTTGACCAAGCTCGTGAATAATAAACGCTCTGATTGGGACAAACAACTACACCATGTTGTTTGGGCATACCGAGTCGCCTACAAAACGGTACTCCAAGCCACCCCCTTTCATATGGTATTTGATCAAAATGCAGTGCTACCATTGGACTTCTTGATACCTACATTGAAGGTAGCACAAGAGCACGAATGGACAGGTCATGAACTCTCCTCTAGACTTTTTGACCTTGAACGATTAGGAGAAACAAGACTTAGGGCAGCTGCAGGGATATATGCAGCTAAGAAACGACAGAAGGCATATTTTGATGCCCACGTTAAGGATAAAGGTTTGAAGGCAGGCGACCTAGTACTAGTATACACTTTGAAACAACATGCGAGAAAATTAGAGAAGCGTGGCTATGGACCTATGATCATAAATAGGATCTCCACAAGTGGAGCAGTGCAACTAGCCACATTGGAAGGTGACGTTCTCCCAAGCTATATAAGCGGATGCAGAGTCAAGTTATATCAAGAACCTCTCACAGAGGAAATGCTAAGTCGACTCAATATCGCCAAGAAACGCAAGGAAGAAGAAAAGCGGATTCGAGAAGAAGCTCAAGCAGAAGCTTTAGAACGCATTAGAAGGATGAAGTTGCGAAGACAAGGTAGAGATCAGCCTAGAACAAATGACTATGCAGATCAAGGATATCATATGGCAATGTGTGAAGTCGAAGGAACAAGTTCCCATAGAATAATTGATCGACGACCTTTTGTGACCATAGAGGTAGGACAAGGAACTAGTGCACAGTCCGTGCGAGCATTGATTGACTCAGGTGCAGCCACTAGTGCGGTGAGACTCTCTTACTGTCAAGAATTGAAATTAAAGGTCAATCCTATAGAAGCTTATCTCATAGGATTAGGAGGTGTGGAAACCCCTTGCATGGGCGAGGTGGAGCTTCCCCTCTACATTCAGGACATGTTAATGACAGTTAAGGTACTAGTGTGCCAAGACGAAGACCTCACAGAGCCTCTTGTCTTGGGTCAGGACTGGATCTATGATCATGCAGTCAACCTAAACCTAAGAAGTGGACTTCTTCAGGTATGGGTCAATCATAGTCGAATTACAGTAGAGTTAGATAATGGAGCACTCAAGGAACTAGGAAAGGCACACACTCCTGGTCCTTCCAGGAGTACACATGAAGATGACCATGCTGTTCTTGTCCAAAACTATGTGTTGCAGAGGAATGATGTTTGCAAAAAAGGAGTCAGGGATGCAACGGAACTCCCTTCTTTTCCAAAGGCCAGAGGGAGGCAGCAACCAAAGGTGGATCAAAGGCAGAAGAAGCAGAGTACTACCTATGTCGGAGATCGAAAGTACCTGCACAACAAAATGTCTCAGCTAGTGAAACAAGTGTGGGTGCGGAAAGGCGAACACCCGGTTGCACTCAAGCCAACCACATGGGCAAAGCCTCTTATTAGTAACCAACAACACGACACTAATAAGAAGTCTTTCAGAAGTTCTTCTGCTAACGTGAAGTCTATTTGGGTGCCCAAGAAGTCGATGAAGGCTAGCCCACAATCAAGACAAATTTGGGTGCCTAAGGCTTGTTTGCGGGCTCAAATAGCTACACCAAGACCACACCCTATACAGCATGATCCATTCACTCGCACAGCCGGCATCCACTCGTTTTCAACACTCAGGAACATACCAAGGCCCATGAGCACGAATAGAATCACTTGTAAATGGGTCCCTAAAAGGCCTCATTTTCAAGCCGACACACCTATAAAGCTCTCGAGAGTCTCTGCGAAACCAAGAGCAAAACCCATCCACTGCATTTGGCAGCCTAAGACTTGTAACAAACCCCCGGACCCCATTTGTAAATCCATGACAACCTACTAACCACATCACTATCACACTACATCATTCCACTTAGCTCTTAGGTCTACCGAACTCCTAACCACACACACACTCACACCGAGCACTTACTAACCCATTAATCTCTCCCGACCCTCATGTTAATGTTGTAATGGGAACAACAACGGTTCTCTCTTGTCCTGTACAATGTTAACACATGTTTCTATATTCTCACAGAGACAGGAAGCAAGAAGTAACATGGCAGATACGGTAGGAACTAGCTCCCAGGCAGGCACCAGCCCCCAAGTTGTGGACATTGAAAGCCTTCCGGTTGAGGAGGAATTAAAGGAACGACCAGCGGCATTGAGGGCATTACATGCCATACCGGTTCAGAACCCTCCACAGGGGCACACAACGCCAGTCAGCAAAAACTCTCATTGGTTCAGTGATGTGGCAGGACCCCTAGGTGAAGGCACTTATATGTGGGAGGCAGAGATAGAATTCAATGGGCGCTGGGGCAGGTATCACTTTTTTACCAGGGAATTTGAGAGATTGCAGAATAATGAAGGATTGAAACCCATATGGAAGAAGGTAGGACTCTACGAGTATTTCAAATTCCAATTGCCAAAGCTGGATTTTCTAAGGTGCTCGTATCTGATTAGCACCCTTACTCTGAGCAAAGACAAAAAGGGATACAGCTCCTTTGTCCTCCCATCTCTCACAAGGGGCAATGAGCTCAAGCGCTTCAGATTAACTATCAACTTGGTAAGGGAAGCTTTGGACATGAAAGGTATGCACATTCCTACGGAGAAAGAGACTATGGTTCCAGACAATATGAAGAACAGAAATTTGACAAAATTAAAGGACATGGTCGCGATGACACCTACGATCGCCATTTATTTACGCATGGTCATGCAACATTTCGCATTCCCCGCGCAGGAAAGGTTCACAATGCCTCCCAAAAAGATCTGGTTTAGCCTCTACTTAGCAGATGCCTTTGATTTGACAATCAATATGCCCCACTGGATTATCGACCAGATCCATTTGGCTCATCAAAGGTGGTATAAGAAACAAAAATCTGTACTGTATGGATGCTGTGCGCTTACCAGAATTGTGTATAGATGTCTCGCATATGATGTACCGGTGCAAAGGGCTCTCATTTGGACCAGAGCACAGGAGTTTCAACGCAGACTGTCAGCCGCAGGGCCTCCCTCAAAGAAGATGAGAGGCGCCGTCCAGATGCCTTGTGCACAAGCCCGCGGTGCAACCCTAACACCTGAAACAACTCCAAGGCTTCCCAAACGAGTGCAACCATTTACTATCAGGTTACCCAGGCACAACACAGATGGCCCTAACCTTGTGTTTCCACCAGTACCTACTGATCTGGAATTTCCTCACGGATTCACTTTGGAAGATCTAACGGATGAAGAAGTTGCCAGAATCATTGAAGCTGTTAATGCGGAAGTCGAAGCAGAGCAGGGTAGTGGACAACAAACGGCTACAGAACAACCCCAGCCAAGACAACCAGAAGTGGTGGAAGTGAAGGATGAAGAAGAAGAAGAACAAGAGGATGAACAGGAAGGATTTTCTGATGAGGAGGCGCATGACTATGAGCAAGAAGTTATACAGGAGCTAGAGGGTGCCCCAGCATATACAAAGGAGTTGAAAAAGCTCTACGATACCATCAACAGGGTCCAACAACAACATAAGTTATCCCTTGCAGCAGGAAAGGCTATCATGCACCAAATCCTTGAGGAGGAAGGAGTCGACGAACAATATCGTGCCACACTGGATATGATCTCTGATGCTTTAGGAGTACCTGAGACAATGCATACTGCCCTGACACAATCACGCAGAACGAAAAGAAGATACGGAAGACGTCCCCCATGAGCAGGGAAACAGATGAATGTCTTAGTATCCGAAACACAAGGGACAGCCACGACCACGGGCACAGCACACACTGTGCACGATACTAAAGAGACCCACGTGTCTAGTGCACCCCCATCACCCCCCTTGCCACCCCCGCCTCCCACTCCACCACATTCACCTCCCATTACCAATGTAACAACCACCGTTACCGCCTCCGAGTCAACTGCCATGACTGAAGCACAAACCGCCAATCAACCCACACACCCTCTCAACACCTCCACTAACACTGTAATCCTAACGGCAGCTACTGACATCCCCATTCCCCCTCTCACACTTTCGGGCAGTTCATATTCACAACTGCACACACCACTGTACACATTCACCATAATCACTGCACCCACAATTCCACTATTCACAATCACTCCCACTACTGCGTCCACCGTGGATTTGATGGACATATCACCCTCCACTGCACCTCTCCCTCCCCCCATATGGCCACAATCTCCCATTCCCCCACCACCCACTTCACCATTTTCCAGCACCGCATTCACACTTCCCTTCCTCTCTCCCTTTCCCTCTGCACTTAACACCCTTCCTGCATCCACCCCCATTAATAATGTATTTAATAACATGTATCAGTGCATGTCTCAGTTACAACAACACTATCAGCACCTCGATGCTCAGAATACAAGTTTGTTCAGGAGTCATGAAGCATTACAAGGAAGATTCATTGACTTAGAGAAAGAGAAAAACAATTACAACAGCAGTTTAGTGCATTGCAAGAACAACATGAGCAATTAGTGGCAAATCCACCGCAGCCAGATGCAGAAGAAAGACAACAAATGGATGATCTGCTACACTCCCAAATCACAGAGAACCTCAAGCTCCGCCGCAACATGGCTCTATTACGGAAGCATATGTCTGCAGCCCTGGAAGAAAATAGACGGCTTCAGACACAAAACGAAGAGAACTTGGAAGTAGCCATGGAAGGTTCCCCACAAGAAATTGACCCGGAGAAGTTTAAGGCCATTCCCTCGGACAATATGCAAATCATATTGGAAACCCATGCTGATCTCCTCGAAACCCATGCAGCCTTAGAAAAGGAAAGAGATGAACTACTAAGGCAATTGGCAGCTCAACCAAAACCACCCAAAGAAGTCCCAACCACAGCTGACACAACTGACGAAGTAGCAGCTCTCAAAGCACAACTCGAAGAATTACAAAAGAAAGTGCTTGAGTATGAACGCCAACCCTCCCCCTTGGTAGAACCAGAACCTGAAGACCTAGTACCAATCGAAGTAGAGGAAACTTTTGAGGACCCGTACGTTCCGATGCCAGCACCTAGAGACAAGCAGACAGGAGAGGGCATGGACACCATTGAGATAGAGGCCCCTGAATGGATGCAGAGATTAGAGAAAGTGGCCACAACCCATGATGACAGGGTAGCAGTTCAAAAAGCATCCATGTCACGATTGGAAGAGGTAATCATAAAATCCGAGTACTTTAGAAACCTCTCACATCACAGGTGGATCGACACCTCCGACGACTTGTATGTTCCTTTTTGTGTCTTAATGGCGGATTATAATGCTGAAATCAAGCACCACACCTCACGGGAACCAACCTCTGCCACACAGTTTGCACCAGACGACATCCCAGAAAGTGCCAAGCAGGGAAATATTCGCCAACTGACTTGGAGAATTCGGCTGCTTGAAACCTACCCGGAAATGAATCGCACATGGAATAACATGCCCCTGTATATCAAATACAATCCCTGCTACTGTCCTGTTTTCCGAAGAAGGTCGTGGCCGGAATACACAAAGATGGTGCTGACAACCAAAGGATGTGAGAAATGGCTCAACTATGTCTACTTAGCACCACCTAAAGGTCAACCTACCGTAGGGTATATGATATCAACAATTCGGCATTGGGGTGTCAGGTTCAAAAACGTACCAGATGTCATGACACAAATGTGCCTTAAAATTTTTGAACTCATGATAGTCACCTTCCGGACCTTCAAGAATGTTAAGGAACCTCACCTCTCTGCGCTCGGATTCAATGAAGGCAATCACGATCTTGTTTATGACATGAGCACAACGCCCTCTATTAATGTTGTTTATGCATGGCATGCCCGCATCAAATACCTACCGGCCTGCTTCAAACAGACATTTGAAGAGATGTTTGTCACAGGGTTCTGGGAATATCACTCAGAGATCTTCATTCCCAGGCCCTCACATTTATTACAATTGTTTGCAGTAGAACAAGCTCTCCATTCAGAAAAGTTACGAATGCCACATCCAGAGGTTCCCGGGCCAGTAGATTGGGATGCTTTACTCACGGACTTGGCAAAGGGGTTGCGGATTGCACAACATCACTTAGCACAAGATGTCGTTGAGTACTACATCCAAAAACCCACACAACACGGGTCTGTCAGGGACGACAGACGCAAGAGAGGGGGGGGTGTTGGAACTGAAGGACTCACTAGGCAAGGAAGCTTAAGAAGGGAGTCAGAGAGAAGAGAAGGCACAAGCAGACAAGGGAGTCAACGACGATCTGGCAAGTAGGCCAATAATTTTCTTCATGAAGAAGCAAGTACGAGCATTCACGCAGATCTAGCACTAAGGCAACCTTTAATTTTTCAAAACCCTTACACCAATTAAAAGTGATTCTCATCACTAACAACCCCTGTAGATACCATGTTCACCTTTTTGTGGCTCCATTTTGTGCAAGCCGAGGAGTCCTCGAGCTTGAGGAGCCTTAGAAGTAGTTGCTTACCAATTTTCGTATTTTTTAGATCTCATTTGAGCCCTCAAATAAGCCCTGGAACCTAATTTTTAACTAGGCCGGACACTAGGTCTGGACAGGGCCAAAGCTAGTCAAAAACTATAAAAGGAGCTAGAGAGCTCATTTTTGGGGGGTTAGATTGTAATTGAAATGAACTTACAAGAGCTTTTTGAAAGTAATCTAAGAACTCCATTGCTTCTCACTCTTTGTCTTGCCGTGTGTGCGCGTGTGTGTGGTCTATGTGTGTGCATGTTGGTGTGCTTCTCACTCACGCACTTGTGCCTCCACTTGCTCGAGGTCTTCATACCATCCTCACGTCTTCCCGGATTGACATTAAAGGAGGTGCTACTCATCACTCAGCTACAGCAAGCTTCAACACCAAAATGTTGCAATAATATGTCAATATATTTTATTTTCCATAGAGTTGTTCCATCGTCAACTTGCATAAGTTGAATGCTCAAATAATGGTGCAAATGCCCCAAATTTATTACCTCAAATGAGGCATGCAAATCAGCCTTAAAATCAGCAATATGCTTCTCATTGTTGGAGAGATGGTGGATGGATTTCAGAGATGAAGTGGTGTTGCTAAATCCTACTTCACACCAGACAAGAACAAGTTGTGGATATTGTAGTAGGCCCCTTGAGATTCCTAATGATCACAATTAAACACATATGTTCTTTGGATCATGATCCTCTAATCAATGGATCAAAACATATAATTAGAAAGTTGAACCAAGATCATAGACTTGCTATTTTGGTCTCTACATATGTTTAGTAGAATGAACAGTGCTTTCAACCTACTAGCAATTAGCCAAATTCCTTTTGGTGGTATCTAATTAACTTTAATAGCTACCAAACATGAGTTATTTCAATAAAAAGATGGACTACACAATGAGAATGATGCTTAGCAAGTTAGAAGACTTGCCCAACATTTTCGGGGTGCTTCATTATGCAGACCAGAGAGCAAACATATGATGATATCTCACGATTGGAAAAAGCAATAGTAATGAAACTTTGTAGCTATAAAGTAGACAGTACGTGATTCTATAGCATTTTAAATCACATCAAATGATCAACCATGCACTGAGAACAAGCTCTGAGAAGTTCACTATTCTGAGATGGTCATAGCAGAGAAGTGTAGTTGAGAAGAAATCAATGTATATGTATTAGATCACAAAGAAATACAATGAAATTGGCAATGATCAATTGCACAATGTGAGGGTCGTGAAGGAGCTATGGGATGAGCTCACTAATCACAATGAATCCCTCTCAAATGATCTCCTAGTCAGGCTCACACGCACGAGTCTTTTTTGATCCACTTTTATAGTTGAGATTAAAGCCAATCTTTGAATTCAACTTCAAATTCTCACCATAAAGTGAGTCCTAAACTGTAGGATTTATTCTCTCATCAATCATCTACCAGTATCTTGAGATTTGATTCTTCTTAACTCCTCGTGAGAGTAGTGCATCAAGCATAGGCATTTTTACAAAGGTAAAGTGATTTTTACAAGGGTGTGATGATATATGACTATATGAGATACATGCTTATATGGAGTTTGGGAGAATTCCCTTGCATGTGGGATAAGTGAGCTTGCATGAGAATGAAACTAGGTTTGGACAAAAGGGTGGAGCATGGAACTCTCAACACCCCCCCTCCATGTGATGACCCTTTTGTTTTTAATATGGGGGACTAGTAACGTATGGGATCACTTAGTCGATTTGGTTTGTAGGATCCAAGGACATATGGGATCCTTGGACATAACTTGGACATATGGGATCCAAGTTTGGGACATATGCTATCCCTAGGATCTTGGGACATATGGGATCCCAAGACATATACTTGGACATTTGGGATCCAAGTGGTTTTTAATGGGATCTAGGGACATATGGGATCCCTAGACATGTACAAGGGTTTACATCATGGGGTAGGTAGTGCTTATGGAACCATTTTCCTTCTCCTTCTTTGGATCCATTGTTGAGATCTTTGGTAGGGTCCTCCTCCTTGTTGTTGATGTATGGCCTCTCTTTAATGTTTGATCTTGTCTTAGAAATGGGCTTTTGCTGCCATTGAGGGTGTGCTCTTCCTTGATCGCCATCCATGAGATCCTTTGATCCTTTTTGTGAGTTACATATGGAGCACAAATGATGCAACTAGGGAAGGTCCTACCTTGAGTACTACTCAAGGTGGTGTCTAGTCCCTTTACAAATGGCTATAGACATTTTGAACTTGGCAAAAAATTATACAAATTTTAAGCTCATGGAGAATTGGTTCATATCTATGCATTGAGCAATGTGGACTCTTACACTTTTGAGAAGTGGCTGTCCATTTTTGTCTCATACAGACTTTGAGCATAGTCAAATAGATACAATGCATGCAGCCAATAACTACAAAGCGTGGTCCCAAGGGACGAGTTTAGAAAGAAATTAACTCAGATGCTAGAACTTGTCACGTCCTTTGTCTCCTCCTTCAGTGGCGCACATATGACTGTCAGATTTAGATACATAATTTCCCAAATTTATGGCCCAAATGGCTATTCATCGCCTCTGGTCACAGAGTGAACTGCGTCAGTTCATCGCCTCTAGTTAGGCAGGAACTTCTCTCCCCTCTCTCAGACAGAGTTGCAGGTGAACTTGAGAAGACTGTAGCTTCTCTTTCGTTTGGTTCGCCATGTCAGAAGCTTATGCCAGCCACATTCTATGCATTTGTTGCACCTCCAGAGCGTCTCTATCTCTAGAAAACCAGAGGAGCCGACTGAAGTGGACTTGCACTACGTGTTGTAGTTCGGCCAAGTTTTCGGTGCTCCTTTTCTTTCTCTCTGAGCATAGGCCACCGCCTTCTGAGGAAACGCACATAGGCGGGTTCACCAGCTCATCTGGTCCGTCCCCATGTCTCTGTATGTACGTCTGTAGCGCCACACTGGTTCCTTCTCTCATAGGCACCAACCGTGAGCCACTCAGAATGCAAAACTCCAGAACGCGAGTGGCTGGTTCCATCAACAGTCATGTCCAGCATCTCTTTGCCTCAATCATTGGTCGTGCATAGTTATCTGGTAAAACATGAGACAGACGATACGTAGTCACCTGTTTCATTTCAGGATCACTCTCAACAGCAGACGTTTGAGATGCAGGCCTACAATGGCACTCTCTTCGGGCGTCTGGATGGCTTGGTGGATTGTGAGCGGTCCCGTCCACTCATGCTGATCAGAATAGTGTGCCTCATGAAGACCCTGATCTGTGTGCGTATTTGGTCGTTTTACCAAATGCCCAACCTGTTGTGAACATCATGTAGGGGACGACATCGAGGTGCTATTTGATTCGATCCTGATCGAGTGCTGAGAAGCACTGTTTATTCAGATGGTAGTGCTCAAAGCACTTTAATGTACATAATAAAATAAAAGATGCTCTATGATGCAGATTATGCTGAGCTAACAATGCATTCTTCACAAAATTGATGATTATAAGCAACAGAAACCAAAATGTAAAACTGCTAATGATTTTTAGAGATGGGAGGGTGGGAGGGAAGAGACAAAGACTGCTGAAAAAAAAAAAACTCTTATTAGAAGGATGAAATATGGAATGAAGGAAACGGTAAATAAGAATGAAATTCACTCTACAAAAGAGAGGAACAAAACAACCTATGCTCTGATACCATGTTGAAATGAAAAAGGACTACTCCTACTCTACTCACATGCACACATCAAACAAGCTAAGGAGGAAGGAACAAAAGATAACAAAACATGATGAATGAATTAAAGTAGAAATGGAAATGACTTACATGAGATGCTCTATGAGCATGGAGACTCCATGAAGAGTGGAAGCACATTCTTGGCAATGAGCTAGAGTGGAATGACTTATGAGGAGTGAAGGGAGGCCTTGCTTATATGGAGTTTGGGAGAATTCCCTTGCATGTGGGATAAGTGAGCTTGCATGAGAATGAAACTAGGTTTGGACAAAAGGGTGGAGCATGGAACTCTCAACAGTATGTAGGTTTGGATTCTTTTGTTCCAATAGCTCCCCCTCAAGCCTAACATGCTTGTTCTTCAATCTTCCTTGATTTCCTGCAATCCAATCATCATGTTGAACCTGTTCATCTTAGTTCCATCCAATGACTTTGTGAGCATATCTGCACATTGCAATTGAGTTGGCACATAGGAAAATTGGATGTACTTGCTAAGTAATTTCTCCCTTACATAATGATAGTTCATATCAATGTGCTTAGTCCTTGCATGATATACAGGATTAGTAGCCAAACGAAGTGAACTAGTGTTATCTCCAAAAATCATTGGAGTATAAGAATGTAACCCCAAGTTTGTATAGAGTAGTTTGAACCACATAGCCTCTTCTGTTGCATTTGCTATGCCTTTATATTCTACCTCTGTAGATGACAATGCCACAATTGATTGCTTCTTTGATGACCATGATATTAGCTTTGAACCTGCAAAAGATAAGTAACCAAAAGTGCTCCTCCTATCATCTTGGAGCCAACCCAATCTGCATCGAGTACATCTTGATATCCAAATCAGAAGTGAATGGATAAAATAGCCCTTCATTTATGGTGCCCTTCAAATATTTTAGGATCCTCTTATCACCTTCCAAGTGAGGTTTTCTTGGTGTATGCATAAACTAGCTTAATGTACTTACTCCTTAGCATATGACTACTCTTGTTAGGGTTGCATGGTTGAGACTCCCAACAAGCTTTTGCTATCTTCAAAAATCTTCAAGAAGTTCTCCCTCATGAGAACTGAGTTTGTGATTGAGTTCCATAGGTGTGCCTGCAATTTTGGTGTTCTCCATCTTGAATTTTACCAACATATCATGAATGTATTTCCTCTAAATAATAAACACACCAAAATTTGTATACACAAGTTCTAATCCAAGAAAATATGTTAACAAACCAAGGTCACTGATCTTAAACTCTTCCATCATCTGAGATTTGATTTGTTTGATGCCATTGGCATCATTCCCTATAATGATAATGTCATCCACATAGACGCATAAGTAAATAACTTCAAATTTATTCTTCTTTATAAATAAAGAAGAATCTACTTTGATCCTCTAATCAATGGATCAAAATAGATAAGTAGAAAGTTGAACCAAGATCATAGATTTGCTATTTTGATCTCTACATATGTTCAGTAGAATGAAAAATGCTCTCAACTACTAGCAATTAGCCAAATTCCTCTTGGTGGTATCTAACTAACTTAGATAGCTACCAAAAATGAGTTATTTCAATAAAAAAATGGACTTCACACTAAGAATGATGCTTAACAAGCTAGAAGACTTGCCCTACATCTTCACGGTACTTCAATGTGCAGACCAGAGAGCAATGAGATGATGATATCTCACGATTGAAAAAAGAAATAATAATCAAACTTTGTAGCTATGAAGTAGACAATATGTGATTCTATAGCACTTTAAATCACATCAAATGATTAACCATGCACTAAGAACAAGCTCTGAGAAGTTCATTGTTTTGAGATGGTCATAGTAGAGAAGTGTAGTAGAGAAGTAATCAATGTATATGTATTAGATCACATAGAAATACAATGACATTGGAAATGATCCATTGCACAATATGAGGGTAGTGAAGGAGCTATGGGATGAGCTCACTAATCACAATGAATCCCTCTCAAATGATCTCCTAGTGGGGCTCACACTCGTGTGTCTTTTTCTATCCACTTTTATAGTTGAGATTTGGAGCCAATCTTTGAATTCAAATTCAAATTCTCACCATAAAGTGAGTCCTAAACTATAGGATTTATTCTTTTATCAATCATCTACCAAGTATCTCGAGATTTGATTCTTCCTAACTCCTCTTGAGAGTAGTGCATCAAGGATAGACACTTTTACAAAGGTAAAATGACCTTTACAAGTGTGTGATCATATATGACTATATAAGATACATGCTAGTTATCCAAGTATGTAGGCTTGGATTCTTTTGTTGCAACACTCATTAGGACCAGTCAGCAGCATGTCATCAAGATAGACAACAATGATCAGAAGCACATCATTTGCAGGATCAACATATAAGGTGCTCTCAGTTGGATTATTCTAAAAACCATGTGCAATCAAGTAGGCATGCATCTTTTCATACCAAACACGTGCTGCTTGCTTCAAACCATATAATGCCTTTTTCAACCTGCACACTTTTTTTTCATGCCCTTTCTTCACAAAAACATGAGGCTGAAAAACATACACTTCTTCATGTAAGTCACCATTCAAAAATGAAATTTTAATGTCCAATCAATGTACATTCCAACCATGATGAGTTGCAGGTGTAAAGATGCTATGAACAGTAGTCATTCAACATGTGGGTGTAGAGGTCTCATCAAAATCAATGCCTCTTTCTTGAGCATAACCTTTTGCAACAAGCCTAGCTTTGTACCTGTCAATTATTCCATCAAGTTCACATTTCAGCTTGGATACCCATTTAGTGCCAGTGACCTTTTTGCCAACATGCAAATCACATAAAGGCCTGCTGGTACATTTGACAAGCCTTGATGCTTGATCAAATATCAAAGGCTTATCACATACCATTTTTGATCACTCACAGAGCACATATGAACACCTCTTGTAAAAGCATAGAGTTTAACTCTTGAGATAAAAGTGAAAAGAGAAGTAATTGAGGGAATCTCATAACATTACGAGTTGTATGTCACAACTTCCTAAGTGGTTAGAATCAAATCAATCACCACCCAAATGTAGGAACACTTTTAGGTGGTAGATTTCAAAATTCAAATTCAGTTCATGAGTATATATACATGTGACTATTAGTTGCGAGGATATGCAAAGAAGGAGAATTCATTGAACTTCAAGATGTGGCTACACTAAGAACACATATCCATGAGTAAGCCTACATCATCTCTCTTGTATCATACTTTCATAATCATATACATTTGTTTCATTAGTGCAAGTCATTCTCTGTGTACTGTTGTCTGTTGCAAAGTCATCATTTTTGTGATATTGATCAATTGAGTTCTCTGTGTATTCTCAACATTTTGATATGATTCAACTTGGGATATGTATCATGATTATTCTACTTGCTATCTATCAATTTTCACATCATTTGGTTTGGTAGATTACACCCCCAACTTATTAATATCATTTCGCATCATATATTGTTGAAGAATCACTCACTAATTAGACATAAAGACATGAAGACATATGAAGGATGAAGAAAGACGAAGAGAAGCAGAAACAAAGCATTCATAAAAAGCAAGCCTTAGTGAAGGGACAAATTCACAACTGTAATATAGTTCATAGAAACTTCCAAAATTACGAGTTTTGAGTCTCGGAACAAATATGTATATAAGTGAGTTTTGAATAGAAGAATGTATGCGTAGGAGAGTTGAGATACAGAAGTACGTACGTATGTAGAGATGAATAAGTAGAACCTGAACTGTCAGGTATTCATCTATAAGAGAGATGGTAAGGAAGAACTACTCAAAATAGGAGAGTTTTTCATGGCTTTGAGCAAAGTGAGGCCGAGCTGTTTTGTACACATCTTCTCTAATATAAAACACATGCTTGTGTGGAAGAATTTGAGCGCGTTCTTTTTGTGTGAAGAAATCTAAGTGATTTCATGTTATTGTGAAAGTTAGTTAATAGTTACAGTTTTCTCAGTGCACATTTTATGGTACTTCTACAAGTTAGATATCACAGTATAGTGTAAACTTTTTCATGAGTGATAGCTTATCTTGAAGCTATTAGCCTCAACTACAAACTGATCAAAAGAGTTTTGTGAAACGGGACATGTACACACAGTACTGTGTCTGACAGTAAAGGCATCCAAAACTGATGAAGTTTTTCCTCAAACTTTAGACAGAGTTTATCCACTGAAGGAAGTTCAGGTATTACTTCCTTACTTCAGTTATAACCATTTGAAATAATCACAAACAAAATTGCAATTGATTCCAGTAACATTCCACTACAATTACGGTGAGATTACGATGACAATCCGGTAACAGTCCGGTGAAGTTTCAGTGATACTCTGATAAGTTCAAAACAGAGTTTTGGCAAAATTATGTGGCAAAAATAATATCTAACAGTAAGAAAATAAAGATTTGTAAAGAATGAAGTAAATCAGATCAGAATTGAAGCCTAAAGAAAAGGCAAATTTTTCTGTAAAGTGAATTTTTAGATTTCACTAAATACAGTTATAAAGTTTTTAGTTTTCAGAAAGCTTGCTAAGCAACTGATGATTATAGAGGTGTTCTAATATCACTGTAGCTTAGTTCTTGTGGCTAGGTGAATTCCACATTTTACGTCACGTCAACAAGTGGTATCAGAGCAGAAAGGTCCTCAAGAGTAAACAGAAGTGCAGATATAAGGAAAGCTGAAGAATTCTTCGTTGGAAAGATGAAAGTTGAAGTGATCAACAACAAACGGCATTAAAAAAAATCATTATGAAGTTATTCTCAAGGGTAAAAGTTTATGAAAGGTAAAATCTATTAACGTTACACTCACAGGTAGTAACAAAAACAAGAAGACCATGGCAGATCATATTTCTATTGACAAATTGGACAGAGATAATTATCCCGCATGGGTAATGAGAATGGAAGCCTTACTTGTGAGTAAGGACTTAATGATATATGTGACAGGAGAAGAAAAGAAGTCTACTTTTGGAGACGATAGTCAACCAAAGAAAGAAGAGTTAGAAGCCTTGAAGCTGTGGCAGAAGAAAGATGCAACGGCAAGAGCGTATATCTACAATACCATTATAGATCATTTGCTAGGCACATATTAGAGGTGTGGAAAAAGCGAAAGATATATGGAGTGCATTGGAAGATCATTTCCAAAACACTACCAAAGCTAGGAAGGCTAGCTTATGGTCATAATTTACAACGTTCAAGAAAAAGCAAAGTCAAAGCATTAGTGATTATGTCACTAAGATGAAGGACTTGGTAGACAGTCTTCGATCTATTGACGAGGATATTGAAGACCACAGGTTAATAGCACAAGTGCTTGCAGGATTGAGAGGAGATGAAAGGTGGAAACCTTTCGTACTCTCAACTGAACTTTCATTAAATCATTTTGTACCAGATTTAAATCAGTTGCTAGGACTAATGCTAACATTTGATCAAGATTTGAAGACAGATGGAGATAAAGGACATAGTTCTGCTATGTACGCAAAGAGTAAGAAGAAAGGTGATAAAGGAAAAGAAAAATATGAAGAAGAGATGATGTTGAGAGCAGTATGGGCACCCAAGGACTGACTAGACAAGGAAGCCAGCGGAGAGAGTCAGAGCGAGGTGAAGGATTAAGTAGACAAAGCAGTCGACGCAAATCTGGCAGATAGGCCCTTCAAATTTTTCCAAATCAACATCTTTATAATAGTGGTTCTTATCACTAACAATCATTGTACATACCATTTCCTATTTTTGTAGCTCCATTTTGTGCAAGCCAAGGAGTCCTTGAGCTTGAGGAGGCTTAGAAGTACCTACATATCAATTTTCGTATTTTTTAGACTCCGTTTAAGCCGTCAAATTGGCCCTGGAACCTAATTTTTAACTAGGCCGGACACTAGGTCTGGACAGGGCCAAAACCTAGTCAAAAACTATAAATAGAGCTAGAGAGCTCATTTTTGAGGTGGGCTTGTAATTGATATGAACTTGTAAGAGCTTTTTGAAAGTAAGATAAGAACTCCATTGCTTCTCACTCTTTGTCTTGCTGTGTGTGCGCGTGTGTGTGTATGTGTGTGCATGTTAGTGTGTCTCTCACTCACGCACTTGTGCCTTCACTTGCTCGAGGTCATCATACCATCCTCACGTCTTCCCGGATTGACATTAAAGGAGGTGCTACTCATCACTGAGCTACACCAAATTTTGGCGCCGTTGCCGGGGATCGAGTCTAGGATGAATGTGTGATGGTAAGAGTATAGCAAGAAGTGGTGTTGGAAGGTAAAATTTTCAGTTTTTGTTGTTGTTTTTACTTAGTTTTTGTTGTTTTTCACCTCCCCCACACTCCATCTTCATCATCGCATCATCATCTTCATCTCCAAAAAATCAGAAAATTCACCATATCCACCCATTCTCCTCATTTCCCCTCATTTGTGCATGCGAGAGAGTGAGAGAGAGCTTTTGTGCTTGCATGTACTTTTGTTTTCTTGAGTTTTCTTGTAGGTACAGAGCTCCAGTGCATCAGGGAAGCTTGGGAAAGGTAAAATTTTCAGTTTCTGTAAGAGATTTCTATCTGTGTCAGACCATCACGATGGTCTGCCAAGTGCGGAATTTTTGGTAAGTGACCACACCACGGGATAGGCGACACAAGTGCACACACGAATCCATAGGCGCATATGCAAAAATCACATTTTGGTGGACCATCGCGACAGTCTCAGACCATCGGGATTGTGTCACACCATCGCGATAGGCTCACGCCATCGCGACGGCTCGGCTGGACCATCGCGACGGTCTCATGCCATCGCGACGGTTCATTTGGACCATCGCGACGGTTCGGGGACCATCGTGACTGTTCGGTTGACCCCACACCATCGCGATAGGCTCATGCCATCGCGCCGACGCTGCCACATGGCAAGCTAGACCATCGCGATGGTTCGCACATCATGCCATCGCGACGATACACTCAGACCATCGCGACAACTCGAATTTTGGACCATCGCGATTGGCTCACGCCATCGCGCCCTGACCATTGCGATTGGCTCAAGCCATCGCATCTGTGACCATCGCGACGGTTCACTCTGGACCATCGCGATTGTTCACGTTGACCGTTGACTGAGGCCATCGCGATTGTCCGCCTGATCGAGCCATCGCGATTGCTCACTTTTGGACCATCGCGACCGTGTACTTCAGACCATCGCGATTGCTCACCTTCACGCCATCGCGACGGTCCCAAACCATCGCGATTGTGCACCCCCATCGCAAATTTTAGGGTTTCATTTTTTGGCCAGTTTTGGGGCTATTTTTGGGAAATTTTTGGGTGATTAGACTCATAGGAGACCCCTTAGCTCATATTTGGAGAAAAACCTGTTTGTCAGTTTTTACCCCCCAAGGCCTGAACGGTCATAACTTTTTCATCCGAAGTCCGTTTTTTGAGCTCAATAGCTCATTAGAAAGCTCTTGACGAGTACGTGACCTCAACTGTTTTTTCTTAAAGAATACATCTATTCTTAGATAAGATATTTTGAGGTTGACCTAGTTTGGGACTAGAAAGCCAGGGGGCAAGCATTAAAAAGTTGGGCAAAAGGGAAGGGACTTAAAGGGTGTATATACTCAAGTGCTTGATCATCCAACTGTGAATTGGTCTAATATTGAATTTTTCCAGGTCTAGCAAGGGCAACCAAGGCAAGGCAGTGAAGGGGATAAAGCTTGGGAAGCGTGGCTTCTTGGGCATCAGAGCAACCAGAAAAGCTGACTCGAGGTTGGAAGATTACTCAACCCCCTCAGTCAATTCTTAGCTTAGGATAAACGTTAGCATTGTGGATTTAAGACGATAGGAACGCCTCAAGTTCAAGAGAATTAAATTTATCAAGTTCAAGACTAAAGTAAAGGTGTGTGATACAAAAACCTAAAGGAAAGAACATAAGTCTGACGGAACGAGAACTCAAAGTACCACAGAAAGTCGAATTCCTGACGCATACATTAAGACAAGAATCTAAAGAAATCTAAAAAGAATCAAGAAAGTAATAACAAAGAATCATTGACGATCTGAGCGTGTACTGAGTGTGCAAGGAAGAAAATTAATGAACCTTAGATCGGGCAAACATATAGGTAAGTCAGACCGACGAAGCCTTAGATCATCAGAGGCAAGCGTAAGAACTACTGCACGATCGTGGGCTCAACAATTGAACACTAGTTATCCCTACGAGAGCTCAGATACTAGTGATTCAAAAATGGCATTTAGCACAGAAAGACCAGAAGGAGGGTCGAATGTAGCCTATTTAGAAAAACCAGAAGGACCCTATAGAACGCAACTAGAGTTTCTCCGAACCAACCGATTAGGTGCTCGCATCTATGAGGATGGTTTGCGAAGGCAAGTGGTGCAAATGCACAACCCCGATCAACCCATTGGATTGGAACCTCCAGTGGTGAAATTTGAGAGAGACGCGTACATAGACAAAGAAGGAACAATGTACATCTTAAGTACGCAGCCAAACAATACCAACGAGTTTGGCGTAATTCAGATGGAGACGGAAACTAAATCTCAAGGAAAAGAACCATTAGAAGGGCCTAGAACACCTAGAGGGAAATCCGTACTGACACGAGTACTAATCCCAGAATGGATCCCTCAGGATAACAGAAGCATAGAGTTGTTTGTAAATAAAGAAACTGATGAAGCCTTTTGGAGATACAAGACATAACTACTTAGTGATGAAGGTATCATCACGATATACGAGTTCAAGGACCCGAATACACCTGGAAAGGTTGTATACCTGGATGAGACTTCAGAAAGAGTCTTTGTGGTGCCTGACCACGCTAAAAACACATACACATGGAGAGGTGAATTGGTATTCCCTCCATCTAGAACGAACATGAATACAAGTCAAGGGAAAAGAATAAAGAAAGACCTGAAGTAAGCTTCACTCATCCCATGGGGAGAGATAGAACAACCACGGACACTAATAGAGCGGATAGACAAAGAGATCATGGAATACCAGGTGGTAGTGATGATTTTCCTCTACCTAGACCACGTGAACACGCAAGTATACTGAGACTGTTGCTCTAGCACAATGGTGAGAACCACGTTAAGAAGCTCCACCTCCTTAATGTCAATCCGCGGAAGAGATAGGAGTGATATGAAGATCGTGAATGTGAGATGAAGTGAGAGTGAAGGTGAGAAGCATAGAAATGCACACACACACACACACACACACTACGAAGAGACAAGCAAGACACAATGGAAGGTGAGAAATCAACTCTATTACTCAAGAACACTCTTACAAGCTCAAAATAGCTCTAAGCTCTTCTCTACTCCAACAAGCTAACACTAACCAACACTAACTAACTTCAAAAATGAGCTCTCTAGCTCTTTTTATAGTTTCTAGACTAGTTTTGACCGGTTTCACATCTAGTGACCGGCATAGTTAAAAATTAGGTCCTATATGCTATTTGGAAGGGTAAACGATGTCTAAAAATAACGAAAATTGATACGCTTGTTCTACCTAAGCTCCTCAAGCTCGAGGACTCCTCGGCTTGCACAAAATGGAGCTATGGATTACAAAATGGGGTTTTCTATGTTACATATGTTACAATAGTGATAAAAATCACTGTTGGAGGTTTTTGGAAAGTATTTGAAAACATAATTATTTGAAAAACGATTCGACTGGCTCCCTGCTCCGTCGTTACATGCTTTCGTGTCGTCTGTGCCTCTGGCTGCTTCCAACACCCCCCTCCCTCTCGCTTCTGTCGTCCCTGACAGAACCTTGCTGTGAGGTCTGCCGGATATAGTTCTGTAGGAGGTCTTGAGCGAGGGTGTGCTCGGAGATACGAATGCCTCGGGCCAGGTCTGCCTCGAGTTTCTCCCAGTCGATTGGTTGCGGTTCTTCCGGTGGCGGGAGCTGATAGTGTGTGGAATAGACCATTCGTTCACAGGCAAATAAGTGTAATAAATGTGTAGGCCTGCTTATGAATACCTCTGAATGGTATTCCCAGAAGCCGGTTGTGAACATCTCTTCGAATGTCTGCTTGTAGCACGCCGGTAGGTACTTTATTCTGTAGTGCCAGGCATAACACACCCGTAGCGATGGCGTTGTACTCATATCATATACCAGATCGAAATTGCCATGCTCAAAGCCCGGGGTGTTGACATGGGGTGCCTTGACGCGTCGGAAGACTTTAAAAATCATTTGCATCATGTCAAAAATTTTGACAGTCATATGCGCCGCTATATCATCCATATGCTTTAATCTAGGGAGCCAGTGGCGAATTGTAGCCATCATGTAGCCAATAGTTGGTAACTCAATGGGTGGCTTAAAATAGGGGTAATTCAACCAGTCTTGGCACTGCTTATTGTTTTGTACCTTAATAGCAAAGGCAGTCCAGGAGCAGCGTCGTGGCACTGGTCCCCAACACGGGTTGTACTTTAAGTGCAAAGGTGCCTTTACCCATGTACTCATCATCTCTGGATACTGCTGTAGTAAATTTTTTCGCCACTCTGGTTGATAGATCCTTCCTTTCTGTGCATCTGGTGGTAGATCAGCCACCTCGAATTGAGTTGCATGCGATGGTTTCTTACCTGTCTCTTTCTCAATGGCTAACTGGTATTCAGCCATTAACATAAAATACGTTTTATACTGTAGCTCATGCCCAGATATGTATCGTCGCGGGGCCAAATGAGCAAAGAATGGAGACTGTAATATTCGTTCTTCTATCATCGCCATGGCGTGTAATTGTGCCTCTACTCTAGCTGAGTGCGTTGTTCCAAGTTCCTCAATAGATTTCATCCACGCGGGGGTCGGAAGTTCGTGCGTCATCTGGCCTTCGGCCATGACGCATCCGCCTGGGATGGGTTCTGGCTCGTATGCTTCTTCAAACGTTTCCTCCACCGGGATGGTGACAGTTTCTTCTTCAGCTGGTAGCTCAGGTGGGGAATCTGGCCTTGGTGGCGCTTCATATACTGCAATCCTTGATTCAAGGGTCGATACCTGGGCCCGTAATGAGTTGAGTTCCTCTAGGAGGTCAGGAGAGGGGTCCACAGGTGCTGGTATGTCGTGGTGTGCCGGTTCTCGTAACTGGAGTAATTTGTGATCTTTTTTGAGTTTCTGTAACTCCTCGTTCATGCGGTCGTATTCATCTAGTAATCTTACATGATCGTCTAGCAGCATCCTCATCGAGTCTGAGGGAATGGCTTTGAACCTACTAGGACTGAGTGGTTGGTCTGGGTGGTCGAGCGCTGCTTCTAAGTTTTCTCGGTTCTGATCCTGTAAGCGCTGGTTTTCTTCCTTGGCGGCTGCTAGGTGTCTTCGTAGTAAGCCCATGTTTCGTGTTAGCGTTGCATTGCGGACTGTCTGGGCTCTTAATAAATTATCCAGGTCAGCAGTGGCTTCCTTGGTCTTTTCTTTGCTTTCTAGTTCCAATTTGTGATAAGCCTCGCGTAATTCTTGGTAGCGGGTGTTCAGAGAGGCATTCTCAATAGACAATAAGTTAAGCTTCGACTGTAAGTCATTGGTTGTCCTCTGCAGCTGCTGATAATTATCACCAAGAGATGTGAACTCATCTCTTACTTGCGTCATACACATGAACATCTGTCGGAATGCATTATCTACAGTGGGTGATAGTATTAACGGGGTGCTAAATGAAGATGCAGTTGGTGTAGATGCAACGGGAACGGGGAATGGGGATGGGAAGGTGGATGATGTAGTGATTGTTGAAAATTGTGATGTGCCTAAAAATGTTTGTGCCGGGAGTGAAGTGAGTGATGGTGCTGTGGGTGGTTAGATGTCCATGTCAGTGGACGTATCTAGTGCGGTGACCGTGAATATGGGTGTGATCGTGGGTGCTCGTGCTGGTGTAAATACGGGATTTACAAAGGTTGAGGGGTAATTTACAGGGGGGCTGGCTGGAGCAGCTTGGTGGAAAGGGGAAAGAGGGGTTACAGTGGGTCGGGGAGGTGAGACGGGGGAGAAGGTTAATGGCGGTGGGAATGGGAAAAGGGGTCTTGGAGTTGTGGGGAAGGATGGAAAAGATTGATGAAGGAACGGGTTGGATAGAAAGGTGGGTGTGGGAGGGGGTAGACTAGGGATAATGGGTGCGGGAATTGTGGGGTGAGTGGTCGTAAAGACAATTTCTGCAACACCACCGGTGAATGGAGATGTTGGTCTGGGGGAAGGAGGGTGAAGAGGGGAGGCTGGATGGACGGGCGGTGAGAGAGGAGCGGTTGGGGTGGTCGGTACTTCAGTGACTACTGAGGTTTGTACAGCTGTAGCGCGGGGTGGGGAATCTACAAAGATGGTTTCTACAGCCAACAAACTTTCGGGGACGAGGCGTGCCTCCCTGGCTTGTTCTGAAGATTGCGCTCCGGTTGGTACACGAATGTATTCGCCGGGCTTTGAAAGTAGTCGTACTCTGCGGGGGTCAAACTGTGGTAGTGGCTTTCTTTGCAAGTACCTGAGTGCTTCGTTGGAGCCTACTGATTTGACTAACTCTCTGAATCCTTTGATGTATGCGTCTTCGAAGCCGCCTGTGACAAGTTCTTGTTCTATTATTGTTTGACTCTCTTCCTCTATCAGCTTTTTGCGTGCCCAAACTTTTTCCATAGTTCTATACAGCTTCTTGATAGCTAGTGTGTAAGCTGCTGCCTCGTAAGTTTCATCTTCATGGGTACTTGTATCGCCATGTGTGTCTGTTTGTTGGCCTTGGCCATCTGTCTGTTCATGCTCTTGGGATTCATGTGTTCCCTGGCTAGCTTCGTCGTCTCCTTCGTCGTCATTGGTTGCTGTTCTTTCGTCCTCAGAGCTGGACACGATCTGTCCTTGTGGCTGATCCCTGGGTGTGGTAGGGTAGCTAGGCCTTTCAAATTCTTGAGAAAACATTTGTCCTTCTGAAAACTGGAACTCATTGGAGAATGCATCAAGCATCTCAAAATCAAAAGTTTGGTCCAGTGGCTCTGCTTGTCCTGGCTCTAAATGCGGTATTGGAAAAGAGAAAGCTTCCGCACCAATAGTGGTGGGAAGTTCAGCTGCTGTGGTGATAGGTTCTGTGGTTGTGGCTGCTTGGGGTGCAACATTACTGGTGGTGCCCTCCGGCGTAACTGGTCTTGATAACCGTATACGAATTGGTGGTACCGTGGGAGTGGCTGCTGTTGGTGACTACGCTGGAGATGGTTGTGGCGAGGGTGATTCTGGGACTTGTAGGCACGGGATAGTACCTCTCATCCGCTTTCCGGCTCTGCCTTTGCTAGACTTTCTAGCCTTCCTAGTGGTCCCTTTGAATGCTTTCAGTTCCTCACTAGTCATGGCACGCTCTATGGGTAAATCATATGCCAACCACATATATATGATCCTGGTGAGGGCGCAGCACCCATTGATTACCTTCTTTCGCTCCCACCTATGTTGTGCCAAATAGAGCTGATCAATGATCCAGCTAGCTAGATCAACCGTTTGAGGTCCAGTACATGCTAAGTATAAACCAAACCAGATTCTCTTGTGGGGCATGGTAAAACGATCCTGAGCTGGGAAAGCAAAGTGCTGCATGCATATCCGTAATGGCTTAGAGAGCTCAGGGGTTATAGCTGAAATGTCCTCCCACTTAGTTACGTCACCACGTTTCATCTGCTCTGGGACTAGCCGTTCTTTCTCCGTTGGAGTGTGTGGTCCATGTATTTTTAGAGCTGCGCGAATCAAATCTTTAGACAAATAGAACCTTCTAAATCGAGGATCATTTACCAAGGATGGTAACATGAATGTGCCGGGTAGATCCTTGTTCTCTGAAGCCGTTAAGGTGGTTACCAAGTAAAAGCATCTGTAAAAATCAGGTTTAGGCAGAGGGTCGCTAAAATACTCTGTAAATCCCGCTCGTGCCCAAACGTGCGTTAGATCTTGTGTATTCTGCAGTCCTTCAAATTCTCGTGAAAAGAACTGGTACTTGGTCCATGTGCGAAGATCAAATGCCAAATTGGCCTCAAATATGAAATCAGCGTCTGCTAATGGTCCTGCTAGGTTGAAACCAATGAGAGTTACGATGAATCTTCTCGGTATATCCTCTAGGAGGATCATCGATTGGCATGGGTCCTGGAAAACCTTGAAACTCTGGTGGTTGCACCGTAGGATAAGATTCTGCTAGTAATTCTCCAATATTGGCCACTGGTGTGCTTGGGCCAGCTTCTGATGGTCCTGCTTCGGTTTGCATGATGACTGATGAGCTAATGGATAAGATCTGCTACAAAAGATTAACACATTAGTATGGAAATTAATTATGATCCCATTAAGGTGAGACCGCAATCCCTTTCCATAACCGATGTGTAACCCGTGTAGCCAAGTGTCGTGAAGTGATTGATGCAATGATCTTTTTGCAGAGCTAATGCAGGTCTCTAGACACCTACATGGTTCAGATTATGCCTACATTTCTTGATGAGTTTTTATTATGCATGATGTGGGGTTTTGGTGTATGAATTTATACAAGGTTTGGTTGAGGGTGAATTATTACAAGGGTGGAGTTTAAACGGGGTGGGAGAATTGTTAGATAAGGGGGTACAAGAAGACGTTTGGATACGTTTCGGTATCCATTTCCTAAGAGTCTTTGAGTGGGTGGTGTGTTTCTGCTGAGGGACAAAAAGTGGTATCGGGTTTGGTGGTATTGAAGGATGAAAAGGTTTCTGAGGGGTATATATTACATGGCTAGAGGGTTGGGCTATAATACATTGTTTGGGTACCCAAATCTGCATGGGTGCGGGTCTATGGATAAGGTATTTCTTGGCGATCCAAATCTGTCGAGTATTTGTACTTGGGAAAGAAGATCGAGGGGACTTTGGATGCTGACTCTGCTTCTGTTGAAACTTTGTCCTGCTCTCGTGTGCAGTGTTGCCAATAGCCTGTGGTTGCTGTCCTTTTGGCACCCATATTTGTCTCGTGCCACTTGTTTCGTGATGTTGATACTGCTGCTTTCTTTGCCTTGTCTGGTGGTGTCGTCGGTCTGGGTTCCTCTGTTGTGGTTGACTCCTTCGTGGTTGGGTTTGAGAGGTCCATTGGACGCTCTGCTTTGGAAAAGAAGGGAGATCCAACACTCGCGTGACCTGCCCATTAGGAAGTGATTCGTTATTTATCTTTAATCTAGGCCAGTCCGCAGCAAGTTTGGAAGGATGAGCACCGCAGGGTGTTGTGCTCATTTGACCGCTGATGCAACCCACCTGACCACTGATTGTGTTCATCTGCCCTAGCGGTTGGGTAGCTGCCCCTTCTAGTTTGCAGGAAGTCCCAGGGAAGATCTCCTGTCGTCCTTCTGATTGACAATTGTCCATAGCCAAGCCCGAGTGGGTTGGTGTAGACGTAACGTGACTGGTCTGACCCAAGATCTTCCGGTCTTCCGTCGCATGCGTTTCATAGGGTCTAGGGTTACAAACCTCAATCGGAATAGCGTTAGGGAAGTCAAGCGGTATCACTCGCTTCTGTTCTAAGGTTCCAATCTGTAAGGAGCCTTGTCTAAGATTTAGGTCCACTGAGTGATCGTATAACCAATCTTGGCCAAGGATTAGGGGTTCTATCAGGTCGTCATCATGGCACACTAGTAGCTTCGCTGTCGTGGTCACATCCTTAATGAGGATAGGAAGGTCCACCTCACCCATGCAAGGGGTTTCCATGCCTCCTAGCCCTATGAGGTATGCCTCAATTGGCCGCATTTCTATTCCTGAATCCTTATAGTTGGACCATCTAATCGCACTAGTCGCAGCACCTGAGTCAATTAAAGCCCTGAGCTCTTGGCAAGGGTTCCCGTGCTCTAACCTGACTGTAATGAATGGTCTCCTGTCCACTATACTAGGATGAGTGGTTGACTTTACTTGACACATGGCCATGGGATATCTGGGTGTAGTTTCCAGATGGTTATAATGTTCTCTCCCTAGTCATTGTCTTCTTAACTTCATGCGTTTAATGCGTTCTATTGCTTCTGCCTGAGCTTCCGCTCGTATTCTATTTTCTTCCTCCTTACGCTTCTTTGCCAACGTGAGTCGTCTAAGCATATCCTCAGTAAGAGGTTCCTGATATAGCCTGACTCTACAACCACTAATATAATTAGGCATTATATCTCCTTCTAAAGTGGCTAACTGTACTGCTCCACTTGTTGAGAGTCTGTTAATGATCATAGGTCCATAACCTCGCTTTTCTAACTTACGTGCGTGTTGTTTCAGCGTATATACTAGAACTAAATCTCCCTCTTTTAAGCCTTTATCTTTCACATGTGCATCAAAATATGCTTTCTGTCGCTTCTTTGCTGCATATATTCCTGCTGTTGCCTTTAGCCTGGTTTCTCCTAATCGTTCCAAGTCCATTATTCTTGCTGATAATTCATGGCCGGTCCACTGATGTTCTTGTGCAACCTTAAGGGTCGGTATCAAGAAGTCCAAAGGAAGCACTGCATTCTGACCAAAAACCATCTGAAAGGGAGTTGCATTGAGTACGGTCTTGTAGGCCACTCGATATGCCCAAACAGCGTGGTGTAACTGTTTGTCCCAATCTGAACGTTTGTTGTTCATGAGTTTCGTCAGTACGTTACAAAGGATCTTATTAGTGCTTTCAGCCTGACCATTGGCCTGAGGATGATATGGTGCGGATTTCTTGTGAATCACCATAAAATCCTGTAACAAATATTCAATGACTTGGTTTAGAAAGTGAGTGCCTCGATCGCTCACTAACTCTATAGGCAATCCATATCTTGTAAAGACATTCTCAAATAAGAATTTTGCAGTTGTGTGTGCATCATTCTTTTTCGTGGCTTTTGCCTCTACCCATTTCGTAAGATAATCTGTGGCAACAATAATGTATTCCGCATGTGTACCTTTTGCAGGGGGGTTAATGGGTCCTACAAAGTCTATACCCCACTTAGAAAATGCACGTCCGCCCATCATGGGTTTCAATGGCATTTCGTCTCTGCGAGTAGGAAACTGAGTTCTTTGGCACACATCACATCTCTTGACATAGGTATGAGCATCCATGTGAAGAGTGGGCCACCATAATCCTGCAAAGAGGATGACCTTGATTATCCTATCGGGTCCAAAATGACCTCCTGCAACACCTTGGTGTGCAGTCTCTAGTATGCTCAGATAATCGCTCTCATGAACACATTGTCTTAGATATCCATCTCGTCCTCTTTTGTATAGGTTATCGCCAATAAGTGAATAGTCGTGAGCTTCCTGCTCTAGACTGCGTTGTCGAGCTAAGGTCATGCCTTGAGGGAATGTCTTCGTCCTCAAGTATGTCACTAATTGTTCACTCCAGTCTGGTGTGAGAGACACATGATACAATGTAGCATGTTCTACTGGTGGTCTTTCACAACAAACATTGCATTCCTTATACAACCTGTAGACATCTGCTTCCATCGTAGGCCAATGTACTCCTAATCTATGCAGAGTCTGTAATGTTCGATGTTTTGAATGATGTTGCTTTAATGCACCTATGTGTGCTAATTGCAACCAATTTGCATGTTCTGATTCATCTACACAACAAGCAAGAATCTTTTGATTATCGTGTTCATATATGCTTCCTGCCATTATTTGGTATCTTTGAGACCTGGTAATCTCTCCTTCTTTGATCTTTATCCTAGGATTCTTGGGTCCATATGTGAGAATAGGGACTATAGGCTTAGCCCATTCTGGTGCTATCTCAAGATTAAACAAGTATGCATCTGGTAGATCATCCGCTACTCCTTGAGGAGCTTCTCCTGAGGTTAATCTCGAAAGGTGGTCAGCTCTAAGATGTGTCTTTCCTTTTCTGACTACGACTTCAAAATCATACTCCATGAGTAATAGAAACCAACGTATCAATCGTCCGGTGTTACATGGTTTGGTGACTAAGTACAATAGGGCTTGATGATCTGTAAAGAACTTGAATTTGTTGGCCAACAAGTAGTGTCTAAACTTCTTTACTGCGTAGATCATCCCTAATCCTTCTCGTTCCGTCGTGGTGTAATTTCTTTCTGCTGCGTTCAATTGTCTACTAGCGTAAGCTATGGGGAGATCTATGTTACCTTCATTCGTGGGTTGTGCTAACACACATCCTATGGCATAATTGGATGCATCCACATGTACATGGAATGGCTTACTCCAATCTGGGGTAGTCAATATAGGTGCTGAGCACAAGCGTCGTTTAAGTTCATTGAATGAATTTTCACATTCATTTGTCCATTCGAAATTGGTTAAAAGAGAGTACAAAGGCTTGGCTATGATTGCATACATGTGTATGAATCTCCTATAATATCCGCAATGGTCCATAAATGCCTGTACCTCTTTCACATTAGTTGGTCTAGGTAATTCTGCAATTACCTTCACCTTTTCTTCATCCGTAGAGATTCCATTTTTTGACACAATGTGTCCTAGAATTTTGCCTTGTCTGACCATGAAAACGCACTTTTCTGGGTTCAAACAAACCTGATATTCTCGACATTTGTCAAATATTTGTCTTAACTCTGGGATATGTGTCTGTCTTACATTTGAATGTGCACATAATTCATCGACATAAACTTCCAAACTCTTGCGTAAGAATTCCTTAAAAACATGACACATGAGTCGCTGGAAAGTGGCGGGTGCATTTGTTAAGCCAAATGGCATCACACGAAATGCAAATATGCCCCATTCAGTGGCAAATGCCGTCTTGTGTTGATCTTCTAGAGCAATGGCTACTTGATTATAGCCTGAAAATCCATCAAGAAAGCTGTAAACTTCCTTGCCCGCAACTCTTTCCAATAGATGTTCCGTGATAGGAAGAGGATAACTATCTCTAATCGTTGCGGCATTAACTTTTTTAAGGTTAATACACACACGCAATTTTCCATTCTTCTTGGGCACAACCACAATGGGGGATACCCATTCGGTATGCTCAATTTCGTAAATGAATCCTGCTTCTATCAAGCGATCTATCTCCTCTTTAATCTTCGCAGCGTAGTTATCATTATACGTGTACGGTTTCTGTTTTGTCGGTTTTGCATCTGAAGTCATAGGGATTCTATGAGAACATATATCTGGATCTACTCCTTTCAAATCTTTGTAACTCCAAGCGAACACATCTCTATATTCGCGCAATAGGGCAACTAGCTCTTCTTCTTCTTCTTCAGTTGTCAAATCATGCCCTATGTATGTACATTTTTCTTCTTCTCCTTTGATAGCAACTATTACTTTCTTAGTTTTCTCTCGGTTATCATATACTTGTCCGTCATTCGCTTTTCTATTAGGCATTCGTACCATGATTCTTCTATCTTTGATTTCATACTTCTTGAAGTTCTCGGGTACTTCAAATAAAGATTCTTCTTTTTCTGACATGGTTTCTTTCTTCTTTCTTTTCTTGCCTTCACTCTTGGTAGTCACTTGAGTGGCTAACCTCACCTCATTCGTAATTTCCTCGTGTCTCTGAGTGTGAGTCTCTACCTCGAAAAAATATTCTTCTTCTGATGCAAAAGGTGGGTCCATGATAATTGATTCTAAATCAAAATCGCTCACATCCTCAAATGCATCAGTGTTAGGTTCACACTCTTCTAAAATTGCATCGCACATGATTGGCTCTATCGTGAAAACTGAAATGTCATAGCCATCCTCGTCACAGTGGGGTGTCCATTGTTCTTCATTGATGGCTACATCCATGGTTGCTAGGATTTCTGCCCAACCATGGGGTTCAAACTCTTCGTCAGGGAATACTACAGGTGCATAAGCTGGATCCTGAAGGGTTCGTGGATGTTGTTCTGCACCTAAGGTCCTTGCTTCTAATCTTTCTTCCTCTTGTTTGGCTACTTTACACATCCATAAATGAGTATCCTCATGCAACCAAGAAGGATCTGATTCTAATGAGTGTACGGATTCCGTCTCTACTGGTGTCTTATGGATGGTATTCCATTGTATTGGGGGTACATCTCTATGTGAATAGTCTTTAAGATTGACTTTGGTAGTCACTCCTAAATGTTGCAAGTACAAAGAATTAGTTCCCCAATCTTGTACAATTTGCAACTGACGCATGAATGGTCGTCCCAATATCATCTCATAAGCATGGTTTTTTGCAAAGTCACAAATGGCAAAGGTATGCTCAAATTCTACACCACAAGTGGTGAGAGATATGCCTTCTAGTAAGCCTAATGGTTTTTCTATGTGTCCGTCAGCCATTTGTAGCTTCATCCTGGTGGGTCTCAATGCTGGCTTACCCCAACGTTTCCATAAAGCGGTGGTAGCTATGGCTACTCCGGCTCCTGAATCTAAGATGGCTTTCATGGTGTAGCCCTGATGGGTTATCGGAAGATAAGTGTTACCTTCCTCTCCTTCACTCACATCTCCAATCTTTTCTACGGGTATCTCTAGTGCCTTATTTTGTGATCCTATTTGTGAGGGAGTAGTAGCAAGCTCGGGGAATTGATTGGCTACGTGCTTCCACAATTCTGGTTTTACCTTCAATAACTCCTCTAGAGTGAGATTACATTGTACTTTGGTATTCTTGATCACTTCCGTGTTTCTAGGGATTACTGATTCTTCATTCCTCACTATTATCGTGGGTGCTCTCATACTAATAGACTTTGCTTCCCAAGGTCCTGTGAACTGAGGTAATTCTTGTAAAGAATTAGATTCATAGCCTGTGTGTTCACTCAGTTGTTCTTCCTCTACATCATCGTATATAGAGGGAATGTCTTGAGGAAATTGCTCCTGCAAGTCATCTATTTCTTGAATAGGCAGATGAGTCCCTTGTTCTTTTCTCCATTTCTCTTCTTGGATCTCTCTCAAAAATTCATGTGAGTACCTATGTATGGAAGACATGTTGTCTTGACTTTCTGAGTTGGGTACTTGAGACAGGGATGGTGCATTCCTTTCCTGTGTCTCTGGGACAATAGGGTTCCTATGCTGATCCTTTTTCTCTTTGCTCTCTATCAAATATTCTAGCCTCTCCATTAGTCCTTGAAAGTGTAATTCCGGTTTTGCCATGTTATTCCAATTAAGATATCTAGAGGCTTCGAACAAAGCTTGTGCTAGTTCTACCATCTTCATGCAAAGTTTAGTTCTCTCAATTTCTAGATCAGCTCGAGGGTAGTTTTTACTCATTTCAGCTACCTGAGGTCCCTCTTTTAATCTAGCCTGATATGCACGAAACATCATGTCTAGATTTTCTGGTATGGGTTCCGCTAAAACTAATCCTGATTTCTGAGCTGGATTCTCTTGATTCAATTCCTGTGAAGTTAATTCTTGGATTTTGGCTCTAGATTCCTTCAAATTTCCTTCCAACTCAGTTATCTTTTTACTCCACTTTCTCTTTATTCTTTCTCTAGAATCTTTCCAAGATTTTGTCTTTTTACTGCTAGATTCTGCAACTTCACTACTTCCGACTACTTTCTCCTGATTAAGCTTTTGGTTCTGTAAGAGCGCCTGGGCTCTTGTGATAGCTTGGATAGGCATGTATGTAGGGTTGGATCCATCTGCATTATTTACAATACCTATCACATTGATCGGTGTCACATTCGAAGCATTAACAGGGTTCTTAGGACAATCTTTGATGATGTGCTCTTTGCCACAATCGGCGCAAAAACCTTGTATGTTATAGTACTGTGACTGTCCTGATATCGGGGGATGTGGACAATCCTTTATGAAGTGATCTCCTTGGCACCTAAAGCATGGTCCTCTAGGGCCCTGTGGTCTCTGTTGTCTTACTTGGGGCGTGGATTTGGGTTTGTGTACATCACATTAGCATAGTCTGGCTCCCAACTAGGTTCCACTGGTGGACTATCGTAATGATATGTCTCCACGTGTTCTGGTGACTCTGTGTAATATGCGGGTGGACTATCTACATGCGTAGAGGCAAAACTGTTTGAGTGTGGGTCACTCTCTGTGATCAAAGGTGAAGAAGGCACTAAAGCCCTACTTAGGTTCTCTTCTGCAGCAGCGTATTTGACTGAGATGACATTTGCTGGTGGGGGTAGTTGAGCCTGGTATGGGTAGTTCTGAGGAGGCCTATAGTAATAGGGCTGAGTATTGTATTGGCCTTGATACCTACCTGGCTGCGGGTATGCTTGCGGATAGTTCTGTCTCACGGTTTGTTTGTTGTATGGGCAGTCCTGAGCCGTATGATTCCTGTATCTTCTCTCAATTGTACAATATTGGCCACTAGGGTTGGTTTGTGGTTGTGGTGCATTGGGACACACATTTGCCATATGGTCACCACCACAGGTGTAACAGCGCTTGTTCATTAGTACCCTAGGTTTGCTCGAAACTCCTAGTTTCTGGGCCACTTTTTCTACAAGGTCTTCTATTGAGCTAGACAATTTTGTGGATGCTAGAGATGAACAGTTTGAGTCCTTATAGACCTTTGAGAGTTCCAACTCGTCTCCTAAGTTGTCCTCAATGTCTATACAAATTCTTACACATTGCTCTAGCGTTCTAGGTTCTTTTAGGTACACGTAGGAGCGTAGTTTAGAACTCAACAAGCCATCTAGAAACAATGACACTTGCTTGGCTTGTGAGGGTAGCTCTTGCATTGGACATCGTTCAACATATTGTCTAAACCTACGTCCTGCCAGTCATACGGTTTCTTGAGGGGTCTGTTTAAAGCTATGAATCAACGAAGACGTGTCATGTCTAATCCCACTTTTAGAGAATTCGGTGATGAATGACTCTAAAAAGTGATGGATGTCTCTAAATTGCCTTTGTTGCAGAGGTTGGAACCAAGGTAAAGCGGTATTCTTTAACGTTAGTCCAAATGCGTTGTATTGCGTGAACATGTCTTCAACTTGTTCGGCTCTTAGCACTTGTTTGAATTCTGCGACGTGGTCATAGGGATCTCCTGTCCCATCAAAATAATTCTTCATTGATTTTACTAACTGTGTGGGTCTCAATGTTCTTGCGTGTTCGCGTGGTCTAGGTAGAGGAAAATCATCTCTACCACCTAGTACTCCATGATCTCTTTGTCTATCCGCTCTATTAGTGTTCGTGGTTGTTCTATCTCTCCCTATGGGATGAGTGAAGCTTACTTCCGGTCTCTCTTTATTTCCCTCTCTTTGATTTCCATGGGCTGAGGATGTTCCTGCCCCTTGTTGACTTGTATTCATGTTCGTTCTAGATGGAGGGAATACCAATTCACCTCTCCATGTGTATGTGTTTTTAGCGCGGTCAGGCACCACAAAGACTCTTTCTGAAGTCTCATCCAGGTATACAACCTTTCCAGGTGTATCCGGGTCCTTGAACTCGTATATAGTGATGATTCCTACTTCACTAAGTATTTTGGTCTTGTATCTCCAAAAGGCTTCATCGGTTTCTTTATTTACAAACAACTCTATGCTTCTGTTGTCCTGAGGGATCCATCCTGGGATTAGTACTCGTGTCAGTACAGATTTCCCTCTAGGTGTTCTAGGCTCTTCTAATGGTTCTTTTCCTTGAGATTTTGCTTCCGTCTCTGGTTGAATCACGCCAAACTCGTCGGTATTGTTTGGCTGCGTACTTAATATGTACATTGTTCCTTCCTTGTCTATGTACGCGTCTCTCTCGAATTTCACCACTGGATGTTCCAATCCAATGGGTTGATCGGGGTTGTGCATTTGCACCACTTGCCTTCGCAAACCATCCTCATAGATGCGAGCACCTAATCGGTTAGTTCGGAGAAACTCTAGTTGTGTTCTATAGGGTCCTTCTGGTTTTTCTAAATAGGCTACATTCGACCCTCCTTCTGGTCTGTCTGTGCTAAATGCCATTTCTGATTCACTAGTATCTGAGCTCTCGTAGGGATAACTAGTGTTCAATTGTTGAGCCCAAGATCGTGCAGTAGTTCTTACACTTGCCTCTAATGATCTAAGGCTTCGTCGGTCTGACTTACCTATATGTTTGCCCGATCTAAGGTTCATTAATTTTCTTCCTTGCACACTCGGTACTCGCTCAGATCGTCAATGATTCTTTGTTATTACTGTCTTAATTCTTTTTAGATTTCTTTAGATTCTTGTCTTAATGTATGCGTCAGGAATTCGACTTTCCGTTATAATTTTGAGTTCTCGTTCCGTCAGACTTATGTTCTTTCCTTTAGGTTTTCGTGTCACACACCTTTATCTTTAGTCTTGAACTTGACAAATTTAATTCTCTTGAGCTTGAGGGGTTCCTATCGTCTTAATCCACAATGCTAACGTTTATCCTAAGCTAAGAATTGACTGAGGGGGTTGAGTAATCTTCCAACCTCGAGTCAGCTTTTCTGGTTGCTCTGATGCCCAAGAAGCCGCGCTTCCCAAGCTTTATGCCCTTCACTGCCTTGCCTTGGTTGCCCTTGATTGTCCTTGCTAGACCTGGAAAAATTGAATATTAGACCACTTCACAGTTGGATGATCAAGCACTTGAGTATATACACCTTTTAAGTCCCTTCCCTTTTGCCCAACTTTTCAATGTTTGCCCCCTGGCTTTCTAGTCCCAAACTAGGTCAACCTCAAAATAACTTATCTAAAAATAGACGTATCTTTAAGAAAAAAACAGTTGAGGTCACGTAGTACTCGTAGAGAGCTTTCTAATGAGCTATTAAGCTCAAAAAACGGACTTCGGATGAAAAAGTTATGACCGTTCAGGCCTTGGGGGGTAAAAACTGACAAACAGGTTTTTCTCCAAATATGAGCTAAGGGGTCTCCTATGAGTCTAATCACCCAAAAATTTCCCAAAAATAGCCCCAAAATTGGCCAAAAAATGAAACCCTAAAATTTGTGATGGGGGTGCACAATCGCGATGGTCTGAGATGATCGCGATGGTCTAGGACCATCGCGATGGCGTGAAAGTGCACCGTCGCGATGGCGTGAAAGTGCACAATCGCGATGGCGTGAAAGTGCACCGTCGCGATGGCGTGAAAGTGCACAATCGCGATGGTCTGAAATTGCACCGTCGCGATGGCGTGAACCTGGACAATCGCGATGGCGTCAGTCAACGGTCAACGTGGACAATCGCGATGGTCCAAAGTGAACCGTCGCGATGGTCTGAACGCGATGGCGTGAGCCAATCGCGATGGTCTGAATGCGATGGCGTGAGCCAATCGCGATGGTCTGAATTTTTGAAGTGTCGCGATGGTGTGAGGGTGTCGTCGCGATGGTCTGAAGTGCACCGTCGCGATGGTCTAGATTGCCACGTGGCACCGTTGGCGCGATGGCGTGAGCCAATCGCGATGGCGTGACACAATCGCGATGGTCAGAGACCGTCGCGATGGTCCGGCCAAGCCGTCGCGATGGCGTGAGCCAATCGCGATGGTGTGAGACAATCGCGATGGTCAGAGACCGTCGCGATGGTCCACCAAAATGCAAATTTTGTGAATGCAGCTATGGATTCCTGTAGGCGCAGGTGTGCTCTTCACGCTGGTGTGGTCGCCTTCTCCAAATTCCGAACTTTGCAGACCATCGCGATGGTCTGACACAGACGGAAATTTCTGACAGAAACTAAAGTTTTTACCTTTTTGCAGCCTTCCTGATGCACTGGAGCTCTGTACCTGCAAGAAAACTCAAGAAATCAAAAGTACACACAAGCACAAAAGCTCTCTCTCACTCTCTCATGCACAAATGAGGGGAAATGAGGAGAATGGGTGGATATGGTGAATTTTCTGATTTTTTTTTGGAGATGAAGATGATGATGCGGTGATGAAGATGGAGCGTGGGGGAGGTGAAAAACACTAAAAACTAAGTAAAAACAACAACAAAAACTGAAATTTTTACCTTCCAACGCCACTTCTTGCTATACTCTTACCATCACACATTCGTCCTAGACTCGATCCCCGGCAACGACGCCAAATTTGGTGTTGCTCTAGCACAATGGTGAGAACCACGTTAAGAAGCTCCACCTCCTTAATGTCAATCCGCGGAAGAGATAGGAGTGATATGAAGATCGTGAATGTGAGATGAAGTGAGAGTGAAGGTGAGAAGCATAGAAATGCACACACACATACACACACACTACGAAGAGACAAGCAAGACACAATGGAAGGTGAGAAATCAACTCTATTACTCAAGAACACTCTTACAAGCTCAAAATAGCTCTAAGCTCTTATCTACTCCAACAAGCTAACACTAATCAACACTAACTAACTTCAAAAATGAGCTCTCTAGCTCTTTTTATAGTTTCTAAACTAGTTTTGACCGGTTTCACATCTAGTGACCGGCATAGTTAAAAATTAGGTCCTAGATGCTATTTGGAAGGGTAAACGATGTCTAAAAATAACGAAAATTGATACGCTTGTTCTACCTAAGCTCCTCAAGCTCGAGGACTCCTCGGCTTGCACAAAATGGAGCTATGGATTACAAAATGGGGTTTTCTATGTTACATATGTTACAATAGTGATAAAAATCACTGTTGGAGGTTTTTGGAAAGTATTTGAAAACATAATTATTTGAAAAACGATTCGACTGGCTCCATGCTCCGTCGTTACATGCTTCCGTGTCGTCTGTGCCTCTGGCTGCTTCCAACAGAGACCCACTCAGTTAGTGAAATCCATGAAAAATTACTTTGATGGGACAGGAGATCCCTATGACCATGTTGCAGAATTCAAGCAAGTACTAAGAGCCGAACAAGTTGAAGACATGTTCACGAAATACAATGCATTTGGACTAACATTAAAGAATACCGCTTTAACTTGGTTCCAACCATTGTAACAAAGGCAATTTAGAGACATCCATCACTTTTTACAGTCATTCATCACTGAATTCTCTAAAAGTGGGATTAGACATGACACGTCTTCGTTGATTCATAGCTTTAAACAAACCCCTCAGGAAACAGTCAGACTGGCAGGACGTAGGTTTAGACAATATGTTGAACGATGTCCAATGCAAGAGCTACCCTCACAGGCCAAGCAAGTGTCATTGTTTCTAGATGGCTTGTTGAGCTCTAAACTACGCTCCTATGTTTACCTAAAAGAACCCAGAACGCTAGAGCAATGTGTAAGAATTAGTATAGACATTGAGGACAACTTAGGAGACGAGTTGGAACTCTCAAAGGTCTATAAGGACTCAGACTGTTCATCTCTAGCATCCAAAAGATTGTCTAGCTCAATAGAAGACCTCGCAAAAAAAGTGGCCCAGAAACTAGGAGTTTCTAGTAAACCTAGGGTACTAACAAACAAGCATTGTTACACTTGTGGTGGAAATCATATGGCAAATGTGTGCCCCAATGCACCACAACCTCAAGCCAACCCTAGTGGCCAATACTGTACAATTGAGAGAAGATAGAAGAATCATACGGCTCAGGACTGCCCATACAACAAACAGACCGTGAGACAGAACTACCCGCAAGCATACGCACAGCCAGGTAGGTATCAAGGCCATTACAATGTTCAGCCTTATTACTATAGGCCTCCTCAGAACTACCCATACCAGGCTCAATAGAGACCTCAACCTGTCTTAGCTCAGCAGCCACCCCCACCAAAAATGTCATCTCAGTCAAATATGCTGCTGCAGAAGAGAACCTAAGTAGGACCTTAGTGCCTTCTTCACCTTTGATTAGAGAGGGTGACCCAAACTCAAACAGTTTTGACTCCACTCATGTAGATAGTCCACCCGCATATTACATGGAGTCACCAAAACATGTGGAGACATATCATTATGATAGTCCACCAATGGAACCTAGTTGGGAGCCAGACTATGCTAATGTGATGTACACAAACCCAAACCCACGGCCACAATTGAGACAACAAAGATCACAGGGCCCTAGAGGACCATGCTTTAGGTGCCAAGGAGATCATTTCATAAAGGATTGTCCACATCCCCCGATATCAGGACAATCACAGTACTATAACATACAAGGCTTTTGCACCGATTGTGGCAAAGAGCACATCATAAAAGATTGTCCTAAGAACCCAGTTAACGCTTCAAGTCTGACACCAATCAACGTGATAGGTATTGTAAACAACGCAGATGGATCCAACCCTACATACGTGCCTATCCAAGCTATAACAAGAGCCCAGGCGCTCTTACAGAACCAACAACTTAATCAGGAGAAAGCAGCCGGAACTAGTGAAGTTGCAGAATCTAGCAGTAAAAAGACAAAATCTTGGAAAGATTCTAGAGAAAGAATTAAGAGAAAATGGAGTAAAAAGATAACTGAGTTGGAAGGAAGTTTGAAGGAATCTAGAGCCAAAATCCTAGAATTGACTTCACAGGAATTGAATCAAGAGAATCCAGCTCAGAAATCAGGATCAGTTTTAGCGGAACCCATACCAGAGAATCTAGACATGATGTTTCGTGCATATCAGGCTAGATTAAAAGAGGGACCTCAAGTAGCTGAAATGAGTAAAAAGTACCCTCGAGCTGATCTAGAGATTGAGAGAACTAAACTTTGCATGAAGATGGTAGAGTTAGCACAAGCTTTGTTCGAAGCCTCTAGATATCTTAATTGGAATAATATGGCAAAACCCGAACTACACTTTCAAGGACTAATGGAGAGGCTAGAATACTTGATAGAAAGCAAAGAGAAAAAGGATCAGCCTAGGAACCTTATCGTCCCAGAGACACAGGAAAGGAATGCACCATCCCTGTCTCAAGTACCCAATACAGAAAGTCAAGACAATTTGTCTTCCATACATAGGTACTCACATGAATTTTTGAGAGAAATCCAAGAAGAGAAGTGGAGAAAAGAACAAGGAACTCATCCTCCTATTCAAGAAATAGACGACTTGCAGGAACAATTTCCCCAAGACATCCCCTCTATTTACAATGAGGTAGAGGAGGAACAACTGAGTGAACACACGGCTTTTGAATCTAATTCTTTACAAGAATTACCTCAGTTCACAGGACCTTGGGAAGCAAAGTCTATTAATATGAGAGCACCCATGATAATAGTGAGGAATGAAGAATCAGTAATCCCTAGAAACACGGAAGTGATTAGGAATACTAAAGTACAATGTAATCTCACTCTAGAGGAGTTGTTAAAGGTAAAACCAGAATTGTGGAAACATGTAGCAAATCAATTCCCCGAGCTTGCTACTACTCCCTCACAAATAGAATCACAAAATAAGGTACCAGAGATACCCGTAGAAAAGATTGGAGATGTAAGCGAAGGAGAGGAAGGTAACACTTATCTTCCGATAACCCATCAGGGTTACACCACGAAAGCCATCTTAGATTCAGGAGCCGGAGTAGCCATAGCTACCACCGCTTTATGGAAACGTTGGGGTAATCCAGCACTCAGACCTACCAGGATGAAACTACAAATGGCGGACGGACACATAGAAAAACCATTAGGCTTACTAGAAGGCATATCTCTCAACACTTGTGGCGTAGAATTTGAGCATACCTTTGCCATTTGTGACTTTGCAAAAAATCATGCTTATGAGATGATATTGGGACGACCATTCATGCGTCAGTTGCAAATTGTACAAGATTGGGGAACTAATTCTTTGTACTTGCAACATTTAGGAGTGACTACCAAAGTCAATCTTAAAGACTATTCACATCGAGATGTACCCCCAATACAATGGAATACCATCCATAAGACTCAGGTAGAGACAGAATCTGTGCACTCATTAGAATCAGATCCTTCTTGGTTGCATGAGGATACTCATTTATGGATGTGTAAGGTAGCAAAACAAGAGGAAGAAAGGCTAGAAGCAAGGACCTTAGGTGCAGATCAAAATCCACGAACCCTTCAAGATCCAGCCTACGCACGTGTAGTATTCCCAGACGAAGAGTTTGAACCCCATGGTTGGGCAGAAATCCTAGCAACCATGGATGTAGCCATCAATGAAGAACAATGGACACCCCACTGTGATGAGGATGGCTATGACATTTCAGTTTTTACGATAGAGCCAATCATGAGCGATGCAATTTTAGAAGAATGTGAACCTAACACTGATGCATTTGAGGATGCGAGCGATTTTGATTTAGAATCAATTATTATGGACCCTCCATTTGCATCAGAAGAAGAATATCTTTTCGAAGTAGAGACTCACCCTCAGAGACACGAGGAAATTACAAATGAGGTGAGGTTAGCCACAGAAGTGACTAACAAGAGTGAAGGCAAGAAAAGAAAGAAGAAAGAAACCATGTCAGAAAAAGAAGGATCTTTGTTTGAAGTACCCGAGAATTTCAAGAAATATGAAATCGAAGATAGAAGAATCATGGTACGAATGCTTAATAGAAAGGTGAATGACGGACAAGTATATGATAACCGAGAGAAAACCAAGAAAATAATAGTAGCCATGGAAGGAGAAGAAGAAAAATGTACATACATAGGGCATGATTTGACGAAGGAAGAAGAAGAAGAATTAGTTGCCCTATTGCGTGAATATAGAGATGTTTTTGCGTGGAGTTACAAAGATTTGAAAGGAGTAGATCCAGACATATGCTCTCATAGAATCCCTATGACTCCAGATGCAAAACCGACAAAACAAAAACCGTACACGTACAATGATAACTACGCTGCGAAGATTAAAGAGGAGATAGATCGCTTGATAGAAGCAGGATTCATTTACGAAATTGAGCATACCGAATGGGTATCCCCTATTGTGGTAGTGCCCAAGAAGAATGGAAAATTGCATGTGTGTATTAACCTTAAAAAAGTTAATGCCGCCACAATTAGAGATGGTTATCCTCTTGCTATCACAGAACACTTATTGGAAAGAGTTGCGGGCAAGGAAGTTTACAGCTTCCTTGATGGTTTCTCATGCTATAATCAAGTAGCCATTGCTCCAGAGGACCAACACAAGACGGCATTTGCCACCAAAATGGGGCATATTTGCATTTCGTGTGATGCCATTTGGCTTAACAAATGCACCCACCACTTTCCAGCGACTCATGTGTCATGTTTTTAAGGAATTCTTACGCAAGAGTTTGGAGGTTTATGTCGATGACATATGTGCCCACTCTAATATCAGGCAGACGCATATCCCCGCGTTAAGACAAATATTTGACAAATGTCGAGAATATCAGGTTTGTTTGAACCCAGAAAAATGTGTTTTCATGGTCAGACAAGGCAAAATTCTAGGACACATTGTGTCAAAAAATGGAATCTCTACGGATGAGGAAAAAGTGAAGGTAATTGCAGAATTACCTAGACCAACTAATGTGAAAGAGGTACACACATTTATGGGCCATTGCGGTTATTATAGGAGATTCATACACATGTATGCAATCATAGCCAAGCCTTTGTACTCTCTTTTAACCAACTTTGAATGGACAAATGAATGTGAAAATTCATTCAATGAACTTAAACGACGCTTGTGCTCAGCACCTATATTGACTACCCCAGATTGGAGTAAGCCATTCCATGTACATGTGGATGCATCCAATTACGCCATAGGATGTGTGTTAGCACAACCCAAAAATGAAGGTAATATGGATCTTTCAATTGCCTATGCTAGTAGACAATTGAATGCAGCTGAACGAAATTATACCACTACGGAGAGAGAAGGATTAGGCATGGTATATGCAGTTAAAAAGTTTAGACATTATTTGCTTGCAAATAAGTTCAAATTTTTACTGACCATCAGGCACTGCTATATCTCGTGAACAAGCCATGCAATACAGGTAGATTAGTAAGATGGTTTCTCTTACTAATGGAATACGACTTCGAGGTTGTGGTAAGGAAAGGTAGGACTCATTTGAGAGCAGACCATCTCTCTAGGCTCACATCTGGAGAAGCTCCACAAGGAGTGTCAGATGACCTTCCTGATGCTTAGTTGTTTAATTTGGAAGTGGTGCCACAGTGGGCTAAGCCATTAGTGCCAGTATTGACATACGGGCCTAATCACCCAGTAATAAACACACAGGATAAAGAGGTAGTAAAAGCCCAAAAGTATCACATAATGGCAGGTAGTATGTACAAGCACACAGATCAAGGGATCTTGGCTTGTTGTGTGGAAGAGGATGAGTACGCTAAATGGTTGCAATTAGCACATGTAGGTGCATTAGAGCAACACTACTCAAAGCAACGAACCCTGCAGACACTAAGGAGACTCGGAGTACATTGGCCTACTATGGAGGCTGATGTCCAAAAGTTGTGCAAGGAATGCCCAATCTGCTGCACTAAACCACCTATGGAACATGCCACTCTTTATCAAGTGTCCATAGTGCCAGATTGGAGTGAACCACTAGTATCCTTCCTGAGGACGAAAACATTCCCCCCAGACATGACTCTGGCCAGGAAAAGGAGTTTCGAACAAGAAGCCCAGGATTACTCACTCATTGGTGATAATCTATACAAACGTGGTAAAGATGGTTACCTGAGACTATGTGTCCATGAGAGTGAATATCTCAAGATCTTGGAAACTGCTCACCAAGGTGTAGCAGGAGGACACTTTGGACCAGATCGGGTGATCAAGGCAATACTATTTGCAGGCTTTTGGTGGCCGACGCTTCACATGGATGCACATACCTATGTGAAACGGTGTGATGTTTGTCAGAGAACTCAGTATCCTATACGCAAAGATGAGATGCCATTGAAACCCATGATGGGTGGACGAGCATTCTCTAAGTGGGGAATAGACTTTGTAGGTCCTATTAATCCCCTAGCTAAGGGTTCTCATGCTGAGTATATCATTGTTGCCACAGATTATCTAACCAAGTGGGTAGAGGTAAAAGCCACAACAAAGAACGATGCTCAGACAACTGCTAAATTCTTGTTTGAGAATGTGTTCACCAGATACGGGCTACCTATAGAGCTAGTCCGTGATAGGGGCACTCACTTCTTGAATGAAGTTATTGAAAATCTGCTCCAAGAATTCTTGGTAGTACATAAGAAGTCTGCCCCCTACCACCCACAAGCTAATGGGCAAGCCGAAAGCACAAACAAGATTCTGTGCAATGTGTTGACCAAGCTAGTGAATAATAAACGCTCTGATTGGGACAAACAGCTACACCATGCTGTTTGGGCATACCGAGTCGCCTACAAAACGGTACTCCAAGCTACCCCCTTTCAGATGATATTTGGCCAAAACGTTGTGCTACCATTGGACTTCTTAATACCTACATTGAAAGTAGCAAAAGAGCATGAATGGACGGGTCATGAACTCTCCTCTAGACTTTTTGACCTTGAACGATTAGGGGAAACAAGACTGAGAGTGGCTGCAGGGATATATGCAGCTAAGAAACGACAGAAGGCCTACTTTGATGCCCACGTTAAGGATAAAGGTTTGAAGGCAGGCGACCTAGTACTAGTATACACTTTGAAACAACATGCGAGAAAACTAGAGAAAAGAGGTTACGGACCTATGATCATAAATAGGATCTCAACCAGTGGAGCAGTTCAACTCGCTACACTGGAAGGTGATGTTCTCCCAAGCTACATAAGCGGATGTAGAGTCAAGTTATATCAAGAACCTCTGACGGAAGAGATGCTAAGTCGACTCAACACTGCTAAGAAACGCAAAGAAGAAGAAAAGCGAATTCGAGAAGAAGCTCAAGCAGAAGCTTTAGAGCGCATACGGAGAATGAAATTAAGAAGACAAGGTAGAGAGCAACCTAGGACAGATGCATATGCAGATCAAGGATATCACGTGGCTATGTGTGAAGTTTCAGGTGTCAGCTCTCATAGGATAATTGATCGACGTCCTTTTATAACCTTAGATATAGGACAAGGAAAGGGTGCAAGGACTGTAAGAGCCTTGATTGACTCAGGTGCAGCCACTAGTGCTGTTAAATTGTCTTACTGTCAAGAGTTGAAATTAACTGTCAATCCTATAGAAGCGTATCTCATAGGATTGGGAGGTGTGGAAACCCCTTGCATGGGCGAGGTGGAACTTCCCCTCTATATTCAAGACGAAGCAATGACAGTCAAAGTACTAGTGTGTCAAGATGAGGACCTCACTGAGCCTCTTGTCTTGGGTCAGGACTGGATCTATGATCATGCGGTCAACCTAAACCTAAGAAGTGGACTTCTTCAGGTATGGGTAAATAATAGTCGAATTACAGTTGAATTGGAAAATGAGGCACTCAAGGAACTAGGTAAGGCACGAACTCCTGGTCCTTCCAGGGGTGCACATGAAGTTGACAATGCTATTCTTGTCCAAAAATGTATGATGCAGAAAGAGGATTGTCTCAACAATGGAGTCAAGGATAAGAAGGTACTCCCTTCTGTTCCAAAGGCCAGAGGGATGCAGCAACCAAAGGCAGATCGAATACAGAAGAAGCAGAACACTACCTATACTGGAGGCCAAAAAAAGGAGCAAAGCAGATTGTTTCAGTCGATGAAACAAGTATGGAGGCAAAAAGGCGAACACCCTGTTCCGACCAGGCCAACACCACGGCCAAAACCTCTTATTAGTAATAAACAACACAACACTAATAAGAAGTCCTTCATAAATTCTTCTGCGAAAGTGAAGTCTATTTGGGTACCCAAGAAGTCAATGAAGGCCAGCCCACAATCACGACAAATCTGGGTGCCTAAGGCTTGCTTGCGGGCTCAGACAGCTACACCAAGGCCAAACCCTGTACAACATGTTTCACTCACATGAACATCTGAGGCCCAGTCTTACACATCACGCACTAACACGTATTCTTCCATGAGCACAAGTAGAATCACTTGTAAATGGGTCCCTATAAAGCCCCATTTTTCAAGTAAATACTCTATCACACTCTCCAGAGTCTCCACAAAGTCAAGATCAAAACCTATCCATTGCATTTGGCAACCTAAAACTTGTAATAAACCCCCGGACCCCAGTTGTAAATCCATGTCCACCTACTAACTACGTCACTCTCACATCACATCATTCCGCTTAGTTCTTAGGTCTACCCAATTCCTAACTACACACACAAGCACCGAGCACTTACTAACCCCCTAACCTCTCCCGAACCTCATGTTAATGTTGTAACGGGGACACAGTGTCATTTTTGTGTCCATTGCAATGTTAACATTTATTCATATATTCTCACAGAACCAGCTGCGAAGTTTTCAACATGGCTGAGGCAGCAGGAACTAGCTCTCAAACAGAAACGAGCCAGCAAGTGGTGGACTTAGACAGTTTACCCGTTTTGCCTGAGACAAATGAAAGACTAGAAGAATTGCAGGCCATCAAAATCATACCTATAGCGGACCCTCCCAGTGGCCATACCATGCCCGTAGGAAAAACTTCCCACTGGTTTAGTGAAGTGGCAGGACCCTTGGGAGAGGGAAGGTACCTATGTGAATCAGAGTTGGACTTCAATGGGAAGCAAGGTAAATACCATTTCTTTACAAGAGAATTCGAGAAGTTACAAAATGCAGAAGGTCTACGTTCGATATGGGAGAAGGCAGGATTGGATGCATATTTCAGTGCACGGCTCCCAAAGCCTGACTTCATGCGATGCTACTATCTCATCAACACCTTGACTCCAAACAAGAACCCAAAAGGTGCAAGCTCATTTGTGATTCCATCTTTGACAAAGGGGAATGAGCTCAAGAGGTTCAGGCTATCAAACAACTTGGTGAGAGAGGCCCTAGATATGCGCGGAATGCATATTCCTACAGAGAAGGAAACCCTAGTGCCGGATTACATGAAGAATCGAAGCCTCACCAAACTCAAGGACATGGTGTCCATGACGCCTAATATTGCAATACACCTTCGCATGTGCATGCAACACTTTGCTTTTCCTGCACAAGATAGATTCACCATGCCGCCCAAAAAGATTTGGTTTAGTTTGTATCTGGCAGAGACACAGAGCCTCACCATCAACTTACCCCACTGGATAATTGATCAGATACACCTGGCTCACAAACGATGGCCGCGGAAACAGGTTTTATATGGATGTTGTGCTCTGACGAGAATAATTTATAGGTGTTTGGCTTATGACATCCCTATTCAACGGGCCCTAATGTGGAATCATGTAGAGCAGTTTAGAGGCAGGACATCCACTGGACCCCCTTCTAAGAAGATGAGAGGCACTGTCCAAGTCCCATGTGCTCAACCACGTGGAGCCACCCTAACACCAGACGTCACCCCTCCACCCCGAAGAGTCCGACCATTCACACTCCGACTTCCAAGACGCAGCATCGATGGTCCTAACTTGATATTCCCCCCCATCCCAACCGATCTTGAATTTCCCAGTGGTGCACCTTTGGAAGAAATCACGAATGAAGACTTTGAACAGTTATTACAAGATGTAGAGCTGGAGGCAGAAGAGGCACAACAAGTGGAGAACGTGCAAACGTAGGCAACAACCTCCCAAGTACCTGTCACCATAGTTGAAGTGGATGAAGAGGATGATGAAGATGAAGAACAGGAGGAAGATGAGGAGGATTATGATCAAGAGCATCAAGATGAGCAACAAGAAGTGCCAGAACTTGTAGGTGCACCAGCATATACAGCTCAACTACAAAGGTTATACGACACAATCAAAGCAGTACAAGAAAGGCATCAACTCTCTCTTGTGTCAGGTCAAGCTTTGATGCAAGAAATGCTATCAGATGATGGGGTGGATCAACATTTCATTGACACCCTCAAATTAGTGTCAGAATCTTTAGGAGTTCCGGAGGCTGTCCACACACCAGTCCGCCAGTCCGTGAGGTATGACAAACGCAGAGTTGACACATTACCACGTGCAGGTAAGACTATCAGGATACTCGTCACAGAACAAGAAGTACCCATTGAAACCACATCTACCCCCACCACCACCATTGACCTCTCTGCTGAAACCTTCGTTCAGACATCACCCATCTGACCCCAGCATCCCCCATCACCACCTTCTCCACCCCCACCACCACCTCCCACCATGGAAGAAACGACAGTCATCACCTCTACCTTCACTTATAACCCATCCTCATTCACATCATTCTCATTTCGAGAACCCACCTCACAAGACACCCTCTTTTCTTTCGTCACCAATCCCTTGTACACTTCAACCCTTCTATCCTCCGAACCCATAACTGGCCATCCCATAATCCCAAGTGTGGTTGGAAACCCAGCACCCACAGAAGGCACCCTGTGTTTCCCAGCCTATCCCCCAATACGGGTACCTCCATTCCATGACCCTCACTTCCCATCTGGCCCCTACACCTCTTTCAACCTGACCTCACCACCCCAATACCCGTCCTTTGTGGAGCAGTTCATCCGCTCTCCAATGTTTCAAAGGCACATTTCCCTGATGTTCGCAACGACATCAATTTACACGAACACCACACTCACTTCACCTACCATACCCACCTACATGGTAGCCCCTATACACACCACTCTGTCTGACCCAATGGACATTTCACCCACCACAGCACCTCTCCCCACAATTCCACCCTCTCCCCCTCCACTACCCCCCACCTCACCACTCACCACATCATTGGCACACACAGCATTCACTACCCCCCTCCCCAATCCACCTCCCTTGCATTTCAAACTTTTCCCCTTGCATCTCATAATGTAAATAGCATGTTCAATACATTACTTCAGTGTGCACATCAACTACAACAAGAATACCATCAATTGGAAGAACGCACTGCTGCCGTGCAGGCAGAATCTCAGCGTCTGCAAGCTAGAGTCAACACTCTTGAAGCTGATTACCAAATGCTCCTAACCGAGCATACCACCTTACAGCAGGCTCACTCCGAATTGGAATCAAAGACATCGACAGTAGATGATCAAGCAGTCAAGGAACTAGAAACAGTGCTCCAAGCGCAAATGATATCTAATGCTACACTCAGACGCAACCTTGGGCTATTAAGGAAGCATATGGCAGCAGCACTAGAAGAGAACAAGAGGCTTCAACAACAAAACCAAGACAACTTTGAAGCGGCTATGGAAGGAACTGCAGGAGCAACCATTAGCCCTACCAAGTATAGAGCAGTCCCATCGGAAGACATTCGTATCTTACTTGAGGAGCATGCAAATTTCTTGGAGTCATATGAAAAGTTAGAGACTGAATGTGCAGACCTAAAGAAACAGATAGCTAGTGCCCCCACAGCTCAACAGGAGCCGATAATCTTGCAACATTCTACAGAAGAAGTAGAGACCCTCCGGAAATAGGTGGCAAAACTCCAAGCACGCCTCTTACCATATGAAAGGCCACCCTCGCCCAATGAAGAACCAGAACCTGAAACGGTAGTGGAAATCCCCGTCGATGACAGCTATGAAGAGCCGTACGAGCCAATGCCAACACCCGGTGGTCAGACTACAGAGGAAGGACAGGACACTTTAGAAATTCAAGTTCCAGATTGGGTCAAAAGGGTCGAGAAAGTGGGTAAGACACATGATGATCGCGTTGCCGTGCAAATGCAATCTCCCACAAATCTGGAAGAAACTGTCCTTTGGTCTTCTTACTTTCAGAACCTATCCCACCAACGGTTAATCACAACATCAGAGTCGCAATACATGCCTTATTTTGTCTTGCTACATGATTATAATGCAGAAGTTAAAAGACATACAGGGAAGGAGCCCACATTTGCCACTCAATTTGAGCCAGAGGACTTACCGACAGATGCGCGTGCGGGCTCGATTGTCCAGCCTAATTGGCGTGCACGTCTACTAACCGATTACCCTGAGATGATGAGCACCTGGGCAACCATGCCACTGTATATCAAGTATAATCCATGTTATTGCCCAATGGTACGTCGCAGATCATGGCAAGCATTTGCGATCAAGGTACGCAACAATAAAGAATGCTGGGCTTGGGTTAACTATCCATATTTTGCTCCACCTCGAGGGACCCCAACCGTAGCCTACATGATATCAACAATTCGGCACTGGTCTACACGTCTAAATAATGTACCCGACATAGCAGTGAAAATGTGTATGAAAATATTCGAGCTCATGACCATTGTCTTCAAAACCTTGCGGATGGTACAAGCTCCATACATCTCTACCCCTGGATTCTCTCAAGGTAACAAGGATTTAGTCTACGACATGAGCCAGACTCCCTCAGTCACTATAATCTTTGCCTGACATGCACGAATAAAGTACTTACCTGCATGCTTCAAGCAGACATTTGAGGAAATGTTCTCTACAGGATTTTGGGAATATCATTCAGAAATTTTCATTTCCAGACCTACCCATTTGCTACATCTATTCACAGTAGAACAAGCGATCCATGCAGATCAGTTACGTCTGCCACATCCAGACATTCCAGGACCAATTGATTGGGATCGTATGATGACAGACTTCGCCAGAGGACTACGCATACAAGAACATCAGCTTGCCACTCAGGTTGTGGAATATTACATCCAACACTCCCAGCAACAAGGGTCTGTCAGGGACGACAGACGCGAGAGAGGGGGGGGGTGTTGAGAGCAGTATGGGCACCCAAGGACTGACTAGACAAGGAAGCCAGCGGAGAGAGTCAGAGCGAGGTGAAGGATTAAGTAGACAAAGCAGTCGACGCAAACCTGGCAGATAGGCCCTTCAAATTTTTCCAAATCAACATCTTTATAATAGTGGTTCTTATCACTAACAATCATTGTACATACCATTTCCTATTTTTGTAGCTCCATTTTGTGCAAGCCAAGGAGTCCTTGAGCTTAAGGAGGCTTAGAAGTACCTACATATCAATTTTCGTATTTTTTAGACTCCGTTTAAGCCGTCAAATTGGCCCTAGAACCTAATTTTTAACTAGGCCGGACACTAGGTCTAGACAGGGCCAAAACCTAGTCAAAAACTATAAATAGAGCTAGAGAGCTCATTTTTTAGGTGGGCTTGTAATTGATATGAACTTGTAAGAGCTTTTTGAAAGTAAGATAAGAACTCCATTGCTTCTCACTCTTTGTCTTGTTGTGTGTGCGCGTGTGTGTGTATGTGTGTGCATGTTAGTGTGCCTCTCACTCACGCACTTGTGCCTTCACTTGCTCGAGGTCATCATACCATCCTCACGTCTTCCTGGATTGACATTAAAGGAGGTGCTACTCATCACTGAGCTACAGATGACTACTCAAGCAAATTATGCAGGAAGAAGAGGTAATCTCAGAAGTAAAAGTAGAGGTAATAGAAAAGGAAGAGGTAATCAGAATAACAACAAGAAGACTTGTTGGATCCGTGGATTAAGCAATCACTTGGCTCATGATTGCTGGCATAATTCTCAAGGATTAAGATAGAATCAGAATAACAATAGCAGAGGCAAAAGCGGAAGATATCAAAGAGGTAGACAAAGCCAAAGAGCGGATTGTTGGAGCAAGTCTATGACAAGCCTAAGTATTGGCTTGAGTCTCACAAAGTCTTAGAAGAAGCTTTAAAAAGAAGACTATGTAAAGTTCACTTGTGAACTACCTCTTGTAACTTTTGAAGAGTTTACTTAATGTAAAAGTAAGAGAATCTTAAGTGGTTGAGTCCACTTGATCAAGAATGGAAAGAGGAGCCACGAATTCGTGATTTGTGGTAGGTAGAGAATCAAATCAATCATTGATTGATTGGAGAGTGATTGAGGGAAGTTAGCCTCCCAAACTCAACTATAAATAGATGGCAGTTTTAGTCATGGTTAGAGAGACCTATGTGAAGACCTCCAAGAGCTGAGCTTTATGCCATAGCAAGGTGTCATTACAAGGCACACATATGTATCAGTAAGTCATTGTATTGTACAAGCAATATACTTTCATTTTCATGATTATTTGAGTTCATCTTTCCATGTTCTTGTGAAGTGTACTACTCACTGCCATTACTCTCAGTTTTCTCAGTCAGCTTGTAGAGATGTTTCTCTGAGCTTGGTGCATCATTTTCAGTGATTTAACTTGGTAAAGTTAGCTCTATAAGTCTACTATATGCTCACAAGTTTTCATGTCATTTGGATGTTGTAATCTTCAGTTATGTTCATTTGAAGTAAACAGGGTCTGTTCATCTTCACTTCTCTGTCAGGTACCCGACTTTTTCACTCATCTTGTCAGAGCCATTTCTAAGTGGTTATTTATCCAAATTCAGTGATTTAAAGCTTTTTGGATTCAGCTTACTTTCTAGTATAACCATACAAATTTTCATAATCATTGGATTTCTACATTTAGAGTTATGTTGATTTTTCTGCTCACTGGTCTATTTCTGTAGCAGCAAGTGAAAATCGGGATGATGTCATCACTTGTTAAAACTCATTCTCAGTGTGTGGTTCATTATTTTTTATGAGATTACTCTTGAAAGTTAGCTCTTTAAGTTTCCTAGACTTCCCCAAGAGGAATTGAGCTAATTGCTGCTGTGCTCAGAGAATTATGTAAAACACTGGACAGGTGTATGAACCAAGAATAGCAAGTTTTCACCTCTGAGCTAACTCCAACTTATCTGTTTTGATCTATCTTTTTGAGAGTGATCTTCCAAGGTACATAGGGTGTCTAATACATCCATTGGCAAGCTAAAAGGGCCCACCATATACTCCTGGAGTTCATTTGGCTGGTGTAGATCAAGGATTTTGCAACATCTCTTCATCTTCAAGCACATACCTATCCATCTCTTCACAGTGGTATCAGAGCAAGGTTGGACAACATGGCAGATGGATTTCCTTCATCAATTGACAAATTGGATAGAGGTAATTACTCAGCTTGGTCATTAAGAATGGAAGATTATCTCCAAGGTAGAAGTTTATATGGTTATGTGGCTGGAGATGAAGTTATGCCAAGTTTCAGGAACAAAAGTCAACCAACACAAGAAGAGCAAGAAAGATTGAGCACATGGTGCTCCAAGGATGCACTTTCAAGGTCTTATCTCCTCAACTCTATCTCACATTTTTTGTTGCCTCACATTAGAAGTTGTAAGACATCTCAGGAAGTGTGGGATGCACTTGAAGCTTTCTTTTCTTCAAGTACCAAAGCTAGGAAGCATCAACTATGGCTGGATTTCACAACTCTCAAGAAGGCTCCCAAACAAAATGTGACTGATTTTGTCACAAAGCTCAAGGACATAGTGGATCAGTTGGGAAGCATTGGAGAGGTAATAGATGAAGAGCAAATTGTAAGGCAGGTCATCAATGGCTTGAAGGCAGATGATAAGTGGGAAGCATTCACCATAGCTATGGATTTGTACATGGACATGCATGTACCTGATTTCAACACACTCATTGGACAACTACTTACTCAAGAGGCAAAGCTTATCAAAAATGGAGAAAGCTCTAAAGGTAATCAATCTTCAGCTTTATACACGGATAAAAGAAAGTCTAAAGATAACAAAGGAAAGGCAAAGAAAGTGGATGATGAAGCAGGTACATATCAAGCTACCTATGCAGGTAGAGGAAGACATGGCAGAGGTAGAGGAAGAGGAGGTAGACAAGGCAGGGGGAGATCCCAAGACTCCAACCCATGTTCTATTTGTGGATTACCTAATCATACAACTGAAAATTGCTTTAGGAATTCCAGGAATCAAAGAGGCAGAGGATACAATAGAGGAAGTTATGGCTACTCAAGAGGAAGGTTCAACAACTACCATGGCAACTACAACAACTACAATCATTCAAACTATCAAGGAGGCTACAAAGGAAGGAGAGACTACAATAACTACACAGAAGACTCAAACAAAGAGGATTCATTATTGATCATGAACATGGCTATGCCACAAGGTAAATCTGATGAGCATGTTTTCTACATAGATTCAGGTTGTTCAAATCATGTGGCAGGAAATGTGGCACTCCTATCAGATTTAGAAGATCCAAGGAATAAGCATGAGGTACAAACAGGAGATGATACAAAACATCCTATGGAGAAAATAGGCAATGTCAAAGCACCTGATGGAAACATCAACCGACTCAGTAAGGTACTCTATGTCCCTACCATTACAAAGAATTTGATAAGTGTTGGGCAGATAGTAGAGAAAGGGTTACAAGTCAGGTTCACAAAAGCAGGAGCATTTGTTGAAGATCCAAGTCAACGATTCAGAAGAATTGCAAAAGGTGAAAAGACAGGTAGATTGTTCACATTTGAATTACAGGACACTAGAAACATTGCTCTCTTTAGTTATGGTAGTCAGACACTCACAGAATTGGAAGTATGGCACAAAAGGTTAGCACATATTGGTGAAAGGTCATTAAAGCAAATTTGCAGGGACCAAAGTGTACTTGGACTTCCTAATTTGTCAAAACAACATATGATTTATAAGTGTAGTGCATGTCAATTTGGAAAGTCTCACAGGTTACCATTCATGAGGAAAGGTTATATGCATGGAGATGCCTTGGAGTTGGTTCATATAGATGTATGGGGACCTAGCAAGGAAGCTTCAATATCGGGATCAAGGTATTATGTTTCCTTTATTGATGATTGCAGCAGATGGACTATCCTATTCTTTATGAAACACAAAGATGAAGTTTTTTCATGTTTCAAAAGATATTTGGCTCTTGTGGAGAATCAAACAGGTAAATCACTAAAAAGGCTAAGGTCAGATGGAGGGGGAGAATACTTCTCCCATGATTTTGATTCTTTTCTTCAAGAAAGAGGAATCAAAAGAGAGGTAACTACAAGGTACACTCCTGAGCAAAATGGAGTGGCAGAAAGGAGGAATAGGACAATTGTTGAAGCTGCAAGGTCTATGTTAAATGAAAAGCATTTACCTAATTACTTATGGGCCGAGGCTGTATCTACAGCCACTTACTTGATTAACAGGTTGCCTTCAAAATCCCTTGATGGGATGACTCCATATGAAGCTTGGAATGGAAGAAGACCAAGCTTAGATCATTGTAAAATTTTTGGATGTATTTCTTTTGCTCATGTTCCTTCACAGGTTAGAGGCAAGATGGATCCAAAGGCAGAAAGGTGTGTATTTATTGGATATTACAACAATCAAAAGGGCTACAGGTTATACAACCCTACCAACAAAGGATTCTTGGTAAGCAGAGATGTAGTTTTTGATGAGAACAATTCATGGTATGAAGATTCATGCAGGAAGATCAATTTACCATATGATCTTGAAGAAGATTTTCCAAAGCTTGGTAGAGAACAATCAAAGATTGAAGAACAAGACACCTCAGAGGATGATGAAGAATCTCACATGGAAAAGATCAAAGCATGGAAGTCTAAAGGTAAAGCAAAATTGCAGGAACTTGGACATGAGGCAGAATCATCACATCATGGCCTAAGAAGATCTATGAGGGAAAAGAAAAAACCAGAAGGGTATGGGTTTGAGACCTCATTAGTAACTAAACATTCTATCTACATAGCACAGGACATAAACCAAGAGGAGCCATCATCATTTGAAGAGGCCAAAGCAAAAACAGAATGGAAGCATGCAATGAAGGAAGAGATTGAAGCACTTGAGGAAAACAACACTTGGGATTTGGTGCCCAAGACTTCATCCATGAAGGTAATAGGCTCAAGATGGGTCTATAAACTCAAGAAGAATTCTGATGGTTCCATTAACAGGTATAAGGCAAGGCTTGTAGCAAAAGGCTTTGCACAAACTCAGGGAATTGATTATGAGGAGACCTTCTCTCCTGTGGCAAAGATGCCTACTATTAGGGTTTTGCTTAGTATTGCCTCTTCCAAGAATTGGAAGATACTTCAACTAGATGTAAAGAATTCATTTTTGAATGGTTGGATAACAGAAGAGGTATATATGGCACAACCACTTGGTTTTGAGAATCAAGTTTATCCTGATTATGTGTGTAAACTTAACAAAGCATTGTATGGTCTCAAGCAAGCTCCAAGAGCTTGGAATTTCAGGCTTGTTTCATTCTTGCAGGACAAAGGCTTTCAACCAAGCAAGGCAGATCCTTCACTCTTTATTAAAAAGAGTAATTCCGAGGTCATCTACCTATGTGTATATGTAGATGATATTATATTGACAGGAAATGATGCAGATGGTATGAAGAAGATCAAAGATCAGATGAGAGAAGAGTTCAAGATAAGTGATTTGGGTTCACTTACCTACTTCCTAGGTTTGGAAGTTGTCTACAAAGATCATGGTTTGTTTCTCACTCAAAGAAAGTACATTAAGGACATGTCGGCAAAATTCAAGATGCAAGATTGTAAGATTGCAGGTACTCCAATGGAGGTCAATCACAAATTGAGCTCACATGAAGGTGAACTCATAGAGGACATCACATCATATCACAGTCTAGTGGGTAGTCTCAACTATGCCACATTGACAAGAGTAGATATATGTTACAGTGTGAGTGTGCTAAGCCAATTTATGCACACACCAAGGAAACCACATATGGATGCTGCCAAAAGGATTCTCAAGTATCTCAAAGGAACCATAAATGAAGGACTTTATTATCCTTATATATCTGATTTAGGTTTGAAGCTATTTTTTGATGCAGATTGGGCTGGCTCCAAGGAAGATAGAAGGAGCACTTCAGGTTATCTTACCTTTGCAGGTTCAAAGCTTATTTCATGGTCATCCAAGAAGCAACCCACAGTTGCTCTCTCTTCTATTGAAGTTGAATATAGAGGTCTTGCCATAGCTACACAAGAAGCTATGTGGATGAAGACATTATTCAAAGATCTTGGATTGGAGTTTGGAACTCCAACTATTTTTGGTGACAATATGAGTTCTATTCACTTGGCTGCTAATCCTATTTTTCATGCAAGGACTAAACATATTGAAGTTCATTATCACTATGTACGAGAGAAGGTTCTAAGCAAAGAGATTCAAATATCATATGTGTCCACTTATCAACAATGTGCAGATATTCTAACCAAAGCATTGGATGGTACAAAGCTTTGCAAATTCAAGGCTATGATTGGTTTGCAGGTAATCTTGGAAGATTGAAGACCTCAAGCATACTTGGCTTGAGGGGTAGCTGTTGGAGCAAGTCTATGACAAGCCTAAGTATTGGCTTGAGTCTCACAAAGTCTTAGAAGAAGCTTTAAAAAGAAGACTATGTAAAGTTCACTTGTGAACTACCTCTTGTAACTTTTGAAGAGTTTACTTAATGTAAAAGTAAGAGAATCTTAAGTGGTTGAGTCCACTTGATCAAGAATGGAAAGAGGAGCCACGAATTCATGATTTGTGGTAGGTAGAGAATCAAATCAATCATTGATTGATTGGAGAGTGATTGAGGGAAGTTAGCCTCCCAAACTCAACTATAAATAGATGGCAGTTTTAGTTGTGGTTAGAGAGACCTATGTGAAGACCTCCAAGAGCTGAGCTTTATGCCATATCAAGGTGTGATTACAAGGCACACATATGTATCAGTAAGTCATTGTATTGTACAAGCAATATACTTTCATTTTCATGATTATTTGAGTTCATCTTTCCATGTTCTTGTGAAGTGTACTACTCACTGCCATTACTCTCAGTTTTCTCAGTCAGCTTATAGAGATGTTTTCTCTGAGCTTGGTGCATCATTTTCAGTGATTTAACTTGGTAAAGTTAGCTCTATAAGTCTACTATATTCTCACAAATTTTTTTCATGTCATTTGGATGTTGCAATCTTCAGTTATGTTCCTTTGAAGTAAACAGGGTCTGTTCATCTTCACTTCTCTGTCAGGTACCCGACTTTTTCACTCATCTTGTCAGAGCCATTTCTCAGTGGTTAATTATCCAAATTCAGTGATTTAAAGCTTTTTGGATTCAACTTACTGTCTAGTATAACCATACAAATTTTCATAATCATTGGATTTCTACATTTTGAGTTATGTTGATTTTTCTGCTCACTGGTCTATTTCTGTAGCAGCCCGTGAAAATCGGGATGATGTCATCACTTGTTAAAACTCATTCTCAGTGTGTGGTTCATTATTTTTTATGAGATTACTCTTGAAAGTTAGCTCTTTAAGTTGTCTAGACTTCCCCAAGAGGAATTGAGCTAATTGCTGTTGTGCTCAGAGAATTATGTAAAACACTGGACAGGTGTATGAACCAAGAATAGCAAGTTTTTACCTCTGAGCTAACTCCAACTTATCTGTTTTGATCTATCTTTTTGAGAGTGATCTTCCAAGGTACATAGGGTGTCTAATACATCCATTGGCAAGCTAAAAGGGCCCACCATATACTCCTGGAGTTCATTTGGCTGGTGTAGATCAAGGATTTTGCAACACCTCTTCATCTTCAAGCACATACCTATCCATCTCTTCACACAGATATGGTAGAGGTGGAGTAAGAAGTTGGGGACAAAATCATTCTTACAACACTACCTACTACAACTATGCAAATGATACACAGAATGACAATCATACAACATTGATGATGAATTCGATAAGTGTGCTAGAGAATGAAGATCTCAAGGTATTCTATATTGACTTTGGTTGTTCAAATCATTTGTTAAGAAATATATAATTGTTATCAGAACTGGAAGGAGGTATTTCAAATCATATAGTACAAAACGTGATAACACAAAACATAATGTATAGTCAATTGGAAAAGTAAAGTGTAAGAATGGAGCTGACCCGCTAACAAATGTTTTGTATGTTCCAACAATCCCAAAGAATCTGATTGGCATGGGACAGATAGTAGAAAAAGGTTTTCAAGTCAGGTTTACAAATGAAGGAGTATTTGTTGAAGATCTAGAGAATGGATACAATCAAATTGTCTATGCTAAAAAGGAAGGTAGACTTTTTACTCTTAAAGTACAAGGGAATGTTGGTCAAGCCTTGATCACACATGGTGATGAAGTATTTACAGAATTAGACCTCTGGCATAAGAGGTTAGGACACTTTAATAAAAACAATCTGTAAGAGGATTACCAAATATGAAGAATCAACATATAATTCATAAATGTGAAGCCTGTCAGATGGGAAAAGAAAACATGTTACCATTTTAGAAGAAGAGTTACAAACATGATGGGATGCTAGAACTCGTACGTACAGATGTATGGGGACCGACAAAAGAAGGATCTATCAGCGGCTCAAGGTATTATGTTCTTTCCATTGATGATGCAAAAAGATGGATAACTCTTTATGTTTTGAAAGAGAAATCAGAAGTGTTTGTAGCTTTCAAGCATTTTCATGCATATGCTCAAAGAATTCCAAGACAAAAACTCAAAAGGCTAAGGTTTGATGGAGGAGGAGAATATTTTTCTCAAGAATTCAATGATTATCTGTGGAATGCAGGTATCAAAAGAGAAATAACTTGCAGGTATACACCGCAAAAAAATGGAGTAGCAGAAAGGAGAAACCGAACTCTAGTTGATTTTGCCAGAGCAATGTTAAAGGAGAAGAATTGTCCAAATTATCTTTGGGCTAAGGCTGTAAATACAGCCACATATCTTGTAAACAGATTACCATGTGGAGCTTGAAATGGAATGTCCCCTTATGAACCTTGGTGGGGTAACAAACCAACACTTGATCATGATCAGTTGCTTATGCTTATGTACCATCACAACTTAGACATAAGCTTGAACCAAAAGCTGAAAATATGGTAATGGAGAACTCAGGAATAGAGAGGCTCTGACCACGAGTTTTCTTTACATCTTTTATAGTTGACTGATTTCAAATTTGAATTTGAATTGTTCATTGGCTCTCACTAAAAGTAGTCCTCCAATCTAGGAGATATTCCCTCAATTGAAGTTGTGACTTTTCCGCTAATAAACTCCACGAGTTTAGTGGTGGTTACAATGATTCTCCCAAGTCAAAATGACTTTTACAAATGGTAAAGATAAAAGATCTTCCTAGCAATGGTTTCCATGGAGCTTCAATTATTGATGAACTTCTAGCCAAATGTGTAGGCTTGAACTTTACACCAACACTATGTACCTTGGAGCATCATCCTTAAATAGTTATAACAGAACGTATAACTTTTAGATTTGAAGGACTCCAAAAACTTGCTATTTATGGACGTGATTCTTCTTAGAAAAATATTCACTGCTCACTCACTGATAACAATTGCCTTGAGAGCTTTCAAAAATAGCTAAATGAAGACCTTAATTCACTATTAAAAGTTATGTCAATAATTTAGAGTGAGTATATGTTGACGCGACGTAAACTGCGGAATTCGCCACGCCACAAGAACTAAGCTAGAGTGATATTAGAACACCTCTATAATCGTCAGTAGCTTAGCAACCTTTTTGAAAACTGAAAACTTTATAACTATATTTAATGAAATCTGAAAATTCACTTTACAAAAAAATTTGCCTTTTCTTTAGGCTTTAATTCTGATCTGATTTACTTTAGTCTTTACAAATCTTTATTTGTTTACTATTAGATATTCTTTTCGCCACTTAAATGTGCCAAAACTCTGTTTTGAACTTACTGGAATATCACTGAAACTTCACCGGGCTGTTACTGGACTATCACCGTAATATCACCGTAATTGTACCAGAATGTTACCGGAATCAGCTACAATTCTTTTTGTGATTACTTCAAATGGTTATAACTGAAGTAAGGAAGTAATACCTGAACTTCCTTTAGTGAGTAAACTCTGCCTAAAGTTTGAGGAAAAACTTCATCAGTTTTGGATGCCTTTACTGTCAGACACAATACTGTGTGTACATGTCCCGTTTCACAAAACTCTTTTGATCAGTTTGTAGTTGAGGCTAGTAGCTTCAAGATAAGCTATCATTCATGAAAAACTTTACACTATACTATGAGATCTAACTTGTAGAATGTTGGAACATCAAGCTTACACTATTCTTGAGGTGGATTTGATCTTCATCAAAGGCTATCGCGTCGAAAGAACATTTGTTGGAGAGTTCTTTTTCATATGCTCATTTATTGTATTTTTTGAGAGATTTTTGATGGTTCATTTACCGTTGTAAAAGCCTTGAGCTTTACACATGTAAAGGTAGAAAGATAGAGCCCAAATCCCACGAATTTGTGGTGGTTGAAGTTGCATTCAATCAAGCAATCAATCACCTAAAAGTAGATCAAACTAGATCTTCACTTTTCCTAGATTGTAGGAAAGTGAATTGATTCCCTCCAACAACCATTCCCACCTTCATTTGAATTCAAATTCAACTTGTAAAAGTTGTGGAACACTCCTAGAGGCTATATAAGGACTTGAAATCACTTGTACATTACATGGAAGCAATATACATACACTTGTGACCATCATTGTCTTGCTCCTTCAATTTCTGCATCATCTTCTTCGCCAACTGCAGAGGCTGCTTCTCTCTCTACGGAGCTCCAAATTAAGTGCAAGAGGACTCATTGGAAAGGAATCAGTGTCTAGTTTACGCATGTAAATTTTCATAGCATTTGCTTCAGCAGATTTGGAGAAATCTGAGTTTTTCTGCCTCGGGGTCAATCTCTGTGTATTTCTGAAAAATAGGAAGTACCACCGGTGAATGTCGCATTCATTCCTATAGCATATTTTGCTTATTCCTTATACTTTTGTGCATTCCATACACTCAACCCTATGTTTATCACTCCCATAAAAGGATTTTTTCTAATTGTAATCACGCTGGTCGCTATGGGCATTTGAAGTTCATTGTCTCTTCCATAGATAGTAAGTTTTTTGAGCTAGTCGACCCGTGAACCTATCTGTTTTGTATCGACTCATTCTCCTTGATGCTGCAAGGTACATAGTGTGTTTCTTTGCACTTATAGCATGCCTATAAGGTCTATTTGAGTCTCCAAAAGCTCAAGGGCTGGTCTTGTGCTGGGTGACGGCTTTCCGTCAATGATCGAGAAGCTTGATCGACACAACTACATGGCTTGGCAAATCAGAATGGAGGCCTATTTGCAAGGTAGAAATCTTTATGGAATTGTAGCAGGTGATGAAGCTATGCCTATTCCAAGATCCATAGGAGGACCTACACAAGAGGAGACAGATAAGATCACACTTTGGTGCGCAAGGGATGCTCAAGCAAGGTCGTACATACTTAACTCTATCTCTGACTTTCTATTACTACATATTAGAGGATGCAAGACATCTCAAGAGACATGGGATGCCCTCGAGACTTTCTTTTCAGCTAGTAACAAAGCAAGAAAGAATCATCTTTGGAACGAGTTCAACCAAATGAAGAAGACACCTAAACAAACCATCACAGAGTTTGTTACCAAGGTCAAGGAGGTTGCGGATCAGTTAGCATCCATTGGAGAGCTAATTGAAGAAGAGGTCATCATGAGACAAATTCTCAACGACATTCGAAGTGATAAGCAATGGGAATCCTTCACGACGGCTTATGATCTCATCATGGATGTGCAGACTCCAGACTTCAATATCTTTCTTGGACAACTCTTCAATCAAGAAGCCAATAATAACATAAAGGAAGGTAACCCTTATCATGGAAATTCATCTAGTGCTCTACATGCAGATAAGAAGGACAAGAAGCAGAAAGGCAAGAAGAAGGAAGAAGATGAAGAAGAGACTTCTCAAGCCAACTTTGCAAGCAAGAGCAAGTGGAAAGGGAAGAAGAAAGGACCAAAGCAAGACAAAGCCAAAGGTCAGAATGTTCAACCTTGTGCCATATGCGATAAGACCAACCACACCACTCAGAATTGCTGGTTCAATGGGAAGACCCAGAAAAGAAGTGGAAGAGGTGGATATGGCAGCAATAGAGGCAGAGGTGGACACAACTTCAACAATAACAATAGAAGCTATAATAGAAGGGACTACAACAATTACTCAGAAGATCAACCACATGAAGACTCATTGCTTCTTATGAATCTAAGCCACAAAGAAGGTAAAGAAGATGATCATTTTTTCTACATAGATTCAGGATGTTCGAATCATGTTGCAGGCAACATTGCTCTTCTATCTGACTTGGAAAGTCCAAAGCATAGACATGAAGTGCAAACAGGGGATGACACAAAGCACAATGTGGAGAAGATTGGTAATGTCAAAGCTTCCAATGGAAGGACAAACATTCTAAGTAAGGTTCTCTATGTACCCACTATCACTAAAAACCTAATAAGTGTAGGCCAAATAGTTGAAAAAGGCTTGCAAGTTAGGTTCATCCAACATGGAGCTTTCGTGGAAGATACATGTCAAGGCTTCAAGAAGATAGCCCGAGGTGAGAAGCATGGTAGGCTCTTTACTTTTGAAGTAGGAGATACCAGGAACATAGCTCTGTTCAACTTTGGGTCTCAAACCCTAAGTGAGCTTGAAGTGTGGCATAAGAGACTTGCTCATGTGAATGAAAGAACCTTGAAGGATATATGCAGGGATCAAAGTGTTCTAGGACTGCCGAACATATCAAAGCAACACATGATCAACAGGTGTGATGCATGTCAGATTGGGAAGGCACAAAGACAACCATTCAACCACAAAGGCTACATCCACAACAACTTATTGGACTTAGTACATAAAAATGTATGGGGACCAAGTCAAGAACCTTCATTGGCAGGATCAAGGTATTATGTCTCATTTATTGACGACCATAGTAGATGGACTGTTCTATACTTTATCAAGAGTAAGAATGAAGTGTTTGATTGCTTCAAGAAGTATCTTGCACATGTGGAGAATCATACAGGTAGATCACTAAAGAAGCTCAGATCTGATGGAGGGGGAGAATACTTCTCCAAAGAGTTTGATGAGTTCTTGCAGGACAAAGGTATCAAAAGGGAAGTGACTACTAGGTACTCTCCTCAACTAAATGGAATTGCAGAGAGGAGAAACAAGACATTGGTTGGATCAACCCAAATAATGCTTGACGAGAAGAAGTTGCTACATTATCTATGGGCAGAAGCTATTTCAACTGCAGTGTACCTCGTCAATAGACTACCATCCAAATCACTTCAAGGTATGACTCCTTATGAAGCATGGCATGGAAGAAAACCTAGTCTTGGACATTGCAAGGTTTTTGGTTGTTTAGCTTATGTTCATGTACCATCACAAATAAGAGGTAAGCTAGATGAAAGGGCAACAAAGGCAGTGTTTATTGGATATGATTCAACTCAGATGGGTTACAGATTCTTCAATCCTTCAACCAAGCAATTCACTACAAGTAGAGATGTTGTGTTTAAAGAACACAGGTCTTGGTATGATGAAGACAAACAAAAGGTAACACTACCATATGATCTTGATTCTGACTCTCATCAATTAGGAAGCAAGCATGATACACATGTCTAGGATCCAAGAAGTGATACACATGATGACCAAGATGAAAGAGAAAGGGATTACAAGCTATGGAAGTCAAGAGGCAAAGCAAAGATGCAAGAGGTTGGAGAATGCTCCAAACAAGCACCTAGAAGATCAGCAAGAGAGAAGAAACAACTAGAAAGGTATGGATATGATTCCAGATTTGTTACGAAGCATTCAATCTACTTGGCAAAAGACTCTATTTCAGAGGAACCCTCAACCTATGAAGAGGCAAAGGGAAACCCTAATTAGGAAAAGGCCATGAATGAAGAGATAGATGCATTGAAGGAGATGGACGCTTGGGATTTGGTTCCAATGTCGCCGAATCAAAAGGTAATTGGTTGCAGATGGGTATATAAAGTTAAAAGAAATTCAGATGGATCGGTTTACAGGTACAAGGCAAGATTAGTTGCCAAAGGATGCTCACAAACTCATGGTATAGACTATGAGGAAACATTCTTGCCAGTTGCAAAGGTGACTACAATCAAGACATTGATAAGTGTAGCTGCTGCAAGGAATTGGAGACTCCTCCAACTTGATGTGAAAAATGCATTCTTAAATGGTTGGATAAGTGAAGAGGTATACATGTCACAACCACCAGGTTTTGAAAACCCTAATCATCCATCTTATGTTTGCAAACTTAAGAAAGCATTGTATGGATTGAAAAAAGCTCCAAGAGCTTGGAATTACAGGTTGGTTACATATCTTCAAGATCAAGGGTTCAAAGCTAGCAGCTCAGATCCTTCTCTATTCATCAAAAGGGATCATAATGAGGTTATCTATCTATGTGTATATGTAGATGATATTATTGTGACAGGTGATGATCTAAATGACATTCAAAGGATCAAGAGACACATGCAAGAGGAGTTCAAAATCAGTGACCTAGGTGAGCTCACATATTTTCTAGGTATGCAGGTGATATATACAGATGAAGGAATGTATTTGACTCAAAGAAGATACATTCAGGATCTTCTTCTCAAGTTCAAAATGGAGAACACTAAACCTGCAAGTACACCTTTGGAGATGAATCATAAACTAAGTGTTTATGAAGGTGAGAAAATTGAAGACATTAAAGAGTATCAAAGCTTGGTAGGTAGCTTCATATATGCTACTCATACAAGGGTAGACATCTCATATAGTGTGGGAGTGCTTAGTCAGTTCATGCACTCACCCAGAAGACCACACATGGATGCGGCTAAGAGAGTACTTAAGTATCTCAAAGCTAAAATCAACAAAGGTATATTCTATCCTTACTCTTCAGATTTGGATATCTAAATCTACTCAGATGCAGATTGGGCAGGAGCTAAGGATGACAGAAAAAATACATCTGGTTACTTAGCACTTGCAGGTTCGAAGCTAGTGTCATGGAGTTCCAAAAAGCAACCAACAGTTGCTTTATCTTCAACTGAAGCAGAGTACAGAGGCTTGACCATAGCAACTCAAGAGGCAATATGGTTAAAAGCATTGTATACAGATTTGGGACTAGTGAGTTCCAAACCTCACATATTTGGAGATAATATAAGTTCCATGCATCTAGCGGCAAATCCTATTTTCCATGCGAGAACCAAGCACATAGAAGTCCATTACCACTTCATCAGGGAGAAGCTCATGGCAAAGGAGATTGACATTTCTTTTGTTCCTACTGAAAATCAAGTAGCAGATATGATGATGAAGGCACTTGATGGAATAAAGCTTTGTAGATTCAAAGCTATGGCAGGTATTCAACCTATCAGAGAATAAAGACTCAAGCATACTTTAGCTTGAGGGGGAGCTGTTGGAACATCAAGCTTACAATATTCTTGAGGTGGATTTGATCTTCATCACAGGCTATCGCGTCGAAAGAATATCCCTTGGAGAGTTCTTTTTCATATGCTCATTTATTGAATTTTGAGATTTTTGATGGTTCATTTACCATTGTAAAAGCCTTGAGCTTTACACATGTAAAGGTAGAAAGATAGAGCCCAAATCCCACGAATTTGTGGTGGTTGAAGTTGCATTCAATCAAGCAATCAATCACCTAAAAGTAGATCAAACTAGATCTTCAATTTTCCTAGATTGTAGGAAAGTGAATTGATTCCCTCCAACAACCATTCCCACCTTCATTTGAATTCAAATTCAACTTGTAAAAGTCGTGGAACACTTCTAGAGGCTATATAAGGACTTGAAATCACTTGTAAATTACATGGAAGCAATATACATACACTTGTGACCATCATTGTCTTGCTCCTTCAATTTTCTGCATCATCAATAATCTTGCAGAGGCTGCTTCTCTCTCTCCAGAGCTCCAAATTGAGTGCAAGAGGTTTCATTGGAAAGGAATCAGTTTCTAGTTTACGGGTGTAAATTTTCATAGCATTTGCTTCAGCAGATTTGGAGAAATCTAAGTTTTTCTGCCTCGGGGTCAATCTCTGTGTATTCCTGAAAAATAGGAAGTACCACCGGTGAATGTCGCATTCATTCCTATAGCATATTTTGCTTATTCCTTATACTTTTGTGCATTCCATACACTCAAACCTATGTTTATCACTCCCATAAAAGGATTTTTTCTAATTGTAATCACGCTGGTCACTATGGGCATTTGAAGTTCATTGTCTCTTCCATAGATAGTAAGTTTTTTGAGCTAGTCGACCCGCGAACCTATCTGTTTTGTATCGACTCATTCTCCTTGATGCTCCAAGGTACATAGTGTGTTTCTTTGCACTTATAGCATGCCTATAAGGTCTATTTGAGTCTCCAAAAGCTCAAGGGCAGGTCTTGTGCCGGTTGTCTTGACCAAACTTCATCGCTTCGAAACACACTTTTCTACCTTCGACAAGCTTCTCCAAGTTCTTTCATAGAAGTACCGTAAAATGTGCACTGAGAAAACTATAACTGTTAACTAACTTTCACAGTAACATGAAATCACTTAGATTTCTTCACACACAAAGAATGCGCTCAAATTCTTCCACACAAGCATGCATTTTCTATTAGAGAAGATGTGTACAAAACGGCTTGGCCTCACTTCGCTCAAAGCCATGAAAAGCTCTCCTATTCTGAGTAGTTCTTCCTTACCATCTCTCTTACAAATGAATACCTGACAGTTCAGGTTCTACTTATTCATCTCTATATATGTACATACTTCTGTATCTCAACTCTCTTGTGCATACATTCTTCTATTCAAAACTCACTTATATACATATTTGTTCCGAGACTCAAAACTCGTAACTCTCGAAGTTTCTATGAACTATATTATAGTTGTGAATTTTTCCCTTCACTAAGGCTTGATTTTTTTGAATGCTTTGTTTTTGCTTCTCTTCGTCTTTCTTCATCCTTCATATGTCTTCATGTCTTTATGTCTAATTAGTGAGTGATTCTTCAACAACTCCCCCTCAATCACTAATTAGCATCCTCTGATCTTTCATATATTCTTCTTTTCTTTTATTCATGCCATTTCTTTGAATCTGCTTGTCTTTACTCCATCCAAGCTCTTTGTCATAATATCTACAATCTCATCTCTTGTAGGAGTGTATACTATTTCAATCTCCTTCTCCATTACCTTTTCCCTTAGGAAATGATATTGAATCTCTATATGATTTGTTCTTGCATGAAATACTAGATTTGCTGCAAGATACAACAAACTCATATTATCTCCATGTATGATAGGTATACCTTGATCAATCCCCAAGCTTTTGAACAAGGTTTGCATCCATATCACTTCTTGAGTTGCTTCCACAAGTCCTTTATATTCAGCTTCAGTTGACGATAAAGCCACTGTATGCTGCTTCTTTGAACACCAGCTAACAAGCTTATCTCCTAGGTATATCATATACCCATGTGTTGACCTTTTGTCATCTTGACTTCTTGCCCAGTCTGAGTCACTGTATGCTCTCAGCTTTATGTCTGATGTAAAAGGATAATATAATCCTTCTTTTATAGTTCTTTTGATATATCTAAGAACTCTCTGTCCTGCAACCCAATGTTGATCCTTCGGATAATGCATAAACTTTGAGAGAACTCCTACTGCATAACTAACATCTCGTCTTGTTAGCGTAGCATAAATCAAACTTCCCACTAAATATTGATACTTCCTCATATTTTTAAACTCTGCACCATCATATTTGCTGAGTTTATGATTGACCTCAAGTGGTGTTGAAGCTTCTCTGCAATTCTCCATGTTAAACTTCTTCAGTAAGTTGAGAAGATACCATTCTTGCGAAACATATACATCATGATCTGTATATGTGACTTCCATTCCAAGAAAATATGATAACTTTCCTAGATCACTGATCCTGAACTGTTTCTCAAGAAATCTCTTTACCTCCTTGATTCCTTCTTCTGAAGTACCTGTGATTATAATGTCATCTACATAAATACAAATGTAGATCATACCTTCATTTGTTCTCTTAATGAGTAGACTTGCATCTGCCTTTGAACCTTGGTATCCAAGATCATTGAGATACTTCACAAGTCTGTAATTCCAAGCTCTTGGAGCTTGCTTTAATCCATAGAGTGCTCTTCTTAATCTACAAACATGATTTGGGTAACTGGAACTTACAAACCCTTCAGGTTGTTCCATGTAGACTTCATATGATATATATCCATTTAGAAATGCATTCTTTATGTCCAATTGACTTAGCTTCCATCCTTTTGATGCTGCTATAGCAATTATTGTTCTTATGGTTGACATCTTTGCCACCAGACTGAATGTCTCATCATAATCTATGCCATGCATCTGAGCATAACCTTTGACTACCAGTCTAGCTTTGTATATGGCTATTCTTCCATCTGCAAGCTTCTTAACTTTGTAAACCCATTTATTTCCAATCACTTACTTACCATTTGGTTTTGGAACAAGTTCCCAAGTCTTGTTCTCTTCAAGCACATTGAAGTCCTCCTTCATTGCTTCTTCCCATTTTTTCTTACCTTTTGCTTCACGGTAATTCTGAGGTTCTTCATCTTCCTTTACTAAGTAAGCATAGTTTTTCTGAGTCAAATAAGAAGTATCATACGAATACCTTGTTGGTTGTTTCCTTAATCTATTTGACCTTCTTGGTTCATACTCTTCATGTGTATCTGAATACACTTCTTCATCAAATCTCGGTCCATCTTCATTTCTCATAGTTAATCCAATCCTGGATGTACTTGCCTGCATATAATCTTCATCTCCATTCACCTGCATATGTGATTTACCTTTTTCATTTCTTCTTATCTCTTCTTCAAATGTTTCATCATTATGCTCTTTATCTGCATACCAACTCTTCTCTTCATCAATGTCACATCTCTGGAAACAATAAACTGTTTGGTTAAAGGACTCCATAACCTATAACCCATCTACTTGTCTTTTTGGATGCTTCCGACATTGCCATTGGTAGTGTACTGATGCAGCAGACAGATAATGGTTTCGTCCAGTCTATTATGCGAGTTGTAGATTGGCCCCGACAGAGCACAACTATTCAGTTATGGAACAAGAATGCCTTGGCTTAGTGTATTCGGTGAAGAAATTTCGACATTATCTGTTGGGATGATGCTTCACCTTTCACGTAGATCATGCCGCATTGGTATACCTTGTGCGCCAACAACCTTTGGGAGGCCGGTAGCCCGTTGGGTATTGTTGCTTCAAGAGTTTGACTATTCAGTAGTACATCGACCAGGGTCAGCACACGCGCTTGCTGACTTTCTCTCTCGGTTTGATTCCGGTGAACTTCCAAAAGGAGTTGATGATACAACACCCGCTATTTATGCAGCAGAGACGGTACAGGATGATCAGCAGGAATTGTCGGTACCCTCTTCTTACTACGACACTTTGCTTCTGTTCTTGACCAGTGGATGTCTGCTTGGCACGACCTCTTCAGCTGCTCGACGAAGATTAGCCATGTATAGTCGACGATTTCGGCTAATTGTAGGGCAGTTATATTATATGGATCACTTCGGCATGTTGCTCAGATGTGTTCCCCCACATGAAATTGCTTCCGTAATTACAATGGCTCATTCTGCCCCAACCGGAGGACATTTTGCGATTGACCTAACACACCGGAAGATCCTATAGAGTGGTTTATGGTGGCCTACAATGCACCGTGATGTAACCCAGTATGTGCGGCAGTGCGATGCGTGTCAATGTTCCGGCCAGCCCTTACAGCGACACCTTTTTCCACTCCAACCAATTGTGCCTCTTGAACCTTTTCAAAAATGGGGTGTGGATTTTATTGGCCCCATTACTCCTCCTACGACGGTTACCAGCAACCAATACATTCTGACATGCACGGATTATGCGACTCGATGGGCCGAAGCTTGGGCTCTTCGGTCAGCTACAAATGTTGTGATAGCTAAATGTTTGATGAAGGATACTTTTCCACGCTATGGGTTACCCTTGGAGATAGTAACTGATCAAGGTACACACTTTGCAAATACATTAATGCAAGTGCTTACTAAAACCTTCCAAATTCTGCATAAGTTCAGCTCACCGTATTATCCACGAGCGAATGGACTTGCGGAGAGTACAAATAAATCCCTGCTGACCATCTTAAAGAAACTGGTATTGGAATGCCCTGAAAGATGGGATCAATTCCTACCTGCTGTATTATGGGCTTATCGTACCACATACAAAGTGGCGACTTGAACAACTCCTTTCAAGTTGGCATATGGATTGGAAGTGATTGCTCCTATGGAATTGGTGGCTCCTAGTCTACGAGTGGCCCTTGAACGGAAGTTATTACCGGAAGAATATTTTCCCTTTTGATTGGAGGCTTTACGGTCTCTGGATGAACAACGTCTTGAGAGTTTCCTGGTGCTGTAGGAAGTGCAACTTAGGCAAGCCAAAACCCATGATCGTTTCCTCAAAACCCCTGTGTTTATGGTAAACCAATTAGTACTCTTTTATAATGCTAAGTTTAACAGGTCCATCGAAAAGTTTAAATTGCATTGGTTCGGTCCCTACCGTAATAGAGAACAAGTGGGACTTGCAACTTTTCAATTATCCACCTTAACCGGTGTCCTACTGGCTAAAGCGATCAATGGCTCCAAGCTTCGCCCCTATTATTCATCATCTCCATCTTCATGATGTGTCATCAGTATTTTTAGTTCTTTTTTTTACCATTTTTCTCACTCGACTTTCTTTCCTTACCTCTGTGTTTCGGTTGACCGATTGACCATAATCGTTGTGTTTTCCTACCTAATTATGATTAGTGGCCACCTTCTCTGTCTTTGATTATGTTAATGTGCGCATGTCGCCATTACGTTGGTATATTTCCAATACTGCGTTATGATTAGGGTTCTTACCACCTAATTTTTCTAGTGTTTCTACTTAATCTTGTTCTTCTCGCTATTAGTCGCTATTGTGCCCTTGTGTGTTTGTGACCCTTGCGTGCTTTGTGTTTTCGACTGTTTTTGAGTGCGCCATGGAAGCTCTTGTGAACATCGTAACCTTCCGTGCGGGTCTCACTCCAGATGTGAGTGAGTACTTGCGTGCTCGAGGGCTCTTGGCCTTCGCTGAATTGCCTTGGCACTCAGTGGAGTGTCATCCCTTCTGTGCGCAGATTATATCTTCCATAGCCACCATGCCTGCTACCGAGCAATACTAGCCATTAACATGCTTAAACCCTCATGTTGTCGTTACGTTCAACATTGTCGTTGAGGGGTTTTGTCTCCCTCAGGAGGGGTTGGTCGATGGACCGCTTCTCCCTATGGCAACAATGAAAGAACTTTTTCCCCGGCACTCATCTAATGAGTTTGCCATTTTTTGTGGTCCGGACCCGAGCGCACCCCGCTTCGATTTCTTGTAGCAGCCTTAAATCTTCATAAACGATTTTATGGTATCTCCCATCCGTTCTATTCCATGATAGACATTGCCTCTAAAGAAACCATCAATTTACGTCATTCTTCTTCCGGCGCATTCACCGTGAATGCCAAGCAGTTACCAAGCGAATAGCCAAGAACGAGATTCTGAGAACTCGGCTGTCGCATTTGCTCACCCTTCTTCTTCCGGTGATACAAGTAGTGCAACCACCTCCAATGAATACCATGCTTTTACAGATGTTGGAGGAGGATGATGACGAAGATTTGCTACACTTCTTCCAGCGAAAACGCAGGCGCATTAGCCCATCGCAAAGCCAAGTGCAAGGTTCAACCGTAATGCACGAGGTTGAAGTCTTCCATGATACAGCCATGACTTTATAGGGCACATCGGCACAATCTTCTCCTAGCAAGCAGCAAGAGCCCCATGTGATTATGGAAGATGCCGTTGAAGTTCAACCACAGGATGAACTAAAGCAATTGGATGCTGAGCCTCTGACAGAGACCGTGGAAGATACCGCTGTCAGTGAATCTCATCCTCCTTCTCCACCAACTGTCGACGCTCAAGAAGACATGGTCACGCAACTGACCTATGAAGAAGAGACGGTTAACGAAGTCGTTTTATCGGTACCTGAGAATGAGACCGGAATAGTCCTCGTTCTGACCTCTCTTATCCCCCTTCCTCCTCCAACCACCATTCTTGCTGATGCTGAAGTTCCTCCCGCTGCACCTTCAATTGTCATTCGTGAGGCATCGACCAATCTCCTATCCTCTGCTGACTACTCTCCACCATCATCACCTCACCTGCTCTCTGCCTCATCATCACAGCCTCCTCCTTCTCTTCCTCCAACAGTAATGTTCACTGAATTGGCATCCATGGGCCAACTACTCATTCAATTCTCCCAGCAGTTGCCTCTGCAGATGAAGATGGCCACTCAGAATATTCAACAGGAGCTGCAGAGCAAGGTTGATCTTCTAGAAGCGGACATTGCCCCCTCCAAGAAGAAGTCCTTGAAGTCAAAGCTGAAATTCACTCTCTGCATAATCAAATTCAGCAACTGCAAGAACAATTAGCCGAAAAGCCAGTATCATTGCTCAACAAGACACAAAAATCACAGGCTTGAAGCAAGAAGTTGCAGATAAGACAAATGCTATGACAACATTAGGCAATGAGCTCCATACTACACAGGATGCACTCAGTGTTTTAGAAGAAGCTTCCTAGTCGCTTGCTACTAATGTACTTAAAGTTGAAGCTGAATTGCATAAGGTCACTGAGCAGCTGTTCCAGAAAGATAACGAATTGTCTGTTGAAATTGTTGTGACGATCCAGTTGAAGAAGGAACTTGTAGGTGTGCAAAAGGAGAGAGAAGCCTTCTACAAAACAATGCAGTTTCAAGCCCAGGAACTTGAGAGAAGAGAGAAGCAATTGGGAGTTTAGGCGGATAGGCTCTTGTGCATTGATGCAGACATAGTTGAAATCAAGCTCCGATGAGATGTTGCTATTGCCAATGAGTTTTATCTCCAGGAGTCATTTTTGCAGACACAGACAGAATCACTAGTAAGTCAGGTCATAGCTACCAGTTCAGTTAGAACTGATGCACAGTTGATTGAACCTGCAATTTTGAAGGATATGTTAGATTCCCTAAAGCAAAAGATTACCCGTACCTTCAAATTAGCTCGCTCTATGTATGTACAGGGCATCATAGATGAACCTTGACTGTGTAATTACCATTTTTGGGTTCGAGTCAAACGTGTGTGCCAATGTCAGCCGCCGGAAAGGAACTCCTTAATTTTGTAATATCCCTAAAAAGTCACACGCATAACGCGTAGCACAAAAGTTGTAACTCTTGACAAATTTAATGAAAGAAGAGTCGCATGAAGCAGTGGGCGTCGTGTCGCCAGACTGTTCATCTGGGCGAGAGCCTGCAGTGGAGCGCGGGTTTGCCGAAATTCTATGTATACTGTGTGTCTCGTCAATTATGTTAATGAAGTTCAAATCAGTAATTAAGTTTATTGAAGTATTAAGTTAACTAAGGTTCTGGTGATGCTATGAACTGCTCGGATATATGTCTGATGGTGGAGAACATTGTACGACGCAATTAATTACTTTATACTGAAGGATGTTGTAATACGCAGATAGATAGGAGTTTCGGGTTGATGCATGAAAATATGTGAAGATGGATATAATGAACCTGTAGATTGGGGAAAATACAAATAGGGCCTCTGTTTTTACAGAACCCTAACCATCCCAAGAACCCAGAGTTGAATTAACTTTAAACAGTAAAGGTTTAGCAATTTTAACACTCGAAAAACAGAGTCAAAGCAACGACAAAGAATGATGCTCAAATGATGGCTAAGTTCTTATTCAAGAATGTGTTCACTAGATATGGATTACCAATAGAGTTAGTAAGTGATAGAGGTATGCGCTTCTTGAATGAAGTCATTGAAAACCTTCTCCAAGAATTCTTGGTGATATATAAGAAGTCTACCTCCTATAATCCACAAGCTAACAGACAAGCTGAGAGCACAAATAAGATCCTATGTAACATATTGACAAAACGGGTAAATAATAAACGCTCTGATTTGGATAAAAAACTTCATCATGCTGTTTGGGCTTATCGAGTTGCCTACAAAACGGTACTCAATGCCACCCCATTTCAGATGGTCTTCGAACAAAATGATGTGCTACCATTGGACTTCCTAATCCAAGCTTTAATAGTATCACAAGAGCATGATTGGAATGGACACGAGTTGTCCTCTAGGATCTTTGATCTTGAACACTTAGGTGAGACCAGGTGCATTAGGCGAAATAATTTAAGGCGATTAGGCCTAGATGTCAACCTCAAAGCTCCACGATGTCACATGGCCATGTGCCAAACATTTGGTGCAATAGCTTCTCGAATCATCAATCTACGTTCATTTGTGACCATAGAGGTAGGAGAAGGAAAGAGTGTAAGGACTCTAAAAGCCTTGATTGACTCAGGTGCAACATCTAGTGTAGTTAGATTCTCATACTCTCGCGACTTGCAATTGAACATCAATCCCATAGAAGCCTATCTCATAGGATTGGGAGGTGTGGAAACCCCTTGTTTGTCCAAGGTGGAGCTTCCCATCTATCTTCAGGATGTTACAATGAAAGTCCAAATGCTAGTGTGTCAAGATGAGGATCTTATAGTACCACTGGTCTTGGGTCAAGATTGGATCTATGAAAATTCCATCAACTTAAATCTAAGAGGCCAACTTCTTCAAGTTTGGGTACACCAACAATGCATTACATTAGAATTAGAGAATGGCATGCTCACAGATCCACGTGTCACAGATTCTCTTCCTTCTTCTAAGCCTAATCTTAGAGAAAAAAATGTTGTACGTGTCAAAAGCTCTATGATCCAGGAGAACTCAATCATTAGAGAATATTCTCAAAGGTAAGTGGATCTTTCTTCATTTTCAAAGAGTAATGTAGCCACAATAGTTCAACCATAGAGGCAAGCTCAACAACACAGGAGAACTGCTATATCCAATAGAGAAACAACGTTCAAGAAGAAAGTAGTTCTGGGCATGAGGCATATCTGGGTACAAAAAGGAGAGCAACCCTCAGTATTGCCACAAAAATTCCCATCCAAGCAGGCCAACCAAGACAAAAGAGCAACCAAGCAACTAGGACAAGCTCAACCACAAAGTATCTGACAAATTTGGGTGCCTATGAAATTAGCTACAGCTCAACAAGGGCAATTACACATGTGGGTGCCCAAGAAGCTCTTACATGCACAAAACCGTATGCTCTCCCTCATGAGAACAGTCTCAACAATGAAGCCAAGGAGAGGAAAAGATCAAAACCAGGCACCGAGATCAAAAGAAGATCAACTCACCTCTTCGGCCATAGTGAAAAGACAAGCAACAAGGGCATGGGTTTGGAAGCCAAAAGCAATCACAACCCCCACAAAACCAAAGAGCCAACTACGTAGAATAGAAAATTTAAGCAATCACCCAAAGATGATGACGTCCAAAGTAAATTGTATGCAGCTAAACACAGTTCTAAAATGGAGCCCTATAAGGAGGGTTACATCATTTCAAGATCCAATGGACATCTCCAAAAAAAATTGCATCATCTACAAGTAACATCAGAGGCCTCGACATGCAAAAACCATGTGCTCATTGCATAATCTTGTCTTTTGCACCATTCAGGTCATGCACTTCGAGAGTATGCATTAATATAGGGCCACATTACACGGTCGTGCATAGACATAATCGAGAATCCCAGGCACATGAGACAAATTTGACACATGTAAAATATTTTATTCCTACTAACCTCTTTCTTCTTGTTTTATGCCATTTTTCCAAAAAAAAACATAAAAAGCGAGAAAAAAAACAAGAAGGAACAGGACTGTGTGCTTGAAGAATCTCATCAGTGAACCATCAGCAAGGACATCCATCAACAAGCAAGACAAGCCAATGTTCAATCACCATGATGAGAGTTCAACACGAAGTGATGGATATCGATTGATGATGTACTTGGCATGAAAACTATGAAAGCCATCTTTGAAAGAACCAGAGGATATCAAGGTGGCAACAACAAAAGCAAGGAAGCAATCCACCACCAAGAGATGCTCACAATCAACATTGACAACCTCTTTTGAGCAGCTCATAATTTTTGAAAGCTCACAAAGACACCATCAAGCTGGAACACAAGGAAGAAGTACATAAAAAGGGACTACAACTTGCAAGGGATAGTAGTGACAAAATGATAAAAGGGCTGGAGAGCTCATTTTTGAGGTTAGCTTGTTAGGGATTTGAGCTCTTGTAATAGATTTCTTTTGTAATCGAAGTCCTTCCTTTGTTGCACTCTTTGCTCTTACCCGGTGCGTGTGTGTGTATGTGTGTGCATGTTTGTGTGCTTCTCACCCATGCACTTGTGCCATCACTTGCTCATGGTCTTCATACTAGTCCTCACATCTCTGCACATTGACATTTATGAGGTGAATCTCCTCACATTGGTACTTACTATTGTGCTAGAGTGACATGTGGCTTGACTAATCATACAATTGAGAATTGTTTCAGGAATCCTAGAAATCAGAGAGCAAGAGGCTTCAATAGAGGAAGCTATGGAAGAGGATGATCAAACAACTTCAATGCCTACAACAACAACTACAACAATACAAATAACGAAGGATGATATAGAGGAAGAAGAGGTTACAACAATTACATTGAAGAGAAGACACAATAGGACCCACTTCTGTTGATGAACATGACCATGAAGCAAGGTAAAGGAGATGAGCATGTATTCTACATAGGTTCTAGTTGTTCCAATCATGTAGCAGGGAATGTGGTTCTACTATGAGACTTGGAAGATCCAAGGAATAGACATGAGGTTTGAATAGGGGATGACACTAGGCTCTCAGTTGAAAAGATTGAAAATGTGAAGGCCGAGATGGGAATATGAATCTATTGAGTAAGGTATTGTATGTACATACCATAACTAAGAACCTTATAAGTGTTGGACAAATTGTAGAGAAAGGATTGCAGGTAAGATTCACAAGGAATGGAGCATTTGTTGAAGGTCCTCAACAAGGATTCAAGAGAATTGCAAAGGGAGAAAAGTCACGTAGACTCTTTACATTTGACTTACAAGATCCTAGAAATATAGCTCTATTCAATTATGGAGGACAGACCCTATCAGAATTAGACATGTGGCACAAAAGATTGGCTCACATTGGTGAAAGACGTTTGAAGCAAATATGTAGAATACAAAGTTTGCTTGGCCTATCTAATATATACAAGCAACATATGATATACAAATGTAGTGCTTGTCAATTTGGGAAGTCACATTTATGAAGAAAGGTTACATCCATGGTGATCTATTGGAGCTAGTCCACACAGATGTTTGGGGACCTAGCAAGGAATCATCAATTTCAGGATCTAGGTACTTGTGTACCTGAGCCAAGAAGACTCAAGGAATTGTGCCAAAGAGACTAGACCTCATTTGCAACACAAGTGCATATAGTGGGAAATTAACACACGCTTAAATGTCAATCCGATCTAACGACCTAACCAAGTGTATGAGGACATGTGCACACAATGGAAAATGAAGTGGTTCAGCTTACATGCATGAGAAAAGACTAACCCACCTCTCAAACTCACTGAAATACTGAAAGTGTCTGCCGTGATACCTCTTTCAACCGTTTTCAGTAAATCAAGGATTTCTCCCAGCTCCGAACTCTGAATATAGTCAATAGGATACTCACTTCGAAGCTCTCGATGAGACACATCTATTGGAAGTGTTTCACTTGATTCTGACGACTTTGCTTCAAGTTATGACCAAATTAGTGAATGGCAGGAAGCTCCCACAGTCACGCCACAACTCCTACAAGCTCACACACACACCACAGTAGCTCAAAAACAGTGGGGAGGGGTAGACAACAATCTTACACACACATTCCAAGCATTACACACACATAGAAGATCAAAGAGAAGATGGAAATCTGTAGGAAAGAAGCAAATTCGAAATTCAGCATAGTTCCTTCTTCACCATGGCAAAAAGTGTCTACCAAGAGTCACAAAGTGACTTATATACATGTGCCCTAAGTTTGGTCCTTTCACACAAGAGACCGGCACTTTATTACTAAAAAGTGAATTTCCTATTAATTTACAAGGGATATTTTACAACAAGTCTGGATTATGCAACTAGAGGACTCCTCTAATGCATTTGCATGGCTTGAGGGAATTCTCTAAGACTTTGAAGAAGAAAAATCATGCCCATTAATTTGAAAATTTTCGGGCTCTTCTCTTGTGCTTCTTTGCTCTGCAACACTCTCCCCCTCTTTGTCTCTGTCGTCCCTTGACAGGCTTTAGCTTCACGTTGGTTGCTTGCTTAAGTCTTCTGAACACACACACCCAGTGGTTGAAGAAGTGATAAGGAAAGTCAGATAATTTGTTATTTTGTCCGAAATATGTCCTTTTCTTCTGTTTGCCCCTTGGTATTCCTTATATCACACATCTGGGTTGCTGCATTCAGTCGGGCTGCCACGCACGCCACCAGTGACTAGGAATGTGCTGTTCTTAGTCACCCGCTTCAACTTTTCCGGAAATTATTGAAGACGATTTATCTTTTTGTTGGGTCGGATTCATTGATGTGTTAAAATGTTTAACAAACTTTTAGAAGAAAAGGGGGTACCTCTTTCTAACTTTTGGTCTTCTGATTTGTCTTTGTCTACACATCTCTGACCTTTTGTATTGCTTTGAGTCCGTTTACTTCGTTGACAACACACGCTATCAGCGAAATGATTATTACCTGCCAAATATCTTCTTGCACTTCTTCATGTATGCTTCCTCGCCCTGGTCCGTCCTTCCCATGAAATGTCCTGGTTCTGATTGTTCTTTAATTCCACTCCTCAGGACCAGGATGTTTCACGTTGTTGCCTGATGCGTGCCTCTGCGGGGCTTTGGGCAGAGGGTGGTTCTCCCATTTTATAATCTTCATTCTTTATTGCGCAGTTTTTGACTTTGATCTTCTTCTTCTTTTCTTCTTGCTTGATTCCCCTTCCACACGTCCCTCCTCCTGAACTCTATCGTCCCCGACAGGCTTTCTGTGGCGACGTGAATAGGCCTGTATGGCTGCCTGCTCTCTTTGATTCAGCAAATTAGCGTGACATAGCATAAATTCTTTCCATTGTTGTGACTTGACGCCATTCTCTGGTGCTTGTCCGTGATCCGCAAAAAAACTGGTTTCATAAGCCACCAGTCGTGCATTGAGGTTTGAAGTCATTTTGACAAAAAATTCTGAATCTATTTCGAAGATGCCGGTGCAAAATGCTTCTTCAAAAGTCTGCATGTATGTTGACGGCAAAAACATTAGTCTTGAATAATACGCCATCAGGGTTAAGCGGCTCGGGATAGTAGAGAGATAAAAAACGAGCGCTTCGGATCCTTGTGTAATAACGATGAAGTTCAAAAATGTATATTTTGCGTGCTAAAAGACTTTGATTACCGTAAGGATCATACTAAAAATTTTATTCATCATTTTGACTGCTAAATCAGGTTCGGTTGCATATTTTGCAATCCAAAATTCCATTGTTTTTATCATATATTTTTTTGTCGGTAGGTAATTATGTGGCGGACTAGGTAACAATGGATAATTCAGCCATTGATTATTAATGCAGCCTTGTCGCTGTCCTTCCCAAAATTGCGACCAGGAGTGTCTACGGGGTACGGAACAGAATGCTGGATTGACCTGAAGTGCATATGGTGATGCTTCCCATTGTACCCGCAGTGTTGGATTCTTTTCCAAAACTTTGCGCCGCCATACGGGGTCAGCTTTTTCGAATTCTTCTTGAGTATACTTGAATGTGTCATGGCTGAACTGGAGGTTGTTGTCCAGATCCTTATTCATTGTAGTCTTTATATATTTTCACGTTTGTTCTTTAGCTAGTCCGTATGGTACATTGAAGGGCTTCAAAATTTGATCCAAGTTTTTGCTTTCGATTTGGGCCTCCTTCATTACCTGGATTATTTGATCTTCGAACTCAGAAGTAAGCTGGGACACTAGTAGTGCCCTTTCCGGTCGGCTTAGTTCTGCAATGTCCCAACTATTATTTTCAATTTGGACCTCCTATTCCTCCCTTTGTGGCGAATGATATACGGGTGGAGAGAGAGGACATACCTTAGTCTCCTCAGTAGCCTCTCCAGATTTTGGAACTACTGGTGTCCCCTCAATTTCCTTGTGTGCTAGTTGATCCTGTAGTTGTTTTATCATTTCCTTCTTTTGCTTAATTTCTTCCTGTGTCTGCAAAATTGTTTCCTTATTCTTTTGGATTTCCTCTGCCACTATCGCGAGTTGATCTGTATCTTCTTTACACTGCAGTAGGTATCCATTCTCAGATTTTTTCCATTTTTCCCTAAGAGCCACGGTGTCTTCCATGTACCTCTTTTCCCACTCAGCAATGGTGGTTTGCTCCTGCTTGAGCTGGTCTGCATACTTAGCTTTCTTATCTTCCAAGTCTTTGATATCCTTTTTTGGTCTTCCCTAAACGTCTACTGGTTGGTCACTTAGAAGGGCTGTCATGAGCTCTTTATTTCGATTCCTTAGATTTTCGGCCTCTTCCATGTATACCTTTATTTGTGATTCCACTATTTTACTCCTTGCATTCATTCGTGCCTTCTCAGCCTCAATATATCCTCTTTAATTCCTGGAGTTGTTCCTTCAATTCGTCATTTTCCTTCTCTAGAGTTCTGTGTTGCGTTTTGATCTCTTGGACTTCATTTTCTTTCTGTAAGAGCTGCTCCTTTGCTATCTTTAACTCATTACAAAGATTCTTACCAATTTGTTGAAGTTTATGCTTGTCCTACATCACTTGGTCGTAGTCTTCATCAGCCTCAAGCATTAATTGTTGTGTGTCCAGTGCGGTTCTGATCATGTCTTGCACTACTGGCTTGAGCTGAGTGATGTCGACATTCAACCATGTCCTAGGTATGCTTGGAGCTTCTCCGGTTTGCACATCTTTCCCTTGCTCTACATGGATGGTTTTGTTGTGGGGTTGTCTAATTTGTAATTGTATTTTTTGTTCCTTTTCTTCTTCATCCAAAGCAATGACTTTTGTGGCACTCCCTTGAGATGTGACATCCATGGGGGAGTGTTTTGCCACGACCCTTATTGGTGTGAAGGGTTCCTCTTCTTCTACTATCACTTCTTGAGTCTCTTTCTTTGGTACCTTTATTGACACCTCACTTATGGGTGTTGCCTCTTTGATAAGAATGGTGGAAGTCTCATTGATTTTGAGGACATGTGTCCCTTCTTGGTTTGCTTCCTTGCTTGCGATGTCTTTAGTGGGGTGGACGGAGTTGTCATTTACCTTTGTTCCTTCGTCTGCTCTCGTGTAGTCAATTGCATTCAACTCCTCCTAGTGTCCATCATCCTTTGATTCACTTTGAATATCCACATTCAATAATGAAGTGTCAGGTTCTTCTTGTGCATCCGAAGATGAGCTTGAATTATCCAACCCGATTTCTCTATAACGGTGTCCTTTTGTGAGTTTCTTTTTCACTTGCATCTCGTGGTGGGCCTGCTGATAATGGTGCCCTTGCACTGGTAGATTGACTTTCCCTTCCATATATTGATGTGTATCCTCAAAGGCTTGAGTTACGTCTTCCTTTGTAATCGGCCTTTGCTTTTCAATTGTTGTCTTTGGAAGTACGTGCATTCTTTTCATTGCTGGAACTTCTTCTTCCACATGCTTTACTTCCCTTAATCTCTTTGTGCCTCTCATTCTAGGTTGAGAGCTGGTTTCTACCTCTGCCACAATCTTGACTGCTTTCTTCTTTTTTGGTAATGTCACGACCTTGACATATTTAGCCAGAGCAGTCGATGATGGCATTTCTTGCAGGTGCTCTATAATGCCTAAAGCATGGTAAATCAATATAGTCAGAGCTACGTTGCCATTGAGGAACTTCTTGCTGTTCCATTGCTTCTTTGCCTCAAATAACCTCTCCTGTATGTAAGGAGTCAAATTAATCTGATTTCCAATTTGCTTGATTGCATGTGAGAGTAGCTAGACAATAATCTTCTGAGGGGCCGTGTACCGATGCATATTAGGGAAGCAAAAGTGTTGCTGAATGAGTCTGACTTCCTCTTCTATGTCAACTCTATTGATGTCCGTGAAGGTTCTTGTCTTTGCCCCTCGACTCTCTTCCTTTACTATGGTGACACCCTCCTTCTCCCATTCAAAAGCTTCCTTAATAAAATCATGTGTGAATTGGATGACTACCCATTCGCCTACTTTATCCATCACCCTAGCCTTTGGCACCAATGGATCATGCAGTGTTGGTTGTAATGTATTCATGACCTGTGTGCATCTTTGAAAGTCGGGCTTATAGATTGGCAATTCAAAATATTTATGAATACCCGCTTTCTTCATGATGGCAATGGTCGATGGGAGTTCATGCAAAACTCTGAAGTCTTGGGACATGATCGGAAATTGATGATCTATATCCATGATTTTTATAGTTGCCAGGAAGAGATACTCCCCAGCCGATTGTTCTTCTCGAAACCAATGTCCCTTTGCTTTGGTGATACTCTGGAGAGGAAATTCTAATACTTCCTCTTGAACTGTTGCTTCCGAGTCTTCAGAAGCCATCTGCACTCGTAAGGGAAAGTGCATTAGTTCAATGGAAAGCATATCAATTATGCAGTGCATGGCAGTGAGATATTGTCGTTTCGTCGCTCCGTTTCCCTTGATTCTATAAGTGAAGTCTCTTACCACATCTTTTTATTTCTTTTCCTGAAAGAAAACATCAGGTGCCGAATGCTTGGCCTTATAATGTGGCCCTATTATGCATACTTTAGGTGCATTTGATACTTCATGAGTGCAATTGGAATCTCTGTCGTTCTGATGGTCCACTCCTTGTCATTGCTTGGGTGTTCAAATCCTTTTCGTTGTCGCTTTGGTAGGTCGTTGCATTTCTTTTATTCCTCTGGCTTCCTGTGTTCTCTCGATTTTCTCTATTGTCTTAGTGCTAGAGGTTCTACTCTTCGTGAGTCTAAGACAAGTCTGTCTTTGCTTTGTCGTTGGAGTGTTTTGATGTAATGTTTCCCTCTCTTTGCATATCTGTTGCGTGGTTGTTTGTCTAACCTTCTTGGGAATCCATATCTATTGTCGTGCCCTCTGAGCTTCAATTAAAGGCTTAGGGAGCCACACTTGCAAGAGTCTTTTGGTTTTAGATTTCTGTGAAACTGGTTTCTTGTTCTCTTTTGTCTCCTCCTGAGGTGGTGTTGAAGTCTCTGATTTATGCACTTGATCTTTGCATACCCATCTAAATGCGGCCTTTCCTTGATGCGAGTAACTGACTATTGTTGTCCACCTTGGGGATCTTGTTTTTGTGTGAGAAACTCCATTAGAGGTGGTCCTCTTAGTGTCTGACCATTCATTAACTGCATGGGATAATTTCACCTCTTCCTTGGGCACATTAGGGTTTGAGCTTCCTGCTTCTTCTAGGTTGGTTTCTGAGGTATTGGAGCTGGAATCCTGTTTCCTTAGCACTTCTCTGCGTTTTGTTGTACGCTCGTTGACTTTTGGGTGTTGCGAATGCTTCTCTCCTAAGAGACTAAAAATTTTCTTGTGCCCTATCTTGGCTGAAATATAGCCTTGAGCTAGGTTGATGCTTACTTCATTCTCAATGATCCAATCCTGTCCTAAGATCAATTCGTTTATTAAATCTTCATCTCTGCACACTAAGACTCGTTGTTCCATGGAAGAATTTCCTAGGTGGAGGAATACGTTAGTTACTCCCATACATTCTATGATTTGACCTCCCATTCCTATCATTTGGACTTTTGTGGGACTCATAATCATATGAAGATCTTTTATGATCCTATTACGTATGCAACTAAGTCCTGCTCCTGAGTCTATCAAGGCATTTATCAATTTGTATTCTGTCTTGCCAACCCCTAGGTTTAGATAAGGTTGTGACTTGTAGGAATTAGTCGTGTCAAGTGTATGGACTTGGTAATTAGCCATAGGGACCTGCTCTTCTCCTTGGAGATACCGTTCATCTCTTAGCCTAATCCATTCTTTTCTTTTCTTGATGCGTTCTAGGGCTTCTTGTCGTGCCTCTTCTCTAACCCATTCTTCATCTTTCTTCCTATTTTGAGCACCTACTAGACGTGCTAACATTTGATCCGTTAATGGCTCCATGAACCGTTTCACTTTGCATCCACTTATGTAGTTAGGAAGAATGTCTCCATCTAAAGTGGCTAGATTAACTGCTCCACTAGTAGAGATCCTATTGATGATCAGAGGTCCATATCCACGTTTTTGTAACTTCTTGGCATGTTGCTTTAAAGTGTAAACCAAGACTAAGTCTCCTTCTTTAAGTCCTTTGTCTTTTATATGTGCATCATAATATGCCTTTTGTCTTCTTTTGGCTGCATAGATTCCTGCTACCGCTTGTAACCTAGTTTCATGTAACTTCTCGATTTGGTCTAGTTGTTGGGACAATTCATGTCTGTTCCATTCATACAGTTGGGCTACTCTCAATGTTGGGATTAAAAAATCAATTGGCAAAATTGCATTATGCCCATACACTAAATTGAATGGGGTAGTTCCAATAGCAGTCTTGTATGCAACTCGGAAGGCCCAAATTGCATGATGCAATTGCTTGTCCCATTCTGACCTCCCATTATTGACAATCATTGTAAACACCATGCATAATACTTTATTGGAACTTTCCGCTTGACCATTGGCTTGGGGATGGTATGGGGCTGATTTTTTGTGGATCACTAAAAATTCATTCATTACGGATTCTATTACTTCATTAAGGAAATGCATTCCTCGATCACTCACAATCTCAATTGGTAATCCGAAACGGGTGAATATATGCTCAAAAAGGAACTTAGCAGTGGTTTGAGCATCGTTCTTTCTAGTGGCCTTTGCTTCTACCCATTTTGTCAAGTAATCAGTGGCTACTATGATGTACTCAGCATGTGATCCTTTGGCCGGTGGGTTAATGGGTCCTATGAAGTCAATACCCCATTTAGAAAATGCTCTCGCACAAACCATAGGTCTCAATGGCATGTCATCTCTCCGAATTGGGTATTTAGTCCTTTGGCATGTTTCGCAACTCCGTACATACGTTTGAGCATCCATATGTAGAGTTGGCCACCACAAGCCCGCGAAGATTATCATTTTTACAGTTCTCTCGGCTGAAAAATGACCTCCTGCTGCACCTACGTGTGCCATCTCTAATATGGGTAAATACTCTCCTTCATGAACACATAATCATAATTGGTTGTCTTTTCCTCTTTTAAACAAGTTTCTTCCTATGAGAACATAATCCCTGCTCATCTCCTCTAGGGATCCTTTTCTAGCCCAGCTAACTCCTTCTTCATGTTCTCTTGTCTTTGGGAATTTCACCAACGTTTTACTCCAATTGGGTGCTATCGTTGAGAAAGGTATGGACGTATGATCCTCTGGGAATGTCTCCTGGCATTCTGCATAATTACTCACGTAGTCATGGATCCTTAAGCATGTCAGGCCAGTATACTCCTAATCATTTTAATTCCCTGATAGTTCCATGAGTCCCTTGGTGTGTTCTCCATTTATTCACATGTGCTTGTTCGATTAGCTTGGTTTGTTCATCCTCCTCAACACATCTTAGCAATACCCCATTGGGTTCCTTATAGTACACACTTCCCGCAATAATATGTAAGTTCCTTGATTGTAAGATTTCCTTTTTAATTTCCTTATTAATTGAGTGTTGTGGACCATGAGTAAGTATAGGAATTAATTTCTCTGCCCACTTTGGACAAACTTCCAGATTAAACAAATAAGTGTCTAGGAGATCATCGGGTACTCCACTTGGTGGTTCTCCGTGTGTTAACCTTGAAAGATGATCTGCTCTTACATGGGTGTTTCCCTTCTTTACTATACTTCAAAGTCAAACTCCATTAATAGTAGGAACCATCTTACCAACCTTCCCGTGTTACAGGGCTTATTGACTAGGTACAATAAGGCTTGATGGTCTATGAAGAACTTGAATTTGTTGGCTAAGAGATAGTGTCTAAATTTCTTCACTCTTCACGCTCGGTAGTGGTATACTTCCTTTCAGCTTGATTTAGTTGTCTGCTTGCATAGGCAATTGGATGATCTAATTTTCCTTCATCGGCTGGTTGGGCTAATATACATTCTATTGCGTAATTAGAGGCATCAACATGAATATGAAAAGGCTTGTTCCAATTTGGTGTTTTCAGAATTGGGGTTGTGCTCAACCTCTTCTTTAACTCATTGAATGCCTTTTCACACTCTTGTGTCCAAGTGAATTGAGTTAAGAGACCATACAGGGGTTTGGCGATTATGGCATACATGTGGATAAATTCACGGTAGTATCCACAATGTCCCATAAATGCTTGCACCTCTTTCGCATTCTTTGGTCTAGAAAGCTCTAAGATGACCTTAATCTTTTCCTCATCCATGGATATTCTAGTTCTAGAGACTATGTGTCCTAGGATCTTCCCTTGTCTCACCATGAACACGCACTTCTCTGGATTTAAACAGACTTTGTACTGCCTGCATTTATTAAAGATCTTCCTCAACTCAGGAATATGGTCGTGTCTTTGATTGGAGTATGTACATAGGTCATCTAGATATACTTCCATGCTCTTTTTCAGGAATTCCTTGAAAACATGACACATCAATTGTTGGAAAGTAGCAGGTGCATTAGTGAGTCCAAAAGGCATCACTCGGAAAGCATAGACTCCTCATTCAGTCACGAATGCGGTCTTATGTTGATCCTCAATAGCAATAGCTACTTGATTGTATCCGGAGAATCCATCTAAGAAGCTATATACCTCTTTTCCTGCTACTCTTTCCAATAGATGGTTTGTAATGGGTAATGGGTAGCTATCACGTATGGTGGTTGCATTGAACTTCTTCAAGTTAATGCACACCCTCAATTTTTCATTCTTCTTAGGCACAACTACTAATGGCGATACCCACTCGGTGTGTTCTATCTCATATATGAATCCGGCCGCTAATAACTTATCTATTTCTTCCTTAATTTTAAACCAGCATAGATCTCATTGTATGTATAAGGGCGTTGTTTTTATGGTTTTGCATCTGCTGTCATTGGGATCCTATGAGAACAAATCGAGGGTTCCATGCCTTTGAGATCCTTATATGTCCATGCGAACACGTTGTTGAAGTATGGGGAGTAACCAACCCAAACCGCCTCACATGGAAGTGAGGGGCTCTTCCAAGAGGAGTTGCAAGAAGTGCAAGCAACGCACACACACCCACGTCCATGAACAATGGCACCATGGCCAACGTCAAAAGGAGCAAGGGAGGGCAATGCTCACACACAAGCCAACCCCAAGTGCCAAACCCACACACATGGACCAACGCCTAGCACACAAGGAGAAATGTGGAAGCCAAATGAACCTTCATTCCATTAGCATGGAGGCCAAGGCCATGGCCAAGGGACCTCCCCTTTTTACAAAATGAGCTCCTCCTTATATAAGAGAGGAGGAGGAATCCGTTCAATACAAGTGGCCAAAGGCTTCATTAACTAAAGATGTTCTAAAAAAAGGTAGGTAGTTGGTAAAATCAAAAAAGAGAATCTTCCTAGAGAGAGAGCATTTGCACGTATCCAAAAGTGAGCTCTCTTTTTGAAACTAAGGCAAGAATTCAAAAAAGGAGTCTTTTACAAAAAAGAAGGGAAAGGTTGAGTTTTTATGGGTTTTCTCACATAAATAAGTAAGCAGGAGTTCCTATGAAGAAACTTATTTACAAGAGGGAAAAGTGGGAAATTTGGAAGACTGTCACACAAGGCCTTGAGTATTCAAGTATCCTTAACTCCAAGGTAGGCCTCCAAGTACTCCATAGCCTTCATAGCTTCATAGGCCTTTCATGACTTCACGGTTCCAACACCCTCCCCCACCTAGTCTTTGTCGTCCTCGACAAAGCTAAGAGAGGAGAGGCATACAGTGCCGAACGGGTCCAATGTTTGGAGTCTTCAACTCTTCAGATACGCAGCAATTCAAGTCTGATTGTTGCAAGGTTGCAAATCTTTTGAATCAGCAAGCCGTCTGCCTTCAAATCTTCAATCCAGCAATGCTGAGCGACACAATCCCCTTGGGGGGGCAGTCAGCCCAGCCTCCATCCAGTGCGCCTCTTTCAAAGCTCCAATACCTGAAATTTAAACATACACAACAAGTAGATTGAATTTGAAAAGAAGCAGCCATAAAATGCAATTTCATGTTTAGTTTCCACTTCAGGGAACATCTTTCACTAAGGACTTGCTCTTCTAAAGAGAAGGGCTCCTGAAAACCTCCTCTTTGCACTCCAAAAAATGATGCCATAATCTGTTATCTCCAAGTGAGTGTGACATATTTCATTGTATAGCATGAGGTGAATATGTAGAAGCAAGTTTAACTTATGTTCCTGCCATCATTCATACTATGCTCCTAGTCAACAAACTTGCAATTTAACATGAACATTATGTGCCTCATAAAATGAATAGATAATTGTGGAACATTATGAGCCTTAACATTTTGCAAACATTCCTGAGATTCAAACAACTTATCCAACACTATTCCTGCAAAGCATTATAGCAAAACATCATCCATAGGAGGTAAGAAGGATCACTGTTCTAAAGCTGTTGACGTGTAATGCAAAACATAAGCCTTAAATGAGCTTTGTGAAACTAGAGAGTTACTTCCCTAGCAAAAACAACTACTCATTCAATGATGTCACACTTAATTTAGTTCAGGTCTAAAAATTTTCAACCTCCTATGTGCCTGTTCACCTGCAACCATCTTTTAGAGAATACATGCTCACATCATAAAAGAACGTTTTGTAGCACAAGCATTATGCATCCAATGTTCCATATATTTAACTCATTGTCATGAAGTACACTGAGATGACCACACCAATTAGATCAAAGCAAGTGTGAAAAAGAGGTCAATCATGTATCCAGTTATTCCAGAAATATCTACTTGAGGTACCAATAGTAGTATTGCAAATTTTTATAAGCAGAAACATTTACACAAGTGTATAGCATGACTGTCACACATAGGATGTGGAACCCTCAAGTTATCCAGAATCTTGTTGGTTGTGAAGTCGCTTACCTGCAACCTGTCATAACGTGATCTTCAGAGTAGAAATGTGGGACAAATCATGAGTCAATAGATGATTGGGTAATCAACCAAAGGAAAACAAATCATTAGATTCACCCCAACTCCTTAGATGTGAGGGAAGTGGACTATTGTATGCTCTGAAAACATCTTGCAAACATACAATATGACTGCATTTCAAAGAACACTACCTCAACAGGAAGCAATTGTACCAAGGATTTCAAACATAGTATCTGTCCATACTGGTGGTGATGACAAAAATAAAACATAAAAAATTCTCATATGATGCCATCATCTGCCTATACATAGCAGAGCATTTGAACACACAAGACAATTATTAACTTCTATTTGTAGTAGCTTCCTTTGACAGGAGGAGCAGAAAAAATCCCAAAGAGTCAACGATCCATCAGAAATTTGAACCTTAAGGTCGCTCCTGCAATTAGTTACTAGCAAGCATGGAGATTTGCCTCTGCTAGAGCAAGCACTTATTGAAAACTTTAAATGTATCATTTATGCATCAGAAAATCACCACAAGATTTTTTCGGAAAAAATATTTATAGGTTGTTCAAAAAGGTAAACCAATAAGTTGCCCTGAAGAGCTAGAGTCGCCATCATCCATCATCGAGCCCCTTGGGACCACCATTCATCATGACCACCGGTTGTTCAGATGTTATGAATAGACCTGTAATTCCTTCAGAAACAGCAAATCATCTTTCACCAATAACTTCAATTGCATTTAATCAGCAAACTAGGAGCACTCAAAGTTTTGGCTAAATCTGGCAAAAAGTGCAAAGATGCCACAGCCATATCCATGGAGAACACCTGCGTGAGTAATTAATACTGTGAGACTACCAATGGTCCTAGCAGTGTGTGGAACAACAAATAAATATAGCCTTGAAAGCAATAATCCTCCGTTCTTGAACATAAGAACCCAAGTATAGCACTCCTTTCCAACAACCTCGTGAATAGCTGTAGTGCTCAATTCCATAAATGTCAGGTAAAAACTCATACAATCATCAATTAAAATGTGCATCTTATGAAACTTTTATAGCCACATTCGAAGGCAGACAATACGAGTTCACTCTCGGTACCAAGATATCAATCCTGCAAGTAACTCAAAACACATCCATTATGAGAAAGCAGCGTCTGCAATAGTATGAATTCCAACGGTCATTCACCATGTTTTTTTATATGTTAGCCCAGGGTTGGTCATGCAACATCATGCACTTTGAATAAAATTTCCTAATTCATGCCTCCAAAAATATAGAAAGTTCCGTTATTAATCACAAAGCCAATGCAATTCACATTAGTATGTCTGCAGGCAAGTTGGGTCCTTAGCTAGAGCAGTCTCGCTTCAATCATATGATGCTACAAGTTTCTTTTCCCATATTCAAAGAAGACAAAACAACAATGATCCCTTTATAGGGAAACACTAAGAACTTAAGGTTACACAAAGGAGCGTTTGAAAATTGATAGATCATGAAGTGAATCCAAGAAAATAGAGCCCCTAAGAATTTACTGTGCAAGGTTATAACTTCAAAAAGGGAAACAAACATGATTTATCCATGTTATTTCATTAGTCTCCAAGCATTAACGAGAGTGATAATACACGAGGAGTCCTCATAAGGTGTGACAGTAGACCCGAGTCTGGCAGACACGTCGAAACCTCAACAACACAAGCGAAAAGAGCCCTAGGGTTGACAACCTTCACCTCAATAGAGTGAGACCTCTGTCAGAATCAATTTCTTCAGATGTCGGCTGTAACAAGTATCCACAAGCAATGTTCCCACCCAAGGTTGATACAGATGATGTAAAGGGCCACCCAGCATATTCGTCTTGCAGGAGTCCTAGAAGGGTTTGAGCAGTCGACGCAGATCATCCAAAAAAGATGGTTCCTTGCATAAGAGGGGAGCATTTGGAAGGCTTGGACATTCCTTGTCAACAAGGTCCCAAAGCTTGTTAAATGCAGAAAAGAAGATTACAGATGTTCCTCCACTCATGGTGTTGGGGCATTCAGTCACATGACCTGAAAGAGCAATATCACAGACTCTGTACAAAAATCGGATTCGTCTTGACCTTCCTTCAGAGCCTTCATGATCCTAGTCCCAAAATGTACAGATACCCTGTTTCCCCCAGGCCCAAATGACAATCAAACCTTGTAAGATCCTCAAGTGCACACACGTTGAGACGAGGTCGGGTTTCACAGCTTCTCAAGCATCGGTTGGTAATGGTAGATCTTTCTATTCACGAAGTAGCCTACCATTGTCATGTCGGGACCCTACAAATATGTTTGAACAGTTCTGGCAGAACATGTTTAGAAAGGGTTGCCTGGTGTCCATTGCTTCCTTCGATCGGTGAAACAATTTTGAGCAGCAAGGGTGTTGTATATAGTAGGGAATTGATGACAACATCCGCCAAGAAATCATGGAGATGTCGATATTTGATTTAGCAGCAGCGAAGGACAAGGAACTTGAGGTCCCCATTGCTCAAGGTGCACCAGCGCACGCAGGTATTCCGATTTGTCAAATGGGTGCCTAACCTAACCTGGAGACAATGTAACAAGAAGGGTGGGGAGCCACGCTCAACCCTGAACATGTCACAACAACCATTGGAAGAACCTACCAGAATGCTTCAAGCAAGACCTCAAAATGCCGATAGGAGATGCAAAATTATGTTTCCTTATGAACGCATACAATAGATGTATAGAAGATGAAAATAGAGCAAAACCCCATTAGCAACAATAGTAGGGTGAGCACTGTAGGGAGTTCTGCCAACCTCAAATGAAGCTCTGTGTGAGCCCTTGAGGTGTCGACTCAGCCTATTACCACAAAGGCCACTGGGGAAGCCAAGCTCGACCGGGGTGTAGAGCAGAGAAAAAGGAGAGGGTGACTGCCCAGGAGGCCGATAGCCCACTGTTCCTTCTACAAATATATGTGTATGAGAGGGAGATCAAAAGGAGAGCCGCCACGACCTCGACCAGAAGTGCAAACACATGGTAACTGTAAATGATTGACGGATTTACCCCTACCCGCATGATCCATTGGGGGCACCAGAACCGAACCCCTATAGACTGTTGAGGAGCTTGCGACGCCAAGGGCCTGCCCACATAGTCCTCCCAACAGATATGTGCAAAGTCACAGGGCCTGAAGCTTGACCTCGATGAGCCTGATGATGCAGTAGATCCGCCACGTACAGTAGCGGAAATGCACCAGAGTCACAACGATAGGGAGTTTCAAAGGAGAGTCACAACTTGGGATGGGTCTAACGGGGGGAAAGGAGGGGGAGGAAGCTACCTGCCCCCCCACCCCTTATCCGCAATGCTGTTGAGCAAGAAGGAGGCCCGAACCAGCATACAGAAGTGAGTTTGGCCTTCAAGACTCGGGCGGCAGGCAGAGTAAACAAGGAAGATGATGAACCTTCCCCCCACTCTTTTCGCACACGGATCCAATTGAAGATGGAGGGTGAAGGGGAAGTAAATTCCCCACAATCAGAATATCACCTGACCAAAGATTTCGGCAATAAATGACGAGTAAGGATCCATGTTCGACCCTACCATCTCCAGAATACACGTCGCTACCTAAGGTCCCGCATTTGCATAAAATAAAAGGCATTTATTTTTTTATAACATTGGTTTTGTTTTGATGGACAAGAGGGAGGGACATCCGATGGTAACTACCCACCCTTTTACCCAAAGTCAACATCAGTTTTCAAGAAAGGTCAGAGATGAGGTTGATGCTAGCATGAGTGTGTAGAAGTATGTGTATGTGAGAGGGATAGAGAGAGAAGGGGGTTAGGGGGTGTTTTTTTGCAACAAACAAAGAAATGAACTAATCTACTCAAAAAATTAACAAAACGAGAGGTACCCTTGCCCAATCGAAGGCCACACGGATCCACAACTCAATCCAAGCGTGAGGTGCATCCACCAAGTGTAGGCACGGCAAGCTTGAAAAAACCCAACGGTTGAAGGTCGATCATCCCCGGCAACGGCGCCAAATTTTGTTGAAGTATGGGGAGTAACCAACCCAAACCGCCTCACATGGAAGTGAGGGGCTCTTCCAAGAGGAGTTGCAAGAAGTGCAAGCAACGCACACACACCCACGTCCATGAACAATGGCACCATGGCCAACGTCAAAAGGAGCAAGGGAGGGCAATGCTCACACACAAGCCAACCCCAAGTGCCAAACCCACACACATGGACCAACGCCTAGCACACAAGGAGAAATGTGGAAGCCAAATGAACCTTCATTCCATTAGCATGGAGGCCAAGGCCATGGCCAAGGGACCTCCCCTTTTTACAAAATGAGCTCCTCCTTATATAAGAGAGGAGGAGGAATCCGTTCAATACAAGTGGCCAAAGGCTTCATTAACTAAAGATGTTCTAAAAAAAGGTAGGTAGTTGGTAAAATCAAAAAAGAGAATCTTCCTAGAGAGAGAGCATTTGCACGTATCCAAAAGTGAGCTCTCTTTTTGAAACTAAGGCAAGAATTCAAAAAAGGAGTCTTTTACAAAAAAGAAGGGAAAGGTTGAGTTTTTATGGGTTTTCTCACATAAATAAGTAAGCAGGAGTTCCTATGAAGAAACTTATTTACAAGAGGGAAAAGTGGGAAATTTGGAAGACTGTCACACAAGGCCTTGAGTATTCAAGTATCCTTAACTCCAAGGTAGGCCTCCAAGTACTCCATAGCCTTCATAGCTTCATAGGCCTTTCATGACTTCACGGTTCCAACACACGTCTCGATGTTCTCGAATCAGGTGTATGAGTTCCTCTTCCTCTTCGATTGATACATCTTTGCCTATGTATGTGCATCGTCCTTCTCCGTCTTCCACTGTTACTATAATTTTTTTTGTTTGTTCTTTGTTGTCATATGCTTCTCCATCTTTGGCCTCTCGTTTAGGCATTTGAATGGCTACCTTTCGCTCTTCTACTTCGTATCTTTTAAAATGTTAAGGAACTTCGAACAGGTCTGGGTCTGGTCCAATTTTACTCATTTCGGCTTCTTGTTTTTGTACTCTGGGAGCAGCTTCTATTGCTAAGATCTTTGTTGGTTCTTGTCTCTCTTCGGTTCGAATGGTGTCTAGATAGCTCTCTTTGGAATCGAATTCTGGTTCCATTTCTATACTCTCAAATTCCTCTTTCCATTCCTTTTCCAAGATTTCCCCTTCTTCCACCTCTTGAAGGACAACCATATAAAGATTTACATCATAACCTTCCTCATCTATGCACTCGTTCATTGTCAACACTTCCTCATTTACGCACACATCTAAGGTTGTTAGGATTTCCATCCATCCATGCGGTTCAAAGGTTCACCAGGAAAGATTTGAGGCATGTACATTGGGTCCTCTATAGGTCTGTAGTTAGTATGTCCTATTGGCCATGCTTGTCTTTTACTATCCTCTTTCTTGGCCTCTTTGCACATCCATAACTAGGCGTCCTCATGCATCCATGATTGGTCACTTGACCCAGCACTATGAATGGATACATCGTCTTCCTCCTTGTGTATGGGATTCCATTGTAGTGGAGGGACATCTCTATAGGAAAAGGTGTGCAAGTTTATTTTGGTGGTATTTCCTTGATGTTGTAGGTACAATGAATCTCTTCCCGAATCTTGTACTACCTGCAATTGTCTCATGAAAGGTCATCCTAATATCATTTCATAGTTGTTAGCCTTTTCAAATTTACAGATGGCTAATATGTGTTCAAATTCAACTCCACAGGTGGTTAATTTGATTCTTTCCAGTATTCCTAAGGGTTTTTCCACATGACCGTATGCTAACTAGAGCTTCATGCGGGTGGGAAGTAAGGCAGGTTTTCCCCATTTCTCCCAAATCTCTTTGGTGGCAATTCCTAGACCAGCTCTTGTGTCTAGTATCGCCTTGGTCATGTACCCATTGTAAGTGACAGGTAGACACGTATTACCTTCGTCTCCTTCACTAAATTCTCCCACCTTATCAACTGGAGTTTGTATCTTAGATGAGTTTCCTTTTCCCTTAACCTCTTCCTCTTCCTTCTCTTGCCCTAATTCCATTTGGCTTGCTAATTGCTTCCATAAATGCGGCTTAATTCGAAGTAGTTCTTCCACAGTCAGTTTGCATTGTACTTTTGTCTTCTTTAGTTCCATTAGATTGTGTGAACTCTTTTCTGAGTTTTCTTTTCCCTTTCCATGTACTGTGGGCACTCGTATTATCATAGACTCCTTTTCATATTCTCCCATGTAATTAGGCAATGTTGAAATGCTCTGGGTTTCTTCTCTATTTCTGTCGAGTCTTGATACTTCCTCATATACTTCTTCCAGGTTGGGGTTTGGTTGATAAACTTCTACATCTATTTCCTCAAAGGGAGGCTTACTTACTCCATTGTTCTTCTCGGATTCTATTCCATAACTCCTTCGGCCATTCAACCTCTAGGTCAGGTATGGTTGACATAGGTTCGTCCTGAGTTCTTATTCACCCTTGCTTGTCAACCTTCTCTTTAGGTTCTTTATCCGTGGCTCTGGCATGCTCTTTATATAGGTTAACTGTTATTTGCGTCTCTAGGAGGGTTGGAATAGTCTTTTCTAGGGTTGCTTGTGCGACCTCTATAAGCTTTCGACACATCGCTAGCCTTGCTTTTTCTAATTCTCCTTGTGGGTAAAGCCTTTCATGTTGCTCTACTTTTGGTCCAGTCTTAATTCTAGCTTGGTAAGCTTTCAACCACATGTCTAAGTCGTCTGGTTTTCGGTCAGCTAGAATTGATCCTGGTTTCTCTTCTTTTTGAACAAGCGGTGGGACAATAACTTCCTCCCGTATCCTTCATTCCTTATGTTCATTCTTGTTCCTGATTTGTTTCTTATTGTCTTGACTCTTATTTCTTGCCCATTTATCCTTGAGTTTTTCCCTTCTTTCCTTCCATTTCTGTGCTTTTGTGTTTTGGGTACTCTCACGTGGGTCCAGAGAATCTTCAACTATTTGAATTTTAGGGCTTATTGTTCTATCGCTCTCTTGTTTCTATTCTAGTTGTTTTCCTTTTTGTTCCTTTGCTTGAGTTCTTGTAATGGCTTTTAAAGGTATTGTGTATTCCTTATCACTTCCCTATGCTTCTATCACTTCAATTACATTAATTGGTGCAGTATCTTGGACTTTGGTTGGATTCTTAGGGCAATCTCTGAAAAGATGTTCCTTTCCGCAATCATTGCAATATCCTTCCCAAGTCCTAGGTGGTGGCAGATTGTAAGGTCAAGGGCATTCTCTAATAAAATGGTCTCCTCCACATCTATAACAAGGTCCTCTCGGCACAGGTGGTCTAATAGGTGGTCTCATGGGTGGTTGTGCTTTAGGAGCGGTGTACATTAGATCTGCGACCTCTGTTCCATAGCTCTGGTCATAGTTTTTGTATCTATAGTAAGCCGAATCATAGGTTGGTTCGTAATCTAACATGTTGGCTTCATAGGGATAATAATCTCCTTAGGGAAGCTCATATCCAGGGTCCGCTGATTCCACATTGATCGTTGGTGATGCTAGCACTATAGCTCTTTCCAAATTTTCTTTTGGCTGGGCATACTTCACAGGTACTACTTGTTGCGGTTGTGACAGTTGTGGCCCTACCACTGGTTGTGGTGGTGGATATGGTGCATGTTCATATGGTCTCCTTGCTCCTGCTGGTGTTGGATACAGATTGTATTTGGGCATCTCTTTGCCTGGCTCTCTAGGTGGATATCTGTATGGTCGATACTGAGGTGGTTGAGATCCTCCGCTAGATTGTCTTCTAGGTCAATGCATTCTTGAAGACATTCACTCAGGGTTTGTAATCTCTTCATGTAAACTAAGGTTCTTAAGGTTCCATTCGTGAGTCCATCCAAAAATAATGAAATCATTTTTTGCTAAGTGGGCCTCTCGACAGCTGGCCATCTATCCACAGATTGATTGAATCTCCGGGAAGCTGTTTTCACTGTTTCATTAGGGTTTTGTTCAAAACTATGGATTAGAGACGTAGAATTGTGTCTAATCCCTCTCTTAGTGAATTCTCCAATAAATTCTTGAAAAAATTGCTCCATGTTTCCAAATTGATTAGGATCTAATGGCTGGAAGCAAGTTAGAGCCGTTCCTGTGAGGGTGAGTCCAAAAGACTCATACTGCACAAAGAAGTCATCTACTTGTTCTTCCCTTAGAACTTGTTTAAATTCAACAATGTGATTGTAGGGTTCTCCCAATCCATCATAATGATTTCTTACACATTTGGCCACTTGGATAGGTCTCAGTCTTCTCATTGGTTCTGGCGGTCTAGGCATTACAGGGAAGGCAGGAAGACCTGGTCTAACTAGGGGTATTCCAGGCTGCCCTCCTACTGGTGTTCGTGGTCTTCCTGGTGGTCGGTACTGATTACCTACTCCTGGGTGGGTCTGATTGTGTGTTTGCACTCCTAGAGTTGCAAATTGTACATGAGTACGGTTTGGAACACTCCGTTGGCTGGTTTGCCCTAACATGGTGTGCTCTGCCTCTTGTTGATTTCCAAAGGGGTTCTGCGAAGTAGTTGCTTGATCTCTCTGAGAGAATACAGGCAAACCCATGTATTTCAATCGAGCTCTGTCTAAGGCACCAACCAACCAATATCTTCTCTGATTTTTGTCTAGGTAAGTGATTCTAGTTTCGTCTTCAGGATCCTTCAGCTCATAAAATGTCATTGGGCTTTCTTCTCTTCCTGGAGCCAGTGAGTCTGTTTGAAGTAATAAGTCTGATCCATGGATCATATAAACTTCCAACAAGTAGTCATCTTGAGGTATCAAATCTCCTCTCAAGACTCGAGTTACTTGGGATCTACCCCTAGGGGTCGTCACTAGCTCCTCAAGGTTTGGTCTTCCTGGGTTTTCTTGTTCCACTAACTCTCCCCTTTCATTGATCATCTCGGGAAATTCAGTCACTATGTATATGTGACCTATCTTTTCCATGTATGCTCCTCCTTCGTACTTAACAACAGGTCTCGGCACAATCGTGGCATCCATGGAAGTTACCATCCTAGCCACCAATCTGTTTAAGCCATTCAGGTAGATGGGGATTTCCTAGGCATTAGTAGAAACATACTGTAAGGAGGTACGGTACTCCCCCTCTACAGCGGTCATGAAGTTTCTACTTGGAATTGGACCCTGCATATCTTGAGAAGCCATAGGCATCTCCTTCTCTGAGTCACTAGAGGTATCTGAATAGAGTGAGTGGTGACTGACCTAGGCGGCACTCCCAACAGAAGATATGACACTCTTCGGCTACTTATCACTCTCCCTGACCTCAAGTTCATTCACCCTCCTGAGGCTCTCTAGGTCTCTAAAACTCTCCTTGAGTGGCTCTTCAATTGCCTTAATTTTGCCCTACAAAATGCTACAAAAGCTCTGGACGATACCACTTCTAGGCGATACTGCACCAGGCGATACTACCCTGGGCGATACCAAACTGGCCACGATACGATACCGACTTCCCTGACGATACGATACCACTAGAGTGGACGATACGATACCTGGGATTCTCACGATATGATACCAAACTATCAGGCGATACGATACCAAATCTTTGATACGATACCAGGCACACCGCCGATACGATACTGAAAAGTCAGATGATACGATATTGGAAACCCAAACGATACGATACCACTTTTTGGACGATACGATGCCAAAAAGGATACGATACGATACTGGAGTTTGCCCCGATACGATACCTGAATAATAGCCGATACGATACCACTACTAGGGGATGATACGATACCAAATTGGTATCACGATATGATGCCTAAAAATGAGATGATACGATACTTGGGAACTGAACGATACGATACCAAATGCTAACACGATACGATACCTTGAGTGGTACACAATACGATACCGGCAGTTAGGCGATATGATACCACCGAACCGCACGATACGATACTGAAATGGTATCGCGATACTAGGCAGGGAAGTGGACGATACGATACCAAAAGTGGACCGCGACACGATACCACTTTGGCAAAGTAAGATTGCGATACCAACCCGACGATACGATACCATGAGTGGTATCGCGATACCAGGGCTGGTAACTACTAATACAATACTTCGACGAGTATCGCGATACAAGGGAATTTTTGGTATCGCGATACCAAGAACTCAACCGATCTCGATACTCAAGCCAAAGTACCTCCAAATGTAAAAATTTTTACACCCCCTTGCTCCACTCTCAACCCTCTTCACTCCTACCCTATTGTTTCTTGCAAAGAAACTCAAAAATTACACTGTCCCTCACCACGATACCAGATGCGCAAGTGTTCACGTTTTTTGTGCTTTTTTCATGTGTTTTTGCCAAAGAAATCTTGTAGAATCCTACCTTTGTGATGTCTTGGTTGCACCTTGATCTCAATACTTAGCTTTGATAGCCTGAAATGCACGATACCTCATGTGCGATACCGGTCGCTAGCTCTCAATGATACTGTTCTCTGACAAGTCAGAAATGACTGGAATTTTTTTTGGTTTTTATACTTTTTGATTACTGAACCTAAACTACACTAATTTTGGCAATTTTTGGGATTTTCTTGGTGATCTTGGCCTACTCCTACTTCACTTCTCTTCTCCTCTCTTCTCCTTCTAACCTAACCCTAACTCTTCCCTTTCTCCCTTCCTTCTAACCCTAAACCTAGAAACTCATTACACACACCTCCGGGATGTGAAGTAACAAGTGCTGAAGTGATTGACTCCTTGCCACTGAACGAGTTCACTTCTACAAGTACGATTTCATCACACTCGATCTATAATCATCACAAAGGCACCTTGGCTGAGTGTTCCCCGGCAATGGCACCAAAAACGTGTGTACCTGAGCCAAGAAGACTCAAGGACTTGTGCCAAAGAGACTAGACCTCATTTGCAACACAAGTGCGTATAGAGGGAAATTAACACACGCTTAAATGTCAATCCGATCTAACGACCTAACCAAGTGTATGAGGACATGTGCACACATGATGGAAAATGAAGTGGTTCAGCTTACATGTATGAGAAAAGACTAACCCACCTCTCAAACTCATTGAAATACTGGAAGTGTCTGCCGCAATACCTCTTTCAGCAGTTTTCAGTAAATCAAGGATTTCTCCCAACTCCGAACTCCGAATATAGTGAATAGGTACTCGTTTCAAAGCTCTCAACGAGACGCATCTATTGGAAGTGGCTTCACTCAATTCTTACAACTGTGCTTCAAGTTATGACCAAATTAGTGAATGGTAGGAAGCTTCCACACTCACACCACAACTCCTACAAGCTCACACACACCACAGTAGCTCAAAAACAATGGGGAGGGGTAGACAACAATCTTACGCACACATTCCAAGCATTACACACACATAGAAGATCAAATAGAAGATGGAAATCTCCAGGAAAGAAGCAAATTCGAAATTCAGCATAGTTTCTTCTTCACCATGGCAAAAAGTGTCTACCAAGACTCACAAAGTGACTTATATACATGTGCCCTAAGTTTGGTCCTTTCACACAAGAGACCGGCACTTTATTACTAAAAAGTGAATTTCCTACTAATTTACAAGGGATATTTTACAACAAGTTTGGATTATGCAACTATAGGACTCCTCTAATGCATTTACATGGCTTGAGGGAATTCTCTAAGACTTTGAAGAAGAAAAATCATGTCCATTAATTTGAAAATTTGGGGGCTCTTCTCTTGTGCTTCTTTGCTCTGCAACAGTACTATGTATATTTTATTGATGATTGTAGCATATGCACAATCCTATAATTTATGAAGCACACAGATGAAGTATTCAATTGTTTCAAGAAATATCATGCTCTTGTTGAAAATCACACAGGGAAAACATTAAAGAGGATAAGGTTAGATGGAGGGGGAGAATACTTCTCCCATGAATTTGATACATATCTCCAAGATAGAGGCATCAAAAGAGAGATCACAATCAAGTACATTCCACAAAAATGGAGTGGCAAAGAGAAGAAATAGGACCATAGTTGAAGCTGCAAGGTCCATGATTAATGAGAAAAAATTACCCAATTATCTATGGGTAGAGGCTATGTCTACAACCACCTATCTCATTAATAGACTCCCATCAAAGGCATTAGATGGGATGACAACCTATGAAGCTTGGAATGGAAGAAGACCTAGCCTTGATCATTGCAGGATATTTGGATGCATAGCCTATGCACATGTTCCATCTCAAATCAAAGGTAAATTGGATCCCAAGGTAGAGAAATGTGTGTTTATTGGATATGACTTAAATAAAAAAGGGTACAGTTTGTATAATCCAAGCACTAAAGTTTTTATTGTTAGTAGAGATGCCTTTGATGAGAAAAACTCTTGGTTTGAAGATGATTGCAAAAAAGTCAAGCTACCTTAACCTAGAGGAGGATTTTCCAAAATTGCAGAAGGTAAATGATCACCTACATGAAGAAACAAATGATTCTGATGATTATCAAAAGACACCAAAGAGGAACATCAAGGCATGTAGCAATAAAGGAAAAGAGAATATGCAAGAGTTGAGAGATATTGCAAAATCTTCTCAACATACAATAAGGAGATCAACTAGGGAAAAGAAGAAGCCAAAAAGGTATGGATTTGACACCTCTTTGGTCACTAAGCATTCAATCTATATTGCTCAAGATATCAACTCAGAGGAACCATCAACATTGGAGAAGCCAATAAGAAATCAGAGTGGAGAGAAGAAATGGAGGAAGAGATAGAAGCCCTTCAAGAAAATCAGACATGGGACCTAGTTGCCAAGAAGCCATCCATGAAGATCATTGGATCTAGGTGGATCCATAAGGTAAAAAAGAACTCAGATGGTTCAATAAACAGGTATAAAGCAAGGCTTGTGGCAAAAGGGTTTGCGCAAACCAACAACATAGATTATCAGGAGACCTTCTCTCTTGTGGCAAAGATGCCAAAAATAGAGTTCTCATGAGTGTAGCTGCTTCAATAAATTGGAACATCTATCAGATGTATGTCAAAAAATGCATTCTTGAACGGTTGGATTTTAGAGGAAGTGTACATGGCACAACCTCCTGGATTTGTAGATGAATAACATCTTGAGTATGTGTGCAAACTCAAGAAAACTCTCTATGGAATAAAGCAAGCTCCTAGAGCTTGGAACCGTAGACTAGTTACATTCTTGCAGGACAAAGGATTCAAACTAAGCAAGGTTGATTCTTTAGTTTTCATTAAGAAGAATAAATCTGAAGTTATATACTTGTGTGTATGTAGATGACATCATTCTTACATGTGATGATGTTGATGGAGTCAAAAAGATTAAAGCCCAAATGAAGGAAGAATTCAATATAAGTGATCTTGGATTGCTCACTTATTTTCTTGGATTGGAAGTGGTCTACACAGATCATGGAATGTTCCTTACACAAAGGAAGTACATTAAGAATATGCTTGCAAAGTGCAAAATGCAAGACACTAAGGTTAGAGGTACTCCCATGGAGGTCAATCACAAGTTAAGCTCTCGTGAAGGAGAACTAACTTAAGGCATTACAATCTACCAAAGTCTAGTTGGAAGCTTGAACTATGCAACCCTAACTAGGTTGGATATTTGCTATGGAGCATGTGTGCTTAGAAAATTCATGCACACTCCTAGGAAACCTCACATGGATGCATCCAAAAGGATATTGAAGTATCTGAAGGGAACTCTCAATGAAGTTCTATATTATCCTTACACATCTTATTTAGATGTGAAGCTATTCACTGATGCAAATTGAGCAGGTTCAAAGGATGATAGAAGAAACACATCAGGATACCTATCATTTGTAGGTACGAAGCTTATTTCTTTGTCATCAAAGAAGCAACCTATTGTAGCTCTTTCCTCAATTGAAGCAGAATACAGACGGTTACCAAATGCAACTTAAGAAGCCATGTTGATCAAGACCCTATACACAAATTTAGCGTTGGATTTTAGCACTCCATTTATATTTTGAGATAACATGAGCTCACTTCATCTAGCTACTAATCCTATTTTTCATGTCAGGACTAAGCATATAGAAGTCCATTATCACTTTGTTAGAGAAAAGATTGCAAGCAAGGAGATACAACTATCCTATGTATCTACTCATATGCAATGTGTAGACATGATGAAAAAATCATTAGATGGAAGCAAGCTTAACAGGTTTAAATCCCTGATTGGATTATAGGAAATACCCAAGGATTGAAAACTCAAGCATCTTATGCTTGAGGGGGAGTTTTTGGTACATTTGGCAAGCTCTGATGCTTGATCAAATACAAAGGCTTACCACATACCATTTTTTTATCACTCATAGTGCACATATGAACACCTCTTGTAAAAACATAGAGTTGAGATAAAAGTGAAAAGGAAGCAATTGAGGGAATCTCATAGCATTACAAGTTGTATGTCACAACCACCTAAGTGTTTAGAATCAAACCAATCATCACCCAAAAGTAGGAACACTTTTAGGTGGCAGATTTCAAAATTCAAATTCAGTTCATGAGTATATATACGTGTGACTATTAGTCGTGGGGATATATAGAGAAGGAGGACATTGAACTTCAAGATTGTGGCTACACTAATCCACATATGTGTGAATAATCCTACATGATCTCCAAACTCCAATAACATGATGATTTGGCTTTGGAACATGTGTCTAATTGTTGTTATTTTCAATTGCATCCATTTGTGTATGCATAGCTTCTTCCCACTTAGGTTAATCTTGAGCTTCTTTGAAATTAGAAGGCTTTGAAATTTGCTAAATTTGGTGCATAAAAGCATAATTCACATAGTGGCTTTGTTCACATTGCTTCTTCTCTATGAGCCTTTGAGATCTCTTAGGTTGGTGAGAAGTAATTGCTTTTGAGTTTGCTTAGAAATAATTATTTCCTCCTATGAAGTGTAGATGAGTGGACTCAAACTGGAAACTGGATCTACGGTTGACTACTTTGAAGATTCATAAAAGATAACATCTTTTGGAATGGAGATTGAGTGGTTCTCAAGATCATATAGTTTCTATGCCTTAGATTCCTTAGGAAGTAAAGTTAGCATTGCATGGCCTTGTAATGATCCCTATTTTTTAGGGATCAAAGTTAAGAGTCTACATGATTAAGGGGACAAACAATACCAGGTGGTTTTCTCCATTAAAATATACAAGAAAAAGAAACCTCAACTAGATGCTCAGCCCAATTGGATTCAAGCCATTGCATTTTTCCCATTGAATGGGTAGGATTAAAAAAAATGGAACATAACATTCAATGGTGCTAGTTCCCCAAGTAGCATAGAAGAGAGAGAGAAAAATCGAGTAGCACAGTAGAGAGAGATGGTGAATTTGCAATCAATCTAAGCCTTTCATCTTGCAAGATCTAAACAACTACAAAGGCAGATGTTGATCCATAAGATAGCATCATTTACGTCTTTGAGATGCCTCACATGGTCTAACAATTGTTGGGAAAGATGGATGGATGATCCAAGAAACTGAGTAGGTACTGCTAAAACCTGCTTTGTACCAGCCCTCTTTAGCTTCATACTTGATTAGTAGACTTCCTTAGCTTTCCAATGACACCAAGAAATGGTATATGTCCTTTGGAAATGAAGTGTGCAATGATTGAATCAAAACAGATAGCTTTGGAAGTCACAAAGTCAAGAAAACCTTCTATTTTGGTCTTGACACCTGTTGAATGTTTTGCTCAGTGTGACCAGCACAGTAGCAACTGATAAAATTCCTTCTAGGGATATTCAATTAGCTTAGTAAGCTACCATTTTCAAGTGGAATGATGTGAAATAATGAACTATGCTAAGAGAAATTAATTTAGCAAGATTTGGTGTACCCCCGACTTTTTAGGACTGTAGCAGAGATAGACCAGTGAGCACCTCGACGACAATTTCTCTGAATCGGCTGAATGAAATCACTTCAAACTTTGTCAGCATGTAGATGACTTTGAGTTAAATCCAACAAGCTTTGAATCACTGAATTTGGTGGAGTATTGGCTGAGATATGCCCTTGACAAGTTGACAGACTTTGGAGTAAACAATCAGTGAGCACAGAGATGAATGATGTAAATGTATCTATAAATTAACACTTGTGTACAATTGAATTGGCATGACTAGCATTGCCTAATGGTGTAGAGAGGTGTAGGCTATGGAGTAGTCCTCACACACACACAATGATAGTAGAATGAAGCTCGGGAGTGATGTCTCTCACCGCGACTTTTCAAGTTCTCCTTTTATATGGAATGTGTAAGAATTTGAATTCAAATTCAAATTCTTGGCTCCTTCTAATCAAGCTTCTTAAAACTTGGAGATATTCTCTCAATCAAGTGAACTAACTTTTCCACAAATCATTTAGGTAGGTGATTACAAAATATTCTAAGTCAAATTGACTTTTACAATGAGGTAAAGTGGTAAGTAATCACTAGCATATGTTCCTATGGTTCTTCATGCATGTAGAGTCTTCATGATATCTTCCAAGCCAAATGTGTAGGCTTGTGATTTACACCAACAGCTCCCCCTCAAGCCAAACATTTTGGCTTAAGTCTTCATCCTCAATCTTCAAGTATATCCTGTAATCCAATCATAGATTTGAACCTACAAAGTTTGGTTCCATCCAAAGCTTTAGTGAGCAAATCTGCACATTGCATGTTGGTTGACACATAGGTCAGCTAAATGTCCTTGCTTAGCAACTTCTCCCTCACATAATGATAATGAACTTCTATGTGTTTGGTCCTGGCATGATAGATAGGATTAGCTGCAAGGTGAAGAGAACTTGTATTATCTCCAAAGATAATTGGTGGCCTAGTATATAAGCCCAATTCTGTGTACAAAAGCTTAATCCAAATTGCTTCTTGAGTGGCATTAGCTAGCCCTCTATAATCTGCTTCTGTAGAAGACAATGCAACAGTTGGTTGCTTCTTTGCAGACCATGAAATTGGTTTGTCACTTGCAAAAGAAATGTATCCTGAAGTGCTTCTCCTATCATCCTTGCATCCTGCCCAATCTGCATCTGAATAGACTTTTATATCAATATCTGAAGTGTAAGGAAAATACAAACCATGGTTTTGTGTACCCTTGAGATACTTCAAGATTCTTTTGGCAGCCTCTAAGTGAGTTATGCTTGGCTTGTGCATAAATTGACTTAGCACACTAACTCCATATGCAATGTCAATTCTGGTTAGAGTAGCATAGTTCAAGCTACCTACCATACTTTGATAACCTGTGATGTCTTGGACTTCATCACCTTCATGGGCACTTAGCTTTAAGTTCACCTCCATTGGAGTGCTAGCTGCTTTAGCATCCTGCAAGTGAAATTTCTTCAACATGTCCTGCACATACTTCTTCTGAGTAATGTATATCCCTGAATTAGTGTAAACTAATTCAACTCCCAAAAAATACTTCAATAATCCAAGATCATTGATCTTGAATTCCTTCATCATCTGGCTTTTGATGCTTCTGATTCCATTAACATCATTGCCTGTAATGATGATGTCATCAACATAAACACAAAGATAGATTATCTCTGAATTACTTCTCTTAATGAACAGAGAAGTGTCAGCCTTACTCATGACAAAATCTTGGTCTTGAAGGTATGTAGCTAGCCTGTAATTCCATGCCCTAGGTGCCTGCTTCAATCCATATAAAGCCTTCTTTAATTTACAAACATAAGTTATCTTCTTAGGGTCTTCATAGCCAAGAGGTTGTGACATATAAACCTCTTCTGAAATCCATCCATTCAAGAAAGCATTCTTGACATCTAATTGGTACATGTTCCAATTCTTTGATGCAGCCACACTAACCAACACTCTGATTGTTGGCATCTTGACCACAGGAGAAAATGTCTCTTCATAGTCAATGCCTTGGGTTTGTGCAAAACCCTTGGCTACCAATCTGGCCTTGTACCTATTAATTGTGCCATCAGAATTTCTTTTCAATTTATAGATCCATCTGGATCCTATTACCTTCATGGAGTCCTTCTTGGGTACTAACTCCCATGTATCACTCTCCTTGAGTGCTTCAATCTCCTCATCCATAGCTTCTTTCCATTCTGATTTGGTGATTGCTTCTTCATATGAACCTGGTTCTTCATTTAGAAAATCCTTTGCAAGATAAACTGAATGTTTAGTAACAAGAGATGTATCATACCCATATCTGATAGGTTTTTTGCTTTCTCTTTGAGACCTTCTAATTGATTGAGTTGAAGATTCTGGTATGTCCTCAAACTTCTTCATCTTCATTTTGCCTTTGGACTTCCATGCCTTGAACTCTTCAAGGTTGATTGTATCTTCATCATCTGAACTTGAGTCTTCTTTCTGAGTTGGTTCCTCCTTTGTAAGTTTTGGAAATTCCTCTTACAAATCATAGGGTAATTTGACCTTCCTGCATTCATTCTCATACCAAGAATCATTCTCATCAAAGATCACAGATCACATCTCTGCTTACCATAAATCCCTTATTGGTAGGGTTATAAAACCTGTAACCTTTTTTATTTAAATCATATCCAATGAAAATACATTTTTTAGCCTTTGGATCTAGCTTTCCTCTTACCTGTGAAGGAATGTGTACATATGCTACACATCTAAAAATTTTGCAGTGATCCAATGATGGTCTCTTACCATGCCATGCTTCATAAGGTGTCATACCATCAAGTGATTTTGATGGTAACCTGTTTATGAGATAGGTGGCAGTAGAAACACTCTCTACCCATAGATAGTTAGGTAATTTCTTCTCATTAAGCATAGATCTAGCTGTCTCAACAATTAACCTATTTCTTCTTTCAGCTACCCCATTCTGTTCAGGAGAGTACCTTGTGGTTATTTCCCTTTTGATGCCTCTGTCCTGCAAGAAGTCCTCAAATTCATTGGAGAAGTACTCACCTCCTCCATCTGACCTTAGCCTCTTCAAATTCCTTCCTGTCTTATTTTCAACTAGTGCAAGATATTTCTTAAAACAATTAAATACCTCATCCTTGTGCTTCATAAAGTATAATACAGTCCATCTGCTATAATCATCAATAAAAGACACATAGTACCTTGAACCTGAGACTGAGGGGTCTTTGCTAGGTCCCCATACATCTGTGTGTACAAGCTCTAGATAGTCTTCATGCATATATCCTTTCTTGGAGAAGGGTAACCTGTGAGACTTACCAAATTGACAAGCACCACACTTGTAAATCATATGTTGCTTGGATACATTAGGTATCCCAAGCACACATTGGTCCCTGCACATTTGCTTCAAGGTCCTTTCTCCTATGTGCCCTAATCTCTTGTGCCAAATCTCAAGCTCTGAAAGTGTTTGATCTTTATAACTGTATAATGCAATGTTCTTTGTATCTTCCAACTCAAAAGTGAAAAGTATACCTGATTTTTCTCCTTTAGCTATCCTTTTGAATCCATGTCTTGGGTCCTCCACAAATGCTCCATATTGATTGAATCTAACCTGCAAACCTTTCTCTACAATCTGACCAACACTCATTAAGTCCTTTGTAATGGTTGGTACATAGAGTACCCTGCTTAACAAATTCTGATTACCATCACAAGTCTTCACATTTCCAAATTTAACTACAGAATGCTTTGTATCATCACCTGTTTGGACTTGGTGTTTACCTTTTGGTTCCTCAAGATCAGAGAGTAGTGCAACATTACCAGCCACATGATTTGACCACCCTGAATCAATATAAAATAAGTGATCATCATTTGTACCTGACTTTGAAGTCATGTTCATGATCAAGAGAGAGTCATCCTGCTCCTCTGTGTAGTTGTTGTAGTCCTTTCTGTTTTTGAATCCTCCTTGGTAGTTGCCATTGTAATTGTTGTTGTAGTTGTTGTTGTAATTGTTTTTGTGGCCTTGGTGATGGTTGAACCTTCCTCTAGACTGTGAGTATCCACCTCTTTGGTAGCCTCTTCCTCTCTGATTTTTGTAATTCCTGTATAACACTCATCTGTGGTGTGATTTGATAAACCACAAATGTTACATGGTGATGAGTTATAGGGTCTCCCCCTACCTTGCTTACCTCCTCTGCCCCTTCCTCTTGAAGATCTACCTCTCCCTGCATAGTTGGCTTGGGAGGTAGAGCCTTCATCTTCCACCTTTTTACTCTTGCATTTATCCTTGGATTTCTTATCAGTGTATAGGGCAGAAGAGTTGTTACCTTTGGTAGTATCTCCACTCTTGGTAAGCTTTGCTTCATGTGTGAATAGTTGACCCATGAGAGTTGTAAGGTCTAGAGTGTGCATGTCCATGTAAAGATCCATTGCAGTGGTGAAGCTTTCCCACTTGTCATCAGCCTTGATTCCATTGATTACCTGCCTTAAAATTTGTTCTTCTTCAATCTCTTCTCCTATGCTTGCTAACTGATCTGCAACATCCTTAATCTTGGTCACAAATTCTGAAACAGCTTGCTTAGGTTGCTTCCTTAGTGTTGTGAATTCAATCCACAACTGATTTTTCCTAGCCCTTGTATTAGAGGAAAAATATGATGACAAGGTTTCCCAAGTCTCTTGGGAAGTCTTACAATTTCTGATATGAGGTAAAAGAAAGTCAGATATAGAGTTGAGTAGATAAGACCTTGCCAATGCATCTTTTGCACACCATGTATTGAGTTTTTCTTGTTCCTCCTTGGTTGGCAAACCTCTTGCTTTGAATGAGGGCAATTCCTCATCTCCTGAGATGTATCCATAGAGAATCCTTCCTTGTAAGTAGGTCTTCATCCTTAGAGACCAAGATTGATAATTGTTCCTGTCCAATTTGTCAATAAATGAAGGAAAACCATCTCCCATTTTACCTTATTTGCTCTGATACCACTGTTGGGAAAGATGGATGGATGATCCAAGAAACTGAGTAGGTACTACTAAAACCTGCTCTGTACCAGCCCTCTTTAGCTTCATACTTGATTAGTAGACTTCCTTAGCTTTCCAATGACACCAAGAAATAGTCTATGTCCTTTTGGAATGAAGTGTGCAATGATTGAATCAAAACCGATAACTTTGGAAGTCACAAAGTCAAGAAAACCTTCTATTTTGGTCTTGACACCTGCTGAATGTTTTGCTCAGTGTGACCAGCACAATAGCAATTGATAAAATTACTTCTAGGGATATTCAGTTAGCTTAATAAGCTACCATTTTCAAGTGGAATGATGTAAAATAATGAACTATGCTAAGAGAAATTAATTTAGCAAGATTTGGTATACCCCCGACTTTTTAGGATTGTAGTAGAGATAGACCAGTGAGCACCTCGACGACAATTTCTCTGAATCGGCTGAATGAAATCACTTCAAACTTTGTCAGCATGTATATGACTTTGAGCTGAATCCAACAAGCTTTGAATCACTGAATTTGGTGGAGTATTGGCTGAGATATGCCCTTGACAAGTTGACAAACTTTGGAGTAGACAATCAGTGAGCACAGAGATGAATGATGTAAATGTATCTATAAATTAACACTTGTGTACAATTCCATTGGCATGACTAGCATTGCCTAATGGTCTAGAGAGGTGTAGGCTATGGAGTAGTCCTCACACACACTCAATGACAGTAGAATGAAGCTCGGGAGTGATGTCTCTCACCGCGACTTTTCAAGTTCCCCTTTTATATGGAATGTGTAAGAATTTGAATTCAAACTCAAATTCTTGGCTCCTTCTAATCAAGCTTCTAAAAACTTGGAGATATTCTCTCAATCAAGTGAACTAACTTTTCCACGAATCATTTAGGTAGGTGATTACAAAAGGTTCTAAGTCAAATTGACTTTTACAATCAGGTAAAGTGGTAAGTAATCGCTAGCATATGTTCCTATGGTTCTTCATGCATGTAGAGTCTTCATGATATCTTCCAAGCCAAATGTGTAGGCTTGTGATTTACACCAACAACAATCATGCGCATTTCAAGCTGATCACCTTTTGTTTTGATGTGGACCGTTTGATGGAGGTTAGATCCAACACTTCACAATGTTTGGTGCCTTTCCATAAAGATCTTAATCTTGAGCCCTTTGATTTTGGACCGATCCAATGATGCAAAAGATAATGCACCATTTCATATGTAGATTGGCCTTGAGCGCTTGGATCGATAGAGAGAATCCAATGGTCAAGGATCTTTTGCATATTTTTTAATCTCATTTCAATGGGAAACCGTCAATCTACACATGATTTGATGGACTAGCTTTCAGGAAGCCTTGACTTTTGCAAAATAACACCACCACTTGGATTTCTTAGAGCATCCAATGGTCATGATTCAAAGTTTTGAATTCAAATACCACCCTTCCCAAAAAACCCACAAATTCATGGTGGCTTTATGAACTTTTACTATCAGAAACCATTGGAACCCTACCCCTAGACTAGTGGATTAAGAATCTAGACTATAGCCACCACCCTCTTCTCATTGTTCCATCACTAATCACTCCTTACTCTAAAAGGCCCATGCAGGGTTCATTTTTTCCCCTAAGGTGTTCACTATAGCCAATGAATAGATGTTTCTTGGAATTAGATTACAACTTATGTGAATCTTCCTTTGGCACATGTATGAATGCTTCACTTCCAAACACTCGAAAGTAGTTGACATTGAGATTGTATCCATAGTAGGCTTCAAATGGGGTCTTGTTGTGCAATGCACTTATGAAGCCTCCATTGATTATATGAGGTGTAGTGTGTATAGCTTTTGCCCAAAACTTGAATGGTAAGGCTTTGTTGTGAAGCATTATGTGTGCCATTTCCATGGCATTGAAAATCTTTCTTTTAGTTACTCCATTTTGGGATGGAGTATGAGGTTGCATGGCTTGTCTCTTGATGCACTTTTGTTTCAAGAAATTGTCAAAGTCATGGTTAATGAATTCACCACCTCCATCTAATCAAATCATCTTAACTGGACTTGATGCCTCATTGTCAAATTAATAGACCCATTCTCTAAACTTAGAAAATGAATTTGGATTACACTTGAGAAAATATACCCATATATATCTCGTGTGATCATCTACTATGAGAAAGAAGTAGAATGATCCACTAAGTGATGGGATATTCATTGGTCTAGATACATGTGGACTAATGCTAGAGGGTTCCTTGCTTGGGTGGAAGCCTCTTTGGGAATAGGATACCTGTGTTGCTTGCCTTCACTGCAAGCTTGGTAGATATCTTGCACTTTCCCAATATCAAGTAATCCCCTCACCAATTGTGATGTTGTGATCTTGATTAAGTAATATGTGTGCTTGTAACTCTGGTGCCACATGCTAGAAATTGAATCCTTAGAAATAAAGCATGAAATATATACAAGCCTTTATCCTCAACTGCTTGGGCTTTGATGTCCTTAGTGTTGATATATTTTAGGTAGTGATGTGTATGAACAGACTAGGACCACCGGGGCACTTTTTCCCCTCCTTCAAATGTTTTTCCCCGAGCTTGTATATATGCCTATAGCCCTAACATGTCAGTTGTCTTTGCATATTATAGTGGTAATACATTCAATATTGAGTGTTGTGCTCCAAGCTTATTTTTCTTCCTTGGGCGTTGTTTCATCTAGGGCATCGTTGACACCCCTCCGATCATAGTCTCAGAATCGCACAAAATTTGGTGAGCATACCCAGGGCGATTAGGACTTCAAAATGATTTTGCTATGTGGTGTTGAAATTGCAATTTGAGCTCGTTTTGGCCTCTGAATGCACTATCACAATGCCTATGTAGGCAATTTTGTCTTTTTGTGCCAAAGATATATATAGGTTTCGGCTCACCGGTATAGGCATCTCGAAGTCTCCTACAGGTTTAGCATAATTAAATAGGGTAGTTTTGTTCAACTTTTTGAGATACAATCATTTTTTTGCATCAAGGTATTTTAGTCAGTGGCCATGGCTGAAATGATATATTACATATGTTGGTTGTTGAGGATAAGTTGGATGGTACTAATTACCCATTATGGACTTATATGATGTGTCATGAATCGATGGCAAAAGGACTATGGAATATTGTGCAGAGTGTTGAGAAACGTCATATTACACCTGCAAATACAGTTATTGAAGGTGATGCAGATGGTGTAGAAGATGATGATATTCTTCATGTTCCTATTCGTGCTCCGATTCTTGCTACAACTACTGCATAACAAATTTGTTGGGATGGCAGAGATGCTCAGTCACATGCATTGATAGCCTTGTCTCTCAAATGTGCTATTATTCCTCACATTCACTCTTGCATAATAGTAAAGGATGCCTCAGATACACTTATCACTTTACACCAAGCAAGGAATGAGGCTCATGTTGCTTACCTTCGAAAAGAGTTGGAGAGTGAGCACATGAATGAAGGAGATTCCTTGGATAGTTTTTTGACAAAGATCAGAAATTTGAAGGACCAGTTTGATTTTTGCTTCTACTCTTCATTTGATGATGAAAGGCAATCTAAATGCATTAAAATTTGAGGATTTAGTCTATGTTCTGCTACAAGAAGATCAGTCTAGGAAGAACAGGTCCATTATGCGCGTTGTAGATCAAGATTTCCTGGTTAGTCAGAAGGCCAAAGGAAAATGGAGCTCATCTACTAGTAAGCAAAAATTAGCTAATTCTGAACACGGAGACAAGAAGAAAATAGAAATGCAGAAATTATTTTGCAAATACTATAAAGCAAATGATCATGTCATAAAGAGTTGTCCAAAATAGGTTGCTAAAGAGGCAAGGAAGAAAGAGACTAGAATGGTTATTGCGGATGCCTCTACACCCAAAACAGAGTCTGCTAATCTTGTACAAAATGAAGAATAGGCTTTAACCATTGTTTGCAGTTATGACCAATCTTCTCATGAATAGTGTATGTGTTGACCTTCAGATACCGTAGACGCACGTATGCAGAGGATAGTATAGAAACCAAATCACATAAAAGTACTCAAAGAATAGAAAGAGACAAGAGACTTGACACTAGATTGGGTACAATCTCCCCCCCACATACTTTGATGGATGATTCTATCACAGCATGTGTATTTATAGGTATTTCTTATTATGTCCTGAGTAGAATATACATGAGGATGACACTTCAAAAATTATGCTTTTTACAAAAATTTGCTTTATTTACGAATTCATAATCTACTATTTTTACAAAAATGTCGCCTTCTAAAGCGATCTATTATTTTTACAAAAAATAACCAAAATACTATCTTCTAAATATTCTTCTAAATAATCTTCTAAATAATCTTCTAAATAATCTTCTAACTATCTCCAAAAACATTTGAATAATTCTATGTGCGTTCACACCCTCACGAATCCTTACCTGCTAAAATAAAACACAAAACACATTAAAACCCTCAAGGCATTAAAATCCATTTAACATTCCATTATTCCATGAAGTATAACATGCCTCCCAGTTGACGAGCAATTGACCTTTGTTGATAAGAATAAAATAGACATGGATGGTCAGTCACATGTCCCATCACTGAACAATCATAAGCATGTTCCATGTAAAAACACATGCATGGAACTGGAAAATTGGAGTTTAATGTGATTGAGAATGATCAGTAGAAATCAAATGGTCATAGTGTGGAGTTAGTGATGTCTTATGAATCCATTGAGATTCTTCAGGTGAGTGATTTTTATATTTAACCAAATATGTATGATATTGATTACTTGTGCGTGTAGTAGTAACATTATAATCAATTATTTTCTCTCAAATTAAAATTTTAGCATCGGTGCATTGGTAAGTCCAAAAGGCATTACCATGAATTCAAAGTGACCAGTTTGAGTTTATACATAGAAGGAAGTGGGTTTCATTGGAGATCTTTCACTACTGTAAGAGAAATAAAGTCATGCGAGCCACCATCATCATGTAAAATATTAACAACTTTACCATAAATAATACCTTGCACGTAAAGTAAAGAATGGATAGAAATTTGTTACCCAAGGTACTTAGATCCTGTTCCAATGCTTCTTTGGTCCAATCAGGTTGAATGTCTTCAGCAACCACCTCCATGTTGTGTACTTGAGCTCTAACAAGCTTCATGTCATTAGTTTGAAACCTACATTTACCTTTAGTATGAGCAAACTTACCACAATGCCAGCAAGTGATATGGGGCCTCTTTTGTTGAGCATCCATCATTGTAGTTTGAAGGGTTGGAGGTTTTGTGGATTGTAGGGGAGTGGTATTGGATACTGGTGATAAATTGGATTGAGGAGGCATCAAAAAGTAGGGGGGGGGAATTGGAAAGTAGGTGGGCATTGAAAAGTAGGAGAAGAAGACTAGTGAAGGTATGCTTGAAAGGAAAATTGGGCTTGATTGGGGGTTGTCGTTGATGCGTTTGTTGTAAGCGAATGGACTTGGTGATGGATTGAAATTCTTTCTCAGCATCATCTACAAAAGAAATAGCTTCATAGAGGGTCGTGGGATGTAGGGTGTTGAGTTTAGCTTGGATTCCCATTTCCAAACCATCTTCATATTTTCGTTGCAAAGTATCTTCTGGAATTGTTTCAAGCAAATGAATAAGTAATCGTCATTTCCATAAATGCTCAGTATAGATAGACACAGTATCTCCATCTTTCCATCCAAAAGTTGTCCATGATCGATGTGCATGTAAGTGGAATTGAGGAGGAAGGAAGGACTCCTTGATCTTCTTTTGATATGCATCCCATGTGGTAGGACGATCGGTGTTATGGTAGAGAACATTCCACCATAATTGGGCCTTATCCACCAAATAATTAGTAACGAATTTCACTTTCTCATTCTTAGAGTATGATTCGTCAGAATAGAAGTCATCAAGCTGAGAAGTCCATGAAAGAACAAATTGGCCATCCTTTCGCCCATCGAATCATGAAATTTGGAAATTTTTGGCACCAATCTTGGACTGCATGCCTTGTTCTTGGGCAGTAATAATGGCTTCACCACCCTAAATAGGTTATTGTCATCACTTTGGAGTTGTTGGAGTGCAGCATCGTGTTCTTTTATTTCGTTTTGAGCATGTTGGAGTTCTTGATGCAAAAGTCGCAACTATTGTTAAGGTGTTACCCCAAGTAGGGGTGACGTACTAAAATCCTCAGTGCTATGAGTAGGGTCCATGGCCTTATGTAGAGAACCAAAACCTAGCTCTAAGCAACACAAAAGAATTTTTAACAATAGTGTATATTAAAATAATAATAAGAATAAGAATAATAATAATAATTAAATAAATAAAATGAATAAGAGTGCTTTGATAAATAAATAAATAAAAGAGAGTGCTTAAATAAATAAATAAATAATGAGAAGAGAGGTGTTAAGAGTTATGTTAAACATTTATTAAAAGAAATGGAGTATGAAAAAGAGAAAATAGGCTAGTGGATTAGGCTTATCTCTTGAAAGTATGAGGTTGTGAGTTCAAATCCCCTAGATGCTAAATAAGGAACTATGTAGGCTAACTAGAGAAATAAGTAAGCTAACTAGGGAAATAATTAAGCCCTTAATGCCACTTATATGTTAGAATTGGTTCGTGTGTAGCCAACAGCTGCCAATGGAACCAAAGGGAAACACAGTGAACCAAGAGAGCCATGAGTACCAGAGAAGCCAAAGATGTCAAATTGATGCCATACTTCTATGCCTTAGTTGACACTTTAGAGTAAGCCAAAGGATTAACCGAATGATAAACAAACTTGACAACCAAATTTGAACTCAAACAGTGAACAGTGAGCACAGGGGGGTACACGGAGTATAGTGAGTACAGTGAGCACAAGGGGTACAGGGGGTACAAGGAGTACAGGGAGTACAATGAGCACAATGAGTACAATGAACAGAGTGAACATAGGGGGTATAGTGTGACAGTGAGCACAGGGGGTACAATGTGATAGTGAGCATAATGGGTGCAATGTGATAGTGAGCACAGGGGTTACAGTGTGATAGTGCACAATACCAAATTCAAAAAAATTCAAAAAAACTAATCGACGAACCAAAATAAACGAACTTAATAAATGAAAATTTGGATCGGATAATTGAGATATTTGTCAATCAGCGAGCAGATGCCATGAATCACGAGTAGATGCCAAAAAACCACCTCTATAGATGTGACTTGGCTCTGATACCACTGTTGACCTTCAGATCCTGCAAATGCGCATATGCAGAGGATAGTATAGAAATGAAATCACACAAAAGTACTCAGAGAATAGAAAGAGACAAGAGACTTGACACGAGATTGGGTACAATCTCCCCCCACATACGTTGATGGACAAGTGAGTCAGAGCATGTGTATTCATAGGTATTTCTTATTACATCTTGAATAGAAGATACATGAGGGAAACACTTCGAAAAGCGTGATTTTTATAAAAATCCACTTTATTTACAAATTTGTAATCTACAATTTTTACAAAACCGTCGCTTTCTAAAGCGATCTATTATTTTTACAAAAAATAACTAAAATACTATCTTCTAAATATCTCCAAAAATATTCGAATAAGTCCATGCACGTTCACACTCTCATGAATCTTCACCTGCCAAATCAAAACACAAAACACATTAAAATCCTCAAGGCATTAAAATCCATTTAACATTCCATCATTCCATCATTCCATAAAGTATAAGAGTATGTCTACAGTAGACTCAGATGTTTGGTACTTTGATAGTGGGGCAACCAGACATATTACCTCGCAGCACAATCTCTTCACTTCACTCAAGCCTACCCCTACAGGGAATACTATCATATGCACCAACAACTCCTCTTATCCTATCATGGGAGTTGGTAAGATCATTCTAACTATTGTTGATGGTAGTTCTTTTACATTGTCAAATGCTTTGTGAGAGGGATCAAGAAGATTATGTTATTGGTTTCAACTTTAGCCAAGATTATCTTGGTTGTGAAATTTGTTGATGATAGATGTACAGAGTTATATTCCAGAGATGTACATGCTTGGAGGAACGAGAAGTTCCTTGCTCGGGGGATAGCCAAGGCCAAAAGCTAGAGAGTTCATACGAGGTACCTACTCATGATGGCCAGATGAGTAGAGGAACCTTAGAGAGAACTCTAGATGGTGACTAGGCAAGGGCTATAAATAGGCTGGGAGGTGAGTCCCAGACATGTCATTCTCCACTTCTCACATACAGTGCATGATCTATCAAATGGAAGCATCATTATTGCTTCTGGCATTCCATATCGTGGGCTGTATAAGCTCATAGACTATGAAAAATTTGTGAATGATTCAGCATGTGTAGTGCATGATTCTCAGGCTATGTCAGATGCAAAGCTTTGGCATGCATGCTTTGGTCATCTGAATTTTGCTAGTTTGCTACACCTGGAAAAAATTGAAATCGTGTCCTCTTTGCCCAAACTTGAGGCACTTGGTAAACATGTATGTGAAGTCTATATTTTGGGCGAAATGCAGCATTTCTCCTTCCCAAAAGATGGTTCCGTTCAAGCTACTCAGAAATTGCAGGTTGTTCACAGTGATGTTTGTGGTCCTATGGAGACATCTTCTTTTGGGAATTATCTTTACTTCGTGACTTTCATCGATGATTTTTCCAAACATGCATGGGGAATCCATTGAAAGCAAAGTCCAAAGTGTTTATGTGCTTCAAAAGTTTCTGGTTTTGGCTGAAAATATGTCAACATGTAAAATGGGCACCCTCTGTTCTAATCAAGGGGGGGAATATATGTCTTCTTATTTTAATGTATTTCTGGTTGAACCTGGGATATGTATGGTCAAGAGTCAGGCCTTACCACATAGTTTTTGGCTTGAGGTTGTTATTTGTGCAACATATATACTTAGCAAGTGTCCTACTAAAGCATTGGAGTTTATCACTCCATATGAGGCTTGGCATGGTCGCAAGCCATTTGTTTCTTACCTACATGTTTTTGGCTGTTTGGCATATGCATTAGTGCCTAAACAGCAACACAAGAAATTGGATCATAAAGTAGTGAAATGTATTTTTGTTGGGTATAGTCCTGAAAGAAAATTATATCATCTATATCATCCACATACTAAATGTATTCTAGTAAGCAGTGATGTTGCTTTTGTGGAAGATGCTATTCAGCCATTATTTTCATGTACTAAGGAGATATTTGTTAGCTCCAAAGATATGTATGATTCTCTGCTACCTCTTTTGACAGGTGGACATTCTAGTGCTTGTCCGAATGAGGCAATTTATCAACCTTTACAGGTTTCACGTGATGATGAAGATCATTCAATTTCTCATGAAGATTTGCGTGATGCACCTGTTGATGAGAGAAGTGATATAGAGGAGGCAAAAACTATCTCTAAATGGTTGGTCTAGACTTTGCATGATAGCAAATTAGATGGACCTCTATCATATCGTACTCGTTCAGATCTCATAGTGCTTCTTTTGCATTAGATTTCTATGTTATGTCTGCTTCTAGTCTTCATGATGAGAATGAGCCTGTTTTGTTTGATGAAGCACAAAATTCTGAAAATTGGACAGCTGCTATGCAATCAGAATATGATGCTATCATGAAAAATGGCCCCTGGTCTTTATGTGACTTGCCTCCTAGCAAGAAGGCCATTGGCACTAAGTGGTTATACAAGCTAAAGCATAAGCCTGATGGAGCAGTTGAGAGGTATAAAGCTAGGCTTGTTGCATTGGGTTATGCTCAAGAAAGAGGCATTGATTTTGATGAGTCATTTGCTCCTACACATCGAATGACTACTCTTCGTAGCATCTCTACACTTGTAGCTCATCATGGTTGGAATGTACATTAACTGGACATTAAAACTGCATTTTTGAATGGTGATCTGCATGAAGAAGGGTATGTTTTTCAGCCCCGTGACTTTGTGTAGAAAGGGATTGAAAACCAAGTGTGCAGGTTGAAAAAGGCATTGTATAGTTTGAAGCAAGCACCACGTGCTTGGTATGAAAAGATACATGCCTATTTGATTGCACATGGTTTTGAGAATGATCCAACTAAGAGAACCTTACATGTTAAGTGTGCAAATGATGTGCTTCTGATCATTGTTGTGTGTGTTGATGACATGCTGCTCACTGGTCCTCATAAGAAGCATATTTCTGATTTTAAAGTTGATCTGCATGCCTCATTTGAGATGTCAAATTTGGGGTGTTTGCATCATTCTTTGGGCATTCAATTTATGCAAGTTGATGGCAAAATAGATTTGTGTCAATTTATTCACACATTATTGTAGCATTTTGGCCATGAAGACTGCAAATCTATTGCCACTCCTATGGATAGGTTTACAATTGAGTCTTCATGATGTTGGAGATGCATTTGATGTTGTTCTTTATGAGCATGCTATTGGATGCTTGATTTATTTATGCATTACTTGGCCAAATATTCAGTTTTATGTCTCATAGATGAGTAGGTTTATGCATTGCCCAGATGTCAAGCATTGGCAAGTGGTTAAGTGCATCTTTCGCTACTTGAGTGGTACCCAAGTACTTGAATTGTTTTATCCCAAGTGGGGATCACTACTGCCATATTTACATGCTTTTTCTGACTCTGCTAGTTGCTATGACACTCATGTGTCCACCAGTGGATTTGCTTCATGCTTGGTAGCTCATGCATATCTTGATTGCGCAAGAAACAGCCTACTATGGCCACTTCTGTTCGTGCAGTTGAGTGTACGGTAGCTTTCATAGTGACCATTGAGTATGTGTGGCTCAGACACCTTATGGCTGATTTCGATGTTGGTCAGTCTTTTGCCACCACTATCTTCACTGACAGTCAGAGCGCATTGGCAGTTGCGAGGAACCTTGTGTTCCATGCTCGCACTTATCACATTGAGATGCACTATCATTATGTCAAGGAGAGGTTGTTTGCTAGAGAGATAAGTTTGGCATATGTGCCCACACAGGAGAACTTTACAAACATTTTGACAAAGGCTCTACCTAAGGAGAAGTTTGAAGCTTTTCGCAAAGCTTTGGGCTTACTTCCTTTTGTGGATTGATTCCACATAGCTTGGCACTTCCTTATACTTGAGTGCCATCTCCTTGCTCACCACATCATTCCCAGGGGGGATTTGTTGATATATTTTAGGTAGTGATGTGTGTGAACACACTAGGACCACCAGGGCACTTTTTTCCCTCTTTAGGAGGTTTTTTTTCCCTCGGCTATATATATGCCTATAGCCCTAACAAGTCACTTATCTTTGTATATTCTAGTGGTAATACATTCAGTATTGAGTGTTGTGCTCCAAGCTTCTTCTTCTTCTTCCTTGTGTTGTTCACATGTTTTTGCAAACCTCAAACTCCAACACTTAGTGCTAGGATCAATCATCTTCATTGATGTGTTGTCAAAGAGAACTTTCTTGTGTTGATCCATGATTGGCTTGATGGAGAGGATGTTCATAAAAATGTTTGGTACAAAAAGAATATTTAATAAGGCTTTGCATTCTCCTCAATAAAACATGATTTTTAGTTTGTCTTTACCTTCAATTGGAAGATTTTTGTTATTTCCTAATTACACTTTTCTTGTGTGGTCTTATAAATCTTGAAATGACTCATGATCTTTGCACATGTGAGAATTTGCACCACTATCAAATATGCACTACTGCGAGGAGCTAGAAGTAATTAGGGCATTGAAGTCGATTGAGATAAAGAGATCTTCACCTAAGAAATGAAACCTATGCATAGAGGACTTTGTTTGATTTTTGGAAGTAGAGGCTTTAGAGTTGTTCTTATTTTTATAGCAGAGCTTCTCGATATGCCTTGATTTACCACAATACTTGTAGGTAAAATTATTGGACAAGTTGTTGGCACCTTTTCTAGGATCATTGCTAGAGTGAGTAGAGTTCTTGGCCTTGTTGAAGGGACCCTTAGCTTTCATGGTGGCTTCTTGCAATGTTGAAAAATCAGCTCGTGAGTCATTTGGGAGCAAAAGTCTCAACACTTCCTCCGAGATTAACATGTGGCCTCAATTGTAAAGTGTTGCTACATAAGTATCATAAGACTTACGAAGCTTTTTTAGAAGCCTAATAGCCATATCCTCACTTGACACATGGCTGCCACACAATGCGAGCTTGCATTGGTAATCTTTGAAAGTGGCAACGACCTTGGTGATGGAATCATGGGGCCTCATGGTGAGATTATGGAACTCTACTTCTAAGGTGTAAAATCTAGAGGGATTCTTGTCCTCATAGAGATCTTGAAGTATTTCTCAAGCCTTGCATTAGGGGAAAATTTGAAGCTTGCATGGGGCTTGTAAGGATTCCTAATTTTAAAGAATTAAAAATTGTTAATTAGGTGGATTAAGAGGTTGGGAAAAACCATCAATGGTATTGTATATCAAAATAAAGAATAAAATCAAAGAGGGGATTCATGTGTTTTTTCTAGCCCTTAGATCTCTTGGTTGGATGGCCATGATCAAAATCAAAATTTGCAAACTAAAAGTCAAATGAAAAATCACATACTCTGTCTATAAAAAACAAAATAGGAATAGTTGTGGGAGGAGAAAGGATAAAATATCAAACTCACCTCGAATTTTGGTCATTGGATCTTATTTAGCTTGGATGGTGGAGATTGAAACCCACACTAAAAGACAAAATAGCTACACACATTTTCACGAAAAGAGAAAACTTCCAATTTTCCACTAAAAGACAAAACATACGTAGCTTTTTAATCATTTAAGGGTGTAGATTGAGGATCATTTAAGGGTGTAGATTGAAGATCATTTAAGGGTGTAAGGATAAATCAAAGCCATTATATTCTTTCCAAATCTAATGTCCCCAATTTTAGGCACCTTTTCTTCTTCAAGGAGAAAACATAACCATTAGATGTAAGCAAAATCTAAGGGCTATAATTTAAAGCCCTCCATTTCTCAAGAAATGATCTTAGCCATTGAACTTTGAAGGGGGTCCAAGGGTTCTATTTGAATCCCATGTCTTGCAAAAACTACTTTAAGGGCAAAACCATGAGTTTTGACATATTTATGTGGTTTTGACTGGCCCAAACCAAGGGAACCCTATACCTAGCCTACTTGATTAAGGGACTAGACTGTGCCCACCACCCTTCTCTCATTGGTCCATCACTAATCACCCCCTAATCTAAAAGGCCCATGTAGGGTTCCTTTTTTCCCCTAATGGTTGGAAGTCTTGCAAGAGGTAATGTGTCTTTTAGTTAACTCATCATAGGCTAGCAATAATTGTCCTAGGGCTCGCTTATCTTTTACATTATAAATGTTCCAAGTTGCTAAGTCACAATCCTTATCAAGCTCAAGTTATGTAGCATCTACTACCTCATAATAGAAAGCTTTTATATAGATAAGTCCTAATTGTGTCCTTCCACGAATTGTAGTTCCTATTGTTTAACCTCTCATCCCTAAGCATAAATATAGGTGTAAACAAAGGCAAATACAATTGACTAGAAGACATTGCATTTGAAAGGGTAGACATTGTCGCCGTTGAAGCAAACTGAACTTTAAAATTGAATCACCACACTTACAAAATGGATTCAACATCAAAATTTGAAATGGGGTAGGAGGGGAGGGTTTAGAGTATCCCTTTGCACTTGTTGACGCCCTGGGTAGGCTTAGAATAGCCTCCCAAAGCAGACACACTCATTGTACTCTTTCTTATATTCTTGATGTTAGAGGGAGGGTACTTAGTTCCAAATTGTGTGAAAAAGCATAGAGTTTATACCCTTGGAAAGTACAAATGAAACTTGGATATAAGGGCTTTGGGTGAAGATTACAATAAAGGGCACTTATGGAGAAAGATGTCGGCCACAAACCAAGTGGATACAAAAAATATGGCCTTGGTGTACATATATGTTTTGAGGAATTACAAGAATGATATGTGCCTTTGTAAAAAATGACTATGCCAAAAATCAAGGATACTCCCATTTTAAGCCTCTACCATCTTTGCGTACAAATTTATATAATCACTTCAAAGGAGCTCCAATGACTTTCATATCCGTGAGTGAAATATATTTCAAAATTAAGATATGCAATAGAAGCAATGCGTGCAATTTGGTTACCCTTAGTGAGAGAGTATGAGAATTAAAAAGATGAGTATCCGACACAATCCTATGCATGTAAAACATCGTTTATGATGTCACATAAGATAAGAAACACAATTTGAGAGAGTGCAAATTAACTCCCGACTCGAGAATCCAAAATGTTCTTAAGAGATCAGGAATGATGTCACATCATGTGAACGCACTCCAAAAAGATGACATGGTTCAGTTTCTTTATCTCTCTCTATATCACTCTAGCAAGCGATGACAATTTTGCACTTTGCCTTTCTAAGCACGGACGTAAGCAAGTTCTCTCTCTTACGGGGGGCACATGAGGCCTCGGCGATCGAAAATTTGACTACCCGCATAGATATGTATGATAGGGTAGCACATGGACATGTTTTCGGGTGGTCGGAGATCACTTTTTGGGTCACCCAAAAAGTGTTCCAAGAGCACATGGATGTTTGGTGGCCGGATTTTGGATGGTTAAAGATGAACTTCAGGTCATCGAATTTAGGTGCACATGAAAGTTCGGTGATCGGATTTTAGATAACCATAGAAATGAATTTTGAGTGATCTGATTTGTGCACATAAAAATTTGATGATCGACTTTCAGTAACCAAAGACGAACTTTGAATCCCCAAATTAGATCATCAAATTTAAGCCCAAATAATATCGTATGTATTTTGAAGAGTTAAGTTGTTTGCACAAAACAAAGCAAGACAAAATGAATCGCATTAAAAAAAATTGTAAAATAAAAAAATTATTAAAAAAAAAGCATAACGTTAACTTTTGTACTTTTTGTCAAAAATAATAATAAAAAAACTTTTATTTCAAATCAGGTGACCCGAAGGATTGGTGCTAATCAGCACCAATCCGGTGACCTGAGGGTCTTCGGGTCACCCAAAAAGCATACTTTTCCCTCGAAGTGCGGTGAGTTGAGCATCATGTGCGAGCCCTATGAGTGTTGACGTGTCTAGCGAGGCGATGGGTGACCCTGATAGATTGGCGCCTTTGGGTGCCAATCCGTTCAGGTCACCCAAGAGTTTAAAAAAAAATTACGTTAACAATAAAAATACATTTTCTATCGAGCGTTCACGACGGATGACATTTCCTATCGAGGGGTTAATGGTGAAAAGTTTCAACATTTGTTTTATTTTTTTATGATCTCGATAAAACAAAAAAATGAAGTGGATTATCCAGCCGACGTGGTTTAACAGATATGCCTTGTACTCGTAGGCAGATGGCCAGGGTTCAAGTCCCGCCCGAGACTGGATGCCTCAAAGTTCCCCAAGATGGGTGCCTTTGCCTTACGAGGTCGGGTGTGTGTGTCTTTCCAAATTCATTGTACTCTCAAAAAAAAATGAAATGAAATAAGAAGAGTATTTGTTTTATACTATTTGCAAATCTAAAATTCGACACGTATAATGCATTGAAATGTATAAAACACTTAAAGATATTATCATGCATGGTTATGACCAATATTTTGATGTCGATGTGTGGTTGATGAATGAACAATATTAAGTGTATTAGTGCTGATTAGAAGATTGTTCTGGTTGTTCCGATTAGAAGAGTGTATTAGAAGATTGTTCCCGTTGTTAAAGTGCCAAGCAATGAATTTTTAAAGTAAATTTTGATAGTTGTGGTGACACAAGATACAACAATAACATGTATGAAATATCCATGTGCTTCTAATGTCAGTCATCGAAAATTCGGTGACTTACATGCATGTGCCCCTAATTATGGTGACTAAAGTTCACCAAACTTATCAATATATGTACCCTTAATGCTTCCTCGAGTGACTCAAAAAGTGCAATCCGATCACCCAAAAAAATATGCATGTGCACTCCCTCTATCCTGTAGCCAAAAGAGAAATCGTTATGGCTGTTGTAATAGATGTCTTTACGTCTCTGTATAAAGAGTGTGTGCGATTTGTCTCTCCACTCTCTCTCTTTCACACACACACTCTCTTTCACACACACACTCTCTGATGGCACTCTCTTTCATACACACACACGCTCTCTGTTGGTAGAGAGTCGCGCACTCTCTTTCACACACACACACACGCTCTCTGTTGGTAGAGAGTCGCGCAGGTGATGAACTCTTCAACTAAGTCTGAGGAGGCTGCTGACTCTCGGCTCGTCGCTCCCCCCTGTAGAAGTGCGCATGCCGGTTTTTGGGCTCCAGCATTTTGTGCTCAATGCTTCCTGCTCTTTTGTGTATTAGAGAAAAATGGAGTTGAAGCTACACAGAGATCAGCTAAGTGGTGTACAGAGGAGTAAAGCCGCAAGCCTGCTCTCTCTCTCTCTCTCTCTCTCTCTCTCTCTCTCTCTCTGCTAGTACTCTAGAGAGTAATGAGCGTAGTGCTTCATTCGAATATATCCATTACTGTTCGCCTTGTGCTGCATAGCAATAGTGTGTGCAGGAGTGTCCTAATCCAGTGAAGGCTTTAGTGAACCTTTACTACTGTGAAGGAGAGCTGATTAGCTACCCGAAGACACAAACTCATGCAGAAGCAGCTTCTCATCCTTGGAGTAGTAATAGAGGAAGTACATCCTGATGATGCAGGCTCCCAAGGAAGTCTAGATGCCGTTCGAACGCCCTCTACGTCACAACAATGTCTTACAACAACAACAGTACCATCTTCGATCACTGCTTTGTATGTTATCCCCACACTTCCTTTGCCAAGGACTTCAACAGATGTGTGTAGGAGGTCGTCTTCAAGGTCAAAAGTACATCGATTACCTTGAAGAGTACGAGTTTGCTACCTTCTGGTTCAGCTAAGCAGCGACTTTATCACTCAAGGAACTATGGCACCCTCCACGAACTAGTCTGATGAACAGATCATTGAACTTTGCAATGTGGTGTATTATACTACAGAGAGGTAGCAAGGTTATCTATTGGTCCATTCGCTTTGCTAAACATTCTTTTGTCATTCACATCCTCCCTCGAGCGATCAAGATACTACAACCATGCCGATGGCCATTACTGCATGATCACACATACCAGCTGAGGAGAAAAATATACTTTCTTCAAAGCAAATAATGCTTATGAGCACTTGTCAGAGATGAAAGATACAACTAATGACAGAAACGGAAAACAAGTGTTTACGAACACTCCAAGCATTCAAAATGTCATCAATACTGTAACTAAAGTGTTTATAAACACTTCAAAAAATGTGAGATCTAATAGCAACTCTTCAAAATGTCACCAAATAGATACATAATGGCCACAAGGAAGGGTGGGATAGGGTGGGAAAGATGATGGAAAGAGGGTGGCATGGAGGGGAAAATAGATGCTAGCATTCAAACATGCTTCCAAAGCATGAAGTGGATGACGGAAAATTCTACCACCAAAAAAATGATTCCAAAAACTCCAACGCACCACCAACATCTCCAGAATGATCACCAAGATCTACACATAAAGCTTTGATACCATGTAGAGAGTACACATGCGGAAGAAAAATGAAAAAAACAGTGTACTCACAAAATGAATGAGCCATGAGAGACTCAAAGTGAGTAGACTAAGAAATGGGTAAACTCACATGGATTAGAAATGATCTTGCAAAGAGCATAGAGTAGGCTCTACAAGATTCTAACCAAGTACAAAGTGAAAAAGAGCCCCTCCTTATATAGAGTTGGAGGACCCTCACCAAATTAGTACATCATATGTGGAGAAATTCTCCCTTAATGAGAATAAATGCAATGGTAGAAGCACAGACAGGTACCCAAATACAATGAGATACAATATAAAATGAAATGAAATGGACTGTCTCCTAGATCCAAAATGGAGACATCAGTATCCTCACATTGATGTCTCTCTTTATCTCTAGAAATGGAAATGGAATCTGCACACAAATCCTCTCTAATTCTTATATCATCCACTCTTGTGGACTCTTGTTTCTATCTAGATGTCTTTAATTGATCTAGGGACAGGATCTTCTATGCCCTTCATAGACTCATCTGTATAAACCATTGGCCTTGGAGTAGACATTGGGAAACTCTAAGTGTACTCAAGTCTATCTCGCAATACATGTAATATCCATGTCTTTCGTCTCACTACCATGGATATTTCCTTATGGACTCTATCCCACTTTTTATTCAATCCCATTGGTTGGGTCAGATTTTCCAATAAGTCATCTAGATTTAGGGTCAACTTGGATCTAGCCTTTTAATAAAGACCTCTACTTTCTCATTGAATAAAACCTCTTAGTCCCTCAGGTTCAGTCAGGAAAATTTTTTGTCAAAATCGTGAAGTATTTCACTCACCACAAGGCCTTTATTTCGAGTAGCAACACATTCTCTAAATGCATGTCGTGTGGGTATGGTCGATTCCTCTAGATATGGTCAAATCCTCTAGATAATACTCTTCCCATAGCATATCTTTAAATTCATTCCATGCAAGGTGGTTAGGTGTGTTTGGTTTGATACATTCAATGTGTCCAAGGTGCAAGGAGCAAACCTTAGGTTGGAGATCAGATGACTAGGGTATTTTTAGGGTTTGTTAAGTGTGTTTAAGGTGCGAGGAATGAACCTTGCTTTTAGTTAGTTGAGGACTCTCTCTTTTACTCTCTCCTTCAAAGATCTCTCTCTGCCTCACTATATGCACATAATAAAGTGAAAAGTCCAATCAAATATGTTCAAAAAACATATGATACTATACTAGGTAGATCCTAATGGACTATAGGCCACAATGCTCATAATTTTGAATGGGTTAAGGATTATGTACTCTCTCTCTCTCTCTCTCTCTCTCTCTCTCTCTCTCTCTCTCTCTCTCTCTCTCTCTCTCTCTCTCTCTCTCTCTCTCTCTCTCTCTCTCTCTCTCTCTCTATATATATATATATATATATATATATATATATATATATATATATATATATATATATATATATATATATATATATATATATATATATATATATATATATATATATATATATATATATATATATGTGTGTGTGTGTGTGTGTGTGTGTGTGTGTGTGTGTCTATTTTTTTGTTTGTTTGTCTGTCTGTCTGTATGTCTATCTATCTATCTATCTATCTATCTATCTATCTATCTATCTATCTATCTATCTATCTATCTATCTATCTATCTATCTATCTATGTATCTATATGTGTGTGTGTGTGTTGTGTGTGTGTGTGCCTTGAGTTGTTTCTCAAGAATCATGGACATTGGGATTGTGTACATGAGGAGGATTAAATGATAGAAGCTCCTTGATGCTCAAATATATCATAAGTTAAGAGTCCTATAGGTATTACAATCCCTTAATAAACACTCTCGACATAAGTTTTTGGAAGTGAGTACAATATCGACATGCCATAAAAGTCCATTTTGGTATTATAGAATTGCAAGAACTTTGTGACATCACGTCCACTAAAAAATCCATGTTCTTTAGAAATCACCTATAATGTTTGCATCACTCTATCATTATTTTTAGTTGACTTTTGGGCTTGGGTCAACGCTTCAAGTAGTGTGCAACGGGATCTTGGATCTTAACCTAAGGCATCCATTTCAATCACTTCTTGGTCAAAGTCAAAGTCTCAATGAAAATCAGACACTACATCTCTCAAACTATCATGCTCATGTTTCTCATCAAGTTAGTCTAAGGTCGAGTCAAAGTCAAGTCAAAGTCCAAGTTAAGTCTTCAACGCCTATTTGCTTCATTGTTGAGATATAAAACTCAACATGTGATAATCAACGGGGACACATATCACTTTTTCATTTCTTTGACATGTATAGTGATCACACCACTATATGTCAGGGATACTTTAGTGAGCTTTACTAGATTTATCTATAGAAAGTGATGGCACATTTTTTTCTTGCTAGATCACTCATTCACAAACATTAGGATTTTCCTTATGTACTGTTCTTTAAATATTGCACTAGTTGTATTGGTGTATGAGTTTATTTTTGTATATTCTCTTTATGTAATAGAAGGGGCGCATTGATTGAATATATCCATTGAGTGATTTTCTTAACTATTATTCGGTCATTGGAAGAGAGTGTTGGAGATAGACGTCTACGGAAGCACGCAAACAGCACAAGGAAGAAGAAGAAGCTTAGAGCACAAACACACAATATTGAATGTATTACTAGAGAATGTACAAAGATAAGTAGCCCATTAGGGCAATAGGCGTATATACAAGCCGGGGGAAAAAAACCTCCTAAAGAGGGAAAAAAGTGCCCCAGCGGTCCTAGAGCGTTCACACACATCACTACCTAAATATATCAACAAATCCCCCCTGGGAGTGATGTGGTGAACAAGGAGCTGGCACTCATGTATAAGGAAGTGCCAAGCTATGTGGAAATCACTCCACAAAAGGAAGTAAGCCCAAAGCTTTGCGGAAAGCTTCAAACTTCTCCCTAGGCAGAGCCTTCGTGAAAAGGTCTGCAATGTTCTCCTGCGTGGGCACATATGCCAAGCTGATCTCCCCAGCAGAGAACCTCTCCCTGACATAGTGATAATGCACCTCAATGTGCTTAGTGCGAGCATGGAACACAGGGTTCCTCGCAACTGCCAATGCGCTCTGACTGTCAGTGAAGATGGTGGTGGTTGAAGACTGGCCAACACCCAAATCAGCCATAAGGCGTCTGAGCCACACACACTCAACAGTCGCTGTGAAAGCTGCCCTATACTCAGCCTCACAACTAGAAGTGGCCACAGTAGGCTTCTTCTTGCTCAACCAAGATATACATGAGCTACCAAGCATGAAGCAAAAACCACTGGTGGACACACGAGTGTCATAGCAACCAGCCCAATCTGGGTCAGAAAAAGCATGCAAATCTGGCGGTAGTGATCCCCCCTTGGGATAAAACAACCCAAGTAGCCGAGTACCACTCAAGTAGCGAAAGATGCGCTTAACCGCTTTCCAATGCATGACTCCTGGGCAATGCATAAACCTGCTCGTCTCTGAGACAGCAAACTGAATATCTGGCCGAGTAATGCATAAGTAAATCAAGCATCCAACATCCTGCTGATAGAGAACAGCATCAAATGCATCTCCAGCATCATGAAGACTCAATCGTAAACCTGTCTCCATAGGAGTGGCAATAGGCTTACAGTCTTCAAGGCCAAAACGCTGCAATAATGTGTCAATATATTTCGTTTGACACAAAGCCATTCCACCATCAACGTGCATAAACTGAATGCCCAAATAGTGATGCAAATGCCCCAAATCAGACATCTCAAATGAGGCATGCAAATCAGCCTTAAAATCAGCAATATGTGTCTCAATAGGACCAGTGAGCAGCATGTCATCAACATAGACAACAATGATCAGAAGCACATCATTAGCACGTTTAACATATAAGGTGCTTTCAGTTGGACTGTTCTCAAAACCATGTGCAATCAGATAGGCATGTATCTTCTCATACCAAGCACGTGGTGCTTGCTTTAAACCATATAATGCCTTCTTTAACCTGCAAACCTGGTTTTCATGCCCTTTTTGCACAAAGCCACGGGGCTGAAAAACATACACTTCTTCATGCAAGTCACCATTCACAAATGTTGTTTTAATGTCCAACTGATGTACATTCCAACCATGATGGGCTGCAAGTGCACAAATGCTCCGAACAGTAGTCATATGACATGTAGGTGCAAAGGTCTCATCAAAATCAATGCCTCTTTCCTGTGCATAACCCTTTGCAACACGCCTAGCCTTATACCTGTCAACTATACCATCAGGTTTACGCTTCAGCTTGTATACCCACTTAGTGCCAATGGCCTCCTTGCCAGGAGGCAAGTCACATAAAGACCATGTACCATTCTTCATTATAGCATCATATTCAGATTGCATAGCAGCCATCCAATTTTCTGAATTTTGTGCTTCATCAAAAGAAACAGGCTCATTCTCATCACAGAGACTAGATGCAGCCATAGCATAGCAATCTGATGCAAAGGAGGCACTATGAGAGCCTGAACGAGTACGATATGACAAAGGTGCATCTAATTTGCTGTCACGCAAAGTCTGCACCAACCATTTTGGCATAGTTTTTGCCTGCTCAATATCAGCTCTCTCATCAACAAGTGCATCATGTAAATCTGCATCAGAAATGGAATGATCTGCATCATCATATGAAACCTACAAAGGCTGAGAAGTTGCCTCATTAGGACCAGCACTAGCCTGTCCACCTGTAAAAAGAGGCATCAAAGTATCATACATGTCTTTGGAGCTAACAGATGTCTCCTTAGTACATGAAAGCAATGGCTGAATAGCATCTTCCACAAAGACAACATCACGGCTAACCAGAATGCGTTTAGTCTGTGGATGATACAGACGATAGACTTTACTTTCAGAACTATACCCGACAAAAATACATTTTACTGCCTTATCATCCAATTTTCTACGATGTTGTTCAGGCACTAATGCATATGCCAAACAGCCAAAAACACGCAGATGAGCAACAGATGGCTTGCGGTCATGCCAAGCCTCATATGGAGTGATAGACTGCAATGCTTTAGTGGGACACCTGTTCAGTACATATGTTCTTTCGTTCAACAACTCCATTCTGTTGAGGTGTATACGACACTGTACACTGGTGTTTTATCCCACGTTCAGCCAGAAATGCATTAAAATCTGAAGACATATATTCCCCCCCTCGATCAGAACGGAGGGTGCCCATTTTACATGCTGACAGATTTTCAGCCAAAACCAAAAACTGTTTGAAGCACATGAACACTTCGGACTTTGCTTTGAGTGGATATACCCATGCATGCCTGGAAAAATCATCAATGAAAGTCACGAAGTAAAGGTAATTTCCAAAAGAGGGTGTCTGCATAGGACCACAGACATCACTATGTACAAGCTGCAATTTCTACGTAGCCCGAACTGAACCATCTTTTGGAAAGGAAGAACGCTGCATTTTGCCCAAAATACAGCCTTCACAAACATGTTTTCCAGGTGCCTCAAGTTTGGGTAAAGAGGACACCATTTCAGATTTCTGCAGGTGTAACAAACTAGCAAAATTCAGATGACCAAAGCGTGCATGCCAAAGCTTTGCATCTGACATAGCCTGAGAATCATGAACTGCACATGCCGAATCATTCACAGATCTTTCATAGTCTATGAGCTTATACAGCCCACGACATAAAATGCCAGAAGCAATAATCACATCGCCATTTGAGAGATCATGGACTGTACACTTGTCATCAACGAATTTCACAACCAAGCCAATCTTGGCTAATGCAGAAACTGATAACAGGTTCTTTTTTATCCCTAGCACAAATAAAGCATCTGACAAAGTGAAAGAACTACCATCAGCAGTAGTCAAAATGATCTTACCAACTCCCATAACAGGATAAGAGGAGTTATTGGCGCATGTGACAGTATTCCCTGTAGGGGCAGGCTCGAGTGAAGAGAAGAAACTGCGCTGCGAGGTAATATGTTTGGTCGCCCCACTGTCAAAGTACCAAACATCTGAGTCTACTGCAGACATGCATTGATCATGAGAAGATGGGTCAAAACTGCAGACAGTAGTAAATGTCCATTCTTCTTCCTGCACAAGATTTGCAGACTCTATTTTTGGTGTAGAGGCCTCTGCAACAACCATTCGAGCCTCTTTCTTCTTTGCCTCTTTAGCAGCCAGTTTTGGACAGTTCTTTATAATATGATCATTTCCTTTACAGTACTTGCAGAACAATTTCTGCTTTTCTGATTTCTTCTCATCTTTATCCTGGTTCTTCGATTGTCCAGCATTTGCAGATTTCTGCTTACTAGTAGAAGAGCTCCATTTTCCTTTGCCCTTCTGACTAGCCAGGAAAGCTTGATCTGCAACACGCATAATGGACCTGTTCTGCCTGGACTGATCTTCCTGCAACAGAACAGAGACTAATTCCTCAAATGACAAGGCATTCGGATTGCCTTTCATCATCAACCGAAGAGTAGAGGCAAAACTCTGATATGAATCAGGAAGACCATTCAGAACGGTCTGCACAAGTGAGCTATCTGGTATAACCTCATCAGCAGAAATCAATTGTTCCTTCAGGTCTTTGATCTTTGTAAGAATACTGTCCATAGAATCACCTTCATTCATGTGCTCACTCTCCAACTGTTTTTGGAGGTAAGCAACACGAGCCTCATTCCTAGCCTGGTACAAAGTGGTAAGTGTATCCCAAGCATCCTTTGCTGTTCTGCAAGAGCGAATGTGAGGAATAATGGCACGTTTGATAGACAAAGCTATCAATGCATGTGCCTGGGCATCTCTGCCATCCCAACGAATCTGCTCTGCAGTAGGTGCAACAGAAACAGCAGCACGAACAGGAATCTATGGACTATCATCTTCGACACCATCTTCATCAGCTCCAACGCCTGTATTTGCAGTACCTGTTGTTACAGGTGTAACGGGACGTCTTTCAACACCTTGCACAATGTTCCACAATCCTTTTGCAACCAGTACATGTCGCATCATATAAGCCCATAATGCGTAGTTGGTACCATCCAACTTATCCTCAACAGCCAACATACGGAATACATCACTGCTTTCAGCCATGGCCGGTGACTAAAATACCTTGATGCAGAAAATTAACTGTATCTCAAAAAGTTGAACGGAACTGCCTAGATGAGTTCTGCTAGACCTGTAGCAGACTTTGAGATGCTTAAACTAGCAAACAAAAACTGATATATACCGTTGGCACAAAAGGACGAAATAGCCTGCACAAGCGCTATGATAGTGCGTTCGGAGGCTGAAACGAGCTCAGATCGCGATTTCGGCACCACATAGCAAAGCTATTTTGATCTCGAAAACACCCTGAGAATGCTCACCAAATTTCATGCGAATCTGAGATTGCAAACGTAGGAGTGTCGACGGCACCCTAGAAGAAGTGACGACTTGCTCTGATACCAATTGTTGGAGATAGACGTCTGCGGAAGCACGCGAACAGCACAAGGAAGAAGAAGAAGCTTGGAGCACAAACACACAATACTGAATGTATTACTAGAGAATGTACAAAGATAAGTAGCCCATTAGGGCAATAGGCGTATATACAAGCCGGGGGAAAAAAACCTCCTAAAGAGGGAAAAAAGTGCCTTGGCGGTCCTAGAGTGTTCACACACATCACTACCTAAATATATCAACAGAGAGAACCTCCCCATGGTGTGCCCTAGTAATGAGCTGCTATGGCTCAGCTAAGACTCTCTTCTATCGCTTGTATTGATGTAGGCATAGGTGGTTCACTTTTGGGTGACCTGCCTATCACCCCTTTGGATACTGCCCAGATCCGAGGTGTAAATACTGAAAGATCTTGGATAACCTTGTAGGAGGTAGAAAAGTGAGTTGTGAAGCAATGAAGTTTGATCCATCCAGTGGGTTCAAGACCAGCCCTTGAGCCTATCGAGAAATAGAACTTATAGCCATGTGATATGTAATAAAGTAAGTCTATGATCTAGGGATCCGATGGCTTCAGACAGATCTGAAATCGGATACCGTTTGGTCACTCGTCTGTAGGACCAAAGATCTCAAGAGTAGACTCAAGCATAAGTCATCTGCTCTCATATTCAAGTAATCCACTTAGCCTAGTGGTTAAGTCTCATGGTTGTGAAGGAGGAGGTCTTGAATTCAACTCCCATGGGGAGCATGGGGAGAGAGTTTTGCCCAAAGAGCTCTAGAGCCTTCTAACTCAAGTTAACGTGAGTTAACTTGAGTCCAGTGGACTTAACTCAAGAGGTCAGTACAACAACCACTAGTGGACTTTAGTGGAAGGTACTAAAGTAGTGGTCGAGATCACTCCAGCCACTAATAGACTCTAGGGTGGATATGAAAGGAGTGGAGGAGATTGCACATGCACTTGTGGACTCTAGTTACATTTGTGGTCCTCATTAGTTCAAGCAGCTATATATACAGGCATAAGGTTGGGAGGAGAGTCATCTCTCTAGCATGTGGTGGTCGTAATTCTTAGATTGTTGCATGATAAGTGCAATAAAATTCACTATCTATTTTGGAGTATCAAGGAGAAAGAGTCCATACAAAACAGATAGGTTTGTGCATCAACTAGCTCAAACAACTTACTATCTTTGGATGAGACAATGAACTTCAAATGCTCATAGAGACCATTGTGATTAAAAATAGAAAAAATCCTTTTATGGGAGTGATACACATAGGGTTGAGTGTATAAAATGCATAGGATCACAAGAAATAAGAAAAATAGACTTTTGGAATGAACCAAACACTCAACAGTTGTACCTCATATTCTTCAGGAATGTGTTGAGATTGACCCTGAGACCAAAAAACTAAGATTTCTCCCAATCTACTAAATCAAATGCTTTGAAACTTTATAGGAATAAGCTAGACACTAATATCTTTCTATTGAGTCCTCTGTCATTCAATTTGGAGCTCCATAGAGGGAGTAGCAGCCTCTGCAAGCTTACTATTCTTGAAGAAGATGATGCAAAAAAATGAAGGAGCAAGACAATGATGGTCACAAGTGTATGTATATTACTAGCATGTAATGTACAAGTGATTTGAAGTCTTTATATAGACTTATTAAGTGCTCCACAATTTCTAGAAGTGGACTTTCAATTCAAATGAAGGCCGTAAAGGTTGTTGGAGGGAATCACTTCACTTTCCTATAATCTAGGAAAAGTGAAGATCTAGTTTGATCTACTTTTAGGTGATTGATTGATTACAACTCAACCACCATAAATTTTTGGAATTTGGGCTCTCCCTCTTTATCCTTTTATATGTGTAAAGCTCTAGGAATTTAGAGTCCTAAAAGATCCATGAAAAATCTTTTAAGAAAATACAATAAGTGAGCGTACGTAAATTCTCCAACAAATATTTTTTCGATGTAATCCAAGCGATAGCTTTTGATGTAGATCAAATCCACCTCAAGCACAGTGTAAGATTGATGTTCCAATAGATCCATCTGAAGCTATATTATGCTTGAGTCTTCATTCTCTAATAGGTTGAATACCTGCCATAGCTTTAAATCTACAAAGCTTTATTCCATCAAGTGCCTTCTTCATCATATCTGCTACTTGTTTTTCGGTTGGAACAAAAGAAAAGAAATGTCAATCTCCTTTTCCATGAGCTTCTCCCTGATAAAATGGTAATGAACCTCTATAAAATTTGTTCTTGCATCAAAAATAGGGTTTGCTGCTAGATGCATGGAACTTACATTATCTCCAAATATGTGAGTTTTGGAACTCACAAGTCCCAAATCTATATACAATGCTTTTTGTTGTGAAAGATGGATGGACACTCCAAGAAATGAGTAGGTACTGCAAGTCCCTACTTTGTACTAGCCCCTTTTTGCTTCAGAATTGTGTTGTAGGTTCTCTTAGCTTTCCAATGAAACTAAACAAGTGCCTATGTACTTTGGAAATGATGTGAGAAATTATTGATTCAAGACAAAGTACTTGCAAGTTGAAAGATCAATGAAAACCTTCAATTTTCGTTCACACCTGTTGATTGTTAAGCTCAATGCTTCTAGTACAGTAGGATTAAATAAATTCCTTTTGGAGATATCAAATTAGCTAAATGAGCTAATTATTCCAAGTGGAATCAATTAAAATGATGCACTATACACAGATCAATCAAATCATTACCCCTGATTTTTTAGGACCTCTGCAAAGTTTGACAGTGGGTACTTTGACGCACTTTTCTCCAAATGTTGAATGGATTATCTTCAAAATTTGTGAGCATCTAGAGGACTTGAGCTGATTCCAATAATCTATAGGACATTGCAAATGGTGAAGCAATGAGTGAGATATGAGTAGTACAAAATCACTGTTCTGAGTAACTATGACAGAGAGACCATAGATGAAAGTATTGAACTATTGTATTAGAAGACAATGTTGTACAAGATCATTGGCATGATAATAAATGCCTAATGATAATGATTAGTTTAGGCTATGAAGTGAGCCTCACTCTCTTACAATGTAATCAACAAGAACTCAGAAATGAAGTGATTTTTACTGCGAGTTTTTGAATCATATTTTATAGATGAGTCATTTGAATTTTGAATTTGAATTCTTCATTGGCTCTCACTAAAAGTGATCCTCCAATCTAGGAGATATTCTCTCCAATTAAATTCATGAATTTTCATCCAAGTAACTCCAACAAATATTCCTCCAAGTCAAATAGACTTTTACAAGTGGTAAAAGGTAAAAGCTTTCATTTTCCGATGGAAATTCAATTAGTTGTACATAAAATCTAGCCAAATGTGTAAGCTTGGTATTTTCACCAACAGCTCCCCCTCAAGCCAAACATCTTGGCTTGGCCTTCTTCCTCAATCTTCTTGATATCTTGCAATCCAATCATACACTTAAACTTGCAAAGTCTTGTACCATCTAATGCTTTAGTCAATAAGTTTTCACATTGCATATTAGTTGATACATATGCCAACTAAATTTCCTTCCTCAATAGCTTCTTTCTCACATAATGATAGTGGACCTCTATATGCTTGGTCCTAGCATGATCAATAGGATTTGCCGCAAGATGTAGTGGGCTTGTATTATCTCCGAAAATCATTGGAGATGTAGTATGCAAACCTAAATCTGTATATAAAAATCTAATCCATATGGCCTCTTGAGTAGCATTGGCCAATCCTCTATACTATGCCTCTGTAAAGCAACAGTAGGTTTCTTCTTTGAAGACCATGATATAGGTTTGTCACCTGCAAAAGATAGGTAACCTGATGTACTCCTTCTATCACCTTTGTAACTTGCCCAATTTGCATCTGAATATATCTTGATGTCCAAATTTGAGGTATAAGGAAATTATAATCCTTGATTTTGAGTGCCCTTAAGGTACTTCAAAATCCTCTTGGCAGCTTCCAAATGAGGTGCCCTAGGTTTGTGCATAAATTGACTTAAAACACTTACTCCATAAGCAATATCAATCCTTGTCAATGTAGCATAGTTCAAGCTTCCTACTATGCTTTGGTAACCTGCAATATTCTCAAGCACATCACCTTCATGAGCACTTAAATTTTGTTTTATCTCCATTGTAGTGCTTGCTACTTTGGCATCCTGCAAATGAAACTTCTTTAACATGTCCTGTATATACTTTCTCTTAGTAATATAAATTCCAGAGTTAGTGTAGACTAACTCAAGTCCAAGAAACTTTCGTGCATTCACTTTCAAACCAAGAGTCATTCTCATCAAAGACAACGTCTCTATTCACCATGAAACACTGAGTCACAACAAAGGAGAACAAAGACATGTTCTCTATTCCTTTTTACCTAAAGACCATTATATCAAGCAATAAAGTGGGCATTTTACAATATCTAGAAAGCATCACTTGTTCTTGCTTGTAAATATTGTCACTAGGAGCTTGATCTCATATCCCAAGTAGTCAAGATAGATATAATAAAATTCTTGTTGCCATGAAAACTAGTTGTTCAGCATGATCAAGAATCCCACATCATGATCTTTGACAATAGATTAGAGTTGAAGGTACAAGTAAGAGTTCGGGAAGCTCCTTCATTACATCTATAACCTCAACAAGCACAGATTATAGCTGATTAAAAGTTACTCGAAAATTAGAGTACATGTGTTGCAAAAATCGGAACATTTTAACAAGGCAATTAAGATCATCCCCTTTGTATGGTTAAGATCCTCATTGAATGCTTGGCCATATTCACAGAATATGAGATACATTTCACAAAAGCATTCCCAAGAGAAGATAATAATCAACAAAATTATACTAAGAAACATTCACACATGATCAGAGAAATGCTCAAGATAAATCAAGTTGAACACAAAGTGGAAGCAGAACTCGACATTATATTTCTATTAAAATGATTTTTTACATTTCATGTGTTTTACAAGAGTAATATGAATCTACAATAGAAGCTGATCATAGCTTTCCTCAGGCTCAAGGATATTGGGATCCTCTGGAACATTAGAACACATATCCTGCCTCTCTTGCTCCAAGATTGGCTCTTCAAGGTCAGCCATGTCCCCCGGTTTATCTGCAAGTGGGGGAACAGGCTCCCTTGAAGCCGGTTGGAATCTCTCCGTGTCTGCAATGTGCTTCCTTCCAACCTCTTGGTCTTCATCTGGGCATTCATTCAGCCCATTGATTCTCATTCTAATGAAGCTCACTTGAGCATCATCCTTCTCCACAGCTATGCAGTGCCTGAACATCTTTAAGGAGCAAGCCAGAGTCGTTCCTGAAACAGCAGAAAACCACTTAGAGGTGTCAATCAACCATGACTAATGAAAATTGTGAAAATTGAAATTACCTGTGCCCGAAAAAAGGTCTAGGACCCAGTCATCATCATTGGAGAATAGTTGAAGCAATCTCATTATGAGCTTTTGTGGCTTCTGATAGGGGTTAACCAATGTCATGTCCCCAACTACATGACTAAGTTTCTTGGTAACGGCTGGGAACATGAGCACATTTGAGATCCCATTCTCATTGCATGCTCCCTGACTCTCCTTTTGCTTACTTCATCATAATAGCCAATTGTAATGCATTCAGTGGAGCTCACAAACCTATGCAAAGGAGTGTGATTTACGTTTGTCTTCACCCTGCAAACAAGAACTATGAGTCACAGAGAGCATCATTAAAGCCATGGAGATAGAAAGAAGATTACTTACCACGTGAGGCACTCCACAGCATGACATCTTGCCTTCAGAGCAGTTGAAACAGAGAAAGACTGGTCTCTGCTATGGAAAATTACTATCCTCCAAAGAGGAGACATAGTCAACTCTGCAAAATCAGTGACCATCTTCCGAATCTGAGGGTGTTTGAAGGGTTCATCATCATTAACTGATCCCAACATCCTAAATCCATAGGGTATGTCTGCTATGAGAAGGGAGAAATGTTTTCTAGGCACAACAGAACAAATATTATTTACATCACTACAGAATACATTGTAATATACAGGCCTAAGGGGGTCTAGGGGATTGGAGAAACATTTCAGATCAGGTTCATCATCAAAATCCATCTCCTTGGCTTTCAGTCTAGATTTCTCATGCCTTGCTCTTTGAATGTGAGCCAGGAATGCAGGGGGGCAATCATCTAGTAGCTCTGCAGACTTACTTTTCTTTGGTTTCTGCAGAAAAAAGTGGAAAGACAATTAAATGAGCTCATCAATATAGCAAACAAAACATAAGGAACCAATGCATGGCATCGATTTCGTGTGGGGGTAGATGCCAGGCATCGACTTTCTACTGAAAGTCAATGCCTGGCATCGACTTTGGGACATAAGTCGATGCCTGGCATCGACTTATGCCACGAGGTCAATGCCAGGCATCGACTTATGCTGCAGGTCGATGCCAGGCATTGACCTATGCCCCCAAGTCAATGCCAGGCATCGACTTTTGGCTGCAGGTTGATGCCAGGCATCGAATTTAGCAGTAAGTCGATGCCAGGCATCGAATTCGTAACTAAAAGCCTGGCATCAAATTGGTTAGGTGAATCAAGGCATCTAACCTAATGGCAAACCAGGCACAACCTCAGAAAGAGAACCTACCCAATCACGAAACAGGATAAAATATTCTGACAAAGCTTTGTAGGATGATGTGGTTGGATAGTCTGCTTGGACCTCTGTCCAAGAAAAGCAACCCAGCCTCTTCATCATCACCTCCTGAATCTTCATGTATACTTTATGACTACAGTCACAGAAATAAAAAAGAGACTAGGTTAGACCAGAAACATGGGAGGAGGGAAAAAGGATCTGAGAATAACATACATACTTATTGAGCTCAGTCACCATCTCCTCCAGGCTTAACTCCTTGGAGATTACCCTTGACAAAGTTGATATAATCAATGTATCATCCTTGATTCCTTGAAGGGCCCTCCATGGTGTCAGCTTCATGTCCTCAGGAGCCTCTTCAATTGAGAGGTCAACTTTCCTTCCCTTTCCCTTCAGATCAACCTGTGGGTCTGGCCTCGACTTTCGTTGCTTCTGGCCCTTGACCTCCTTGTTCTCCCACATTGTGAAAATTTTATCCTGTAGATCCCAGATCTCACCTGATCTGAATGCCAGTTGAAACCATGGCTCATATTTCCTCAAAGCATCAGACTTTCTATTCTCATCCAGTGCAATTCCAACCTCAATAAGGCATTGCTTTCATAGATTGGGATGTATTCTTCCAGCTTCCTTCACAAGACAATCTTCATATTCATGGTGGAAGAACCGAATTCTCTCTATGGAGGACATTTTTTGCCTGTAGTCATTGTCATTGTTGTGATCCCAAGAAAGAAGCTTGGCTTCCTCAGTTGTAAGACCAGCATATATCTTACACTGTGCATACCTAAAGAAAAATGTGGTAGGGTGCTCCTTCACTAGCTGTCTACGAGCCTCTGCAGAGTGTGAACCTCCAATCATATAATAAGTATAATCCTCAAACAAACCCTCATTGAACTCGTCCACAGAGCTGCACTCATTCGGATCCACCATGACAAGGAATGGCACAACAGTAGCATGAGGATTTATTTTCATTTTCTTCTTAAGATTCTGCACGTGCAAATTGTGTGGCTCCCTGATCTCAAGGGGCCTCCTCCCTGTGACTGGATCTATTGGTGGCCTGTGGATGATATTGATTGGCAGGTGGAACAACTGCCCCTTCTTCACAACTTTTCTTCTAGCTATGTCCTCCCTCATCTTGTTCTGCTCAGTACCAAGAACACGTGAGGCAAGCTCTCCACCAGGTGCAACAATTATATCCTCAGAGCTAGAGCTTGAGTCAGAAGACTCCTCTTCTGAAATTCTCTTCTTTTTCTTTTGGAACTTTTTCTGCACGCTCTGCTTACCCCTTGCCTTTATAGGGGTTGTCATCTTCTGTTGTGTTGGCATGATGTTGCCCTGGATCCATGGCATCAAGTCCTTGATAAGATTCACTGAGTCCCTGCATATCTCAGCTAGCCCATCTGGAACACAGCACTCTCGGCACAAGAAATCCATCTTGCATATAACATTTCTTAAACCTTTCGATGTCTCTACCAAGAAAAGGAGGTTGTCAGAATCCTCATCTTCATAATCCAGTTTGTATACAAGGCCATACTGAAAACCTTGTGTTGTCGTGATCTTTCCTCTCCCATATGCCCCTGCGAACACAAGAAGGACTGCATTCTTTTCTTCAACATACTGAAGGCACCACTCTAGATTTGTCATGTCCCGCAGTGGACGATCTGTCCTTAAGACCTCTACGTCCCTCGACCTATCCTTCATAGTTGTATCATCCTCAGGAATTTTGATGCTACTCTGTCCACCAGAGGATATTCCTAGCGGGTTGTTGGCCTTCTCAGAGGATAAGGATGCAATAATTTTCTTTGGTTTTGCTTGGTGACCAATGCCTTTGTCACGTTGCTGATCACCAGAGCCCATGGTGACTCTCAGCTTCTTGAAGGGCCTCTCACTCTTGGACTCCGCATCCCTGAAGGCCCAAGTCGATGCCAAGTCGATGCCAGGCATCGACTTCTAAGTGCAAGTCGATGCCAAGCATCGACTTTTAAGTGCAAGTCGATGCCAGGCATCGACTTTGTGTGCAAGTCGATGCCCGGCATCGACTTGAGGGTTCAAGTCGATGTCGGGCATCGACTTGCACACAAAGTCGATGCCTGGCATCGACTTGCACTTAAAAGTCGATGTCTGGCATCGACTTGAACCTAAAAGTCGATGCCTAGCATCGACTTGAACCCAAAAGTCGATGCCAGGCATCGACTTTGCACCCTAAAGTCGATGCCTGGCATCGACTTTCAGGCCAACTTCGATGCCAGGCAAGTCGATGCCTGGCATCGACTTGCAGCCTCAAGTCGATGCCTGGCATCGACTTGCACACAAAGTCAATGCCTGGCATCGACTCTTACGTGTAAGTTGATGCCAGGCATCGACTTGCACCGAAAAGTCGATGCCTGGCATCGACTTGCAGCCTCAAGTCGATGCCTGGCATCGACTTGCAGCCTCATGTCGATGCTTGGCATCGACTTACACCTAAAAGTCGATGCCAGGCATCGAGCTGTACCCTCATTGGATCTATATTTTTAGAGCTAAGAAAAATAAAAACCTAGAAAGCAGACTCTTTACACAAACATACAAAGGGAATCTTTTAGGAATCTTTTTTTATGGTATGATTTTGTCTACCTCTTGGTACTCTTGCCAACATTCTTCTTCTCCATCAGAGTTGCCTTGCTGGTATGTTGAGCTCTATGCTCCATGGCTGTCTATGCTCTGTTGCTCTCTCTTGCTCGTGGATTTTGAAAATGAGAATGATCTCCTCCTCTGCTATTTATAGGCAATTGGGTAACTTGAACCAGAGACTAACTGGATCTAATTGAATGAGTCCAGTTGCTAACTATATCTGTCAACTTATCTAACCAGGGAATACCACTCACACAAATAGGTTGTTTCAGAGCCACTTTAATGAAATATTCATAGAACCTTGCAACTATTTATATACATTTGCATGGAAATTACACTTCAATGGCAAGAGTATGGTATGTACATGAGGATGTCTAATCTCATGTAGAAATTTTTTCTTAGAATCTCTTGCTTGGGAGAAAATCAAGTCTAAGTTGTGTTGAATATGGGAGACAATGACGTCTTTATAGTGTTATCCTCCTCACTTTAGTTCATATTCACATTTATCTTGTAACACATTGTTGAAATGGAAAATCAATGTATGAATAAACGTTCAAGTAAAGAGCTCTGGGGTAATTTTGACAAAATATGTTGGTAATTTCAACAAAATAGCTTGGTAATTTCAAACGTCACTCATTGTCTTTGCATCCAACGTTCAGAAAAGTCGTAGATTCAAAATTCGTTTGAAAATCTTCTGTAACAAGCATATACTTAATTCTTACATATAATTCATACATATACTTTTCCATATACTTCTTACATATACATTTCCGTGTACCTCTTTTACACATAATTCTTTTTTAATATACTTTCATCTACCTCTTTGAGATATAGCCAAGACCACAATAAAACCTAATCCTTGAAATCTTAACCAAAGGTAAAATTTCTTCTTGTATAGTCTTCAATGGCACTACTCCAAACAATTTTAATATATAATCCAGTTGGAACTCAACTTGGATATATTTTGATTCACTCACAATGCTAAGACTCAATGACTCATATCTAGTTAGAAATCAACTGTGTTTCTCATTTCAAAAGTGAATCAAATCTTTGGTTCCCTTGTTAGTGTATATTTGAGTAATTAAGTGATTTGATGTAATTTGATGTTCAATGTTATTTAATGTACTTTAATAAACTTTTGATTTCATATCTTCTTGATGTGACATTTGATGTGACATCTTCACTTGATCTCGGATTTCTACTTATTTAAAAAGGTCATTCATCTTCAGTCTTCTGTGAACTCAGTGAAGATGAGCTCAATCTTTTCAGTGGATGCTTGGGCATCAGCTTCCTCTGCTCATATCGATACAGTTTCGGATTCATTGTTCTCAGTTGACCCTTTCCACAGAAGTGATGATCCCTATGATTTAGAACGTGCTGATGATTCCATGTTTTCTGTTGAGTCATTTAAGTTATCCAATTCACAGTGCAATGCTGCTCAACCAAATGCACCTCTTGATCTCCCATCTGATCCGACCATTGATCTCCCTTCTGACTCAAGTGCATGTGGAGCAACGGAAAAGCAAAGCAAGCTCAATCTACGATTTAAAAGAAGGCCTCGTGAAGTAAGTCAAAAAAGATTTAAATTTCTTACTTCAGATAGACAGATTGCATTGGATATTGTGAAGCATTGTTGTGGTTTGAAATGTTTGTACAATTTAGGAATGAAGAAACTAAAGCACCTAAGAGAAAAATTCCTCCATTTAGATAGTGAAAGGCAGGATATATACCTTGTTTCTCGCATGCAAATGATTGAGGATAACATGTCAGTAACACGTGTTGGTTTTGAATATTTCTTTAGTCAAGGGATGCGATGCTGTAGGGCTGCATTTAGAATTGCAATGGGTGTGGGAAATTTTAGAATACATAGGGTTCAACAAGGGCTTTTGAATGGGGATCTCATTTTGGATACGTTCCATGTTGGGACCAAAGGATCTGTTGGACGTCATGCAATGAATTGGATGATGAACTATTTTAGCTTGCATTGTGAGGTTATGCCTACAACTGGAAGGTTGCACTTGTCAGATAACTTTACTCGTCGAGAGGTATTTCAAATATATAGAGAAGACATGGAAAATAGAAATGAGAAGTATGTGTTGTATCATCACTTTACTCGATTATGGAAGGAAGAGTTTAACAATGTTTCTATTCCTCGTAAAGTTAGAATGGGTGAATGTTCAGTTTGCGCCACTTTGAAAAACATGGCAAAAGGGGCTACAACACTACAGGAAAAGAATAATTTTAAAAACCTTCTTAACAACCATCGTGAGAGTCAAGCTTTAGAGAGAAAGAAAGCAATAAGTAAAGCACTCAGAAATCCGGAGCGTTATATGTGTTTGTTGATCGATGGTATGGATCAAAAAAAAACTTGTTTGCCACATTTTTATCGCATCCCTAAGGACATTGGAGATGAAGTCCTTGTGCAAATGCATTTGGTTGGTGCTTTGGTATACAATGGAACTATAATGTCCAAGGTTTTCTTCACATATCCGAATGTGCATAATGATCCAAACCTTATAGTTACTGTCATTCATCGTGTTTTGCAATCATGGAAGGGTCTTTTTGCCACCAAATCTATATTTGCAACTAGATAATACTGCAAGAGAGAATAAAAATTCTACAGTCTTTGGATATTTAAGCATGCTTGTTGAAAAACAGGTATTTCAGAAGGTTGAGGTAAATTTCCTTCTGGTTGGCCACACTCATGATCACATTGATCAAATGTTCAGTACTTTATCTAAGAAGTTGGCACGTAACAATGCTTTTACTCTTCCGATTTTATCTGAGCTAATTTCAGAAGCATATACTCCAAAACCAGAAGTTCAACACCTCACACAGATTTATGACTTTAAGCACTTTTGCTCAATGGGCCTTGATAACAGTGCTAAGGTTTTGGCTCCATTGCACAATATTAGTTTCAACCATGTATTCTTGATGAGGAGGGTTGATGAAATAACCCTTTTATTTGCAAAGCAGTATTCATCTTCTCTTGGGTGGGAGCCTAAAGAGGGATGCAGATTCTTATTGCAGGTGCCTAATTTGTCTACTGTAACAGTGTATGGTGCAGAACAATCACCATATGAAGATAAAAACAATACAGAAAGATGTGGAAATGTGGTTGATCAAAGTAAAAGCTGGATGCATGCACTCATTGAAAAGAAGAGACATATTGAGCGTGCAAAAAAATATGCTGGAGATCAAGATGTATCTTGGTGGGAGGACTTTTTCAATCATCAAGAAGAGATTATACAGTATACAATTGCAAGTCACTGGCCAGTTGATGTTCCATTCACATGGGATTTTTGTACACAAAGATCCGTGAATGTGGCCCAAGCATGTAATGCAGATGCACTTCAAAGTTTTATACATCCACCAGAAAGAAATATTTATGTAGGCCCAAGGATGACAAAACAGGCAGAAGCAAGATGGCAAGGAAATTTAATAGAGATAAATGTTGGAACACTTATTGCAATACTTGCTGATGGTGATGAGGCTACCAGACCATTTTGGATTGCAAAGGTTTTAGAGATAACTAAAGATATTGATCAGAGAAGAATAGAGGCTTTGATGGTGCATTGGTATTACACTAAAAGTAGTAATGCATTCACAGGTAAATATAACTTAGAAATGGTGTGTGATACTAAACGAACAGGTTCAAAAAAGAAAAAGAATATTCGAACTCACATCCACTCTTAAAATGGATGATGTAGATATTCTTGTTTATGATTTTTCCCTGACAAAAACAGGTTACTTGAGGGAAGCAACCATCAACATGATAAAACAAAAGCTTCCAGATGTATGTGGTACAGGAAATCATAGGCAAACAAGAAGAGTTGTGCATGATCCTGCAGAATTCGGTATGTACGTGGATGAAGATAGAGCTCTTGTGGATATAGAAGAAGAAGAAGAGAGCTCTCAATAGTATGAGACTGAATCAAGTGCATCAGATGATGAGGGTGTAGACATAGATCGACAAAGTTGTGAGTTGCATTGAAGCTCTCAGACATTTTTAGTGCTTATGTAAATGCCTCGAAGTAGTTTGGTTAATGAAACCATGTTTTGTAGCAATTTTGAATAACAATCAGATATCCACCCATTAAAAATATGTCTAAAATGTTATTTTTGTATAAGAACTATTCAGTTCTACATTCTTTATATAGATTTTAGACATGTCAATGTCTTATCATATAGATTTTGGACATGTCAATGTCTTATCATATACATTTTGGGACATGTCAATGCCTTATATAGTGAAATTTTGACTACATTTTGAGCTCTTTTTTTATGAGAAAATGACAAAAAATGTCAAAAATCACATGTTTTCACCTCATTTTTGTAATATATGTATACTGGTATAAAGGAATCTCAAACATAAGCTGCCATTTGCTTGATTTTTGACGAGAGTGTTCTCTTTTTACGACATAGTTCTCGTTTGTTACGACTCGCTGTTATGAATCCTTTGTTGGAAGGATTATAAAACCTATATCCTTTCTGATTCAAGTCATATCCTATGAAGATGCACTTCTCTACCTTAGGGTCTAGCTTACCTCTGATTTGAGAAGGGATATGCACATAAGCAACACATCCAAAGATCCTGCAATAATCAAGTGAAGGTCTTTTACCATGCATTGCTTCATATGGGGTCATCCCATCAAGAGATTTGGATGGTAACATGTTTACAAGATAAGTGGCAGTAGATACACTCTCTACCCACAAGTAATTAGGTATTTTTTTCTCATTTAACATTGACCTAGTTGTTTCAACAATTAGTCTATTACTCCTCTCTACCACCCCATTTTGTTGAGGGCTATACTTTGTTGTGATTTCTCTCTTCATTCCTCTATCCTACAAGAATGCGTCAAACTCATTTGAGAAGGGCTCACCTCCTCCATCTGACCTTAGTCTCTTAAGGCTTCTCCCTGTTTTCAACAAGTGCAAGATACTTTTTAAAGCAATTGAATACTTCATCTTTATGCTTCATAAAATACAAGATAGTCCACCTACTGAAATCATCAATGAAAGATACATAATACCTTGATCCTTACTTGGTCCCCATACATCTATATGGACAAGCTCTAGGTAGTCCTTATGCATGTAGCCTTTCCTTGAGAAGGGTGACCTGTGAGATTTTCCAAACTGACAAGCATCACATTTATAGATCATGTGTTGCTTGGATACATTAGGTATCCCAAGCACAGATTGATCTCTACATATTTACTTTAAAGTTCTCTCACCAATATTCCCTAATATCTTATGCTAAATTTCAAGCTCTAATAGTGTTTGGCATTTGTAACTATCAAGTGCAATATTCCTTGTATCTTCAATTTCAAAAGTGAATAATCTACCTGTGTTTTCTTCTTTGGGAATTCTCTTGAATCCATGTTGGGGATCCTCATTACAATCTACTCCTCTTCAATTTCTTCTCCTATGCTTGCCAATTGATCATCTATTTCCTTAACTTTGGTCACATACTCTAAGATGCCTTGTTTAGGCTTCTTTCTTTGAGTGGTAAACTCAATCCACAATTGGTTCTTCCTAGCCCTTGTGTTGGAAGAGAAATATGAATAAAATGTTTCCCAAGTCTCTTGGGATGTCTTACAGTTCCTAATGTGTGGAAGAAGAAAAATAAGAAATTGAGTTAAGAGAGTATGACCTTGCTAATGCATCCTTGGCACACCATGTATTGAGTCTTTCATGCTCCTCTCTTGTAGGTTGTCCTTTGCTTCTCAAAATGGGCATCTCCTCATCTCCTGAGATATATCCATAGAGACTCCTTCCTTGCAAGTATGTCTTCATCCTCAAGGACCATGCTTGTTAGTTTTTCCTATCCAATTTATCAATGAAAGAAGGAAAATCATCTCCCATTTTACCTTAGTTTTGCTTTGATACCAGTGTTTTGAAAGATGGATGGACACTCCAAGAAATGAGCAAGTACTGCCAAACCCTGCTTTGTACTAGCCCCTTTTTGCTTCAGAGTTGAGTTATGGGCCCTCTTAGCTTTCCAATGACACTAAAAAAGTGCCTATGTACTTTGGAAATGATGTGAGAAATGATTAATTCAAAACAGACTACTTCCAAGTTGAAAGATCAATGAAAACCTTCTATTTTTGTTCACATATCTACTGATTGTTAAGCTTAGTGCTTCCAGTATAGTAGGAATTAGAATAATTACTTTTGGAGATATCAATATAGCTAAATGAGCTAATGATTCCAAGTGGAATCACTTAAAATGATGGACTATACACATAGCAATAAATTTAGCAATCAAATCATTATCCCCGATTTTTTAGGACGTCTAGAGTTTGACAAGTGGGTACTTTGACGCGCTTTTATCCAAATTTGCTGAATGGATTATCCTCAAAATTTGTGAGCATGTAAAGGACTTAGAGCTGATTCCAAAAAGCTATACAACATTGAAAATGGTGAAGGAATGACTGAGATATGAGCAGTACAAAATGACTATTCTGAGTAACTATGACAGAGAGACCATAGATGAAAGTATTGATCTATTGTATTAGAAGACAATGTTGTACAAGATCATTGGCATGATAATCAATGCCTAATGATAATGAGTAGTGTAGGCGATGAAGTGAGTCTCACTCTCTTACAATGTAATCAACAAGAACTCGAAATTGAAGTGATCTGTACCACGAGTTTTTCAATCATCTTTCATAGATGAGTCATTTGAATTTTTTGAATTCTTCATTATCTCTCACTAAAAAAAATCCTCCAATCTAGGAGATATTCTCTCCAAGTAAAGTCATGACTTTTCATCTAACAAACTCCACGAGTTTAATGGTAGCTACAAATATTCCTCCAAGTCAAATAGACTTTTACAAGTGGTAAAAAGTAAAAACTTTTATAGCAACAGTTCCCATGGAACTTCAATTAGTTGTACATAAACTCTAGCCAAATGTGTAGGCTTGGTATTTGCACCAACACTTTTAACCATATTGCCTCTTGAGTTGCTATGGTCAAGCCTCTATATTGTGCTTCAATTGAGGATAAAGTGAATGTTAGTTGCTTATTGGAACTCCATGATACTAGCTTTGAACCTGCAAATGCTAAGTAACATGTTCGAGTTAGATGTCTACACAAGCACACGAACAGCACAAGGATGGAGAAGAAGCTTGCAGCACAACACAAAATGCTGAATGTATTACCACTAAAATGTACAAAGATAAGTAACCCATTAGGGCAATAGGCATACATACAAGCCAGGGGAAAAAACCTCCTAAAGAGGGAAAAAAGTGCCCCAGTAGTCCTAGAGTGTTCACACACATCACTACGTAACTATATCAACAAATCCCCCCTAGGAGTGATGGCGTGAACAAGGAGCTGGCACTCATGTATAAGGAATTGCCAAGCTATGTGGAACCAATCCACAAAAGGAAGTAAGCCCAAAGCTTTGCAATAAGCTTCAAACTTCTCCCTAGGTAGAGCCTTCATAAAAGGTCAGCAATGTTCTCCTGCATGGACACATATGCCAAGCTAATCTCCGCATTAGAGAACCTCTCCCTGACATAATGATAATGCACCTCAATGTGCTTAGTGTGAGCATGGAACATAGGGTTTCTCGCAATTGCCAATGCGCTCTGATTAGCAGTGAAGATGGTGGTGGCAGAAGATTGACCAAAACCCAAATCAACCATAAGGTGCCTGAGCCACACGCACTCAAGAGTCATTGTGAAAGTCTACCTTTACTGAGCCTCACAGCTTGAAGTGGCCATAGTAGGTTTCTTCTTGCTCGGCCAAGATATGCATGAGCTACCAAGCATGAAGAAAAAAGCACTAGTGGACACACGAGTGCCATAGCAACTAGCCCAATCACTATCAAAAAAATCATGCAAATCTGGTGGCAATGATCCCCCCTTGAGATAAAACAATCCAAATAACCGGGTAATCAAAGTAGTGAAAGATGTGCTTAACCTTTTGCAAATGTTTGACACTTGGGCAATGCATAAACTTGTTCATCTATGAGACATCAAACTAAATATTTGGACAAGTAATGCATAAGTAAACCAAGCATCCAACGGCCTACTGATAGAGAACAGCATCAAATGCATCTACAACATCATGAAGACTCAATCATAAACATGTCTCCATAGGAGTGGAAATAGGCTTATAGTCTTCAAGGCCAAAACGCTGCAATAATGTGTCAATATATTTTGTTTGGCACAAAGCCATTCCGCCATGAACTTGCATAAATTGAATGGCCAAATAGTGATGCAAGAGCCCAAATCAAACATCTCAAATGAGACATGCAAATCAGCCTTAAAATCAATAATATGTGTGCCATGAGGACCAATGAGCAGCATGTCATCAACATAATCACAATGATCAGAAGCACATCATTAGCATGCTTAACATATAAGGTGCTTTCAGTTGGACTATTCTCAAAACCATGTGCAATCAAATAGGCATGTATCTTTTCATACCAAGCATGTGGTGCTTGGTTTAAACCATATAATGCCTTCTTTAACCTGCACACTTGGTTTTCATGCCCTTTCTGCACAAAGCCATGGGGCTGAAAAACATACAATTCTTCATGCAAGTCACCATTCAAATATGTTGTTTTAATGTCCAACTAATGTACATTCCAATCATGATGAGCTTCAAGTGCACAAATGCTACGAATAGTAGTCATTCAACTAGTAGGTGCAAAGGTTTCATCAAAATCAATGCCTCTTTCCTACACATAACCCTTTGCAACAAGCCTAGCCTTATACCTATCAACTCTTCCATCACATTTATGCTTCAACTTGTATACCCACTTAGTGCCAATGGCCTTCTTGCCAGGAGGCAAGTCACATAAAGATCAGGTACCATTTTTCATGATGACATCATATTCAGATTGCATTGCAGTCATCCAATATTCAGAATTTTGTGCTTCATCAAATGAAACAAGTTCAATCTCATCACAAAAAATAGATGCAGCCATAGCATAGCAATCTGATGCAAAAGAGGCACTATGAGAGGTTGATCGAGTACAATATGACAAAGGTGCATCTAATTTGATGTCATGTAAAGTCTGCACTAGCCATTTTGGCATAGTTTTTGCATACTCAATGTCAACTCTCTCTCATCAACAAGTGCATCATGTAAATCTGCATCGAAAATGGAATGATCTGCATCATTACATGAAACTTCCAAAGGTTGAGAAATCACCTCATTAGGACCAGCACCAGACTGTCCACCTCTAAAAAGAGGTAGCAAAGTATCATACATGTCTTTGGAGCTAATAGATGTCTCCTTCGTACATGAAAGTAAAGTCTGAATAGCATCTTCCACAAAAACAACATCACAGATAACCAAAATGCATTTAGTATGTGGAAGATACAGATGATAGCCTGTTCTTTTATAACTCTACCCAACAAAAATACATTTTTACTACTTTATCATCCAATTTTATGCGATGTTGTTCAGGCATTAATGCATATGCAAGACAACCAAAAACATGCAAATGAGCAATAGACCACTGGCATCACTCCCTTTGGTGGGACTACTCACGCCAGAGGTACTCCCTTTGGTGGGACTACTCCCATCAGAGGTACTGCTAGTTTTATGACTCAATCCTATTGTCATCTCAAAGTGGATTCAGCACATAATGTGTGAGGTGATTTCACATCGACGATCAGAGGCTCATGATGCTTTCACAAGAGGCTTATCAAAGCATGTATGGTTAGATGTTGAGGAGTGGGAGATGATTTGTGATGAGCAATAGCAGAATCCTGATTGATATTGTCAGTAGTGAGATGTGGTGGCCACACATCTAGGTATGATCGGAGCATCACATTTGGGTGGTAAGTATCATTTTGGTGATTGGATTTTCTTGTGTTAAGATGAGCACATCATGTCTGTTGATCTAATGTTTTGCATATTTTTTGCAGGAGTTAGCAGTGGATAATCCTCCAACACAAGCAAAGGAGCTTATGGATATCTTCATGGATTGGTTGCACTATTGGAGGGCTTGGAGGGATGCAGTGTGGTCATTTCAGGGGAGCATCTACAATGAGGTGAGCTTATAAACTTCCTTTGGTATTTTTTAGTTGTTGTTTATAAATATCATGTCGATTTGTCTCATTTCATGAATGTGTTTAATTATAAGATTGCAAATATAGATGTTTTGATCTCTCCACGCATGTGTATGGCAGTGGTGTGCCACAATTTTTGTATTTGGATCATATATGTCAGTGGTACACCACAATTTTGTATTTGGTTCATATATGGCAGTGGTTTGCCACATTTTGTATTTGGCTCATAAATGGTAGTGTTTTGCCACACTTTTGTGCATGGTTCGTTTATGGAACATATATCTCTTTTGTACATGGTTCATTTATGGGAATATCTCTTCTATACATGGTTCACGGTTCATTTTGCTCCTACATATCTCTTTTATGTTCGACAATGTTTTTTGCTTTATCAAATCATGTTTTGGTTGTCGGTCATCCAAACCCTAAATCGGCAACCACTAGAGTACATGTGGCATATACTTGGTTTTTTGTGGGTGGTGTATTGTCTTTTGCTACACAATAGCATGGTAATGTTGATGCACCAAGAGACAACACACTCTACCCAAAAAAAAAATAGATATGGTCGACGGTATAGGCACCCATATGAGCATCGATATGTCCATGGACATACCGATGCCTATAGCAATTCTTTTGCCCAAGCACATACCGATGCTTATACCAACGATTGTTATACCGTTGTGCATATTGTCGAGTATACTATCATTTTGTAGGTAAATATTGGCATGTATACTAGCAAAACTATATCAGTGCCCATATCGACACCCATATCGATGCTCATATCGATGATACTGGGCAATTACCAATGCATATACCAATGCCTATACCGATGCTTATACTGGCATTATTGTACCGATGTGCATACCACTGCTTTATACTGACGGTGAGGCTAAATTAAACCCGTGTATTTGTGCCAGTATAAGGCCTAGTATGCAAAGCATATGTTGTAGTGTAGGTGGGCTGTACATGGTAGATAGGTTTAAAGGGAGAGGGAAAATTATATGCCTCTTCTACACTGAGGTGGAGCAGTTTGGATCCTTATCACACGTGATGGTGGAGTGTGTGATGGTGGTAGCTCTTATAGGGAGATGGTTGAATTCTCTTATCAATGGCTTGTTTCAACATATGGAGTATGAGCTTGTGTTTCCCTCATACTTGACCCTGAATTCTAAGGTAAAATCAAAGTCAAGTCAAGGTCCAAGTTAAGACTTAATCCCCCATTCACTTCATTGTTGAGATATCAAGCTCAACATGTGATAATCAAGGATGACACGTATCACTTTTTCATTTCTCTGACATGTATAGTGGTCACACCGATATATTGTCCTCTTTGTGTTATGGGTTCCTCAATCTACTTACCGTGTCCTTCCACATCTATGTCCGCGGTGTCTACCATATCACTTAGTTCATTCGTTGAGTCAACCCTAATTGCAATGATATACATGGTCCCTTCTTTGTCTATGTAGGCCTCGTTTTCAAAATTTTCGGCTGGATGTTCTAATCCCATAGGTTGGTCGGGATTATGTAGTTGAATTACTAGCCTATGAAGTCCATCCTCATGTACCTAGGCACCCAATCTATTTGTGTAGATATACTCCAACTGAGTCTTGTAGGGTCTCTCCATTTTCTCTAGGTGGGCTACATTAAACGACACTCCCAGTCTACTCGTGTTGAAAGACATATTTGAATCACTCATATGTGAGCTAACCTCATATGGATAACTACCTAGATGTTGACCCATGTTGTAGTTCTCACGCTAGCCTCAGAAGATCAAACACTCCGTTTATCACTTTTCACTAAGTATTTTCCAGATCTCAGGTTCATTAATCCTAATCTCACCTTATCACGCTCACCCCTTAAAATAGGTCAATCTCTTATTTCTTTATGAGTTTTCTTTTGAGGTTCTTTTCTTGTACAAATTTGTCACAAGGAATCGTTTTGATGTGTTTGATTTTAATTCATTTGTGCACTGCATATTCAAATCACAAAATTCATTTAGGCTTGATCCTTACACCCACTTACTTCTTCTCTCGTCGACCACTTATCACTCAATGATCTAGGGCAAATTCTGGCTACTCTAGGAGTACTAAGGCACTCCATTGATCACAATATATCTTTTCTCAAAGAAATCATCAACAAATAAAGAAATGGAAATTCCACTTATAGGGTTCTCATGGACTTAAGAAGTAGTTGTTTTGACTTTGCTAAGAACTCAAGGTACTTGCCCACTTTACCCTTTGCCCTATGCCACACACACAAGGGTTCAATAGTTAATGGGCAAAAAATACCCCCAAAATTTTGAAAATATGTGCAAAACCCTAATTTGGTGTTTTGTCTGACAGTCGTGATGGTCAGACACAGTCCCGATGATGTTTCACTCTCACAATGGTGTGACGCCCACGATGGTCAGAGGTCACAATGATCAGGCCCTAAGATGATGAGTCACGGTCACGATTGTCAAGTCACGACGGTCAGTCAGGGTTGCGACGATCAAGTCACGACGGTCAAGCTGTGATGATCACTAATAATCGCGATGATCAATTCATGATGGTTAGATGACGATGGTCAGGGCCACGATGGTCAAACACAATCGCAAGGATCAAGCCATGACAGCTAGCCAAGATCACGATTGTCAAGCACCATCGCGATGGTGAGTCACCGTCACGATGGTGCGATGCGATCGCGATGGCGTAAGCCAATCGCCATGACAGTCAATGACCATCACAATGGTCAGATGCAGTTGTGATGATATGTCATCATCGCGATGGTCAGAGAATTATGCAATTTCACAAAACTAATCATAGATATATGCAAGCTCTTACCTAGGCTCCTCCTTCATGCAAAAGTTTCCCCAAATTCATACCTTCGTCTGACAATCGCGATGGTCAGCTTCAATGGCAATTTGTTACAGAATAATGGAGTTTTTACCTATGTTTCCTACAAATACATGGTGTCGAGAGGTTTCTCTACAAGATTAGTGCACCAAAAAGCATGAACACACGCCTGGAAAATCTCTCTCTCACTCTTGCACACACTCATATGAGGGAAAGAGAAGCGGAAGAGGGAATATGATTGATTTTTGCTGATTTTTTTAGAGTTTGAGATGATGATAGGGAACGATACTAGAGGAATGGTGGATTAGAAATGTGTAAAAACTAACTACAAACAACAAAACAACAAATAAATTTTACCTTCTAACAAATTCTCCAACACACTTACCATCACACGTTCAACCTAGAGCTCGTTACCAACAACGGTGCCAAATTTGGTCACTCGAGCACAATGGAAAGTACTCACGTGAGGAGCCCCACCTCGTAATTATCAATCTGTGGAGAGGTTAGGCTGATATGAAGATCAAGGACAAGTGATGTGCATGAAGAAGATGGTGAGAAATGTGATTGCATACACACACATGCATACACACGCAAGGAAAGTCCTTTGTGACCTTCTCATCCAAAAATAGAAGGTTCTTCAAAATCCTTGCAAATAGAAGTTATTTGTTTTGGTGAAAATTTTTTATAATGATGTTCCAAAGGACTTGATGGTTCTTTACGCATTATTGGGAAACTAAGGAAGTTTACTAAGCATCCTTGGAGTTACATTGGTTGGTCTAGAGAAGTTTTGTTGCAACATGAACTCATCTTTGCACTTATACCATCACATCTTCACATTGGTATCAGAGCAACTAAGCATCATGGGTGATAGATTCCCCTCATCCATTGACAAATTGGATCGAGGTAATTACTTAGAATGTTTTGAGATATCAAGATCAACATGTGATGATCTAGGATGACACGTATCACTTTTTCATTTCTCTGACATGTATAGTGGTCATGCCAATATATGTCAAGAACACTTCATTGAGATCTATTAGATTTATCTAATGAGAGTTATGGCACAATCGTTTCTTGTCAGCTCACTCATTTGCAGACATTAGGTTTTTCCTTATGTACTGGTCTTTGTATATTGCAGTAGTTGTATTCTTGTTTTCTAGGTCATTCTTGTACATTCCTTTTTATGTCGCCTCAATATGAGTGTGTGCTTCTCTTTGATTGTGAGTGTGTGTGTGTGTGAGCTCTCTTCCTTATCGCCTTCCTCATGACATGGTATCAAAGCCAGTGTGGTTGTAGAGAGCTCGTGGAGAAGGCCGATGGTGAAGAGTACATGAGAAGGCGTGGAGAAAGTGCAATTCACGAACGACCTCAGATTGCCACGAAAATTGGCACGAAGGTAGAAGACCTCCATTTTGAGACCCCAAAGTGGGGCCCACACAAAAACTAGATCAATTTTGGAAACTGTAACTTGCGTCATTTCAACAACACTCATATATTGCAGATCCTGAATTTCAAGCAATTCCGTGTATTATTGATACAGGAAAACTGTGTTTATTCTAAGATCGAATTGTCATGTCATAGTGCGACAGTGTTCAAGTAGAAGTGTTGCTTGTAGTGTTTTGCAGTGGTGTGAATAGCTGCAAAAATGGCAAATGCAGATGGAATGGGTCAGCTTATGAGCAATAAGCTAGACAAGAACAACTTGCATGCTTGGAGATTTAGAATGACAAATTTCCTAATGGGAAAAGGCTATTAGAAGTACATCAAAGGAGAGAACGAAAATCCTCCACATTTACTAGAGAGGAATCGGATTGTAGACCAGTTAATAGCGTATGATGAATGGAATCAAGGAGCATGAAAGGTAATGTATTGGCTATCTGTTAGCATACAAGATAGCATGATTGGGCACATATAGGATGCGAAGACTCCAAAAGAGGCTTGGAACAGTTTGGTCACATTGTATGAGACCAATACAAAGGCATAGAAATTGCAACTCAAGAACAAGTTGCATACATTGGAGAAGAAGGGCATGTCGGTAAGTGACTACACCCTGAAAATCAAAAGCATATGTGAGTCCCTTGCATCTATTGGCATGAATGTAGATGATGATGATAAGGTGGAAGTGTGCCTTTGTGGCTTAGAAGCTGCATAGCTTCTATACGGACGAGAGAAAATATTCCAAATTTTGTTGATTTGGTATCAAAGCTAATTATTGAAGAAAAGAATCTTGGCGAGGATTCAAACTCCCAAGGAAAGCCCCATTCTGAGCAGGTACTCTACTCTGGCAGCGGAAGAGTCAAAGATAGAGGTTTCGGAAGTGGAAGAGGAAATAGTAACCAAGACCAAGGTCAACAACAGAATCATGTAGGACGAAGAGGATAGTTTTGAGGCAACCGAAGCCAAAGAGGTCGCAAAAATTTCCAAAGAAATGATTCAGGTAATGATAGTAAAGGATGTTGCAATTGTGGTAAACATGGACACTTTGAACGTGATTGCATTGTTGGAGCAAGTCTATGACAAGCCTAAGTATTGGCTTGAGTCCCACAAAGTCATAGAAGAAGCCTTAAAATGAAGACTATGCAAAGTTCACTTGTGAACTACCTCTTGTAACTTTTGAAGAGTTTACTTAATGTAAAAGTGAAAGAATTTTAATGTAAAAAGGTAAAGAGGAGGCACAAATTCGTGATTTGTGGTAGGTAGAGAATCAAATCAATCACTAATTGATTGGAGAGTGATTGAGGGAAGTTAGCCTCGCAAACTCAACTATAAATAGATGGCAGTTTTAGTCGTGGTTAGAGAGACCTATGTGAAGACCTCCAAGAGCTAAGCTTTATGCCATATCAAGGTGTGATTATAAGGCACACATATGTATCAGTAATTCATTGTATTGTACAAGCAATATACTTTTATTTTCATGATTATTTGAGTTCATATGTCCATGTTCTTGTGAAGTGTACTACTCATTGCCATTACTCTCAATTTTCGTAGTCAAATTTCAGAGATGGTTCCTCTGAGCTTGGTGCATCATTTTTAGTGATTGAACTTGGTAAAGTTAGCTCTATAAGTCTACTATATGCTCACAAATTTTCATGTCATTTGGATGTTGCAATCTTCAGTTATGTTCAGTTGAAGTCAACACTGTCTGTTCATTTTCACTTCTCTGTCAGGTACCCGATTTTTTCACTCACATTGTCAGAGCTATTCCTCAGTGGTTACTTATCCAAATGCAATGATTTAAAGCTTGTTGAATTCAGCTTACTGTCTAGTATAACCATACAAATTTTCATAATCATTGGATTCTTAAATTTTGAGTTATGTTCATTTTTCTACTCACTGGTCTCAAACTGTAGCGGCCCGTGAAAATCGGGATGATGTCATCACTTGTTAAAACTCATTCTCAGTGTGTAGTTTATTATTTTTTATGAGATTACTCTTGAAAGTTAGATCTTTAAGTTAAATAAACTTCCCCAAGAGGAATTAAGCTAATTGTTGCTGTTGTCAGAGAATTATGCAAAACACTAGATAGGTGTATGAACCAAATTAGCAAGTTTTTCACCTCTGAGCTAACTCCAACTTATCTATTTTGATCTATCTTTTTGAGAGTGATCTTCCAAGGTACATAGGGTGTCTAATACATCCATTGGCAAGCTAAAAGGGCCCACCATATACTCCTGGAGTTCAATTGGCTGGTGTAGATCAAGGATTTTGCAACACCTCTTCATCCTCAAGCACATACCTATCCATCTCTTCACATGCATGTTGAAGAATCAAAATAATAGAATGCAGCAAAACAAATATGCATCCACAAATGTAGATAATTCTGAGAAGTTGTTCATGGTTCAACATCACATGATGAACACAATGTCTAGAGGTGTTTCAAAATCGAATGATAATGTCTGGTATGTTGATTCAAGTGCTTCAAATCACATGATTAGTCATGTGGAATGGTTTAATACTTTGCAGAAATTGCCAGTTCATAGATATATTGAAACCGATGATAACACATCATACCCTATCGAGCATATAGGAAACATAGCATTATCTATGGAGGACGGGAAGGTAAAACATCTTGCTGATGTGTTGAATGTTCCACATAAAAAAAGGAATCTGGTTTCTGTTGGACAAATGGTTCACCATGGATTACAAGTTAGGTTCAATGTTGATGGGTTATATGTAGAAGAATACAAATAGGATGGAAGATTGATTGCCAAAGGAAACAAAGTGGGTAGGATGTTCACTTTAAATTTGAAAATTCTTGAAATGAATGCAGCCATGTTTGCAAAAGGTGTAGGAATCATTGTTGATATAGAGATCTGCCACAAACGGATTGGACATGCAAACTTGCAAAGGCTGAAATTGATGCAGTCAAAGGAGGTTGTCCATGGACTACCAAATTTCGAGGTTGCAGAGATGCAAAAGGTATGTGCAACATGTCAATTTGGAAAACAGTCAAGAGCATCATTTCCACATGACATGCATGTTAGTGAGAACATATTAGAAATAGTACATAGAGATGTTTGGGTTCCTGCAAAGACCACATCTATGGGCGGTTGCAAGTTTTATGTTACTTTCATTGACAACCACACACGAAGTGTGGTTAAATTTCATGCAAGAGAAGAGTGAGGTGTTCACTCACTTCCAGATTCTTAAAGCTATGGTGGAAAAGGATACAGGGAAGTATATTCAGACATTAAGATCTGATGGAGGAGGTGAATACATGTCGAATGAGTTCAATAATTTTCTAAAACATCATGGAATTCGGCGTCAGTTTTCATGCAAGTACATACCACAACAGAATGGCATTGTTGAATGCAAAAATAGCAAGAGCCTTGATGGCTAAGAAGAATATGCCTCATTGTTATTGGGCAGAAGCTATTCATACTGTTGTATACATCATGAACAAAACTCTAACTGCTACTGTACATCAAGTTACACCTGAAGAGAAGTTTACAGGGAAAAAGCCAAACTTGTCACATCTAAAAGTTTTTGGCTATATTGCATATGTACATGTTCCAGATGAATTGAGGATGAAGCTTGATCCAAAAGCAGAAAAGTGTGTCATAATTGGATACTCCCTTGAGCAAAAGGGATATAAATGTTATAACCCACTCACACAACAGGTGAAGGTGAGCAAAGATGTGGTATTTGATGAAATGTCAAGCTTCTATGCAGATGCCAAAGAAGGATTGAATCTTGAACCAAATGACAAAGAAAATGTTGAAAAATGAAGTGCAGAATCTCAAGCTTTGAGTGGATCGGATGCCTCACCAAGCAATAGCTCCAACTCAAATCCATGGAGTGGAAGATTGCATGGAAATTTCAACCAAGAAAATTCATCAAATACATCAAAGAAAGGTAAAAAAAATCTTTCTGCTGGTCATAAAACATGTGCAAGTTTTGAAGATGTTGATGGAGATTCAAGCGGTTTAGAAAAGAGTCTTAATCAAGAGCTTGGATCGCCCTCTATGAAGACTCCAGGAGTTAGAAAGGCACATGCAGATGATACAAGGAGAAGTGACCCAAGACCAAGAAGATCTGGGAGGATGCAAAATTAAGTGCAAGGATTCAAGTATGACAGTAATATGGCTCATCATTATGCCTACATGACCAAGGTAATACAAGATGCTCAACCTTCTTGTTTTGAAGATGCAATTGGAAATACAGATTGGGAAAAATCTATGGATGAGGAGATGGCTGCACTTTATGGAAATGAAACATGGAAGCTAGTTCCATTGCCAGAAGGAAAGAAACCCATAGGCTGCAAGTGGTTTTACAAGGTAAAGCACAATGCTGATGGTAGCATAAGCAGGTATAAAGCATGTTTGGTGGCAAAAGGATATGCACAAACTTATGGCATTGATTATGAGGAAACATTCAGCCATGTAGCTAAAATGTATACTATCATAACACTTGTTGCATTAGCTACAGCAAAAGGATGGACATTGCATCAGATGGATGTGAAGGATGTTTTTCTACATGGTGAGTTACAGGAAGAAGTATACATGGACCAATCACAAGGATATGAAGATTCAAAGCATCCAGAATATGTTTGCAGGTTGCAAAAAGCTTTGTATGGGCTAAAGCAAGCGCCTCGTGCATGGCATGCAAGGATTACTGATTACTTAACCACCATTGGGTTTTCTATGTGTGATGCAGATCATTCACTATATGCAAGGAAGGGTGATGATGGCATCACAATTGTTGCTATTTATGTTCATGACTTGATTATAGGTGGTGATAATGAAGAAAGCATCAAAGAGGTAAAGCGACTTGTTATGCAGGAATTTGACATGAAAGATCTTGGTGTGATGCGCTATTTCTTGGGCATTGAGTTTATACATACAGAAACAGATATATGGATGTCCCAAAGGCAATATGCCTTAAATATGCTACAAAAGTATGGTATGGCTGATTGTAAGCCGATTTCTATGCCATTAGATCATAATTTGAAGTTCAATACTACATCACATGTGTTAAAAATAAAGAAGTAAGCTCGTATATATTTTTGCGAAAAGGATTTTCTTCAAGTAGAAGGAAAATACGAAAATGAAAAATAGAAGCATTTACTTCAGCAAGTAGTGGAGGCCAAAAGAGAATCATTCAAAAGAGAATCATTCAAAAGAGAATCAAATCCAAAAACTGAACTGTAAGAGGAGTGGCTGTCCAAAGTAGTGGAGAAATGATGGAGAAGAGCTCTCAAACTCATCATGAGAGTTTTTGGTCACTTGGCTATAAAAGAGGCAAGGGAGGACACTCAAGAATAGAGGAAGAAGGAGTGGAAGCCCCCTTGTAGCTACTTCATTTGTTTTGAGTCATTTCGTTCAGTTTACTCTCATAGAGTATGTCCAGCCGCACACCCATTTTTTGGTAGTCTACTTGTGAGAGTCATATCTCTCAACATATGTATCCAATTTTAGTGTTTAAACATTTGTTGGAAAGTTTATCTCGAGTACTTCCTCTGTCTAAAACAGTTTTATGAAATTCTTTATTCTCTGTGAGTTATTCAGGTTTTAGTGAAGTCCAGTTTTTAGCCTAACTGAGTGGACAGGTAGTCTGTTTTGAATCAAATAGTTTCCAACCCAAATCTACTCCAAATTGAGTGTTTCATATCTCATTTGAAAGCTCTAGGTGTATAGTTTGAGTGACCAAAGTTTCAAGTTCATTCCATTTTTCAGTTGGTACCAGTTTTCATTTGAAGGTTCTACTGTTGGCAAGAGTCTTGATCCTGAGAAGGTCTTCTACACTTTCCGCTGCGATTAGGAGAGGAATTCTCCAACAATTGGTATCAGAGCATTGCAGTTTGAAGAGGCAAAGCATTGGAACTGAACTGAAGCAAAGGAGAAGCTACAAATCAAGGGGGAGCTTCGCGAAGTCAAGAAAGAGCGCCACAATATACTTGAGGTAAACTTCAATCTTGGAAGTTTTCAATGGCTGATTTAGGAGAACAAGTTGAGAAGTTAGACAAAGATAATTATCAATCTTGGAGGTATAGAATGATAAATTACCTTAAAGGTAAAGGTTTATGGAGTCTAGTTAGTGGAGACGATCCACAACCGGTGGACCTTGAAGATCCCAACATTACTCCGGCACAAAGGAGACAATTTGCTGATTGGGAAGAGAGGAATCGAAGGGTGATGTTCCTCATCTCACAAGTTATTTCTAACACTATGATTGGTCATGTGCAAAGCTTAGAAACATCCAAGGAAGTTGGGGAAGCATTGGAGAAGGTGCATGCTACCTCAACAAGGTCTCGGGAGGATGCAACTCAAGAATGAGCTCAACAACATGAAGAAAAGCTCAAACCAAAGCATTAGTGAGTATACATTGAGGATTAAGGAGCTTCAAGATCAGCTAGCATCAGTTGGATGCAAGATAGAAGAGGAAGACATCGTCCAAACAGCCCTCAATGGCTTGAGGAGTGACGAAAAGTGGAAGCCCCTCATCACAAGCATCCTTTATAGAGATCCTCTACCAACATTCGATGAGATTATACCAAATCTTGTGGCTGAAGAGGTTGCTCAACAAGGAGAAGGCAACAAAGGTAAGGACAGCCATAGTCAAATGTTATATGCAGGAAGAGGTAGAGGAAGGAACTCAAGAGGAGGCTTGAGAGGAAGAGGAAGAAGCTACAACAACACAAATTTCAGCCAACACAACTCGGAGGACAACAAGGACAACTCAAATGACAACACACATGTAAGAGGTCGAGGAAGAAATAGAGGAAGAGGTCGAGGTTCATACAATCCTCACAAAGGTATAACATGTTATCATTGTGGTAAACTAGGACATTATGTAAATGATTGTTGGCAAAAGAATGGAAGGCTGAATGGAGGCAACCAAAGGAGCCAAAATAACTATGCGAGTACATCAAGTGAAGGAGACAAGTAAACCATGCTTGCCATGAAGCATGACTAAAACAACTCGAGAAGTGATGACCAAAAATGGTTCATAGATTCAGGTTGCAACAACCATATGACATGCCAAGGAGATTTATTCACAAAGCTACAAGCTCCAAGTGGAAAAGGATGTGTGGAGACCGACGATGAAACTCAACACGCAATTGAACATGTTGGAGATATCAAGCTCGGAGATAGAAAGGTATTGGCTGATGTTCTTCATGTTCCTACTATTGCAAAGAATTTGATTTCAGTGGGACAAATGGTAGAGAAAGGATATCATGTTATCTCCAATGAAAAAGGCTGCTTTATAAAGAATCCAAAAGAAGGATTCAAGGTCATTGCTCAAGGAAGGAAAGAAGGTAGAATGTTCACTTTGGACATTGAACAAGCACATGGAAAGGTGATGTATATCCAGTTTGGAAACAAGAGGATTGTTGAAATCGATTTGTGGCACAAAAGGTTTGGACATATCAACATTCCCAAGCTCAAGGACATGAGCAACCATGAAGTGGTAAGAGGTCTTCCAAGATTCAATGATGCTGGACTACATGAGTTTTGTGAAGCATGCCAACTAGGAAAGCAAACTCGACAACCATTCAATAAGAGCAACTATGTGGCAAGGAATGTCCTCGACTTGATACATACGGATGTATGGGGACCATCACAACAACCATCAGTGGTTGGTAATAGATATTTTGTCACTGTTATCGATGATCATTCAAGAAAAGTATGGATGTTTTGCATAAAACAAAAATCCAATGTGTTCCCCATGTTCAAGAGATTTAAAGCACAGGTAGAAAAGGAAACAGGATGCTACATAAAGACCTTGAGGTCCGATGGAGGAGGAGAATATTTCTCCAAAGAATTTTCAGATTTTCTTTATGAAAATGGCATCAAGAGACACTTTACATGTAGGTACACGCCTCAACAAAATGGAATAGCTGAAAGGAAAAATCGACATATCACAGAAGTTGCAAGATGCATGCTCAACGAGATGAAGATGCCACTAAACTATTGGGTTGAAGCAACTAGGGTGACCTTACACATCTCAAAGTTTTTGGATGTGTGTGTTATGTTCACATCCCTCAAGAACTAAGGACAAAGATGGAGGCAAAGTCTGAAAAATGTATTTTTATTGGATATTCATCGGAGCAAAAGGGATATAGGTGCTACAATCCGGTGACAAAGGAGCTACGAGTCTCACGAGATGCGGTATTTGATGAGCTAAGACCATGGTTTGGAGACAAAGGGAAAGAGAAGATTCTTGAAGAAGATTGTGAAAATGATGGAGGTGCTGTCCAAGAAGAATTTCAGCAAACAAGCACCCAAATGTCAGGTCCAGAAGCTTCTACATCACTTGGAGAAAGCTAAACATGGAAGGGGAGGCTAAGGAGTCATTCCTCATCACCAACATCAGCTTATGAAAGATCTAAAGCTGAAAGTGCTGCCCAAAATAGTGATTCAAATGCAAGTGAAGAAGAGTATGAAGAGGTGATCACACCGAAGGTAAAGTTGAACCGGTTGAAGAAGCAATGTTCAAAAGAAAATGAAAGGAGGTATTCAAGAGCAAGGTATCCAATTGAAAGGTTGAGCTATGATAGTTTTATTGCAAAGCATTTTGCATATATGACATAGGTGGTAAAAGACAAAGAACCGGATGCATATGAAAAAGCATGTACACAAAAAGAATGGAAAGAATCTATGCAAGAAGAGATGAAAGCTCTCAAGGACAATCACACATGGGAGCTAGTTCCAAAGGCTAAAGGTATGAAGATTGTTCCAAATAAATGGGTGTTTAAAATAAAGAGGAATGCTGATGGTTCTCTAGCAAGCCATAAAGCTAGACTAGTAGCAAAAGGATTCAAGCAAACTCACGGCATCGATTATGAAGAAACTTTCAGTCTGGTTGCAAAAATGGGAACAATTAGAACCTTGATTGTAGTGAGTGCAGCAAGGAGATGGCCATTGTACCAACTTGACATAAAAAATGCTTTTCTCAATGGTGAACTTCAAGAAGAGGTATACATGAGTCAACCGATTGGATTTGAAGAGCAAAAACCTTCCAAATTTTGTTTGTAGATTGAAGAAAGGTTTGTATGGGCTGAAGCAAGCACCACGTGTTGGAATCAAAGATTGTTCGAGTACCTCACAAGGTGTGGGTATAGTCCAAGTAATGCAGATCCCTCTCTCTACATGAAGAAAGAAGAAGGCAAGCAGGTATATATTTGCATATACATTGATGATCTCATCATAACAGGAAGTAATGTTACAGGAATACAAGAGATCAAAAGGAAACTCGGTAAGGAGTTTAAAATTTCAGATCTTGGTGAGTTGAAATACTTTTTAGGCATTGAGATAGTCTATGGGAAAGATGGCATTTACTTAATGCAAAGAAAGTACCTATTGCATGTTCTTTTCAGATTTGGAATGAGTGAATGCAAACCACTCACTCAACCTATGGACACAAACGTGAAGCTATGCTCAAATGATGTAGAGAAGTTACATGATGTAACTACATACAGGAGTATTATAGGTTCATTGATCTATGCTACGATCACAAGACCAGATTTGTGTTATATTGTTGGAGTTCTTTCTCAATTTATGCAAGCTCCACCAAGTGAACAATTAAATTCAGCCAAACGAGTGCTAAGATATGTGAAGCACACAATCAATCATGCTCTGTTTTATGGATATGATGAAGAATTGCAGGTAGAGGGCTTCAGTGATGCTAATTGGGCTGGTTTGAAGGAAGACAGAAGATCTACTTTAGGTTATGTGTTCATGATAGGTAGCAAACCTATCACATGGAGCTCAAAGAAGCAACCTATTGTTGCACTATCATCTACAGAAGCTGAATATAGAGGTTTAGCCTTTGCAACTTGTGAAGCTATGTGGATTAAGAAGCTCTTGGCTGATCTTGATGTGCAGGTGGAGACCATTCCAATTTATGGTGACAACATGTCAAGCATTCACTTGACAAACAATCCAATGTTTCATGCACGAAGCAAGCACATAGAAGTGCATTATCATTATGTTCGAGAAAAAGTTTTGAGCAAGGATGTGGATATAAAGTTCATTGGAACTAATGACCAGGTTGCAGACATGCTTACAAAGTCCCTAGATGCTTCTAAGCTAAAGAGGTTCAAGGACGACATCAACTTGCAGGATATGGTTGAAGGTGCAAGCTCACATGTGAGCTTGAGGGGGAGTGTTAAAAATAAAGAAGTAAGCTCGTATATATTTTTGCGAAAAGGATTTTCTTCAAGTAGAAGGAAAATACAAAAATGAAAAATAGAAGCATTTACTTCAGCAAGTAGTGGAGGCCAAAAGAGAATCATTCAAAAGAGAATCAAATCCAAAAACTGAACTGTAAGAGGAGTGGTTGTCCAAAGTAGTGGAGAAATGATGGAGAAGAGCTCTCAAACTCATCATGAGAGTTTTTGGTCACTTGGCTATAAAAGAGGCAAGGGAGGACACTCAAGAATAGAGGAAGAAGACGTGTAAGCCCCCTTGTAGCTACTTCATTTGTTTTGAGTCATTTCGTTTAGTTTACTCTCATAGAGTATGTCCAGCCGCACACCCATTTTTGGATAGTCTACTTGTGAGAGTCATATCTCTCAATATATGTATCCAATTTTAGTGTTTAAACATTCGTTGGAAAGCTTATCTTGAGTACTTTCTCTATCTAAAACAGTTTTGTGAAATTTTTTATTCTCTGTGAGTTATTCAGGTTTTAGTGAAGTCCAGTTTTTAGACTAACTGAGTGAACAGGTAGTCTGTTTTGAATCAAATAGTTGCCAACCCAAATCTACTCCAAATTGAGTGTTTGATATCTCATTTGAAAGCTCTAGGTGTCTAGTTTGAGTGACCAAAGTTTCAAGTTCATTCCATTTTTCAGTTGATACTAGTTTTCATTTGAAGTTTCTACTGTTGGCAAGAGTCTTGATCTTGAGAAGGTCTTCTACACTTTCCGTTGCGATTAGGAGAGGAATTCTCCAACAACATGAAGCATTGGAAAATGCTACTATGTACAGGAAAATTGTGGGAAGTTTGATATATCTCACAATTACGAGGCCTAATCGAAGCTACATTGTTAGAATTGAAAGTCAATTTATGCAGGGTCCCAAGAAGCCACATTTGGATGCTCTGAGGCGCACTCTACGTTATGTGAGTGCTACTTTGTATTATGCATTGTTTTATGAAGATGGTGTAGATTTGCAGGTTCATGGATACACCGATGTAGATTGGGCAAGTAGTACTCTAGATAGAAGATCTACTAGTGGCTTTCTATTCTCACTTGGAGGTGCAGCTATTACATGGAGCAGCAAGAAGCAACCCACTATTGCTTTTTCAAGTACAGAGGTTGAGTATAGAGGTGCTACAATGGCGGCATGTGAGGCATCATGGTTGGAGGTGCTACTTGCAGATTTAGTTGTGGAAGTGCAAAAGCCTTTCACCATCTATTGTGATAATCTTAACAGCATACAGTTAGCATAGAACCCTGTTTTTCATGTTGGAACAAAGCATATGGAGATATATTATCACTTCATCAGAGAGAAAATATTAGCAGGTGATATTGATCTTGTTTATGAGAACATATGAATAGGTTGCTGATATTTTCACTAAAGTACTTGGAGCAGAGAAGTTGAAGAAGCTTCAAAAGATGATTGGATTAGAGGACATGGCATAAGCTTGAGAGGGAGTGTTGAGCTCAACATGTGATGATCCAGGATGACATGTATCAATTTTTCATTTCTCTGACATGTATAGTTGTCATGTCGGTATATGTCAGGGACACTTCATTGATCTTTATTAGATTTATCTACCAAGAATGATGGCACAAAGTTGATTTCTTGGTCTTCAAAGAAGCAACCGGCTATAGCACTCTCATCAACAGAGGCTGAGTATAGAGGACTTGCAAATGCTACACAAGAGGCAGGGCTAAATTCTTCCACTCCATATATCTTTGGAGGTAATATTAGTTCATTGTATCCTGCTGCTAACCTAATATGTCATGCCAAGACTAAACATATAGAATTGCATTATCATTATGTTAGGGAAAAGATCAAGGAGATTAACTCTCATATGTATCAACTCATCAATAATGTGCAGATATGATGACAAAGGCATTGGATGGTCAAACTAAACACATTCAAATCAATGATTGGATTGCAAGAGACCTTGAAGGATTGAAGACTCATACTTCTTAGCCTTGAGGGGGAGTTGTTGGTGCAAATAACAAGCCTAAGAGCTTTTCTAAGCTTTAAGGAATACTCTCATAAATCATCCTACTCAAATAGATTCACATGAGAATGCATGCTTGTGGAAATACCTTGTATTTACCTTGGATATTTGTAAAAGATAAACAAAGAGATGGAATCTCGTGATGATAGGGAGCCTACTCCATGACTTTTAGTAGATGGAATCAAAGTTATACCATCCCTAAAATGTAGGATCACTTTTAGGTGTATAGCTCACCAAGTTCAAATTCAAAAGCATGTATAAATACACATGCTTCTTAGTTACGGGAGATCATGCCTTTTCTAGAGAGATTGAGCTACATTGTTTAGCATACATTGTCTCACTTCATAAAGGACTAGTCCACTACACTTCCCAAGTATCATATGTTCAATATTATACACATTTATGATCATCACTTTGATGAAGTTGTTATCATTATTATCCATGTGAAAGGCCAAATGGCTGCCAGAGATGTTTGTATATGTTCTTTAATAAAACATATCATGGTCTAGTCAAACACAGATTGCAAGTTCAACCACATTTGTAACACCTTTAAAATTTGTGTTCGTGTCCCCAATGTACTATTTTTTATGCATATTCGACAACCTCTATGTGAAGTATTGTGTATACAATGTCTGGAGCTCTATTTTTTAATCAGAGGGCCCACCCACCCAAGGCTTTCTCCATGCCATATGACTAAGGCAACGAACAACTCTACTTATGCAACAAAGTCTCTTGGTACTGTAAAACTTGGTGACTCTTGCGAGTGTGAGCCTGTCGAGATTGGAGATGTGGTTGTGCAGTTCATTGATGGTTCAAAATTCATTATGCATAATGTGTGCCATGTATATCATTTATCATACAGTTCTATGTCAGATGCTCAACTTGATGACCTTGGTTACAAGGTGGTTTTCTATGCTCATTACTTTTGCATATCAGAGGACAATATGGTTATTGCAAAAGGAAGCTAAGATGGCTCACTTTATCCTTTATTTGTATCATAGAAAGAACACTTGTTGGTTGTTATTGAACAGTCTATGTGTTCAATGCAAAGGATCAAGCACAAGATCTTGTCATAGACGCAGAGGAAGCACATGGGCTATCTCATACCCCAAACAATGATTTTTATCACTAAAACAATGTAATATATGTACATACACCCAATTACCGCATGTACGACTCCATTTTGTGCAAGTTGAGGAGTCCCCGAGCATGAGGACTCTAAGCAGATATCTCATACCAATTTTCGTAATTTTTGGAAGTCGTTAGATACCCCAAATACATGAAGAACCTATTTTTTTAATTATGTCAGTCACTAGATGTGAAACTAGTCAAAACTAGGCAAAAACTATAAATAGAGTTAAAGAGCTCATTTTGGGGTTGTTGAACTTTTAGAACTAGTAGAGCTATTGTAATTGATGATGAATATAGGTATGAGTTCTTTTCTTGCCTTCCATTCGTCCCCATCACCACTCTCCTCATGTGTGTGTGTGTGTGTGCATGTGTGTGTATGCATTTGCATTTCTCACCATCACCTTCGTGCACTTCACTTTCTCTTCATCTTCATATCGGCCTATTCTCTTCGCGTATTGACAATTATGAGGTGGAACTCCTCAAGTTGGTACTCCCCATTGTACTAGAGTGACACCAAATTTGGCATCATTATCGGGGAAAGAGCTTCAAAGAAGAGTGTGTGATGGTAAGACGTAAAGTTGTGACATTGGAGTTGTAAGTAATTTCTTTACTTTTCCCTAATTTTTCTCTTTCTTGTTTCATCTCCATCATCACCATCATCATCTTCACCATCTCCATCTTTGTTGAATTTTTACTTTTTTGGTCACATCACCTTCCCCACTCCATTCCCCTCATTTCACCAGTCAGAGAGAGATTTTTCAGGTCTTTGTTTATGTTTCTTGGTGCACTAACATTGCAGGGAAGCCTCTGGACATCACAATTTTGTAGGAAACACACGTAAAAACTCCATTTTTCTCTTAGAAATTTCCATAGAAGTTGACTATCACAATTGTCAGACCAAGGTAAGTATTTGGGTGAAATTTTTGCATGAGGAAGGAGCCCAGGTAAGCGCTTGCACAGATCTATAGTTAGTTTTTTGAAATCACATATTTTTCTGACCATCACCATGGTGACTCATGCTCGCAACTATGTCTAACCATCGCGATTGTCAGACAAAACGCCAAAATTGGGATTTTTTCAAATATCTTCAAATTTCTAGGGTATCTTTGGCCATTAATTTTGAACTCTTGTGTTCTTGGCATAGGGAAAGGGAAGAAGCGTATAGTACCGAGACCTCTTGAGCAAATGAGAACAGCCACTTCAAGAGTCCAGGAGAACGCCATAAGTGGAATTTCCATTTTAATTAGGTAATTTCTTTGAGTAAGTAAACTTTGTGATAAACGGAGTGTCTCAGGACTCCTAGAGTAGCAAGAATTCGCTCTAGCATAAAAAGTGAGAAGTGGTTGATGAGAGAGAGAGAGAGAGAGCAAGTGGGTATAAGGATCTAGTCCAAAAGAACAGTGTGATTTGATTACGCATCACTAAAATGAGTCACAATTGAACATATCAAAACGATTACATGCGATAAACTTGAACAAGACAAGAAACTCTAAAGGAAACTCAAGAGAACTTAGTAATTGACCTAATCAAAAGGGTGATCACGATAAGGTGAAATAAGCATTAATGAACCTTAGATCTGGGAAATACTTAGGCAAAAGTGATAAGCGGAGTGTTCAATCTTCCAAGGCAAGCATGAGAACTAGAGCACGATCGTGGGCTCAATAGTTAAGCAGTTATCCATATGAAGCTATTTTAGACACGAGCCACTTAGATATGTCTTTCAACATAGGGAGACCATGGGTTTCATTTAATGTAGCCCACCTAGAGAGGACAGAGGGACCCTACAAGACTCAGTTGGAGTACATCTACACCAATAGATTGGATGCACGAGTATATGAAGATGGCCTAGTAGATGAGTAATCCAATTGCACAACCCTGACCAACCTATTAGATTAGAACATCCGATTGTGAATTTTGAAAATGAGGCTTATATAGACAAAGAAGGAACCATGTACATAGTCAAAAGTAAAGCTGACTTAACGAACAAATTTGGTGAGGTGGTAGAAAGTATAGACATGAGTACAGAAGGACAAGGGAAACAGATTGCAGAACCTAGTACGCCTAGAGGAATATCAGTACTAACGAGAGTATTGATTCCTAATTGGATGCCCCATGACAATAGGAGCATAGAGCTATTGTGGAACAAAGAAATTGATGAAGTGTTTTGGAGGTATAAACTAGGGCATCCTATGGCAGAAGGAGCAACAATGATTTATGACCTGAAGGACCCAGAGGTCCGAGGAAAAATAGTGTACTTAGATTATACTTCCAAAAGGGTATATAAGGTCATGGAACATGGACATCATGCCTATATATGAGGAGGAGAACTAGTTTTTCCACTAATGAGATCACATGTATCCAAGGAGAATTTGGGTATTGGCACATCTCAAGGACATGGAGGAAAGAACAAGGAAGGACCAGAGAGTAGTTTCATCAACTGCACAGGGAGAGAGAAAACCACTACAGAAGGTGAGAGAGTTGAAAGAGAACAAACTAGGGATCATAGAACTCAAAGGGGTAGGGATGATTTTCCCCTACCTAGGCCTAGAGATCACCCTAGGACCTTGAGGCCCACTCGACTAATGAAGGCAATGACGAATTGCTTTCATGGATCTAGAGATCCCTATGAGCATGTAGTTGAATTTGAACAGGTGTTACAGGCTGAACAAGTCGAAGAAATATTCATGCAAAATAATGCCTTTGGATTCACTCTGAAGGGTGATGCGTTGGATTGTTTTCGACCATTGCCACAACACCATTTTAAGGACATCCACCATATGATGGAGTCCTTCATTATAGATTTTTCCAAAAGTGGAATCAGACACAACACATCATCATCAATACACACATTCAATCAAACATCCGAAGAGACAGTGAGGATGGCTAGACGAAGATTTAGATGTTACATAGAGATATTCCCCCCATTGGAAGTACCCACTCAAGCCAAACTGATAGCTTTGTTCATTGACGGTCTATCGTATGTATTCCTAAAGGAACCAAGCACCTTGGACCAATGCTTATGCATCTCTGTAGACATAGAAGATAACATAGGAGAAGAGCTAGAACTCCCCAAGGTGCATGAAGATTCGGATAGTGCTATAGAGACCTCATCCAAACATTCCAATTCAATAGAAGACTTATCGAAACAAGTGGCCAAACGATTGGGAGTCTCTAGTAAGCCTGGCATCAAATTAGCCCTCCCTCAAAGGTGTTACACTTGTGGAGGTGATTACATGGCAAATATGTGTCCTGTTGCAGAGCAAAGAAGCACAAGAGAAGAGCCCCAAAATTTTCAAATTAATGGGCATGATTTTTCTTCTTCAAAGTCTTAAAGAATTCCCTCAAGCCATGTAAATGCACTAGAGGAGTCCTCTAGTTGCATAACCCAAACCTGTTGTAAAATATCCCTTGTAAATTAGTAGGAAATTCACTTTTTTTGTAATAAGTGCCGATCTCTTGTGTGAAAGGATCAAACTTAAGGCACATGTATATAAGTCACTTTGTGACTCTTTGTAGAGACTTTTTGTCATTGTGAAGAAGGAGAGCTCCTGAATTTTGAATTTGCCTCTTCCTTGCAGATTTCCATCTTCTCTTTGATCTTCTATGTGTGTGTAATGCTTGGAATGTATTTGTAAGACTATTGTCTACCCCTCCCCAGTGTTTTTGAGCTACTGTGGTGTGTGTGTGAGCTTGTAGGAGTTGTGGTGTGAGTGTGGGAGCTTCCCGCCATTCACTAATTTGGCCATAACTTGAAGCACAGTTGTCAGAATCGAGTTTCACACTTCCAATAGATGTGTCTTGTCAAGAGCTTCGAAACGAGTACGCTATTGACTATATTTGGAGTTCGGAGCTGAGAGAAATCCTCGATTTACTGAAAACTGTTGAGAGAGGTATCGCCGCTGACACCTTCAGTATCTCAGTGAGTTTGAGAGGTGGGTTAGTCTTTTCTCATGCATGTGAGCTGAACCACTTCATTCTCCATCATGTGTGCACATGTCCTCATACACTTGGTTAGGTCATTAGATCAGATTGACATTTAAGCGTGTATTAATTTCCCACTATACGCACTTGTATTGCAAATGAGGTCTAGTCTCTTTGGCACAAGTCCTTGAGTCTTCTTGGATCAGGTACACACGTTTTTGCTGTCGTTGCCGTGGAACACTCAGCCAAGGTGCCTTCGTGATGGTTATAGATCGAGTGTGATGAAATTGTACTTGTTACTTCACATCCCGAAGGTGTGTGTACTGAGTTTCTAGGTTTAGGGTTAGAAGGAAGGGAGAAAGGGAAGAGTAAGGGTTAGGTTAGAAGGAGAGGAGAGGAGAAGAGAAGTGAAGTAGGAGTAGGCCAAGATCACCAAAAAAGTCCCAAAAAATTACCAAAATTAGTGTAGTTTAGGTTCAGTCATCAAAAAGTATAAAAACCAAAAAATTCCAATCATTTCTCACTTGTCAGAGAACAGTATCGTTGAGAGTCAGTGACCGGTATCGTGCGTGAGGTATCGCACATTTCAGGCTATCAAAGCTAGGTATTGAGATCAAGGTGCAACCAAGACATCACAAAGGTAGGATTCTACAAGATTTCTTTGGCAAAAACACATGAAAAAAAGCACAAAAAAACGTGAACACTTGCGCATCTGGTATCGCGGTGAGGGACAGTGTAATTTTTTAGTTTCTTTGCAAGAAACAATAGGCTAGAAGTGAAGAGGGGTGAGAGTGGAGCAAGGGGGTGTAAAATTTTTTACATTTGGAGGTACTTTGACTTGAGTATCGTGATCGATTGAGTTTTTGGTATCGCGATACTAAAAATTCCCTTGTATCGCGATATTCGTCAAAGTACCGTTTCGCCGGGGCTAGTATGTGAAGATATTACAAACCCTGAGCGAATGTCTTCAAGAATGCATTGACCTAGAAGACAATCTAGCAGAGGATCTCAAGAGCACCCCCAATCCCATTAAATCAGAAGACTCTCGGAGTACCATTACATCCCAACTCAAGTAATATGGAAGAATTAGCAAAACTATTAGCAAAGAAGCTAGGAGTCCAAGGGCAAAGAACTTACAAGCACCCGGCCCTAAGAATGCCCATGTTACGGAGATGTAGTCTATGTGGAGGAGATCACCCCACACACATGTGTGTGAGAGGAGGGACCGGTGCACATCAAACATATCCTTATAACCGACAGCTTCAACAAGGAAATTCCTTGTACTTCCACATAGAACAAAAATACACCAAGCACACTACAGAAAACTGCCCATTCAATAGGCAGGCACTGTAACATAATCCTGGTAGGAGATGGTTGAACCACACCCTAAGAGAGAGGATTAGGAAGTAATCCTCAACCATGGCTTTTGGGGCAAGTGGTTAGCCCATCACATTCCTAACCAAGAGGTTGTGAGTTCAATTCCTTACATTGGTATCAGAGCCTAGGCAGTAGGCTTGGGCAAAGTGGAATGATCCAATGGCCTCTAAAAAAGGCACTTGGGCATCCTCCATGTGAAAGGGTAGGAATTGTGGAAGGCGCGCGTCGATTTCAATGATGGACCTTACAATGATTGGGGTGTATCTCCCAATCTGTAGGTCGGATTGAGGCGTGTAATATACCGTTGGAAAGCTCTCGGAACGAACTTTCCAATGAGCTAGCTTGCAATGTGTGAATTCCTTGGGAATCCTTGGATGGAACTTGATTGAGTACATCCTGCCAGTCCCATAGCTGGTCAGGGTACAAACCAGGGTACATCCTGCCAGTCCCATAGCTGGTCAGGGTACATTCCCTTAGAGTTCAAGGGGGGAAGAATGTAACATAATCCTGGTAGGAGATGGTTGAACCACACCCTAAGAGAGAGGATTAGGAAGTAATCCTCAACCATGGCTTTTGGGGCAAGTGGTTAGCCCATCACATTCCTAACCAAGAGGTTGTGAGTTCAATTCCTTACAGGCACGCCCTTTACAACCACCTCAATTTCGACCATTCGGATATCCATCTAGAGAGCCAGGCAGAGAGATGCCCAAATACAATCCCTATCCAACACCAGCAGGAGCACCGAGACCATATGAACAGGCACCATATCCACCACCACAACCGGTGTTGGGACCACAACTGTCACAACCTCAACAAGTAGTACCTGTGAAGTACGCCCAGCCAGAAGAAAATTTGGAAAGAGCTATAGTGCCAGCATCACCAACGATCAATGTGGAATCAGCGAACCCTCGATATGAGCTGCCCTCAGGAGATTATTATCCCTATGAAGCCAAAATGTTAGATTACGAACCAACCTATGATTCGGCTTACTATGGATATGAAAACTATGACCAGAGCTATGGAACAGAGGTCGCAACTCTAATGTATACCGCTCCTAAAGCACAACCACCCATGAGACCACCCATTAGACCACCTGTGTCAAGAGGACCTTGTTATAGATGCGGAGGAGACCATTTTATTAGAGAATGCCCTCGACCTTACAATCCGCCACCACCTAGGACTTGGGAACGATATTGCAATGATTGCGGAAAGGAATATCTTTTCAGAGACTGCCCTAAGAATCCAACCAAAGTCCAAGATACTGCACCAATTAATGTAATTGAAGTGATAGAAGCATCAGGAAGTGATAAGGAATACATAGTACCTTTAAAAGCCATTACAAGAACTCAAGCAAAGGAACAAAAAGGAAAACAACCAGAACAGAAACAAGAGAGCGATAGAACAGTAAGCCCTAAAATTCAAACAGTTGAAGATTCTCTAGACCCACGTGAGAGTACCCAGAACACAAAAGCACAGAAATGGAAGGAAAGTAGGGAAAAACTCAAGGATAAATGGGTAAAAAATAAGAGTCAAGACCATAAGAACCAAATCAGAAACAAGAATGAACATAAGGAACGAAGGATTCGGGAGGAAATTCCTGTCCCACCGCTTGTCCATAAAGAAGAGAAACCAGGATCAATTCTAGCTGACCCAAAACCAGACGACTTAGACATGTGGTTGAAAGCTTACCAAGCTAGAATTAAGACTGGACCAAAAGTAGAGCACCATGAAAGGCTTTAGCCACAAGGAGAATTAGAAAAAGAAAGGCTAGCCATGTGTCGAAAGCTTATAGAGGTCGCACAAGCAACCGTAGAAAAGACTATTCAAGCCCTCCCAGAGATGCGAATAACAGATAACCTATATAAAGAGCATGTCAGAGCCACGGATAAAGAACCTAAAGAGAAGGTTGACAAGCAAGGGCGAATAAGAACTTAGGACGAACCTATGTCAACCATACCTGACCTAGAGGCTGAATGGCCGAAGGAGTTATGGAATAGAATCCGAGAAGAACAATGGAAGAGGAATGTAGTAAGTAAGCCTCCCTTTGAGGAAATAGATGTAGAAGTTTATCAACCAAACCCAACCTGGAAGAAGTATATGAGGAAGTATCAAGACTCGACAGAAATAGAGAAGAAACCCAGAGCATTTCAACATTGCCTAATTACATGGGAGAATACGAAAAGGAGTCTATGATAATACGAGCGCCCACAGTACATGGAAAGGGAAAAGAAAACTCAGAAAAGAGTTCACACAATCTAATAGAGCTAAAGAAGACAAAAGTACAATGCAAACTGACCGTGGAAGAACTACTTCGAATTAAGCCGCATTTATGGAAGCAATTAGCAAGACAAATGGAATTAGGGCAAGAGAAGGAAGAGGAAGAGGTTAAGGGAAAAGAAACTCATCTAAGATACAAATTCCAGTTGATAAGGTGGGAGAATTTAGTGAAGGAGACAAAGATAATACGTGTCTACCTGTCACTTACAATGGGTACATGACCAAGGCTATACTAGACACAGGAGCTGGTGTAGGAATCGCCACCAAAGAGATTTGGGAGAAATGGGGAAAACCTGCCTTACAGCCCACCCGCATGAAGCTTGAATTAGCAGACGGTCATGTGGAAAAACCCTTAGGAATACTGGAAGGAATCAAATTAACTACCTGTGGAGTTGAATTTGAACACACATTAGGCATCTGTAAACTTGAAAAGGCTAACAACTACGAAATGATATTAGGACGACCTTTCATGAGACAAATGCGGATAGTACAAGACTGGGGAAGAGATTCGTTGTACCTACAACATCAAAGAAATACAACCAAGATAAATTTGCATACATTTGCATATCGAGATGTCCCTCCACTGCAATGGAATCCCATACACAAGGAGGAAGACGATGTATCCATCCATAGTGCTGGATCAAGTGACCAATCATGGATGCACGAGGACGCCCAGTTATGGATGTGCAAAGAGGCCAAGAAAGAGGACAGTAAAAGACAAGCGTGGCCAATAGGACATACTAACTACAGACCTGTAGAGGACCCAAGGTACATGCCTCAAATCTTTCCTGATGAAACCTTTGAACCGCATGGATGGATGGAAATCTTAGCAACCTTCGATGTGTGCGTAAATGAGGAAGTTTTGACAATGAACGAGTGCATAGATGAGGAAGGTTATGATGTAAATCTTTAGACAGTTGTCCTTCAAGAGGTGGAAGAAGGGGAAATCTTGGAAAAGGAATGGAAAGAGGAATATGAGAGTGTAGAAATGGAACCAGAATTCGATTCCGAAGAGAGCTATCTAGACACCATTCGAACCAAAGAGAGACAAGAACCGACAAAGATCTTAGCAATAGAAGCCGCTCCCAGAGTACAAAAACAAGAAGCCAAAATGAATAAAGTTGGATCAGACCCAGACCTATTGGAAGTTCCTGAACATTTTAGAAGATACGAAGTAGAAGAGCGAAAGGTAGCCATTCAAATGCCTAAATGAGAGGCCCGAGACGGAGAAGCTTATGACAACCAAGAACAAACAAAAAAAATTATAGTAACAGTGGAAGACGGAGAAGAACGATGCACATACATAGGCAAAGATGTGTCAGTTGAAGAGGAAGAGGAACTCATACAACTGATCCAAGAATATCGAGACGTGTTTGCATGGACATATAAGGATCTCAAAGGCGTGGAACACCTCGATTTGTTCTCATAGGATCCCAATGACAGCAGATGCAAAACCATCAAAACAACGCCCTTATACATACAATGAGATCTATGCTACTGAAATTAAGGAAGAAATAGACAAGTTACTAGTGGTAGGTAGATTACACCGCGTGGGTATCGCCATTAGTAGTTGTGCCTAAGAAAAACGGAAAATTGAGAGTGTGCATTAACTTGAAGAAGGTCAATGCAGCCACCATACGTGATAGCTACCCATTGCCCATTACAGACCATCTATTGGAAAGAGTAGCAGGAAAAGAGGTATATAGCTTCTTAGATGGATTCTCTGGATACAATCAAGTAGCTATTGCTACTGAAGATCAACGTAAGACCGCATTCACGATCGAATGGGGAGTCTATGCTTTCCGAGTGATGCCTTTTGGACTCACTAATGCACCTGCTACTTTCCAACGATTGATGTGTCATGTTTTCAAGGAATTCTTGAAAAAGAGCATGGAAGTATATATAGATGACCTATGCACATACTCCAATCAAAGACACGATCATATTCCTGAGTTGAGGAAGATCTTTAATAAATGCAGGCAGTACAGAGTTTGTTTAAATCTAGAGAAGTGTGTTTTCATGGTGAGACAAGGGAAGATCCTGGGACACATAGTCTCCAGAAATGGAATATCCACGGATGAGGACAAGATTAAGGTCATCTTAGAGCTTACTAGACCAAAGAATGCGAAAGAGGTGCAAGCATTTATGGGACATTGTGGATACTACCGTCGATTTATCCACATGTATGCCATAATCGCCAAACTTTTGTCCGGACCACAACCTCCAGTTCAGCCAAGATACATTCCAGTATACTCAAGAAGAATTCGAAACAGCTGATCCTATATGGAGGCGCAAAGTTTTGGAAAAGAATCCCACACTGCGGGTACAATGGGAAGCATCACCATATGCACTTCAGGTCAATCCAGCCTTCTGTTCCGTACCCCGAAGACGCTCTTGATCGCAATTTTGGGAAGGACGGCGCAAAGGAAGCATAAATAATCAATGGCTGAATTATCCATTGTTACCTAGTCCACCACATAACTACCTACCAACAGAAGAATATATGATAAAAACAATGGAATTTTGGACCGCAAGATATGCAACCGTACCTGATTTAGCGGTCAAAATGACGAATAAAATTTTTAGTATGATCTTTACAGTAATCAAAGTCTTTCAACACGCAAAATATACATTTTTGAACTTTATCAGTATTACACAAGGATCCGAAGCGCTGACTTTTTATCTATCTACTATTCCAAGCCGCTTAACCTTGATGGCGTATTATTCACGACTCATGTTCTTGTCGTCAACATACATGCAGACTTTCAAAGAAGCATTTTTCACCGGCTTCTTCGAAATAGATTCAAAAATTTTTGTCAAAATGACTTTAAACCTCAATGCACGACTGGTGGCTTATGAAACCAGTCTTTTTGCGGATCACCTACAAGCACCAGAGGATGGCGTCAAGTCACAATAGTGGAAAGAATTTATGCTATGTCATGCTAATTTGTTGAATCAAAGAGAGAAGACAGCCATACTGACCTATTCACGTGGCCATAGAAAGCCTGTCAGGGATGACAGAGTTCAGGAGGAGGGACATGTGGAAGGGGAATCAAGCAAGAAGAGAAGAAGAAGATCAAAGTCAAAAAGTGCTCAATAAAGAATGAAGATCATAAAGTGAAAGAACCACCCTCTGCCCAAAGCCCCGTAGGGGCACCCATCAGGCAACAACGCGAAACATCCTGGTCCTGAGGAGTGGAATTAAAAAACAATTAGAACCCGGATATTTCATGGGAAGGACGGGCCAGGGCCAGGAAGCATACATGAAGAAGTGCAAGAAGATATTTGGCAGGT